>CM060961.1:189712408-191002408 GCA_030765045.1 Tenodera sinensis
ACACTGAATTTTTGGGTCGAACACAATATTGCCCTATCTGCTATACGTAGTAAACGTTTATTATTGCTTTACCCATACATACAACGAAAGGGGTAAATGTGTAATGGAAGTTCATCATAGAAGAATAAGGCTAGTTTCTAAAAGAGTGAATAGAAAGTGAAACCAACGCATATTTTAAGAACAGCATCTCTCCTTTAACACATGGAACGAAGAAGGGCCTGTACGTGTTGGCTTAAGTTGGTTTCAAAGTTACAAGATTGTGGAGTGGATTTGCACGCTAGCTTTTGAAGCGTTATGACCCGCAAGGGAGATATCTAGATATTCCTGAAAGTGGATTCTTTGTAAAGAGACGATCTATTTTATTGGAGGTGTCTACCCAGTGTTTCTCTGCCACATATGCAGTATTTACAAGTTTTCCTGTAGCGAGAGTTTCATCATTTATAGTTCAACAAATAGTCTGTCGAGAGCTGTTTTACAGGGCTATTGTCAATTACTTGTACATTGAAAACTTCTCTGGATTTATAGTCTACTAGATGTGCCTAGAGACCGAGTGGGATGGCTAAGGAGGTAATGTCTGTGGCCTGCATTCGGGAGGTCACGGGTTCGCTACCTATGGCCGACCTTCCTAACCCACCTCCCCCCACCCCCCACTAGACGAATGCTGGGAATGATTTCCAAATCCTCCGAATTTCTTATCCCTCCATTTCTTTGCACCCCCCATTCCGTTAGGTTCCTTTCAAAATTGGAAGTGTCAGTGAGCGCTGCGGCAGCAGCACGACAGGGGGAGCAAATGTTCTCTGGAATTCTCATCCCCCAGATTGGACGGCGAGCCTACTACATCCGCCACCCCTCCCCCATGAGATGGTGCAATCCCGAAGGGGGGTGTGGAGTTGGGCCAACTCCCGCCGGGGTGCTTCTAACTGGGACTCTGCCACCTGCCCTGTCGTGGCAACGTTCCGGCCGCCCTTAGGATCCATTGGCCTCATCCCTTCTCCCGGGGGGTGCCCCGCTAGGGACACAGGCACAAAACATCAACTTTCGGTCGAGGTGCCAAGTCCTTCTCTGCAAGTTGTCATTGGGTCATTGAGCTAGAAACCTTTCTGAGCAAACAGGAATTACAGCCATGTGCTTAAGTAGTTGGCTTGTAAATTTTTATCCTACTTCTTACTTTTACTTTTTACATTCTGTGACAGGTATACTTAGTAGGTAGAGAAGTTATTGCATTTTAACCCAAAAATTCAAACCGTGATTTTACCAAAATAGGTTTTTAGGGTCCCCTCAGTTAAGAAATAAGCATTTTAAAAAACATCCGTATGCGAGTGCGTGAAAGTGCGTGTGTGCCGCGGTCGTGTGGACATAACTCAAAAATTCAAACTCGGGTACATACAAAACTTAAAGCTATGATATGCACATTTTCAAGAAAATCTTACCCAATTACCGCTTACATGGAAATGCTTTGGAGCTCTTTCATTTTTTTCAAAAACGATTCTGTTGATTTTGATTCAACATATTTAAGAAATTTAAAGGAAAAATAAAGCGTATGTCTTGAATTTTCTGGAAATATCCCTTGAACTCTTTATTTGGAAGGAATTTTATATTACTTAATCACAATAAGAGATGAGGACAAAATATGTTGGCCACTTTAAAACACAATTTATTTTCAATAAACCTTTTGTGGAATTAACATCTCTGAGATATTCGTTGTTATTGGCTTCAACTTTTAATTACCTTCTTATTTCTTAAAGATATGTCAGTGTTTAGCTGTTTTTCACAATGTCATAAAAAGAGCATCAATGTTCAAGGACAACACATATGTTTCAACAACTGTCACTTTCCTATGATATGATTTGAAGCTTTCCTGGCGACGAACATCTTGAATATGTCACTTTCCTTTCCTCTTGTAGTTACAATGAAACGTTTAAGGATACTGTTTTTACATAACTTTTACAAAATAGTCCTACGAAAGCTTATTTTTCTATCTAAATAATTTTAAGTGATATAACTCTTTACAGAAATTGAAGGATAATGGCTACAAAAATTCATGTTAATGTAACAAATCAGATTTTTCTCTCGTGCTGAGCGATTGAAGCACTTAGCAGTGGTAAGAATGTTTTTTGGCTTTGTAAGATAAAACACTTCATGAATATTAGTTTTTAGGACTTTCCTGAATTTGTTTTCTACGTTGTGTAGTAACAACTCTGCTTTTTAGTACACATGCAGTTTCCATTTTTCATATGTTAGGTGACCTCGTTTGATGAACCTCCATATAAATTTTGGGTTAAAAAGGATGAATTCATTTTCTTGTATGGCTCATATCTGCCTATTTAGATGATTTTCCTATGCACTTAGTGTCTTGCAGATCAAGCTTCTCTTCGTATAATTACCGCAATGGTAACCGTATTTATTCAATTCCACGATAAATTAAAATATTGCAATTTTATAAACATACTAAATGACACGGTGAGCTTTGTACCACCTAAAATAGATTTGATTGTAACTCTTCATAATTATTAATCCTAATCAACCTTCCAACTCCAATTCATTGAGATCGATAATATTAGACGCATCGTGTACGATTTGAGTGCTGTTTGGTTATTAAATGAAACTCGTTTGTAACTCAAATAAATTTAATGTCTCTTATTTACATGAAATATAAGTGCAGTTAACATTCAATGTAAAGCTTTCTGGTAGACTAAGTTTTTCGTTTTCTATTGCTGTGTGTAAATAAACAAAGATGATACCTTTCCGACACGCGAACACACAGCATATAGTTGTCAATCTCAACTGTTTGTTTACACCATCCGCGATACAGGTGTGTAACGGCAGTGACAAATTTTCACAAGTTCCAAATCTTAATATTATTAAAGCATATGATGCATCAAGGCGCTGAGCCGTATAGGACATAGACGAATTTAACTTGTTTTTTGTCCACATACATAATAGCGTCTCAGTGTACTCTCTCCTTCGTTAATGCCGCACAAACCAAGTAATGTCACTCCCAGCGTTGTGTGAAGTTACACTGTTTACCTGAGTGACTGTAAACAGAGCTGCCTATGCAGTGGCATTCTCTAGTATTGGTCGACATTTATGCGATCACGCAGACAGAAGTTTGACCTTATTGCGTTTACACAGTGGTAGAGTAAAAAAAGACAAGTAAACAGAAGTAAAAAAAAAAAAAAAAAAAAAAAAAAAAAAAAAAAAAAAAAAAAAAAGGTACAAAACACCCTTTTATGTCACACAAGGAATTAAAGATTAACCATTGCCTATTGTAGTTTAAATTATGAGCTTCATGTGGTAATTTATTAAACAAAGAAGTAGCTAAACATCTACTGGCAAGGGGTGACTGGGTAACCGCGTGATTCCCAGCCCCTGGTTATCATGTAGGATCTGTGTTCGTATCCGCTGATAAAGGTCAGTCCCGGGGAGGGGCCATTGCATGAGCTGATGCACTCCTGAAGGCGATTGGGTCCCTCTGTCTATACACTGGCATTAGTGCACTTCAGGACCTTCGTGAGTTGTACAACCCCCACCCTATTGTACAACGTATCCAGGATGCCCTCCATTTTTTACACGCTTCTGGCGTTGACGTGGTGTGTGCATGGATTCCTGGTCACGTAGGTTTGCCGGGGAATGAAATGGCGGATTTGGCAGCCAAGATGGCAACTACAATATTACTATCTCACGTGTTACTTCGGAAGACTTTAGGCTTTAAGTGCGGAGAGTGGTGCTGTCGTGCTGGCACGAAGAATGGTCAGCTCTCCGCGGTAATAAGCCTAGAGAAATGAAAGAACTTCCGATAAACTGGGTAACTTCCTGTGGCATTTCTCGCCATTAGGAGGTTAGTTTGGCTCGGTTGCGAATAGGCCACTGCAAGTTTTTGCATGGTTATCTATTTAAAAGGGACCCTGCATGAAAACGTGTCAGTCCGTCACGCGCTCCTAGTGTTCCTCTCTGGCGTACTTTCGAGACTCTCTGCAGCTGCCTGTCAGACTTGCAGAGGTCTTAGCGGACGACAAAATAGCGGTTGAGAGAGTTTTTAAGTTTCTAGTGAAGTGTAGTATCAGTTTGAGGATTTAAAATTTTAGATATCTCTTTTTTATGCTTTCTGACATATTCATAAGCTATTGCCACTGTTTTTATATTTATGTGTATATTTTCTCTGTTACTAGTAATTTTATTTTTGATTGGAGTTTATATCTGACTTTTGCCATGAAATGCTTTTTAAGGGAACTGATGACCATGCAGATGAGCGTCCTTAAACTTGCATCCCTCCCTCCCCTCTCAGTTTTGAGAGGGTTTGACTTCAAAGCTTGCGGTTTCTAGAGGAACCTCGTAAAAGATAAAAAAAGCAAACAACGCGTCCAATATAAGGTAACGCCCGATAGGTAGGCAACACACCTAACGTACATGTAATGTGGGTAGGTTCTTAACTGACCAATAACTGCAAGAAAAACTACCGTAGTGTACACTTATTTATGATAGTTTACGGTAGCCTACAGTAGTTTTGAAATTCTACGCATTCAACCATATCCCGCAGATATTTGATCTGCCTACAGCACATCCTTGTGGTATATTCAGGATACAAAAACGCAAATGCTAAATGTCACTGCACGAACAGCTGCTACACACAAGACCACACACGTCACAGGGTTCTAGGAGGCATGTTGTGAGGCATTAGGAGGGAGCAAGTTGTGTGCACCTCTATGACAGGAAACAGAATGGAAACGGTTAGAACGCTTGTGTGCAGAAACTGAACTATTTGCTTGAAGTGAAACATGCATACTAACACAGATATAACTTCTTTTGTGAAATAAACTGAGAGTCACATGATGTGTAAACAGAACAGCGGACCTCTACAAAGTGGGGAAAAAGGTAACCGCACAAAGCGTAATTTTAATTAAGCAGTGCATATCGTAGCTAGTGACAATTACTTAACAGGAAGCTGTGAAGACGCTTCTAGTTGCTGTTTATGTAACAATAAAGCCATGTTGACGTAGTCATGGTCACTTGTTTGAGATGACTAATGAATATAAAGAACAGGAGAAAAAATCCCCGCAGCACTCTCTACATATAATTTATTTCTCTATCTATTGTACAAATTATACTGGCCAACAATGAAACTGTTTCGGACATAAAAGTAGCTGATTCTTATGAATTTCCACCTGCTGACTTCATAAATAACCATAAAATGACGGGTTAGCTCTTGTTTTGGCGGCAAGGTAACAAGTCACTTTTCAGTATCTACATTTTCTGTTTGGCGAAAAGTTTATTTTTGAAATAGGCGCAACTATCAAATGACAAAACACAATGTTGTTCAACTGTTTGTAGATTATAAACACTCATATTATTGCTGTGAGTTTAAGATTAATAATGTTTCTGTTATAATTCATGCAGAATTTCCGCTGTTTCGGGTCCTTTAACAAGTAAACTTTATTAAAATGCCACTAAAATGAATAAATTCAGCTAATAACTTTTGTTATATTTGTAGAAAGTAATATTTTCACAACACAAATGCAATCTGACACCTCTTGTGAAGACTATCAGCTTTTTTTTTTTTTTTGGGTATGAAGGTAGGGGACCAGGCTGAGTCAAGGGCTCCACATACATGTTGCAGCTCTTGTTCTCTTATACCACGACACTGGCTGAAAAATGAAGAAAAAAGATATGTGGCTTTTGGTGAACCTAAGGTTTGACGAGAGCTTACACACCATATACAAATGGAAGTTTAGGTGATCAAAATTTTTACAATTAGTATGAAAACTTGTCCAAATTTTTCCTGTTTTCTCTAGCACTAAAATATTTTTTTTTTTTTTTTTTTTTTTTTTTTTTACTTTTAACCAAAATGGAGAATCACAAGACTCTTATACGAGGAGCAGGGCAACCAGAATAATGGTCAAACTGAGGCACAGAAGAAGACGGACAAGTGCCTCAAGCCCATCTGCGACATCAACGAGGGCTTCGGAGGCACACAGAAGAGGAGGAGGGAGTGCACCGGGACCATCTACTTCTACATTCATGAGGGCTTTGGAGAGAGGACCCACCAGGAGGTGCACTAGAAGGACTATGTCCCTCAACAGTAATACTTCGGAGAAGTTAAGATTATTGCACCTGGCACCGCCGTCTGGGCCAATGGCCTCCTCCGCCGAGGAAGAGCAACGTGGCTTGGAGAATTATCTCCAAGTCACTCTTGTCGGTCTGGGTGGCTCAGTTGGTTAGACGCTGGCCTACTGATCCCAAGGTCGCGGGTTCAAACCCGGCCCAGGCCGATGGTTTTTAAGTGTGCTTAAAAACGACAGCTCCATGTCAGTAGATTTACTGCCATGTAAAAGAACTCCTGCGGGACGAAATTCCGGCACACCGGCGACGCTGATGTGATCCTGGCAATTGACAGCGTCGTTAAACAACAAAATAATTAATTAATCCAAGTCACTCGACACCTCCACTATGAGATGGACAAAATTCAGAAACAAAAGGACCATATAGATGACTTATTTTTGACTCCACCTATGAAGGTAGGATTGTCAATGAAAAACGAACAATTCAATACCAAAATATTTCATCTGTTATTCGACTTATTCCACATCAGATAAATCAACATTTCCAACGGAATGGAGGCTATTCACAGAGTCATCCAAGCTAAGTTCGAAAGCCGTATTACTTTACGAGGCCATCCGTCTTCCTCCTATTCGTGTTGATCATGTAGTTTACATGAAGGAGACTTATGCAATCATGAAAGCCTTCCTCAACTCAAACATGTGCTGAACAAAAAATGGAATGGAGATATCACGCCATGGGAATGAACGAATACTTTCAGATTACTCTTGGTCTCTCTCTAGGGATGCTCCGGAACTCACAAGAGAAATCCAAAATACAACAAGCTTATGAAGCCATTACATGATTCTCTTCAGGCCCAACCACTTGCCAGGGGTTTTTCTACCAATTTAGAACTCCTGGAATGTAATCTCATTAAAACAGTTCAGCTGCACTTTTACATTATTGGCATATTTAATAAATATTTATCGTTTTCTCTTAATCTGCTAAAACAAAATGTTTCCACCTATTGTGAATCACAGAAACTAGAGCCAAAAACTTTTTTCTTTGTTATATTATTTTTTCAGCCCAAAATTAGTAAGATGTAATTCATGAAGTGAAGGAAACAATAACAAACATTTTGTTTGTTGGCCAGTTATAAGCAATGCGTATACCTATTTCATATTTGCAAGTTTCAATTTGTAAATTCATTAGGAATATACAGATAAATGAAAGTGGATTGGAATAAAAGAAATTTCGTTTATATATGTGAAGAAACAGTAAGAAAAGCAGTTGCATGGCCTAGAACACGGCTGGTGATCCTGAAACGCGAGTAATTTAGAAAAGTAGGCTCAAGTGACAGTCAAATCTTTCAAGATACCTTGAAAGTCCTTTCTCTTTGTATGGCTAGAAGAGAAAAAAAGAGTGAGTTCTACTTTGATAAAAAGTAAAAGTAGAAGTATTTGAAAATCCAAACAATAAACAAGAAATATTACGGAAATGGTTAACCCCACATAAATAAGATGGATGGATGGATTTGGTTTAAGGGCGCTCAACTTCTAGGTCATCCGCGCCCTTAACAGACTCATGGCAATAGCCAGATATAAATTTCACTCAAAAAATAAAAATACTAGCAACAAGAAAAATATACAAAGGTAAAAAGCAGTGGCAATAGCCAGATATGAAACAAGGTGGTAATATGTCCAAAAGCAGAAACAGATAATTAAAAAAATTTAAATCCTCAAATTCATATTACACTCCGCTAAAAAATTAAAAACTCTATCAACCGCTGTTTTGTCGTCCGCTAGAACTTCTGCAAGTCTGGCAGGCAGCTGCAGAGAATCCCGAAGGTCCGCTAGAGAGCAACACTCTAGCAACACGTGTCGAACTGACAAAAGGTTGTCACACAGCGGACATAGAGGCGCAGGGTGCCTTTTAAATAGGTAACCATGCGAAAAATTGCAGTGCCCTATTCTTAGTCGAGCCAAACTAACCTCCTCGCGACGAGATGTGCGACAGGAAGTTATCCAGTTTATCGGAAGTTCTTTCACTTCTCTAAGCTTATTACCGCGGAGAGCTGACCACTCGTCGTGCCAGGACGACAGCACCGCTCTCCGCACTTCAAGCCTAAAGTCTTCCGAAGTAACACGTGAGATGGTAATACTGGGTTCTGTAGTTGCCGTCTTTGCTGCTAAATCTGCCATTTCATTCCCCGGCAAACCTACGTGACCAGGAATCCATGCACACACCACGTCAACGCCAGAAGCGTGTAAAACATGGAGGGCATCCTGGATACGTTGTACAATAGGGTGGGGGTTGTACAACTGACAAAGGCTCTGCAGTGCACTAAGGGAATCGCTCAAAATCAGGCAGTCACCTAATTTACGACGGCGAACATACAAAACGGCTCGATAAATTGCATAAAGCTCTGCAGTAAAAATGGAGGTGCTATTCGGAAAACCGAATGTATATGGTTCGGTTCCATAAACATAAGCACATCCAACACCGTTGGAGCCCTTTGACCCATCGGTGTAAATACATCGACGGCCAGTGTAGCCTGACAAAAATTCTAAGAAACACGTGCGGATACTTGAAATAGGCATCGTGGACTTCTGGTGTATGGTCATCCCAAGATCTACATGGGGCGTACCAGATAGCCAAGGGGGGTAAAGTCTCTCGCCCTTGGCGAACATCACAGGCAGTTCCACTCCAAGCTTCACTAGGAGCTCTTGGAAACGGAACCCCGCAGGCTTTGGATTAAGGGAGCTATTTCTATATCGTTCTCTTAGCGTGGTGGTGAAAAAAGAAGCGAACGTTGGGTGCTTAGGCATACATCTAAGCGCACAACCATAATTTGCCAAGAGAATCTCACGCCGATAATGCAGAGGAGGTTCTGCGGACTCGGCGTAAAGGCTCACCACTGGGCTTGTTGGAAAAGCTCCTGTTGCAATGCGGATGCCCCTATTATGGACCACGTCTAATCTTCTCAGCACAGATGGTCGTGCTGACGAATAAACAATACACCCATAGTCTAGCTTGGATCGGACTAATGCGCGATATATTCGCAACAAAATTGCCCGATCCGCTCCCCACGATTTGCCATTCAGTACTCGCATAATATTTAGGGAACGGTCACATCTCGCTCTTAGCTGTGCAATATGCGACGACCAACTAAGCTTCCTGTCCAAGATCAAACCCAGGAAGCGCGTCTCTTCTGCGAAGGGAAGTTCATCTGGACCAAATCGGAGCGAAGGTGGTAATCGTCTCCTACGGCGCCAGAAATTAACGCAGATTGACTTCTCAGTTGAGAAACGGAAGCCGTTTTTCATGCTCCATTCTCTAAGGTTGTCCAAACATTGCTGCAGGCGCCGTTGTAAGAACGCCGTGCGCTGAGAAGTGCAATAGACAGCAAAATCGTCTACGAATAGGCATGACGAAACTCCAGGTGGAACACATTTCCAGATGGAGTTAATTGCTATAGCAAAGAGCGTGACACTTAGCACCGAACCCTGAGGTACTCCCTCCTCCTGAACAAAAGAATTAGAAAAAACCGAGCCGACCCTTACTCGGAAAAGGCGGTCCTTCATAAACTCCTGAATGAAAAGTGGTAGGCGTCCACGTATGTTCCAGGCATACAGGGAACGTAGAATCCCTGCTCGCCAGCACGTATCATAAGCCTTCTCAAGATCAAAAAATATGCCAACGGTTTGACAGTTCTTCATAAAGCCGTCCATTATCTGTGTCGATATTGACACAAGATGGTCAACAGTTGAACGGCGTCGTCGAAAACCACACTGGATGTTAGTCAGTAGGTTACGACTTTCTAACCACCATACCAATCGTCCATTGATCATGCGTTCCATCACCTTGCAAACGCAACTGGTGAGGGAAATAGGACGATAGCTGGAGGGAAGATGACGGTCCTTCCCGGCCTTCAAGACGGGAATAACGGTGGCCTCCCGCCAATTTTCTGGGAGTATACTGTCAACCCAAACACGATTATAGACCTCGAGCAGGAATGCCTTACCTTCAGGAGAGAGCCGTTGTAACATTTGTACATGAATACCGTCCGGTCCTGGTGCTGAACATCGCGAAGATTTCAGGGAATACTCCAGCTCTGCCATGGTGAAAAGGCAATTGTAATCTTCTACGTTTCTAGAACGAAACGAGAAGCCTTGAGATTCCACCTGAGTTTTAATTGGAAGGAACTCAGGGGAGTAGTTTTCCGAGCTAGACACTTGTGCGAAAGCACTGCCAAAGGTATTGGCCACTTCAAATGAATCAACAACAGCTCCTGTGGCTGTTTTTAGTCCCGCTATTGGTATTTGGGTCGTTTTAGCTGCAACACGCCTTAATCTATCCCACACAACCGAGGAAGGTGTGTGTCGGTTAAATGAAGCTACAAATTTGCTCCATGATGACTTTTTGCTATCCTTAATGACTTGTCTGGACCTGGCGCGCATTTTCTTGTACTCGATTAGGTTTTCCAAAGTAGGGTGACGTTGGAAAACCCTAAGTGCACGCCTTCGAGCACGAATGGCATTCCGACATTCTTCCGTCCACCAGGGAACGGGAAATCGACGGGGGTGTGTAGTCGACCGCGGAATCGACTGTTCAGCAGCAGAGAGAATCGTCTCCGTGAGATGCTGCGCCAAATTATTTACTGAGTCATGCTCGTTGTAGGTAAAGACAGCCAACTGGGTGTAAAGGTTCCAGTTGGCATGGTCCAAACGCCATCTGGGCATACGAGTGGAAAATGTATGTTGCGTTAAGAGACTAATAAGACATGGGAAGTGGTCACTAGAGTGTAAATCAGAGATGACATTCCATTGTAAGGAGACTGCCAACTGAGGTGAACAAACTGCAAGGTCAAGATGCGACAAACTATTGTGAGAGTCCGAAATGAAAGTAGGCTCTCCAGTGTTGAGGAGAGCTAGGTTGTGACTGTCCAATAAATCGGAAATGAGTGTACCTCTCGCACAAGCGCGACTTGAACCCCAAAGTGGGTGGTGCGCATTGAAGTCTCCCACCAACAGAAACGGTGTTGGCAACTGGGAAACTAGATCTTCTAAATCAATGTGCGAGAAGTCATGGGACGGAGGCAAATATATATTACAGATGGTGAAATGGATGTCTGGCAGTAGAATCCTTATTGCAACTGATTGTATATCAGAGTGCAATGGTAGAGTTTGCATATACACGTCATCTCTAACAAGTATCATAGCGCCGCCATGTGCCGGTACACCCTCTTCTGGTGTAACATCACACCGTATTGGGGTGTATCGCCTTAGATGGAAAGCGTCATGAGGACGCAGCTTAGTCTCTTGCAAACATGCAACCATAGGTTCGTATTCTTTGAGCAAAAGCTCAAGTTCTGGCCGTTGAGTTCGAATTCCACGTATGTTCCATTGTAGGATAGCCATATTGCATTGTGTGTGGGACAGATAGTTCCAAGGTAACTCTTCATTACTTTAGAGCAGGCGGTTGTCGAACTAATTTAGCCCTTTTCTCTCTTGGGCTGACGTTCTTTTCGGACGCTTTTTCGCGCCTCTTTTCCACTGGGGGTCTTCCAGTGTGGGCAGATTCTAGTTCCATGTCCTCTGCCGAGGACGTGCGTCTTCCCATAGCAAACTTAGGTTCGAGTGTCTCGAACCGGTTGCTAATGGGGACTGGCGAAGATGACATTTGCCGGTCTGTAGCCATACCAGAGGATCCCTCTGAAGAGGATCTCCTAGGAGATGGCTTTTTCTTTCCCTTTGATGGCTTGGGAGAAACCTTGCTTGCCTTGAGGAAATCGGATCTTTTATACTCGGTCTTGAACTTGATCGGTGAAGCATCGTATACAATCGGTTTACTTGTCGAGGTCGGCTTCTTTGTTGGTGACCTTCCTGGTCTGCTGGATTGAACTGCGGTGCTTGTAGATGCTCTGGCGGACTTAGGTGATGTCTGAGGCTTTGGATGTGACCTAGCTACAAGAATTTTTTCTGATATTGTTGCCCCATTCATATCGCTAGTTTGAGTTGCGATTTCCCGACATGGTACTGCTTTAGCTGCAACCGAGCTATAGGTACCGGAGCTCGGGATAGTGGGCTGGCGCAAACGTAAGAGCTTTCGGGCTTCTGAGAAGGACACCTTCTCTCTAACCCGGATCTCCTGGATAGCTCTTTCCTCCATATAGCGCGGACATTCTCGGGAGTTTGCTGGATGTTCTCCCCTGCAGTTAATACAACTGGGAGGTGAGGTACAGTCATCGTCATGGGCGATGCCTCCACAGTTTACGCAGGTAGCTCTACCACTGCACGTGTCACTTGTATGACCAAAGCGCTGGCATTTATAACATCTAAGCGGGCTCGGAATGTAAGGTCTTACTTCAATGGCCTCGTACCCAGCCTTTATCCTCTGCGGGAGATCTACCCGATTAAAGGTAAGGAAAAGGGTACGGGTAGGCAGATATTCGCCTCCATCTTTTCTCTGAACCCGGTATACTGCTGTTACACCTTGATCTTCGAGGTTCTCCTGAATCTCCTCATTGGACATGCCGTCCAATGCCCGGGTGTTCACAACGCCGCGAGAGGAGTTCAAAGTTTTGTGCATCTCTACACGCACCGGATAGCTGGCTAACATGTTTGCTTTTACAATAGTAGCTGCCTGTGCTGCTGAAATAGATTCAACAAGCAGCGTGCCGTTTCGCGATCTTGTGCAGTTCTTCACTGGGCCAGCTATCTTATCGAGACCCTTCTGTATCACGAAAGGATTCACCGATCGGAATGTTTTACCTTCCTCTGTTCTTGATATCACTAAGTAGCGAGGACCACTCAACTCTGCTACTTCCTTTTCACTGGCTTTCGCATGTTTAGTTTTTTGAGTTTTAAAAGAACTCATGGCGATGATATCCTCCACCATTGCAAATGTCTCCGATGGCATGCTCACATCCTGGGCGCCACCCCGGCTTAGGTGAGAGTCCTGGCCTGGACCTTGCTCACCCTAGGGTCTCACCTCCCAATGCATAGACAGAGGGACCCAATCGCCTTCAGGAGTGCATCAGCTCATGCAATGGCCCCTCCCCGGGACTGACCTTTATCAGCGGATACGCACACAGATCCTACATGATAACCAGGGGCTGGGACTTACGCGATTACCCAGTCACCCCTTGCGTCACCCCATCCTCCGACGACCCGCGCGTAGGTTATCCGTCAGACTGTGTACAGGGAGGTAACAGGTGGGAGGTCAAACACAAAAGTGGACCAAAGTTGATTGGGCGTTTGGCATGTGCCCTCTCACCTCTTGGAGGAACCCAATCGAGAAAATGGCTCGGGGCCCCGGGTACGCCAAACCCGTACCTACCGTGGTAGGTTCCCCTGGGGGAGCATAAATAAGATCAGCCTTAAGTTGCCTGCTTTAGCGAAATCTACATTTTTGTGCAGCAATATTTTCTGTATCTCTTACGGTTTACCATTTATGCAAAAGTCATCCACAGAGTACTTCAGAAGTTATGCCTAGAAAATTCAAAACACACTTCATTTCTCATGAGAATATCTTATCCATGTGGTATTTCAATCACAATTACGTTTTTGTGAAAATAAACGTTTTTGTAAACTTCTCTTTGTAAAGGGTAGTTTCGGGTAGGAGACTTTTATTTAAATTTACATTTTATTTTAAGTTTTAACAGTATTATTTTTTTCACCAACAAATCATCTCAAAACTTGCGTAGTTCCTTACTTATTATCGTACTTTTTATTTTGAAGATAACAATTTTAACTCATAATACGAAACAGGTGAGTGAGAAGTGAAGTGATTTTAAAGTTTAAGAAATGAATGTATAATGGACAAAGAAAATTAAGATTTAAAAGTAAAACAAATTAGCGGATAAATATTTACATTTGCAATAATTAAACACATTTAGGTTAAACATTTAACATTATTAAAGTATATTTAAACACTAATGTAGATAAATTACTTAAGTGAACAAGAAGTAACAATAATGAAAAGACCTGCCTCTGTGGTGTGAGGATAGCTTGTCTCAAATATTCTGAGAAAACGGATGTTTGTTAAATTTAAGTTCTATGGACTCTGGGCTCACTTGAACATCATTTCACACATTTCATTCATTTATTGTCCGATATGACCTACCAGGTTAAAAGACAAAGTTGAAAAAAGAAAATGAAGAGGAGAATACTTCGAACTGAAAGAAACTCAGTATAGGAATACTTTAAAGATGGTCATGCAACAAGTTAGCGTATTACTAAAGAAAACTTAAACAGGGCAGGATAGGTTTAAAATAGATATGTACCGGATACTAGTACACTGGGATCTAATAAATAGGGCGTGTTACTGGGTACCTGTAGTGTAGTGTAATGTAATGAAATAGAAAAGTTAGAAGGAAGATAACATTTGTACATGCACACAATTAGAAATAAACCCCACTTGTACTTTTATTATTATTATTATTATTATTATTATTATTATTATTATTATTATTATTATTATTATTATTATTATTATTATTATTATTATTATTATTATTATTATTATTATTATTATTATTATTATTATTATTATTATTATTATTATTATTATTATTATTATTATTATTATTATTATTATTATTATTATTATTATTATTATTATTATTATTATTATTATTATTATTATTATTATTATTATTATTATTATTATTATTATTATTATTATTATTATTATTATTATTATTATTATTATTATTATTATTATTATTATTATTATTATTATTATTATTATTATTATTATTATTATTATTATTATTATTTTATTCTCCGCTTGCTAATCTATGCTCATTTTTAATGAAAAATAATCACTATCTCAGTAAATATTTCCGCAATATGTTCATACGTTTAACATCCAGCCTCATAAACCCCTTGAGTCGCTTAAGATATTCAGGAGTTGAGAAGTACAGCCAAATGCTGCCAGCTAAAAGTTACCTTCATGTACAAACTTTAAATGAGATAGATTCCGTCGTCTAGATGTACGTAGTGAGCAAACCAACAAACTTACTGCTGTATGTAAATACATGAATGAATAGTGATGCTTGTTAAAAGTCGCAGGTCTATGGTGTAATCATGTCATTTTGTATAAATTATAAACCTTAGAAGATGGATTAGAAGTTTTTAAATTGTTTCATTTATACGCTACTCTCTAACTTCTATGGCCACACCGACGACTTTGGTTTTGAAAAATAAGTGAAGAGCCTCCACAATGAAAGTTTTGAGGTAAGTATAGAAACTTGTTTCATGTTATCCTAATCCATGCTTTTACATTTACTAACGTTAACTCAAACATAACCGTAAACTTAAATTCTCAAACAAGTAGTTGGCAAGCATAAGAAACTAACTAAACACAGAGCATTCTCCATACAAGTTGATAATTCTGCCATTCTGGTATCTCACATCGGATGCTCCGTCCTCATGTATGTTGAGTGACTAACTTTCTATGCAAGATAACAGGAATGTTATCATGTATAAGAATATAAATCTTTTAAATCGCAGCAAAATAAATTGTGATGGTAGACAATAGATTTTCGTGTCTTTAACGTAGTAATTTAAGTAATTACCTCATTTTAATACACTCACATAACCTCCTCTGTCGTGTGTACTGTCACCGATTAGTTCACAGTCCGCCATATTAGCTCATCTTTTGCGATTGACTAAAGTTTGTGTGTTCCATTTTTCTTTCGAATGATAACATATTTCGTTAACCTTAGGTTTAAATTTTACGTCATTATACTAGCTCTTATGTGCATTGTAAATAGTCCATTAATTTCCGAAGTGTAGGTTTTAACGTTGGATTTAATAGTTTTAGTCGTGAAACAAACTGACAATTGTCCCGTATTCACACTTACAGATTCTCTGCAGATAGTGATCACATAAAGAACAATCTCTCCACCCAGGCTTCTCAATTTCCACGAGGCCGATTATTCCACCACTGAAGCAGTCAAATTAACACCTATTACAATCAATTAATGCGAAACAACCTTTGGCTGAGGAATTTCAGCAAAATTCCTAACTTGAAATATTCCAATAATTAACTGCGAAGAGACAAGAATTGTTTTTTCTATAGTCTTCCAGTTAGTCACTTCTTTTCTCTGCCATCTGAACCATAATTTGGTAGATTTGATTTGATTTGATTTGGTTTAAGGGCGCTCAACTTCTAGGTCATCAGCGCCCTTAAAAGATTCATGGCAATAGCCAGATATAAATTTCACTCAAAAAATAAAAATACTAGCAACAAGAAAAGTTTACAAAGGCAAAAGGCAGTGGCAATAGCCAGATATGAAACAAGGTGATAAATACGTCCAAAAGCAGAAACAGATAATTAAAAAAATTTAAATCCTCAAATTGATATTGCACTCCGCTAAAAAATTAAAAACTCTATCAACCGCTGTTTTGTCGTCCGCTAGGACCTCTGCAAGTCTGGCAGGCAGCTGCATAGAATCCCGAAGGTGCTCTAGAGAACAACACTCTAGCAACACGTGGCGAACTGACAAAAGGTTGTCACACAGCAGACATACAGGCGCAGGGTCCCTTTTAAATAGGTAACCATGCGAAAAATTGCAGTGCCCTATTCTTAATCGAGCCAAACTAACCTCCTCGCGACGAGATGTGCGACAGGAAGTTACCCAGTTTATCGGAAGTTCTTTCACTTCTCTAAGCTTATTACCGCGGAGAGCTGACCACTCGTCGTGCCAGGACGACAGCACCGCTCTCCGCACTTCAAGCCTAAAGTCTTCCGAAGTAACACGTGAGATGGTAATACTGGGTTCTGTAGTTGCCGACTTTGCTGCTAAATCTGCTATTTCATTCCCCGGCAAACCTACGTGACCAGGAATCCATGCACACACCACGTCAACGCCAGAAGCGTGTAAAACATGGAGGGCATCCTGGATACGTTGTACAATAGGGTGGGGGTTGTACAACTGACATAGGCTCTGCAGTGCACTAAGGGAATCGCTCAAAATCAGGCAGTCACCTAATTTACGACGGCGAACATACAAAACGGCTCGATAAATTGCATAAAGCTCTGCAGTAAAAATGGAGGTGCTAATTTGGTAGACACTTTGTATCCTTGGTGCTCAATAGATTCATTAATGGTCTTCGGGGAGCATCCATTGCATCTTCTTAATGTTGTTCGTCATAACCTCCAAACGGAGCAGCATTTAAATATCTCCATTAGGTGAGACCTGTTGTAGAGGCTATTTTGAGTGTCACAATGAGAAACATTTTTCGCTGTTCTAAGGAAAAGTATACTTGCTTTACCAACCACGATTAAATATACGCGTGTATTTATGCTTCACATTGTCACTGCATTCTGCCACAGATCAACTCCGGACTCGTGGTTGATAAAATCCGTCAAGTAGTTAACTATAGGCATGGAGATGGAAACGATGTACACTGCGTGCCTTGTGTAGCTCAATTGTTCCCTTTGTAGAATCTCTGTTAAATTTTATGGTATAAGAACTTAATTATTTATAAAAATGGTCCATTAATGAATACATGGAAAACTAATCAGTAACCTTGCGTTATTAGGTCGAGGCCGTCCAATTAAATATTCGTCTGCGTAGTGTCCACCACAGATGGCTATCGTGCCCATCAATAACCTGTGAACAAAACCGCACCTGACAATGACTTGCTTCTGCCGTGTGAACACGATCAGGTTCATTGTCATACGATGTGGTGAATTACCTCAAAGTCATAACCAGCGTTTGACTGTGGTGGACGTCACAGCTGACGAACGTTAGCCGCAAACAGTTGCCTGTCCACACGATGGATCAAATTAAAGCAGCACTCCCCAATAAAATTAAATTGGCTTTAATCGGATAGACTTCTCAATCTAAGCAGAACAGGCTTTGTTGTATGTCAGTACCAGAAGGTTTCATTTTGTACAGGTCATGGGGAATGAAGGATATGGAGTAAACATACCAGCTACAAACCAGCCTCTATACGCTCTTATCTGTCCAACAGGGGAAACAATTCAAAGGAAAGTACCACCAACCTTACAATGGGAATTACTAGTTTTAAGCCAGTCAGTAAATCAAATCTTGTTTTGAAACAACATATGTTGATCAAATCACTTGAACCGTATTGTCTTCAGAGTAAACTGTTGTAAAAACAATGAAAACGTGTGGAACACTTGTATGAGCACTAAAATAGTTCCAAATAAACGCACACATGAAACAAAATGGCCCCTGCCCAACTAAGTATTAGATATTTGCTTTAAACGCAACAGTCGACATCCTCTGAGTTAATGCTTGTACCGCCAACGTAAAAGTGCAATTCACAACAACTAAGGCCATATTTTTATCATACGTACGTTTTAGGAGCAATTACTCGAATCGATGCCAACTGAACAAAGAGAATGCCACCAAAAGTAATCAGAGAGCTAATTGGGGAAACAACAGCTTGCGTTGTGTATAACTTGGTAAACTGAATGCATGTACAGAAAACGAATTTAGTAAAATGTACTGTTTGGGAGAATCTTTTAGTTTCTTATCGTCTTATGGGGTACCACAAGGAGTAAGGTATAACTACTGACCAATCAAAAAGTTGACAATACGGGACTAGAGGCGTGACGCTGTAATAAGGACAAGGAAAGGTGGACAGATACGCGTGGCCACGCAGAAAAGTCACGTTTTACTTTTCTTTAGAGTTATCTCCTAATTCTTACTGCCTATTATGTTGTAAATGTTGCTTGAAATAAGCGCATTTATTGCGTTAAACGATTCTGTGTTATAAGAAAACCTTTAACTTTGTCCTTAGAAAGACAAAAACGTGAAAAGCTTTACAGTAAATATAATGCAATACTATATCGAAAAATTTAAAAACACTGAATCCTTCTACAAATTCTCCCTATATATATTCATTTCCAATTAGCTTCCAACATGTAATACAGTTTCTGTGCCCGCCTCGGTAGCGTGATGGTTAGCGTGTCTGCCTCACGTTCAAGAGGTCGCGAGTTCGAATCTCGCTTAGGGTAAGTTATCCGGGTAAGGTTTTTTTCCGAGGTTTTCCCTACCCTGAGAAGACGAGTGTCGGGTAACTTAAAGCTCCATGGACCTCGGGCTCATTTGAGCATAATTTCGCCCATTTCATTTCATTCATTCGTCCGATATGACACAATGTTGGAGGACGTTAATTCAAAAAAAAAAAAAAAAAAAAAAAAAAAAATGCAGTTTCTGCTTTCGAATGAAGGGGTTTCTTCTAATATCTTGGCTTCTTCTTGGCTGGGATTTAATTTCTGCGAAATTGCACAGTTTCTAAACCTTGTCGAACTCCATTTCCAGCTTGCCATTAGATCAAACCTGGCTATGTGTAGGTTCACACGTGCTATGAAACAAGAAAGTTGTAGCTTAATGAGTAACGATTTAGTGAGCCATCAGAAGTAATCAATGTCTCTCTCTCATGCCAATGGTTATAACTATGTCCAGTCAGTAGTGAGTAGCATGGATATTGCTGTCACTAGAGAGGGGTAAAGAGAGGGAAAGAAGGTGAAGCTACGAAGGCCTCGTTAAGTAATCACAATGACCTTCAGTTTACTAAATTCACTTTCTGTATATTAATGAAAATAAGTCAATCGAAACCTTGGTTAGCAGACAATAAACTGCTCTCATTCCCCTAACATCGTAAAAAAAAAATAATAATAATAATTTAAAAACAAATTGTGTTTTATCAATATATATTTTTTATATAGTGAGAGTGAGTGAGTGAGTGAGTGGGGTTTAAGGGCCCGTCGACAGCTAGGTCATTTGGGCCCTAGGTCAAAGTTTAAAATTTAAAAACACTCATTAACTTTTCTGGCTAAAAGTTGAACCTTAAAATAACAACTAAAAACTGTGAACACCTAAAAACCTCAGCCTACAAAGTAACACGATAAAATAAAACCCTGAAGGGCAACGTACTAAAAAGAGGTGAAGTTGAAAGCTAAAAAAAACTAAAATACAAAATTGTTAAAACATTGAAAGGTAAAATGTATCCCAGTTAAAAACAGGGTTAAAACCTATAAAAGGAATTAAAAAAAAAAAAAAAAAAAAAAAAAAAAGTGTTACACTTGCATAGCAAATCCAATCTGGGTAATGAACCGCAAAGTTTTGGCCACAGAAACTGGGTTGTCACCCAAAATTGAAGCTACTGTAGATCCCAGACCAACTGACTGGCGCGCATGAGCGTGTCTTGGACAATCCAAGAGCACGTGTGGGACGGTGAGGCGAACATCGCATGTCGGACAGACAGGTGCCGGGTCACCACGCAGAAGATGGCCGTGAGTGGCTCGTGTGTGACCTATCCTCAGGCGGGTAAGGATAACTTCAGCCCGCCTGGAATCCCTGTAGGAGGTCAGCCAGGGCTCCACGCTGTCTTTAATTATCCGCAGCTGTGTGCCAGTCAACGCTTCCCAAGACTGCTGCCAAACCAATAGAAGCTGGCGACGGAAGTACCGCTGAGCATCCCTATAGGGTATAGTGTCGGTAGAAGACTGCGGCAGACGGCATGCAGACTTAGCTGCCGCATCCGCAGCTTCATTACCCGGAATGCCCGTATGGCCTGGGATCCATGTAAACACTAACTGGTATCCGCGTGAGACCAATTGAGATATGAGTGTCTGAATTTTAAAAACGAGTGAAGACGTACCGAGGAACTGCTGCAGGGTCTCCACTGCACTCAGAGAGTCGGAGCAAATTATAAAACCTCCAGGGACTAAGTTGGAAATAAAAAGTAAGCAGTAAAATATAGCACGCAGTTCGGCCGTATAAACAGAACTGTAGTCCGGGAGGCGGTATTGATGTGGCTCACCGTTATAGACAAAACTACATCCCGTAGCACCACCCAACTGGGAACCATCGGTGAATACCGGAGTGTAAGTCCGGTAACGTCCCAGTAGTTCGGTGAAAAGTTGACGAAACACCGACTGGGGGGTGGCCACCTTAGCGCAGCCTGAAAGCGCAAGGTCAAACCGGGCTCGATGAAGTTGCCAAGGCGGAGAGCGGGAGAAGGAAAAACGCTCTACAGCAGGCATTCGGAGCTCATGAGTGGCGAGTAGTTCGCGAAATCGAATGCCGCTTGGACGGGATATAGTCGCATTCCGAAGATAACGGTGGGCGAGTTCGGGGCGCAATACAGATCTAAAGGAAGGGTGACCAGGGTGAGCTGCCAACCTGGCCACGTAGGAAGTTAATAAAATCGAGCGCCGAATAGACAGTGGAGGTTCCCCGGAATCAACATACAGACACTCAACACGACTAGTACGGAAGGCTCCCGTAGCTAGACGGATACCAGAATGGTGGACAGTGTCTAAAAGGCGGAGTTTAGTGGCGGACGCCGCGCCATAGATAAAACTGCCGTAGTCCAGTTTGGACCGCACCAGCGAGCGATAAAGCCTCAACATAACAGTGCGATCGCCACCCCAAGAGGCACCAGATAAGACCCTGAGTACCCGAAGTGAACGATCGCAGGAAGCCCGAAGCTGACGAATATGGAACTCCCAAGTTAGCTTGCTGTCGAGGTGAAGGCCCAGAAACTTAACGTGCGGAACAAACGGCAGACGTGTACCATGCAAATAAAGATCAGGTGGAGGGTGTACACCACGGAGTCGATGGAAGTGGATACATTGCGTTTTCGTAGCGGAGAACTGAAACCCGGTGCGAAGGGCCCAGTCAGCGATGGAGGTTATGTTCAGCTGCAGTTGACGCTCGAGGTGCTCAAGATTATATGATCGGTAATATATCGCGAAGTCGTCAACATACAGTGACATCGGGATTCCGCTACGAACAGCTCTGGCAATCCCGTTAATGGCCACGGCGAAAAGCGTTACGCTGAGAATCGAACCCTGGGGTACACCATTCTCCTGGATCTTTTCTTCTGAGAGGGTATGGCCAATGCGTACACGAAAACGGCGAAGTTTTAAAAAGTTAAAAACGAAGGTCGCTAGATGACCGCGTAAACCGTAGTCGTGCAGATTACGGAGGATACCATAGCGCCATGTAGTGTCGTAGGCCTTCTGTAGGTCGAAGAAGACCCCCACGACGTGCTGCTTCATGAGAAAGGCATTCTGAACATAAGCCTCCATGCGTGTCAGGTTGTCGACACTGGAGCGATGGCGACGAAAACCGCACTGAACATTGCTCAGCAGGTTATTCGTCTCCAGCCACCACACTAAACGAGTGTTAATCATTCGCTCCAAGGTCTTACAAACGACACTCGTTAAGCAGATAGGGCGGTAGCTGGAGGGAAGTATCCGGTCTTTCCCAGGCCGAGGGACAGGGATGACAATACCCTCGCGCCAGGAAGATGGGAAAACCTGCTGAACCCAGATACGGTTGTACATGCCCAACATGAAGGAGAGAGCCTCAGGTGGGAGATGAAGCAGCATTTGTCGGTGGATCTCATCAGGACCCGGAGATGAGTCCTTTGCAATAGACAGAGCATGGGCCAGTTCCTCTTCCGTAAAAAGAGCATTGTATGGTTCACTACAGTCACTGTTAAAATTGAGGGCTATCCGCTCCGCAGATTCCTTGATGGGTAAAAAGGCGGTATTGTAACTTTGCGTTTGGCTATCGGCAGCGAAAGAGTCGGCAAGGGCGTCGGCAACATCCTGCTCACTGGTGTAAGTGGAGCCCTGTACGGCAAGACCGGGTATTATCGTCCGGCGACACTTACCGTACATACGCCGCACAGCAGTCCACACCTGTTGTGCAGAACTGCGACTGGAAAGAGAAGAAACATAAGACTCCCAGGAGCTCCGCTTTGCACTGCGAAGTACAAAACGAGCCCTTGCGCGACAGCGTTTAAAAGAAACAAAGTTTGCCTCCGTTGGATGTAAGTGGAAGACACGTAGAGCACGCTTGCGTGCTTTAATAGCCAAACGGCATTCCTCGGTCCACCAAGGTACAGGAGCACGTCGTGGGGTAGAGGAACCTCGAGGAATGCTGGAATCCGCTGCGAGCAAGATAGAACAGGTAAAATATTCCACCATTTCATCAATGGTGTCAAAATCATTGTCTCGAAGGTGAATGAGGGAACGGAATTTCCCCCAGTCAGCCTTGGAAATAATCCAGTGAGGAAAACGTGTTGGCACGAAATGGTGGCCGGACAGGTGAATGTTAATGGGGTAATGATCACTGCCATATAAGTCGGAAATTACCGACCAGTCAAGTAGTGGTACCAGTGACGGAGTACTATAAGAAACGTCTAGAGCGGAGTGTGTACCATAGGCAGATGATAAGAAAGTAGGCACGCCAGTGTTTAATAGGACTAAGCCGGACATATCGCATATATATAGTGAGATTTGGTCTATCTCTTACGGTTTACCAGTTATGCAAAAGTCATCCAGAGTAAATAGGACTTCATGGGCTATAGCCAGAAAATTCAAGATATACATTTCATTTGGCATAAAAATATCTCAAACATATGACAGTTTAATCAAAATCGTTAGAGCCATTTTCAAGAAAATCGAAGTTTTCCATGTAAAGGGTAGTTGAGAATGGAGCAATTTTCTTCAAAATTTTCGTGCCGCATCCTTGAAAGACAATGAACTTAAATACCAACTTTGGTTTTTAACCGACTTTTCGTTTTTGAGTTATGCTGCCCACAGACTGACACGACATACACACACACGGACCTTTTTCTAAAAACGCTTTTTTCAGGGGGTCTGAAAACATATTTCCGGTGAAATATTGGCATCGAATTTTTGTAGAGAAAGTAATAGATACCCCTGGTTCAATGATGTCGATTTAAAAATATTACTTAGCAAATGTTTGCTCACGCTTCGACTTGCTGTATTGTTTACGTATTGTTCCTGCATGAAACTGGATAATCAAACTTATTGAATAGTTATATAATTTCGTTTAGACTGCATTATCTTACGTTACCAGATGGCCTGGTTTAACATTTTATGTCGTATGCGTATTATCACTATGGAAATCTGTAAATCGTAATGCGAATGTTTTGCATTAATTGAATATTGTTAAACTATTAATAACAGAGTACGCAGTCAACTAATTACCTTCGCTGTTAAAACAAGTGACACATTTGTTTGCCATTAAGTTAGAAGGTGTGTATGCGCCGTCTCTTCAGTAATGCACCCCGTCAAGCATGCTTGATGGAAATACAACCCCCTAGTGTTTCTCACGCGGATTGCAATATTGCACATTTTGCGGCTGCGAGCTCTGCTAGCATGACACCACACGAAAATTGTATCTAACCTATTTGTTGACAACTATTCATTATTAGTAAGCTCGGTACAATATGTGCTATAAGCTTCAAATCGGCAAATCCAAGCAAGTTCGAAATAGCTATTGAAGTAGTCACAATTATTTGTCACCTAAAGGGAGTGGTTGGTGTAAAATGACGAAAACTGACATTTTCTGCTTTAACGGGAAAAAATCTGTATATATTTCTCCATATTTATGGTTTATTGGACATTTAATACACTCAATTATTTAAAAGTTGAGTGTGCGTCTTTTTAAATCTAAGAGTAACATGAGCATATTTGCTGAACCTTTTAATATCACAAGTATTTTTAACATAATTATCTAGGAAATATATATATATCGTTGTTTAACGACGCTGTCAATTGCCAGGATCACATCAGCGTCACCGGTGTGCCGGAATTTCGTCCCGCAGGAGTTCTTTTACATGCCAGTAAATCTACTGACATGGAGCTGTCGTTTTTAAGCACACTTAAAAACCATCGGCCTGGTCCGGGTTTGAACCCACGACCTTGGGATCAGTAGGCCAGCGTCTAACCAACTGAGCCACCCAGACCAACTAATTAATTATCTAGGGTGTGACCTCCCAGTGTAGAGACAGAGGGACCCAATAGCTCTATGGGAACGAACGTTCAACAACTTAAATTATACGTAGCGTCTCAAAAATTGTCCAAATTTTGCGTGTGTTTTGTGGAGAACCTAAACATGTTTATTTTGA
Organism: Tenodera sinensis; assembly: GCA_030765045.1. NCBI lineage: Eukaryota > Metazoa > Arthropoda > Insecta > Mantodea > Mantidae > Tenodera > Tenodera sinensis. Next base: position 189,737,386 of record CM060961.1, read on the forward strand.
CAGAGATGGAGAACAAACACACTTCCGAAGATTCCTATGACAAGGAGCAGGACAACCGCACACACGGCCATCCACAGACTGAGGCACACAGAAGATGAATGGCTGGGTACCTGAGCACCATCTGCGTCCACCTCAGGGAGGGCTTCCGAGGTACAAAGAACTTCAAGAATGGGTGCATCAGCAGGGTCCCGTTTAAATAGATAACCATACAGGGGCGATGTTTCGCTCTCCATCACACATGTCCTTGGCTGTCCGCGATACACTCGTGAGCGCCAGTCCCTTGGCCTGGGTCTTACACTGTGCTCAGTTTCAGGCAACGACCCAGTAGCTGTAAATACAGTACTGCGATTTGTTGCCAGTATTGATTTTTGTAAGCAAGTGTTAGGTTATTTTATTTCGGAAATTTTAGCATTTTAGGGTGTTCTACTTTTTGTTTTTTAATGTTTTAACTTTTAGCAATTTTAATTTTCACTTTTTATCCTTTTAAATGGGAAGTTTTAATAGTTGGGCTGAGCTGTTTTTATCTATTTTAACTTTCGGTTTTAGCTTTTTATGGGTGACATTTTAACTTCTGAACTTAGGTGATTTTATCTTTGGACTCGGGGCCAAGTTCTCGATAGGACCTTAAGCACAACATACTCATTCACTCCACGTCTAGAGAAGTAGTGACGTCTACAAGATCAATCCTGGTGTGACTGATTCCGTAACTGCCCTACGAGCTTCCCCTGCGCCGTCACCAGCGCTGTCTCAACATCTGAGGGCACACCCGCTGGTTCCGCTGAAGCCTTCCTCATGCAGCGGCCAGCATCGCAGATGAACGGGTCAGAACAGCAGCAACAACACTAACTGCAGACCACTGGGCCAATGAACAGGTTGTCACTGCACAAAATCCATTTGAGTGGACCGACATTTCCTCAACAATCCATCATCAGGACATAAATTCCAAAGTGAAATTGAGGTATATCGAATTTAATGTTAACGTGAAATTTCCAAATCTCTCTTAGAAACTAAACTTTGCATAACATTGTAACATTAAATTGTGACTGAATTCATTCGAATTAAGATAGAAATGCATTACAGCATTGCTCACGCAATATTTGAGCGCCAGTTGCTAGACGGCTCCAAATATTTGATACAAATTATTACTTTTTTCGGCAGAAACGGTTCTTTATTGACAGTGGCTGTACTGGTCATGTTTGTTACATCATGTACATTCCCTGGTTAACATAGAGTCGAAGCAGAACCTTCCACTTTGTATATATGCTGTAGAAACTGCTTTACGCTGATCTGTAAATTGCAACCAGAGAAACCCACATCGTTGGGTTTGCCACCTGTCCATATAATGCTCACACCCCTTAAAAACACATGATAAAACAGTGCAGAAATGTCAAATAGCCATCTATGCCATAAATTATTTTCCACCATTTATATTTTTGCAATATTTATAAATAGGAAAATAAACTCGCTCTCTATCAAGACGATATTTCGACTTGCACAAGAAAAAGTCTGATGTGTTGAACTCACATGACTTTCTCTACTCTTTTACCAACCATTCTTACAAACTCTTATTCCTTCGCGTTAGTTGAGCTAAACATTTGCAGATACTATCTTATTGCGTATTTCCCTGTAGGTGAAAGGGGAATATGGAAATACAGTAGGCTTTGAGCGATAGTAAAATCTTCTAAAACTTTCAAATTCCGTTCTCTTTGCACGGTTAATAAATAAAAAATGAATAACGATCCTCCATTTCACAGAAGTATAAGTTCTCCAAAACTCACACAAATGACAAGGAATATCCCCCAAAATGGTTCACTCTACAAAATAATTTAGACAAATTGTATGTTTTAGCCAGATCTGCGTTTTCTGTACAGTAAGATTTTGTCTGTCTCTTACGGTTTACCAGTTATTCAAAAGTCATCCAGAGTAAACAGGACTACATAGGCTATAGCCTGAAAATGGCATTGTAATCAAAATCGTTAGAGCTATTTTCAAGAAAATCAAAATTTTGATAAAAGTTTCCAAGTAAAGGGTAGGATAAGATGGAGCAATTTTCTTCCAAATGTTCGTGTCACATCCTTGAAAGACATTAAACTTAAATATAAACTTTGGTTTATAATCGACTTTTCGTTTTTGAGTTATGCTATCCACAGACAGACAGACAGACAGACAGACAGACAGACAGACAGACAGACACACACACACACACACACACACACACACACACACACACACACACACACACACACACACACACACACACACACACGGACCTTTTTCTGGAAGTGCTCTTTTTTATTCAGGGGGCCTCAAAACATATATTTCCAGTGAAACCTCGACATCGAATTTTTGGGTAGAATACAATAATTCCTCCACTTACTAGTGGAGAAAATAAAAATGAATGGCTTCCTGGCTACTGAAGTACCACAAACACCTTTGAAGACAACATTGAAGGTTCTAACTAGAATTTGAAAACGCATTGAACTTTTAAGTGCAGCGAGCTAAGTTCGGGATTGGCACATACGTAAATGCTTTCTTGAAACGAATGCATACAAAGCGAAAAGTGACTCGCAACAGAATTAGAAGCATCAGATGTTTCGTAAGGGTACCTCAGAAATCGGGGAAAGGCTAAACACAGCAGTAAAGCAACAATAATCTAACACACTGTTTCATTTCAATTTAGTTGACGTATTATGAACTTAGCTGCCGATTAAGCTGTTGCTCCTTTCTTGCAGTGAAGCAACATTGAAAATAGCCATTCGTAAAAGGTAGTCTGACCCAGATTCGGATGTGGCGTAGACTCGGACGGAATGGGCAAACCACCAGAAGAGGCTATGAAACATACATGACAACCAACAACGTCTACTATAAAAGTACGACACAGCCATCAACAGCCAGTACTGAAGATAACTGCTGTACGTGAATCTCTTACACCTTATGTAGTTTTCATGGGTTCGGACTCAAGAAAGTATTCATGGACTGAATGCCATAAGAAAGGGAATAACACTGAATTTCCTACACTCTTTGTGTGCTGACCAGGCCATTTTTACCTTATCTGGCATGTGCATGGTTGGCATAGAAGGTATTGTATTCCATTCAACAAGTCATTGGCAATACGCTTTGAGACCCCTGTATCCAAAAAAAAAAGACAAAAAAAAAAAAAAAAAGGCGATCTGGTTAGCTCAGTTGGTTAGACGCTGGCTTACTCATCCCAAGGTCGCGGGTTCAAATCCGGCGAGGGTTTTTAAGTGTGTTTAAAAACGACAACACTATGTCAGTAGATTTGCTGGCATGTAAAAGAACTCCTGCGGGACGAAATTCCGGCACACCGGCGACGCTGATGTGGTCCTGGCAATCGACAGCGTCGTTAAACAATAAAGTAGAAAAGTAAATTGTATCCAAAAAAATGTGCCCAAATAAAGTTTAGTACCTTCCAAAGACGCGATACAAAGATTTCCAAGACAGTCTTGTTACTCTAAATCTTGCGACAACTATTACATGCCTGATACATACATCCATTTGGTTAACAAGGTTTACTAGTTGCATGTGTGTGATAAAAACTTTAGCACACTATACCCATAACTTTCAGAGATAATGGGGCATATGTGTAGAAAATTATCAGTTCTTCAGGATTTGTAGTCAAACAATCTGAGAAAGCCTAAGACCTATATGCAGCTTTGTTTTCAATAATAATTTTAATGTATTTAAGATTAACGTACGTCTATGAAACACTAAAATGAGCGGAAGATCTGAGATATTCATATAGAAGTAAAACTTGAATTTGAAAAAAAAAAAAAAAAATCACAAAATTCACCATTTTGACTCCCCTTAAGGACTTCCGCGGCACATCTGCCTGCGGCCTGTAGCCTTGTGGGTTCCTTCACTTCGTCCCTTCCTCATCGGGGGTGTGGGTCATATGTGCGAGTCACCGTTGTATAACCCTAGCCCTAAGCCTCCCCCTAACCTTTAACTGCAGCCTTAACTTTCTCGGATAATGTTCCTTACTGCATTTTACACCGACAATGGGTGTACAATACAGCCGAGTTTGATGGCACAATTTATGATCGAGGAGAACTTTGAAATTTGCTCAAAAAGCTACGTGAATCACGCCGTAGCTTTTGTTCCTGTGAATAATCCCATAGTGATGAGATGCTTAGAGATGAAGTTAATGAAGCCGGGAGGTGATTTGTGATTTTCTTGAAGAGGGCTGGAATATTACTCTTGGGAGACGCAAGCAGAAGACAAAAGCATGCCAATATTCGCAAGTAAAACATAGAACTATCACATCGAGTTTTATGAGTCCCTCCGTGTGCAACAAAAGCTTGCTAGATCCCGCGCAGCGGAATAAATAAAATGATTGGTGGAAGCCATTCTTCACTGTATCATGTGCTTGAACGCTTGGGCTCGGCTTGTACGTGGTCATTTATTCTTGCACAATAATAAAACAAACAAAACGTTCGATCCTGGGAAAAAATATGTAGGTCGAGGCAGTATACCACAAATATAGAGAAGAGAACAGGATTATCATATTCTGGCACTCGGATACTGCAATGCTAGAACTATGACAAGAATTATAAACCGAAAGTCAGTGAAAGTAAGCAGTTCAGTTTATTCACCTTAAATACAAATAACTAAGCAATCTGATGTGTTGTACTGACATGACTTTCTCTACTCTTGTACTAACCATTCTCAAAAACATTTAGTTCTATATCTTCTTCGTGTTAGTTAAGATAAACACTTGCAGAAATTATCGTATTGTTTATCTTCTGGTAGGCACAAGGTAAACGTTGAGCGATACTCAAATCTTTTAAAGCTTTCAAATTCCGTTCCCTTTGCACGGTTAGCGTATAAAAATGAATAACGATGTTCCATTTGACAGAAGCGTAAGTTCTCTAAAACTCACAAATAACAAGGCATACCTCCAAAATGGTTTATTCTACAGAAAAAAAGACTTAAATTGTGTGTTTTAGCAAGATCTACATTTTTGTATAGTAAGGTTTGGTCTATCTCTTTTAAAGCTTATCAGTTATGCAAAAGTCATCCAGAATAAATAGGACTTCATGGGCTGTAGCCAGAAAATTCAAGATATACATTTCATTTGCCATACAAATATCTCAAACATATGGCATTTTAATAAAAATCGTTAGAGCCATTTTCAAGAAAATCAAAATTTTCAAAAAACATTCAATTTGCATAGCAGGTAAACCGTAAGAGACAGACCAAATCTTACTATGAAAATGTAGATCTCGTAAAAACACGCAATTTATGTACAAATGTGTGCTTTTTGTGTGCAGTGAACCGTTTCGGAGATATTCCTTGTTATTTGTCAAAATATTACTATACTTACAGGTCGCTCTGAAGCGGGAGGTGATTATTCATTTTTACTTTCTCTACTGGTAAGTAGGGGAAGTATTGTATTCCACCCAAAAATTCTATGTCGAGATTTCACCGGAAATATATGTTTTGAGGCCCCCTGAATCCAAAAAAAGCATTTTTAGAAAAAGGTCCGTGTGTGTGTCTGTGTGTCAGTCTGTCAGTCTGTGGACAGCATTACTCAAAAACGAAAATAAGGTTAAAAACCAAAGTTGGTATTTGAGTTTAATGTCGTTCAAGAATGTGACACGAAGATTTTGAAGAAAATAGCCCCACCCTAAAATACCCTTTACATGGAAAATTTTTCGAAAATTTTGATTTTCTTGAAAATGGCTCTAACGATTTTGATTAAAATGCCATGTGTTTGAGATATTTTTATGACAAATGAAATGTATATCTTGAATTTTCTGGCTATAGCCCCTGTAGTCGTATTTACTCTGGACGACTTTTGCATAACTCGTAAACCGTTAGAGATAGACCAAATCATACTATACAAAAAATGTAGATCTTCGTAAAATATACAATTTATGCCTCAATAAATTTTCTTGTAGGGTGAACCATTTCGGAGATATTCCTTGTTATGTGTGCGAGTTTCGGAAAACTTAGAACTTTAGCAAAATGCAACAACGCTGTTCATTATTTTATATGTTAATCGTGCAAAGAGAACGTAATCTCAAAGGTCAAAAAGATTTGACTGTCGCACAAATATTCTAATATCTCCCTTGTACCTACAAGGACATAAGCAATAAGATAATTTGTACGAATGTTTATCTTAACTAACATGGAAATACAGGAATAAGAGTTTGTTAGAATGGTTAGTACAAGAGTAGAGAAAGTCATGTGAGTGCAACACATTGGACTTTTATTTGTAAAAAATGCTATAGAATAAATAACGAAAATGTGTATACCTTTAAATTAGACACAATGCCATTAATGTCAGCCAGGCCAATCCACTATGTAGATATGGGTGAATGACATTTCATGGTGTATTTAGAGATTTGTCAGAATTGCAAAGCTCAAAGAAACAGTCCAGTCTATGAAATATTCCAATCTGTTATCTCTTCAAATTGCAAATAACCCTGACATTTAGTAAACAATTACTGGAAATACATTGGTTTGGCCTAATCCATGTCCATTTTCATATGTTCGACATAAAGGGCAAGGTAAAAATATACCTAGTACTCGTACGCTTTAACATTTCAGTATCAATTAGTGATTCTCTGTACTCATAAAGGGCTACATTTAATTATATAAATATTTGTGGCAAAGAGAAGCGCTTGTAATTGACCCTCTAGCCATTACATATTCACTTTTGAAAGCTCGCATGAGCAAATGGACCGAGAACACATAGATGAAAAACATGAAAGAATTCCCCCCGTTTATCTCAGAATTACACTTTAAAGAGAGGAAATACGTGACTTGCATTTACGTTTAAAAGCTTCCAGTAATGTTTGCATTCATTTTCTGTGTGTTGAATTCTAACCCGTGTGATAAAGGTATAGAAAAAGCCTGATGGGCATTTAGCAACAAATCAACAAAAACATGATTTACAATTTTTGTTAAAAATGTGAGAATTTTCTGAAAGTTTTCTATTACTTAGAGCATCGAATGCTAGACAATAGTCAGGTATACCAATTTGTGACCCTCGACGTCACTCTCCTATCCCCCTCCACCATCATGTGGTGCGGGTGGTCAGACTTTACGGTGACATAGTGGTAAGAGAACAGAAGTCCCTTGGACTGTAGGCAAACCGAAGAAGAAAACTGGGGAACGGGTTAAATCTCATGTCTAACAATAAGCACCACTGTGCACTAGAGTGAAATTAGCAGTCGTATCTTTAAACAAAAGTAAATAAAATAAAAAGATAAATAAAAATAAGACAAACAAAAAGGTGGTGTTTTGATTTACATTATTTTCTCTACTCTCTCTTCCACAAGTTATTGATACAAAAGCGTATTTGTTCTATGCACTTGTTGTTAATCGAATTAAACTTTCATTGCATTTTATGCATTTCGTCGTAGGTATTAAAAGCAACCATGCTCTTTACATACTCCAAGAAAAAACTAGTAACCTAACGCTTTTGAAAAGAGATCTGTGGTTGTTTTATTTTAATGTATTGCGACAAAATGACAAAATCCAGCCCATTTACTTTCCTGTCACTTTATTTGTCTTCTAAACTTTTGCATTAAAACACAGTTCTCTTGTATTGACCTTAACAAAGTCTACTGTATTTCGTGGTATCACAACTCCCAACTGTTTTAATCTCGTAGGCTTAACTCAGTCCTTTCACTTTCTTCACTTTATCCGTGTCTCAGACACTAACTCCTACGATACAATCACTCGACGCTCGTTTAAACTTCTTCACTCCAACGCAAAGTACCTTTCACGTCCACAGCACCACACACGCACTCACACAGAGCTGTGTTGCACTCATACACAGACCGACTTATGTTTGTAACTCTCTCTTCTGCTGCTTTCTCGCCTCGTTATATAGTGAGGATGACGTAACATAAGACGTTTCTCGACTTTTGCAAGCACGCTGGCTGCCGGATGCCCCTCAAAGGTTCCAGCAATCCTTTGTTATGTACTGCCACATTGTGCTAGTCACGTATATGCAAACAGTCGCGCAAGGCAGCCTGACCTTGAGTGTCTTTGTTTGCTTGCCGACCTGGTATGTGGTGTGATGTAGCTTAGCTCCGACTGTCCTTTGTTGCGCAACTCGTCCGGTGTCACAGTAGGTCATATTCACACATATCAAACTTGTTTGTAAAATAGATTATGCCTTTTTAAATTTATAATGCCTTCTAGAAAACCTACTGTGCGTTTTGTTCCGGTTTTATTGTCTTCTTTCCTGTCTATTCTAACTGTTATAAATGTCTAACCATCTGGGCTCTACCGAAGAGTAATACAATTGTTCCTAAACTAATACGCCGACAGTACGACCGTCGACTCAAATCATGTATCCCATTTAAACCCTGACTGCAAAGAAAGAATGAAGGATTTTCATCTAACCTTACTTTCATTCTCTCTAAAATTATATAAAGTAATAACAGACTCATTCTAATTTCTAACTAACATACATTTGTCAATCTCTAGTTTATGGATAACCATAGATGTATTAACGCTTTTTATTACTTTAATGAGTTAAAACAATGAGCGAGATATACAGCATTGCAACATGATCACCCAGCATCTAAGCAATACATTTTGTAGCAAACGGCCCCTAGAGAATCAATCGCAGAAGCACCAGACTGCAGGCGAAGGCTTTGTGTTGAAAGGATGCAGGACCTCACTTACAGTCTGTCCAAGTAGACGCATAAATCACTGTGTAGAGCAGCAAACTTCAACATAGTAGCCAAGATCTGTGCCGTCTCCACTTTAGCCATAGAACACAACTATGGACAATAATGGTCGATCCGCGACATCACTGTTATTCGATTAGCGGCCCATCCACTAACAGACATTCCGTCAACGAAATGTTTATATATAATTTAAAAAGTACTCAATTTTTGTAATACATATCATTATAGTTTCTAAATTGTATGTAAAATATGGGAAACTTCTCCACTCACTTTAAAGCCCATACAGTGTTTTAGTAGCTCAGAAAATTTGAGCTTTCCAGATTCAACAGTTTTGGAGAAAATGGGGCCTACGCCGTAACTAAGTTACGGGAAATGAGAAAAGAAAAAGAAGAAAAGAAAACTGAAAAGGGCGTGGCAGGTACAGTAACCATAAAATATACAGAAACCTGTAGGTATATCAATAGGCAATGTAGATATCAATAGGTTAAAGAAAGAGTAATCGATATTTTTGACCCCAGAAACTACAATGTCTCTTACAGGAATGTTTTAAAGAATATGATCTATTTAGAAATTAAAATAAGTATTAATAAGCCCGTATAATCTCGAATTGCACCATCGGTCGAGATGATATTACCAGATCACTGTTCTATCGATCTGCTGACGAGGAAAAAGAAAAATAATTGAAGGTTACGAACCGAATTGATATGCTTCTAGTGTAAGTGCTGGTTCACTTTCAGCCGTAATCAGCATGGAAGCACTCGTACTGATCCAGAATGGGATTCATGTGATGCCATTTGCAACTGTCATCTACAAGGACTTCATTCTGATTCATGACACCGCTACCTGGATTTTGTGGGGATTAAGCTGCCCGTGCCTTAGCCCATGAAGCCTGTCTCGTAGCCTCCCTAGCACGTTGTAGGGGCGCGATGCCTCACAGGGGCTAGGGTCCAAGAGTTTTCGGCTTTTGGCTTGAGCTTTACGCTGAGACGGAGTACATCACAACAGTGCCCATTGCAATCTAATAGTTAGGAGTAAGCGTTGCTCATAATTTTCGTGTTTGGTGCTTTATTTTGATTCTGTTGTAGTAATTATATTATGTGAAAGCTACGACACGATGCTTTATGCAATAAAAACAAAGGATTTTAAAACAATAGTTACGTTTATTTTCATCAAATACTTGGAATATTTAGCTGATGCTATCTTAGTGTTCCAGTGTAGATTTTACCTTAATATTTGTGTAACTCATGTCCGTTACTTGACCGCGTTCTTCTTATTCTTATTCTCAAACTTTTTTGCGAGATCTTGTGTCTGAATTTGGAGCGGATGTATTTTCTACTGATGGAAGCATTGTTTTCTGCAAATATTGAGAGGTGAAGTTAGTGCACAAAATCAGTTCTATGTAATCAGTATACTGGGCGTTAGAAACAGGCAGAAAACATAAAAAACTGAAATAATGAATTAATTTGGACCACACATTTGTGTCCTTTCTTCCGGCTTTTAGCTCCTTTGTGTTTAGATATTTTAGGTACGTTTAAAGGTCATTTTAGGCAATTTATGGGTCAACTTCCGAGCCCTACCTAACACTGACAGTACCTGTCCTATTAAGGGGTGGAGTATGTGCTCTGTGGTATCTAGTTGCTAGAAATTGCATTGAAAATTATTTAAATGCGGTAATGATTATTTAAAGGTTTTGGTCAGAAAGGCTATTTGCGGTTTAAGGAAGGATACTTATATTTGTTCCAACTGAACTTAGGGTGAAGATGGGATAATGTGTTGCAATTCTATTGGCTTGGAGCAACAAAATGAAGTAATAGAGAATGGTAGAATATACACCTATTCCCTTGTCACAATTTAAGTTTTTTTTTTTTTTTTTTTTTTTTTCGGATGATAAATACTCCATTAGTCTTGGCCGCACAACCCCCCACCCCCTGCCCCCCTTATTGGCACTTAAATATAACTTCGGTATAAGTGTAAAAGTAACCACATTTCTTAGCACACTGTACATTCAGAAAATCATCACACAATGGGATAAACGTCGCACACTAACAATGCGTGGGCTACATCGGGAGTTCCAGTTAACACCAACGCTGGCCGGGATAATATTTACATTTGTCTCATATGCGAGGTAATTAATATAATTCTGTGTACCTTAGAGATTTCATTAGCAGCTCTCAGGTCGCCTAATTCTACTCTAGTCTGTGTCTAGTCCTTTCTCTAATGTCAACTCAGGCAACAGTGATCGTTAAGACATTGATCGTGAATGAGAGTCCAGATTAAAATCCTGTCTCTCCCTGTTGCAGTTGTACCCTAAATTTAGGCCTAGAACGTTTTGTTTTCAAATGTCCCTCCCCAATTACCATTAGCATTGCACGTGTCATCAGTGTCTACCACTTGTGGTGCCGTATGTAGTAAGAACGGAAGTTAAAATAACTACAAATATACGGGGTGGAAGTTCGCACATACGTTAACTATGGATTCCAAATGATCAGTGTAACAAATATGTCCAATACAATTATTGTCAATAAAGAACCGTTTCACCGAAAAAAAATAATTTGTGTCAAATATTTGGAGCTATTTAGCTTCTTGATGAATGGATATAAATGGTTGATTATTTCACTGTCACTCAAACATTGTGTGAACAATGCTGTAATGCATTTTTGCCTTAATTCGAATTAATTTATTCACAATTTAATGTTAAATTGTCTTGCAAATGTTTAAATTCTAAGAGAGATCTGGCAACGTCACGTTAACATTAATTTATGACTAAATTCATTCGAATTAAGGTAGAAATACATTGCAGCATTGTTTACACAATGTTTGCGCGACAGTTGTTGAAGTAAACCATGTATATCCGTACGTCAAAAAGCTAGATAGCTCGAAGTATTACAAATATTTGACACAAATTATTATTTTTTTTCGGCGAAAAGGTTCTTTATTGACAATAATAGTATTGGACATAATTGTTACACTCATCATGTAGAATCCCTGGTTAACGTATGCCCGAAGCAGTACATTGCATCGTGTAAACGTAACTATAAGACCACATGAGGAATTTTGTAAACAACCATAATAATAATAATAATAATAATAATAATAATAATAATAATAATAATAATAATAATAATAATAATAATAATAATAATAATAATAATAATAATAATAATAATAATAATAATAATAATAATTAATAATCAGAAAAATACAAGGTCAAGGACAAACATTTTTAAAGGAAACTGTACCAAATGGTGTAGCACAATTCAAAATAATTCAATGCAGTATATCAATGATTTTAGTGTGTGTTTCTAGTGAGTTCACGTAGCCATACAGCTTAAACCATGCGATGAAGACAGCTCAGAACTTTGCACAATTTCCATATGAAATTTAAAGGTAACAGCTGATTCCAACTTATCTAGTTCCTGTAACTCAACAACGCATGTGGAGGAAGCACTCCGCAGATTTCTGACTGAGTTGGAATACCCCGATGATTAATGTGTAACTGCCCCCGTCGTGGTGCGGACCTCCGCAGCAACCGTCAGCAAGAAATGGATTATGTTTGCCTTTCACTCAGCGGGGATCCGGGTTTTCCAACTGGCATAACAACACTAATGTTACTCTCTTTATGGAAGTGCTTTAAGTCTTCTCTGGTCAGGCTTAACTGTGCAACAGTAATTGAAGCTTTACTTTCTCTACTACATACAGTAAATAGAGGAAGTATTGTAGTCCACCCAAAAATTTGATACCAAAATTCCGCCGGAAAATCTTTTGAGACTACCCAAATAAAACAAACTTCTGTAATGTGTGCGTTATTCGTCTGTCTGTGAATGGATAACTCAAAAACGAAAGCTCAGTAAATACAAACTTGGTATTTAATTTCGCAACTTTAAGAATGTGATACGAAAGTTTAAAAAGAAAATCCTCCATTCCAAGCTACCCTTTATGGAAAATTCTTCGAAATGAAGAAGGTTTGATTAGATTAGTATATGTTAAATATATTCTCATGATACATGAAACATGCCTTGAATTTAATGGGACTAACATCTAAACATTCTAAAGGACTTTTGCATAATTTGTAAATCATAAGGGTAGACAAAAATATACTATGCCTACAAAGTTATGGATGCCATTAAATTATACGTAAATTAAGTTTACTCAATGAACCATTTCAAGGTATTCCTTGTTATTGGTTGATTTTCAAATATTTATTTTTTCCTCAGACGGCAGGCCGTCATTAGTATTTTTCCTCCTGGTATTGTAAAGAGAGCGAAATTTCGAACCATCAGACAGCGGCCAGCTATTAGAAGATTTGAATATTTTTCAGGCCTTCTATACTACCATATTTTCATTATTCCCCCAAAAAACATGTGATATAAGCATTTCTGCAAATGCTGGGTGTGTAGAGAAATTAATGTGAGTGCAACATATATTGTTTAGTCCCGTATTCCTTCTCTTTTGTAACCCCTATTGCAGCTTTAAAGTTTTATTGCCATTAGCACCACTGCTTTTATATAATATAAACAAATGATCATGATTTTCCATTTGAGAAAATTATTTGGACATAAATTGTGTCTCTTAGCAAGATTTACATTTTTTTGCATATTAAGATATCGCCTATCTCTTACGGTTTACCAGTTATGCAAAAGTCATCCAGAGTGAACAGGACTACATAGGCTATAGTTAGAAAGTTCAAAATACACATTTCGTTTGTCATAAAAATACCTCAAATATATCACACTGTAATCAAAATCGTTAGAGCCATTTTCGAGAAAGTCAGAATTTTTGAAAAATTTTCCATGTAGAAGGTAGTTTAGGGTACAGGAATTTTCTTCAAAATCTTCGTGTCGCATCCTTAAAAGACATAAAACTTAAATATCAACTTTGGTTAAGGAAATTGAATCTATTAACATTGAAGCAACAAGATTCTAAAGTAAGAACAAATTAGAAACTAAAAACTTCACTTATCTTAGTAATATTGCAAGTTATTTTTTCAAACACTGACTCGAGTTTCGAGTTGACTCCAACTCATTCTCAAAGCTTTGAGACTTGAAACTCGAGTCAGTGTTTGAAAAAATAACTTGCAACATTACTAAGATAAGTGAAGTTTTTAGTTTCTAATTTGTTCTTACTTTAGAACCAACTTTGGTTTTTAATCGACTTTTCGGTTTTGAGTTATGCTGCCCACAGACAGACACACACACACACACACACACACACACACACACACACACACGCGCGGACCAATTTGTGAAAATGCTTTTTTTGGACTCAGAGGCCTCAAAACATGTATTTCCGGTGAAATCTCTGCATTGAATTTTTGGGTGGAATACAATACCTACTTTCCATACCTTACGTAGTAGAGAAAATAAAAACAAAAAGATCAAATACAACAATTAAAAGCAGAAGAGTTAAACAAAACAGCAATCGAATACAGAACCAATTGGAAGCAGCACTTAAATAGACTGGAAGAACATAGAATTGCCAAAATAGCAAGTAACTATCAACCTCAAGGACAAAGAAACATAGGAGGGCAGGGAAAACGGTGTAGGAAACAAGACTTTGGAGCTGGAACAGGCTAGATGGCTTAAACCGTGTTGAAGAAGAAGACGGAGAACAAGAAGAAGAGGAAGAGGAAGGGGAAGAGGAAGATGAAGACGGAAGTATTAGACTATTACTTTCTCAGTGGCAGAAGAAACACAAACCATCATGGATTAATTTGATATCTCGGAGATGCATGAAACGCCGTGTTCTTCAGCAGGAATAAGTTTTAGGCTCTTAATGTAGAAGTTATTATTCATAGACTTTCTACATCTAAAACGAAAAACATTCCTCTTTCTGGGTCAAATAAAGAAGGAAGTAAAAACATTGCCCAAACACACAGGCTATTCATTGTCTTTTGAAACGTATCTGGTCACAACAATAGGTGACACAATAGAAGTGAAATTCACCATTATAGCTTTATGCATTATCATTAAGGACACGGTTCATTCAAAGTACTCACCCTCTCTAAGCTTAATGAACCAAGTTACCCTTTGCCTTTATTCCTGTTAAATAGTCTTGCTGCTGGCTTGTTTACGTCCATGCGTATTTGACACAATGGACGGTGCAGTTGGGCAGTATACCTTGGTGTCTTTCACTCCCAACAACCCTTCCAACGCGTGCAAATTGTTTGTACAAAATTTAGTTGGAGAGGAAGTTGCGGTACCTTGATATGTTTACCTATTACAAATGCAACGACTACTTTGAGGTCTACCTTAAGGATCATCGTGTCTTAGTGTTCTTCCCGTAGGCGAAGGTAAAGTATTTTACAAAGTTTTCATGATTCAGAGTTGTAGGTAACTTATGTATCTATTACACACTCCTGAAACGTCGATGGCTCTATATCACTACACCTGGCTCGAAGCCCGAGAACATCTTAAATAAGCAAACAGATTATTCACACAGCAAACATCAGTAAAGAAGAAATTAAAATGTTTATTTTTATCAACAAGCGTACCACGAACTACTACCACATTCCCATTGCATAATACCTCTCTTTTTTGCTATAAATATTAGCTATATCTAATTATTAATAGAATAATAAATAGCTTTTCAATACTTGTAGTTTACACAACTAGCAATGATTCATCTCAGAAAAGATACCACTCGTATTAATCTCTTAAAATGTTTGTTCTTTTATCTACTTCAGTTAACCCAGATAAGGATATGTAAAAAGGATTTTATTACATATTTCCTTACAGGTACAATGAGAAGGTGGAGTAAGGTAGACTTAAGCCACACTTGAATATTTTAAGAGCAGGTCGCTATGTAATGAGTTCAAAATTCGGTTCTCTTTGCATGGCCAAGAAAAAAACATGTGAAAGAAAGAAAATGAATTACTAATTCCCATTTGACAAAAAATATAAACATTCTAAAGTGCAAACCCGTAAGAACAAATATCTTGGAAGTGGCTGAATTCACAAACTATATATTTTATATAAATTGCGTCCTTTAACGACATTTAAATTTTTTGTGTAATAAGATTTTGTCGATCTCTTACGGTTTACCAGTTACCATGGAGGACTTCAGGGTTTATTCCCAGAGAATTCGAGATATACAGTTCATTTCTAATGAAAATGTTTTAATCATAGGCCATTTTATGAAAATTGTTACAGTAATTTTTAAGAAAATAAAAGTCTTGGAAAACTGTTCCATATAAGGGGTAGTTTGGGAGAGGTTTATTATTTTAAGTTAAATAAATTGAAGACCATAAACGACATTTCCTTTTGAGTTACGCTGTTCACAGACACGTGCGTCCACCACCCTCACACACACACATCTTTTTCTAAAAATGTATTTTTTTAAGTTCAGGGGCTCTCAAAACATGTATTTCCAATAAAATCTCGGTATCGATCTTTTTAATGGAATACAATATTTCCTATATCTGCTGTATGTACGTAGTAGAGGAATTAATAATTTAAAAATGTCAAAAATACACCTCATTGTGTTCTTGTCCTAAATTTGCTTCTTTACTGTTTACATTACTTTGCAATAATCCTTTCCTTCCCTTCCTATTTCTTTTTCTCTCTTTTCAGCTGCTTTTAGATCTAAGCTTTAATGAAATAGTCCGACTGTTTGCTTCTGGATTTTAGAGCTTTATTCTTTTGTTCTGTTTTGTACGTCGTTCTGCCACCATAGTTCCTGGTTTTATTGCTATCGCTGTCTCCTTTTTCTGTTTCCCTCTCCGGGAGAAGTTAAAATGTTTTCTCCTGTCTGTTCTTGAGTGTGATTGAAGGCAGCAGCCTAGTTTTAAAAAATAAACGGATCAGAAATGCCACTTTCACTCAGCCTCAGAAACAGTGGAATTTGGAGATTGCAGAAGATGAGAAATCAAGCAAATTTCGTTTCAAGTGTCCTTAAAATTCTAGGTAACATAAAATAGCGTATCTCATACTAATTATGCAAATGGAAATGTTAAACTAATTTTCCTTTCTCTGCCAATAGCTCTTCAGAAAAAATAAGAGGTGAAAAATAAGAGGTGCAAAATAAGAGGTGCAAAATATATTGTATTCCTATTTTGATGTCAGCAGTCAAGGGTTCGGTTGCCATTGTGCAATACCATTTATATGGTAGCTAAAATTTACTTTTTTTCTTTTATTTTCATTTATAACATACATACTACATCAATTTTGTGTTATGTTCTTTCCTTTTAGAAAATGTGTATGTATAACCAAGCTATTGCTAAAAAATAAGCTTTGTCGCCATGACAGCCTTGTATTCAAGGAAGCATAAAATAAAAACAAATATTTAAACTACATACGCATTTTTATACACATTTACTGAGCACCATCTTTTACCACATCCTTTTGAAACTTTTATGATGCCTTCTTATGTATAAGCAATAGAGAGTGCTCTAGTTTTATACGCTAAAAACAGTAACGGTTTTCTCATACGCTAATAACAAAAATATGTAAATGCATATTTAAAAAAAAATATAACCAGAGGGAAAGAGAGAGTACTTCCTTTCTTGCATTACAGATGGACCATGCAGTATTACGTAGACTCAAATTGTATTAAATATTAGTATGTTGATACAAGTAAAATAAAAAAAATAAAAATATAATAATAATAAATAAATAAAAAAAAAAAATCTGGCATATTCCACTCACACCATTATCTCTACTCCTGTACCAACTATTCTTAATTCATTATCACCTCCTCTACTTTTCTTATGTTATGATCAGGTTAGAGAATCTAGCTACATGTATAACCGTTGAAAAATCAATACTTTAGACAAATTTAATTATAATGTGATGCCGGGGGCGGCGCATCACAAAGGACGATCTAGGCTAACCTAGTTCACGCCACATACCAGGCCGGTGAGCAAACAAAGGTGCTCAAGGTCAGGGTGCTTCGCACGACTGTGCATACGTGACTAACAATAAGCGCGGCGCATAACAAGGAATGCTGGAACCTTCGAGGGGCATCCCCGGTCGGTGTATTTGTGGAAGTCGAGAAAAGTCCATGTTATGTTATCATCGCTATATAAGGAGGTGAGGAAACAGCAGAGGAGAATTATAGAGATGAGTCGATCAGTGTGACAGTGAGTGTGAGACAGCTGTGTGTGTGTGTGTGTGTGTGTGTGTGTGTGTGTGTGTGTGTGTGTGTGTGTGTGTGTGTGTGTGTGTGTCTGGTACGATCGCCGTGGCAGGTACGTAATGCCGAAGTGAAGTTTTAACGAGCGAGTCAAGCTTACTAGAAGTAAACAGTTGTGTGTTCTAGTATCACGAAAGGCTATAGATTGTGTTAACGTCAGTAGAAGTGAACTATGTATTTGTGCAAAAGTCTAGAAGAAAAATAAAGTGATAGAATGTAACTGGAGTGATTTTGTCGGTTTTGTAATAATTTTATTATTTACATTTCCTTACTTTCTGTAGTAACTAACTGAACAGAGTTATATAGCAGATTAAAAAACATAGTAAAGTAGAATAAAGACAAGGCTATGCCAGGGATGGTCCTTATCACACACCCTGTCCAATATCATTTGGAACATGTGGTGAAGGATGTGCCTGAATCACGAAAGGAACGGATATTGTTGAAATGAATAGATTGGTTGATGACATGCACTACTACCAGAAGATGATATAATTCTAAGGGAATGGAGAAAATGACATCAATAAGAAGCATGGAATCAAAATGGATTAGATAAAGATGATTCTATGGTTATTGGAAGAGCATCAAAGAACGTACACTAGGGAGCGAACAAAGTAGCACATCTGGGAACAAGGCTACACTGAATTTCCAGGCTCACCTTGTTACCTTCCCTTTGCCAAGTACTAGGCCATAAGTTCTAATAAGACCTGGCATTTGAATTTTCAGCCAGCGTTTCTTTGGACGATTTAAATATTTCTTTCCATTTGGACGATAGTGAAACATGGCGCTGTAGATGATTTAACCAGTTCTTTTGATAATTGCTCATGTAGTTAATTACAGGTTCTATTTATAATTTGGGGACAAGAAAGTCAAGCTAGAAAATGAACGACCAACATAAGAAAACCACGAAAAACATGAGGGTCAGAGTGGGCGGTCGCCAGGAACCAAACCCGGTACCTCTCCAATGCGAGACGTATATATTATTACTGCGCCTCTTGCTCGCCAAGTATTAAGTGGATTTCTCATCATTTTATATTTAGTCTTATATTGCAAATTCAGAATTTATTCAATTGCTCAATTCTCTGAAGCACTTTTGCGCTGTGGTTAACAAAGGACGCATTTTCAAGACAGAGTATTCGTTCAGTGCATTCATCAATACTATCTTATATATGATACTCATCTCCACAATGCTACGAATACACTTCTTCATTGAACAGACATCAAAGGAAAAGAAAATCGTTAAAACCTGAATGGAATAACACAGATATCTTCAATGATCCACTTTCTTCCCTCCCTCTAGTTTGCGTTTACCTTTATGCGATACGTAAGGTTTGAATTAGCGCATTAGTGTACTTATTGAAAAAAATCTCCTGTGTTGCACTCACATTACTTTACTACTCTTCTACTAATTATTCTTACAAATTCCTATTCTTCTATCTTGTTCATATTAGTCGAGATAAACATTTGTAGAAATTACCTTATTGGCAATTTTCTTGTAGGTGCAAGGGAAACATGGGATACACTAGGCTTTGAGAGATAGTCAAATCGTTTAACCTGGTTGCTAAATGAAGGCTTTGAAATTTTGTGCTCTTTACACGGCCAAGAGATAAACAAGTGAATAACGACCTTCCACTTGAATAATTATATTATTTTCTTATTTAACGACGCTGTCAATTGCCAGGATCACATCAGCGTCGCCGGTGTGCCGGAATTTCGTCCCACAGGAGTTCTTTTACATGCCAGTAAATCTACTGACATGGAGCTGTCGTTTTTAAGCACAGTTAAAAACCATCGGCCTGGGCCGGGTTTGAACCCGCGACCTTGGGATCAGTAGGCCAGCGTCTAACCAACTGAGCCACCCAGACCGACACAAAAAACTATACTTGGATATACGAATTGTGTGTTTTAACGAGATAAAATTTTTTTTATAGTCAGCTTTGGTTTATCCCTTGCGGTGTATAAGTTATGCATAAGTCATCCAGAGTAAACAGGACTACATAGGCTATAGCCAGAAAATTCATTATATACATTTCATTTGCCATGAAAATATCTCAAACATATGGCATCGTTACTTATTTTTGAGAAAATAAAACTCTTCCAAATGTTTTACATGCAAATGTAGTTTAGGGTGGATGAATTTTCTTGAAAATCTTATGTGTCGCATTTTTAATGGATATTATGCTTAAATACCAACTTTGATTTTTAACCTGAGTTATGCTGTTCACAGACTGACAGACAGACAGACAGACAGACACACACACACACACACACACACACACACACACACACACACACACGAGTGGACCTTTTTCTAAAAATGCATTTCTTTTAGATTCAGGGAAGCTCAAAACATATACTTCCGATGAAATATCGATATCGAATTTTTGGATGGAATACAACACCACTTCTACTTACTATATGTAGTAGAGAGACTAAGAATCGTTTAATGATGTGAATTTAAGTTATCAGATAGTCATTGGTGTTGTTTCTCTTAGTTCCTATTGGTAGAAGTGTTACCTTAGGTTTCAGTTAAGTACACAGAGTCCCATAACTGCTGATGAGTTGTCCGATTTTAACGAAGGCCTACTTTCACACAGACAGCACACACCTGCTTCTTAAGTGTTTCATCGCTCGTCATATTCTATTCTCTTACTCGGTTCTATGTTACTATAATACAGAGTAATTAAAATGATGCAGAAGTAAAGCTTATTTATTATTCACTGAAACGACCAACTGAAACACAGGTGATATGAAATATACAAGAACTTATTAGGTATGCATAGCAACAAGCTCTTAAAACATTTGACTATCGCTTAAAGCCTGCTGTATTCCCCTTGCACCTGCAAACAAATTAGCAATAAGACAATTTCTGAAAAATGCTTATGTCGATGAAAATGCAATATACAGGCAAATAAGCGTTTGTAAGCATTTGTTCTACATGAATTTGCGAAAGGTTTCTTTAAATTGAACTATATTAAAAGTCGTATAACAATATGTTACTCGATGGGGTAGATCTTCCAAGGCTATGCACTTCGACATTGTCCCCAAATATTGACTTCTTAAACGTAAGCAGTACCAAAGAAGTCACTAATGAACAGATGTTTATCGCACAAGATTTGAAAATATTTTCGTAAATCAAACACAACGTACATATCACCATAACCGACATTGCAACACAAAGCACAGCTTGAAGTTATAGAGTGACAACGCCCGCGAGTAGGGGAAGGAGGTAAACCCAACCTCCCGTCTTTCGCAAACGTTGGACATCGCTGAGCTAGAGAAAGTATTGTACTTCACCCTAAAATTCGATATCGAGAGGTTTGAGGTGCCCTAAATCAGAAAAATGAGGGGAATTTTTTAGAAAAATGACCTTGAGTGTTTGACTGTTTTTCTAAGAACAGCAAACTTATAAACAAAAATCGGATACCTAAACCGCTCCTTCATTGGCAGGGGTAGAGTTCATTACTACCCCACTTTCATCCAGTATGAATCGATTCATATCTCACTTCAGCCATTCAGAGACATCAGATCTTCTCCAGTAGAGCATATTACGTGGCAGGATCTGGTTCCGCTTTACAGCTGTGATACTTAAGTTGCGAGGTCAAGTCCAATTATAAAACGGATTACAGCAGGGAGATAGCACAGTTCTACCTGTGACTGAGCTAGCTCAACTCCCAGGGAGTAGTAGTCGTCGGTCTGGGTCGCTCAGTTGGTTAGACACTGGTCTACGGATCCCAAGGTCGCGGGTTCAAACCCGGCCCAGACCGATGGTTTTTAAGTGTGCTTAAAAACGACAGCTCCATGTCAG
Organism: Tenodera sinensis; assembly: GCA_030765045.1. NCBI lineage: Eukaryota > Metazoa > Arthropoda > Insecta > Mantodea > Mantidae > Tenodera > Tenodera sinensis. Next base: position 189,758,992 of record CM060961.1, read on the forward strand.
TAGATTTACTGGCATGTAAAAGAACTCCTGCGGGACAAAATTCCGGCATACCGGCGACGCTGATGTGATCCTGGCAATTGACAGCGTCGTTAAACAAGAAAATAATAAATCCCAGGGAGTATATGCTCTACAACTGTAAACAGAGCTTAGACAGTAGTAGGGACGTGCAGAGATTCTGGTTTTCCCACCCTTTGCGTGTCACGGCAAGCCTGGTGGTAGGTCTTCACGCACCAATTGCTCTATCGATTCCTCACTTCGAGGACTGCAGCAACGACGACCAAATTGTCTGCAGGAGGCCTGATGCCCAGTTTTATCAAGGACATTCGCATTTTGGTCTCCGAGATTCAACTACCAGGGTTTCTCTACAACCTGAGTTAATAGACATCTGTAACAGATCGAGGGTAGCCATTATCACTACTGTTACATTGTAGATTGTGACTTGTTAATTAATCAGTAAGAATGCTCGGTAACAATTGGCTTGATAAAGACTATCAACTGCAAATTGTACTTCAGCAATCTACCCGCTCTCAAACACTGTGATCATTACTTTCTTTACTACGTATAGTAAGTAGAGGAAGTATTGTATTCCACCCAAAAATTCGATGTCGAGATTTGACCGCAAATATATGTTTTGAGGTTCCTGAATAAAATACGATAATATTTGCTCCATATTCGCCTGACCCGGAATGCAAGACTTATCGTCAACATCACGGACCTAACTTAGAGAAATCGTTTTGTAACTTTTTCTACATTCTTCTAATGTTTACACAGAAGAACATTTTGAACTTGCATGCACTCGTATCTGAAGAAGCCTATGACTACCACATAAATGTGTGGCCGTAGTGACGGAAAATATGCATTAGGGCGAGAAGCCGAGTACAAACCAATTCTCTATGCCTCTTCAACATCTGCGTTTTCATACTCCACCTCCCGAACTTCAAATTTTTCTTCAAATGCTGAATCATTATCCTCCATTGTTTTCAGAATAATCGTTCAGGATAATCTGGTTAAAGATGTAGTTGCAAGAAATATACGATACTCAGTCTCGTTTCGGTAGGTTTAATCGTTTTGTAAAAATGTTCATTTTTTTCGGCAATGTAAATGGCAACGCTGTGGACAGCATAACACAAAAACGAAAGGTCGGTAAAAAACCAAATTTGGTATTAAAGTTTGTCTTTCAAGGATGCGACACGAAGATTTTGAAGAAAATAGCCCCACCCTAAACTACCCTTTACATGTAAAATTTTTCGAAAATTTTTATTTTCGTGAAAATGGCTCAAAGGATTTTGATTAAAATTTCATATATTTGAGATATTTTTATGACAAATGAAACGTATTTTTTGAATTTTCTGGCTGTAGTCTCTGTAGTCCTATCTACTCTGGGCATCTTTTGCATAACTGGTAAACCGTTAGAGATAGACCAAATCGTACTACACAAAAAATTTAGATCTTGCTAAAATGCACAATTTATGTCTAAATACATTTTCTTGTAGAGTGCACCATTTCGGAGATATTCCTTGTTATGTGTGTGAGTTTTGGAAAACTTAAAACTTTCGTGAAATACAACATCGTTCTTCATTTTTTTATATGTTAAGTGTGCAAAGAGAACGGAATCTCAAAGCTTTAAAACATTTGACTATTGCACAAAGCCTACTGTATTCCCACATTCCCCTTGTCCCTGCAAGCAAATAAGCAATAAGATAATTTGTATATATGTTTATCTCAACTAACACGAAGGAGATATAAGGAATAGGAGTGTGTAAAAATGATTATTACAAGAGTAGAGAAAGTCATATGTTTGCAACACATCAGATTTTTTACGTAGTAGACAAAGTTACAATATTTCCTTAGGAATCAGGGGACCTAAAAACGTGTTTCCACTGAAATGTCTGTATCAGATTTTAAAGTGGAATGCCACGCCCACTCTAGCTACTATGTACTGGTAGAGAAAGTAGCACAAGCATAAAGCTGCTGTTGTACAATGTAAAACACTGAATTTCTCTCATTCACACTTTCACAAGTTTTCCTCAACATAGGATCATATCAATAAAGTGTCATGTGTTTACTTGGAGACTTAAAGAGTTTACTGCTACCATTTAGGTCACTAGCACATAAAGATGGCGATAATAGTGTGGGTGGTAACGCCACTTAAGACCATGGGGATAAAAGGATAATAAAACTCGCGAGGCTAATGGCAGAGAACATAACGTCGTTATTACACTTTTCCCACCCTAATGATCTACAGTACTTGATTAAGTGCACCTCAACACGCCTTTTGTATCAGAGTAGCGGTTTTATTATAGCTCTTCTATTTCCCAGTGTGCTTTCCCCTTTATCGGACTTACCTGCTTTGCATAATACTATTTGATTAGTTTCATTTACCTCCACTGTATTCTACATGAAAGTATTGTAAAATAAATCCTATCATATTCTTATATTCACGTATTTCAGCTGTCTCCTAACAAATTTATCAATAGTTTGAAATTGATCTTTACATTGTAAATCTTTACATTGCACAGGGTGTTCAAAAAGTTCAAGTACATTTGTGGAAAGCACACATTTGTATAATTTCGTTAATGGGTATACTAAGGATGCATCAGAAAAGCTGCTTACCGAAGAAAGAATCACTACTGTGGAATATCGCAAAATCTATGAGCTCTTTGAGACGAAGTAGCAGAAGGATGCCCTTAAAAGTCTTGTTGCTCAGCGGCTTGTACACAAATTCACGCATATATGATATTTTAACAAAATGGCAATTTGAGGAATCCTACTAGTGACACCAGTGTGATAAAAATAACAAAATCCAGTCAAATTAATTTGTCGGTCTGGGTGACTCAGTGGGTTAGGCGCTGGCCTACTGATCCCACGGTCGCGGGTTCAAATCGATCCAGAACGATGGTTTTTAAGTGTGCTTAAAAACGACAGCTCCAAATCAGTAAATTTACTGGCATGTAGAAGAACTACGGGACAAAATTCCGGCACAGCGCCGACGTTGATGTGATCCCGGCAATTGACAGCATGGTTAAACAACAAACTTAATTAATTCCAATTACTTTTACACAGTTTTCTTCTAGTTACCGTTAATCCGGTATAAATTTTTTGTGATATTACAACTCAAAACTGTCTCGTAACCTTGAGTCAGTTATTTCGCTGTCTTTTTTCACCTTCTCTGACTCCGTTACACTAGCTTTGACGATACAATCACTCAACATCCATTAAAAATGGATATCAATTGAGAACGTCTAATAGTATTGAAAAATTCTGACAAATAAGGAATACCTCCAAAATGGTTCTCTTCACAATGACGATCATTTAACATAAAATGTATATTTTAACGAGATGTACATTTTTTTGTTTGTTAACGGTTGGCCTATCTCTTACGGTTTATCAGTTATGCAAAAATCATCTAGAATAAACTGGACTACAGGGCCTATAGCCAGAAAATTCAAAATATACATTTCATTTGCCATAAAAATATCTTAAACATATGACACTTCAATTAAAATCATTAAAGCCATTTTGGAAAATATCAGAATCTTCGAAACATTTTCCATGTAAAGAAAGGGCATTTTAGAGCGCGGAATTTTCTTCAAAATCTTCGTGTCAAATACTTGAAGGATATTCAATACCAATTTTGGTTTTTAACCGACTTTTCGTTTGTGAGTTATGCTGTTCATAGGCTGGCACACAAAGATACACAAACACACGGGCATTTTTCTAAAAATGCTTTTTTTTTTTTTATTCAGGGGGCCTCAAAGCACACATTTCCGGTGAAATCGCCAATTGAATTTTTGGGTTGGGTGCAATACTCCTCCTACTATACGTAGTACAGAAATTAAAAGAAAGTAAAAGTATTTTCTTTTGAATTCTGGCTACATGTGTGCGTTGTAAACAGGTTCATGGCAGTGGATTTAAAATAAGAACTATCGCTTTGAAAATTGCATCACGTGGAGCATTTGGCCTAGGATAGTAAACTTCAGTCTAAACTGTAATATTCGTAACTCAGACATTGAAATTTAAAACGCCAATGTTTATATCGTTCATGAAGTATAATTTTTCAGCTAAACTGGTGAAAAATTTATAAAAATCGCCTTTTTAGTGGTGCATCTCTTTTTTCGAGCTTTGATTTCTCAGCATCACATTTTAAAATTGTTACAAATGATGTACTTTTTGGTATCAATTAATGAAAGTTTGTATATTCCCTGATTAGTAACAGAATAAAAATTAGATGCTTTTTCGGTAATATGCTCAGTGTCACGGTAATAGCAATATTCATATTGTGTAAAATTGTAAGCAAAAAGTGAATTCTCATATGGAACATTAATTTTGTCCCTATCAGTGTAATGATTAAAATAATCTCAACATTTATTTATATGGTATTAAAGACCAATTTTAAATTACTAATTCCTTGAAAGAAAATTGCATCATAGTAGTACTCTTTCAAGGCAGCAAAAGGAATAATGATATACAGGATGAAAGTGAAATTATCCGCCAGACTTTAACAGCGAATTTCTCATGCTGTGAATAACAAGAAAGTCTAATACCAAAATGTTGAAAAGTTTATAGTTTTCTAGAAAAAAATATTTTTATCAAAAAAATTTATCATCACCTGGCTGAACTATTATTGATTGAAGGCTCTTGATTTATGGTTATATCCATAGAAAATTTAATAAATGACAACTTTTTCCTTTGGTGTATTTCAATAGATTCAACTTTTTTTTTTTTTTTTTTTTTTTTTTTTTTTTGTAAATTAAATTTGAAAGGACCCACAATTTGTTGCCTTTTTGTTGTAATAAATTGTGGGTTTTTTTAAATTTAATTTACACAAAAATCGTTGAACCTATTGAAATACGCCAAAGGAAATAGTTGTCATTTATTAAATTTTCTATGAATATAACCATAAATCAAGAACCTTCAATCAATAATAATTCAGCCAGGTGATGATACATTTTTTTGATAAAAATATTTTTTTTCTAGAAAACTATAAACTTTTCAATATTTTGGTATTAGACTTTCTTGTTATTCACAACATGAGAAATTCGCTGTTTAAGTCTGACTACTATTTCACTTCCACGCTGTATGTAGGTATATTTGTGGAAATAGTTCATAAATATGTATGAAATTCGGTCTATTACATACCAAGCCCTGATTTCTGTATTAAAACTTTAAATAGGTAGACCTGAAATTGCAAATGTTTACGAACTCACAAACGGGTGAAATATCAACCCAGCTTTGCTACATAGCACGTATCTTTCTCCTGAAGGCGAAAGATATGCCCTATACTTACATATTTTCATTGTTAACCACTCTCTAACATCCAAAACCACAAGCAAGCCTAACTGTCCATAGTCCAAGGAATCTTCCTATTTCCAAAGTTGGCTGGTATTAAGTAATCTTCTAGTAAAGAGAAGTAATTAGAATACTCCACTTATCTCTAATTATTCCTCAGGCAGAAAGATGTACCCGAGTTTGTTTGCACCCTGTACTTGACGATGTAACGAACTGAAATGCTCTAAAGCAAAAAGGAGAATCCAAATTTAACCTTTCAGCGTGCTACTCTTTATTTCATTTATATTTTTAATTAGGTACTGAAAAAGAGATACAATTTAAAAGGTTTAGTTTTGACATAAAGAGATATTCCCCGTGTAACATATTCATAATTATTTTCTTGCCAAGCAAAATGCAATGCCCTGTGGGGGCCATTTCAAAGAGGGTAGACGCTTGCAATATTTCATGCCTGGTATTCAGCTCGATGCTAACAAATGAAATTATACTTCCCACGCTGTAGGAATGAAACTCGAGTAAGCCTGCCCTTATTTTTATTCCATTTCATTAGGAAAATCAGCAAAAGGCGTTGCGTTGGTGGATGCTCCAGTGTAGCTTGTTTCCAAAGTATCGTATTTTTCCAGAGCTCACTTTCAAGTAATGAGTTCTTCGATAGGGTAAGCAAATGCCTTTTGCAACAGTTGCCTAAGGCTGCCAATTATTTTCTGGCCTAAGGCATAATGAAATCCTCCTACCTGCTAAAATTAATCAATATAAGGAGAAGGAATTCCTCTAGGAATACATTTTAATGATTATATTATATTTTAGAGGACAGGGGGAATGCCACAGTGGCAAAAGCGGGCCTTAGTTTTATATTTGGGAATGTAAAACAAATTTGAAAACAGTAAGTGAACCATATGAAGTCAGTTACGAGCAAAAGAATCTAAAAAGCATGCATTTTGCCACTCGTGATTCCAAAAGGTTTCCTGCTTTCAAACCTGATACTATTTTTACTCAAGCTAAAAAGAAAGAAAAAAAAGTTTAATATCTTACATTCACAAGACCTTCTCTACTCACCATAACTTGTTTTATGCCGGGTCACCGTAAGAGAGAAACCAAACCTTACTATGCAAAAAATATAGATATTGCTAAAACACACGATTTATGTCTAAATCAATTTTTTGTAGAGTGAACCATTTCGGAGATATTCGTTATTTGTGTGAGTTTTGAATAACTTATATTTCTGTCAAATGGAACATCGTTATTCATTTTTATACGGTAATGGTGCAAAGATTTAAGGAACTCTTAAAAGAGTTGACTATCATTCAAAGTCTACTGTATTCCAATATTCTCCTTGTACCTACAAGAATAAGAAATAAGATAATTTCTGCTAATTTTTATCTCAACTTACACGAAGAAGATATAGGAATACGAGTTTGTAAGAATGGTTAGTACGAGTAGAGAAGATCATGTGAGCGCAACACATCAGATTTTCTCACTTTATTATCCGCCAAAACTCTTGCACAAGAACCCAGTTCTCTTTTATTGACATTAACACAATTTACAGTCTTTCGTGATATTACAACTCACAACTGTTTTCTTCTCGTGTCCTCGACTCACTCCTTTCATTGTCTTTCTTCACTCTCTGTGTGTCTCAAAGACTAACTCTGGCGATACAGTCATTCAACACTCGTAACTGCTTCGCTATCTTCTTTCACGACGCGATGACACACGCAGCTGACGCACACTCATGACTGACTCTCCGACGATTCATGCCTGTAACTAACTCTACTGCTCGTCTAACTGAGCCTCGCCGAGGATTACGTAACACGAACCTTTCTCGAATTTCCTCAAACATGCCGCTGCCGGACACGTCTCTAATAATCAGGAAAACCCTTTGTGTTGCCGCTCAATTGTTGTTAGGCACGTGTTTGCTTGCGTCAGTGGTGTAGGGAAACTGAACCTTGAGCGCCTTTGTTACGCGCCGCGCAAGTGAGTGGGACAGCAAGACCCCGACCGTCCTTTGTTTTGATGTTGCTGTCACCGCTGCCGTGGGCCGGTGTCACAATATGTATTATAGTTCAGAAATATCAACATCGAATTTTTTGGCCTCCTACCTGCTATAGGTAAATTGTTGATAAAGTAAAACGTATTTTCTTCGTTGAAATGGCATCAATCACCTTAGTAGTCGAATATAAGCGTGATTTACTTGAGAGCAACGTTTTAGCATAAACTCTACGACCCGTTAAACTGAAGCGCTTACGCAACATTATAAGAACACTGAGGCCTATTTGAATTTCCCATTACGAACTCAGGGTTAGTAATTATCGTTTCCGGGTGCTGCTTTCGTTAATGCCATCAAAGTGTTATGAGCTCAATCTGATACTCTGAAATTTACTGATAGGTAATCATCACATTGATTAAGCTATTTATTATGTATCTGCTTATGCAATTAATGTAATGTGATGGGAGCAGGTAGTGATTTTGTCAATTAACTGGTGTTGTGTAACTCTCGCACTGCGCGTCTGCTCTTTCACAAACGGCGAACTGCTTGTGGTGTGATGCCCGAGTTGAGAACTTAATTGCACATTACTATGTCACATTGGTCAAAGCTTTACACTTGATTTTGCCTTGAGACACTGGTACTGCACAAATTGACATGGGATGGATGCATTACACGTAAACAACTTAATTTAGCAGGAGAGTTGAGCAACATTCCCTTTATATAATCCTGGGCAACAAAAGGACATGTGGTGCAGAGTACGCTAAACGGGGTGTTAATGCACTACAATGAAATACTTCGAGTGTATGTGGTGATACCTCAGACAAATAATAATGATAGGGACATAAAATATGAACTGAATTTTCTTGATCTGGTTGTAAAGGGTACGACAAATGAGTACGTACTGAAACCCCCATCTCTATCTTTACCCTTAAGAAGAATGGTTACATCTTTACACCGACGGTTCCAAGATGGACAGACGCCGCAATATTGGGGCAGGAATGTACTGCAACTTATTCAACTTTTCTCTGCCTAGGAACTTTCAAAACAAATTTTGGTGGTGAGTTTCAAGTCATAAATATAGCCCTGATACAATTACTAATATGTGTGAACAGTTTTCAGAATATTGTGGTGCTTAGTGATTCTACCTCGGCCTAACAAGCAGTGTCATCTAACTCACATAAATCAACTAGAGCTGCTGAGGTTCAAAATTCAATAAAACACCTGCATACAGCGGGGAAAGATGTAAGGTTTCAATGGATCCAATCCCATTGTGGATTTCAAGGCAATGAGAGAGCCAACCTTTCAGAAAAAAAGGGAACCAAAATAATTCCATCAACGATGCCTACACTTTCATTCAATTCAGCCAAACTACACATAGCCAAATCATTCAAAGAGGACATGTTCGAAGAGTTCAGACAACAAAGTCCAACAAAAGGTGGTTCAGCCTTCTGACAGAGAAACACTAGATATCAGATTGTCCAAGAAGAGATACGGTTGCTGCCGTACGGATCGCCACTACACGATTGTCTCGCAGCTCACCTCAAAAGACTCAACACCAAGTTGTCTCCTATGTTTGTCTTGTGTGGGGAAGGAGATTCAGTTATGAACTGGGAACACGTGTGAACAAGTGCAGCAGGGTAGTGATTTGGGCTCAAAAAGTCAATTTTTTGTTTTTCATCTTTAAAAAACGTAGAAACCTTCCTCTTCAAAATGATATATATATATATATATATATATATATATATATATATATATATATATATATATATATATATATATTGTAAGGGTACCGGCACTTTTAAGGCTTTAAATTACCCCATTTAAATATGGCGGAATGCTGGGCCATGCTGGGTTACAGAGGGCTTCAGAGATGGCATACTTTTCTTTAAATGTAGTATTCTGTAACTTGACATTTTTCAAACTCAGGTAGATTTTTTTTTTTTCAAAACCACTGAACCTATTTGAATGAAAATTTTACAGTAATTCCAGAAGCATGTACTCTACAAACGTAACCCATTGTTATTGGAAAAATCCAAACAGAAAATTTAAAAAAAATATTTGTGCAAAAGAAATTTACTTTTTTTTTTTTTTTTTTTTTTTTTTTTTTTTTTTTTTTAAGAAAATATTTTTTCTTTTGAATATAGCCAGAGATATTTAAGTAAATTTAGGTTAACCGTTATGAATACATATTGCCTAGTGCACTACAAAAGTTTCAACACATGCTTGAATGTTGTAGAAGGAATTTGTACCGTTAGTACTATATATAATATATTTTTTCAAAAATGTTACCAGTTTTTGCCTTATTAAATGCACATTTTAAATAATTGTTTTGATGTTCTCTATATCAATGTAATCACAATGAATCACTAAATATTCATCCCAAATTAAATTTTTATCTGAGCAGTAGAAGCTTAGATATCCTCAACTAAAGTTATGTTTTGAAATACTGAAATCGTGTACGAATCACTACCTTGTCCCCTTAATAAATGTTAGAGACAAAGTGAACACTCCTGCGGATTTGTGCCTAGAAGTAAAAAGACGAATGACTCTGTACCAAGTGTCCTGAGTATTAGTGTCTTGAGTATTAAATAGACAGACAGACGCACAGACAGACAGAGACAGACAGACAGACAGATAAATAAATAAACAAATAAATAAATACATAAATCATTTTACATAGGAAACATATGGACTAATGTTCAAATTTGCAAGTTATGGCTCTAAGTTTCTACAGCGTTAGTATGTCAAAGGCTAACGGCTGGTCCACATTGTTAAACATTTAATTTCAACAAACACAGCATTCAACAATGCCAATAGGGTTATTCATCATACCTCAGCGGCGCTGGAAAGATGATCTTTGAGCCGAAACAGGACACCCTGGCCTATCTTGGTGTAGATGATCATGTAAAATGTATACAACTGTCTTCAAAATGGAACTTTTAATGGACCCTTGGACAATTGACCGAAAAATTACCAAAATTGACTGTTTTGAGGTTTATGTATATAAATGTTCCCCAAACGTTCAGTCATCGGTTGGCGGCGAAATCTTTTAGATTCTGATATTTTGAAAAGTCTAGCGCAGGCTTTATGTCCCATATGCGCTACAGCTGAACTCCCTTTTCTCTCTAGATTGTCGCAGTATTTCAACAAATATGGGCCAAAAGGGCTCAAAAACAACCAAATTCAGCGGAAAACAGTAGTTTAACTGGCATCTTGCCACGAGGTAAACCTATGAAGCCGAGGAAAGAGACCACCTACTAGACAAGAGAGGAGGACGAGATGTAGGTTTAACCCTTTCACTGCTATCACATTGGTGATGTACACATAGTTCCTGTGCTGAATTTTTTTGCCAACAATTTCAATGTCATATTTCTAAATAAGTTCTATATTTAAGAACAAGGCAATATTTCATGCAATAATCTTACCTTTTCTAGTGTATGTCCACTCCATTCAGCAGAATATGTGAGGAATATTTTATCCTTTGTTTTATAATTATTTGCATCACGCCACTGATTAGAATGTATAATGCACTGATACGAATATAGTAGACTTCCCTTATAGTCTTTCTTACAAAGAAATTTCAAATGAACTATCACAGTTTCTTGTAGGAAACTATTACAAAATACAGAAGAGTATTGTTTTTGTTTTCACCCCTAAACTGTAATAGTGAAGGAGGGTGTGGTACCTCTCAAAACAGGGAACAACGCACAATGCCACATTACACTGCAAGCACATATACCTGGATTCCCTCCTCTTTCTCTCAGCTGTCTTTGTATGTGAACAAACTGTACAGTTTCTTGTTGGGTTCTTTTTCTTTTCTGTGGGTGGTACAAGTGATGGAAAATGCCTCTCTATCAAACGAAGAGGACAATCAGATGATGTTGAAGGACGTCCTTTTTTACTCGACTGTTTTGGAGTAGCATGCTTTCTTAGCAGCTCTCAAATTACTTCTAAATGGAAATCCGCAAGTGCAATGTTTGCACCAGTTTTGACATTATATAATATACAAGAATTTAAAATAGATAAATCTAAAAGATGAAAAAAGAACTTTTTGTACCATTTGATTGATTTCCGCATGGAATGTATAGAAGAAAGCAACGTTTCAGTTTTGTCAACTGCCCCCATGTTTTGGTTGTACTCAAGGACACACTCGGGCTTGTGAATGGGATGTTTTTGTTTATCTAATTTGTTAGTTGGCTTTTTCTGACTGCTGCGGAGGGTTGAAAGCATGCATACTTCCCATCTATCCAACCATCCTAGTGCCATCATATTATCTGTGAATTTGGCTTCAATTTCACCCCTTTGTAGCTTTTTTGTGAATAAAGGCAGTCCTTTTCGTGTCCTCCTAACAGTTCCACAAATATTGAAATTTTGTTTATGAAGACTGTCAAACAACAGGGGACTGGAATACCAGTTATCCAGCCACAAACTGTGTCCCTTCCCAGAATATGTTTCAATGAGTGTCTGAACTACAGCTTCAGACATACCAAAATCCTGAATAGGAAATATTTCAGTTTGTTTGCCAGTATATACTATAAAATCTAAAATGTAACCTGTCTCACAGTCACAAATTATGAATAATTTGATGCCAAATCTGGTTCTTTTAGGAGTGAATTGTCGGAAGATGAGCCTACCCTTGAATAGCACCATACTTTCGTCAATGCAAATATTACAAAATGGGCTGAATGTTGCACTGAACGTATGCCGAAAGTGATCTATAATCATTTTTAGTTTATATAATCGGTCACCCGCCGATTGTGTATTGTTGTCGCAGAAATGGAGGGTGCGAAGTAACAACAAATACCTGTCCCGTGACATGTAATTGCGGAACTGGGGAGTTTCAATCAGAGGATCAGTAGACCAATACTCTTCCCTAGAAAGTTTTTTTTTTTACTCTTGGCATGAGCATGGTCAGTGCTAAGAACACATACATTTCATCCACATTAGTGTCATGCCACTTTTGAAGACGAGAGGATGGGGAGGGTGGAACCACATTTGTCATAAACGAGTAGAAACTGTTTGAATCCTCCACTATTTTGTGCATTATATCTACACTAAAATAATGACAGAAATAGTCTGATGCCTGCGAAGCACTACTCAAAGTCCCAGCTGTGATTCCTGCAACACTGTCACCAAATGGATGGATTCGCGGCACATACGCATCTCTTTCCACCGAAACAAAGGAGTTTGCACTCGTGGTCTTTTACAAGAATATAATGAACCTGTAATATCGCGAACTAGTTCCGGTTCGGTTTCAGGTTCACCTTCACTTCCGGTTTCAGGTTCACCTTCACTTCCGGATTCACTAGACGGGAAATCAAACTCTTCATCTGATTCTAAAGTTGTAAAAATATCTAATAATTCCTTGTCGGTAAACATGTGCCCGGCACGGAATGACGCCATCTTAGCCCAACTGGCAGTGGCGTGCGGTAATTTCCCGCAGCTAACATGTGACTTGTGCACAGTTTACTATAAAACCCTGCAGATGCCATACAACACCAGACTGCACAGCAACTAGTCTCAGCGTATAGCCAAGAAATGGCAGAAGACAGTGCACGTGGGCCCGCTTTAATGCAAGTGACTCCAAAGTTAAGGGCATTAGAAAATGCCGTGATGCCCAACCGAGTATACTCGTCTTTAGCAAGACCGAGTTAACTCGGAATTAGCACTGAAAGGGTTGGGCGCTCAACTACATGGTCATTAGTGCCCTTAAAAACTGTTCATGGCAATAGTCAGCTATAAACTTCAGTAAAAAATAAAAACTCCTACGGTATGGGTTGCCGCTTGCACCCCAAAGCCAGAGAAAACCTTCTCTGACATGCAACATTTTTCAGATATGTATGAAATAGACCGGAAAATGTATTTTGGGCTACGGAGGCCCCCAGATCCAAAATTATATCAGTTACTTTTGTGGCGCGAATTCCAACAAAACTACAAATTTAAACACAGATTGGAAGAATCAAGAACACATATTAGGGCACGGACACCATGCTTACAAAAGTATATATGACATATTCCAATACAAAAAGAAAGGAATACATATTTTAGGCCACTGGGACCCATAATAGAAAACTACACAACTTCCTCGTTTACCATGTCGTAATATTCTAGTGAGGAGTGTGACAATTACCTTGAACCCATTTATGAAATTCCAGCAGATCAGAAAGCAGAAGCACATTCGGAAACCATAAAACATGCTCATAACTATTCAGAGGAAGACTGTGCTGGAACAACAAAGGCTTCCCTACATTTTAAAAACAGAGAGGGTGTAAGAAAAAATGATGAAGTTTCCATTACGTTTATTAAAACAACTAGACAAAGGAGGGAAGGTGTGACTAACAGGTAATCTGACTCATGATTATGATGCATGTGTGTAGAAAGATTGGTTTTTATCCGCCTTACATTTATAATACACTGTCCACCATGCGCATTAAATTTTGTCCTACGCTCCCAGAACTTTTCCAGCATGTGCTCCATTAATGTGCCTTCAACTTCAGCCTTTAGTTTCAAAATCTGAACATCTTTTTAGCTTTAAAAGAGGTAAATTCATAAAAAGGGTTTAAAGAAAGTATAATGTCCATAAAGGCTATAAAAATACTTTAAAAATAGATATTTTTCTTTCTTCATAGTATTTTTTGAGCAATTAGGATTTATAAAATAATGAAACTGTTGTGATATTGTAGTTTTTGATGCGCATGGAATATCTTTAACATTCAGGTGCTGGAACTTTGTATGGTAGTTTATAACAAACACTCTTAAGTGTGCATAGTATTGATTTTATACCTATAAAATATAGAACATTCAAATTTCAGTCCCAGGGTCTCTTTAACTTTCAACATTCCACGTACACTGACTGATTAGGACATCAAAATGCCTCAATAATAGCAAGATTGATTGCTTCGCATGTTACGACAAAGAAGAGATAAGGTCCTGTATTGCCAACCGTCCCTGCTTACCTTTCAGGTTCCATATTCTGGCAAACGTTTATCGATGGACTGGAAAGGGAGATTTGAGGTTGGCGTGTATTGGGATATCTTTCCTAGTGGAGTCCTGTGGTTTTAAATCATTCAGTAAAAATGTTATTTGTGTACCCACATGACTTTCTGTACTCACTCTTATACAATCTATTCTTAAAAATGATTATTCCTCTGATGTTACTTGAGATAGACTTTGTAGAAATGGTCTGACTACATAGCTCTTTGTAGATGCAACGGGAGTAGGAGATTACAGTCACCTTACGCGCTAGTCTTTTATTTTATATATGGCTTGCATTGCTTCATGTGTTGATATACCAGTTGGCCCAACTCATCCATCTATGGCATAGAGATCCCTTCGTGCGTTAAAACAGTTGCAGAACGTACCGACGCAATTCCTATGAAGCAGACGCTAGTGGCGTGAGTGAACTTCCATTGCTTATTAGAGAAGACGAGCGATGAGTGGAAGTTCCCAGGCTTAAACTAGCGTGTGTAATCCGTGAGAATAGACAAGAACAGTATAAACAACGGAAAAAGTCTTGGAATACTTTTCACTTCACTTAAAGGTCCTTATTTTCTAGGGAACAAACTTATTCCTGTATATGCTGCCATTGTCTAACAATACGAATCACAGATTGTAGATAGCCGTAATAAACTCCACGCAAATGTGAGACACATACTGCTTCATTGGCATTTGTTCGTTTCTTATTACTGTTATTGTATTATTATTACTATTATTATTACTATTATTACTATTATTATTATTATTATTATTATTATTATTATTATTATTATTATTATTATTATTATTATTACTACTACTACTACTACTACTATTATCGGTATCTGAAGTGGTATGTCGATATCACGTGTATTCACACTAAATTTAACTTTCTGGCCTATATGAGGATTAACTATACTCCATCCAGCCTTAGATTTGCATTTTATATCCCTCCGCGATAACCTGAAGTTATCACCTGCGGCTAACACAAACACACACCACGTGGACTCATAACTCGTATTTATGTTGCAACAGAACGATATTTACTCAGGAATTTTAGAAATATCGTTTTACATTTTAGTCTTTACCAGGGTTATCGTACATCTTGAAAACTCACCGATAATCGCCGATATTTAAGGTACTATATTTTATGGTGTGCTTTGGTTTCGGCGTATAGCGAGTTCGTTGTTGATGGCTTGTGTTTACATCAAGTGAGGATCTAACGGTGGAGCGATAATAGAATATATTAAGAATAATCTAAATTGATATTTATTGTAACACATGGAAAATAATTGTGTGTTAGATCATGTCATGTTTCTACAAAATCCTTTTTGCTAACATAAGGTTTAAAATTTGTTCAGAATCTAGAATTTCGACTTTTGTAGTACGTTACTTAATGGAATTGAAAGACTATTGATAAAGTATTCATTTTTGCGAATAAAAGCGATGTTGGAAACATAGACTGGTTCCCAAGGGAGTGTTAATACAGAGCACAGCCGCCCTCACCACTGCTGAAGCGCTGACAGCGGTGGTCACACTGGAACACACGCTCACTGAGCATCAACACAAGCCTGTCAGATTATCGTCTTGCTATTGTCTGTACTCCGCTATCTGCTCGGCCGAGGCTATGCTCTGATTATCCCTTAGTGCTGCATAGCTATGATGTGCACCGCAAGGCTGCAGACCACCTCTTCCCCTTTTACTGCATGTAAGGCCGCGCCGTAGCCGAGTGGTTAGGCCATTCGCTTCTCACCAAAACGGCACGGGTTCGATCCCAGGCAATCGCATGTGGGATTTGTGATGGACGAAGCGTCGCTAGGGCGGGTTTCATTACATTACGTTTACATTATGGTAATTAAAAACCAGACCTTAAACATCGATAGACTTTTTTAAACATTCAAGGTCAGGCTGCCTCGCGCAATTGTCTGTGTGTACGTGACTAACAATGGAAGTGGCTACACAAAAGGGGCTTTCTTCGGAGCCTTGGAGAAAAATCCAGCCCTGTCACCAGTGGCACGTTTATGGAGAGAAAAGTTCATATGACGTTATCCCCACTGCATAAGGAGACCAGGAACAACAGTGAGATAGTTGCAGTGACAGACGCACGTTGGTCAATATACAGTGCGTCGTAAAAAGAGTTAACGATTGTCAAGTGATCGTATCGACGAAGTTAGTGTATGAGAGACAGAGAAACTGAAGAAAGACACTGAAAGAACTGGACAAATTTACAAGAAGTAAAAGTTTTGTGTTGTGATAGCCCGAAAGACTGGGACTTGTTATCGACGAGAAGAAAACTGCGTATTCGTGGTAACATTTTAGAAGACAAGAGTGACAGAAAAGTAACCGGACTGATTTTGTCATTTTCTCACAGTATTTAACCGTCTATTTCGTGGCTCATTTTGCTACATATGCCATTCTCCTAATTCTTGAACGGTATGTATCCCTGTCATGAGCACCTTAAAGGAAGTAATTCGAACAGCCATGATTGTAAAGACCAGACGAAATAGACTTATCATCCATTTCAAGCTAAGCATCGGCGTTTAATTCCAGCAAAGAATGGAGATGGCCCACGTAAAATAACCAATAAGATGGTACGGGTGGATGATAAGATTGCATTAGACTACAATTACTTCGATTTTTTATTTTTGAAAACGAAAAAAAAGAAGAAAAAGAAAAAAGGAAACACACTATAATGATACTGAAATAAATTAACACGTACATTTAAGATGCAGCTACCAATACCATTATCTTATTGTTAAATGCCGATGTAGTATGAAATGACAAAGCACATAGTTACAATTTTCTAAAACTTTGATTAAACATCTTGTTGCCAAATGGCAACACTATGCATTAGAGGTTAAACAGTTGATACTGCTTACATTTATATAGTAAATGCCAGTGGCAGTCAGAAGACCTCAATGTCTCTGTGGGCATCATTCATTTAGGCTGTAACAGTTCCGTATGTTGCATGTTTTTCAGACTAGTAGATATTTTAGGTGCACTTCACGTAACGATTGCCTGTTTTCCTCCTTGCTGTATTTGGATAACAACATGGCAGAGAAAGGAATAGAGCAGTTGGGCTGCAATACGTGAGAAGAAACTAAACTTGAAGTCCCAGTCAGAGTAGTGAAGGGAGAAAACTACTCGGGTATACTACTGCAGCAGCAGAAGCTAGTAGGACCTTATTTTTCCTCTTTTTATATCGATAGAGAGAGAGTGAATAGCTACAAGAGTTATAAACGCAAATGAGAGTGGTAAGGGAAAGAAATTCGATCTATATGAAAATAGTGTATCCCTTTGAAACAAAAATCTAGCATCATTCAGCTGTGTAGGATTGCATACAGAATGTTGTATATGCAATACAGTAGGCTTTAAGAGATGAAACTGGTTGCTACATGAAGGCTTTGAAATTCTGTTCTCTTTGCGCGGCTAAGAAATAAAAAAGTGAATAAGACCTTCCACTTGAGAAAAGTTTAGGTACTGAAAACTCACACAATAAAGAGGAATATCTCTGAAATGGTTCACACCACAAAAAATACATTTGAACAAATTGTATTTTAATGGGGATCTACATTTTTGTATAGTAAGATGTGTTTCTCTCTTACAACTTACCAGTTATTCAAACGTCATCAAGAATAAACAGGACTTTATGGGCTATAGCCGGAAAGTTCAAAACCTAAACTTCATGTGCCATAAAAATATATTAAACATACGACATTTAAATTAAAACCGTTAGAGTCATTTTTGAGAAAATATAAAGATTCAAAAAATTTTCCATCTAAAGAGTACTTTAGGGTGGAGGAATTTTCTTCAAAATCTTCGTGTTGTATCCTTCAAAGATATTAAACTTAAATACCAAGTTCGGTTTTAACTGACTTTTCGTTTTTGTTATGCTGTTCACTCACACACACACGCGCGCGCGCGAGCACCTTTTTCTAAAATTGCTTTTTTCTGGATTCAGGTACACATACATTTGCGGTGAAATCTCGAATTGAATTTTTGGGTCGAATACAATACTTCCCCTACTTACTATATGCAGCAGGGAAAGTAAAAATCTGATGCGTTGCACTCACATGACTTTCCCTACTCTTGTACGAACCATTCTTACAAACTCTGATTCCTATATCTTCTTCGTGTTAGTTGAGATCAACATTTGTACAAATTATCTTATTGCTTATTTCCTCGTAGGTGCAAGGGGAATGTTTGAATACAGTAGGCTTTGTGCGATAGTCAAATCTTTTAAAGCTTTGAGATTATGTTCTCTTTGCACACTTAACATAAATAAATGAACGATGTTGCATTTCGCGAAAGTTTTTAAGTTTTCCTAAACTCAAACCAATAACAAGGAATATCTCCAAAATGGTTCACCCTAGAAAAAAATTTATTCGGACATAAATTGTGCATTTTAGCAAGATCTACATTTCGTGTAGTATAATTAGGTCTATCTCTAACTTCGTGTCGCATCCTTGAAAGACATTAAACTTAAATACCAACTTTGGTTTTTAACCGACTTTTCGTTTTTGAGTTATGCTGTCCACAGACTGACAGACACACAGACAGACAGACACACACACACGGACCTTTTTCTAAAAATGCTTTTTTTTTGGATTCAGGGGGTCTCAAAATATATATTTGCGGTGAAATCTCGACATCGAATTTTTGAGTGGAATACAATACTTCCCCTACTTACCAGTAGAGAAAATAAAAATGCAGAAATGTCACAATGTAGTTGCTCATCAGTTTCCACACAATCTATAATGAGGTGGTAAGTCATTATAGTGCATGATGCAGTTACTCATAAGTAACCGACGTTTTAGAACGGAAACGCCTCCCCCTCTCTCCCATTGTAAGGCAGCACGCCGAGTATGCTAACGATTGACCCGTGGCCCAGCAATTTAAGGAACGCACTGTTTAATGCTATAAAATACTAACTTTCTGATTTCAGAATGCTAAAAATCACCACCTCTACTTAGCAGAGGCAGCATTACAGGGCCTAGTAGGCATAATAGAGCTTCATTTTAACAATTTAGGAGATAAAAGCTCTTATATTGCCGTTCTACATTTTCTGGTTAATTTTCACGCATGTTTTCCTGCTCATCCCTCTATAAAGTACAAAGGATAAAGAACCAATTCAAAATTCATTAGCGTTTCGCTTTAAAAATAATGGGCTCAAAGCCAAAGTAAATGTGTTGATCCAGAAAAGAGGATTTGGAGGGGGGGGGGTGCATAAAGCGCTATGGAGTGGCGACCAGAACCAAATCCGAGCACCGGGGAAGAGGGAAGAATGCATTTATCACACAAACTTCTAACCACTAAGGTATCCCACACCTCAACAAATTGGTCTGTTGGAACAGCATTGAATAGGACTTACCCTTGTGATAACAGGATTTTCATAAAAGGGTTCGTAATAGTTAAAAAATATTATGTACTATATTCACGTTTCGCTTTAAGCACTGTACCACAAACTCTATTGTTACAAAACATGTTCGTCTGTCTAGGCGGGGAGGGGGAGCGTTTGGTTTAAGGGCGCTCAACTTTGAGGTCATCAGCGCACTTAAAAATTCATGGCAATAGCCAGATATAAATTAGAATCAAAAATAGAATTACTGGTAGGGATTCGCCATATAGGCTACCAAGTGAGATGGCTCAGGGTTACTTGAGGTTCACGTTTGTTAGGTCTGAGGTTCGATTTCTGTCGATCACTCAGTGTGATCTTGAGTTTTTTCCCCCTTGGTTGTGGGTGAATTCTGCCGCGGTTTCTCATCTAGCATGATTTTGTTTCCGTCATTTCACTTTCATGACGTTTTGTTCGCTTCTTTGAGGTGTACTCTAGGTTTCCTGGCGTATGGCGGTGCTTGCTGAAAGAGAGAATATTCCCTATGGACTAAAGGGAGTTACTTGCTTCACGGGTCGCTCATCGCCCTTTCTAGGCAGCCCAGTGTCAGGTCTTTGAGTTAAGAACCGTTAGGTACTCCCGCCTATTTCTGTGGTCTCTCTGCCGGGACCTCCTGTGGTTCTACACTTCTCCCTTTCTCCTGGGAGGGTGATAACCGTAATGATTCTTGAAGGTCTCAGTGTGTGAGGGGTACCCCTCAGTTAGGGGGGGTGAGTGAGTGAGTAGGGTTTAAGGGCCCGTCGACAGCTAGGTCATTAGGGCCCCAAGTCAGAAGATAAAAGCAGGGAAAAACTCACCACCACCTAACAATGAATCAAATATTAAAACGGGGAGTCTAAAAGAAAGATAAAAGCTAAAACAGTTCAAATGTAAAACTGGTCCAAAAGGATAGCATAAAAACAGTTAAAACCTCAAAACTGATCTTAAAATGTACACAGATAAAAATGCGAAGGTTAAAAATAAAATCACAAAGTAAAATACAAGTTAAACCTGCTTAATGTAAGTGTTTGGTCTTCATCTTTTTCTTTTTCAGTCTTATCTTGACCGACTTGGGACCTGGTATGTTCAAGTCGCCATCCTCAGATGAGTCTGAAGAGCCCTGTCGGCTTGTTGAGCGGGAGCGGGACTTCCTTGATGATGGACGACTACTCACCCGGTCTTTAGGTCGCGAATGGTGAGCGTTTCCAGGTAAAACGGTGTGGCTACTGCTTCTGGATGGCTGGTGAGCAGGTGTCTGCACGGCGGAAGATTTAGTTGCCGGTGCAGGTGTATCACGGGACGGTGGAGAGGGAGAGGCGCTCGTTGGTGAGTCAGTCTGCGTGGCAGCATCAGCGACTGGGACGTGCTGAATGGCCACAGTGTGGGCAGGACTGCGGCGGACTGCTGACGCGAAACCTAGGGTTGTCGCAGGTTTCAGCTGTTCAAAGCGGCGACGTGCTTCCAAAAAGGTGAGCCGTTCTTTCACGCGCAACTCCTGTATAGCTTTCTCGTCCATAAATTTAGAACACTGACGCGAGCTTGATGGATGGCTCTCTCCACAATTCACACAAAGAGGATCCCGTGTACATGCCGAGTCTTCATGGGCTGCTGATCCACAACGCTCACAAATAGATGGATTATTACAGGAAGTCTTAGTATGGCCGAACCGTTGGCACCTGAAACAACGCATTGGGTTTGGCACATACTGGCGTACAGCGGCACGTTCATATCCACAAAAGATGTACTCCGGTAATTTCGTGCCTTTGAATGTTAGAAATACTGTACGCAAAGCTAACTCCTTGCCATCCTGTTTTCGCGTAAGGCGATAGGCCTGACATACACGCTGGTCAGAGAGAGAGGTGACAATCTCCTCATTCGACAGGTTGTCTAGACTTGAGGTGGTGACAACTCCCCTACAGGTATTAAGCGTTTTGTGTGGGGCTACCCGAATTGGGTAGGATCCCAACAACTTCGCTTTCGAAAGTTTCTCTGATTGCTCTGCCGTTTTGGTCTCAATTAACAGCGTACCGTCACGTAGTCTTGTCGCGTTCTGCACCGGGCCACATATTCTATCTACCTCACGTTTAATATAAAAAGGGCTAATATCCATAATCGTCTTCCCTTCACAAGCCAATGTCACAACAAGAAAAGAGTCAAAATGAGAGGGTTTGCGCGGATGCATATTGAAATTGGACCCCCATCCGGAACCGTCGGCGTCAGCCTGCCATCCGGGGGTCAAAGAAAACAAAGACACCAAAATCTCCACGGTCTGTGCCGCCATAGAGACCCCTCCATGACTGATCTCAAAGCGTACTTCAGAGGGGCTACCCTCCGATCTCCACTGCTTGTCCGCATGGGTAAACCGTTCACCACGTGACACCCCGGTTTTATGCCCCCACCACAGGAATAACCGCCTGTGGCTCCCCGCTTTAGCACACGCTGCCTCAACCGAGTCAGCGTGGATTCAGGGGACTTCGGGTTGATTACACCGGGGCTCCGTCAGCGGTAACACGTCCGGCCGGTGATACTAACCCGACGGCACGCGGCCGTCGGGAGATTAACACCGGCCGTGCCCTCAAGGAGCTACGTGGGTGTACTTGACGTGTGGACGGGCTCCGCACCTAAGGCTACACAAGGGGGCAGTGTGAAGGGTCCGCCTAACCTTCGCGCCTGAGACCTCCAAAGAGCACACAAGTCGGGGGCCGCGCCGAAAACCGTGGGACAGGACCACGGAGATAGGAAAGATCCCTGCTGGTGAGACAGGAGTTATAAATCTAGGAACTTACAAACTAATAATCAGAATAAACCTAGAAGAGGAAGAGGGTGATATAAAAAGCAACATAAAACGTTGCACGTGGCACAGTTAATGAAGGTGGAGGGGGTGAGATGATTGTGAGTGGCTCGGGGCCCCGGGTGCGCCATACCCGGACCTACCGTGGTAGGTTCCCCTGGGGGACCCTCAGTTAGGTAGCTTTGGTTCTAAAGTGCCAATTCTACTAGGAAAACCACTGTAGTCTACACTTACTTATGATAGTCTGCGGTAGCCTACGGTAGTTTTACAACTCTGCAAAGACATTTTAAAATACCGGTGTCACTGCTTTTCTTTGTCCATTTTCAATTTTTCAAATATCCTCAAATTTGTTTATCATCTTGCGAAATGATTTTACAGAGCAGAGACCTCTTCTCTATCTATTTAATGTTGAATATCTTCTCAATGCATGTGCATAATCTCTGTTACACTCGTCAGAACACTGAAGTAGGCCAATTAGAACTCGTATAGGTAAAGCCATTGCTCCTATAACAACCGTCTGCATTCTTATGTTTATACAAACAGGACACACTTGCCACACACACACACAAAAAAAAAAAAAAAAAAACATGTCAAGAAATGGGAACATACATTAGAATAACATATATATTGTTCAAGGAAGAGAGAAGGAAATTAAATGTCAACATTGTTTTTTCCTTCCGTAGCGGAAGAGATAGCTTTAATATTCAAGGGAACTCATCCTTTTGAAATATATCTGGAGGAGAGATATCCTTTTCTCTCTCCTATATTTTAGGCAGGCTCAGAGAAAACAAAATTTGTGTTACACTCACATGATTCTACAATTCTTTAACAACATATTCTTAAAAAGACTTATGCTTCTATCTAGATTATAACAAATGATTTTAATGCATATTTCCTTGCAGGTAACTAACTAAACATGGGAACATATGTAGTAGGCTTCAGCAATAGTCATTTTTCTTCTTTTAAGAGCTGATCGTTCTGTGATGACAAGGACTAAACGACATCCAGAATGCAGAGGACTTCAGAGGCTATTCCAAAAGTTCAAGATAAATATTATATTTGTTATAAAAGAATCTTAAAATATTGCATTTTAATTAAAGTCTTTAGAGTCATTTTTGAGAAAATCTAATTTTTCTAATCTTTTTTCCGCATAAAGAATGGTCTGGGGGTGGAGAATTTTCTTGCAAGCGCATCCTGGAATATGCTGAACTGAAAGGCCGCTTTTCTTTTTTGAATTATGGTGTTCACGGACACAAGGACACACTTACAGACCTTTCCAAAATGCTTTATCTGGATTCAGCGGGCCTTAAAACGTGTATTTCGAGTGAAGTCTCGGTATCGAATTTCTGGATGGAATGGAATACCTACCTTCTCTACCTACTATGTGGAAGAAGTTCCAAGGCTTGAACAAGCGTATGTAATCCGTGATATTATTTATTAATTATTTATTATTTATTACTATTATTATTGTCATTATTATAATTAATTAATTAATTAATTAATTAATAATAATAATAATAATAATAATAATAATAATAATAATAATAATAATAATAATAATAATAATAATAATAATAATAATAATAATAATAATAATAATAATAATAATAATAATAATAATAATAATAATAATAATAATAATAATAATAATAAAAATAATAATGAAGTGATCATTGTTTTCATGTTTGTGACTTGCTGAGTAAAAAAGAGGGTATAATATTGTGACAAATGACAAAGTGACAAATCTCACCCCTGACATCAGTGACAAATGACACTTTCAGTCACTCTATTGCGCTTAAAATTTAATTACAAAGACAGTCCACTTCTGTACAGTAAACACAAATTACAGTTCATCGCGATCTTGCAACTCACAGTTCTTCTGTCCCCTCGGAACCTTAACATACCCTCTGTTGTAGACTGGCAATTTAGACGGTTACCTTATAGAGGTGTTCCTTTCTTTACGGACTTCGTAGGAGACGTAGATTTACCTGTAGATGTTGAGGACTTTGGAGCTGTTCTTGCTACGAGAATTCTTTCTGAAATTGTGGCCCCAATTTGATCGCTGGTTTGTGTAGCGATTTCCCGCTTCGGTACCTGCCTAGCTGCAACTGAGCTATAGGTACCTGACTTTGGAAAGGGGCATAGGTCGTATAGGCAGGAGTTTCCAGGTTTCTGATAAATAGGACACCTTCTATTTGGCTCGGATTTCCAGGGAGATCTACCCGATCAAAGGTCAGGAACAGCGTATGTGTAGGCTTCAATTCACCGTTTTCTTTGCGGTGAACCCGATAAACGCATTGCACATTTGCTTTTTGTATCTTTGCTACCTGGTCTGCTGAATGGGCTTCAACGAGGAGCGTGCCATTGCCAGATGTAGTGCATGACTTCACTGGACCAGCTATCTTATCCAGGCCCTTATGGATTACAAAAGGGTCCAACAATAAGTTTTTGCCTTCCTCAGTTCTAGAAATAACCAAGTAGCGAGGACCGCAACACTTGACTGCTTCCTTTACACTAATTTTTCATTTTTTCGTTTTGTTTTGAGTTTTTTGAGAACTCATGGCTGTGATATCCTCCACCATTGCAAATGTCTCCGATGGCATGCTCACATCCTGCGCGCCAATCCGGCTTAGGTGAGATTCCTGGCCTGGACCTTGCTCACCCTAGTGTCTCACCTGCCAATGTATAGTCAGAGGGACCCAATCGCTTTCAAGAGTGCATCAGCTCATGCAATGGCCCCTCCCCTCCCCGGGACTGACCTTTATCAGCGCATACGCACACAGATCCTACATTATAACCAGGGGCTGGGAATTATGCGGTTACCCAGTCACCCCATCCATATACAACCCGCGCGCAGGTTATCCATCAGACTGCTCAGGAGATATCGGGTCAAACCTGATCAAACACAAAAGTGGACCAAAGTTGATTAGGCGTTTAGCATATGCTCTCTCACCCCTGAGAGGACCCCAATCGAGAGTATGGCTCGGAACCTCGGGTGCGCCAAACCCTACCTACCGTAGTAGGCCCCTGGGGGCTAATTAACACTGATATATCGGATTATTTGATATAAAGTGTGTGCTTTAAAAATATAAAAATCTGTGTAGAAAATTCCCTCCAAATGAAATGGGCTTCACAGGCCATCCCCAGAAAATTTCAGATCTGCAAATATGTACATCGCATTTTAATGAAAATCACAAGAGCCGTTTTTGGAAAAATAGACGTTTTCCAAACATTTCTCCTGTATGGGCGTTTTAAAGGGCAAGTTATTTTTTGGAAATCTTCACGCCGCATTTTTAAAAAATACTGTATGTAAATGTTTAGTTAGCTACTTATCCGCCATTTGGTTTTTGAGTTATGCTGTTCACAAACATACATGAACCCACCAATACCCACACACACGCACGCACACGCACACGCACACACACACGTACCCACTAACACCCATACACACGCACGCACACCCACATACACGCACAGACGGGCGTGCGCGCGCACACACACACACACACACACACACACACACACACACACACACACGGAAACTACAAACATATCTCGCATATGACATTAAAATCATTGGCACTGTAAATATTTGTATTAGTATATAAAAGCTATTATTTGCGCGAACACGCACATATGGCCTGTTTCTAGGAAATACCTTTTGGGTTCAGGGTCCACATAACACGTACTTCCGGTAAAATTTAGACATCGAAGTTTTGGGTGAAATGCAATACTTTCTCTACTTATTGTAAGTAGAGAAAGTAAAAGGTGAGAGCAAAAATAGAATAAGAGAATTTCCTCTCATAATGCAGTAACACAAGCAGAGTTGCGGATTTTTCTGGTAGTAAGTTTTATAAAACTGTGTGCTGATGACCCAGAAACGTACCTGGGATGTGTTCTGTCAAAACCAAATGGTGAAGATGCGGTCGATTGAAACGCCAGTCTCTGCATCTCCGATAAAGGCTTTCGAATGGGGAATACGGCGGAGAAAGGAACAGTGCGGATAGAGCATGCCTGCCGTCTCGTTGGAGAAAAAAAGGTACGAAATTGGCAGCTTCAATGGCTGTGGCTGAACTCACCGCCGTGGCAGAATTTAAAAGGGGAAGAGAGAATATGGAATTATCTAGAGCGTTCATCGCACTGGCATCCTATTATTGGGGACTTTAGACTTCAAGTCTCGTGCAACTTGCATAGGGAAAGTTACTAAATTCATAATGTTACGGTGGCTTAGCTCTTACTTTATTTCTCACATCAACGACGGAGGTAAGGCTAACAGGGGCGCAAAGCAACCTAACGTCTAGATCCAACTACAACTTAGGGAATGCCCCACCCAAGAGGTATTCACATTTTAAATCCCAAAAATTAAGTAGAATACATCTAAATACAAATAACACATGCAATAGCTGAGTTTCATAAACTCAGTTTGATTCCTTACAAATTGCCCAAGAGTATGGAGGCGCTAGTACAAATAGGACCACAGAAAATCTTTTGTATCGCTTCCTGAGATCTTTAGAGGCGTGATTTTCACCTTAGCTATCACAGAACGTGGTGGTTTGATGACACAGCAATAAGGGGGAAAAGATGTTCCTTTTTTGATAAGATCCAGTGATACATGTTTAGAATGTCACACACACACACACACACACACACACACACACACACACACACACACACACACACACACACACACACACACACACACACACACACACACACACACACACACACAGATACTAAAAAACTTAGCCCCGGCACAACAGCCCATGAAGAGCCAAGCTTTACTGCCCAGCCCTGCGTCCTCCACTTCGGACCAATACAGGCGTTATTGGTGGGGTGCAGTACTGGAGGGTGGTACGCGGTCAGCGTCGCAATCCCTCCCGGACAGTTATGTGGTCTTCACGACCTGGGGCCGCTACTAGATACACACATACAAAACTTGTCATATACTATGCTGGCGAGGAAAGCTTGTATTATATGGATGC
The DNA here is from genome assembly GCA_030765045.1 of Tenodera sinensis. Taxonomy (NCBI): domain Eukaryota; kingdom Metazoa; phylum Arthropoda; class Insecta; order Mantodea; family Mantidae; genus Tenodera; species Tenodera sinensis. The sequence goes on from CM060961.1 coordinate 189,786,384, forward strand.
TTAAAACTGCTAATACTTATTCGAAACCAAGTGGAGACAGCAATATTAAGTAGAACTATAGGAATATAATATATCTGTTTGTATATAGTGATTTATAATTATGATATATTTGTGAGAATAAAGATCTCTATGATTAAACAAATCACTTTTTTGTTATAACTGACTAATGAGGTTTAGAATATTCTTGTCTACATTACTGTTGTATTCCTATGATCAGCACTAGGTTAGTAAAGGTGAATTAACCAATTATACTGTAAGTCAGAGCAAAAACACGCTAATTTATCTATCATTTATTCATTTACACCTATACAGCAACAAGCATTGATATTACTGTGAGAATACTGTTCTGTTTACTGTTTTCTTATAAAGTTCTGCCTTGGTATGTATTTAATGAATACCATTCAATCTTTAATTTGCATCCTCTAAAAAGCTTCCAACACATATGCATTACACATTTCACTGCATTGGGCGTTTATCAAGTTTTTCCTTTAGATTTTAACCCCTTCAAAGGCCTGTTCTACACTAGGCTATAAGGTGAGGGTACCAATCCTGTTAAGAGGTCTGTATGATAAGCCGAATGCACTCACTACCTCTTTCTCTTTTAGCCAATGCGGTCCTAACCTCAAACATTATTTTGTTTCTACGCCATTTTGTATCTTTTGATTATTGCTTAAGGCTATTTAGCAAAAGGAGCGGCACATCTTTGCACCGTGTTCTAAAGCAACCAATGAAATGGTCAAGGCTTCGTGTAACGATAACTAAGGCGGAGTAGACACGAGGTGTGGTGAGATATTCTTAGGCATTCTTTGTACGCTTGAAATAAAACGTACACTCATAAATATAAGGACTACAAAACAATAACAATTGCCAATAACGTTAAAGAAATTTGAAACTCGTTTAAACCAAAAGAATCTCTCTCTCTCTCTCTCTCTCTCTCTCTCTCTCTCTCTCTCTCTCTGTGTGTGCGTGTGTGTGCGCGCGCGCAAAGTCAATGTCTGTAAATACATATATACGGTCTAAAAAGCGCAGTGGTAACAGACCAGCCCAAGTAACAATACACCGGTCAGAAAACCCAAAGCTCCCGCAGCAATAAAAGCTTGCTAAGCCATTAAACATAAACTTCACCCAGATATCAGACCAAAGGCATTGCCAAAATCCAACTCACAGACTGGACTGAAGAGAATACAACCAAGGAATCACCTGCTCACCCCAACCAAGCACGGCAGTTGGCCAAGGAAGGATCGTGGAAAATACCCTAAAAACTCCAGACAGGGAAACCCGAAGCTATTAATGAGCCAAGACAACAGAAAGTGTGATCGCATGTGTGATCAGAACATAGCACAGGAACATAACCCGGAATTACAGCGTGTTTATACGGTACATGGAGGGAAAAAAAAAAAAAATAGAAGAAGATCAAATGCGCATTCTTATAAAAGCGTATTACTCTAGCTATTTCTGTCGGTCTGGGTGGCTTAAATGATTAGACGCTGGCCTACTGGTCCCAAGGTCGCGGGTTCAAATCCGGCCCAGATCAATAGCTTTTAAGTGTCCTTAAAAACAACAGTTCCATGTCAGTAAATTTAGTGGCATGTAAAAGAACTCCTGCAGGACCAAATTCCGGCACACCGGTGACGCTGATGTGATCCTAGCAATTGACAGCGTCGTTAAAAGACAAAATAAATCAAAATTAATCTATCTGTTTCTAATTAATCCAGGTAATTTTAATAAATAAATAAATAAATAAATAAATAAATAAATAAATAAATAAATAAATAAATAAATAAATAAATAAATAAATAAATAAATAAATAAATAAATAAATAAATAAATAAATAAATAAATAAATAAATAAATAAATAAATAAACAAAAACTGTTCAGATCTCCCAAGGTATTTTTCCCCTTGAAACTGTCCATGCGTCTTTTGTTTAAACGAGCATCTGCATATAGCATGACTAAAGGACGAAAATTCACCCGAGTACAATACTTAAAATTTAACTACCGCATATATCAATGATGTGAGCTGAAGATTTTCATCAAAATCTCCCTTAAAACAAACTGCAGGTAAAATATTTATTTTTTATTTTCCCAGAAATTATATAACCAGTTTATAAAAAGTTACATGGCACGATTAATATAACACAGACGTTGAATTTCTTGTTAATAGTCTATGAAATCATCTCAATTCTCCTGTAATGTAATACTATAACAAAAGACAATTTAAGCTAAATTTGTTGCAGATGAAATGCATAACTCACATAGGTAATATTACTTCATATAAAATAACTTTTAATTATCATTAGGTTTTTCCGAAATATTCGCTTTTTGCGGTTTAAGGTGCTTTAACCGACTGGTTGTATGGGATGGAGGGTAACTGAATTAAACAACTGAAATGATTCCCAAGGGAAGCTGAGGTCTACAAAGTCTAGTAAGTAGACAGAAGGGAAAATCCAGGAAGTATGAGAGAAATGATTAAATGTGACGAAGAGACAGGGAGAGACAAGTATCTCCAATTTAAGGTGATAACGCGAGCAGAGCTGCAAAGTTCGACTATTATACTTAAAGCCTAAGTGCTGCAAGAAAGGATTTTGTTATCGTAGCTAACTCTAACTGGCGTATTTAATGCCCGTAGATAGCCGAAGTTAACCCACAGAAGTTTTATACTACTTATTTGTAGAAAGAAATGTTGAAACTTGAACGACATAAAAAGTTACGTTCACATTGCTTTCTCTACCCATTCTTCAACAAATTATTCTTACAAATATTATTCTGTATATTCATGTTAATCGAGATTAACATTTGTAGAAATTGTTTCATTAAACATTTCCGTTCAGGTACAAAGGGATAGGGAATTCAGTAGGCTTAGTTGTCCTACTATTACAGGGCATACCTCTGGTTCCCGAGGTCACAGGTTCAAATTCAGTGATAGGTATTTTGGGGCTTAAATCCTTAGCATGATTTCCTTTGGAAGGAAAATAAAGCCGGTGGTACCTGTTGCAGATTTAGGGCACGTAAAGGAACCTCAAGCCTGATAAAGAGGCCTCTGAGCAAAATTGTCTTTCATGCTCAATATAGAATAGGGCACTGAAAACTATAAATAAAACTCATTCTTATTTAACTTACAATAATAGACTTAAGCGATACTTCTTCTAACAGCAGGTCCTTTATGGCCAAAAAAAAAAAAAAAAAAAAAAAAAAAAAAAAAAAAAAAAAGACTTTCTATTTGAGAAAAGTTTCAGTATTTGAAAATTCTACTTTATTTTGTGTAGCAGAATTCTGTCCCCCTTGAGGTTTACCGGTTATTCAAAAGTCGTTCAGAATGAAGAGGATTTCAAGCACTATTTCCAGAAAATTCATTATACCTATATATTTTATTCCCTAGAAACATATATTAAACAACTGGTATTTAATTCAAATCGTTAGAGCCAGTTCTGAGAACATTATTTTCTTTTTTAAAAATGTTCCATATAAAGGATATTTTGGAGTGGAGGGATTTTCTTGAAAATGTTTGTGTCTCATACTAAGATGTTGAACTTAAATACCAAGACTGATGTCCAACCGACTTTTCGATTTTGAGTAATGCTCTTCACAGACACAGAGACACACACAGATTTTTTTCTAGAAATGTTTTTTGATTCATTGGACCTCACAAGAGTATTCCCAATTAAATATCCGTATGGAATTTTTCAGAGCAATGCAATACCTTTTCCACTCATATGCGAAACTAAAATGGCAATAACACTTTAAATATTCTCATAGACTATAACTAAACCCCTCACACAACAGCCCATGAAAGGCCATGGCTTGCCGCCCAGCCGCCCCCCACCTCGATATAACCAAAATTAAAATTGCACATCCATTTTAATCTCAACAGCCATTATGATATTCTGAGAAACAAATTATTTTCATGTATGTTTTATACACACTTTAAAACTGTCAACACTTTGTTCTTTGTTAGTTTTGGATGACTTAATGTCCAAACAAAAATCTACCAAGTGTATAGGCTAAGTCCTATAGTTATAATATTCTTTTTGGAAAATGTGTGTACAAAAAGAAATTCCAACAACACCCGTAAATACACAGGGATATTCTAAAATATGTAATCAAAATCATTTTCTGCCCGTGTACTTTTTTCCACTTTCTCTGCCACAGCAACAGAAAAATTGCTTGGGTTACCCGCACCATTTAACAACGTGTAAAGTCTACTGTGATATTATTTCTAACTAAGTCAAAGGTTCCTTAATGAAATTTGTGTGGGATGAAAGTCATTCTTATCTTTAATAACGTTGGTAAAACTGGCTTAGTTTAATTATTAAAAGTAACAGTAACAAGAGACACTGTAATAAGGGGAAGGCAATATCGCAAGTTTTGTTTAGGAAAAGAAGCAAGGTAATTACCATCCCCGTTAAAAACACCTCCCCATTACGCAAGGCGTAATAAATGGTAAAAGCGGGGTACGTGGTAATACAACATAGCATGGAATTAATACTAATATGAGAAATAGAAGAACAAAAGTGGCTCATTAGTTTTAATTGCGAATGTCTTCTCAAAATAAGAAAATATTGTGATGAAGAGGTATACAATTACTTTAATGCTAATGAAATGCGGATCTGGAGTTAATATCGAAGGTCGTAAACTAAATGTAATATCAGCAGCTCGGCAGGTTGAACTACTTTCACATACAGAAGGTGTTGTTCAGTCCCCTCAGAGCAGTTCACCCTTAGCTAAACGGTAATATCCGCATTGTGACCAACAACACGCCACAACAGTAAAACCTTATCAAGAATGTTAAACGCATATGCTCGAGTATGCAATGCTATCAAATGTGCACCAGTCTTCCTTTTTGTGGATCCCTTTCTGAAACCTTCTTGTGCTGCGTCAGGTCTTCAAGCTAGGAAATGTTTGGGTCATTAACTTTAAGTAAAACAACAACAAAACAAAGTATTTAATCATTGTTGATTTGGTTTGGTTTGGTTTGGTTTAAGGGTGCTCAACTTCGAGGTCATCAGCGCCCTTAAAAGATTCATGGCAATAGCCAGATATAAATTTTACTCAAAAATAAATATACGAGCAAGAAGAAAAATATACACAAAAGGTAAAAAATAGTGGAAATAGCCAGATATGAAACAAGGTGATAAATATGTCCAAAAGCATAAACAGATAACTAAACTTTTAAATCCTCAAATTGATATTGCACTCCGCTAAAAAATTAAAAACTCTTATCAACCGCTGTTTTGTCGTCAGCTAGGACCTCTGCAAGTCTCGCAGGCAGCTGCAGAGAATCTTGAATGTGCGCTAGAGATCAACACTCCAGCAGCATGTGGCGAACCGACAAAAGGATCATTATTGACACATAAATGCTACTGTGCCATTTGTATACTCCTTCAGCATTTGGTTCGGTATCCTGTAATTTTAAAATCTGGTACCTATGTTTGAAGATTTCAAAATACCAAGTGTAATTTTCGGCAGAGAACCACGACCCCCAACAACAGTCTATGTACAGACCAGTTGGTAATAGCTACATACACAGTGTGTATTTCACTCATATATAAAATAACTACGACCGCCTCCGTAGCGTGGTTGGTAACGCTTGCCTCTGGCGCGGAGGACCCGAGTTCGTCCCCGGTACCAGCATGGGGATTTTTTTCCCAGCTGGGAGGTCCGGCACGTAGTGCACTGAGCCTCGCCAGGTCCCGGGAGGACCAATTGAGGAGCTACTTGATGGAGAAGTAGCGGCCCCAGTTTGAAAAGGGCACATAACTGGCCGTGAAGGCTCGGGGCACTGACCACGTCCCACCCTCCAGCGCTGCACCCCACCAATGACGCCTGTAGTGGACACAGATGGGGGACACAGTGGCTGGGCGACAAGCTTTGGCCCTTCTTGGGCTGTTGTGTTGGGATTTATTTATTTATTTTATAAAATAACTACCGCTAATGGACGCATAGAGAAAAACATCAATCACGGCGGAGCCGTGGCCGAGCGGTTAGCGCGCTCGCCTACCACCTAGGCGGCCCGGGTTCGATCCCAGGGACCCGCATGTGGTATTCGTGGTGGACGAAGCGGCGTCAGGGCGGGTTTTCTCCGGGTACTCCGGTTTCCCCCGCCATCTCATTCCACCGGTGCTCTATCTTCATTCCATGTGTCATCAGTGTCACCGCCTGCAGTGCCGTAGTAGTAAAAGCGGGCGTTAAACACTACAACAACTTCAAACATCACATTCCATAAGCAAAATGTCCATCGCCACTTGTCTACTAGGCAATTGATTTGGAAGGAGAGAGCAAGTTCATTGCAATGAACAGCAAAGAATAAAGGCATTCGGTAAAGTACACAGAATCTAAGAGCGGAAATAATCATTGATCGTTCATGATATTCTCAATACTGAAGCGCAGGTTTATATCGCTGTTGTCTATTTGTGGTACACCGTCCTCGGTTTCTGCTTTGCCCACGTTTTACCGTTGTTAAACGTTAAGCGCTCATGAATGTACGGCTTTGATTCCAAAATGAAGCTTAACAATAATTGTATATTCTAGCTTCGATATTTACAAACGGATTACATCAGACAAACGGGATGCGTTTGAAATACAACGTATCCAGAAAAGCTTCCCAGTGCAACAAAAAAATGCTTCGCGGAAGATTGCTTCTGTACTGGAATAAACCAATCGTTACCACTTCCAAAATAACACTTTACATCATATCTAGTGTTTGGAATACTATTTTCAGAAATTATCATCTTTATGGATTAGAGTTAAGCACATTGTTTGTTCCGTTTTTTCACAGCAAGTCTCCATCGCTTTTGCGGTCTGCCCACGTCTCTTCTCCCTGCTGGTTTAAATTTAGAACTATTTTCGGAAGTCTATCATACTCCATTCTCTCCACATGTAACAGCCAATTATTTTCTTTATTTATAGATTCTACTTTCATCTCTGTTCTTGTTACATCACTATTTTTGTGGTCTAGTTATGTACATCCTTTAGTTCTCAAGAATTTCATCTCAGATCTCGTATGTTACTTTCCATGATCTTTGTTGCAACCCAGGCTTCACTTCCATACAAAAACACAGGCTTGCCATTGTTCCATAAAATTTAATTCTTATTTTATTTCTTAAAGCGCTGTGTAATGTTCCACATATAGTTTCAAATCTTGGTAGCTTTAGGTTTATATCTCTTTCTTTCTGTCAGACTATTTTACATCCAAGCTACCTGAAGCTTGAGACTTGTTCTAAAGTTTGATAATCTAAATAATTATTATCTTGGTTTTTGTTTTTAAAATGTTAAAATTATAGTTGTTACACATTAAGTTTAATTCATATGTAGAACATTGTAACTCATCTTCACTTCTCTGTATTAATGTTACGTCGTGTACTATATCTGATTATTTAATATTTATTCTTTTGTTACAGTTTAGGATAATAATATACACGGTGTAAATAAATAACAGCGCACGAATTTTTCTGGTAATAGAGGGTTCATAGACAACCAATTTGAGATAGAAAACTAATGGTCTATAACGTCAAGTTAATAAGCTATACGTACTCAAAGTAATTCGAGATTGTGACCAATAAATCACAACCAGAAAGAAATATATCAATATTATCAACTGGAATCGAAATAGCGCTTATTAGGAACTTAGTGAAGCCTGTCTACCGCCTCTCTGAAGAAGTACTTCTAAATTGTAGCGCTACGAAAAGCGCTTAAATTGGACATTTAACATGTGGCTGCACGCCACTGCAATAGATAATAGGTTGTGGCGAGCAGCTACAGAAATATAGGACAGTTCTAAAGCGTGTGCTTTGGCCGCGCGGTTCTGTCGACTGACTCTGGAATCGAGTTCAAACCCGACGAAGGGATAAGTATTTTTTTTCCTCTCTTTTCTTTTCCATTTGAGACAAATTTGTTTAAAATAGCAAAGTACGACCATCATATGCAATGCGCAGGGTGTTGTTTACTTTTGCTTCTCACATCTGATGACTTAGGCTGGAGTGTTATGTATTGTCGTTTGTTTGAAGCTGACTGTAGGCTATTTGTCCATGCCAATAACAGAAATGTTCCTTCCAACAGTAGGCCTGCTGTAAACCGTTCACAAAACGTTGAACCAGTAATAGCACCAAGTACTACAACTCCCCTGAGAGACGCTGAATGCCTATCTGTTAGCTTGACAAATGCCTAATACTGCCAATACATTTATAACCCTGGAAGACACTAACACCACCATGTGGTGACTGTTTCCTACTCGAGTCACCCAGGTCTCATTTCCTATTTCCTTCAGCATACAGTAACATTGCGTTAGGCTTGAACCATCTCATTTAAGCGAAAACGAAATTCTCAGTGTGTACCCCATTTAGGTCATGCAAGTGTAAATAATAGTTAAACTTGAAACTAAAAGCTTAAACATAGTTAAACGAAAAATTATGACACAAATGTTTTGTGTAAATGAAATTATATTAAGCATGCGCTTATGAAGGAAGGAAAAAATAACATAAAAAAATATTGGATTGTGGGTAAAAAAAATAAAAATAAAATAAAATAATATCTGCCAGCTATGTCCAGATACCTAATTTCTTATATCTGGACGTAGTGTGCGGATATTTTGATTTATTTAAACTTATTTATTACAATTTGTTCACAATAGAATGTGCAGAAGTTACTAACCTAAATTAAACTAAATAACAATAAGGAAAATTGGTGATATTGTAAAGTTATATGTGATCTCATAGTATTCATGCAGTTTATTGTTCCCTAGCCGCTGCTATTCGTCTCTGGTAGGCTGTCCAAGTCTCATCAGGCTGTCGTTTTGGCCTCGTTCTTCTTTCTGCTTACAGTTGGTTTGACAATCTTAACGATCGACGGGATGGTGCTACAACAGTCGCTGGAGGTGTATAAAAATTTCTTAGATTTATTTCTTGTTCAGTTTGTCTTAAAGATCTTACTGCTATACTGATTTGAGTCGCTAACTCATTTAAAGTATTTAGATTTTCCTTATTCCTGACCATTTCCGATAAAGTGAGGTGCATGAGCTTTTCCCTGTTAGATTGTCCTATTTCACTGTATTTCTGACAGTTAAACATTACATGCTCAGGAGTATCTTCTGTATTGCATCTGGTGCACATTTCAGAGTTTATGATACTAAAACGTTTTAAGTAAGTGCCATATGGCCCATGGCCCGTAATATAGTGTAATGCAGCTTGTAAGGGATTTAGGTGCTTTAGTCGTAATCTTTCTCGTATATTAGGGTAAAACATATAGGTGCGTCTCCCAGTTTGCAGGTTATCCCATTCTGACTGCCATAAGGATATTAACTCAGCCCTTATTTGTCTTTTCATATAGCATCGTTTTCCTATTATATCTTCTATCTTTTGTTGATTGCTTTTCTTTAGCCAATAGTAAGCACCATATAGGCGAACCTGTAGATCTATTGGCCAGGTACCAGTGGCCACAAGAAGAGCCATAGTAGAGGTCGTTCTTGCTGCTCCAGTAAAACGGAGAAGAATTTTCCTCTGGCATTTTCTGAGATCTGCGACGAGGTTTAATTTTTGCATACAATGTGCCCACGCTCCTGCACCATATGTAATGATGGCAGTAAAGATACAATTATGATATGTTCTAATGGTAGTGAGAGGTAGTTTATATTGACGTTGGGCAATACTGGCAATCTTCATCATAATTTTACTGGCTTTGTTGCAGACCTGAGTGACATGTGTCGTGAAGTTGCCTTTCTCATCAAGCGTTATTCCAAGGTATTTAATATACTTGTGGCGTTGAATACGTTCTTCGTGTATTCGTATAACTGGGTTTCTTAATAATTTACCTTTAAATAGCAAATACGCAGATTTGTTAGCTGCAATTTGTAGTTTAACAGAGTTGCACATTTATATACCTTCTGGGTCACATCAGAAGATTTTGTTTCCAGTTTCAGGATTGTGGGTATATGAACCTGCGCTTTTACATAATATGTGTGTACCTTTGCGTCCGGGTACCATTACACTAAACGGATTACGAAATTGGCCCGCTTATTTTCTCATCATGCGTCATACTTGCAGTGGACATGATTAGTGGCGTGCGTACTCTCAAACAATTTTAAGGCACAGTTCTGTAATTTGTAATCCTTGACCATAGCTTTTCTGTGTCAAATTGATTACTTATGAACCGTCTATCACCAGTAAAATTCGTACGGCGTTATTCACTTACACTTTGTATATTAAATAAAGCGGGTGATAATGCATATCCTTATCTGACTCCTTTATTGCTTTGGTTTGTGGTTTTCTTCACCTATATTTATTCTCCATTTAGGCTTCTCACTGCTTTAACTAGATGTCTGGAGCATCCATAGTCTCCCATTATTTTTCATAGTTTTTCTCTGTTTACTTTATCAAAACGTTTTTGAAAATTTATAAAAGCTATATGAGTTGGCAAGTTATGTTTTCTTTCCCTGAATATCCGCTGTTATATGGATATGTTATCTATGATAGATCTTCCTCTACGAAAGTCAGTTTGTTCTTCTACGTAATATTGCTGCCGAGATATGCCTTAATCTTTATTATTTCAGTATACATTTTATACATCGCATAAAGCATACTTATTCCTCTACGATTTTTACAGATCTTAAGTTCTTCTCTTTTAAATATTGATATAATTTCTGCCCTTTTCCAGTTTTGCGGAATCTTCTTGCTCTTCCAAAGTTTATTTATTGAATGTAATAGGTAAAGAAGTCCCTCCATATTTTAGCGATTCCACATTAAGGCCATCGGGTCTTGTTGCTTTTCTGTTCTTAGTTTATTTCAAAACTGTTTGAAACTCTTTCATTGTTATAGAGTCTATTCCAGTTTCTTTACTTTCAGTTTCTTTAGTTTATAGTTCATTTGTTTATTTTCAGAAGTGACTTCATAAACATATGATATTCATAACACATGACGCACCGGTAAGGTATGATGTTTGAAATGTTTTTGCTCCATTAATGGCTCACTGTATGTCTTCCGCTAAGAGGAGCATTAACAAACGTTACGAACAATGTATGGATAGTTAAATTCTTGCTTTATAGCTGTCTTGGCTCCTATTTCATGAACCTATGGTGTTGTACATTATAAGTAAATGTGTAGTAGCTGGTATAAGTTGTAGTTTACTACTCCATACCTACAGATTAACAACCCATCATATCCCGAAAACTACTAGTATGTACCTCAAAAGTGAATTGCCGCACATTCTCTACCAATAAAGGAACGGAGGAGGACTGAAACCTCCGTGAGGGACAGATGAGGCGAAGGAATGTAGAGAGCGGCCAGATCTGGTGACAATAGGCACAACGCTTGCGGGGCTCCTAATGTTTCCACATTCTGTTGCCGGCCCTCCACAGCGGATTCCGCCAAAAGCATTGCCATGTTAACATGCCAATGTTACTTTGATACATTCATTTGATATATTCATTCATTATATCATATATTATCAGATCATGGATGAAATATGTGGTCTATGTGTGCTTATTTTACCCAGATCCGGAAACACCCATAGAAATATAGTTGCACTCTAGCATTAGTCCAGTATCTATGTGTATCCGTAGTTCAGACACTCCCCTGCTTCAAAAGTCAAATATAATTAGGTAGTATACATTTCGGACACTTCCGGTGAGACATTGTTCATCGAGGTTGGATTTCATTACTAGCTTATTTACCTAAACTGAATGCACCACAGTCTGTGAGTAGACTTGAAGGAGAACCAGCAGCTTCTCTCTTTCCAACCCTTCTTTCAGTGTTCTTCCGATAATGTACGAGCTAAAAGAAAATGGGTAGCGTTTAATGGCAATTCTTAGCAACTTAAGAATCGTTACAACCTCATATGTAGTAAGTGCTTTCCTGTGACAATACCATCACTCATTTTAATTTGACAGCTGTCACGTCTATATGACAGAAAAAGGTGAAATATCAGAAAAAATTCTTAGAAAATGAAGCAGACAGAGCTATAAATCTCTCCCTTCCAAGAACAACACTGCCAAGAAAAGCACCTATATAAGACGCTCTCCAGCAAAACAAAATGCCAGCAGATGTAAGAGGATAAAATGGATCCCTAGCTGCAAGCATAACAAAACGACTATGTAGGAACTTTGGCAAACCTTTTCCCACTAAAAGTAATGCAGTTCAACATAAATTACAAGAAGGCTTTTAAGGCTTAAAGCGATAATATACAGTTTGCTTCAAGCGCTTTCGCTTCCGAAAGAAACTACGATTTATATTGTTTACCACCGCCATTTTAAGTTTTGACAATTCATTATGCTATTTCTTGAAATATTTTCGTATATAAGCATTACCTACGTCGACTAAACAGTGAACTTTTAAGATGAATCATTTTAAAAATATATTCAAAACTTTAAGTAAATGTTCTGCAATAAACTAGACACACACACACACACACACACACACACACACACACACACACACACACACACACACACACACACTCCACTATTCAAACAAGATATGTTATACACAATTTACGGAAGAGTCCGTCATAACAGTTCGTCACTGCTTTGATAAAAAATTTAAAAAGTTAAAAATTCTAGCAATGTAAACCAATATCAAAGAATATTTTGGAAGCGGTTAACTCAAAAATGTATTTGACATACATTATCTGCTTAAACGAGAGTACCTGAGCGACCAAGTTTTGCTCGGCTTTTCTTTTCCTTTTGTTTAATCGTGTTTTTTCTTCTTTTTTTTGGGGGGGGGGGGGAGATACTTATTTAGATAAACTTGAAAAGAAAAATGTTAACTAATATAAATTTTCATCCTAATTGTTGGAGCCGTTTCGGTGACAAGATCTTTAATAGCCTTGCTCGTTTATTTAAATTGGTCCATTAACAGAGAAATCAGCTTAGAGAAGTGAAAGAACTTCCGATAAACTGGGTAACTTCCTGTCGCACATCTCGTCGCGAGGAGGTTAGTTTGGCTCGATTAAGAATAGGGCACTGCAATTTTTCGCATGGTTACCTATTTAAAAGGGACCCTGCTCCTATATGCCTGCTGTGTGACAACCTTTAGTCGGTTCGCCACGTGCTGCTGGAGTGTTGCTCTCTAGCGCACCTTCGGGATTCTCTGCAGCTGCCTGCCAGACTTGCAGAGGTCCTAGCGGACGACAAAACAGCGGTCGATAGAGTTTTTAAGTTTTTAGCGAATTCTAATATCAATTTGAGGATTTAAAATTTTAGATATTTGTTTATGCCTTTTGACCTATTTATTACATTGTTTTATATCCGGCTATTGCCGCTGTTTTTACGTTTATGTATATTTTTTCTTTGATACTAGTATTTTATTTTTGTCAAGTTTATATCTGGCTATTGCCATGAATTTTAGAAGGACGCTAATGACCCAGAAGTTGAGCGCTCTTAAACCCACAAATCAAATCATGGCCAACACAAGGTTTAGAGTAATTGGGACTGTAACGCGTAAAATCGGGTGTTTTCAGGAATGACACCTATAAAGATAAACTTAATAAGCAAAACCTGTCTGAATGCAAAATTTGATCGAAATCGTTAGAGCCGTTTCCAAGTTGCCCGGTGTATACAAGAATTGCTCGTTTAAATATATAAGATATACGTTTTTTGTGCCAGTTCGCAATAAATAGGGCTTTAGAGGACATTCCAAGAAAATTCATGATGTATATGTATATATTTTAGTTGTTATGAAAATAGCTTAATCATATAGAACTTCAGTGAAATCGTGAAATCGTTATAGCCATAAAATCAAAATTTCCGAAAAATGTTCCATATAAAGGCCAGTTTTCTTAAAAATCTTCGATGTATCCTTGGGTAACTTTCAACTTAAATACACAATTTGGTGCTTAATCAACTGTTCGTTTCGTTGTTATTCTGTGCACATGCTCAGACACACACGGACCTTTTTCTAAACATTTACGGGGGCAGAGGGGTAGGGTGGTGGGGGGGGGGGAAGTTTCCGGGAGTCTTAAAATGTGTGTTTCCGGTGAAATATCGATATCACATGGTGTACGTTGTAAATGACAGAAAGTAAAACTATGTGTTACATTCCAATGACTTTCTCTATACACCCTCTTGCAAACTGTTCCCTCAAAATGGTTAACGCTGTAAAGCTTTCATTTGACATAAACTGCGTGTTTAATGAGATTTGCCTACATTTGTTTGTGTGTTAAGGTTACTCTATTTCTTACAACTTACACGTTATATAAAATGCATTTGGAATAGTTCACATAGTATTCCCCAAAATTCAAGATAAACCTTTAATTTTCCATGCGATTATACGTAATACGGTACTTTAATAAAATTGTTAGCCAGTTTTAGTAAAAGGAAGTATAATGAAAAGTTTTTCATGAAAGCAGTACTTGGGTTGCTGTGGAATTTTTTTGAAAATCTTTGTGTTGCATCTTACCAATACATACACAATTTAAATTTAAAAATGCTTTTATTTAGGTTCGGGCTGCCTCGAAATATGTATTTCCAGTGAAAATTCGCTATGCAATTTTTGAAACACAACTTTATCTACTTACTATAGGTAAGCAGACGAAAAGATAAAAATTAAACCAAAATACGCTACAACCCTATGACATTTTACTTGAATTAGCTTACATCTAATTTTGCACTGAGGTAACATTTGTTATAGGACTAATAAGAAACAACTCCGTACACATGCAATATTTTTCGCCATATATATACGCATTTCTGCTACACAAGGCTAAAAACTGATTTTGTATTTCAGTATCTCATTAACAAGAGCATAAAAGGAACCAGTCAGAGTTTTCGTGTAATTAAATGTCCAAAAGATTTCTTTCTGTCACGCGAGTATGCGCTTATGAATTGCGAAAATCTTCGGCGCCCAGGTGTTAAAACCATGATGAAACTGGGGCTGGAACACTTAACTTTTTTCTATTGATCGAAGTTTAAAGGTTGGTCCGGCTTTCTCAACCCGTGGGAGTGATACAGCAAATTGCTGCTTTTTAGAGGTATGTGCCAACCATTAGATCAATACTCAAGCGACTATTTTTTGCTCATCAAGTTATCATGAAAACTCATAAAATATTCACCGATGCTCTTCGCTCATATTGCGTTTTTATGATATCCCTCAGATACTGCAAAGACGCCCGGAGAAATGTCATAACCATACGGGAACTCCAATCCGCTAGACAGCCGATGGGCAAAGTGTGTGTGTGTGTGTGTGTGTGTGTGTGTGTGTGTGTGTGTGTGTGTGTGTGTGTGTGTGTGTGTGTGTGTGTTTTGTAGGTTTAAGGGCGCTCAACTTCGTGGTCATCAGCGCCCTTAAAAAAACAAATCATGGCAATATACAGATATAAATTTCAATAAAAAATAAAATTACTAGTAACAAAGAAAATAGACACAAACATAAAAACAGTGGTAATAGCCTGATATAAAACAAGGTGATAAATATGTCGAAGCATAAAAAGAGATATCTAAAATTTTAAATCCTCAAACTGATATTACACTCTGCTAAAAACATAAAAGCTCTATCAACCGCTGTTTTGTGGTCCGCAATACCTCTGTAAGACTGGCAGCTGCAATAGAAATTTCTTTTGCTTGTTTTCAGTCTACGCTGGCTCCTCGTGTTGCCTATAGATTCTTCGTGAAATGAACTGCACAAAGCCCCCAACATAGTCCTTTAAAGTCAAATCAACCTGCTGTACCATGCATATTGGCTTGTTGGTAGGCTGTTAATCCTTTAGGACTCGGTGCCTAAGGCACTTTTGTCCACTTTTGTTACATTGGGCTGTGAGCTGCAGCTATTTAAAGTAGATCAATGCCATAGCACATTCCGGCAAATACCACTTTGGCTAATCGATGTCTTGTTAAGCTTTTACTTAAGATAATTAACTGTTCTTGCACACAGATCGTGTGAATGATGATTATGTGTGGGTTTAAGGGCGCTCAACTTCTAGGTCTGCAAGTCTGGCAGGCAGCTGCAGAGAGATCGTGTGAAGGCTTAAGTTGGAAAGTTAACTACAATAGTTAACCGCTATTGGGTGAATTAGCTATGAGTGGTCTTGTTGGCTAAATTTGGAAAGGTAAAATCAGACTAAAAAATTAAATGCCATAGCCGGAGTTCGAACTATATATTTTTTCCGTGCCTTTTCTCTAACAAACTCAGCTACTATAGCAACAGCCAAAAATGCCCCTGCTTAGCTTACTCGCTGATGGCAGCCTCCATGCAATCATACTTTAGCTGCTCCTAATCAACGAGTAGAATCATTTCCACTCCGAACACTAACATGAGTGCTTATGTGGAACCCCACTAGAGAACTCGCTATTTTTTAAATTTTCTGGGATAAGGCAAATATTCCCATTTTCCCATGACCTAGAGAGTTCACAGCAATCGTTGCATCAATGGTTCATTTCTTCTATACACACAAATGACCGCAGAAGGAACTGCCCACCATTTTTATGCAACACAAGATACGAACTAATACTTTAAGGGATAAAATACCGCACTATACTTTTCATCTCAGGTGGATGAGCGTGTCCTGTTAGCACAAAAAGCGAGGAGTTTCGTCCTACAATGAGCGAACTTCCCAATTTGAGCTAAGTAAAGTCTGATATTGTACCAGCGAGATCACTGAATCGTAACTCATTTGAAGTAAGTCTTCAAAGACTAGAGAGAGAGAGAGAGAGAGAGAGAGAGAGCGAGAGAGAGAGAGAGAGAGAGACAGAGAGAGAGAGAGAGAGAGAGCTGATGCATTGGCTGTGAAATCGTAGCACGAACAGGGCTGCACGCGATAGCCAGCTTCCTCTGCATTTTCCGGTCCCTTTCCAAGAGAGAGCGTTTTGATCCACAAAGAAGATTCGTCTAACGAACGTGATCCTTTAAAGCCGTCCTCTGGTTACGGGACTGCGTAATAATTATTTAAGGCTCATTGATACCTACTCTATCCTAGATGACTAGGCCTCATTGTTGAGTATGACTATGACTACATTTGGAAGCAGGTTTTCCTTTTGCACCTCAGCCTAAAGAGACTTTTTGTGCGCTTCCTATTTTATAATCTGGGGATCTATATCCAGATACACAGTTGTAGTATTTGTCTCACTATAATGACTCCGAGAATCTGGTATTTTCTCCGTTCTGTAACATCGTATTTTAATAAGAGGTGTTGCACTGTTTCATTGGCTTTTAAGCACAAGCGAAAAATTGGTTTCATTTGAGAGTCCCATTGTCCTTAGATGTTTCTGAATGTTCCATGACAATTATATAATTTCTAACTCGTGCGGTTAGGTTAACCTAATGATTGCGTTATTTAGTTTATCTCCAGACTTCTCTCCCTGTAAAGCTTGCTTATGGGTATTATTCCCCATTTGTTTTGGGTTTCATTACGAATCCAATTTTGTACTGAGATTTTTGGCTTCTAAGGTGCTTATTCCACAGAAAGGTTCTGGTCCTGTGAAGGAAAAAGATGCTCCTTTTGATGGGACATCAGCTTTTTCATTTCCTGCAACACCCGTATGACCGGGTACCCACCGTAACTCTACATTGTTACGAGAAGAAACATTTAATATTTTGCGATGACATTCCTACACTAGTTCTAGATTTAAAGGGGTGGGAACTGAGAGCTTCGGAACTTATAAGGATATTTTTCCCTGCAAGACCCCTTTTCCAGCGATGGTGTGCACTTTTGAGCATTGTAAGTACCTCTACCTAGAAGACAGTGTCATATCTACCTAGGCTTATGCTTTTGCACTCGCTCGTAGACTCATAATTAATTGCTGCTCCAGTTTTTCCATTTATGCCAACCATAGTATCACAGCCAGTAGTTGGCTGGAAGTTGTGGAAAAATGATTTAGGAGACCTTTGGGTTAGAGTTGGTAATGTTAGTAGAGGGTAAGTAAGATTAGGAATGGAGGATATGGATAGGCAGACATTTTTCTCTCAAATTAGGTAGAAAACCGCATTGACATATTATAAGGAACTAAAAGTTGACCCATATAAGGAAAAGTATACAAAGTGAAAGAGAAGAGATACCTTTTGTTTGAACACCTGCTATATATAGAATGCATCAACCAACCAAAGTTAGCACATCAGTATAGCCCAGGGGAAGTAGAAATGTGGGTAGGCCGGAAAAGAGAATTGAGGCAGGGAAGTGGTCTTGGTGGCCTATACTTGGACGTACGAAGAAATAGAAGGAATCATTTAAAGCATTTTATTGACGAAGAGCACAACAGTGTTGACCACTCACTCACTCACTCACTCACTCACTGAGTCACTCACGTCTTCATCGATATAAGTTTAAGCTGCATGAAATCACTATGTGAAATCTCTTGCACATCTCTCAGAAGTGCACGAGCTTTCAGCAGCTTGGAGACATTACTCAATAGGTGCTATGTGTGCTTTCTTGCCTGCAGGTTAGTTTTTCAAAGATTTTAAACAATTATGTAGAACTATGTCAGAGTATCTTTCAGGTGACATAACAATTGAATGTAGTACCCAACACATTGTTGCGTTCAGTGGTACATAAAAACGAACATCTTGCAGGAAATCAGAGGAGCTCCGTAAAACATTCAGAAGAGTAAAACTAAGTGCGCTGCTTCTAATAGTGTTTCATGCAAAAATAGCAATTTGACTAAATAATCATGGCATTATATATTACTCACCTGAGTGTTGTCTGGTGCCGCCGCTAACGGCGCCACCTGTCGCAAGGTTCCGAAGCGAGTTGAGTAATCCACTCATCCGTGCAGCAGGGTTGCCATGTTTTTCACTCACTCACCCACTCTCACAACATGTTGGTAACTACACAACTTCCAGAGTTTGTAATTTCAGAAATGCTGTTGATATGAGTTTTGTTTGTAACTGCGAGAGTCTCAACAGCGTTTCACAAAGCTGCTATAGTTGCATTTGGCACGTAACTGGATGGTGGGTTTTTGAAGATAAATGCTTGATTTTCACATGACGCCTCGAGACATTTTTATTCCTGGGCGTATCTAATGAACGTAGAGCTTTCATAACTATTTAGTTTTGCATAAGTATGTCATCGTCTTCTGTTCATTGTGATTTACTCTTCCATTGTGAAAACACCTGAAAGTAATCCAATAATATAATAGGGGGAAAACAAACGAACACAGAAGTTTCATGGATCTCTCTCCAATTTCGGAAGCAAACACTGTCGAAATAATTATAATTGCTATGCTCAATAAAAATCTTGTACATCCAGGTGATATTTCTCCAAATGCATCTGAAATATGCGAGTTAACAGGCCATTTTTAGATAGAGTAAGAGCAGGAAAGTGTGCGAGCATATTTTTAGTGTAGAATTTATCCAGCTATAATTCTTCAAAACCGACACTCCAACAACGTTGCTAAGCGTCGCTTTAAAAGCATACCTTAAACTCAACGGACCGTGTGAAGACAGAACGTATACGTCACATTGTTAACAATTTAATAAAAAAGACATTACCAGACATACCGCTTACTTCCCGGGTCTCAGCATTCCGCAATATTTTAGTAGATCACTAACAGCACATAAAATGCCAACAGATACGAGGGATTCGCTATTCTGGGAAATAACGGCAGATGCAACTGGAATGTAATCGAAATGCATATTTTTGCCACCATTCCTGCACTATAGATATACAAAGAACGTCATGTGTTACAGCATTCTGAATGTCTACCCAACTGGCACAGGCTTGCAGGAACGGAAGAAGTCAAGTTCAGTTTTCTACAGATTAATTAACATTCACAAATTAATTAGATGATCAGAAACCGACGTTTTCTTTTCGTGCTTTGTAACGCCGATATTTACAAGCACCAATCACAAAAGAAACCAAGCATCAACAGTTAGTCAACTGAAGTCCACAAGCTCCTTTTTTGAAAGTTTATAGTATAAATATAAAGCCCTAGGTTTTTATCACTACGATTGTGAACCAATCGAGAGATTTTGGGTTCAAATCACCAGGTGCTTGGGTTTTCTTGTGGTTTGAAGTAAATGTGGAACTGGATACTTCAGAGTCAAGAGCCAAAGGTTCATCATTCCTGTGAAATCAACGTCAATAAAAGTAAAGATAGTGGACTACGCAGCACTCCTCAACAAATGATAGAGGAACGATGCTGCATAACTAAGGTTATTTGTCTGGTACAGGCTGACACGTGTGCAGTCGTTAATTTTAAAAATGCATTGTGCTGTAGAAACCAAACTAATCACGGCGTCAGTGAATTTTTTAATACAGATACATCAACGAACCTAGGGAATGGGCTAGACTGGACTATAGGTGGAGGGGATTCCAAACTGTGCGCACTCAGGACAATTATGTCAGATACCTGGGAGGAAGGGATGGGATGAGAGAGCCATACGAGCGTGGAGGAGATGTACGTGCTGGAACGCAAGCGAGGAGCGTGAGGGTCCCTAAAGTGTGCTGGAGATTTATCTCGATACTAGGGTTCCCAATTAACTTATGAAAATTACATATTGAGGGTGGCCCATATGAAGAGTTACAGGTGAATATCTTAAATGAACACCAAAATTCAAACGCCAAGAAATACAAATCTAATATGAGCAAGGAGAATACCAAATTGCGATATGGAAAGTATCTTCATGGGACCCAACCTTAGAATTTCAAATGAAGCCATGTTAACCTTTATGTATAGGTATTCTGAAAACATCCTATAACAGCTCAACTATTCATTTTAGAAAACAAAGTGTATTAATAAGAGATGCTTAGTTTATTGTGCGGAACCAGCATATACAAAAATTTGATTTAAAATTCTGCGGTTGGACCCCGTGGGCTCCATAAGGGGCCCCATGAAAATATTTTTCATATCACAGTTTGTAGGATTTGGGCTTTTCTATTTAAGAGATATTTGCCTTTTGTATGGGTCTCCCTGTATTTAACATTTTACTATACCTAATAATGTCATTAAATGTAGTTGAAGCCTCTTAATACTAGCAGAGAGCCGCAAAAGTATATCTTTTTAGGTTATCTAGGGACTTTTCCAGCTATATTACACCTAGTGAATCAAGTGGTTTCTTTCTTTTTAACCTGAATTAGATTGTGTCACCTATAGTGCTCTTTTCATGGAATTGGCTTAGCCTGAGTTTGCCCCAAACAAACAGTGGCAGTGAAAGAAGTCATTCGTCCTGGGCCACTGCTAGTCGGTTTTCCCTCGCCACATCAAAGGAATGTTTGGCTGCATTTGTGTGGAGTATGTAGCTTCCAAGCATTGTTTCATGAACTAGTGGAATGCAAATGCTCACGCCTATGGGCGATTGGCTCAGGCTGAAAACGTTTCAGCTTCAGTACCGTTGCGAACGTACAATCTTCTTTCTGTTCTTATTAACTAATCAATTGGCAATAACCTTGGTTCGCATGTCTAAAGGCACCTTTACAATTAATAAGGAAATTGAACTCTGAATGCATAAATCATTCACCTCTTGCTACCCAAATACTGAAATCGAAAGTAGAGTATGGTAGACCATTTGAAATGTGAATTCCATCATTGAGCAAAGATTTTGGTCATAGAATTATTTTTATATTATTCTAATTACCTGCAATATCTTATAGTTTGCTCAGAATAGCGAGGTTAAGCAATACAACAGTTTAACTTCAAAGTCGTAAGCAGGATGAATTGATGGATGCATGATACGAACACCAAAATTTTTATTTAATGAAGTACGTCCTGTAGTTGCTGCAATTCTTCCAGCTTATCGGTTTTCTTATGAATTTCATTCACAGGAATGAACTGTGACGCCGGCCGCGGCACACAACAAAGGAGGTCGGTTCAAGCTACCTTACACCACGTAGCAGGTGCGGCGCGTATCAAAGGCACTGAAAGTCAAGCCGCCTCGCACCGCTGTTTGTATGTTACGTCATTATCGCTATCTAAGGAGGCGAGGCAATTAGAGTTAGTAGTACTAGTAGAAATACTAGTGATAATAGGCAGTTTTAATCCGTTTTTAGTTTTAGTATGTATATGTAAGCTGCGTGTGTACGGTCGTTGTGAGAGAACTGGCGTGTCATAAGGAAGATAGCGAATCACTTCGTGAGTATTGAGTGATCGTATCATCAAAGTTTTTGTGAGACAGAGAGAGAACTGTAAAACAGAAAATTGTGTGCTAAGGATACGATAAGAAAATACTTGTCAGTTGCAATATCACGAAGGACTGAAGACTGTGTTAACGTCAGTGAAAGAGAAATGCGCTGTTGTTCATTCAGTTTTGGAAGAAAATAAAGTGACCAAAAAGCTGGACTGGATTTTGTCGTTTTTGTCACAGTACTAAGCATTCCTCATTGATCACTCTGATATATCATACTGCCAGAAAACCTGTTAGAAATGAATCGTTTTCCTATTATTGTAGCCCAGAAAAACAGTTTCTTGCCAGGTTTCAACAAAACGTTCATAATTTGCATTTCTTTTTGTATCATTCTGATGATTGATCTTCCCGCGCACGTCAGGTGAAAATTGGGTATAAGCGACATGAACGCGCCCTAGTCGTCACTTGTCTGGTTGACCAGGTGACTTCTGTCTTACAGAGCTTACTGGGGCAGTGTAATGGCTGAGCTAAGTGACAGGCCTGTTTTAAAATAGCCTTGGTGAGATTTTTAACACAGGTAATTAATCTATTCACGATTTTTAATCGTGTACCTGCACGTTTGGTCATGCTGATCAATTTTCTTTCGGTGTTCGTTTACTTAATTATTTAATCTTTAATGGGACACAAATAGAGGGCTCGGTACCATGATGATTTGTAACTGTTATTGGGGGCTACATCTTAAAGGCAATGCTTTGCACTTTTAATCCTCACAACTCCTGTTTGGTGTTTATGTATGTTTACACAACAATTATTCTTCCGTTAACTGTTTGTGACAGTAAAGTATTCCCTAGCATGTATTTGTTGGTGAAGTCGGTTGTATGGTGGAAGTACTCAACACAAGTAAAGTGGCTCATGTCTCAACACATTTGTTTCCGGATACAGTATGTTTATAGGAACATTTATTCTAGTTTTGACCAGTCTCAACTCCTGTTGCAATATCAAGAATTAGATTATCAAAGAGAACAAGTTCTTGTCAGAAAGTTAACTTTGTTGACCCTATCTTTCTGGATCATTCTTCTACACGATATTCTTCTTCAACTAACACGAAGAACATACAGGTACAAGAGTTTGTAAGAATGGTTGGTACAAGGGTAGAAAAAGTTATGTGAGTGCAACACATAAGATTTTTTAGCTATGCTGTTTATAGGCAGACATACATACACATATATTTTTCTAAAAGGCCATTTTTATATTCAGGAAGCCTCAAAATGTATTTTCACTTAGATCTGACTAATTAATTTTCGTGTGTGAAATGTATAGTAGATAAAAAAAATTGTGGATCCATAAAGGGGTAAACTTACAGGAAGAACATTCTGTGCAGCAGGTTTATTCGATTCTTTCTTTATTTCAGGCAAAAGATAATTTCAAGTGGCAATGTGGAGTATGTCTCGAATTCCGTAGTGTGCTGTGACTGTGATATGAAACAGAGTTTGAGATGTGTACCTCTTTACTTCAATTCACAAAATTGAAAAGTTAACTTTCTGTATATAGCGTTCGCTCCATTATCCACATGAAAAAGCGGTAACTTTCAAGTATCTAGGGCTAAATATTTCTCGAGTGTCATCATGAACTGCGCTAACAGCTGTTATCCTACCTGCTTATATGTAGCTGTTATGTCCTTAGACTTCAACGTACTTTAGATGGACATCACACTGAACATAAAAATGGCGTGTTTAGATGTCGTATAGCTAGAGCGATAATCCAAAGACTGAAGCACGAAAACTAGTGCGCTTCTATAGTGTATTAAAGGCGGGGATGATATTAGTAAGACTAATGATTAGCTGGTTTTCGCGATACTGTCACCTCTATGCAGGGCAAGTAACATCGGTGTATGGAAAACAAAAGATGAAGTGGATGGTGCTGGCATAATCAGCTGTGGGTTCTGAAACACTTGGAGCTTTGGTTCCTTCAGTTTATCACATTTTAATTTAGGCTATAATAGCTATTCCTAGAGCCTAACTTGACGTAAGCATCTTAACTATCCCAAGATACGCGGGAAAACAAACCACAGGAATACCTTAAATATTAAGCGACCCTGGGACTGAAATTTGAATTTTATATACTTTTATGGGTATGAAATCAATACTTTGCACACTAAGGGTGTTTATGTTATAAAATACACACAAAGATCCAGTATGATCTGTTCTACACTATTGAGGGAATTAACTGTTCAATGTATTCACAACACAAAATTACCTTATATTCAAAATATCCCATGCCCATCAACAAATAAAATACCACAACATGTATATTATCTTATGAACAAAACATCAATCTCTGGCAAGAAGAAAAAATAATTATTCTTAAAATAATTATTTTTTGCTTTGATGGACATTGACTTTTTTAACTTTTTTGTGTATTTAATTTCTTCAAGCTAAACAAATTGTCAGATTTTGAAACAAAAGACTGAAGTTGAAGTCACATAAATGGAACACATTCTTGAAAATTCTAGGAGAACAGCACAAAACTTAATACGCATGAAGCAAATAGTGTATTTAAAAGTGCAAAGTCGAAGGAAACCAATTCTTATACACATATGCATCATGACCATGACACATCTGTTTGTCCTAAAACTACCTTCTGCATATGGTACCTACGCCTTCCTTCTATTAGTATCTCTCTTCAGATTCACATCTTTTGTTTGTAAAGTTTTGTTGAGCTTGAATTTAATGTTTTTTTACTGTGAATTTTTCTTTTTTAAAGGTAAAACCCACATCTTGGGCAGTTTTTTTCAAACTGATTAGAGATTTTATATGAATACGGAGTAATAGCTCACCGAGATCACGCCAGACAGAGGCACAGATCAGCACTACATAAATTTCGGGTAGTATTTGAACAAAAGCAAAGTGGCTCAGAAACAAACAAATTCAGCGAAAAGGAGTGATAAGTAGAAAAGGGGCGTTTAAATGCAGGCCTGGGCTAGACCTTCAAAATGGCGGAATCGAAAAAATGTCACCACCAGCCGTTGACAGGAGGTTTGGGGAATATGTACATATATGCTTCAACTTAAAAATCGGAAATTTCATAATTTTTCGGTAATTTTTCAGTCCCAGGGTCTCTTAAATATTGTTACTCATAGTTCGAAAGTTTTGATTGTATGAAATAGTAAATAATGTTAAAAGTAAAACTAAATAAGACTGTAGGTTCCTTTTAACTCTGCGTTCATCCGTTCAGGTAACAATGAACTGCAGCTCCTCTTAGCTTGGTGATTGATAATAAAGATGAAATAGTGAAGGTAAGCTGTTAAATCAGCTGAATGCATACCTGCATAAATGCATGCCTATCAAGGGGATTATATATACAGGGTGGAAGTGAAATAATCTACCAGACTTAAACAGCAAGCTTCTCGTATTATGAATAACAAAAGACATACTAAAAGGCTGAAAAGTTTATTGTTTTCTGTAAAAAATACTTCTATTAAAATATATATCAACTGGCTGAATTATTATTGATTAAGGTTGTTAATTTATGGCTATATTCATAGAAAATTGAATAAACTATCCTTTCCCTTGGTGTATTTCAATAGGTTGAACGTTTTTTGTGTAAATTAAATTTTAAAAATAGACAATCTGCTGCCTTTTTAATCATGCTGGAACTGGCAACATCGCATCAGCTGTGTTTACTTTCTTCCGACATCGGTGTAGATCGCGCAAATGAACTGCATGCAATTGTATTTTGGCGAAGCCACCAGGTAAGACAGAACAGTTGGAGGCATGGGGATAAACAAAGCAAACAAAAGAAAAAAGAATGAGACAACATCTAGTTACACAACGGCGTGTTCAAGTTCCAAATATCTATTTACGGAGAAACGCAGTGTAATTCGCGATCTCCTCAGCGGCTCTATGCTGACAGATTTTGTAATAGGGTCGTGCCAAGCAGAGATACATTTGTTGCCGTTTGCCAGCGGGTCCTAATATTCGTAGTGTAATTCCAGGCTGTCGTAATGAAGGACGACAACGACCTGACGCAATCATAAACATGGAAGAGAAAATGTTAAATTTGATGGATGAAAATCTTGACCGGAGCAGTCGCGATGTGCTCGCGAGGTGGGCGTGTCGCACTCGCGGAACGTGTTGTAAAATTCAGTGACTGTGCATAATATCTTGACCGGTACTACAACGAAGGTACAACTGATTCCAGTGTTTTATTCTTTTAAATTAGAATGTATGTAAAATAAACATGAGGACAATTATTGAGGAAGTAAAAATCAACAAGTAAGTTTGTATTTTATATGTGCATTAATCAAGATATTGAGAAGTTTAAGGGTATAAAAATGTTAGCAACCTAAGCCTTGAAAGTACGTAATATAGTAGGGTAAGTTAAGTTGGTAGATGTGAATAAGGGATAAATCATTTACCTGCAATGTCAACTTAACCGGAAAGGCCCTGAAATAGTACTATCTCTCAAAAATGTTCTTAAGTGCATTAAACTTTCGGATATGAATTTAGTCCTCCAAATATTGGAGATATGATATCTAAAGGCAACTTGGTGGGTTGGAAGAACTTTGATATCCGGGTTTTATGCTCGTAGTTAACCACCGTCAGGGTTAGAGCTGCGTACATATTAGCAAGCTACAAAACTGCCTGGGGCATCCTGTGTCAAGTTTAGATTAGCTCTGTGAAGCAGTTAAGCTACTGCTACATAAAAAGGCGATTAAAATCTGCATCACCGATATTAAAACTTGTGCCCGTACCTTCATATAGCAACTTTCCGCGTCATAACTCGCCTCCTAATGTATAAACCTCATATCGGTACAACAAAGGACTCTTATTCGCCTCTGTGTCGGCGATACAAGGGTGAGGGGGAGGCGGACTCAGCAGTGGACTGAAGAAAATAAACGGACCGACTTCATCTCTAATTTTAAAATATTTCAGTCTTCTATCTACTAACATACGTACAAATTGGTCAATAGTGAAATACAGCTATTTTTGTTGGGACGGACACCATCAACCAACATGGCTTCCTATAATCATATAGCATAATTATGATCACTGGACTGGCAGATTACGTTATCTCCCACAAAATATGGCCGAATTGCCGAGGTTTAACATTAGGTACAAGATAGTTGTCCATGTTCTCACCAGCGGAGTACCTTATCAATGCCTCATAGAAGGCCACAGCAGTGGTTGTACTGGTACAATAAACACAGAACATTTGAGTATGTAATAGGAGATTCAAACTTTTAATGATACAACTGACATAAAAATCTCAATATTCAACAGCAGGTGAATTATGTAACTAACACAAAAATGTGAGTTGTCAGATGATTCTCTACATGTAATGAACACAGAATATCTGAGTCTTCATTAGCAGATAAATAGGCAGTTTTACTGAAGTAATAAACACGAAAAACTGATTCCTCATTAGGAGATGAATAGGCTGTTATACCCACGTAATAAACACACAAATCTGATTTCTCATTATCAGATGGATAGAATGTTTTAATCAAGTAGTGAACACAAAAATCTGAGTACCCAATGGCAGATGAATAGTTGTACGGATGGAATAAACACGAAAGGCTGAACACTCAACCATTATAAATAGTTGTACTGATATAGACACATTACCATAAACATGACGAGTATTCATTAGGAGATGAATATTACACTGATGTAACACACAGAAGAGCTTGCGTATTAACAGCAAATGAATAGTTACAGTGATATAATAAACCCGGAAAATGTAAACATTCAACAGCAGATGAACAAAAGAAAAAAAATATTGGTTCTGACCTCCAAGGATTATACACAACAGTTTTTCTTTCCAGTCTTTATACGCCGTCACGTATCCCCATTATGCACCTGAGCACAAACTGGAAGCCAAAATTAGATAAAGCTAAACAAAAAGGGTTAGATATAATGTGGGTTAAACTGCATGTGCGCTTCATTATTCCTGAATGTAAATGTTCAAAAGCGAAAGGGAGGAGCGTAAAGCTTTTGTATTTCATTATTACCAAGGGTGACTTTATTCGCACTTTGCTCTTTGCTGAAGGTCATGGTATGAGTTTCCCCGGTAAAGGTCATGAGTCCTCCAATGACAAAAAGTCCTTATATGAGGTTATACTTAGTTTATGTTTGCAACGGCGCTATCATGTAACTAAAACATAAGCACGTCTTTCTAGATGGAAATACCTTGCCTCCGAATAACTCTGATTAGGGGAAGATTAAAACCTCTATCCCTCCAATGCTATATTTCCTAGCTTCATGACCAACTATCTCAGAAACTGCTTCACATAGACTGAAAGTTTACTGCCTTATGCCTTATTAGTTCGAGATGTCCCTCCATACAGTAACGTAGCTTATTAGTTAAGCCTGAGTTGTTAATTATATAATGCTTTGTCTACCTCTATTAATAATTAATTTTTAAACAAGTATAACCAAATAATTAAGGAAATATAGGCTTTTTAAAAAACGTGTCTGATATTGTAATTGGAGTTGGGATTGCCAAAACCTAGGATAAATGTTCCTACATATGTCCAAAACAAATATCTGTTAAGATAGGAGCCATTTTCCGTTTGTTATTTACACCAGACAATGGAAGTCATCCAACGGATGTATTGGTCAAAGAGGTCCAGTAACATGGTCTCCTCATTTGCTAGACTTCAATCCATTGGATTTTGGCTACTTGGTTTGGCGAAGTCGTCGACGAATAGGATCGTTATTGACTCACTAGGTTCCTGGGATTCTAAGAAAGACAAGAATGTGAAGATCTGTGTCAAGGAGTACCTGATGCTATTCAAGAAGTTGTGTGTCGGACGTCATCAGGTGCTCCACAGGCATCTACGCCGATCATATTACTGGCGTCTGACAGTGATCAAATACCCTGACTAGGGTTTTTTCTGGGGTGTTTCCCCAGCCCCTCAAGGCGAATCCTAGGGTAATAGATCAATCGCCACAGAGACAAGTGATGTATATATGCTTAGCATATATCTGTCTTTTTATAAACCTTTAGTTATTAAATTGACTACGGCACCAGTACATTGGTGTATATTGTAACCAATATCAACTAATATTAATATTGGACTAACATTAACCTTAACATTGGAAATGTATATTGAACATATGTATATACTTGAGTGTGACATTGATCTGTGAACACTGAAGTGAATTGCTAAGAAAAATGTGCATAGAATGCAGTAGTTTAGCATGTGATAAATTAAAATCCATCACGCAAAGCTGTCTAGAGTTACTCTAGAATGCAGTGTAATCACGCCTTAAAAGTGTGCAGCTGGTTTAAATAGAACACAATGAATCCTTCCGGCATACAAAAATGCGTGTACGACACGTAAACACGCAATATTCTCGTGCCTATAGTTAGTGTGATATCTGATGTAGAATCTAAGTGGTGCTAGGCAGATAAGCCCAAATATCTCCGTTTCTCACAGAAATTGCACGAACATCAAGCTAAAAATCAGTCATAGCAACAGCGTATTTTATGAGGTTGTTATAGGTAACTTGGACATCCTTTGCAAACTAGAATATTAAATCATTAACATATTACGGTCATATATATAAGAATCTACGTTAGGTTATTAATTGGATATTTGCTTTAAACTGTTTCACTACACATTTGTCGACACACTATCTTTCTCCAAAATGGTCAACCCGCACGCAGGGCAGGACGGACACGGGGGATATTGCATAGGACATTTGCCGGTCGATATACAGAACTGCATAGCCCGTTGCAGCAATGTCCTCGAGATCCCTGAATCTTACCCACGTGGATTATTACCAGATTGGCTCTACACAGGTTTCCAGATCCACTGACTGGGAAAGCAATGTTTTGATAAAATAATTTGTGTGTGTGTTAAGCATCTTCTAAGAATACGCACAAAATGTTAAATCTCCACCCTAAATTATTCATATTATAGAAAATGTCACATTTTAAGTAATTTGCATGATTAACATAATGCAAAGAGTATACAGCTTTTTGTGAAGCACTTTTACATTGAATGTTTATATATAATTATATTAACTGAAAAATAGATAAAACCTTAGCACAGAAAAAAAAAACACAATAGGCAATTTGTATGAAATGCTTTCGTTGTCTTAGCATTTTCAAAATAGTCCATGTTACACATTTACTCTTTTTGAAATACTTCATTCAATGAGCAGGTTTTGAAGTTTGCGATTCTTTCGTGTACTTTTTTTTTCTCTCTCCATCCCAAGAGCCTTTACGAAAAGCAAACATTTGAGTGAGTGGGGTTTAAGGGCCCGTCGACAGCTAGGTCATTAAGGCCCCAAGTCAAGAAGATAACAGGTAAAAACTCACCACCACTTAACACTTAAAATTAAATATTAAAACGGGAAAGCTAAAACTGTTAGAATGTAAAACTGGTCTAAAAATGTAAGCTAAAAACAGTTAAAGCATAAAAACTGATCTAAAAAGGTAATCAGATAAAAATGTAAAGGGTCTAAACAAAAACCACGAAATAAAATACCAGTTAAACCTGCTTACCGAAACCAATACTGGCGACGAACCGCAGCACTGTATTAACACGAAACATTTGAATATTGTTTTCGCATATTTAATGTAATGAGGCATTTATTACTTAATTTGAAATAACTTCTAGGGGGAAAATGTATGGTAGATAAAGAAACGTGGATAGAAGAATATCTTTTTATTGGGAGAGTACAAACGTACATTTAAAAGCGTGCTGTGACATACACTTCTCTAGTATTCAATGCCCCTAGGACTTCCGCGGAGTGCATAGCTAGTGTGTTGGAGAAGTTGCCTATAATACACGGCGCTAGGCCACAACGTGAGAAGCTTCTGCAGGAACAGTTCCGGTAGCAACAGTTTGCGGTCTGTAGGAATCAGGGTTGCCAACTCGTACGATAATTATGGGGGTGTGCGATAATTTGAATGTATGATAATTCGATATCGGCGAAATATCATTTTCACTGGTTTGTCACTCCAGCGAAATTAAACTAATTACAAATAACACCACTTTTGTGCTCATTGTCTGTCTCCACACCATAGCTACTAAGCCTGCTACCCTTTATCGGTTATCCTCTTATTGCCAGTGTGCCCAGGTCTGATAATCTCAAAGAAGAAGGCACTGTTCAGAAAATTGACGATCAATGTAGAAAACTCGGAATACGTGCTATTCCGTGTGAAATAAAGAACATGCCTGAACCTGACAGTTTCTGCAGTGCTGTTAAACATGTCACCTTGCTGGAAATACTGATTTCAAAGAACTAGCGGCCTTTGCATTATCAGTGGTTTCCTTGCCCCACAGAAGCACTTCTTGTGAAAGAGTTTTTTTTTCTAAACTGGGTTTAACAAAAACCAAAGTTAGAAACAGATTGGCACTAGATACGGTAAATGAACTCATTTTGTCCTCTCAACTTATGAAAGAACGTGGTAGATCTTAAAAACTGCAAGTCACCGAGAAGATGTTAAGGTTTATCTAAACAACAAATTTGTGCAATGCTGCAACGGTTGAGGAAGCTGAACTTTCAGATGAATAGCGTGAGAAACATAAGTGCTAAAGTTGTAATATTTGTTGAGGTCATCAATCTTGTAAGTGAATATAATAAACATCATTACTCTTATATTTTCATAAGTATTATACTGATATTTTTATTGTTGTAGCGTTAGCTTTATGATGTACGATAATTTTGAATCCAAATCTATAATTTTGAGCGGCTGGTACGATAATTTTACTTTTAAATGTTGGCAACCCTGGTAGGGTTGCGCCTTACCTACAGTTATAAAACTACCGTAGGCTACCGTACACTATCAAAAGTGTAGACTACGGTAGTTTTCCTAGAAGAACAGCTTAGTTAAGAGCCTATCCGCATTATCTGTACGTTCGATGTGTTGGGTAGGTATCGGAAATTACCTCATATCGATCGCGTTGTTTACGTTTTTGATCATGTTTTATGAGATTCCTCTAGAAACCGGAAGCGTTTAACTTGAAATCTCCTCAAAACTGAGAGAGGGTATATAAAGGGCCTACGGAACAGTCATCAAAACATTTGGAAGCTCCTCTAAGTATACCACACTTCAGATCGAAGACGCTGATGGCATCATGAGTATTTTGTACTGTATTGTACTGTATTTTGTAGTGTAAAGTGCAACTATTATTTTGATCACAGTGACCAAAGTCATGATCACAATTTTTGAAGATTATTATAGCTCTATTTAAATTTCTTAATTTGTTGTATTTTATATCATGTTTTTCCCAACCAGTGTTACCAATATTACCGATAATCTTAGCATTTACTACGTCATTTATGTAGTATACCAAAACAACTGAACCGTAGTTGTAGTACAGCGCAACCCTACACATGCTTCATACAACCATTGATTCGAAACAGTTTCATAACACACTTTGAAATGAACACACAATAGGTACAGTGGATACAGGTTGTTAATTTTAAATTGGCCCCACATAGTTCGTTCTTGTTCTAAAATATGTCACTATTTCGATACGGGCTCTATCTCCTCCGAGGTTGCAAAAGGGGAGCAGATTTGTGTCAACATGTTGCCTAGTTCTCACAGCATAACAAATTCTATACCGCTGTCTATGGATCGAAGAACCTTGTTCAACGCCGAAGGGGGCTGCGGGAGGGGGTTGTAGGTTAGGTTTAACGGCGCTCAACTTCGTGGCCATGAGCGCCCTTAAAAAACAGTTCATGGCAATAGCCAGATGTAAAGTCCAATAAAAAATAAAATTACTACTAAAGAAGGAAAATATATAAATATACAAAACAGTGGCAAAAGCCAAAATTAAAACATAGTTATAAATATGTCAAAAGAGTATAAAAATTAGGTATATAAAGCTTCAAATCCCCAAGCTCTTGTTGCACTCCGCTAAAAACCTAAAAACTCTTTCGACCGCTATTTTGTCATCCGCCAAGACCTGTGCAAGGAGATTACCAGTACCAACAGAAGGGGTTGGAGTGCTGTTTACGTTTAAATCAGTGGCTCTCAAACTTTTTGTGTTCATGGCACGCTATTCAATGTAGCACACTAACATACAAGTAGCGATGGTGCGCAATCATTGTGCTATGTCTCCAAATCCAATATCTTCTGCAGGAAGAAGAGCAGTACACAGAACTTCTGACAGACCGAGCACTTCAACTGAAATATTGTGAGCTATCACTTATCAAGCTTTGCACGTTGGCGAAGAAAGAGTATTCAGTAATACCAGAGGAGGCAGTTAATACCTACCCTATTGCATTTTTACACCACCTACTTGTGCGAGCTGGGATTTTGGCACTAACCAACATAATGAACAAGCAACGTGAAATATTCCTCTCAGCTGAACAGGAAGTGCGTGTGTGTTTATCTTCAATCTCAGCATGAATTGAACCTTTATGTAAGAAGCGACAGGCTCAAGTTTCTCATTTATAACTCAAACTTATTGAAAGTTGTAAACCAGAGAATAACTACAAACAAGTTTAGGTTCTGAAATATTACTACATACTGTTTTATTTTTAAAAAGAAATACTTAGTGAAATAATTTTATTTGCTTTTATTAGCAGTATCATAAACCCCCAGAACCGTTCCAGCACACCTAGTTAATCTCGCAGCAAAATGTGCCGCGGCACCCCTATTGGGAAGCACTGGTTTTGAACTGTCCATTTCAATTTGTTGCATCGTAACAGACTCTTTGTATATCAGTAACTGCATCAGGACGCCGTAACGATGGAACTGTCAGTGTTTATTATTAAACCCTTCTTCAGAACAGGGATTTTATTCCACCAATTACTTGAAATAGAAAAGGTTGGTTTCAATAGGATGGTATACCTGCGCAAAAGGCTCACTCCAAAGAAGACTTGCCTGGCCAGTAGTAGTAACAGCAGTAGTAATAGTAGTAATAGTAATAGTAGCAGTAGGTTTTTTTTTTTTTTTTTTTCCTGGCAGGGAAAAATCCCTCATGGACACTACTCTAGCGAGTTGGACTCTTACTAACTAAAAAAACCCTGCCCCGTCACATGCCATTCTGGGACTGCTGGTGGCATTACTTCAGAAATGGTAGTGGACATAGAACGGAT
This sequence comes from Tenodera sinensis, assembly GCA_030765045.1. NCBI lineage: Eukaryota > Metazoa > Arthropoda > Insecta > Mantodea > Mantidae > Tenodera > Tenodera sinensis. The sequence continues at coordinate 189,820,424 of CM060961.1, forward strand.
CAAATGAGATGTCCGATATACAGGAATCTGATCGTGGACGCTAGACGAAGGTTAAAATAATCTTAATGAGTAAAACAAATATGCGTATATTGCAAGTCAATCTGATGAGATCGCAACGTAGTCGTGATATGGCAATTGCAGTTGCAAAGGAAAGGGTGATATTATGTTCGTATGTGAACCAAACTTGAAGTATGTGTCCAGGAGCAACTGGACTAAGGACAAGCGAAAGGACGTTGCAGTCTATTTTTTGAATAAGAAGGTTGAGGTAATAGATCTGAGGTTGGGAGAAGGATACGTATGTATTGTTTTTAAACGTTTTAATATCTATGCCTGTTATAGCTCACCTAACATTCCTCTGGATGACTTCAAGAGAGACGTGGACTCTGTAATGGAAGATGTTAGATCATCAGGAGGAGAGAGTATAATAATCGGAGACTTAAATATTAAGTCACCCCAATGGAGAGCAGCAATCACTGATCACAGAAGAGAATATTGGGTTGAATGGATGGCTGCCCTTGATCTGGTGATACACAACTCAGGAGATGAGACAACTTTTGTTAGCGGAGCGTATGGATCCTTCATAGATATCGCCTGGTCAACACAGAAGGTGGCGGAGAAAATCTTGAATTGGGAGGTGCTTGATGAGGAATCAGTGATTATAGTTTGATTTATTTCGAAATCAAGGGACTGGTAACACGGATGGGAAGGAACATCGAAAAAACAAAAGTGGAATACGATTGGAGGTCTTCAGATTCATCTTAAACTGAAAGCTATAAGCTAGAAGTAATAACCTGGAAGAGGCTTCTCCAGATGAAATGGTACATATACTACGAGAAAGCACACGGGCTAGTCAGATTCGTAATACTGGAAGGGGAAGATCTCAAGTACCGTATTGGTGGAGTAACCAGATTGACTGTCAAAGGAAGCTGTGCATCCAGAATAGACCTCCAGCGACTGTTGTACCACCTCCCCGTCGATCATTAAGATTGTCAAATCAATATAACCGAAACCAAGTGCCCCAAACTCCTGAACCTGTTATACCAAGAACAATTACATAGAACAGAAGAAGGTTCCATTGGATCACTGGGCGACAAGTGTAGTCAGAAAGGAGAAGAACGAGACCAAAACGACACCCTGATGAGACTTGGACCGCCTACCAGAGACGAATAACAGCGGCTAGGGAACAATAAATTACATGAATACTCTGAGATCTCATATAACTTTAAATAATTACTAATTTTCGTTATTGTTATTTAGTTTACTTTAGGTTAGTAACTTCTGCACATTCTATTGTGAACAAATTGTAATCAATAAGTTTCAATAAATCAAAATATCCGCACACCACGTCCAGATATAATAAATTAGGTATCTGGACATAGCTGGCAGATATTATTTTATTTCTTTTATCCAGAACAGACGTAAGATGACAAGGATAAATAAAAGGCGTGTGGGAGAGCAATAATTGGATATGCTGAGAACAGAATATAAAGAAAGTAGGAAAGCGTTAACGAGACTTATCCAAGAATCTAAGGGAAATACGTGGCAAAAACTATGCGACGAGTTGGATGAAGATATTTGGGGTGCGGGATATAAGATAGTTACCGGACAGTTGATAAATAGGATGCCCGTTGAATTATCCATAGATAAGGAAATGTCGGTTGTCAAGGAGTTACTCCCACACAGAGATCAGCTAGAGAATGCAACGAGATGCAGTGGAGTTAAACTTTTTACTCAGGAAGAGCTGCAAATGGCCGCGTTAAACATGAAAGCGGCCAAGGCGCCGGGACCAGATGGAATTCCACCTGAAGCAGTGAAGATAGCTGTGGAGATCGCTCCACATTGGATGCTATGTAACTTTAATGTTTTACTCAGAAGGCAGGTTTTTCCCAGTGAATGGAAAGTGGCTAAACTTATTTTATTACCAAAAGGGGACAAGTCACCTCACGGAGCATCAAAATGTGAAGTTTAGCTCATGTTTATCACAAAAAAGTGTACCTATTTACTATTCAGAACATTAAAGAATATATGGAACCCAAGTTTCAACTCCTTTCCCTTTTCCATCCACCTACAAGCTATTCATGAAGCAGATGCCGCCATCTGGTGTATGAATTCACTAACAATTAAAGGCTAAGGGATCCACCGCTGACACTATATACTGACTAATATGCTGGGCAAAGAACCAGGCAATAAATGAACACTCACTATATGTAAAACTGTCTTGTAGAAACATTTATGCGAATATTCCAATAAGATCAATTTAGTCTAATGTAAACGAGCTGAGAATTTGTCTGTATATATATGGAGCAAAGAAAACAAACTCCCGTTCAATATAAGTAAAAAATTCCTTCACTAGAAGTAGAAATCCCATTAAAGATATTTATAACATAAATATGACACCACTTTGGAAATAAAGACCTAAGAATATGTTTTACATCACATCTCAAAATTAACAGACATATAGAGTTAATCGTAACCAAATCGTTCAATTTCTAGGCTTCATTAATCGAAATCCATGCACATTCAAAGAAAAAACGGCTCGACCTTACAATTCGTTTGTTAGACAAAATATTGACTATGCATCTATTATTTAGACTACTAACACCACAACATATGTCAATTTAATAGAAAAGGTACAATCAATATTTTTTTAAATATGTACCATTTAAAAGAACTGGATGTTATCCTACGTACACATCTTATGAAACACTTTTAAAAATAATTAAATTTAAAGCTTTAAGCGCCGGTTGATAATGGAGGAAAGTTAACCTTCGAAACGCGTTCCGGAAATTATTTTGTAACTGTTGCTCAGTGTTATTGACTCACCTTTTAAATTAAATTAATTACAACACTGTTTTCAAACTTCTATGAAAGGAAGATATATTGTTTATGTTACAAAAGTAGAGTAAAGAAGTTGTTTTTCACCTCGAGGGCAAATACGAAAATCCATAAAAAAAATCCCCGCTAAACAAAATTTTATATTTCTATAACAGTATTCACTATTTTGATGTAGACATATTCAAAATATCAGAAACTCGGTTCAAAAATTCCACAGTGAATAATTTACACTTACATAGATGAATATAAAGTTTTAAATGAGAACTGATTGTATACTGTAATCATCATGCCACCTTCTCTTTTATTGTTACTTCTTTACTCTTTTTCGTTTTTCCTTTATAAGTTTTATTTTATATATAGCTTTTGTTAGTTTCATGTGTATAAGTTAAATTTGGAAATTATTGTAAATGTGCCTTATAAGGAACATTGTAACAATACATGTTATTTGCTTGCTATTAGATGTTCTGAACTCCACAGCAGCATTCAGAATAAGGCAGATACTTTTTTTTATTTTACAAAGCTAATTGGTAATATTTTCACATCAAGTTTGCTTCCACCACATGCAATCACTTGTAGTGAAGGGAATAAACCGATGTACAAAACATAAATAACAATAACCGCAGGAAAGTCAACAATTAAAAATGTAAAAGCAGAACCACCGGTTATTGAAAGTTGCTAAATTAGCAAATACGGGGAGAGGAAATACGAGTGCAAACATCAAAGGAAGTAAAACATATTTGAAATTAACTCCATTTCTGAACTAATAAAAATAATGGAAAACCTATAATTAAAGCTGACATCATAATCTGAAAGAGAACGCACGAGCAGTAATATGATCAAAAACCTATATAACTTGTAATAAAAGGCTGATTTATAGCACTGTTTACTATTCTTTCAGATTTCATAAAATATCCAAAGGGCGCTGTCAGCTCCTGACCAGAAAGGATATTTTGTCTGATACGTTTTATTTCCTTTTTATTATACACCTTATAATGTTGGCAGAAACTCGGGAGCTATTAGAGTAAATAACTATTGCTAGACTTAATTAGAGACACGAGACATTTGTGTAAAATTTAATTCTGCACAAAACTAAAAATACATAAAAGCGTTCTTCCGGCAATTGAATGCGTGTGAAGTGATTTTCCGTTCCAGAAGTTCCGTGAATTTGTAGCTTTATTCCAGAGAAAATTTGAAATTTTTAAAACCCATGGAAATTGCCAATTAGGAAATGAGCTTATGGATGACGCAAAATTTAATGGCAAATTCCAATCAGAGGTTTGCCACGCCTTGTGGTGTTGTATACTCAAACACGCTGTGAAATCACACACTTAAAGCCGGTGATATATCATCTGCGCACACAACATTTATTTGTACAACACGCAAGAGCATAGCAACAGTCAGCTATCAGTCACCATGAAATTTTGCCTCTGCCACAATTACAAAACCGTTTGTTGTACATCTGGTTTTTAAAACACACACATAAGTGAAATATGTAACAAATAGGCGAAAGTATCGCTACATTCGGCTTCGTTTACCTTCGTTAGTTAAAAGCTCACCAAATATGGTTTTTCTCTTTATTTTCAATCTTTTATCCTGGAAACCTCAAAAATGTAAAAGAGGGCTACAGCAGTTTATAGTTTGTGTATTTTATTGAGGTTGTCTCCTTGGCAGAGTGTTAGCGTTGGTACTTATCTAGGGTTCGGTTTCCGGTATCGGCGTGGAGATTATCTCCCGCTGAGAGACTGGTGCAGGGGTGCACTCAGCCTCGTTTGGTCCCTTAGGAGCTACTTGGTTGAAAAGTAGCAACCTTGGTTGCGAAGACTGCATAACCGGCCACTAGGGATCGGGACGCTGACCACGTCCCACCATCCCGTCCTGCACCCCACTCATGACATCTATAGTGAGCAGAGATGGGTGACGCAGCGGCCTGGTGGTAGGCCTTGGGCCTGTAAGGGCTGTTGCGCTGAGGTATAGTTTTTAGTTTTATAGTTTGTTGAAAGAGGCGCTTAAATGTGGATTATAAATTAACTCGGTCTACGTAGCACATCCGTTAAAACTAATAGTGAAAATATGTTACACAGAAAAATCATTATTCCTCAAATCGACTGCGTGTAATTTACATAACGGATTTTCGTTACCATAAATAGCTTATGGGTGTTTTAATTAAATCAAATTATTTGCGATTTTATTTTAGATTTCTTTTTTCAAGAATTTTCCAGTTTTATTCATGAATTTTCGGCATAATAATTTAAGAATGTCAGACCAATGTGCACACGAATTTCTCGGATCTCAGATATTAGTAATTTTCTGTCTTCAGGCTAGAGGGCTCCTGTATCTTTTTAGTTCGGTGTCGTTTTTATATTCCGAACTATTTGCGCATCTTTATTGGTTCCTCAATTACAATGCTGCAATAATTTATATAACAGGAAGGAATGAATATACTAATTCATAGTTATAATATAATCCCTAATTCCAAAACAACAGTTTTCATATTATTAGTTAGAATGCTGCATACAATTTAGCATGAATCTGGATATACAATATGATACTTCACTATAATATAATATGACAATCATTCGTGTCATCATATCCAAGCGGCACGCGAAAACTATGACATAAATTCATTTCTTCATGTGCATCACCTATTAGGCCTCTTAAAGTATTCATTTAGTTACCATGCGATATAATATTCAAACGTTTAAACACATTAAAGAAGAGCCTCCGTTTATTACGCAAGGGAGGAAAGGGAGAGGTAGGTTTAAGGGCACCCAACTACACGGTCATCAGCGTCCTTGAAAAACAATTCAAGGCAAAAGCCAGATATAAACTTCACTAAAAAATAAAATTACTACTAAAAAGGAAAATAAATATATATTAAGAAAAGAGTGGCAAAGGCCAGAATTAAAACAAAGTCATAACACTGTCACAAAGATATAAAAACTAGATATCTAATGTTCCAAATTTTCAGTCATCTTACTCTCTAAAAACTCAAAAACCCTTCCGACCCCTTTTTTGTCGTCCGCCAAGACGTCTGCCAGTCTGGCAGGCGGTTGCAGAGAGTCTCGAAGGTGCGCTAGAGAGGAACACTAGCAGCACGTGACGGACCGATAAAAGGTTGTTACGTAGCGGACAAAGAGGAGCAAGGTCCCGTTTGAAGAGGTAACCATGCGAAAAATTGCAGTGGCCAATTCGCAACCGACCCGAGTTAACCTCCTCGTGACGAGTTATGCGAGAAGTTACCCTATTTATCGGAAGTTCTTTCACTTCTCTAGACTTATTCCGCAGAGAGCTGACCACTCTTCGTGCCAGCACGACAGGCACCGCTCTCCACACTTCAAGCCCAAAGTCTTCCGAAGTAACACGAGAGATGGCAGATGACTTTCTATGGTTGCCGCCTTTGCTGCCAAACCTGCCATTTCATTCCCTGGCAAGCCTACTTTACCAGGAATCCATGCACGCACCATGTTAACGCCAGAAGCGTGTAAAACATGGAGGCCATCCTGGATACGTTGTCCAATAGGATAGGAGTTGTACAGTTCATGAAGACTCTGGAGTGCATTAAAAGAATCACTCAAAATCAGGCATTCAGCTAGTTTACGACGGCGCACATATAAATTTGGTAGGTGTGGTCTACATGATAATCAGGAAGAGGAAATGAAGCAACACGCACAGTAGCCGGACCAGAGCTTTGCAAGTGTGTAAACTTTGTTTGCAGTCCTAGTTACCCGTTCATGAAGATAACATACGTTGCACATGTCTTTTGATTAACAATAGGGTAAGTTAGAGTGTAACTGAAGTGATAAAGAATTGGGTCGTGTATGGCTTGCAGCAGACATGCCCGCGATACGATCATAGTTTGCGGTTCAGGAGAATCGCTTTGCTTGTAATGTGAACAATTATCTTGAGCACTTAAAATAACAAATTTCTCCGACAAACTTAGCTGGAAAGCAGTTACACATTGTTTATCTTATTCTCTTTCAAGACCTCGCTGTTACAAACTTAAATAAATCTACACAACCTCTATGTGGTGTCTGTCTCACATTAAAAAGGTGACGATTTCGAATCCCGGTTAAGGTGAGTTATGAAGCATTTGTGTCACTCGATTGACTGCTTCGTATTCTGGGTGCCTACAGCTGCTCACACATGAGTCTTAATCTCGGGTATCCGTGGTGGTTACAGAGAGCGATATTGTAGTTTTGTTAGAACTCTTTATTTGTTTTCTTTTTACACATTTAAGCTTTGCTGAACAATTTTAAATAGAATGAAATATGCAGTTTAACGGCACGCTGGAACGAACTTTCACCGTGTTGCTTACATGTATCTCTCCCTCGTAACGATGCCTGTCTCCTACTGTGCCTCAGTCATTATCCTTTTTAGCTTCCCAAACATCCATAATGGCCCTCACTTCATTAAGTCAAGACTTTGCCCTCTGGCAAAACCCCTCGGGTTTCCGATACTTTGTAAAAATACAATAGCAGGCTCTTTTTTCTTTATGTTGAAGATCTTGCCAAACTAATTGTATCTCGTTTACGTTAATGTTTGGGACGTTCGCTAATGACCCTTGGGAGTGCCTTTTTGGCATCCCTTCACCTGTGGTACATATTCCTAACCCTTTGCTATTAATGGATTTTGTAGCTTTGATATATTCTGTATATCATAAGCGCTATACAGAAAAACTGCTACAAATGCCCCCCATATACATTATCATATTATGTAAGAATATGATAAGGTATATGTCTTGCCCGAAAATCATTTTCTTGTCAAAATTTCGCGATTGTTCAGCAAATCTTTCGTCAATTACATACAAATACTTAAAAGGGTTTACACTCAAATTCTTAAAGACATAGCTTGTACATAGAATACCCTTCACATATTTACATTACACAAATCAGCACTCAACACACATAGGGTTATATTTTTAATACTACATAGTGATTTAATATTATTTTACATGTTTCTTCTTACATTGATCTTCTGATTCTATATAATTATTTTTATCAAAAGTCTTTTATGGTTATGGATTGTTCTGCTGGTTTCACTTTTAATTTGTTTTTTTTTTTTCTTTTTTTTCACACGCACATTATCCACTTCACTGTTTTTTCGATATATTCACTTTGCTTAATATTAATTACGTTATTCTTACAGTTATTTACAAGTTTACATAGAAACAATTAGGCCCTCATTTTCATGATCCAACCATTCTTTCAGCTAACTTCTCACCATTTCTTTTCTTACTTTTCGATACTATTTGAGGAATTTCTATACGGTCTTATTAGCTGCTTATGCCATCTCCCAATCGATTTGTTTGTTTTTAAGTCCACTAATTCATAAGTATGCTCTCCGAATTTCTCAGTAATCATTACCGGACCTTTATATAATAGTTCTAATCTATGACTTCTCCCCCTTAACGCATTGGATAACTTATAATCCCTAGCGAGGACTAGATCTCCTACCTGAGGATTCCATTTATTTTTACGTTTCTTGATTTTTGATTTCCTCTTTTCCGCTTTTTCTTGCAATCTGTCAAAAACGATCTTAGCCCTTTGTTCCTCTGATAATGGCTGACTTCTCTCAATCGTTCTTGGAGTATTTTTAAAAATGGGTTCAGGGTCAATTCCCTGCATTATCTGTATCGGTGCAAAACCAGTTGTAGTATTTACAGTATTATTAATAATTTTCTCTATGATGGGACAATACTTTACCCAGTTTCGATGATTATTATGAGTAAGCACTCGAAAATAAGTCCCTATTTCTCTTAATATCCGCTCTGTCGGATTCCCTGAAGGAAAATAATACGAACAATGATATAGTTTTATCTGGTGGCTACTTAGAGTTTCTCTGAAAATTTTGCTACGATGTACTGTAGCATTATCGGTTAATACGGCTTCTATTTGCCCATATTTTGGAATGTACTCATTTATGATCTTGCCTACACAAGTTTTGCTTGTTATATTCCTAACGGGATAAATTTTTACGAACTTTGAGAAGACATCATATAGTACAAATATGTATCTACACCCGTATTGTCCCCGGGGCATCTCCCCGTGTGCGTCGGCCGTCACTAAGGCATTCTTTCGGTCTCTAATAATTGCCTGCGGTTCTATATGATATTTCACATTGAAGTGCTTGGCCTTTTGGCATAACTCACAAGTTGAACATACTATTCTCACTTTTCGGGCAAGTTGCTTTATATAGAAATTTTCACTTATGATTAATGTTAACCGCTCACTTCCTGTGTGGGCCAGTGCTTTGTGATATGCTAGGATTAACATTTTCTGTATAGACTTTGGAACCATGATTTTCCATTTTGGCTCAAACCTACCATGCAACTTATACAATTTACCATTATATATTCCCACAGTATCGGGCATGTTTTCTACGATAGGTTTTGCATTTTTCTTTAATTTCTGAATTTCTTCATCTTCAGTTTGCAGCTCAGCTATCTTAATTAATTGTTTCGATAACTTTTGTCCTTCTGCAGTGTCCAGGTACAAAAGTGTGACGTCATGCTTACTGTCATTAAGAGTATCTGGTATGGGCCAGTTTTCCTTCATTCTGGATAACAAATCACTAAAGGTATTTTCTTTACCCGGTATATGTCTTATCTCGATCTTGTGAGATGTTATCTCGTGAATGTATCTTGAGATTCGGGTATTCGTCAGTTTGCAAGAATTTATAAAGGCTAAACTTACATGATCAGTGTATACTATTATCTGGCGGTTAAATACATATTCTCGAAATTTTATTAAGGCGAAATGAATGGCGGCTATTTCCTTTTCTGTGGTGCAAGCTTGGGATTCCGTTCTAGAGAGACCACGTGATGCAACTGTAATCAAATGCTTATTTCCTGATTGGTCTATCTGGACTAAAATAGCTCCGTATCCTTGGCTGGAAGCATCAGTAAATATAATATATGGAAGATCTTCGCGGGGTTTCTCTAATAAAATAGAGGTTGCGAATAATCTTTTAACTTTCTCAAAAGCCATTTCTTCTTCTGTTCCCCATCTCCATTTTGTTTCCTTTCTCAATAGTTCTCTTAATGGAGCTACTACCGAAGCAAAATCAATGATAAATCTAGATTGGTAGTTCAAAATACCCAAAAATCTTCTTAATTGTTTTATGTTTTTCGGTGCGGGAATCTTATTGATACTTTCGATTCTAGCGGGATTTGGCCTGATTCCTTCTTCTGAAATAATATATCCTAAGAATTCTGTTTTCTGGACAAAGAAAGCTGTTTTGTTAGGCTTAACTGTCATGCCTGCCTTCTTTAATTTACTTAAGACGTACCGCAAATGATCCATATGTTCTTCAATGCTTTCGGAGAATATGAGAAAATCATCAACATATTGTGCCACAAATTTTTTTATCGTCTCGCCAAAAATATTATACAGCGCTCTTAATAGTGCACTACTGCTTGTGTTCATACCGAATGCGCACACTGTGAAATTATATAATATGCCCCCGTGTAAAAACGAAGTATATTTTCTTAAGTCCTTTCTTAATGGTATTTGCCAAAAAGATGACGTCAGATCCAACGCCGAAAAGAATTTCCCTCTTCGCAATTTATTTAAAATGATCTCAACACTTTCGGGTCTGAAGCGATCTGGCTTACAATAAGCGTTTAACTTTCTAGCGTCTAATGTTACTCTAACTTTGCCATCACTTTTATAAACGATGCATAATGGATTTATATACTCGGAGTTGGACACTTCAATTATATCATCATCTAACATGGTTTTAATGACCTGATCAACTTCCTCTCTAATTGTACATGGGATTGCTCTGGCTTTATGGGAATATGGTTTAATATTCGCTAGTTCAAACGAATGTGTGTAACAGTTACATCTTCCAGGCTTTTCCGAGAATACCTCCCTGTTTTCTATTAAAAGTTCCCGTAATTTTCCTTTTTGTTCCTCATTTAGTCTCTCAGCTTGGTTCACCTTAGATTCTATTAAATTTTCTATCTTGACACAGTCCTTTCTTTCGTCGTACTCATTTATACTACTATTCTTCAAGTTAAATTTTGGGTTTTCTCGGGGTTTCTTTTCTTCGTCAAAATCACAGAAATAATTACCTCTACTCACAATATTTTGTTCCTCTATTTCATCGTAGTTCCCAACTTTTAATTCTGCTAATTCCATCGCTCCAATATTTATTACCTCGACAAAGAATGTTTCCCCCTCCATTTCTTCCTCTACCTGATCCCGTACAATTATCCTCGAAGTATGGTCTAAAAATGGTACAATTATGGTGTCAGGTCCGGTTTCAAACTTAAAACTTCTATTTTCAAAATCTATGATGGAATTCCAAGCATAAAGACTATCGCAACCGATTATTACGTCAAAAACAAGCCTGGGTACAACCAAAAATAATATTTCAATGCATTTATGTGCGATCTCGACCTTTACCATCACTTGAAATTTTACCCTTTCTTTCCTTTTACCTACTGCTACAGAGCAATATATCCCATAAACTGGCAAAGATAATAATTTTACACCACTACTCACTAAATTTTCAAAAAAATTTTGGGAACACACAGTAGTATTAGCGCCTGTATCAATAATAGCCTGAAATAATTTCCCGTTAATACCAATATTTATTCTCGGCGGATCAATTGAAATTTCATTCTCTGTATTTTCTTTATGTTTTTCGATCAAACATTGCCTTCTCTGTCCCTTATTTTCGAAGTACTTCCCATAATAAGAACATTCATCATTCCCAATCTTCACTGAAGGCGAAGTTGACTGGGTTTGGAGTTTTCCGAAAGCTTACTAATGGCTCCTGTCCCATTCCCACTATATGAAGGTCCCGGGTTTGAATCCTGATGAAAATTTGTTTCTTCCAATCTTTTTACCGCGTTTATTGCGTCTACCCTTTCTTCCGGATTTGGAGAAATTCTGCTATTCCCATTTCTTTCTTCTTGCCTAGGGGAATTCGGTCTGTACCAATTATTATCATGGTGATAATTATTTCCCGAAGGAAATCGATTCCTAGTGTACCTCCCCCTTCTATCTCCGTAATATCTATTTGCCTGTACGTAATTAATTTGAGGGTTTCTTTCCCGTGGATAATTCTCGACCCTTCTTCTATTATCCTGAGGCTCAAAATTATTTCTTCTATCCTGAGGCTCAAAATTATGTCTCCTATCCTGAGGCTCAAAATTATTTTTCCGTTGGTAATTATTGTTTTTAGGGACTGGGCCATGATACCGTTGCCGAGCATCAAAATTCCTGACATCACCTGAACCTGCCCCCTGCCCGAAAATTTTTGTTGGAGATCGGTTGTTTCCAAAAGGTCTCTCATTACTTGCCTCGTTTTGGCTCTTATTTCTTTCTAGTGCGATTAACAAGTCAATCATTGCCGCTATTGTTATCGGCTTCGCAATAATCAGATAGTGTTGAATTGTTTCCGGAAAATGTGTGGTTATTAAATTAATTAATTCTATTTCTCCCATCGGAGGGTCAAGCATCTTACATTTTCTAGCTATAGCCATAAAATAATTAACCATGCATTGATCTTTATGCGGGTTATATTTCCCATTACTCAGTTCCAGTCTTATATTTGCCTGCCTGCTAGCTCCCCAATATCTATTTAAGAAAATTTCCTTAAATGTCCGATAATCATTACTTGATCCTACTGATAACTCTAACCAGTTTGAAGCGTTGCCTTTAAAACATTTTCTGACAAGCGTCATCTTATATTCCTCGGGAATACCTTTTACAAGAAAATACTCTTGCATGCTATTTATAAAAGCCTTGGGGTCATCAAATTCTTCGTTTTCAAAGGTTGGTGGTGAAATTTCATTCAAAACATGGTTGGGCCATTGCAAATGTGGACTATTGCGTGCATTAACATTGACATTGGTATTACTATTACCTGATGTACCAGCATTTAAATTTATCATCGGAATGTCCGCTGACGCACTATGCATCGCTTCGTCCCGTGCTGCTACCGTAATAGTGTTACTACTCACAGAATCACTAACATTGTCAGACATACATATGTTATTTAATCTTTCTTTCAGTTTGTCATTTACTTCATCTACACTCACAGCTAATCTCCTAGTTTCCCTCTCTGATTGCTCTAATCTTTTCCTACATATTTCTAATTCCTTGCTATTAATTTCCCTTTCCTTAGCTAATTCAGTAGTTATTTCCTCCCTTAATTTTCTATTTTCTTTCTCTACATTTTTATTAACTGTTTTAATCTCTTCCCTAACCTGTTCCTGACTTTCCCTCATTTCAATTCGTACATTTTCAATTTCAATTTTAACCTCTTCCTGATTATTTCTAACCTCACTTCTTACATTTTCTATTTCATTTCTAACTTCCTGCTTGAAATTTTCTAAAACCTTCTGTTGTTTCTCAATCTTATTTCCTATTTTGACTAAGTCAGCTGTTAAGTTCTCCCTCGTATTTTCTACCTTTTCTGTTAAACCCGTTAAATCTTTCTGACTTTTTTCTACCTTTTCCTTAATCTCTTTCTGACTTTCTGTTAACCCCGTTAAATCTTTCTGACTCTGATCTACCTTTTCTGTTAAACCCGTTAAATCTTTCTGACTTTTTTCTACCTTTTCCTTAATCTCTTTCTGACTTTCTGTTAACCCCGTTAAATCTTTCTGACTCTGATCTACCTTTTCTGTTAACCCCATCATCATTGACATAAGTGATTTTAATATTTCATTAGTCTCCATGCTTCCCCCTGTTTCTTCTCCCTGATTTTGTATATTCGTCTCAGCTACTCTGTCCCTTGCATGATCTACATTACTATATACACCTTCTCCCACTCTCTCATCACCCTCCTGCACTTCCATATTTATATCTAATTGCTCGATCATTTTCCCGTTCCTTAAATACATTGACTATATACTACAACACGTACATAAAATTCTCACTCAGTACCTTAATCAGCTTGCTGCACTGCTATTCGATGTGGATCCTCTCGTTCCTGCTGTATCCTGGGTCACCTTCCCTGGAGTTCACGACCTTTGTTGTTCAGCTCCCTGAAGTTCTCCGCATACCTTATTCTGCTTCCCTGAAGTACTCTGAAGTTCTCGCTCAGCATTCCTGAAATTCTCTGAAGTTCACGCTCAGCATTCCTGAAGTTCTCTGAAGTTCACGCTCAGCATTCCTGAAGTTCTCTGAAGTTCACGCTCAGCATTCCTGAAGTTCTCTGAAGTTCACGCCCCACGTTGGGCGCCAATTTGAAGCATTTGTGTCACTCGATTGACTGCTTCGTATTCTGGGTGCCTACAGCTGCTCACACATGAGTCTTAATCTCGGGTATCCGTGGTGGTTACAGAGAGCGATATTGTAGTTTTGTTAGAACTCTTTATTTGTTTTCTTTTTACACATTTAAGCTTTGCTGAACAATTTTAAATAGAATGAAATATGCAGTTTAACGGCACGCTGGAACGAACTTTCACCGTGTTGCTTACATGTATCTCTCCCTCGTAACGATGCCTGTCTCCTACTGTGCCTCAGTCATTATCCTTTTTAGCTTCCCAAACATCCATAATGGCCCTCACTTCATTAAGTCAAGACTTTGCCCTCTGGCAAAACCCCTCGGGTTTCCGATACTTTGTAAAAATACAATAGCAGGCTCTTTTTTCTTTATGTTGAAGATCTTGCCAAACTAATTGTATCTCGTTTACGTTAATGTTTGGGACGTTCGCTAATGACCCTTGGGAGTGCCTTTTTGGCATCCCTTCACCTGTGGTACATATTCCTAACCCTTTGCTATTAATGGATTTTGTAGCTTTGATATATTCTGTATATCATAAGCGCTATACAGAAAAACTGCTACAGTTATCCGGATGGGGTTTCTTTATCTTTATGGGGTCTTCCCTTATCCTGGGAAGACAAACGTTGGGTAACTTTAAGCTCTATTGGTCATCTGTTTTGAAATGTAAAACACTAAGATAACAAATGAGCACCTCACGTGCGATGTAGTATTATAGCATGCCAATGTACATAGAATACTATTGGGCAGGGTATTTACGTTGGTCAAAGGATCTAAACGTGACAATATGCGACATGGTACACATTTCACTTGCTTATTTTAGCTTCATCCCTAAATAAATTGGTAGTTTTTCTTTACTACTTATTGTTATACATCCCGTCGTATAATTTGATCATTATTATGCAAGCAACGCACAAAGACTTTAAACAGCACACCTTGTTTTTAAAAGCACTCTAATATTATTCATAAACATTACATACATGTAGTAATCCAATATTGATAGTAATCACAGTTCGCTTCGTTTAAACTCCATCGAAGTTAGCAGTCATTAAAACGGTAAATTATTTTGCAAGCCAAGCATTATACTTATATAGTTTACATTCGCATGAAAGTATGAATTACTTGAAGCAATGCATAGCACAAAAGGAACTAGAAATGTATAAATTCTGACGTCTGTCGCAACTTCGCTTGGAAAGTGCACCTGGTTTCAGTAAAATGGATAATTGCATTTCCAAAGCTAGCTTAGAGCTCAGTCTGAAGTAGCAATTTAATGCTACTACTCGCTTGAGTGTTTCATTCACATGCATGAATGGCTAGATTGGTGTGTAATCCCTTAATTCAGAACAATTAATTTACATGCCCAAACTCTTGCTGTTATTTTCCGCATTCTTGGAAACTACAATGCACTACATTTGTTCGCTTTTGTCTTTTCCATACTAGTTCTCACTGAACATTACCTACGCCACAATTTGGCATTTAATCTCTTACGCCAATTGACAGCATGTATTTGGTCTGAATTCCTGTAGCCTAATCTGTCTTATTTAATATTTATTGTATTTTAATAGTATTATTATGAGGTGGTATTCATAATGAATTGTGCTCCAAATTAAGCTATACGCTAAACCTTTTGTGACGAAGTGGCTATGACTCAAGCTCCGATTGACCCAGTAGTTGGAGAAATAATCTGAGGTAAGCAGCGCTCTCACCCAGCGTAAACATCGGAAGTGTTATCGTCAGATAACCAAAATCATCTGGAACTTTCTATCGTCCCTCTCCAGAATACGTCTGATTGCTTGAATTGGTTTTGAGGGACCTCAACTACTTGGTCACCAGTACCCTTATAAAATGAATCATGGCAAAGACAGATTTAATCCTCAATATAAAATAAAAGTACTAATAAAAGCAATAATGGATAAATATACCAAGCAAATGATGCAAAAGCCAAAATTAAAACGAAGTTATAAAAGGGTTCAAAAGGAATAAAATATCGATATCTAACGTTCAAAATCCTTAGATTCAT
This sequence comes from Tenodera sinensis, assembly GCA_030765045.1. Lineage (NCBI taxonomy): Eukaryota > Metazoa > Arthropoda > Insecta > Mantodea > Mantidae > Tenodera > Tenodera sinensis. The sequence continues at coordinate 189,836,520 of CM060961.1, forward strand.
GTTTATGATTCCAAAAAATTTGAAAACTTTTTCCACTGTTTGTTGGTCGTCCACCAGGATCTGTATGCCTGACAGTTGCAGAGGGTCTTGTAGGTGTTCCAGGGAAACACTCTAGCAGCACGTCACGGGCCGACAAAAAGTTGTTGCCCGGCGACAAAGAGGAGCAGGGTCCGGTTTAAAATTGCAGTGGCCAATGCGAAACCGACCCAAAATCATCTCGCAACGAGACGTGCAGGAGCTTACCCAGTTTATCGGAAGCTCTCCAGAACATGTGTCTGGAATACTTTATAATGTTCCATGGAAACTTCCAACGACTATATAAGTGAGCACTCTCGTGTAACTCTGTTAATTAGGGAGAGTCAATGAGCGCCAAAAGGTACTGTTCTCCGAGTGAAACTTTTTAGTTTTTATTATCAGATGCTCAAACTAGAACATGGGACAAGCATATTGTGACATTGCTTCGATCTTTCGTGTGGAGGCATCCAGAATCGAACGCTCCTTGGATGACGTCACGTTGCCAAGGAGGCAGGGAGCAACTTTGTAAGTTTAGATATTGCTAGTACAAATGGTTTGTGTGAACAAGAGTTGATCAGAAAGTATATGTGTGACTTGTGTTATTTTGAGGTCAGTAATACTATAAGGAAAGGAATTAAATAAAAAGGAAGTTGATTAGCGGTAACGGATTAAGTAAACTAAGCTACAATATTTTAATTAGTTTTCTAAATTTTCTCATCATTATACCCATAACTACTGTTTTAATTCGAATAAAACTTATATTCATGTGTAATTTAAATTGTAACTTTTCGTATACCAATTTTCATAAATTAAATACATGTAAAATTTTAGGTCATTTATTGTAATTTATATCATTTTCTGGAAAAGTTAGAGTAACTTTACAGGTAATTTTTTATTTTTAGACACCAATTTCGGGCAGAGTTTATTTCTCACCGTCACAGAGCTGTCATCTTGCCATAGGAAACCAGTTTGTCATCGAGTCAGTTGCAGCGGAAAATGATGTGCGTCTCGCTGGATTTGCTAAGCCTTTTTCCGCCCATATCGATTCCCTAGGTGCGGACGCCTACGGCACTAACCACTTCACACGGATGAAAGACCTTTACCAGTTGGATATTTACACATACCGAACCTAAAATACTGTGACAAAAGCGACAAAAGTCCAGTCTAGTTATTTTTTTCTCACTTTATTTTCTTTTCAAGCTTTTGCACAGTGCTCTTTTACTGACGCTAACACGGCCTACAGTCGTTCATGATATTACAAATCAAGTGTTTTCTTCTCGTAAACTTGACAGCTTTCACTGCCTTTCTTCACTTCCTCTGTCTCTCAAATACTAACTGAGTCTCTGATGATACAATCACTCAGCACTCATTCATAAGGTCCCGGGTTTGATCCTCGGACAGTTCACTCTGCCCCATGGGCTGTTTGTAGTAGGCGAATACTGGGGTAATTTCTGTTCTACTACGAGTTTCCTGACCCTCATTTCATGTTCACATCACTTCCATTATTTCAGTCAGTTCTAGAGGATTTAGATTAGGTACAGTGATTCGTATTTGTAGTGTGCGGTGAATTTTCACTGTGATCTAGTCGGTAAGATCTGAGAGTTCTCAAATTTGTAATATCAACAAATATTAATAACTATTAGTGACTAAAACTTCATTATGTTTTGTAGTTATGCATTATATTCCTATGAATAAAGAAAGAAAACGTCACCTGGTGGCCGTAATAGCAACATAACAGTCAAAACACTGAGGATGCAATGGAATATAGTACATAATTACGAAAGATAGGTGAAATTATTTCAGATGTTAATATTTATTATCAGTTGATTTTTTGCCTCACTGTCAATAGTTTGTTTTCTGTTGTATGGTAATATTATGTTATGTACTGAAATTAAATGAGCGGAACGATTAGATCCCTTAAGACAAGCTCTCCTACATATGTAGGGGTTGCTTATTTATTACTCATGTGGGGAGCACCCGGATGCGTTTAAGCGATTTGTACTTTGGAGACCCTCCGTTAGAGCGACACGGTTGTAGGTTCTTTGTTTGTCCTGTGACCTATTCGTCTCATTGACTAATTCTGACGTGATATAATCTATTATAATGTACAATACTAATGAAAAACTCGTATTTAGTTCTTGGGTTGTTCCACATACGCCTGCCACCTTGTGAAGTAATGCTTTGATTTCCTATTTGCCTCACTCGTTATCTGCACACATTCCTATTTCTGGTGATGATAGACGAATATCTTCCCAGATTCGCTGAAATTTCGATCCATCTGGGTTTGATCTCCCATGTTTACCTCTTTTCACTTCGGTCTATTTCTTTTTCATTTGCGTGTGTATGGGACTCTCTGCCCTCGCCCAGTCTTAGAAGGTATCCTCCCCATTACCACTTGGTCCTGATAGCTTGGTCTGCTATGTCCTTTGTTACTGCCATTCTCTGAACAGTCACGTTGGAAACCTTTTCTTTAACAGAGATGTCCAGTATTTTGTGTATTATGCTTCTCTGCATATATGGATGGTTTTGCTGTGATGTATGTATTAAATGTAACGCTATAAATGCTTGCCAACGAGAGCTGCGCGAAACATTGGTGCCACTCGGATAAAGTCGGGTTACCTCGCTCGATTGAAGGCCATATGCCGTTTCCACTCCCTGCATTGTACCCCCGCTCCCACTGTCTAATCCTCCACTCATTCACTGCGATATGCACTCCTCGAGACAATAACTACTGGAGTCTGTAATAGAGATACTGTCGCCCTGCAAAAGGCGTAACGGTATGTTTACGAAAATAGTCTTGCCTACAGACTGGCAAGCTTCCGTTACGGCAGCCGTAGTAACCACAAATTCATAACTAACAATGTTGTAGCTATAACAATTTATAATTTTTTTATTTTGCTTCTGTGTAATTTTTAATGTTAGCTAATGAAGTACATATTTAGACTTTTAGAAAGTTGAACTGCATTATGGATACAGAATCAAAAGTTTAGATTGTGGAAACTGTACGTAAATGCCTAATTATTTTTAACTGGCTAAAACTTTGAGGTCTAATTATGACATTTGCATTCATTTACAAGGTGACGATATTTACTTCTTAGAGATTTTCAATGTGTAAACTAGGACTAAGCCCATTAATTTAAGTCTAAGTGACATGGAACGACGTGACTCCTGCATAATTTAGGAGCCTGCTGAGCAGGAGTTTACCCCTTAATATTTCCTCGCATGGGGATCGTCGATCAAAACAGCGTCGCTGCGTCCCGTTGTCAAAACAACTGTTTGGTGGCCCAGTTGCAGTCGTGGAGCATGTATTATTTGCCTCAGAGGGAAATATTACCACTGTCTGACGCGACAGCAATATGCGGAGTGTACCAATGACTGTTCCATTCAAGTAATTTCGGACGCAATAAAACGGGTAATAATGAATGCCTTTCAAGGAGAAACCCATGCCAAAAATGACCCCACTTTTTTTCTTTTTTTTTTTTTTCTTTGGAGGTTAGGAGCATTCTTAGTGTGTCTGCTATTTACCTATAGCAAGTAGAGAAAACACTTTACTGGCCCAAAAAGAATCTGTCTTCATCCTTAAAATTCGAGGGGTAAAACTGAAAAATGTTTGGCAAGAAAATAACTCTCATCTATATTTAGGCAACAAAGACGTTTTTCTTGCACTTATACTGGGTGGAAGGTACTGCTCCGGCCATACGATAATCGGAGATTCTACATGATGAGTGCAACAAATATGCTCAATGTAATTATTATCAATAAAGAACCGTTTCGCTGAAAAAAAGAATTATATCAAACATTTGGAGCCATCTAACTTCTTGACCAACGGATATAAATGGTTTACTATTTCACCAAGTGCAGCGCAAATGTTGTGTAAACAATGATGTAAAACCTTTTTATGTTAATTCGAATGAATTTAGCCACAGTTGAATGCTAAAATGCCACACGAAGTTTAATTTCAAAGAGAAATGTGACAACGCTCTCTGGGCTCAAATTGTTCCCACAATCTGCACGTTCCGATGGAACGTCACCTGGCCTTGCGAAAATGAGGAGGAAGGATACTGCAGGTAAAAAATTCATGGGCCAGGTACGAGAAGAGGTAGGTGGGGTGGCAAACTTAACTGTAATTTATGACAAGGGGATCATCAGTCTTGTTTCAGCCCGGTAATCTGCAAAAGAACACAATTGTTTTACGAAAATGAAGAAGACTTATTTATCCGTGTATTGAAGGCAGTTACTATTGTTTCAGTTCTAACAACAACAAGAATGTCCACTACTAGGAAAATCTGTATCCCTTTATGTCAATATATAATTTAACCCTAAAATAATGATTTCTATTGATTCACTTTTCTGCTTTCTTAACCATGGAAAACTGAATATTCATTACTACTTGAATGAATGCGTCATTTCAGTTACATTGACACCAACATTTCGATTCGTGTTGATTTGCCGAGACAGCGGCCCGCTTAAGAGTAGGGTAAACGCAATAGACAAATGTTTGGTTTACATCGAAGCGTACGCTGGTGTGGTGTTTTGTTTATAACTGAGGCAGTGCTGGCCTGGAAGCACACGCTAGTCGCATACAACACAGGTCGTTGGCGTGTGCGAGCGCAGCTCAGCAGCAGTGTAAAACTGCGAAAAAAATGAAACTTTACATAACGATTAAACCTATCAAAATGAGACTTCGTGTTTTATATTTCTATTAGATAGATTATTGTGGTCGAAGCAGTACCTTCCGTCCAGTATATATGTATAGAATCTTCCTAGCATGTGATACACCACATTGGCACAAGCCACTCGTCCAGTACATACATCCTTTCGGTCTCTCTATAGGTTACACTGGTCTACAAAAATTAACTTTTTCTCTTTCACAAGAATTAAAGTAACAGATTCTAAAAGTATTTTTTGTGCTGAATTCAAATATAATTACAGTTTGTCCGCATCGGGCAGGAGTTTTGTGTGATATTCATTTGAATTTTTATAATATTCTAAAAAATCCGTAACTTTTATAATATTCTAAAAAATCCGTAACTAGCTATCTAACTCAAAATTATAACTACTGATTCTGACTTACCTAGAAAGTGGTAGATAGTGATTTTCGGGTATATTTTGCATCTGGAACGTCTCTCATTTTAGTCCAACAGTAGTCAGCCAGCATATTGGAACTCCACTTGCCTTGGTACCTCTTCTCTATCGTAGAAATTTGCTGATGAAAACGCTCACCGTGTTCATCGCTGACAGCTCCAAGGTTTTCGGGGAAGAAGTCCAAGTGAGAGTCCAAGAAGTGAATTTTTAGACATGTTGCATCCCATAGCTTTATAAGAATGCAGAAGATCAGCCACTATGTCACGATAGTTTTCTGCTTTATGGTTTCCAAGAAAATTGCAACATAAACTTTTGAAAGACTGCCAGGCTGCTCTCTCCAGTGGATTTAACAGTCCCTCGAAATGTTCATCAGCCATTAATGATCGGATTTGTGGTCCTATAAAAACTCCTTCTTTCAATTTAGCATCACTGACTTTGGGGAATTTCGATTTCAAGTACAAGAATCCATCAGAAAGTTTATCCATAGCTTTGACGAAATTTTTCATAACTCCTAACTTAATATGCAATGGAGGTAAAAATATTTTTTCAGGATTCACTAAAGGGACACATGCCACATTTTTCTGGCCAGGGAGAAGAGATTCACGTTTTGGCCATGACTTTCTATCGTAGTGAGACTTCTTATCTCTGCTGTCCCACTCGCACAAAAAACAGCAAAATTTGGTGAACCCAAGTTGCATACCAAGCAATAAAGCAATGACCTTTAAATCACCACAGATATTCCATTCATATTTTCCATATTGTGTTTTCTCTAAAATTAGTTTCATATTTTGATATGTCTCTTTCATAGCGGCATGCGCTACTGGTATTGATGGAAGTTCATTGCCAATATGTAGCAGCACAGCCTTCAAACTTACTTTAGAGGAGTCTATGAACAATCGCCACTCATCTGGTCGGTGTTGATGCCCAAGAGTTTCCATAAGTGAACAAATATTATTACAAAACCCAACACCATATTCTTCAGAGAAGTATTCTTTGAAAACACTATGGCGGCTACGATAACTACTTATTCTTACATCTTTTTGGAGTAAATTCCACCCTTTGAGTCTGGAAGTTAAAACTTCAGCTTGCAGTTTAGACAGATTTAAATCCCGAATCAGGTCATTAAGGTCTTGCTGATTGGGAAAGTATGGTTCTGATGAACAGCTACTGGCTTCATATGTAAGATCTTTTTTATTTTCATCTGAATCATTTTGAGTTTCAGTTAGGTCAGAATCAGAGTTATCACTTAAGGTTGTATCTACATATACTGGTACGGGGAACTCTTCACTGTGTAAGACAGGTCTCAATGCAGATTGCAAATTCGGATACTTAACTGTATATTTTGTTTTAGATGTGATTCCTTTAATATTTGTCAAACAAAAATAACAGTCAGTTGAATGATCCTTCGGTTCCCTCCAAATCATGGGAATTGCAAATGGCATGTGATGTGTACCTTTTTCCACCCAGTCAGCAGTCTAACACACGAAACACAGTATGTATTTGGGGCCCAGCTCTTATCAAAATCACCATCTTGACAGCCAAAGTAAAGATGATAACACTTCTTTACAAGTGGGGTCATATTTCGCCTCTGAGACTTGAAGGTCAGCTCACCACAAATATAGCAGAAATTATCTGCATGATTTACACACTTTCTTGGCATGATGAAAACATTAAGCACTGAAATACAACATGCACAACATACACAATACACTTCTAAACAGAAAGGAAGGAAATATTTCACTAGTGAACAATGTCACAGTCAGCTCAATACTGACACATCACAATGCCAGACAGGTCTGAGCATGTCTAAACATGAATGAACCTGCACAGTCTTGTTTTGTGGTGCTTCAGCGTGATATTACAAATAATTTCAATAAATACCGCTTGAGTAAAATAGCTACATATGAGGTAAAGGTTCCTATGACAGGTCAAAGAAAACGCTAAAATCATATTTTGAAAAGTAGCTTTCACAGAAAAACTATGCCTGATGGGAAAATTCTGACTACATATCTGAATTCAGGATGAAAAAATGCACTAGATTCACTATTCAGATTTCTTGTGGAAAAAATTCTTGTCGACCAGTGATGGTTTTTGCAGAAAGCACAAAATTAAGTTACAAGTTTGCATGGTAACTACGTGAAGTAGCTTGGCTTGATACTTTTTACTCTAACCGGTCGTTCATTACGACAAAAAGAAAAGGAAATAGAAGGAAAACAGTATGTGCATGCTTCTGTCTAAAGCTGAACCGAATTACGTAGAACCTAACGGAACAATGCACATAATCTAAACATCACAACGCCGGTAAAATTTTGCACTGTTATGTAATAGGCCACGAGTTTTGGTTCCAGAGACCAGTTGTATTGTTCAATATCAGTAAGGATTTTAACAGCAAAGGTGTGTAAGATCCAAGGTACTGAATATAAGCCACAACTCGTTGAAATTTGGACGAAAATTGCAGCTTATTTTCAATACAGTATTGCATTTTATGCAAATTATTACTATAGAAATTTCGCCGGAAATAGTGTTTTGAGGCCCCGGAATTAAAAAGGATTTCACATGTACAGGAAATTCAAGAAATACATTATATATGGCACACAAATATCTTTCACATATGGTGTTTTAATGAAACTTTTTTTTTTTTTTTTTTTTTTTTTTTAATTATGTTCACTCTATTCTATGGGCGTGAAAGACCGCTTAATTTTGCTCATGGGTCACCTTGTCAGCTTGAGCTTCTTTTACGTGCCGTAAATCTAGACACCGGCCTTACAGAATTAAGCCATGTTAAAGAGTTTTACGCCCAAAAAAGTCTACTGCTCTTCACCAGGTTTGAACCCGGGACCCTAGGAACTAGAGGCTAGCTCAGCGATGTACAACGAGAGGAGGTTGGATTTACCTCCTTCCACTATATGCTGACTTTGCCATTCTTTAACACTCGGAAGCGCATTGTGTTGCAGTGACGGTTTGGTTACATGTGCATTTGATTTCCGAAAGCATTTTTAAATCTTATGTAATAAACATCTTTTCATTACTATTTTGATACTACTTGCGTTTAAGAAGTCTATAAATATTTGGCGACAAAGTCGAAGTGCATAGCCTTAGAAGATATACCAAGTGATCGTCGCGTAATATACTGGGATATAGACTTTTAATACGGTCCAACTTGGAGAAGCTCTGTTCACAAATATATGTGGATCTATGCTCATACACGCTATTCTTACAAATGCTGATTTCTTTATCTACTTAATTTTTATCAAGGTAAACATTTTCAGAAAGTGGGGAAACTCAGTGGTAATGATCTGATCGTAAGCATAACTGAACTATGGAACGTTTACGTCACAGGGAGGAAGGCAGTATGCGAGGGTGTGCAGTCTCTTCCAATGACAAAGAGGAACTGTGGCGTGAAGTGCACGGTGCATTACTGACAGTGACCTTCCTACCTATTTTATTTAGACGCCAATCACAACATCCCCCGCACTCTACGGTCGATGCGTAGTCAACGTAACGTCCATATGAGATTTTCTCCCATGTCCTGTTATTACTAACTTTGTTGTTTTGCAAGGGGAATATGGGAATGCAGTAGGTTATAAGCGATGGTCAAATGTTTAAAGAGCTAGTTTCTATGCGATGCCTTTGAAATTCCATCCTCTTTGCAAGGCCAAGAGATAAAGAAGCGAATAACATATTCCTATTTGAGAAAAGTATGCGTATTGGCAAATTCAAATAAAAAATGAATATCTCGGAAATAGTTCAGTCACAAGCAAAAAGAAGTATTTTACATAAATTGTATGTTTTAGCGAGATCAACATTTCTTATTAGTAAGGTTTTGTCTGTCTCTTACTGTTTACCATGGTGCAAAACTCATCCAGATTGAAGAGGCCTTCTGAGAACGTTCCCAGAAAGTTCAAGGTACGGCTTAGAAACAGCCATGGAATCGTATGTTTTTGTCTGTTACTGGATACTGGCTGCTTGTGACTCTAAACGCCACAGGCGTGATTCACCCTATGACTAAGAGAGATGGTGGGTAATAGCAGTTAATTACGTAAATGTCTCCAAGGACACAAGGTTGGACATCACTGGCTAGCTTCTTACCCCTAGACTACGCAGGAGGACAATCAAAGTCATTACACCATCTTAAGAGTATAATAAGACAATGAAAATGTTAAGTGAGTGAGGGAGTATTATTTAAGGGCCCATCGACAACTAGGTCATTAGGGCCCTAAGTTCACAGAATAAAACAAGCCAACAATAAAACCTCACCCTAAAAAGCTAAAAGGTGAAAGATAAAATAACTAAAAAAAAGTTAAAATGTCCAAAACCGAGAGCTAAAACAGTTAAAAGTTAAACAACTGGTAAAAACGTAAATTTATAAAACCTAAAACTGATAAAATCTTTAAAAGGTAAAAAACAGAATAACATCCAAAGTAAAAACAACTCTAAAAGTCAATATCCGCCAAGATAAAAGCACCTTACACTTGCTTGCAAAAATCAATCTTGGCAACAAACCGCAGTGCTGTATTGACAGCTACTGCGTCGTTGCCTAAAACAGAGCAATGTAAAGCCCAGGCCAAGGGACACGACCGTATTGCGGACAATCAAGAAGGACATGTGCGACGGAGAGTGGAACATTGCACGTCGCACAGACAGGCTCCGGATCACCACGCAAAAGATGTCCATGCGTGGCTCGAGTGTGGCCTATCCTCAGGCGGGTTAAAATCACTTCCTCACGCCTGGAATCCCTCCAGCTGGTCTGCCAGGGTTATACAGTGTCCTTTATTGTCCGTGACTGAGTGCCAGCTAACGCTTCCCAAGATTGCTGCCAGTGAGTAAATAGATGGCGGCGAAAATATTTCTGCACATCTACATAGGGTAGCGTACGGGTGGAGTATTCCGGGAGGCGGCATGCAGACTTTGCAGCCGCATCCGCCGCCTCGTTGCCCGGAATGCCCACATGGCCTGGGACCCACGTAAAAACAAACTGGTATCCGCGAGACAGTAGTTGCGAGAGCAACGTTTGAATTTTAATAATCAATGCCGAGGTGCCGATAAACTGTTGCAGGGCCTGGAGGGCGCTAAAAGAGTCGGAACAGATAATAAAACTTCCAGGACTTGAACTGGAGATAAAAAGCAGGATATAAAATATGGCAAACAGCTCGGCGGTAAATACTGAACTGGCATCTGGAAGGCGGTACTTGCGAACGTCGCCATGGTATACAAAAGCGGAACCCGTCGCACTACCCATCCGTGAGCCATCAGTAAATACCGGAGTATGAGTCCGGTATCGGCCCAGAACTGCGGTGAAAAGTTGGTGAAACACCGAGTGAGGGGTAGCTAACTTCGCACAGCTCGACAGCTCCAGGTCAAAGCTGAAAATGTTAACAATTAAAGTGTAGCTTGGGGGTGAAGTGATTTTTTGAAACTCTTCATATCGCATTATTGGAGAACGCTGAGCTTAAATACCAAGTTTGATACTTAATCTTATTTTTGAGTTGTTTGCTTAAACACACAGACACACACAGATAGGCTTTTTCTTAAACATTGCTGTCTTTGTTCGGAGAACTCGAACGTGTATTTCTGGTGTAGAATTTTGGATAGAATGCAGTACTTCCACTATTTACTATAGGTAAGTAATAGAGAAAGCAAAATAATGGGTTAAAATGTTTTCCTTCTCAATTCGAAATCTTGCTGAACCATCTACACGCTCATGAATGCACTTCTCTTTGTGGAAATTTACATATAAAACGTATTTATGGTAAAAGTGAAACTTAGAATAGAAGTTATCAACCTCATTGAATTTTTATATTTATAGTAGAAGACTCAGTGGGTTTTGTGATCGAATGAAATGAAGTCAAGCTTGTACGACATCGTACTCAATGGGATGACGCTGAAATCCCCCTACACGGAATAACATCTACCATTGGGACCGGCAGTTTCGGAGAAGCGGCACCGAATCATAAAATGGGAAGAGCGAGAAACCATAAATCATCCTGAATAATGACTATCGACTGCAGACGTCTTTTAGAAGACGCCCCAAGAAACTGTGTTGGACTGACTGCGGGGGAATGGAACGTATCAAAATAATCATTATTTTCGAGGTTGAATCGATATAGATTTTGATGTATAGGGAAGGGGGTATATTGTGGCAAACAACCCGGGAAGAAAGGGTGAAGTGAAGGAAACCAAGGGATGCTGCAGGCGCAGAGAAGAGGTTCAGGCTCAAGTCCCGTCACACACCTCTCAGAGAGCGCGACGAATGACCCGTCAGCCAAGCAGATCCTAATCTTCAAGGAGAATATCCATTCCTTGGAGCAAGCACTCACACCATCTATCCCGCATCGCTATACGCCACGAAACCTAAAAGTACACCTGAAAGATTAAAAGGAAACGTAAAGTAAAGGAAATAATGAAATAAAGCTGCGGCAACGAGAAACCATCGCAGCATTTACCTACCGGCCAGAGAAAACCAGGAACAGCCGAGATAAGAGTGGGCGGTCGACGGGAATCGAATATGGGACCTCCCGAATACGAGCCTCTCACGCTAGAGCCGAGCCATCTTGCTGTGAAGATATTAATGTAAATACTTCAGATATTTCAAGAACGTAGACTTTTCTGTCATTTTAAGGCAATGTTTACCTATTATGACTCACATAACATTTAATGGCGGGTGGTACATCATCCCTCCACTTCTGCTGCGTTAAGTGGACGTGAAGGCGGCAGTTTTTTTTGTGTGTTCTTTTTATATAGTGTTTAACGGTCGCTTTTCTACATGCAGCATCGCAGGCGGTGACAGTTTTTGGTTTGGTTTGGTTTGGTTTAAGGGCGCTCAACTTCTAGGTCATCATGGTCAAGATTCATGGCAATAGCCAGATATAAATTTTACTCAAAAATAAAAACACTAGCAACAAGAAAAATGTACAAAAAAGTTAAAAAAAAAAAACAAGGTGATAAATATGTCAAAAAGCATAAAGAGATAACTAAAATTTTAAATCATCAAATTCATAATGCACTCTTAAAAACTCTATCAACCGCTGTTTTGTCGTCCGCTAGGACCTCTGCAAGTCTGGCAGGCAGCTGCAGAGAATCTCGAAGGTGCGCTAGAGAGTAACACTAGCAGCACGTGGCGAACTGACAAAAGGTTGTCACACAGCGGACATAGAGGGGCAGGGTCCCTATTAAATAGGTAACCATGCGAAAAATTGCAATTCTTAATCGAGCCAAACTAACCTCCTCGCAGCGAGATGTGCGACAGGAAGTTACCCAGTTCCAGAGGCTCCAGAGGCAGTTCGAGTCGAGCGGGGAAGCTGATTTCCCCCGCCCGAGTGTCTTTACCGCAGTACCTAGCCGTAACGGAAGTTTTTTCACTTCTCTAAGCTTATTACCGCGGAGAGCTGACCACTCGTCGTGCCAGGACGACAGTACCGCTCTCCCCACTTCAAGCCTAAAGTCTTCCGAAGTAACACGTGAGATGGTAATACTGGGTTCTCTAGTTGCTATCTTTGCTGCTAAATCTGCCATTTCATTTCCCGGCAAACCTACGTGATCAGGAATCCATGCACACACCACGTCAACGCCAGAAGCGTGTAAAGCATGGAGAGCATCCTGGATACGTTGTACAATAGACTGGGGGTTGTACAGCTCACGAGGGCTCTTAAGTGCACTCAGGGAATCGCTCAAAATCAGGCAGTAGTAGGCCCCCTGGAGGGAACTGGTTTCCCTATAAGAATGACGGGACTATGTGGAAAAGCAGTGCAAGATGTAAGATAAGGGCTAATAATAAAGTATTTGAAAAATGATGTTAGTAAAAAAACAGTCGGTGCTTGCTTTAAAAACACACCTGTAGATTAGATGTCATCAGAACTAGGAAAAGCGCACTAACTTCTCGCGTGAGTAATAAGTGAACAACCCCTTCGAAGTAGGAGGCCCTTGCCCTTGCCCTTGCCCTTGAGGGGTGTAACGGGCTTATTTTATTACTTGTTCCTTACTTCTTGCGCTCCACACAACGGGCGACCACCCTGAGTAAACCTATTTCTTTCTCCGTTCAACTTTCACATTCCCGTTCCTGCCCACGCTGCACATACTTTCACCTTATCTACTTTGTAAACAAATTTATCTTCCTAATGTACATTTCGACCGTCTCCGTGGCGTAGTTTTAGCGCGCCTGCCTTTGGCGCTGAGGACCCTAGTTTGATCCCCGGTACTGGAGTGAGGATTTTCCCCCTGCTAGGAGGTCCGTCACGGGGTACACTTAGCCTCGTTACGTCCCGGAGAGACCAATTGAGGAGCTACTTGATAAAGTAGCGACCCCAGCTTACGAAGGGCGCATAACCGGTCGGGAGGGCTCGGGGCGCTGACCACGCCCCACGCTCTAGTACTGCACCCCGTTCAAGACGCGTGTAGTAGACAGGGGTAAGGCACGCAGCGACGGAAAGGTAAGCTTAGGCCCGTGAGGGCTGTTGCAGGGGTAAAGTAATGTACATTTTATCTTAGTATAAAATACCAGTGATATCTTCTCTGTCAAATTACTAAACAATATTTACATGGCCATGCAATGCAGTGTTCGAAAATCAACCTGATAGGTACATCTCCTTATTAAGGGAAAGGTGCATTATTAACGCCCTCAGGGTGTGATTAACAGACATGACATATCGGATATGCTACTGAATTTTTTGTGAGGGAATCCCCATCATGATTTGCATAACAAAACACTGTCTAGCGGCAATTAGCACACATTGCAACATCGCACAGGTGCTTAGAGCTTTGGTTATTATTTGTAGAACAGCATCCACTTGCATCTGTAATAACTCTGCAACGCCACAAAATGGTAAACCCGTTTTCCAGCATTGGTGAGAAACAAAACCGTTAGTGAAGCAGATTTATTCATCGATGTGTGTAGCATTCACTGCAAAAGGTTTCTCAGTTACACTGATAGCTAGTAAAAGATACAGCCAGAACAGAAGGTACTCAGTTATCACTTTTAATAATTCCGACTGTCAAATTAATGTGAAGACATTTGTTAGATTTAATATGCACAAAGAAAAATCTGATGCGTTGCATTCACAAGACCGTCTACATTCACTCTTCGATATATTGTTCTTACAAAGGCTTATTCCTCTACTCGGTTCCTATTAATCAGATAAATATACATTATACATTTTGTTGTAGCTATAAAAAGATATTAGGCAAAAACGGTTGCCAGATTTTCTAATAGCGGATAGCTATTTGATTCCTTTGAAATGTCATAATCCTTGCATGACGAGAAAAAGTGAATACTAAAAATGCATTTGAAAATTCAACACAATGACAAAAAAATAACTTGGAAATAAACATCATAAAAAAATTAATTTGAAACAAAGTGCGCACATTAACGAGATCTACATTTTTGCGTAGTAAGATTTTGCCTATCTCTTACGGTTACCAGTTATACAAAAGTCATCCGCAATGAAGAGGACTTCAGAGGGTTATTCCAAACACAGTAACATATACACCTTGTCATCAGAATATCTTAAAGATATTGCATTCTATTAAAATTGTTTGAGGCATTTTTGCGAAAATCGAAAACAAGGAAAAATGTGTATGTAAAGAATAGTTTGGGTTAAATACTTTCTTCAAAATCTTTGTATCTATCCTTGGTAGATACATTCGTATTTAACCGACTTTTCGCTTTAGGCTATGATGTCCACACACACACACACACACACACACACACACACACACACACACACACACACACACACACACACACACACACACACACACACACACACACACGTGCGCGAGCTTACTTCTTTCATTTGATAAAAATGTAAATTTTTTATTCGCGGAGCCTCAAAGCGTGTATTTCTAACAAAATGTAATAGGCGTAATATATGGAATTTACAATAATATGGCAAATGAGAACACCAATTACTACTAATCACACTTTATTTACCCTATGGTCAGTTAGCTCAGTCCCTAATGACAAAGTTGTCGACGGGCCCTTAAACCATACACACTCAGTCTAGTCCAGTCAGCGTGACGCTAACATTACATTTACATCATTATTACACAGACTAAAAGCAACAGAACTTAACTATCGAATCACAGTTAAACTCTCAATTCACAGCTCGCACTGAACTGAACGGTTCGTAAACGTTTAACTGTCCGACTGCCTCAGTCCTTCATTGCAACTCCAACAGTTCTGGGCACGAGCGAGTCCCTTATACAGTGTTCGTTGTAATGGGAAAGTTCTAGAAATGAATTACTCGAGAATGCCGGAAAAGGAATGTTCTGGAAGTGAATAACACAATAGCAAATGCTTCTATATGATCCATTGTCCTGTCGGGGGACCAGTTATTAATACGGTTAAGGGTCATGCCCGTCTCCACTGCACCGTCCATTGGCTTTATAGCCGACGTGGCCATAGATAAAATGCCATAGTGTCCTAACGGTCCTAAGTATTTCTTTGGCCCTTAACCATTTTGACTTTTAAGAAGCACATCAGCTCAGGCAGGTACGTGAGACCTGGAACGAAATCCAATTCCAGTGGAGTGAAAATTTCCTATAATACTCCTTCATGTTGCTAGATATTCCGTTTATAATCTTTCATATAACGATTTTAACGATGCCTTTAATTTTACACATACCCATTCTGAATACATAATGAACTAGAAACAGAATGCTAAATGTAGGTGCAGCATGAATTTCAAATGCACTCCAGTCTGCGTCCTGCATTCTGACATTTACTAAACATTTATGGAAATGAATTTCAACATAACTAATTATTCTTAAATTTGAATGTACAGAGAGAGATATTCCAAAAGAATAAACAGGTTTCAAACGTTTCTTTCTTCTAAATTACAAAAGGTAGAATCATAATTCGAACGTTTCTGGACAGACAAAAGTTTAAAATTTGAACAGTCCAGGTAGAAGTTTCAATCACGACTGCATTGACGCTGTTGCTTGTCTTATTGATTGTCTGTAGTAAAATGGGATACAACAGGGAAAAGTATTTTGTGTGCTGCAATTAGCAAAACTATAGTCCATTATTGGAGTTCAATGGGCTTTTCGCTGTCAGTTTAATAAACAGCCCCCTCAGCACAAACATATTTACCAGTGGCATCGAAAATTCGTAGAAGATGGTTGCATCTGCAAACGGAAAAGCACATCTATGCAATCGAATGAAAATGTCGAGCGTATTCGTACAGTTTAGAAAGGAGCCTAAAAATCCGCAGCACGAGCATTCCTTAACATCCCTCACCCAACGGTATGGCGAGCTCTGAAACGCCGTCTGCACCTGAACTGCAGTTATTGCAAACATTGCATCCTGACGACCATAACAAAAGCATTAGCTTGCTAGATATGGAAGAAGACAATTTTTCTGAACGATTAATTTTTTCCTGATGAATCCACTTTTCACATTTTTGGTAAAGTTAATCGGCATAACGTTAGATTTTGGACAAGTTAAAATCCTATATCAGAAATTGAACATGAAAGAGATTCAATGAAGATTAACATATTCTGTCATATCTGTAAACAGAGTTTATGAATCTTTCTTCTTCATGGAGAAAACTATGACAGAACTAACCTATCTAAACATGCTTAAAACTGGCTATTTCTTCAACTTGAAGGAGATTAAGATGACTTAATGCAAGATGGTGCCCCACCTCATTTCTCTAAGCACGTCCAACGTTACCTGAATAACACCACTCCAGGACGTTGGATTGAAAGAGGAGCGGAAGATCAATTTCGTCGCCGGTGGGCTCTAAGGTCTTCAAACCTCACTCCTTGTGACGTATATCTGTGAGGTTACGTAAAAGACCGAGTCTTCATCCCCTATGCTTGATACTCTTGAAAGTCTGCGACATCGAATTATTCAAGCTGTGAATTCGATAACTAGAGACCGGCTTGTCGTGTGTGACAAGATATTAGCCACCTTTTTACATTTGTCGTGTAACACATGGTGCTCATACTGAATGCATAAAAAGTTAAAATTGGACCTTTCCGTTTCCAGGAACGTTGAAATTGTTTCTATCTTTTGTAGTTTGGAAAAATAAATGTTTGAAATTTGTTCCTCATTTTTGAATATTCCTGTATTTTGACTATATTTGAAATAAATCTCAAGTGCATACTTGAAGCAGTTGGAAGTTACTTCGTTGTGTGAATTCATAGACAAAGTGCCGATAATAAGCGCTTCACTGCAGTGAACGCACCTAAAAAGAGCAGTGTATGAAATACTATGTTTGGAGTTAGTTCAAACTTTGGATTCTTTGTAGCTAGACATTACTTTTCATTAGTGTAATGGAGAAGTGTGTATGCTTGAGGTTTTGTTATTTTTTCTTCTTTCAAAGTCTCAGAAAATTGATTACATTTCATTCCCTTAAATTACAGACGGCGAGCTGTAGCTCAGAAACTTTACATTTTGGATCCTAATTAACAAACAAATTTAATACTGCAGATGTAGAAGTTGTCGCTGTCTGAACTTTCTGCGAAGTTACTTTAGTATCAGCATACAGAGTTGTAAACTTGCTGTTACATGATGGAGGCGAGATGTCGACTGCCACCTGAGGCAAGTCACCTTTGATATACTTGATGGCAGCGAGGTAGGCGCCACTCTCCACTTTCTGTTCCTAGTCTTTTATCTTATGCACCATATGCCCTCAGATAGTTCTGTTTGAACATAATTTAGATACCACTAAACAAATATAAGAGTGTGAAGCACTAGTATTTACAGTTGAACCTGATTTATGCGTATACCAAGGGGAAAAGGGAAGATTATTTGTAATTCAGAATTACTTAACAATGACATTTTGATAATGCATCACATTTTGTTTAAGAAAAAACAATACGGAGGCCTAGATGTGTACAATTTTTCAAACAAGAAAGATATGTACGAAGAAAACATTATTTTGAACTTGGTCCTGCTTTAAAGCAATTAGTTACTTGGATTTGTTTGACTTTTCTTGCCTTAGTGCATGTACCTCATTTTGCAAACTTAGTAATGAACTTAGAGCTTTTTCACTACAACTTTTCGCGCTGATGTAATGCCTACACGCATTTATCGCACCCAGCACTTTACTTAATTTAGGAATTTCAAGTTTTGAGCCGTCATCGTTATTACCGACATTGTCGCTTGAAACTGGTCCACTTTCTGAATCCAGGAGATCCGGGTTAGAGAGGTGTCCTCAGAAGCCGGGAAACTCTTACGTTTGCACCAGCCCGCTATCCCGAACTCCGGTACCTATAGCTCGGTTGCAGCTGAACCGGTACCGCGTCGAGAAATCGCAACTCAAACTAGCTATATAGTGAGTGAGTGATTAGGGTTTAAGGGCCCGTCGACAGCTAGGTCATTAGAGCCCCAAGTCAAAAGATAAAAAACGGATAAAACTCACCACCACTTAAAACTCAAAGTTAAATAGTAAAACGCAAGCTAAAACAGCCAAAAGCTAAAACAGTTAAAACTTAAAAACTTGTCTAAAATGTATGCTCAAAATAGTTAAAAGCGTGTAAAATGATCTAAAAAGGTAAGCAGATAAAACGTAAAAGGTAAAAAGAAAAACCACGCAATAAAATTTAAACTTGCTTACCAAAGCCAATGCTGCCGACAAACCGCAGCACTGAATCCACAGCTACCGGGTCGTCGCCTAACATCGTCTTTAAACTAGAACCCAGGCCAAACAACTGGCGCTCACGATTGTAGCGCGGACAATCAACTAGGACATGGGCCACAGAGAGCTGAACGCCACAGGTGGAACATACCGGCGCCGGCTCACCGCGCAGATGGTGTCCATGCGTGATGCGCGTGTGACCTATTCTCAGGCGGGCCAAGATGACTTCTGCCCGCCTGGTATCCCTTGATGATGTTATCCAAGGCTGCACCGTTTCCTTGATTGTCCGCAATTGCGTGCCAGTGATGTCTAACGCTTCCCATGATTGTTGCCAGACATATAAAAGATGGCGACGGAAGTACCGTTGTACATCCGTGTAAGGAAGACTGCGTGTAAAAATCTCCGGCAAACGGCAGGCAGACTTAGCAGCCTCATCAGCCGCTTCGTTGCCGGGAATGCCCACGTGGCCTGGGGTCCAAGTAAAAACTATCTGGTATCCACGCAAGAGTAACTGCGAAACGAGTGTTTGAATTTTCATAATTAATGCTGACGTGCCGACAAACTGTTGCAATGCCTGCTGTGCGCTCAGAGAGTCGCAGCAGATGATAAAACTTCCAAGATCGGAACTGGAGATAAAAAGGACGAAATAAAAGATTGCAAACAGCTCGGCGGTAAAAACGGAACTCAAGTCTGGAAGACGGTACTTGTGAGTCTCACCGTTATGCACAAAGCTACACCCTGTAGCCCCATCCACCTGGGAACCATCGGTAAATACAGGAATGTAATTTCGGTAAAATCCCAGGATCTCGGTGAAAAGCTGACAATACACCGATGGAGGGGTAGCTAACTTAGCATTCGTCGAAAGCTCCAGGTCGAACTGGGCACGCTGTAATTGCCATGGAGGACAGCGGCCAAGAGAATACCGTTCGACAGCAGGCATGCGGAGCGCGTGTGCACTAAGCACCTCGCGAAACCGAATACCGCTTGGGCGAGAGATCGTGCTATTCCGGAGATAACGGTGAGCGAGTTCCGGGCGCAATACAGGATTAAAAGACGGGTGACCAGGATGGGCCGCCAAACGGGCCACGTAAGAACACAATAAAAACGAGCGCCGAATAGAAAGTGGAGGTTCACCAGAGTCAGCATACAGACACTCTACACGACTAGTGCGGAAAGCTCCAGTAGCTAGACGGATACCAGCATTATGTACAGTATTTAAAAAACGAAGTTTAGAGGCGGACGCTGCGCCATAAATAAAACTGCCGTAATCTAGTTTGGACCTCACCAATGAACGATACAGCCTCAACATGACAGTGCGATCGCCGCCCCAAGATACTCCAGATAAAACCCGGAGTATTCGAAGCGAACGATCGCAAGAGGCACGAAGTTGACGAATGTGGTGCTCCCATGTGAGTTTGCTATCGAGGTGAAGGCCCAAGAACTTGATGTGCGAAACAAACGGCAGGGGTGTGTCACGCAAATACAGTTCTGGAGGAGGATGTACACCACGAAGTCGATGAAAGTGGACACATTGTGTTTTCGTAGGGGAGAACTTAAAACCGGCGTGAAGGGCCCAGTCGGCGATAGAGGATATGGTCAACTGCAGTTGTCGTTCTATGTGCTCAAGACTATAAGATCGATAATAGATCGCAAAATCGTCAACGTACAGTGACATCGGTATTCCCCTACGAACAACATTAGCAATGCCGTTAATGGCAACTGCAAAGAGCGTTACACTAAGAATCGACCCCTGGGGCACACCATTTTCCTGAATCCTCTCTCGTGAGAACGTATTACCAATGCGGACACGAAAACGGCGCAGAGCTAAAAAATTAAAAACAAATATTGCTAAAAAACCTCGCAAACCATACCCGTGAAGAGTACGGAGAATACCATGACGCCATGTGGTATCGTAGGCCTTCTCCAGACCGAAGAAGACACCCACGACATGCTGCTTCAAAAGAAAGGCATTTTGGATGTAGGCTTCCATGCGTGTCAGATTGTCGACACTGGAGCGATGGCGACGAAAACCGCACTGAACATTGCTCAGCAGGCTATTCGTCTCTAGCCACCACACTAAGCGAGTGTTGATCATCCGTTCAAAGGTCTTGCAGACGACACTCGTCAGGCATATAGGGCGGTAGCTAGAGGGAAGTGTACGGTCTTTTCCTGGTCGAGGGATAGGGATCACAACACCCTCTCGCCAGGAAGACGGAAAAACCTGCTGAAGCCAGATGCGGTTATAGATGCTCAACAGGAAGGAACGAGCCGGAGGTGGAAGATGAAGCAGCATTTGGCGATGGATGTCATCAGGACCAGGAGAAGAGTCGTGAGCTAGGGACAAAGAATGCGCCAGTTCCGCTTCAGTAAAAGGTGCATTGTAGGATTCACTACAATCACTGTTAAAATTTAGGCTTATCCGCTCCGCAGATTCCTTAATCAGTAAAAAGGCTCCGTCGTAGCTTTGAGTTTGGCTAGCACTGGCGAAAGAATCGGCAAGGGCGTCGGCGATATCCTGCTCGCTGGTGTATATGGAGCCCTGTACGGCAAGACCGGGGATGATCGTCTGGCGACATTTGCCGTACATACGCCGGATGGTAGTCCACACCTTCTGGGCCGAACTGCGACGTGAAAGGGAAGACACGTACGATTCCCAGGATGTGCGTTTTGCATTGCGCAATACAAAGCGAGCCCTTGCACGAGAACGTTTAAAAGCAATAAAATTCGCCTCCGTAGGGTGTATGCGGAAAACACGCAGAGCACGCTTACGTGCTTTAATAGCCAAACGGCATTCCTCGGACCACCAAGGCACAGGGACGTGACGTGGTGTGGATGAACCCCGAGGAATACTGGATTCTGCTGCGAGAAGGATAGAGCATATAAAATACTCCACCATGTCGTCAATGGTGGTAAAAACATTGTTGGTCAAGTGAATGAGGGAACGGAATTTCCCCCAGTCAGCCTTGGAAATAATCCAGTGAGGATATCGTGTGGGTACAGAATGATGGACGGATATGTGAACGTTAATGGGATAGTGATCACTGCCAAATAGGTCGGAAAGAACCGACCAATCGAGAAGAGGTACTAGCGACGGGCTGCAGAAAGTAACATCTAGGGCGGAATGGGTACCATAGGCAGAGGATAAGAAGGTAGGAGCACCAGTGTTTAATAGCACTAAGCCGGAGATATCACAAACGTCTGCTACAAGGCAACCACGAACATCGTCAGTGTCGGAGCCCCACAAGGTGTTTTTGGCATTCAGATCGCCTAGAAGAAGAAACGGTGGCGGAATCTGTGCCAAGAGAGCCCGAAGTTCGTTCTCGTGTACGACACTGACCGGTGGCAGGTAGACATTACAGATAGAGAAAGAAAGGCTCTGCAGCTGTACACGTACCGCTACAGCTTGGAGCGGCGTGTTTAGTGGTATGCTGGTGGCAGGGATGGTATTCGCCACCAGAATAGCAACACCACCGCTTGCCCGTCGATCAGCTGCAGAATCATGTCTAAAGGCCACAAATCCACGAAGATAGAGTGCGTGATGAGGTTGCAGATGGGTTTCCTGTAGACAGACGATAGATGGACAGCGTTGAGAAATTAGATGCTGTATGTCCGGAACACGTGCCCGGAACCCATTAACATTCCACTGGATTATTTCCATAGTGAAAAAGGATTAATGGCTAGTCTACATCTTTTTCTTCTTTTTCACCTTGGCTGACTTAGGTCCAACTATGTGGAAGTCGCCGTCCTCTGGCGATTCCTCGGAGGTGTGCGAGGCAGAGGATCCCCTACGACTCGCAGAGCGAGAGCGGGATCTCTGAGAGGACGTGAGACTACTTGCGCGAACTTTATGTCGCGAACGACTTCCATCGATAGGATCCTTACCGCTTCCTAACGGCTTGGAAACTGTGGTCTGCACGGCGGAAGATGTTTTAGACACTGCACTTTTTCGACTAACTGTTGGGGTGCTCTCTGGAAGGTCAGTCTGTGTCGAGGCATTTGCAACGGTGACATGTTGCAAGCCGATAGTAGCAACAGGAGGGCGCCGAGCTGCCGACGAATAAGCTAAGGTGGTGGCAGGCTTCAGTTGTTCGAAACGCCGACGCGCTTCTATAAATGTCAGGCGCTCCTTTACCCGCAACTCCTGAATACTCTTTTCGTCCAAGAACTTAGGACACTGACGTGAGCTAGATGGATGGTTACCCCCACAGTTCACACAGCATGGGTCTCGAGTGCAAGGCGTGTCTTCGTGTGCCGGTAAGCCGCAACGTTCACAAGCTGCAGGATGGTTACACGAGGTCCTAGTATGCCCGAATCTCTGACACTGAAAACAGCGCATGGGATTCGGGACATACGGTCGTACTGCAGCACGCTCGTAGCCACAGTAGATGTATTCTGGTAGCTGAGTGCCCTTAAACGTAAGGAATACTGTACGTAAGGCACACTCTTTCCCATCCTGTTTCCGAGTTAATCGGTATGCTTGGCAGACTCGCTGATCAGAGAGGCAGGTGACAATTTCTTCGTTGGAGAGATCGTCGAGGCTGGAAGTGGTTACTACTCCTCTACACGAGTTGAGGGTCTTATGTGGGGCTACCCGGATAGGGTAGGAGCCCAACAAACTCGCCTTCAACAGCTTCTGCGACTGATCTCCATTCATCACCTCGATCAATAACGTGCCATCTCTAAGTCTGGTTGCGTTTTTAACCGGGCCACAGATCCTATCGACTTCCTTTTTGATATAGAACGGGCTAATGTCCTTCATCGTCTTTCCTTCACATTGCAAGGTCAGCACCAAAAAACTGTCAATGAGGGAGGGTTTGCGCGGAGACATGATTATTTGGACCCCCATCCGGAACCGTCGGCGTCAGCCTGCCATCCGGGGGTCAAAGGATAAAAGACACCAAAATCTCCACGGTCTGTGCCGCCATGGAGACCCCTCCATGACTGACCTCAAGGCGTACTTCAGAGGAGCTACCCTCCGATCTCCACTGCTTGTCCGCATGGGTAAACCGTTCACCACGTGACACCCCGGTTTTATGCCCCCACCACAGGAATAACCGCCTGTGGCTCCCCGCTTTAGCACACGCTGCCTCAACGGAGTCAGCGTGGATTCAGGGGACTTCGGCTTGATTACACCGGGGCTCCGTCAGCGGTAACACGTCCGGCCGGTGATACTAACCCGACGGCACGCGGCCGTCGGGAGATTAACACCGGCCGTGCCCTCCAGGAGCTACGTCGGTGTACATGACGTGTGGACGGGCTCCGCACCTAAGGCTACACATGGGGGCAGTGTGAAGGGTCCGCACAACCTTCGCGCCTGAGACCTCCGAAGAGCACACAAGTCGGGGGCCGCGCTGAAAACCGTGGGACAGGACCACGGAGATAGGAAAGATCCCTGCTGGTGAGACAGGAGTTATAAATCTAGGAACTTACAAACTAATAATCAGAATAAACCTAGAAGGGTTAGAGGGTGATATAAAAAGCAACATAAAACGTCGCACGTGGCACAGTTAATGAAGGTGGAGGGGGTGAAATGATTGTGCGCAGCTCGGGGCCCCGGGTGCGCCAAACCCTGACCAACCGTGGTAGGTTCCCCTGGGGGAGTTTGATTTCGGAGTCCTCTTCTCCTAGATGAGTTGTCGACCAAGACTACCGAGCCTCATCTACCCGTTTGGAATGCTCTTAGCTTCCCCTCACCTCTTGCCTACCAGTGGTCACAAAGACACACGTAGCAGGCCGTCTGGTTCGGGTACTGAGCCCCTCCGCCACGGCAAGGCGACAATCCTTCGGAGGGGACTAGCTATTTAAATGGGGCAACATTTTCAGACACAATTTTCGTAGCTAAGTCACATCCAAAGTGTTTGACATCTCCTAAGCCCGTTACAGCATCTACAAGCACGGCAGTGCACTCCAGCAGATCAGGAAGGTCGCTCACAAAGAAGTCGACCTCGACAAGTAGACCGATAGTGTACGATGCTTCACCGATTAAGTTTAAGGCCCAGCTTCTCGTTGAGATACTACACTTTTTAGCGTTTAGGAATGATGATTAATTTAGTTTTTTTATGGGAGGCGCCCTTGACTTCTACCATACCGGGTTATAAACCCTTACTGGCTTAGAGATGGTGTTTGAAGTAAGATGGTGGTTAGATGGTGGGATTTTTTGTTGAGATGGGGTTATAATGATTTATGAATGAGTTTTTTTTAATGCTGATGATGATAGGCCGATTGTAGTCGGTCATGCATTGGTCAAAACAAGTCTGGGGCGTTTATACGTCTCGCCGGGGTCTATATCGTACTACCCAAGTCCACGTATTAGTTCGTTAAAGCTGCCTGGAAGTTGAGCATAAAAGTTGTTTGCAAGGCTCTTGATGCGCTCTATGAGCGTAGAGAATGATAGGTCAGCGTGGATGTTTTCATTGGGGATGTACCAGTCGGCTGCTACTGATGTTCTCAGGTATCTGTTCTGTGTAATTTAGTTTTAGTTCTCCTTATGAGAGGTGCAGACGGCGGTTCATTTTTGGGTGGACGACATGGCTCCGAATGCCCCGAGTTAACTGGGGACTAAGGGCTCAGCTGTGTGGTTAATTAGACATGTAATTTCGTTGTTTATTTGCGCTTTTTAATTACATATGACTTCCCCTGCCGACGTTGCGGCGCTGGCACCTTTGAGGAAGCAGGGGACTGTGTTGCTGGTGCGTTTTCCTGTTGCAAATGTTTTCCACTGCACAGACGAAGGATGTCGCTCCGCCTTCAAGGGGAGTTCCTGGACGGCAATGAGATCTGCGGAGCGTCATTTGGAGAGGAACCACGGCATCAGGATCTTGGGAACCAAGAATATTTGTTGTAAGTATAATTCTGACCTGGGCCTAAGACCTACTAGCCATGCCTGTGATATGCCTACTCCACAGGGTGTTCGTCAGCGGGCTGCCGCCATCATAGCATATGCATGTTCCCAGTGTGAGAGGACGTTCGCCACCAACGAGGGGCTGAGAAACCATTTGATGTGGCACCGAGACCAGGGCATACGGGCAAGGAACGCTGCTGAGCTCCCCCGTCCAGACACCAGACGACGTGGGGCTAATCGGGCTGAGGTTGCAGCTGTGCCCGCACCAGGAGCTGAGGTAGCTGTGCTCCCACCTAGTTTGGATTTGGATTTGGATTTGGTTTAAGGGCGCTCAACTTCTAGGTCATCAGCGCCCTTAACAGACTCATGGCAATAGCCAGATATAAATTTCACTCAAAAAATAAAAATACTAGAAACAACAAAATATACAAGGTAGAAATCAGTGGCAATAGCCAGATATGAAACAATGTGATAAATATGTCCAAAAGCAGAACAAGATAATTAAAAAATTTAAATCCTCAAATTTATATTACACTGCGCTAAAAAATTAAGAACTCTATCAACCGCTGTTTTGTCGTCCGCTAGGACCTCTGCAAGTCTGGCAGGCAGCTGCAGAGAATCCCGAAGGTGCGCTAGAGAGTAACACTCTAGGAGCACGTGGCGAACCGACAAAACGTTGTCACACAGCGGACATAGAGGCGCAGGGTCCCTTTTAAATAGGTAACCGTGCGAAAAGTTGCAGTGCCCTATTCTTAATCGAGCCAAACTAACCTCCTCGCGACGAGATGTGCGACAGGAAGTTACCCAGTTTATCGGAAGTTCTTTCACTTCTCTAAGCTTATTACCGCGGAGAGCTGACCACTCGTCGTGCCAGGACGACAGCACCGCTCTCCGCACTTCAAGCCTAAAGTCTTCCGAAGTAACACGTGAGATGATAATTCTGGGTTCTGTAGTTGCCGTCTTTGCTGCTAAATCTGCCTTTTCATTCCCAGGCAAACCTACGTGACCAGGAATCCATGCACACACCACGTCAACGCCAGAAGCGTGTAAAACATGGAGGGCATCCTGGATACGTTGTACAATAGGGTGGGGGTTGTACAACTGACAAAGGCTCTGCAGTGCACTAAGGGAATCGCTCAAAATCAGGCAGTCACCTAATTTACGACGGCGAACATACAAAACGGCTCGATAGATTGCATAAAGCTCTGCAGTAAAAATGGAAGTGCTATTTGGAAAACCGAATGTATATGGTTCGGTTCCATAAACATAAGCACATCCAACACCGTTGGTGTTCTTTGATCCATCGGTGTAAATATATTTACGGTCAGAGTAGCCTGACAAAAATTCTAAGAAACACGTGCGGATACTTGAAATAGGCATCGTGGACTTCTGGTGTATGGTCATCCCAAGATCTACATGGGGCGTACCAGATAGCCAAGGGGGGTAAAGTCTCTCGCCCTTGGCGAACATCACAGGCAGTTCCACTCCAAGCTTCACTAGGAGCTCTTGGAAACGGAACCCCGCAGGCTTTGGATTAAGGGTGCTATTTCTATATCGTTCTCTTAGCGTGGTGGTGAAAAAAGAAGCGAACGTTGGGTGCTTAGGCATACATCTAAGCGCACAACCATAATTTGCCAAGAGAATCTCACGCCGATATTGCAGAGGAGGTTCTGCGGACTCGGCGTAAAGGCTCACCACTGGGCTTGTTGGAAAAGCTCCTGTTGCAATGCGGATGCCCCTATTATGGACCACGTCTAATCTTCTCAGCACAGATGGTCGTGCTGACGAATAAACAATACACCCATAGTCTAGCTTGGATCGGACCAATGCGCGATATATTCGCAACAAAATTGTTCGATCCGCTCCCCACGATTTGCCATTCAGTACTCGCATAATATTTAGGGAACGGTCACATCTCGCTCTTAGCTGTGCAATATGCGACGACCAACTAAGCTTCCTGTCCAAGATCAAACCCAGGAAGCGCGTCTCTTCTGCGAAGGGAAGTGAATCTGGACCAAATCGGAGCGAAGGTGGTAATCGTCTCCTACGGCGCCAGAAATTAACGCAGATTGACTTCTCAGTTGAGAAACGGAAGCCGTTTTTCATGCTCCATTCTCTAAGGTTGTCCAAACATTGCTGCAGGCGCCGTTGTAAGAACGCCGTGCGCTGAGAAGTGCAATAGACAGCGAAGTCGTCTACGAATAGGCATGACGAAACTCCAGGTGGAACACATTTCCAGATGGAGTTAATTGCTATAGCAAAGAGCGTGACACTTAGCACCGAACCCTGAGGTACTCCCTCCTCCTGAACAAAAGAATTAGAAAAAACCGAGCCGACCCTTACTCGGAAAAAGCGGTCCTTCATAAACTCCTGGATGAAAAGTGGTAGGCGTCCACGTATGTTCCAGGCATACAGGGAACGTAGAATCCCTGCTCGCCAGCACGTATCATAAGCCTTCTCAAGATCGAAAAATATGCCAACGGTTTGACAGTTCTTCATAAAGCCGTCCATTATCTGTGTCGATATTGACACAAGATGGTCAACAGTTGAACGGCGTCGTCGAAAACCACACTGGATGTTAGTAGGTTACGACTTTCTAACCACCATACCAATCGTCCATTGATCATGCGTTCCATCACCTTGCAAACGCAACTGGTGAGGGAAATAGGACGATAGCTGGAGGGAAGATGACGGTCCTTCCCAGCCTTCAAGATGGGAATAACGGTGGCCTCCCGCCAATTTTCTGGGAGTATACTGTCAACCCAAACACGATTATAGACCTCGAGCAGGAATGCCTTACCTTCAGGAGAGAGCTGTTGTAACATTTGTACATGAATACCGTCCGGTCCTGGTGCTGTACATCGCGAAGATTTCAGGGAATACTCCAGCTCTGCCATGGTGAAAAGGCGATTGTAATCTTCTACGTTTCTAGAACGAAACGAGAAGCCTTGAGATTCCACCTGAGTTTTAATTGGAAGGAACTCAGGGGAGTAGTTTTCCGAGCTAGACACTTGTGCGAAAGCACTGCCAAAGGTATTGGCCACTTCAAATGAATCAACAACAGCTCCTGTGGCTGTTTTTAGTCCCGCTATTGGTATTTGGGTCGTTTTAGCTGCAACACGCCTTAATCTATCCCACACAACCGAGGAAGGTGTGTGTCGGTTAAATGAAGCTACAAATTTGCTCCATGATGACTTTTTGCTATCCTTAATGACTTGTCTGGACCTGGCGCGCATTTTCTTGTATTCAATCAGGTTTTCCAAAGTAGGGTGACGTTGGAAAACCCTAAGTGCACGCCTTCGAGCACGAATGGCATTCCGACATTCTTCCGTCCACCAGGGAACGGGAAATCGACGGGGGTGTGTAGTCGACCGCGGAATCGATTGTTCAGCAGCAGAGAGAATCGTCTCCGTGAGATGCTGCGCCAAATTATTTACTGAGTCATTCTCGTTGTAGGTAAAGACAGCCAACTGGGTGTAAAGGTTCCAGTTGGCATGGTCCAAACGCCATCTGGGCATACGAGTGGAAAATGTATGTGGCGTCAAGAGACTAATAAGACATGGGAAGTGGTCACTAGAGTGTAAATCAGAGATGACATTCCATTGTAAGGAGACTGCCAACTGAGGTGAACAAACTGCAAGGTCAAGATGCGAGAAACTATTGTGAGAGTCCGAAATGAATGTAGGCTCTCCAGTGTTGAGGAGAGCTAGGTTGTGACTGTCCAAAAAATCGGAAATGAGTGTACCTCTCGCACAAGCGCGACTTGAACCCCAAAGTGGGTGGTGCGCATTGAAGTCTCCCATCAACAGAAACGGTGTTGGCAACTGGGAAACTAGATCTTCTAAATCAATGTGCGAGAAGTCATGGGACGGAGGCAAATATATATTACAGATGGTGAAATGGATGTCTGGCAGTAGAATCCTTATTGCAACTGATTGTATATCAGAATGCAATGGTAGAGTTTGCATATACACGTCATCTCTAACAAGCATCATAGCGCCGCCATGTGCCGGTACACCCTCTTCTGGTGTAACATCACACCGTATTGGGGTGTATCGCCTTAGATGGAAAGCGTCATGAGGACGCAGCTTAGTCTCTTGCAAACTTGCAACCAGAGGTTCGTATTCTTTGAGCAAAAGCTCAAGTTCTGGCCGTTGAGTTCGAATTCCACGTATGTTCCATTGTAGGATAGCCATATTGCATTGTGTATGGGACAGATAGTTCCAAGGTAACTCTTCATTACTTTGGAGCAGGCGGTTGTCGAACTAACTTAGCCCTTTTTTTTCTGTGGGGCTGGCATTCTTGTCTGGCGCTTTTTCGCGCCTTTTTTCTACTGGCGGTCTCCCAGTGTGGGCAGATTCCAATTCCATGTCCTCTGCCGAGGACGTCCGTGTTCCGATACTGAATTTTGGTTCGAGAGCTTCGAACCGATTTGACACGGAGACCGGCGAAGATGAAAGACGCCGGTCAGAGTCCACCCCTGAAGATTCTCCAGAAGAGGATATTCGAGATCTTCGAGGAGATGTTCGTGGACTCTTACATCCCTTCGATGTACTGGGATTAGACATACTATTTTCCTTGAGGAAGTCGGTCCTTGTGTAATTCTTTCTAAACTTTATCGGTGAGGCTTCACATCTTACGGGCTTGCTAGTTTTTTGCTGTGATCTTGGTGCTCTTGATGGTGATGTAACAGTGATGTTCTTTGCACTTGAAGATTTTGTGGAAGTTGACGTTGACATAGATGTGCGCGCTGATGTTGAAGGCTTTGGAATAGAGCTACGGGCTACAAGTGTCTTTTCAGATATTGTTGCCCCATTAAAATCGCTGGTCTGCGTTGCTTGGATTTGGATTTGGATTTGGTTTAAGGGCGCTCAACTTCTAGGTCATTAGCGCCCTTAAGAGACTCATGGCAATAGCCAGATATAAATTTCACTCAAAAAATAAAAATACTAGCAACAAGAAAAATATACAAAGGTAAAAAGCAGTGGCAATAGCCAGATATGAAACAAAGTGATAAATATGTCCAAAATCAGAAACAGATAATTAAAAATTTTAAATCCTCAAATTTATATTGCACTGCGCTAAAAAATTAAAAACTCTATCAACCGCTGTTTTGTCGTCCGCTAAGACCTCTGCAAGTCTGGCAGGCAGCTGCAAAGAATCCCGAAGGTGCGCTAGAGAGTAACACTCTAGGAGCACGTGGCGAACCGACAAAACGTTGTCACACAGCGGACATAGAGGCGCAGGGTCCCTTTTAAATAGGTAACCATGCGAAAAATTGCAGTGCCCTATTCTTAATCGAGCCAAACTAACCTCCTCGCGACGAGATGTGCGACAGGAAGTTACCCAGTTTATCGGAAGTTCTTTCACTTCTCTAAGCTTATTACCGCGGAGAGCTGACCACTCGTCGTGCCAGGACGACAGCACCGCTCTCCGCACTTCAAGCCTAAAGTCTTCCGAAGTAACACGTGAGATGATAATTCTGGGTTCTGTAGTTGCCGTCTTTGCTGCTAAATCTGCCATTTCATTCCCAGGCAAACCTACGTGACCAGGAATCCATGCACACACCACATCAACACCAGAAGCGTGTAAAACATGGAGGGCATCCTGGATACGTTGTACAATAGGGTGGGGGTTGTACAACTGACAAAGGCTCTGCAGTGCACTAAGGGAATCGCTCAAAATCAGGCAGTCACCTAATTTACGACGGCGCAAATACAAAACGGCTCGATAAATTGCATAAAGCTCTGCAGTAAAAATGGAAGTGCTATTTGGAAAACCGAATGTATATGGTTCGGTTCCATAAACATAAGCACATCCAACACCGTTGGTGTTCTTTGATCCATCGGTGTAAATATGCCTACGGTCAGAGTAACCTGACAAAAATTCTAAGAAACACGTGCGGATACTTGAAATAGGCATCGTGGACTTCTGGTGTATGGTCATCCCAAGATCTACATGGGGCGTACCAGATAGCCAAGGGGGGTAAAGTCTCTCACCCTTGGCGAACATCACAGGCAGTTCCACTCCAAGCTTCACTAGGAGCTCTTGGAAACGGAACCCCGCAGGCTTTGGACTAAGGGAGCTATTTCTATATCGTTCTCTTAGCGTGGTGGTGAAAAAAGAAGCGAACGTTGGGTGCTTAGGCATACATCTAAGCGCACAACCATAATTTGCCAAGAGAATCTCACGCCGATATTGCAGAGGAGCTTCTGCGGACTCGGCGTAAAGGCTCACCACTGGGCTTGTTGGAAAAGCTCCTGTTGCAATGCGGATGCCCCGATTGTGGACCACGTCTAATCTTCTCAGCACAGATGGTCGTGCTGACGAATAAACAATACACCCATAGTCTAGCTTGGATCGGACCAATGCGCGATATATTCGCAACAAAATTGTCCGATCCGCTCCCCACGATTTGCCATTCAGTACTCGCATAATATTTAGGGAACGGTCACATCTCGCTCTTAGCTGTGCAATATGCGACGACCAACTAAGCTTCCTGTCTAAGATCAAACCCAGGAAGCGCGTCTCTTCTGCGAAGGGAAGTGAATCTGGACCAAATCGGAGCGAAGGTGGTAATCGTCTCCTACGGCGCCAGAAATTAACGCAGATTGTCTTCTCAGTTGAGAAACGGAAGCCGTTTTTCACGCTCCATTCTCTGAGGTTGTCCAAACATTGCTGCAGGCGCCGTTGTAAAAACGCAGTGCGCTGAGAAGTGCAATAGACAGCGAAGTCGTCTACGAATAGGCATGACGAAACTCCAGGTGGAACACATTTCCAGATGGAGTTAATTGCTATAGCAAAGAGCGTGACACTTAGCACCGAACCCTGAGGTACTCCCTCCTCCTGAACAAAAGAATTAGAAAAAACCGAGCCGACCCTTACTCGGAAAAAGCGGTCCTTCATAAACTCCTGAATGAAAAGTGGTAGGCGTCCACGTATGTTCCAGGCATACAGGGAACGTAGAATCCCTGCTCGCCAGCACGTATCATAAGCCTTCTCAAGATCGAAAAATATGCCAACGGTTTGACAGTTCTTCATAAAGCCGTCCATTATCTGTGTCGATATTGACACAAGATGGTCAACAGTTGAACGGCGTCGTCGAAAACCACACTGGATGTTAGTCAGTAGGTTACGACTTTCTAACCACCATACCAATCGTCCATTGATCATGCGTTCCATCACCTTGCAAACGCAACTGGTGAGGGAAATAGGACGATAGCTGGAGGGAAGATGACGGTCCTTCCCAGCCTTCAAGATGGGAATAACGGTGGCCTCCCGCCAATTTTCTGGGAGTATACTGTCAACCCAAACACGGTTATAGACCTCGAGCAGGAATGCCTTACCTTCAGGAGAGAGCTGTTGTAACATTTGTACATGAATACCGTCCGGTCCTGGTGCTGAACATCGCGAAGATTTCAGGGAATACTCCAGCTCTGCCATGGTGAAAAGGCGATTGTAATCTTCTACGTTTCTAGAACGAAACGAGAAGCCTTGAGATTCCACCTGAGTTTTAATTGGAAGGAACTCAGGGGAGTAGTTTTCCGAGCTAGACACTTGTGCGAAAGCACTGCCAAAGGTATTGGCCACTTCAAATGAATCAACAACAGCTCCTGTGGCTGTTTTTAGTCCCGCTATTGGTATTTGGGTCGTTTTAGCTGCAACACGCCTTAATCTATCCCACACAACCGAGGAAGGTGTGTGTCGGTTAAATGAAGCTACAAATTTGCTCCATGATGACTTTTTGCTATCCTTAATGACTTGTCTGGACCTGGCGCGCATTTTCTTGTACTCGATTAGGTTTTCCAAAGTAGGGTGACGTTGGAAAACCCTAAGTGCACGCCTTCGAGCACGAATGGCATTCCGACATTCTTCCGTCCACCAGGGAACGGGAAATCGACGGGGGTGTGTAGTCGACCGCGGAATCGATTGTTCAGCAGCAGAGAGAATCGTCTCCGTGAGATGCTGCGCCAAATTATTTACTGAGTCATGCTCGTTGTAGGTAAAGACAGCCAACTGGGTGTAAAGGTTCCAGTTCGCATGGTCCAAAC
Organism: Tenodera sinensis; assembly: GCA_030765045.1. Taxonomy (NCBI): domain Eukaryota; kingdom Metazoa; phylum Arthropoda; class Insecta; order Mantodea; family Mantidae; genus Tenodera; species Tenodera sinensis. The sequence continues at coordinate 189,870,092 of CM060961.1, forward strand.
GCCACCTGGGCATACGTGTGGAGTATGTATGTTGCGTCAAGAGACTAATAAGACATGGGAAGTGGTCACTAGAGTGTAAATCAGAGATGACATTCCATTGTAAGGAGACTGCCAACTGAGGTGAACAAACTGCAAGATCAAGGTGTGAGAAGGTGCTGTGGGAGTCCGAAATGAATGTAGGCTCTCCAGTGTTGAGGAGAGCTAGGTTGTGACTGTCCAAGAAATCGGAAATGAGTTTACCTCTCGCACAGGCGCGACTTGAACCCCAAAGTGGGTGGTGCGCATTGAAGTCTCCCACCAACAGAAACGGTGTTGGCAACTGGGAAACTAGATCTTCTAAATCAATGTGCGAGAGGTCCTGTGACGGAGGCAAATAAATATTACAGATGGTGAAATGGATGTCTGGCAGTACAATCCTTATTGCAACTGATTGGATATCAGACTGTATTGGTACAATTTGCATATATATGTCATCTCTCACAAGTATCATAGCGCCGCCATGTGCCGGTACACCCTCTTCTGGTGTAACATCACACCGTACTGGGGTGTATCGCCTTAGATAGAAAGCGTCTTGAGGACGCAGCTTAGTCTCTTGCAAACATGCGACCAGAGGTTCGTTGTCTTTGAGCAAGAGCTCAAGTTCTGGCCTTTGAGTTCGAATGCCACGTACGTTCCATTGTAGGATAGTCATATTGCATTGTGTGTGGGATAGGTAATTCCAAGATAAATCTTCATTACTTTGGAGCAGGCGGTTGTCGAACTAATTTAGCCCTTTTCTCTCTTGGGCTGACGTTCTTTTCGGACGCTTTTTCGCGCCTCTTTTCCACTGGGGGTCTTCCAGTGTGGGCAGATTCTAGTTCCATGTCCTCTGCCGAGGACGTGCGTCTTCCCATAGCAAACTTGGGTTCGAGTGTCTCGAACCGGTTGCTAATGGGGACCGGCGAAGATGAAAGACGCCGGTCTGAGTCCACCCCTGAGGATTCCCCAGAAGAGGATCTTCGAGGGGATCTCCTTGGACTCTTATATCCCTTTGATGTACTGGGATGAGCCTTATCTTCCTTGAGGAAATCGTTCTTTGTGTAGTTCTTCTTAAATTTTATCGGCGAGGCATTGTAAATAACAGGTTTACTAGTCTTCTGTGTCGAGTTTGGCATTTTCGTTGGTGATCGAACAGTTGAATTTTTTTCACCAACAGATTTTGTACACGTTGATACAGATGTGCGCGCTGATGTTGAGGGCTTTGGTATAGAGCTGCGGGCAACAAGTGTTTTTTCGGAAATTGTTGCCCCATTGAAATCGCTGGTCTGAGTTGCGATCTCTCTGCTTGCTACCGCTTTAGCTGCAACTGAGCTATAGGTTCCAGATCTAGGAACAGAGGGTTGGCGTAGACGCAAGATTTTCCGAGCTTCTGAGAAGGGCACCTTCTCTTTGACTCGTATCTCTTGGATCGCTCTTTCCTCTACAAAGCGGGGGCAGTCTCGGGAACTAGATGGATGTTCACCTCTGCAGTTCACACATGTAGGAGCTGTAGTGCATGCACCATCGTGGGATTCATCTCCACATTGAGGGCATGTAGCTAGTCCCTTACAAAGCTCGCTGGTATGTCCAAAGCGCTGGCACTTAAAACACCTGAGTGGGTTCGGGATGAACGGCCTAACTTCGATGGATTCATACCCTGCCTTAATCCTTTGCGGGAGATCTACCCGATCAAAGGTCAGGAACAGGGTATTAGTTGGCTTTAACTCACCACCTTCTTTACGTTGAACCCGGTAAACGTGTATGACGCCTTGCTCCGTCAGATTCTCTTGAATCTCCTCATTGGATAATCCTTCCAATGCACGGGTGTTTATCACACCGCGCGAGGAGTTCAAGGTTCTGTGCATCTCGACACGTACAGGATAACTTGCTAGCATGTTCGCTTTCAGTATTTTAGCTGCCTGGGTAGCTGAATGTGCTTCAACCAGGAGCGTGCCATTTCGAGATCTAGTGCATGACTTGACTGGACCAGCAATGTTATCTAAACCCTTTTGGATAGTAAATGGGCTCACCGACAAAAATTTCTTATCTGCCTCAGTTCGAGATATAACTAAGTAGCGAGGACCACTCGACTCAGCTACTTCCTTTACAGAAACTTTAAAATTTTTTTTGTTATGAGTTTTTTGTGAACTCATGGCGATGTCATCCTCCACCATTGCAGATGTCTCCGATGGCATGCTCACTTCCTGGGCGCCACCCCGGCTTAGGTGAGAGTCCTGGCCTGGACCTTGCTCACCCTAGGGTCTCACCTCCCAATGTATAGACAGAGGGACCCAATCGCCTTCAGGAGTGCATCAGCTCATGCAATGGCCCCTCCCCGGGACTGACCTTTATCAGCGGATACGTACACAGATCCTACATGATAACCAGGGGCTGGGACTTACGCGATTACCCAGTCACCCCTTGCGTCACCCCATCCTCCAACCCGCGCGTAGGTTATCCGTCAGACTGTGTACAGGGAGGTAATAGGTGGGAGGTCAAACACAAAAGTGGACCAAAGTTGATTGGGCGTTTGGCATGTGCCCTCTCACCTCTTGGAGGAGCCCAGTCGAGAGTATGGCTCGGGGCCCCGGGTACGCCAAACCCGTACCTACCGTAGTAGGAGCCCCTGGGGGAGTTTGATTTCGGAGTCCTCTTCTCCTAGATGAGTCGTCGACCAAGACTACCGAGCCCCATCTACCCGTTTGGAATGTTCTTTGCTTCCCCTCACCTCTTGCCTACCAGTAGTCGAAAGAACACTTAGTAGGCCGTCTGGCTCAGGTACTGAGCCCCTCCGCCACGACAAGGCGACACTCCTTCGGAGGGGTGGTCTGGTCTGCGTTGCGATCTCTCTGCTCGGTACCGGTTTAGCTACAACTGAGCTATAGGTCCCGGACCTTGGAACAGAGGGTTGGCGTAAACGCAAGAGCTTCCGGGCTTCTGAGAAGGGCACCTTCTCTTTAACCCGTATCTCTTGAATCGCTCTTTCTTCTACGAAACGGGGGCAATCTCGGGAACTGGATGGATGTTCACCTCTGCAGTTCACACATGACGGAGCTGCTGTACATGCACCATCGTGGGATTCATCTCCACATTGAGGGCATGTAGCTTGTCCCTTGCAAAGCTCGCTTGTATGTCCAAAGCGCTGGCACTTGAAACATCTCAGCGGGTTCGGGATGAAAGGCCGAACTTCGATGGATTCGTACCCTGCCTTAATCCTCTGCGGGAGATCTACCCGGTCAAAGGTCAGGAACAGGGTACGTGTTGGCTTTAGTTCACCACCCTCTTTGCGCTGAACCATGTAAACGTTAGTAACGCCTTGTTCCAAAAGATTTTCTTTAATCTCCTCATTACTTAGATCATCCAATGCGCGGGTGTTTATCACGCCGCGCGAGGAGTTCAAAGTTCTGTGCATCTCCACACTGATAGGATAACTGGCTAGCATATTCGCCTTCAGTATTTTAGCTGCCTGGGTGGATGAATGTGTTTCAACCAGCAGCGTGCCATTGCGAGATCTAGTGCATGACTTTACTGGACCAGCAATGTTATCCAGACCCTTTTGAATGGTAAAGGGGCTCACCGATAGGAATTTTTTACCTTCCTCTTTTCTAGTAATAACTAAGTAGCGAGGACCACAACACTCGACTACTTCTTTTCCACTTGCTTTTTTGTTGTTTGGAGTTTTTGGACTCATGGCGATGATATCCTCCACCATTGCAAATGTCTCCGATGGCATGCTCACTTCCTGGGCGCCACCCCGGCTTAGGTGAGAGTCCTGGCCTGGACCTTGCTCACCCTAGGGTCTCACCTCCCAATGTATAGACAGAGGGACCCAATCGCCTTCAGGAGTGCATCAGCTCATGCAATGGCCCCTCCCCGGGACTGACCTTTATCAGCGGATACGCACACAGATCCTACATGATAACCAGGGGCTGGGACTTACGCGATTACCCAGTCACCCCTTGCGTCACCCCATCCTCCGACGACCCGCGCGTAGGTTATCCATCAGACTGTGTACAGGGAGGTAACAGGTGGGAGGTCAAACACAAAAGTGGACCAAAGTTGATTGGGTGTTTGGCATATGCCCTCTCACCTCTTGGAGGAACCCAATCGAGAGTATGGCTTGGGGCCCCGGGTACGCCAAACCCGTACCTACCATAGTAGGAGCCCCTGGGGGAGTTTGATTTCGGAGTCCTCTTCTCCTAGATGAGTCGTCAACCAAGACTAACGAGCCCCATCTACCCGTTTGGAATGTTCTTTGCTTCCCCTCACCTCTTGCCTACCAGTAATCAAAATGACACTTAGTAGGCCGTCTGGCTCAGGTACTGAGCCCCTCCGCCACGACAAGGCGACACTCCTTCGGTGGGCTCCCACCTAGGGCTGAGGTTCCTGTGCCCTCACCGGGATAGTCGATCTCGATGCCAGACTCTTCTGGGTCGAGCAACGAGCCTGCTAGTTCAGCGCAGGACTTGCCAGCAAGCAATGCTAAGGACCCGGTGCCAGTCACAGCTGGACCGTCCGCGGCTCCAAATCTTCCAGTGCTTGCGCAGGAGGACCTGCAGCAGTTGCCAACTTCAATAAACACACGGAGCAGAGACACTAATGATGCACAGCAAACACCAACAGATGTGCATCCTGAAATGGAGCGACGCGGAGCACCTCTTGACAACCTGACTCCCCTATCTTCACGGGCTTCCGAACTAGAGACATCTCCAGTTCGTGATGGTTCCCCCATTGCACCTGCAACACAAGAGAGCGTAGATACCGACGACGGTGATCCACAGATGCAGCCTGATGAACATAGTTTTGTAACTGACGTGGACGATAGATCAAAGATCCACGAGTTTCTACCTGAGATTAATGATATCCTCAGAGCCGGAACCCTGAAGAAAATTGGTTGAGGTTCGAAGGGATCTTACTACGGATCACCGATAAAGTCAGAGAAATAGTAAAGATCCCCGTCCACCACGGCACCAACAGAATAATTAACATCATCGACTCTGAGGACCCAACTACGATCTAAAAGCTGTACAGGAGGAAGGCAAGAGGTGCGACATTGATAAAGTCACTGTGACGTCCTTCTTCAAGGAATCTTGCTGAAGAAAAGACTGTGACCTGTCTATGTATACTCCACAACAACCGGAGAATGAAGATACTGAAGGCAGACCAGGCGTGACGACTAACAGTATCACGCCAAATGAAGTTATGAACAGGTTGCGAAGATGCGAGAATACTGCTCCTGGGGACGACAGTATCACATATAACCACTGGAAGTCGGTCGACCCAGCATGCTTCGTACTCTTCAACGTCTGCCTGAGGTACGAGCAAATTCCCGAAGAATGGAGGACATCAATGACCACATTGATTTACAAGGTGACCTGCATAACATAACAAACTGGCGTCCTATAGCCATCATGCGGACCATCTACAATTTATATACAGGTGTGCTGGCAAAGAGAATCACCACCTAGATGGTGAATGAAAACATGTTGGTACCAGCTCAGAAAGGATTTATGCCTCACGACGGAGTCTTCGAGCACAATTACACGCTCAGGAGGAAGCTTGATATCGCAAGAACAGAGAAGGGCGAATTTTAGGAGCCTGGTTGGACTTCTCCAACGCATTTGGTTCCGTTCCGCATCAAGCCATCTTTGCGGGATTGGAAAAGAGAGGCGAAGGTGCCAAATTCACAAAGAACAATTAAAGACATGTACATACACAGACAATATTGATATCAACGCTGGAGTGAAACATAGATGCGTCATTAGTGGCCTGCTCTTCAATCTAGCAACTGACCCGATCATCAGACATAACAAAGACAGCAGGCCAAACATAAAATTCTGGCCTACGCGGACGATCTGGTGCTGCTAGCCAAGGAGCCTCAAGAGATTCAGCAAATGATTAATACAGTCTCTACCTTGGCTGAAAGAATCAACATCCACATCAAGCCTACCAAGTGCTTCTCACTCCATATTTCTGGGAAGACCCCAATTGGCACAAGGGACACCAAGCTAAAAGTCGGAGATCAAGAAATTAAACAGCTGAAAGACGGTGAGTTCGACAAGTTCCTTGGAAAGCCAGTTGGATTCTACATCACGTCAAACGTGAAAGAGATAGCAGATTTAATACTCACCGCACGCAAGATTCTTCGGTCTAAGCTAGCCCCCTGGCAGAAGTTGGATGCTCTCAAGACCTTTTTCTATGCATCCCTCAACTTCCTGATGAGGACTGCCCAATTCGCAAAGGGTGACTGGACCAAGCTGGACGATGTCATCAGGGCAGAAATTAAGAAAGTCCTCCATGTCCCACAGGAAGCAGCAAATGACAACATATGGCCCCTCCAAGTTCGGATGCATGAGGATTCCGGTAGCAGCTAGCAACTCCGACTTCCATCTGATTGAAAACGCATTCAAGCTCCTTTCCTCCAAATATATTCATTCTGCGGAGCTAGCTCTTGGCGACCTACAGACTGTCGTAAATAACAGCCTAAATAGATTAGTCGATCACGATGATGTCTCTGCCTACCTCACTGGAGAGAACGAGGGCGAGTTCGGGCGAAATACAAACGCCATCTCTTCAACCTGGACTCAAGGACGCAAATATTCTGCCAGATGTAATGTGGAATGGTCTTTCAAAAATTATAAGCCCGCCATGAAGGTCGACAAGATCCTACGAGTAAGCCAGAGGCATCAGGTGCTGAGAACATTAAGAGAAAGTAAAAGAAATCAGCACCTGACTCGTCTGCTGTAGCAGCTGCCCAGCCAGGGAAAAGCCATCGACTGCGTATCTGCCGACCCTGCCAGCTCCCACTTCATACGAACCGGCCTCCACACAAGATTTGCATACTGGAGATTCATCCATCGGGCTCGTCTAAACCTTTTACCCTTGAATGGATGCAGGCATGATGACCAAGGATGCAACCGGAGCTGCAGACAATGTGGATATGAGAGCGAAACCCTACCTCATGTGATAAATCATTGCATGAGGTACTCCGATATCATCACCCGGAGACACAACGCCGTGGTTAGTAGGGTACGCAAGGCAGTCAGTAGCAGGTTCACCATCCTAGCAGAGAACCAAGAAATACATGGAAATCTGAGGCCAGATCTAGTGATGTTGAGGAATGGTAACGCTGTCATCTTAGACGTTACCATTTCATTCGACAACAGAAGCGAGGCTTTTAGTGAGGAAGGAGAGCCAACCATGAGAAATACCAAGCATTGGCAGAGGCTCTCGGCACCAGATTTAATAAAGTGGAGGTGGACGGTATCGTTCTCGGCTCCCTAGGTTCCGGGATCCCGGGAACGACAAGATCATGAAAAAGATCTGTTCGAAGAAGTACCTGAATTTATTCAAAAAATTATGTGTGTCGGACGTCATCAGGTACTCAAGAGAGATCTACGCCGAGCATATTACTGGCGTCCGACAGTGATCAAGTACCCTGACTGGGGTTTTGCTGTGGTTTTCCCCAGCTTCTCAAGGCGAATGCCGGGGTAATATATCACCGAGTGCCACAGTGACTTATATATGCCCAGTATATATGTCTTTTGCTTTATATACATTTTTGACCACGGCATCACTACATTTGTGTGCTGTGAGTTGCGCTATTGCATCAAGAAATTGGACTAATATGAAATATCATATTGAAAAATGTATATTGTGTATATATATTTGACTATGAGATTTTTCTCTGAATATTGTAATTAATCTTTGATGAAAATGTACATAAAATGTAGTAGTAGCATTTGATCAATAAAACTCTGTTCGTACCGGACTTGTATTCATGTCTCGCAGCGGGTCTCGAACAAGAAAATTTTGGTACAGCCTAGAATAGAAATGGGCAAAATCGGCCCAAAAGGGCCACTCCACTGCAAAGCGTTCTTGCCTCACTCCAACGGTCATTCATCCCCTTCACTGTTATGGCATCCTTCGTACTCTGCAAGGTTATGGTTTGCGCGGTCACTTAGCCGTTTTTCTTTTTAACTTTTTATTAATTCGCCGTTTTCGTGTCCGCATTGGCAACACGCTTTCCGAGGAGAAGATCCAGGAGAATGGTGTACCCCAGGGATCGATCCTGAGTGTCACGCTTTTCGCCGTTGCGATTAACAGCATCACTAGTGCTGTTCGTAGTGGAATCCCGATGTCCCTGTATGTTGACGATTTTGCTGTATATTATCGCTCGTATAATCTTGAGCATATTGAACGTCAACTGCAGCTGATCATAACATCCATTGCCGTGTGGGCGTTTCGTACGGGCTTCAAGTTTTCCGCTACCAAAACACAGTGTGTCCACTTCCATCGGCTTCGTGGCGTACACCCTCCGCCTGATCTTTATTTGCGTGGCACACGTCTACCGTTTGTTCCGCACCTGTAGTTCTTGGGCCTACACCTCGACAACAAACTTACATGGGAGCACCATATTCGACATCTTCGTGTTTCCTGCGATCGTTCGCTTCGGATACTCCGGGTTTTATCTGGGGCATCATGGGGCGGCGATCGCACGGTAATGTTGAGGTTGTACCGCTCATTGGTCCGGTCCAAACTAGACTACGGCTGTTTTATATATGGCGCGGCGTCCGCCTCTAAACTCCGCCTTTTAGACACTGTCCATCACACTGGTATCCGTCTGGCCACTGGGGCTTTCCGAACTAGTCGAATTGCGTGTCTGTATGCTGATTCTGGCGAACCTCCACTGTCTGTCCGACGCTCGTTTTTACTCAGTTCCTACGTGGCACGTTTGGCCGCTCACCCCGGTCATCCCTCGTTCCAATGCGTCTTACGTCCCGACCTCGCCCACCGTTATATACGTAATACCACTATCTCACGTCCAAGTGGAATACGATTCCGTGAACTGCTCACTGCACATGATCTTCGCATGCCCCATGTAGCGCGATCGTCTATAGGCCGCTACCCTCCTTGGCAACTCCAGCGCGCGCGGTTTGACCTGGAGCTTTCGGGCTATGCGAAGGTGGCTACCCCTAACTCGGTGTTTCGCCAACTATTCACCGAGCTCCTGGGACGTTACCGGACTTTCACCCCGGTTTTTACCGACGGGTCCCAGGTGGGGGGTGGTACAGGATGTAGTTTCATGTACAACGGTGAGGCTCATACGTACAGACTTCCAGACAGCACTTCCGTTTTTACTGCCGAGCTGTTTGCCATTTTTTATTTCTTACTCTTTGTTTCTAGTTCGGTTCCTGACAGCTTCATTATATGCTGCGACTCTATGAGCGCTGTTCAGGCGTTGCAACAGTTTCTCGGCACATCAGCATTGATAATTAAAATCCAGACAGTTAGTCACTCGCGGATACCAGTTTATTTTTACATGGATCCCAGGCCATGTGGGTATTCCCGGCAACGAGGAGGCAGATGTAGCTGCTAAGGCTGCATGTCGTTTGCCGGTGTTTTCCACACATGCTCTTCCTTTTAGAGATGTGCAGCGATACTTCCGCTGCCATCTTTATTCCTATTGGCAGAAATCTTGGGAAGAGCTGACTGGCACCCAACTACGGACAATTAAGGACTCAGTAAAACCCTGGCGGACTTCTTGCAGGGATTCCCGTCGGGCAGAGGTCATTTTAACGCGGTTACGCATAGGTCACACACGCGCCACACATGGCCACCATCTGTGTGGTGACCCGGCCCCTGTCTGTCACACGTGCGACGTCCAACTCTCCGTGTCGCACGTTTTAATTGATTGTCCGAGATACGCCCCGGTGCGCCAGTCGCTTGGCCTGGGTTTTAGTCTGCGGTCCATCCTAGGCGACGACCCAGTCTCCGTAGATACGGTGCTGCGGTTCGTTGCTGAAATTGGATTCGCCAAACAAGTATAACTTGTGCTTTTAGTATTAGACTTTTGAGTAAGATTTAAAAATCTGCAATTAGGTTTGTTTTGTTTTACTGTTTAGTATTTTAAACCTTTTTAGCGTTTTAATCTTTTTGGTGTTTTAACGGTTTTACCATTAACCTTTTAGTATTTTAACCGTTTTAGCATTTTTTAGTTTTGTATTTTAGCTTAGTTCTTAACCAGAAGTTAGCGAGTGTTTTATCCTTTAAAATTGACTTGGGGCCCAAATGACCTAGCTGTCGACGGGCCCTTAAACACCACTCACTCACTCACTCCCCTTCACTGCTATTCAGTGCTTACTACACGCTTCATTCGGTGGCTTCGACGGAACATCTGTTTCATGAAGATCAGCAACGAGAAGATTTTGTAAGTTACAAAAGCAGGAAATTTTGTTGTTTAATATGCGGATTTCAATTTTCAATTTGTTCCAAATGTATCCTCTTTAGTTAATCAGGAATTTGGTGGGGAATGAGCAACAAAAACATTAAATCTAGCATAATAGGCTTACTGTGGTATATTCATATAGCTATTGTATTTCGTGTTTCAAAGTTTGGACAAAACATGGAGTTTAACACCAAACGATTTATTATGTTCACCAAATAATTTTAAAATATTTTAAGGCTAAATAGCAATGGAACTTCACTGCTTTATTTATTGCGACACAGAAACACTTTAGTATGTTAATCATAAGGCAGCGTCAGAATATTATGTGCATAAAATAAAGGAAGGTTATAAACTTGAAAATTATGCAATTTTCCAAACAACTGGTGGCTGTAATAATTATGGCATGCAAAATATGTGTAATATAAACAAAATAGTTAATACCAGCGTAGAAATTAGTACTGCCGCGCACGTGGAACGAAGCTGCCACTGCACTTGCATCAAAACATCCTTCGTCACTCGGCAAGAGAATGTGGGATGAGTAAGGCACCTCTCCTCTCGTACCCATGCCTGGCGTAGAACAAATAACTTTGGATGGTATTAAACTTCACGGTAAAGTGTGAGACTGGCATTTGGGTGGTGTCGGGTTCGGTTCCTGGTGACCCCTTACTTTGACATGGGTTTTTCGTGATTTCCCGAGTCGGTAGGTGAATGTTTTGGTTGTTGCTTTTCATCACGACTCTCTTGTCCACCATTTCCTGGAACCATTTCTTCACTTCATTTGCTTGAGGGTTGAGGGATCCGACGGCAGTGTTCGTGTTACGGTTTTGGGGGGGGGGGGGAGGGGGATGGGAGGTGTGCTTGTGAGTCGGATGTACTGCTTATTGACCCGTGCTCCGGGTTGTTACTGAGCAGGTTTCCCTCCAGAAGACTCGCGAGTTCAGGGGTTCTCCTTGTCTTGTCTGTGACTGTAGGGATACCGGCACGCTAGCCAATGGCTTCTTGTACGTCAGACTCCGGGAGGAAGGATGACCGAGAGTACCCTATAGGTGGTCAGAACCCATCACAGGTAGAACTGCTACGGTGGGTCCCTAACACGTGCAGGCAGTTCTACAGCCCAACGGAGTTCCAGATCACCACAGAGAGGATGACACCAGCCAGGTATGGCTGATCGTCCTCCTGGAGGACGACCAGCTGATCATAGCGCCTACCCTCAGCTGAATACCACATCTCCGGTATCGCGTTCGAAGCACAAAGGACCACATTGGAGCGGCGCTCCGCCCTAGTTTCGGGGGAATCTCCATATTACGTACCTTTACCTAGCCTGTAGCCGAATTGGCGACCTTTCCAAACGTATATCATAATCATTATCCAATGTGTACATGGTGTTTCCGCTGTGGCACACTGTCACAAATCCGTCATTTCCCATCCCAGCATTTCCAATTAACGGATGTTATGGCCGCTTTGGAATTACAAAACTGCAATTGGCTGTGGCATGCGATAGGGACCACATGTTCCCAGATGAAAAATAAATTTATTATCACTGTGTCGAGTAGAAACAAATGTGAAACCATTTCTAATAAAATCGGCCCTAGTAGTCATTTAGAGGTGTCTGACGTTGCATGGACATCTTTTGACATTTTTGAAATGCGAATGAAGGATTAATTTCATTTGCCTGCTCCTATTCTGTTGTAAAATTATCCATAGATCTTTATACCGGATCCATCCTTTTACTCCTCAGAATAGTAATGTATACACCAGGCCAGTCTTAATTTGTGGATGACAAACTGTCTGACTTCATGCAAAATATTGTGGAAACTCTGGCGGAACGTCTGACTTTCTTCTTGCTCAGAAAGCCTGTTTAAGCTACACTTACTTTTATCGGTTTTTGCTACTCGGGGTCAAAGAATGTGACACTCTTTAAAACAGCATTCGAGAAAATGCGACACAATCTACCACAGAAACAAATGACAAATTACGTTTCAAAAGCCTAAAAATATGTCACGGAAACACACGATATTGCACTTTCCTCCCAGTGGAGTTTAATTCTCATCTGGTGTGTGTGGTTCATTGATACCAAATGTACACTGTGTATTTGTGTGTGTGATGGGTAAATTTTTTAATGAAATAGTGGAGATACTGTAGTGTAGATAATATGACAAAATGACAAATGACCTTTTTTTTTGGAGGGGGGGGGGTCACTTTATTTTCTTCCAGCCCTGAAAGCACAATAACACAGTTCTCTATTACCGACGTTAACAGAGTCTCCAATTCTTCATGATATTACAACTCAATTTTCTTCTGGTAACCCACACTCACTGCTTTCTGCCTCTCAACGCCGTAAGAAAGCGTTGACCTTGATCCCTACCCTTCACTACAACTCTCTCAAAATACCCAGTGTTCCTACTCTTTTCAAACAGCACGTGTCATTAAGTTTATCGTGTGTGTTTCAACCGGATTGTTTTTGTGTCTTATCAAAGTGTTTCGGAATATAATGCAGTGTACAAGTTTCAAATAATATTAAAGCGAAAAGTAGTGGTTTCAGTGAATAAAAAGTTGGATGCTATTAATCGCACTGATAAACGAGTAACATTGAAGAAAAGATCTACTGAATTGGGAGTTGCTGACAGACATGGTGTACTTGGAGCATCATCCCGACACCATTCCAACTTGCACAAATACGAATATTAATCTGATTTGTGAATTTTCTGACATTGTTTTTATTTTTTAGCTGAAGGGTCCTCCATATTCTGGAAATATTGTATAGCCTACAAATATCCTTTCGCTGTGGAATAATCATCATTTGCAATGGTCGAATAAGTCGTTAGATAATTACAACAGGTGAAAGTTTAAATCTTTGTGCCGTCTCTTTGGTCCTATAGTGATTTAATAACAAATGGTGCACAGTTTTCACAACATACACCAACCCTTAACATACAAGGTATTAGGTATATAAGTGCAGATAATATTAACGCTGGTACCTAAGTATCTATCTACCTCAGTGTGTTAGTTCCCCCCACCCCCTTCGTCTAACAGTTTTCCCACAAATGCATAAAGTTTACCAGTTGATGTATTCTGCACGGTCATAACTCAGCTACAAAATGAACAACACCTGTTAGTATAGAACATCCGGTTTGCTTTCGAGCTGTTACAATAACAGTATAAATTTGATCATCGTCAATAAGAGATTCTGAGAGAAGAAATCATCAAAATGCTATTCTAGGTATTACATTTAATAAACCCTTATTAATTAATAAACTTCACAGCCTTTTTCAGACATAAGTTAAATTTAATATGAAAATAAACACAATGCGGGGATTTCAAAACGTGTATTTCTTGTAAAATCTATGTATAGAGTTCTAACGTAAGTTACAATACTTTCTCTCGCCACCAACAAACTTTAGAACTACGTATATACAGGTTGGGCCATTGAAGTTGAGACAGTGAAATATTTCCAAAACTAACCGCTGCAGAAAGAAATGCCTTGAATAAAGGTAAAGGTAAAGGCAAAATGGTAAAAAGTACATCGTACATACAGTTAGATATCAAGTAAAGTTTTTATTGCAGATGCAAGCTCTTCGGATGTAGTGAGATTTGAATTCGGAATGTCTTCTTTAGTACACCCACTTCAAATACACTTAGAGAACTGCGTATGTATAGCTCTAGGCAGCTATATAACATGTTTTCCTCGATGTCAACTTTTGACAGAGGTTGACGCAATGACATAATCACAACTTGCGAGGGGGACTTACCACCTCGACCGAAAGGCGGTCTTTTGTGCCTATGCTCCTGATGGGACACTCTCCTGGAGAATGGATGAGGCGAATGGATCTGAAGGGCGACCAGAACATTGTCACAACAGAGACAGGGCAGCGGGCAGGGTCTCTACATTTTTCCAGTTATAGGCACCCAGACGGAGGCTGGCTCCATCCCAATTGCTACCCCACACATCGGGTTCGTACTCCCAAGGGGGTCGCGGGACTCGGAAACCGGCTCCCCTCCCCTTTTGGGCTTTTACCATCCCATGGTAGGCCCGGAAACCAGTAGGCTCACCTTCCAAACCGGGGGACGAGAGTTCCAGAGCGCATTTGTTCCCCCTACCGTGCTACTACCGCGACGCTCACCGACACTTCCAACTTGAACAAAGCCTAACGGGATGAAGGGTGAAATGAAATGACGTACTCTTAGTAACGAAAGAAAAGCTAGGAAACTCGAAGGATGTGGGAATCCTTCCCAGCATTCGCCTGGTTACCGGGCAAAAATCCGAAAAAGCCCATGATCGAACCCGCGACAGGGGAGGAGGAGATGTAGGTTTAAGGGCGCTCCACTACATGGTCATCAGCGCCCTTAAAAAAAGGAAAAAATTCAGGGCAGAAGTCAGATACAAACTTCAATGAAAAATAAAAGTACTAGTACTCGAACCCGCGATCGAGTACGGGCCACAGGCATTTCCGCCTGAAGCATCTCTCTCGGTATAACGGAGGTTGTTGTTGCTATTATTATTGTTGTAATGAACTTAAATAAATACTTATAAACATAGCGAGAAAACGTACAAACAAGACCAATCGATTTTCTCTAATCCTTTTGTTCATGAGGAATGAGTACCTTAGGGTTCGGTACTATGCGTCACGCTATATAATTAACTCCTTCAGGAAATGTGTTTCACCACAAGTATCGTGATACCTATTCGTGAACTTCTACGCCGTCTATTGCACTCCTCAGCGCACGGCTTTTTTGCAACGGCGCCAGCAGTAATGTTTAGCAACCTTCAAGAATAGAGCTTAAAAAAAAAAAAAGGCTTTCGTTTCTCAACTGAGAAGTGAATCTCCATTAATTTCTGGCGCCGCAAGAGACGGAGGAGACGATTACCACCTTCGCTCCGCTTCGGTTCCGATTTACTTCCCTTCGCAGATGAGACGCCTTTCCTGGGGTTGATCTTGGATAGGAAGCTTAGTTGATCATCTAAATGGCAAATCGTGGGGAGCGGATCGGGCAATTTTGCAGCAAATGTATCGCGCACTGATCCGATCCAAACTAGACTCTGAGTGCATTGTTTATTCGTCAGCACGACCATCTGTGCTAAGATTAGCCGCGGTCCATAATAGGGGCATACGTATGGTAATAGCAGCTTTTCCAACAAGTCCAATTGTGAGCCTTTACGCCGAATCCGGAGAAACTCCTCTGCAATATCGGCGTGAGATTCTCTTAGCAAATTACGGTTGTGCGCTTAGAAGTATGCCTAAGCACCGAGCGTTTGCTTGATTTTTCACCATCATGCTAAGAGAACTTTATAGTTGCACCCTTAATCGTAAGCCAGCGGATTTTCGTTTCCGAGAGCTTCTTAGGAAGCTTGGTATTCAAATGCCTAACATGTTCCCAAGGGCGGGAGGCTCTACCCCCTTGGTTACCTGGTGCGTCCCATGTTGATCTTGGGATGACCGTACCCCGGAAGTCCACAATGGCTATCTCTAGTATACGCTCTTGTTTTCTAGGACTTTGTCAGGCTACATTGACCGACGTTTATCTAAACCGATGGGCCAAAGAGCACTAGCGGTGTTGGATTGCTAATGTTTATGGAACTGAATCACATATATTTGGTTTTCATAATAACATTTCCATTTATACTGCAGAGTTGTATGCAGTATACGGAACCGTTTTATATGTGCACCGTCATAAATTAGTTGACTGCCTGATTTTGAGTGATTCTCTTAGCGCTATTCAGAGCCTTTGTGAGCTGCACTACTCCCATCCTACTGTACAACCTATACAGGATATCCTCCATATTTAATACGCTTATGGCGTTAACGTGGTGTGTGCATGGGTTCCTGGTCACGTAGGTTTGCCTAGGAATGAAATGGCGGATTTGGCAGCAAAGGCGGCAACCACAAAACCCAGCATTAACATCTAACGTGTTACTTGGGAAGACTTTAGACTTGAAGTTCGGAGAGCGGTGCTGTCGTCCTGGCACGAAGAGTGGTCAGCTCTCCGCGGTAATAAGCTTAGAGAAGTGAAAGAACTTCCGATACACTGGGTATCTTCTCGCATATCTCGTCGCGAGGAGGTTAACTTGGCGCGGTTACGCACTGGCTACTGCAATTTTTCACATGGTTACCTATTTAAACGGAGCCCTGCTCCTCTTTGTCCGCTGTGCGACAACTTTTTGTCAGTTTGTCAGTTCGTCACGTGGTGCTAGTGTTATATAAATAACTGAAAGGAGGGTCAAGGTTATATCCCAGATGATGTTTGAAAACCCAACTTAAAGTCTATAACGCATGATTTTGATATTTCGAAACAAAATAAGTGGAATAATTATTTCATTCCCACCTTCCATTTGAGCATTCAGTTTTACATAACAGTTATACAGGCATTGATTTATATGATGTCTTCAGTGTCCATTTTTGGTTGAAATTACTATCGTACACGTCTACATTAATGGCGTATAATGTTGGATGCCTTCTGCACCATATTCGGTGTGAACCTGTATCACTTAACCATAGTATGTTAAGTGAACTATTAAAATCCTTCAACCATCATACCCAACTTGCAAAATTTAACAGCAAGCGACAGTTTCCATTATCACACATTCTCGTGGTCACTGTGTGTATTATTATAAGCTTAACTATCTTCTCTCTGTTAATCGTGATTAATATTTTGCTGGAATGGCAAATACTTAACAGTAATAACGCTGGACAGATATGTGCCGAAAGCATTAGCCTGACTGCGAATAGCTGCGGTAATGGCATCCAGCGAGCAGTGGGTTATTATACCCCAGAGTTCCATCGGCACCATATTAAACCACTATTATGGAAATGTTCATTAGCACTACAGACACCTAATTTTTCCCAAAAGAATTGAGCGACCCCTGAAGGATGAAGGATGGTGATAATCTGTTAATATTATAAAGAGAGAGTATTTGGTTTATTTGCGCTTGAGTGTCCACGGTATGTGGTGTGTATGAATATATGCGTGTATGTGTGTAAGTGTACCTATAAATATCATCAAACATGGCACGACAGCCCATTATAGGGCCTAGCCTTTTTGCTGCTTGGTCCTTTTAAATTTAGCCCTTAATAGCTCTAATGTCCTGCAACACACCATTCCCCATCTTAGCTTAGGTCCTCCAGCTCTACTAGTTTGCAGTGGCTGTGTTAAGGAAATTCTCTTTTTAATGCTATTACCATTCATTCGCACTAAATGTCCAGCCCAAGCTAATCTGCTAATTTTAATGCCCTTCACTAAGTTAGGCCCCTTAAACATGTCACACAACTCACAGTTCCTTCTTCATATCCACAAATTATTTTCTTTCACAGCACCAGAAATTGTTCTTAGCACTTTCCTTTCGTAAGTATCCAATAATTTCTCATCTGATTTCAGAAGCACCCAAGTGTCTACCGCATAAGTAATTACAGGTCTTGTGAGTGTCTTATAGTTCAGGATCCTGGCCCTTCTTGATAACAAGTACCGTCGCAGATTTCTCCTTAGTCAAAAGAAACACCTGTTTGCAGCCATTATAGGTTTTTGAATTTGTGTATGTTTGCAGAGAATCTCTGAGCCCAGATATTTAAAGTGGTGTACACTTATACAGTCTGGAAGTTCTAAGAACGTATTTCAATACATGGAGAACAGTATATGCAATCCTTACTTGAGGATGACGTACATTTAGCTTTATTTTGATTAATTTGAAGATTCATTTTCTTAGTTCAGCATCTCTAATTACCTTCTCTAGTGCAATGTTAAAAAATAAGCATGAGAGTGCATATCCTGGCCTAACTCCATTTTTAATATTAAAAGAATTTGTTAGGACACCATGGATTCTGACTAGGCCTGGTATCTATAAACATTACTTGAAACTTTACTATCAAACTTTGTATTCAATTTCAGCATCTTCCAAGAATACCACACAAATATTTTCAAGAAAATTCCCCACCCCAACCCTTAATGAAAAACTGTTTTGAAAATGAGTGTTTTGTCAAAAATGGTCGTAACGTTATTAAAATATATGTTTAACATATTTTAATAAACATGAAATGCATATCTTGGATTTTCTGATAACCTCTGAACTTTTCTTTATTCTGAATAAATTTTATATAACTGGTAAACCGTAAAAAATACAAAATATCTTACCACACAAAAATGTATGATCTCCTTAAAGCAACTAGTTACGTAAAGTAACTTTTTTCAGAAGTAACCCATCTTCGAGGTACTCCTTTATTGATTTGAATTTACTCTTCCTGAAAATAGAATTCCTTATTTGCTTTTGTTCCTAGCCGTGCAAAAGTGGAATTTCAAAACCATTATAAGGCGGCCAAATCTATAAATATGTACTATCACTTAAGTTGTAAGGAAAAACTGTTTCCACAAATGTTTACGTCGATTTAGATAGAATAATAAGCGTTTTTAAGAATAATTTGTACAGGAGTGTGTAGAGAAAGTCATGTGATAACACTTTCTTTAATAGCGCTGAGAGTACAAGTGCCAAATCCATCTTGAAATGCAGCAAAGCAGCATAACAAAAGTAAATCTCAAGTAACTTGTAAATTAGCACAACATACTTAAGCCATTAAGAAAGCAACGCAAGACATGCTTCAGTAAATTCACCATCTCTTTCAAGAAATTACGAGATACCATACTGTGTTTGCTTTAGCAGTCCATTAAGCTTCTTGCTCTGTAAAGTTTTGTTTGTTGGCCTAGGCAGCAACAGCTGGGAGGTTGTATGTTACATTATGTTTCAAGAGCTAAGGGTTAGCGGCGCTTTTCTATGTTCCTTACAACCCACAACACCGATCTCAAATTAATTTTGCTGCTCTATAAATTGGTTTCCTGGGTGATCCATTAATAACTGTGTTGTGAGCCGGTCACAACAGAGGCAGGAGAACCTTAGGGACTCCAACGGTCCAAATTGGTGCACAATTTCAGATTAAATTAAATATGTAACACAGGGTTTAATCTGCTATGTAAACAAAATGTCATGACCTTTTTTAAATTAGCTCAAGGGCTATTAATTTATTGTTTACTCTTTTGCAAAACTGTTCCGATAGTGCAATTATATTTTTGAAAAATTGGTATCAGGTATGTAAACGTTTAACAAGAGAAACGCGGTTTAAAATGCCTAGAAAACGTTTGAGAAAAACATTTAACTTTAGTTTGCTCAGCCATGAGTCATCTCTAGAAAACACCGCAGAAAATCCTCCCAACCAGGATTCTGAAACTTCGCCCAGTCAAGAAACGCTGCCTTAGCCAAGGGGGGTAAAGTCTCTCGCCCTTGGCGAACATCACAGGCAGTTCCACTCCAAGCTTCACTAGGAGCTCTTGGAAACGGAACCCCGCAGGCTTTGAGTTAAGGGTGCTATTTCTATATCGTTCTCTTAGCGTGGTGGTGAAAAAAGAAGCGAACGTTGGGTGCTTAGGCATACATCTAAGCGCACAACCATAATTTGCCAAGAGAATCTCACGCCGATATTGCAGAGGAGGTTCTGCGGACTCGGCGTAAAGGCTCACCACTGGGCTTGTTGGAAAAGCCCCTGTTGCAATGCGGATGCCTTTGTAAACTTTTCTTGTTGGTAGTATTTTTATTTTTTGAGTGAAATTTATATCTGGCTATTGCCATGAATCTTTTAAGGGCGCTGATGACCTAGAAGTTGAGTGCCCTTAAACCAAACCAAACCAAACTAGAATGTTCTGTAGGCGAGGAAAGAAAATTGCAGAAGATTCTGGTTATCTATTGATAGAGATTGTGGTATTTTTGCTGGACAAGAACACTACCACGTCTGCTTACCTCTATTTAGGTCTCTTGCTATCCAGTGCCGTACTATCCATAAGGTGGGATGCATACAAAATGTATCTAAAATTATAAGTGCAGAGAGATCCAATGATTTAAATATTCCACTTATTTTGTTTCGAAATGCCCTACAAGAACGTGGTCGACTGCGTGTGTCACAACGTGTGGCCAATGAAAGTGTGGAACAACGGGGGCAGCGTCTAGAACATATGCGACAACGTACCTCACAACGTGTGTCCGGCGAAACTATTGAGCAGCGTCAGCAACGTTTACAAGATCTGCGTCAGCGTGCGGTGGAACGAGCAGCCACCGAAAGTTGTGAGGAACGTCGGCAACGTTTACAAGATCTGCGGCAGCGTGCGGTGAAACGAGCAGCCACCGAAAGCTGTGAGGAACGCGAGCAACGTTTACAAGATCTGCCGCAGTGTGTGGTGAAACGAGCAGCCACTGAAAGTTGTGAGGAACGCGAGCAACGTTTACAAGATCTGCCGCAGCGTGTGGTGAAACGAGCAGCCACTGAAAGTTGTGAGGAACGCGAGCAACGTTTACAAGATCTGCCGCAGTGTGTGGTGAAACGAGCAGCCACTGAAAGTTGTGAGGAACACGAGCAACGTTTACAAGATCTGCCGCAGTGTGTGGTGAAACGAGCAGCCACTGAAAGTTGTGAGGAACGCGAGCAACGTTTACAAGATCTGCCGCAGTGTGTGGTGAAACGAGCAGCCACTGAAAGTTGTGAGGAACACGAGCAACGTTTACAAGATCTGCCGCAGTGTGTGGTGAAACGAGCAGCCACTGAAAGTTGTGAGGAACGCGAGCAACGTTTACAAGATCTGCCGCAGTGTGTGGTGAAACGAGCAGCCACTGAAAGTTGTGAGGAACGCGAGCAACGTTTACAAGATCTGCGTCAGCCTGCGGTGAAACGAGCAGCCACTGAAAGTTGTGAGGAACGCGAGCAACGTTTACAAGATCTGCGTCAGTGTGCGGTGAAACGAGCAGCCACTGAAAGTTGTGAGGAACGCGAGCAACGTTTACAAGATCTGCCGCAGTGTGTGGTGAAACGAGCAGCCACCGAAAGTTGTGAGGAACGCGAGCAACGTTTACAAGATCTGCCGCAGTGTGTGGTGAAACGAGCAGCCACTGAAAGTTGTGAGGAACGCGAGCAACGTTTACAAGATCTGCGTCAGTGTGCGGTGAAACGAGCAGCCACCGAAAGTTGTGAGGAACGCGAGCAACGTTTACAAGATCTGCGTCAGTGTGCGGTGAAACGAGCAGCCACCGAAAGTTGTGAGGAACGCGAGCAACGTTTACAAGATCTGCGTCAGCCTGCGGTGAAACGAGCAGCCACTGAAAGTTGTGAGGAACACGAGCAACGTTTACAAGATCTGCGTCAGTGTGCGGTGAAACGAGCAGCCACTGAAAGTTGTGAGGAACGCGAGCAACGTTTACAAGATCTGCGTCAGCCTGCGGTGAAACGAGCAGCCACTGAAAGTTGTGAGGAACGCGAGCAACGTTTACAAGATCTGCGTCAGTGTGCGGTGAAACGAGCAGCCACCGAAAGTTGTGAGGAATGCGAGCAACGTTTACAAGATCTGCGTCAGTGTGCGGTGAAACGAGCAGCCACCGAAAGTTGTGAGGAACGCGAGCAACGTTTACAAGATCTGCGTCAGTGTGCGGTGAAACGAGCAGCCACCGAAAGTTGTGAGGAACGCGAGCAACGTTTACAAGATCTGCGTCAGCCTGCGGTGAAACGAGCAGCCACTGAAAGTTGTGAGGAACACGAGCAACGTTTACAAGATCTGCGTCAGTGTGCGGTGAAACGAGCAGCCACTGAAAGTTGTGAGGAACGCGAGCAACGTTTACAAGATCTGCGTCAGCCTGCGGTGAAACGAGCAGCCACTGAAAGTTGTGAGGAACGCGAGCAACGTTTACAAGATCTGCGTCAGTGTGCGGTGAAACGAGCAGCCACCGAAAGTTGTGAGGAACGCGAGCAACGTTTACAAGATCTGCGTCAGTGTGCGGTGAAACGAGCAGCCACCGAAAGTTGTGAGGAACGTCGGCAACGTTTACAAGATCTGCGTCAGTGTGCGGTGAAACGAGCAGCCACCGAAAGTAATGAGGAACGTCAGCAACGTTTACAAGATCTACGGCAGCGTGCGGTGAAACGAGCAGCCACCGAAAGTTGTGAGGAATGTCAGCAACGTTTACAAGATCTACGGCAGCGTGCGGTGAAACGAGCAGCCACCGAAAGTTGTGAGGAACGTCAGCAACGTTTACAAGATCTACGGCAGCGTGCGGTGAAACGAGCAGCCACCGAAAGTTGTGAGGAACGTCAGCAACCTTTACAAGATCTACGGCAGCGTGCGGTGAAACGAGCAGCCACCGAAAGTTGTGAGGAACGTCAGCAACGTTTACAAGATCTACGGCAGCGTGCGGTGAAACGAGCAGCCACCGAAAGTTGTGAGGAACGTCAGCAACGTTTACAAGATCTACGGCAGCGTGCGGTGAAACGAGCAGCCACCGAAAGTTGTGAGGAATGTCAGCAACGTTTACAAGATCTACGGCAGCGTGCGGTGAAACGAGCAGCCACCGAAAGTTGTGAGGAACGTCAGCAACGTTTACAAGATCTGCGGCAGCGTGCGGTGAAACAATGTTCATTATGGTCCCTTTTTAAGAATTACAAACTAGAAGAAAGTATACGTGTTGATATAGATTAACGTGAATTCGCCGATTATTTACTAAAGTTGGGCAACGGCGAATTACCATTAAATACAATGAAAGAAATAGAATTGCCACAAAATATCATTTCAAACAACAATCTTATTGACGAAGTGTTTGGTGACTGCTTTGCCAGTGAAAATTATGAGGGAATGAAAGATAGAGCAATACTAGCACTACTCAATAAAGATGTTGACACAATTAATGAAGACATAGTTGCCAAACTTCTTGGAGAGTACAAGATATGTTACAGTCATGATGCGGTGAAAGACCAACCCGAAGGAGCACTTCAATTTACAACA
Source organism: Tenodera sinensis (assembly GCA_030765045.1). Taxonomy (NCBI): domain Eukaryota; kingdom Metazoa; phylum Arthropoda; class Insecta; order Mantodea; family Mantidae; genus Tenodera; species Tenodera sinensis. The sequence continues at coordinate 189,893,130 of CM060961.1, forward strand.
GAATTCCTTAATACTGTCAACATTTCAGACTTGCCACCACATGAATTGAAATTGAAAAAAAAATTCTTTAATAATGCTGTTGCGTAATTTGGATGTATCAGAAGGTCTGTGTAACGGCGTAAGACTCGTTGTGACAGGTCTCTGCAATAACATAATAAAGGCCAAAATTGTTACTGGTGAACAATCCGGCAAAGAAGTACATATACCTAGAGGCACTCTTGATTCATCGAAATGTCAACTTGGATGTACCATGCAGCGACACCAATTTCCGGTAGAGATCTGCATTTGCCATGACAATACACAAATCTCAAGGCCAAACTTTCGAATTTGTTGGAGTGCAGTTAAGATCATCAGTTTTTATGCATGGCATGTTGCATGTAGCACTTTCCAGAGTAAAGCAACCAGCCACATTAAGAGTACTCCTCCCAAATGAGAATCCTCGACATACTCGCAACATAGTATGGAAGGAAGTATTAGTTTAACACCCGTTTTCACAATGGTGAGAGTGGTTCTAAGAACACAATTTTATAACTTAATAGATGAACTATAAAATTAAAACCATAATGTATAAGAATATCTACAATAAAGTGTTAAACTAAGTGCATTAATTATTTTTTGCTTGTTTTTGTTCAATTACTGCAGTTCTATGTAGATACGATTCCAAAATATTCATATACAATATCGGTAATGTAACATATTTTGTCTAAATAGGTCTCTAATCTTATAGTATCGAGTAATTGGAATAAGTAGAGTGATTGGTAAACTCCTCCTATTCCTATTACTACATAAACAGCTAAACTGTAAATTACTTGTATAAATATATCAATAAATATTTATATGGAAGCAGGTCAGAGTCTACCCAGGTGTATGTCTATGTTCATCACTGGACGTCTTAGGCTGAAATGACGCTGCTATGAGATATATTTTATATCTATTTGTGTATATCTCGTATCTCGGAAACGGCTTCAACAATTAAGATGAATTTAGATTTATTTAACATTTTGCGTTTCAATTTTATATAAAAAGTATCTTATTCCCTCCCCCAAATCATAAAAAAAAAAAAAAAATTAAAAAAATTAAAAGAAAAGATGAGCGAAGCTCGGTCGCCCAGGTACTCTTATTAATATCAGTACATTGTGGAAGTGAATTTGGTTATGTCTTGCACAGTCAACTTCGAAGTAACCAATAACTATTTCTGTTTTACTGAGAGATGTGTGCCATAGATACCTAAAACTAGAGTTGTTTTCTTTATATTTTCAGAGATAGCCTTTCAAGTGTTCTATACCTGGGTGCAGGTCGAATTATGATCCTCCTTATGTAACCTGTTTTGGGTTTCCCAGGGACGAAGAGCGACACAAATTATGGTTAAGCAGAATACGCAAACATAGTTTTCAGTTTATTGAAAATTGTAGTCTTCATTAAACACGTCCCAGAATAGACGATCGTTCGTGAGGATAAATGGCAGAACAAGGATAAGCGAGTACATTTCATTGCAAGTGCTAACCCTTGCATTCATAGTACTGATGCTTTCCCTGCATTATAAATGAAAGCATGCCTCATTTAAGCTTTCTGCTTCCAAAGAAAAGAAGAACAAGAGAGGAAAAGGAAAATGAAGGGGTTCAACAGATCCTGGATCAAAGCCTATCTTCATACCAATGGAGTTAGAAAATGACAAGTTACTCGCATATGAAGATATACTTGTTTGCATCGAAAAATGTGTGAAAGAGTACAAAAATTGGGTACTCATAATCAATGTTACAGTGTTAAAAATTAATAAAGTGTCATTGCCTTATGTCGTTGGTTTTGTGGTGTCTAATGATAGGTGTTTTAAAGTGTACACAGACAATTGAATCCGGCTGCACTGAATCTATGATTTAGTGTAATCGTGGTGAAGTTTCATGTAGATGAATTATTTAAAATGTATGATGTGCCTATCTCAAACTTGAATGAAAATAAAGTTGCTGCAGCAGTGAAACTGTTAAAAAAGCGCGAGGTGCTAGACGCTGCAGAAAAAGTTAGGTTAGGTGTCCTTACAGAGCAGATAGAATTATTGAACCTGAAAAAGGAAAGGTATAGATTTCCATCAGATCTTTTTACATTGGCTCTTAGAATGTTCTTGATATCTCCTGCATGTTATAAAGCCATGCATCAGTCACAGCTACTAAAGCTCCCACATCCAAGGACCCTAAGAAAACTGCCAATCTAAATATAAGGGATGACAATTTTAACTAATTTTTACATTCTTGATCGCATTTGTTCCATGAAAACTGAAGAAAGGGTAGTTAATCTTTCGATGGATGAAATTTACATTTCACCAGAATTAACGTTAAAAGATGGTGAATTGGTAAGCACTAGGGCAGTAGATACACAAGAGCTTGCTAAAACACCTCGAGTATTTTCAACACATGCTCCATTTGGTAATTATTCAGAGGCCGTTGCCATTTTGACAGTTAGTGGTAATTCTGGGGACTTGTTCCATACTACTATGAGTGATATTCTTTGTGACCTTGGCAAATATACATTTTATACTTCGAAGCTATCTGCAGCTGTTTTATACATGGAAAAGTTTATAGGTGACAGGGAATTGTGAGACAGATTTTCATACTGAAATATATTTCATAAACCTGTCATGACAATTTTTAGAATTCGACATTTCGACGTATCTCTGTTTCAATAAACTTTTTGCCAAATCTTAAAATATGTACTGCTTTATAAAACAGAAATACGTCATGATCTCTCGACAGATTTACAAATATGTGGAACCCTAATCACAGTTATGACAGTTGGTGATTGATATGTCAACAATAGCCATCTGTAATATTTGAAATTATGTAAATAAGCCTCAAGGGCAACTTTTGTGTCCAATACACTGGCTGAACGTGGGCTCACAGTATTGTGGAAATGCAGTAATTTCTTTCAAAAGTTATATTTAGTGTCAAAGTTAAGGGAAGGAAACCTATCTTAAAGAATACCATTTTCCTTTCATATTAAGTTATAAATTATAATGTATCAATCTTTCCCCATATTTAAATTTTGGCTATTATTTTATGTCATTAATTACTAATTCAATAATTAAATTACGACATCGATCATATACAAAATTCATATAATTTCTTTTGATGATAAAAAATTGTATGATCGTCAGTCCTAATCTATTGGTTGTTATTACTGGTGCATAAAACGCCATTTGGAGTGAAATAATAATTTAGATTTGACAAAAATTCAAATGTTTGTCATAAGTCTTTGGAAATTCTACAAGTTTTACCTGTCACAGCTGTTGAAATTTATACAAAGGACCTGAATTTTCCTTCACATAACATATTTCAGTATTTTTACTGAGCTAATATATAAATCCTATAATTAAACAGTTCATCGATTGCAATTAGTTTGGAACCAGAAATGTTTCACACTATTCTCTGTGACATTTCAGTATCTATGTACATCGGCGTACGGTTGTGACGGTAGTCACAGCAATCTGTAATAATTATATATATATATATATATATTATATGGCGAAAACGTTCGTTTGATGTCGCTAGATAAAACAGGACACTGAAAGAGAAATATAACATTTAGAACTGCGTGGAAGAGGAGATGTAGGTTAGCGCCTTTAAAAGCGTTTCAAGGCAAACGCCAGATATGAATCTCATTCAAAGAAAAAAAAAAAAAAAAAAAAAAAAAAGAAAGAAAGAAACAAAATACTAGGAAAAAGGAAAATATTACACAAGTATAAAAACAGAGTGACAATAGCCACAATTAAAACAAAGTGATAATGTCCAAAAAGCATAAAAAAGAGATACCTAACATTTCAAACCCTAAAAATCATGTTACACTACGCTAAAAATTTTAAAAACTTCTTGCACCACTTGTTTATCGTCCGCCAAGACCTCTGCAAGTCTGGCAGGCAGCTGCAGGGAGTCTCGAAGGATTGCTTCTGTGCTTTTCAAATGGGAAGAAGTTTGTCCTTGAGGGCCCCCAGGCCGGCTACCAATCGGAGTCCTGCTGTGTTGTAATGTTGCTTTCCCTCAAGTGGGGCTTGACGCGCGCCAACAGAATCCGTCTCTACTAGTAGGACAGTGTGCGAGAGAGAGGAAAATATATAAATAATGGGGGTAATGAGCTTGCAACGTTGTGCACATATACGTATTTCATTGGCTACAGATCAGAACTCTGCCCATTTGAAAAGCACAGTAGAGAGGAACACTCTAGCAGCACGTGACGGACCGACAAAAGGTTGTCGCACAGCGGACAAAGAGGAGCAGGGTCCCGTTTAAATAGGTAACTGTGCGAGAAATTGCGGTAGCCTATTCGCAACCGAGCCAAGTTAATCTCCTCGCGACGAGATATGCGAGAGGAAGTTACCCAGTTTATCGGAAGTTCTTTCACTTCTCTAAGCTTATTACTGCAGAGAGCCGACCACTCTTCGTGCCAGGACGACAACATGGCTCTCCGCACTACAACCTTAAAGTCTTCCGAAGTGCTTTAGCTTGTACTCTAGCAAGATCTACGTAATTTGTGTAGCTTTTTGTTTATCTCTGTTTATGAGTTATGGGAAAGTCATTTAGAATGAAGAGAATTACAGAGGCTATTCTCAAGAAATTTAAGAAACACGTTCTATATGTCATAAAAATATCTTCATCGTGTGGTATTTTAATTAAGATAGAGTAGCGCTGTAGATGTATGTTCACACATATAAATGATAGGATTATCGGTACTTCTGGTAGCATTTGGTAAAGAAACAATACAAAATACAACGAATTAAGAAATTTAATATCAAATTCAAATACAATTATCTCCAATAACTGTAATCATGACTTTGGTCATGATATTACCCGTGATCACTATCGGTGTCTTGGATCCGAAGTGTGGTACACTTAAAGCAGCTTCCAAATATTTTCAAAGACATTACTCTTCCGTAGGCTAAGTGGCCTTTATATACCGTCTGTCAGCTTCAAAAAGGTTCAAAGTTCAGCGCTTTCTAGAGGAATCTCGCAAATCATGATCAAAAAACGTAAAGAACGCGCTCGATACGAGGTAACGCCCGATAGGTATGCAACACACCTAACGTTCAGGTAATGCGGTAATCTTAACGTACAAATTCTACTAGGAAAACTACTGTGGTCTGCATTACTTTTTCAACTCTAGTTCCTACCATACGCAAGGCATTAAGAAAGTTTATTATTAATTGTCGTTGTCGTTAGTTGTCGTTGTCGTTGTCGTCGTCGTCGTTGTCGTTATTATTATTATTATTATTATTATTATTATTATTATTATTATTATTATTATTATTATTATTATTATTATTATTATTATTATTATTATTATTATTATTATTATTATTATTATTATTATTATTATTATTATTATTATTATTATTATTATTATTATTATTATTATTACACAGGGTTATCATGAAGTGACTCCGCAGTTTCCTGTATCCCGTGTAATCAAAATTCCCCTAGAGAAGGGAATTCCGGTGACAGCACTGGCAGCCACGAGTCTATGGTTATTTATAACGTTCTACGAAATTGACTAGATGATAGATTTACGTACGTAATTCATGAAAAGTAGTGTAGATAAACAGGCTGCCAAGTTATCTAGGGCGGTAGACACCGGCACGGTGCGGTGAGACTTGTTCATCATCATCATGATCATCATCATCGTCATCATCATCATCATCATCATCATCATCATCAGGAATATAAAGTGAGTATGTGAAATCTAAACATTCAATACGTTTTATTGCTAAAGTAAGCAAAAGAGAAATTTTATTGTCAGAATATAGCGACCTGACTTTTAAAGTTTTGACCTTCAGCTTCTGAAAGCTACAACTAAATATGTAATGAAATTATTTTTGCAAATATATATCTTAATTAACCTGAAATAGATCAGAAAAGTTTAAGTAAGAATAGTTTCTGGAGGAGATATAAAAATAAAAGATAATGAAGGGAGAAAGTCACATGAATGCAACACATCAATTTAATTTGGATGTTTATAAACAAGTGGTTTTGTATCTCTATCTGTAGATTGCTGCATGAATTTCTTTTTTATGGTTAAATACTATCAATGAAAACTATATGCATATGATGATATGCAACATTCCCAGAAATTGATTTGGCATTTCACTGAGAGAGTAATAGGAGCTAGTGAACGCTGCTACGCCACTATTTTCTGGAAACATTAGCGCTCAGTAATGTGAACTCAAAGTAATCTGGATCACATTTGACGCTCTGTCGAACAAATAGGTAATCCTCTCGGATGCATGAGGATTCTCCACGCACCAGTAACATACGTTATGTTCACTGACTTTCCATTATTGCATAGGTAGAATAGGCTATCACAGCATAAAGGTTGTTTTCAACCAATGTGCGATTTACAGTATTGCCATACCGTGTTCTTGCTGTAGGAAGTGCGGCAGATGAATCCATCCTTAATGAATGTCACTCACCAGGGGCAAATATTCTAGTTTCACACAAATTAATCACCCAGAAAAATAGAGGGAAATATTTGTAACACATTTGTAATACTTTCGCCCAAATATGCTTCATCATACTAATGAATAGACACAACTCCATCTATTCGATGTCTGGAGCCACTTAGAATGGCCATAATTTGTGCATACATTATATTTGTACTTAACAGTACTTCAACTCAAAATATTGCCAGGATGGTGCCAGAGGAATTACGTTGACTATTCCTCTTATAGGTGATTTGGTTGAAGTCAAACAATCATGTGCATAACAATTTCAAAGTTCAAACAATGGCGGTCTTTATAGGAGAAAAAAATTATCACTAGGGCTCGGAAGTTCATGCCCTAAAAAACACTGAAATATGCATGCAACTATGCTCTTAAAAACTTCAAAATATGCCAAGAAATGTGCACTATTTCATTAGAACAGTTCACGTCCCTTTGCAGTAGACCAGTTAGTGTAAATAATAAAGTTGAAGCAGAAGTGTTCCCGCTGCTACTATTAACTGCTAAATTGCAGTTCACAACCAACACTACACAAATTTTCAACAGTAAAACGTCGTCTATTGTCTGGCAAAACACTTTTGTAACGTGAATAGCTTCTTTACACGTCACAAGATGTTATAGGGGCATATTTAAATGATGTTAACTGTTTCACATAGAGAGTCAATTCTCTTGGTGTGCCAGATGGTTTTCTTTCGAGGATGTCTCGAATATCGCACATCTATTTATAACCAGAATTTTTTGAAATTACATAATTCACTTTCTCTTTCACTTTTTGTCCTATGCTACCAGGAACCGAACTTGGATCACATATTGTTTTTTTCAAGCACAGTAAGTGATTCATGCAAAGGAAATCCTACAGCTTCCAATGCCGTTATGGCTGTTTGTAAGAAAGAAAAATGGGCAGATATGAAACTAAGATCCTTCTTTAACCCAGTGCCTGACAGAATATTTTGCATAGTTTGCATTGATGAAGCACCGTTCTAATCCAATTAATTAACAACCTCTCCCATTATTTCTATGTGCTCAGCACAATATAAAACTGCATCGACGCATGTTCCCCATCGAGTTAACACCGGTGTAGGAGGAAGTCGGATATTAGGTGCTGTTGATCTAAACAACTTAACTCTTTTAGGAGACTTAACAAAAATTCTCTTTGTACTGGGCACAAATCTATCTACCAGTGGGAAAGAATCGCGTATTGTCTCCGAAATTCGATGAAGAGCGTGTGCCTAACAAGTTATATGAATTAAGTTAGGAAAAATACCTTTCAGAGTTTTTCCTGATTTTACCATACAAGGTAACAAATAAAAGCAACCAGCTGTATTCGATTCCACATGGGCATTGTAATTTCAAAGAGTCCATCACAAGCTGTGTGACAGTTACATTGTCAGTGGCCGACAATTTGCACATATTGAGGAGATAAGCTGTAATCTTTTGTTCATTATTTAAGGCACCCACGATTATGTTAGCAATAGAACGGCGTTCAGAATCAGAGGTTTCATCAACAGACAACCACACAAACTGATCCGCTAAATTTTGTATATTTGACAATACGTTATTGTAACAATGCCCTACATAAGTCTTACGCAGTGTACTTTCTTCAGGCACATGTTGAGTACACTTGGCAAGAAAGTTTTTAAATATAGGATTGTTAATTTTGAACAAGATAATATCAGCAGCTAAAAATACTTGGCACAAGTCATAGGAAAATTCAGCAACCCTACTTCCTAAACACTCTACTAGTTGTTTTAGAACAAGTTATTTGTTTGCGAGTTTTCTGATTAAATTCTCCTTATGTTTTGCTGTGTTTATGTCCTGAACTATTTGAAATCTTTTCTCACTCCCTATATTTTTGTCACACGCTCCACAGAACCGTACCCTATTATCTGTAGATATTAAATCACCCGAAAACTCTTTCTGTAAATTAATTAATCTAGCACTCTAAGTGGGTTTTATTTTCGGCATCTGAAGAGCTTTTTAACATTTTATACGCCTAATTTAATTTGGAGGGAACCAGTTCACAACACTGTTACGTTTGAAGACCACGCAGAGGCAAGCGTTGCTATAATCGTGCTGCTCAAAACGTTGACCTGCACATTATCTTTGTTAATATAAACCTCTCAGATAACGCACTGATTATTCTCTACGCACAAACATATAATGAAAGGATGGAAACAGAGGATTCAACAACATGACTCAGCATTGCTTCTCGCCACCTAGCGAGAAAAAAAACCCATAAAAATCATTAAAATATGCTATATAGAGGCTATAGTATTGAAATAATATGCATTTATCAAAATCAAGAAAATATGCAGTTATATGCACCAAAAATCACGTCCAAATAACTTAAAATTCCATAATTCGTGCACATAATGTAAAAGCATGCATTTTTAACCCCTATGAAAAAACATGCAAATGCATGAACTTCCTAGCCCTAAATTATCACATTTCATTATCATCTCCTCTGAATTTTGTCACCTCCTATGCTTTTCTTATGTTACAATCAGGTTAGAGAATTTAGCTGCGCTGTCCTACAGATGCGCAACAGCTTACGTAATTTGACACAACAGAGCCTCTGTCCAATTATCAAAAATGGCTGACCGGCTTCAGTGAACCATCTAATGCTGAGATAGATGAAATAATTCGAAGAGGGAGCCTCAGGCCAGACAATACAACAGAAATATGTTTTGAATCAGTTCGAAAAATTTTGTATGGAACGAAGTTAGAAAGTAACAGCAGATATTTCAACTCCCGATATTGCCAACATCTTAAAAGATTGGAGCATCAATGTGATAATATTGTAGGCCGTGCAAATGAATGCTGATGTATGTATGCATGCTACATGTTTGTTTCAAGAGGTTAGTGCTTACAACATAGCATTTAAATAACATTTCATAGACCATATCATCCTTTAATTCGTGAAATAGTGTTACTAAGTGCAGCTCGTGATGAAAAGATAACACGAATTGCTTCCCTCCCCATATAGTTCAAGATGAGAGCCAACAGCTCTCTTAGTCTGGTTAGAAGAAAGCTGCATTGAAAAACGTCAGCTGTTAGTTGATTATATGGCACTTAAGCAGGTCTTATGTTTATCCATATCAGTTGCCAGTTGTTACTTTAAGTATAGTAGAGCACACAAATTTGGTGCAGCAGTGAATCTAGTGGCTAGTCAAAGAAGTATTTACTGCAAAATCAGGCTCAAATTATTACTTTTAAACATACACGTTCTTTTTAAAATATGCAGCAGCGAAAAATAGGACACCGATTCTCGTTCTACGTCTGCCTTACAGGGACCAGGCCAATCGGCTGTTCCGACCTCAATCCATCGTAGTCTAGATCTTCCTGGATCTCTTCTACCTGTTGGTGCATAATATACCTATTATCCTTTTTGGAATCTTTGAGCTGTCCATTCTGTGTATGTTTCCACGAATTTTTCCAATATTTTATCATTTTGTCCTGTATTGCAAATATATGTAGGTACTTAATTTTTCTCATTTCTATATTTTTTTATTTTATCTAACTTGGTATATCCTAATACGGCCCTCAGAAATTTCAGTTTTGTAGCCTGTAATCTTTTATATTCTTTCTGTTTTACAGCAAAAGATTCACTGTGTACAATAAAATCGGTACCACCAGAACTTTCTAGAATTTCACTTGGGAGTCAACCCTTGTTTTCAAAGTTCTTCGTATTGTGCCACACATTAATTGGCATTTGTCCATTTTATTGTGCATGTCTCTATGATTGTGGAAAGTCAGTTCACACCCAATAATTAAAAGGCTGAATTTGTTGTAAAATACTTCCTTCGAAAACGGTTTTAACTCTTACTGGGTGTTTACCCCGGAAGACCATGCTCTCGGTCTTAGAAATAGAATTATATTCTTTGCATGTCTGATGAAATGCGAAAGTTTCTTTCTGAAGATTTTCTTCTGTACTATAACTAAATCGTCTCCGTAAGCTAAAACCTTATGATTAGTTCGGGTACTGAAATTCCAGGCGGTGCACATTATTTCCATCTTCGTAAGATGTCTATATAAATGTTAGTCACGCCCCTTGGTTAGCTGTCGTGCATATTCTTTTACAATTCGACATACTGAGCTTAAAAGAGGTACCTCTATTTAAACTTTTTATACATTTTATCAAATACGTGGGGTATCCACACTTCTCCATTATCTCTCACAATTTTCGCCTATCAACTTTGTCAAATGCTTTTTATAGATCTATAAATGTCAAATACGTAGATAAATTATATTCTCCCCTTTTCTCTATCTACTGCCTCATTATAAATATATTATCAGAGAAAGATCTTCCTTCTCTTAATCCATTCTGTTCTTATAAGCAAAAGCGAAATTCATTTAATTCGACTGAAAAAAAAAATGCCTAGCAGCTGAATGCTAAAGCGTAGGGAAAGCAAATGTATCTTGCGCTAGTCACGGCCATGTCATATTAGATTTATTATCTATACTAAATGTATCGTGCAACGTTAGTATACCAGCATAACAAGGGTTCATTTTTTCTAAGAGTTGTTGATGGGAAGCACCTAGTATCAAAATCCCTCAAAATCATTATTTTTGACCAAACTGAGTTATGCATCGCTTCTGATAAGATTTTACCTCAATGAATTCAATGTAACCAAGACATACGAGCAAAACCTGACTTAAAATACGTAGTAAACAAACAGGTTACCACATATAACACGTATATTCACATTTGTAGTAGTGCACAAATTAGCGCTTTCGGTGACTTCCGAGTTTGTCGAAGGAAAATGGTGCGATTTCACATAATGTGAAGGTAACTTCCCTAGAAATGCAGGCATTAATTTCTTCTAAGTCTATAATCACAATAATGAACATTTGATTTGAAAATAAATAAGTGGTTAAGTGTTTTGAGGATGGGATTGATGGGCTCACCAAAAAAAATTACACACGTTACTATGCTGGGAAAGTGGCTCTAATTGATTCTTCTGGACAAATTCAAACAAGCTCATCTTGTAGAAAGAATATTTCCAATGGTCTGACATTCTTTCATTCTACCAAAACGGGTGTTCGGCTTAATTGAAAAGATACCATCCTTGAGCTAGAAAAGGATAAAAACATTATACAGAGACCTGGAACAGTATTTAAGGGAACAAATATTCCCGATCACGATTGGAAATCTGCAACCAAAACGGTGCTTAAGATACCTGGACAAAGGCATTTTTAAATTTAAGCTCAAATAATTTAAAGCTAAAACAAGAAGCAGAAGAAGAAATCTAAACAATTTTGTGATTGACGGTGAAGCTTTTTTATCGCAATGCAGTTTGTAGGCCTAAGCTTCTCACTAAGACTAATCTAAAGATGACGTACGTTAAACTACAAACTTCTGTCAGGTATCTAAATAACTATAAAAAAAATTGAAGATGATGAACAAGCAATGAGCTGTTTCAGCTTTATTCTGCTTTATAAAACCAAAAGATGTAGGACCTCATATTGAAGAATTTGAAGACGCGTAGTTCATGAGGAAGTAGGCCCAAAATATGACCTAAGGGTCATATTTTTAATAATGCTTTCTGATTTGTGTTGTAATCAAACGACACCTGCTTTTATTAGTTATTAAAACTAACTTTTTAGATAACTGAATTCATGAGAAAGCTATTTTTATATTACGCACGTAATACAACCTCTTTTAAGATTAACCATACTTTCAAATATTTCATTCTTCAGTTTCAGAAACCATTAAACCCCAATTTTCATATCAAACCCCGTTACATCCAATTTTCATCAAATTTATTTCTGAAATATTTAAAAAACCATATTTCAGAAGTAACTTTGGGTAAGGCTTTGTTGTGAGCAGCTTTTCTTAAACAATTAGGTGAATGGATTTGGCGGCATTTGATACTAAGTGCCCCCATATGTTTAAATTCTAGCCGCAATCATTCTCAGAAAACGCTAGGGTTGTTGATGTTAAATATATTTACATCCATATTTTTTAACAATAAAGCCTTTATTTTAAAATATTGAATGTGAAAGCACAATTTGTTCAGTTATTGAATACAATCTAATTTTTGCAGTGTGAAATCTAACTGCAAATTAAGGAACATTCCACATCCTGTATGTTTCTAACCAAAAACACTTTTGGAAATGGCTTAAAGACAGGGTTTATTTCCTATAAACAGTAATGATACAGCCCCACTGTCAAGTTTACGTGTGTAATTTCTGTAGCTCTTTAATGGAAATCCCTTCTCGTGAAAGGAGCATAGTAGTAATAGCGTAATGAGCAAAACTCTTCCCATTTGAAAAGTACTGTAGTTGATTTGGCAATGCTGGCTGCTTCTCCCTGAAGGGCGAACTGCTATGCCATTTCTGGGTAAGTACCAGTCAACATATATGTACCTTCACGGCTTCCTTTGGGATACTCTGCACGTTTGACCTAGATAAACCCCATGCTTGTTGCAGATTATCACCGAGTTGTTCAAGAACTTATTTATCTTCAGGAATACCTGCCATGAATATCTACTCTCAGGAAAGTGTTAAGGAAACTTAGGAGAAAGACTAGTCACTGCATCAATTATTGCGCCTTAGGTGTAACCAGAGGAGGTCTTGCATATTTCTTGTCGGCGTCATTATTATCGTCTTTTTCTGCCGGAAGGAAGGGACATGATGCAAAGACAAGATTTTTTGATAATTATTTGAAAAATTCGCATTAATAATTTACGTTAGTGGTGTTTTGTATTGAATATTATACTAAAAATTCGCATTCATTTTGCATAAATTTTCGCCTAAAATTTAGACGTTACTGAAATTAAAATTAACAGGTAAGTAATGCTACTGTAACATTATTGTTCAAAATTTCTCCAAATTAAAACATTTATTTATTATTATGATGACATGAATCACTATATACTGGGTGTCCCCTCACCCCCCTCAAAAAAACACTGACAACGCTTAGTATGTTGTGCGGGATGCCATACATATCGATTTTCAAATAGGAACCCCTGGAGAGCGCCTTAGTTTGAGAACGAAAGGTTGTGGCAATTTGTTAACACTCGTGATATCTTAATACGGAAGTTATGCAACCTAATCTGTGTACTGGGATGGATGACCTGAGCATATGTAACGACATTCCTCCACATGCGCTATATTCCTCCAGAGTCCTTGGTGCGCATCCTACTGCGTTACTTGTGCAGTTTCTAATACAGTAAGGTTTCTTAAACCGCAGTGCGAAACGTGTCAGTACACAGTTGTTGAAATGTCCAACTTAAGCACATTTTGATGTAAATCTGAGGAATCGCCTCAACGTTCGCATATGCAAATCGATGGATTGGTAGAGATGGACCAGTTGCATGGCCAGCACGGTTACCAGATCTGACACCGCTTGACTGTTTTCTGTGGAGTTGTATGAAGAGTGTGATGTATAACACTCCTGTAACGTCAGCCGAGGATCTTATGCCTGGAGCCTGATTTTCTTGAAAATGGCTCTAATGGTTTTGGTTGAATGTCACATGTTTCAGACATTTTATTGCAAATAAAATGTATGTATTGAGTTTTCTGGCTATAGCCCATGAAGTCCTATTTTCTCTGGAGGACTTCTGATAACTGGTAAACCATAAGAGATAGACCAAATCTTACTATACAAAAATGTATATGCAAATAAACTTTTTTTGAATCGCGAACCATTTCGGAGGTATTCCTTGTGTGAGTTTTGGAGACCTTAAAGGTACTTCTGTCAAATAGAACATCGTTATTCATTTTCTATATGTTAACCATGAGAGAAGGGAACATGAAAGAACGGAATCTGAAAGCTTTAAAAGATTTGACTGTCGTATTCCCATATTCTCATATTCCCGTTGCACCTAAAAGACAATAAAAAATATAATTTCTACAAATGTTTATTTCAACTAACACGAAGAATATACAGGATTAAGAGCTTGTAAGAATGGTTAGTACAAGAGTAGAGAAAGTTATCTGAGTAGGTACAACTTATCAGACTTTTTTGATCCAGAGGGACTCAAAACATATATTTCCGGTGAAATCTCTACTTCTAATTTTTGGGTGGAATACAATACTTTCTCTACTTCCTCTACGTAGTAGAGCCCAGGGTCTCTTAAAAATGTAGAAAGCAGTTTGTAGCCATCGAGAAAAATAATCTTCTCAGGTGGTCATAAACGTCTTCATGTTACGCAGGACACAATTTGTTCTTTGTATAATTATTTAGCATACACAGGCAATAAGCTCGGTTACTACATATGCGTTATAAGTAGATGCGTTCGTCTTGCTTTTCTAGCCTTCATTCTTACATGCTAAATCCCCATGTACATATAACGCTTGGAATTAACTATGAAGCTTTTATCTTATCTTACATGTATTTTATATGGATTTAATTACTACATTTCTTCAAAAATAGATATGTCTATGGATATCAATTCAACTCTAATACACCCTTTTTTGGCGCATTCTTGAGCTTGTGAATTTGTTTGCTAATTCACGACTGCGTTAAATTATTTCTTTGTGCATTTAGGCAACTTACTGATAAACTTAAAAAGGGAAAGACAATTGATACATTTTTCCTCTCATGCACCGTTTAAAGTTTATATATTAACGAACAAAATAAGCACGGAATTACCTCAATAATTGCATCAGATTCTTCCTCGACAGAAGCGCGTTTTCGAGGAACATCGCTTCCTTTTGTGGACATTATTGGTAGTAAGATGTAGTGGCACGGTTTTGTTTGGCTTTATTAGTTTCCACATGGATCGGGTCCAGGCTTCGTCTTTTAGAGGTGACTTTGAAGCTGTACGTATGTATTTATGTTAATTCTCTTCTAGATGTTGCGTAATCGCCTTAGCAAGCACGTCCATTTAGACTACAATTTGTTGGCTTTGTAAGTCCTTTTTAGTATTTAGTAATTGAAATTAGGGACAGGCTTACGTAGCGAATAAGTGCAAGAAAGCTAGTAATATTAATGATACTACTCTTCTGTAGTAGATGTTACCACTTCGGCTGCTAAATTCGAATGTTACATTTTGTGTTACTCCTAAGTTATATGCAGTACTCCGTGGTAATATGCTGGCTTCTTATTCCAGAGGTCGTGGGTTCAAACTTGGAGGAGGACGGGTGTATACAACCTTAACATGCCGCGCGGGATGACTCAGGTGGTAAGTTTCAGCCATTTTGGATGTTCAATTGTTATGTAACAGTCGTTTGAGCGAGTTTATGTATTTTTATGAAAATGGACAAAATCGAGTATCGAGCTGTCGTTAAATATTTATTTGCTTAAGGTAATACGCCTACGCAAACCAAGAATGAGTTGGATTCTGTGTATGGGGACCCTGCACCCTCATTTACCACAGTGAAATTTTGGGCAGCTGAATTTAAACGTGGCCGTAAGAGCTTGGGATGTGATGAACGTTCGGCACGTCCAAAACATCGTCAAAGTTCACCAAATGGTGCTAGACGACCGCCAAATTAAAGTGAGAGAGATAGCAGAGGCTATGAACATGTCGAAAGAACGTGTATGTCACATATTAAATCAACATTTAGACATGAGCAACCTGTCCGTGCGTTGGTTGCCGGGTTTGCTCACGCTAGACCAAAAACGTGTTCGAATGAACATTTCCAAGGCTCTGTTGGCGCAGTTTAGGCGCAATAAATCCGAATTTTGGCGCCGATTAATTACTGTAGATGAAACTTGCGTACACCATTAAACGCCCAAAACAAAAATACAGTCCAAACAGTGAGTTAACAGGGGGAACCGGCTCCAGAAAAAGCAAAAAGTGCTTTTTCGGCTGGGAAAGTGATGGCGACTGTTTTTTGGGATAGTCATAGAGTTATTTTAACCGATTATCTTCAAAAAGGAAAACCCCTTACAGGAGAATACTACGCTACATTACTGAAGGAAGAACTTCCGGAGAAACTGCCACATTTGCAGAAAAAGAAAGTCCTGTTTCACCATCAATCCTGTCTCACACCTCAGCAGTTGCAATGGCGAAAATTCACGAATTACGGTTTGAACTGCTTGACCATCAGAATTACTCACCAGATCTAGCCCTAAGCGACTTCTTTTTGTTCCCTCATCTGAAAATTGCGCTCGGAGGACAGAGATTTTCGTCAAATGAAGAGACAATCACCTTCGTGAACAATTATTTTGCAGAGAAAAACGCCCAGTACTATTTGGACGGGTTACAGAGATGGGAGCATCGCTGGGAGAAGTGTGTAGAGTCACAAGAAGAAGGCTATGTTGAAAAAAAAAAATGTCTTTCATCTTTATTAGGTCGGGAACTTTTCAGTATAAATAGCACTTCTGCAAAAATAAAAAACTAAATAAAAACGCATTCAGTTTTCTGAGGGTATCATTTGTGCTTATTATTAACACCTACCTCCTAAAGTCAGATATGTAATTAGTTTTTCTGTGTTGGACATAATTTTCAAGGTATAGGAAATATTTTTTTTTTTTTTAGTTTTAGTTTTCAGTACTACGCTGTGTATTTAAATACACATGTAATCAATCAGTAACCATTCATACTATAAAAGAAAAAAATATATACACTCCTATACATTATCATCTACTGTATGAGATTACATACTTGAAATCAAAAAAGATATAGGTATACAACATATTTTCTCTAAGAATATTAAAACTTAGTATTTTCTTCTATGAACAATTTTGCAATCCCCAATAATGTTCCAGCAGTAGTCAGCTAGCATTACAGGCATTCATTTTCCTTCATAACATTTTTCTAAGAGCATTATGTCTTGATGGAATCTTCCACCATGTTCGTCGGAAACATCATAAAGGTCTCAGGAAATAGAGAACCTACAAAGTGTACGTTTAAAGACATGTTGCACCCTAAATCCCTATGTGCATTTATCATTTCTTCAACCAATTTTTTGTATTCAAGCTGTTCTCGGGCTTCGAGCCAGGCTCGAAGCCCGAGAACAGCTTGAATATGTTCGTCGCCAGGAAAGCTTCAGTTCTTATTTCAATTTTTTGTAGTTATTTTTTTTTTCAGAAAGTTTTGGGTTACATTCATGAAACAGAACCATGCTTTTTTACCTTGTCTACTATGTATAGTATGAAGGGGAAGTGTTGAATTCCACCCAATAATTGGATGTTGAGATTTCACGAGAAATATTTTTTCAGACCCCCTGAATCCAAAAAAAAAGAAAAGCATTTTTAGAAAAAGGTTCGTGCGTGTGTCTGTGTGTCTGTCAGTCTATGAACAGCACAACTCAGAAACGAAAAGTCGGTTAGAAACCAAAGTTAGTATTTAAGTTTAATATCTTTCAAAGGTGCGACACAAAATTTATGAATAAAATTGCTTCACCCGTTACACGGAAAATATTTCGAAAATTTTTATTTTCTTGAAAGTGGCTATAACGATTTTGATTAAAATGTCATATGTTTGAGTTATTTTTATTACAATTCATATGTATATCTTGAATTTACAGACTATAGCCCCTGAAGTCGTATTTGCTCTACACGGCTTTTGCATAACTGGTAAATCTTTAGAGATAGATCAAATCTCAATTTATGTCTGTCAAGTTTTTTATAAAGTGAACCATCTCGGAGTTATGCCTTGTTATTTGTGTGAGATTTGGAGAACTCAAAGGTACTTCTGTCAAATGGAATATCGTTATTCATTTTCTATATGCTCACCATGAGAGAATGGAACTTAAAAGCTTTAAAACACTTGACTGTCGTATTCCCATATTCTCATATTCCCGTTGCACATACAAAAAAATAAACAATAACATAAGTTCTGCAAATATTTATTTCAACTAACACGAAGATGTAGTAATAAGAGTTTGTAAGAATGGTTAGTACAAGAGTAGAGAAAGTCATGTGAGTGCAACACATCAGACTTTTTCGATTCACCGGGCCTGAAAACATACATTTACGGCAATAAGCTCGGTTACTGCATACGCGTAGGACATTGCGTACCATTATAAGTAGATGCGTTCGTCTTGCTTTTCCAGCCTTCTTTCTTACATGCTAAATCCATGTATAACGCTTGGAATTAACTATTAAGCTTTTATCTTATCTTACATGCATTTTCTATGGATTTAATTTCTACATTTCTTCAAAAATATATATGTCTATGGATATCAATTCAACTCTAATACATTCTTTTTTATGCATTCTTGAGATTGTTGAATTTGCTAATTCACGACTGCATTAAATTATTTCTTTACGCATTTAGACAACTTACTGATAAACTTAATAAATAAAAGACAATACATTTTTCCTCTCATGCACCGTTTAAAGTTTATATATTAACGAATAAAATAAGCACGGAACTGCCTCAAAAATTGCTTCGAATTCTTCCACGGTAGAAGCGCGTTTACGAGGAACATCGCATCCTTCTGTGGAAATTATTGGTAGTAAGGTGAAGTTGTACGGTTTTGTTTGACTTTATTACTTTCCACATGGATCGGGTCCAGGCTTCGTCTTTTAGAGGTGACTTTGAAACTGTACGTATGTATTTATGTTAATTCTCTTCTAGATGTGGCGTAATTGCCTTAGCAAGCACGTCCATTTAGACTACAATTTGTTGACTTTGTAAATCCTGGTTAGTATTTAGAAGTTGAAATTAGGGACAGGCTTACGTAGCGAATAAGTGCAAGAGAGCTAGTAATATTAATTATACTCGTAGTACTCTTCTGTAGTAGATGTTACCACTTCGGCTGCTAAGTTCGAATGTTACATTTTGTGTTACTCCTAATGTTATATGCAGTACTCCGTGGTAATATGCTAGCCTCTTATTCCTGCGGTCGTGGGTTCAAAGTGGCGGAGGATGTGTGTATACATCATTAACATGCCGCGCGTGATGACTCAGACCTATCTGACCCATGGTTTTTCTTTTTTTGGAAGTATTTCCGTATTCTCCGAATTTGCTGTCCCTCCATTTCGTTACATTAATCATTTCATTTCACTCTTCATCCCATTCAGTTTCTTTCAGGGTTGGAAGCGTCGGCGAGCGTCGCGGCAGCAGCACGGAAGGAGAAAGGAATGGGACTCTGTAAATCTCGTCCACTAGATTTGAAAGTGAGCCTACTGATTTATGGGCCCCCCATGGGATAGTACATGCCCGAGGGGGGTGGGGAGCCGGTTTCCAAGTCCCACGCCTCCCTTGGGAGAGGAACCGGGTTGAGACAGCCTCCGCCGGGATGATTCTAACTGGGAATATATTAGGGACCCTGCCATATACTCTATCGTGGTAACGATCCGGCCGCCCTTAAGATTCATTCGCCTCATCCATCCTTTCGGCGGATACTCCGTAAAGGGCATAGCCACAAAACATCCCCTTTCACTCGCGGTCCTTCGGAAGTGAAGTGAAGCCGGTCCTCACGATTACAACAAATAAAATGGCGCGCATCGCAAACCTCAGCTTATATAAATAACACTTCTGCAAAGAAAGAAAGTAAATAAAAATAAATTCAGTTTTCTGAGGGTTTCATTATTGATTCTTATGAAAATGTACCTTCTAAAGTCAAATTTCTAATTTGTTTTTCCGTATTGGGCATAGTTTTCAAGGTATAGGCAATTTATTTATTTATTTATTTATTTAATACTCAGTACTTCGCTGTGTATTTATATAGGCAAAACAAATACGTATCACTACTCTAGACACTTATATAATCAATTAGTTACCATTCATACCATAAAATAAAAACATAAAATACTCCTATACATCATCATCTACTGTATGAGATTACATACTTGAAATCAAAAAGATATAGGTATACATCATATTTTCTCTAAGAATATTAAAACTTAGTATCTTCTTCTGTGAACAATTTTGCAATCTCGAATAATGTTGCAGCACTAGTTGGCTAGCATTACAGGAATCCATTTTTCTTCATAACATTTTTCCAAGAGCACTATGACGTGATGGAATCTTTCACCATGTTCTTCGAAAACATCACCACAGCTCTCAGGAAAATAGTTTAGAGAACCTGGAAAATATACTTTTAAAGACATGTTGCATCAAAAAATCCCTATGTGCGTTTAACATTTCTTGAAACAATTCTCTGTAGTTTTCTTCTCAGAAAGTTTTGGGTTACATTCTTGAAACAGAAACATTCTTTTTTACCTGATTCCAAAAGAAAAGCATTTTTAGAAAAAGGTTCGTGCGTGTGTCTGTCTGTCTGTGCACAGCACAACTCAAAAACGACCAGGGTCTCTTGAAAATGTAGAAAGCAGTTCATAGCCATCGAGAAAAATAATCTTCTCAGGTAGTCACAAATGTCATGTTATGCAGGACACAATTTATTCTTTGTATAATTATGTAGCATACAGAGGCAATAAGCTCGGTTACTGCATACGCGTAGGACATTGCGTATCGTTACAAGTAGATGCGATCGTCTTGCTTTTCTAGCGTTCTTTCTTACATGTTAAATTCATGTAGAACTCTTGGAATTAACTATGAAGCTTTTATCTTATCTTACATGTATTTTCTATGGATTTACTTTCTACATTTCTTCAAAAATAGATATGTCTATGGATAACAATTCAAGTCCAATACATTCCGTTTTGTGTATTCTTGAGCTAGTTGAACTTTTTCCTAATGCACGACTGCATTAAATTATTTGTTTGCGCATTTAGGCATCTTACTGATAAACTTAATAAATAAAAGACAATTAATACATTTTTCCTCTCATGCACCGTTTAAAGTTTATATACTAACGAATAAAATAAGCTCGGAACTGCCTCAATAACTGCTTCGGATTCTTCCACGGCAGAAGCACGTTTACGAGGAACATCGCATCCTTTTGTGGAAATTATTGGTAGTAAGATGTAGTTGCACGGTTTTGTTTGGCTTTATTAGTTTCCACATGGGTCGGGTCCGGGCTTCGTCTTTTAGAGGTGACTTTGAAGCTGTAGATATGTATTTGTGTTAATTCTCTGAATCTTCTAGATGTTGCGTAATTGCCTTAGCTAGCACGTACATTTAGACTACAATTTGTTGGCTTTGTAAATCCTGTTTAGTATTTAGAAATTGAAATTAGGGACTGGCTTACGTAGCGAATAAGTGCAAGAAAAGCTAGTAATATTAATTATACTCGTAGTAGATGTTACCACTTTGGCTGCTAAATTTGAATGTTACATTTTGTGTTACTCCTAACGTTATATTAGAGTGGATAGAATAGGAAGGGTGAGCTCTCCCGCGAGTTTACTGCATGATCAGTGGTCGCGTGGCAACTGATCGAAACTGTGGCGTGGCGATCGCAGTCGCCTCAAAATGCTGCCGAACTGCCTATGTGATTCGGAGGTACAGGCATAAATTTATACGTATGCGTTGTGTGTTGTGAGTAACTATATAACTTGTGAAATTGCTTCTAAGTTTGTGCATAAATTTGTGTGTGCTTCAGAACCTAAGTTTCAATAACTGATTAAAAATGCCAACTTGTTTTGTACCCGGGTGTCGTTCAGGTTACAGAAACTGCTCAGAAGCTAGACATTTTTTTACTCCTTCTAGAGATTAAAAAATGTTTTACAAATGGGAAAAGTATATTCCTAGGAAAGACACTAAATTATCTGTTAGATCTAGTATTTGTGACAAACATTTTCTAAAGGACTTCTTAGTGAAAGTTGATTCATTCGTTGTGCATGGAAAACTAGTTGAAATCCCTAGAATTAAATGGCGGCCCAGGACAATTCCCTGTATATTTATTAATTTACCCAGATAAATAACTACAATGCATAAATCCCGAAAATCTCCACAAAACAGAGACAAAGATTACTGAAAACCAATATTCACAATCAGTAAATTACCAGATGCAGGATCCAGTCAACCAGTTCTTAATTCAAACGCACCGTCGTTCAACAATGGGGAAATCACAGAAAACAGTTCTAATTCCTCCAAGTCGCAAACACAAGTGTCAATAATGAAACTGCTACACTGAAGAAAAGAATTAAAAACCTCAATAGAAATGTAGCTAGAACTAAAAACCTGCTATCTAAAGAGAGGGCTGAATTAAAAATAGTAGAAAAGAAATTCGCTACTAATTGTTGCGAATATAAACGCGATTTAAATTATTTAAGCAAGAAACAAAAGTTGGTTCTAGATACTATTTCTATTTCTATTAGAAAGCTTGTTATTTAAAATTAAAACCCCTAAAGGTCATAGACATTGCTTAACACATGAATTGCTGCCCCTGCCTTCTGCAGCCCATTTAAGGAAATTATCTAATGGGATAAAGTGCACATATGGTATAAATAGTAATGCTCTAAATGCGATTTCTACTACATTCAGTCATGAAGAAGATGAAAACAAGCATCTTGGACGAAGTCAAATTAAGAGAAGAAGTTAGGTTCAACTAAAGGTGGACGGATTCGTGAATCTAGGTCAACACACTCCTGGCAATCAGAAAAATTCTATGGCTAACTTTTGCTTTAATTTTTATGTTTGTTTCCTTAATACATCATTGGAGTCAACCAGTAGCGATTTACGCAAGTAGAAATGACACACCCGGTGATATACTAGCTAAGCTCCTTGTAGAAGTAATTATCCAGTTAGAATACTCAGGGACAAGTATTGTTGGTTTCACTAGTGATGGAAGTCAATCAAACAAAAAAGTATGGAAAAATTTAGGAATAGGAGCAACATGTGAGAATGTACAATGTAGTATCCAGAACCCACTTGATGAGAAAAAAGAATATGGGCTTTTTCAGATTGCGTATAGGTATACATCATATTTCCTCTAAGAATATTAAAACTTAGCATTTTCTTCTATGAACAATTTTGCAATCTCGAATAATGTTGCAGCAGTAGTTGGCTAGCATTACAGGCATTCATTTTCCTTCATAACATTTTTCTAAGAGCACTATGTCTTGATGGAATCTTTCACCATGTTCGTCGGAAACATCACTACAGCTCTCAGGAAAATAGTTTACAGAACCTAGAAAATGTACTTTTAAAGACATTTTGCATCCTAAATCTGTATGTGTATTTATCATTTCTTGAATCAATTCTTTGTAGTTATTTTTTTCAGAAAGTTTTGGGTTACATTCTTGAAACAGAACCATGTTTTTTTTTACCTTCTCTACTACATATAATATACAATAGGGGAAAGGTATTCCACCCAAAAATTGGATGTCACAATTTCACCAGAAATTGTTTTGAGGCCCCCTGAATAAAAAAGAGCATTTATTGGAAAAAAGCTCCATGTGTGGAAAGTGGAATACGTGTATTTTGAATTTTCTGGTTATAGTCCATGTAGTCCTGTTTACTGTGGACGATTACTGCACAACTGGTGAACTGTAAGAGATAGACCAAATATTTCTGTGCAAAACATGTAGGCAGATCTTGCTGAAAGACAATTTTTGTTCAAATATTTTTTTTTTTTTTTTTTTTTTTTTTTTGTAAGGTGAACCATTTCGGCGATATTCCTTGTTATTTGTTTTGGAATACTTAAACTTTTGTCAAATGGATGACCGTTGTTCACTTTTTATATCTTAGCTGTACAAAGAGAATGGAACGTCAAAGCTCTAAAAGTTTTGAGTTCGCTTAAGGTCTACTTGTTCCCATATTTCCATTGTCTACAAGGAAGTAATCAATAACATAATTACTGCAAATGTTTATTTTAACTAACACGAAGAAGATATAGGAATAAGAGTTTGTAAGAGCAGTTAGTACAAGAGTAGAGAAAGTCGTGAGTGTAACACATCGGATTTTTTCAAGTGCAATGGAGATTCAGAGAGAGCATTTTCGTGCAGTTATTTTGTATGACTTCAAATATGGGTTTAAATGAAACTCAGTCACCTGGGCATTTGGCGGAGGGGAACTTTTGGAGCCTATTCTCCTTCACGTGCCACTGTGTTACGCTAATTTGCAGAAGTTAAGAAGAGGTGGCAATCTCTTAAAGATTAAGTGATGAGTGGTAGTAGTGACTGACAAGACACCTCTACTGTGGTGATTAGGGAAGACCCAAGACTTATCTACAAGGACATTGAGCTGGCATTAGCGATTAGCTCGCCGAGTGTTTGAACAATCCTTCATGAACACCTTCTTGTAAGTGGCACATTGTTGGATCATGACAATTGATCAGCTCACACTACTAATGTAACAATGAAGCTTCCGCAAGGAACTATAGCAAAACTTGACTCATCCACTCTATAGTCCCGACCTGGCACCATAAGATGTCTTCTTGTTCCGTATGGTGAAGAACGGAGTTCAACGTAACCGATTTTCTAGCTCTGAAGTAGTTTCTGCATAAAAAGTAGTTATCTGAAGCACCAGAAACTGAATGGCGTGGATGCTTTAAGTAGTTCCATAGGATGGAACGCTACATACAATGGCAAGGAGAATACGTTGAGAAACTAGGATAAATAAAACGTTTCTGTGACTATTCATATTTTGCTGACCCAATACATATCTAGTGATCCTCTATGAAAGAACAGCAGCTAATCTAAATTTTCACTTCCTCTACTAGTATGTATAGTAAGTGGGGAAAATACTGTATAGCACCTAAAAATTCGAAGTCGAAATTTCACCAGAAATACACAATTTGAGGTTTCTTGGATTAAAAAACGTGTTTTTAAAAAACGATACGTGTGTGTCTTAAACAGCATAACCTAAAAACAAGAGTGGTTAAATACAAAACTGGGTATTTAAGATCAGAGCCTTCCAAGGATTGGACACTAAAATTTTCAAGAAAATCCCCTAACTCCAGACTACCATTTACGTGGAATGATTTTTGAAATTTCTGATTTTCTCTAAAACGGCTCTAATGATTTTGATTTAAGTATATGTTTAAGATATTTTGGGATAAATTAAATGTACATCTTGATTTTTCTGGGAATATCCTCGGAAGTCTTCTTCATTCTAGATGACTTTTGCATTATTGATAAACCGTAAGAGATGAACAAAATCTTATTGCACAAAAAATGTAGATCTTGTCAGGACATACAATTTATGTCAAGTAAACCTATTGTGGAGTTGAAATTACTGGAGGTTTTCTGTTTTCAAAATACCTTTCTCGAATAGGAAGTCGTTATTCGTCTATTTATGTCCTCGCCATGCAAACAGATTGGAATTTCCAAACTATCACATAGAGACCAGTTCTTAAAGAATCTGACTATCACTTAAGTTTGTTACATTCAAAGTAGATACATTTCCATTGTATCTACAAGGGAATATGTAATTAAACAATTTCTACAAATTTCTAGTATACACATCTGCACAGTGAAGCAATACAATCCACGAGTATCACAATGTAAACACTACAGCTCCACTTGTGTGAAAATGTGGTATAAATCTTCCAAAATATTTCAAAAGGAGCCTCTCCCTGTCATTCTCAAAGACACAAATTTCTACAGGTTTCTCTCTCGATTAACGTTTCGTGGTTAGAATAATAGTAGTTTATGGAGGAATTAGATTTTAGGATGTAGACGTAATATTTTCGCGATAAGAGCCATTAATTCACTTTTAGATGTTCCTCGCATTAAGCCTTTCAGCATAAGGCCAAATGACGAGGTAACTGTCTTTACGGTTTATGAAGCTACAACATTCAGATGTGCGGTGAGACATTGGCAGTTACTTGCAGAACAGTACGGCTGCTTGAGCAAACAGAAACAACTTGGGACAAGCCTTGGAGGGATTTCTGTTCTGGATTATACCTTTGTATGGAGCAGCCTCTTATCCTCCAGGGATTTCATTGGCTTCTACTTCGGATTACGCAGGTGGCCATGCATCATTAAATGGGGATTTGCTGGTTTAATGAAAACTCCAACTAAACTGGACACGAAGTTGTAGACACATTTTACTAATTAGCTTCGCTGCAGATTTAAGTGTTAAAATACAGAGACCCAACTGAATTTAAGAGAAAAAGAGAACAGAAGCTTCTCTCTAATTTTATTCATTGCTTTGTCAGAAGTGTTACACTCTTGACAATGTAAATGTAAACCCCGCGCGACAGCCCACGAAGGGCCAAGGCCTACCGCCCAGCCGCTGCGTCCCCCACCTCTGCCCACTACAGGCGTCATTGGTGAGGTGCAGTACTGGAGGGTGGGACGTGGTCAGCGCCCCGAGCCCTCCCGGCCAGTTATGCGGTCTTCTCGACCTGGGGCCGCTACTTCTCCATCAAGTAGCTCCTCAATTGGTCCCCCCGGGACCTAACGAGGCTGAGTGCACCCCGTGCCAGACCTCCCAGAGGGGATAAAATCCCCATGCTGGTACCGGGGATCGAACCCGGGTCCTCCGCGCTACAGGCAAGCGCACACTCTTGACAATACCAGGCCATTTCCCTCCAATAGTACATCTTCATCCCCTACACTACGTTCTGTTTACTAGATTGACTCAATAAGAATATATATATAATATGCTGCACTCACATGACTTTCTCTACTCTTGCACTATCCTCACAAACTATTATTCCTCTATTTCCTTCACGTTAGTCACGATAAACATTTGCAGAAATTATCTTATTGCTGTTTTTCTTGCAGGTGCAAGAGGACTATGGGAATACAGTAGGCACGGCCAAGAGATAAAAAAGTGAAAACAACCTTCCATTAGACAAGAGTTTAAGTATTGTAAAACTTACACAAATAACAAGGAATATTTTCAAACTGGTTGACTCCATAAAAAATGAATTTCACATAAGTTGTGATTTATAACGAGATCTGCATTTTTTATGGTCTATCTCTTACGGTTTACCAGTTATACAAAATTCATAAGCAGTAAACAGGACTAGATGGGCAATAGCGAAAAAATTACAAAGTATACATGTCATTTACCATAAAAATATCTTGCACACTTTAATCAAAATCGTCAGAGTCATTTTTGAGAAAATCAAAATTTTGGTAACATTTTCTATGTAAAGGGTAGTTTTGGATGGGGGAATTTTCCTCAAAAACTTTGTGTTGCATCCTTGAAAGGTATTAAACTTAAATAATAACTTCGGCTTTTAACCGACTTTTCGTTTTGAGTTATGCTATCAGGGATAGACACACACACACACACACACACGCACGCACGCACGCACACACACACACACACACACACAAACTTTTTTTCTAAAACTGCCTCCTTGGATTCAATGTACCTCAAAATATATATTTTGGGTCGAATACAATATTCTTCTAATTACTGTACAAGTACGTAGTTAAAAACCCAGGGCACAACAGCCCACACGGCCAAAATCTACCGCCCGACTGCCACGCTCCCGCCTCTGACCACCACAGGCGTCATCAGCGGGCTGCAGTACTGGAGCTGGGACGTGTTTAGTGCCTCAGACCCTCCCAGCGTCATGCGTCTACTCGAGCAGACTATATGTAGTTAAACCTGTGGCAATACCGTCCATATCGGACCGGGACCTGCCAACCCGACTGCCGACCTCACGCCCACATACGCAAGATAGAGGTGGGCGATCATCCAACCGATACAGGGAGGAAATGTGATCAGCATCTCGACACCCCCAGCCGATAAGTTGACTTTCATGACCAGGACCGCTTACCTATCACAAGTTCCTCAATTTCTCACGATGCTGAGTGGGCACCAGTCCTATACACACTCTCAGGGCTGGGATCGAACCCGGGCCGCATTCCGTGGCAGGGAACCAAGGCCTGACGCCCTAGCCACTACGCCACGGCGTAGGACCCATATGCCGTACATAGAGTAAAAATACTTTTTATTTTGGGGGCCTCAAAACATGTATCTCTGGTGAAATCTCGACATGAAATTTTTGGGTCGAACCCATACTTCCTCTTCTTACTGTGTAATAGAGAAAGTAAAAATAAACAGTAGCGAAAGTTAATATGAATGCAATCCTTCAGTTTTTTAGTACAAAACTGTACGCTATTTACGATTGTAATCTGCATATAGTCGCCATTTTATAGAGAATATGCAAAACTGATACGCACGTAATAAGCGGAATATTGCCTTAGGGGAAAACTTTACGGATAAAACGTATATGCACAGCTGCACTGGATGAAACACACCGGTGAAATATAACCTTGTTCCGTGTGTTTCTAAAAAAACAATGGTAACTTGTGCAAAATGAGCCGTCTGTGGTACACCAGCTTTAAGTTTCTCACGAGAGTCTGGCGTTGTAAAAGTGCCGCATAATACTAAAACGCATGGTATAACACACGTAACCTTCATTACGTCCATGATTACCGTTGTGCATAACCACCAGGTGCTGTTTCTTTAAGCAAAGAGCTAGGACAGCATGGTAGGGAATAACTATGTTTAGCAGCTGAATTTAAAGCTAGTTATGGTAGTACTTCGAGAAGCATATATATATATATATATATATATATATGCTATATTCGGTTTATCCTGCATTCGTTATTTTTTCAATTCATATTTGAAATGCATTTCAAAATGTGAGAAGACGGCATCAAGTTTGTAGCCACTGATAATTCAAGGATTTCTATATTCTAAGAAATTAATAATACGAACACTGACTATAATTTAGAATTATTACCTTTCTTTAAGTGTTTAATAAGTGTCTGTGTTTTATAACAATTTACGAAATATTTCCTAGGTCTATATGGTGAGGCCCCCCCCCCCAAA
Organism: Tenodera sinensis; assembly: GCA_030765045.1. Taxonomy (NCBI): domain Eukaryota; kingdom Metazoa; phylum Arthropoda; class Insecta; order Mantodea; family Mantidae; genus Tenodera; species Tenodera sinensis. Next base: position 189,922,098 of record CM060961.1, read on the forward strand.
AAAAAAAAAAAAATCTACCTTTAAACACATTTTCCTACAGTTCATACTGAAACTTCAAAGGTTCTTTGATTTTAAATTGTTTACTACTTGGGAAGATAAGTTAAATTATGTAATTTAAAATGTAATTAACATACCTAAAGGATGGAGGTGCATCATTTCCTTCCAGTAACAAATTCTCGTAATGTCGAAAACTTGGTCCAATTACTAGAGTGAGCCCTAGTTAATTTATACTATATTTATGAAAATAAATCATAATGGATGGAGAAAGTAGTACGATTGTTAAGAGATGGAGGAGATATAGAAGGGTGCTCAACTACATGGTCATCAGTGCCCTTAAAAGCAATTCATGGCAAAAACCAGATATAAACTACATTTAAAAAAATAAAATTAATAGCAAAAGTGAAAAGAAATAAACATCAATATATAGAACCAAATGGCAAAAGCCAAAATTTAAACAAAATGATAAAGATGTCAAAAGAGTGTAAAAACTAGGGGGTATCTAAAGTTTCAAATTCTCAAACTCAAGTTACACTCCGCTAAAAACCTAAAAACTGTTTCCACCGCTGTCTTGTGTTCGCCAAGACCTCTGCAAGTCTGCAGGCAGCTACAGAGAGTATCGAAGGTACATGCAGCTAGAGTACGACTGTACGCATCAAATTTTTTTTTATATATTTCCGTTTTAATCAGACGAAAAAATGGTTGAGTACAACTACAGTGAGTAATTTAATTGATAAACATGATAACAAATAACGCGAATGACATGAGGAAATAGCTGTCATCCGATACCGTTAGGTATTATCGGCCGCGCTCATGTAGATCACTGTAGATGACGTTTCCCCAATGAAAAGCTTCCCACGTTTCATAGCTGCATGCCCTTGTAATACATAGCTGCATGTAAACTCTACATAGAGTCATTATTGCTATGCTTTTCCCGCACAGTTTGAGCCTATAGGCTGCAGGCAATAGGCCACAGAGACGCGCGGAAGTCCCTAACAGGTCCAAACACAAAGACCCTGAAGCTGACTAGAGAGGACGATGAACGACCCGTCGAGCAAGCAGCCCTCTTGTGTCCACCGTGGATACTGTTTCCTTAGAAGAAGCATTCACACCATGTCCGGCATCGCCATTCGTGATTTCTCATCTATCACAATTTCCTTTCCATTATTTCCCTTTCCTTCCGTTTCCTTATCATATTATAGGGGCTTTTAGATTTCGTTTATTTCATGAAAAACCCAAGATCAGAGTGGGCAATCAAATGGAATCGAACGTGGGACTTCCCGAATGCGAGCCTCACACACTACAGCAGAGCTATTTCGTTCGGTTATCTTTAGTAAGTACAGGAGTTTTATGTTCTATCCAGGAGTTTTATATATACACTGGAAATACATGTTTTAGGACCATTTAATCTCGCACATTTAGTTTCCTTGCATTTTAATCTCACCTCACGTCATGCAAGGACTAATTGAAACTTCCGTATTGAAAGCATCGGTTTTGAAAACAAGCTGGGGTTTTGGAGATTAAAGTTCGAAACAAAGCACCTCATTCAGTTATTTATTCCTTGTGGCTTTTGTGGATTAATGAAGTTATAATGCAAAGCTAACAACGGTGCCCAGCGAACCATAGAATTCACGAGGCTATCTGTAGGGAATTGAATGTCAAAATGCCAAAATATCAATCACCTGGACATATTAACGGCAGCAAGCCCTACTTTTTATGTGGCGTAAGCAATAAATAAATTGAGGCTTTTAAGGTCCATTTCTGCTGCATTCAGAATATATCTACTGAGTATTGAAATCTATTGTGCAAACCTAGCATTAAAACGGCTTATTACGACGGCATAAATCGTGGAAAACTACCCTACCCTATTTCTGGCAGCAGAGTCAGGAAATGAATGGCATAATTACACGGCAACAAGCAATGACGTCATCGTCGCCACAACAATTTTCTCCAACTTGCTTGTAAGAAAGCCTAGATCTTTTTATTAGTTAAACTAACGCTTTTTCGTTTCTCCATACACATAACTTTTTATATTCTTTTTCGTAAACATCTTTCGATATTTCTGCAATGATAAACTCTAGGCACTCTTGGCTTAGTTCAAAATGTCAAGCGGAATACAATTCGTATTTTCAAGTTTTATCATTACATTCCATTTCCCTCCATAAGTATTGAAACAGATGAAAAAAACATCTACTTAGCAACCATATTACGTTATACATCTATGAGCTCTGCTCGTTATAATGTTTCATTTAGCAAATTTATTATTTTTACATATTTTAATGCTAAAATTGCATATAACGTTGGGCGTAACCACGTGTTCAATATTTTTATTGTGACCGTCGTGAAAATTAGCTATACATATGCTCGTGTCACAAATCAGATTATACAGTAGTTACTATTATAGTTATCATAATGTTACACTAGATCAGGCATGTCAAACCTCACTCCCAGGGTGTGAAGAAAGGGGTCTACCCCTCCTTAACTGCAGTAGCACGCGCTCGTAGAACCGGTTTTCGCTTTGTTTTTCCCGTTTTCCGATTTGATCATCACGGAGGGAGGGAAAATAGGGGAAAATTTTTCACGCCTGGTGAGTGCTGTTTGACACCCCTGCACTAGATGAACACATTGTGATATGACGCATTCACACGCCTTTCTCTACCTACTCTTGTTAATCTTGATATCTCCTACGAATTATTTTTATATAACCTTAAATTGTTATATATTTCATGCTAACTAAATAAACATTTGCAAAAATAGTTTCACTCCTCGGACACATTTTGCCATGTGAGCAGAATATATGTAGCTAATGCTCTATAGACCACCGGTCGGATTTTCTAGGGCGTAAGTAGTAACGATTCAAGAAGTTTATTTCCTCAGAGAAAGAATAACCATACGGTAATTATATAGGGACATATAACAGACTTTGTAGTTCCTCCACCTGTATGTCACAATTTCTTCAAATCCTATTTCGTATCATCATGAATGTCGTTCCTCATAGTGAAAAATACCAAATAAATCCTTGTCATTTCCGTTTGACTCAAAGTTCTCTTACTGGTACCTTATGTGCTCTCTGCCGTCAAACCCCTACATGCATATATCTCTTTTCCATCAAAGAAAGAAAATCAATCTTCCAACTGCAATATTTACCGCCTGCTGCGTAAGAAAGCAAATCCAATATACGCCTTTGTGGGTAACAATCGCTAAAATTTCACACAGTAGATTGATTTTCAAAGCTGAATTTGCTGTCACAGTTTACACCACAATAACAATAAAAATCATAAAGGCACAAAGTTCCCCAGGCAATTGCTTCGTATCAAGCATGCTCCATTTATAAACCTTTTTAGGCAATAAACCTCTGTGATAAGCTAGATATTTTTATTATTATTTTTACTCTAGGCACTTTAGTTATAGTAAGTAGACGAAGTATTGCATTCCGCTCAAATATTCAACACAAAGATTTCAGCGGAAATGCTGAAGCTGGCCTAAATCCAAAGATAAACCCATTTTTACATAAATGTCCTACTTGTGAATATGCGCATCTATTATACAAGATAACTAAAAAATCTGATGTGCTGCACTCACATGACTTTCTCTACTCTTGTACTAACCATTCTTACAAACTCTTATTCCTATATCTTCTTCGTGTTAAGATAAACATTTGTATAACTTATATTATTGCTTATTTCCTTGTAGGTACAAGGGGAATATTAGAATACAGTAGGCTTTGTGCGATAGTCAAATGCTTTAAAGCTTTGGGATTCTGTTGCCTTTGCCCACTTAACATAAAAAATGAACAACGATGATCCTTTTCACGAAAGTTCTAAGTTTTCCGAAACTCACGCACATAACAAGGAATATCTCCGAAATGGTTCACCCTACAAGAAAATTTATTCAGACATAAATCGTGTATTTTAACAAGATCTACATTTTTTGTAGAGTATGATTTGGTCTATCTAACGGATTACCAGTTATGCAAAAGTCGTCCAGAGTAAATACGACTACAGGGGCTATAGCCAGAAAATTCAAAATATACATTTCATTTGTCATAAAAATATCTCAAACATATGACATTTTAATCAAAATCGTTAGAGCCATTTTCAATGTAAAGCGTAGTTTAAGGTGGGGCTATTTTCTTCAAAATCTTCGTGTCGCATCCTTGAAAGACATTAAACTTAAATACCAACTTTGGTTTATAACCGACTTTCGGTTTTTGAGTTATGCTGTCCACAGATTGACAGACTGACACACAGACACACACGGACTTTTTTCTAAAAATGCTTTTTTTTTTATTCAGGGGGCCTCAAAACATATTTCCGGTGAAATCTCGACATCGAATTTTTGGGTGGAATACAATACTTCCCCTACTTACCAGTAGATAAAGTAAAAATCTGATGTGTTGCACTCACACGACTTTCTCTACTCTTGTACTAACCAAAAAATTTTCTTATTTAACGACGCTGTCAATTGCCAGGATCACATCAGCGTCGCCGGTGTGCCGGAATTTCGTCCCGCAGGAGTTCTTTTACATGCCAGTAAATCTACTGACATGGAGCTGTCGTTTTTAAGCTCATTTAAAAACCATCGGCCTGGGCCGGGTTTGAGCCCGCGACCTTGGGATCAGTAGACCAGCGTCTAACCAACTGAGCCACCCAGACCGACTTTGTATTAACCATTCAAACAAACTCTTAGTCCTATATCTTCTTCGTGTTTGTTGAGATAAACATTTGCAGAAATTATATTATTGCTTATTTTCTTGTAGGTCAGAGGGAATATGAGAATACGGTAGGCTTTGAGCGATAGTCAAATCTTTTAAAGCTTTGAGATTCTGTTCTCTTTGCACGGCTAACATAACAAAATGAACAACGATATTGCCTTTGACGAAAGTTTACTTTCCGAAACTGACATAAATAAATAGAAATATACATGAAATGGTTCATTCAATAGTTATGTAATTAGTATGTATAGTGGTGCCATGGTTAGTGTACTTAGGTTCCCAATGAAATCCTTTAAAATATTAACATTTGGGCTAAGCTATTAGCCTCAATTTGTAAAAGTGGAGAAACAGTTGAGATATAGTGTTATAAACAGCTGATTATTGAAGACAGAAATCGTTGACTCTCTGATAACACAGGACCCTGTCATCTCATTCCCATACAACACTAAGCTAGGTGTCGCAAGCTTATACCGACTGAATTTCAGTACAAATGTATGTGAGTTATTCGTTTTACGTCACTTGAACGACGTAGTCATATCGTGACGGATCTGTTCAAGAGATACTTATAGAACGGTGTGTGGCAGACAGCCTTCAAGGTCTCATCCCTATACAATACTATCTTGCTTGATTCAAGGGTTCAATGCAGGGCAACAGCGAGTCTGCCTCTGTGACAGGCAGATGCCATTAGGGTGTCATCCAGTCTATCTACTTATATTATCTGTGGACAGATGGCACAGCATTCACTATTACCATCTATTTTTCATTTATACTATTGTTTTAGACTTAATCTGGAACTTCTGGGTCGTGGTATTAAGTAGCCAATCCGGTATTTACCTTGTTGAGAGAAATCACGAAAAAAAAACCCGGCAAGATTGGTTGTCTCACATCGCCATCTCCCGAATGCGGGCAACAAACCTTACACCACAAACATTAAGTTAAATATTTATATACAAATCTTGTGTGCCTAAAGAAAATTTTTCTCCACTGATCCATGCATTCAGTTACTTCCAGTGGTCTTACTCTCATTCCAGTTCTTATTTCCGCATCCGTGAGTTTCGAAATCTTCCTTCTTTTCTTCCAGGTGGATTCCATACCAAAATCTTTCTCGGTAATCAAACTTCATTCATTTTTCTAACATGCCCGTACCAACTCGGCTGTTTATATCTTACATAGTCTAATAGTGAGTTCTTGTACTTAACTTTGTCTCCTATAACATTACTTTTTCCTATCTTGAACAATTCGCTGACCTTAGAAAATCCGTTTCACTCGACAAAGTTTTGATTCTCAATTTCTCAATTCCATGTTTGAGCTCCATATATGACAGTAGTTTTACTATTGTATTATATATTTGCAGTTTATTCTTCCTTATATGTCTTTTGCACAGGATACTATTCAGCATTAATATAACTGTACGTTTACTGATTATGTTCTTAATGTCATTTTCCTAACTATCCCCCAAATACTCAAACTGTTCTTCACATCGTCTAGTACAACCTTTCGTTCAATCAGAATTAAATCTTTGGCTTCTCTTCCATATTCCATATGAAACGTTTTTCCTACGTTTATTTTCAGCCTCCATTTATCATATTCTTCTAGTAATTTTCTAAGCATTCTGCCGTAAAATAAACACCCTTTTCTTTCCCTTGGATCAGCGATGCCCTGAATGCTTCTACTGCAAATGTAGCAGAATTCCGCCGATATGATTGCCAAGCCGAGGTTCCACGTAACAAATGTGGCCACAAGGAGAAGACAACTCCATTGTTTCCAGTTTATCTCACGAAGCGAGTAAAAACAGAACTTCTGGGAGACTGCAGCGCCAGGACAAGAACTACAGAGCAAGAAAGCAAAACAAAGCACTGAACATTCTAATAGCGCAATAGATGAGGAATAATAAATGTGCAAGGTTTCATTGTGCGTACTATTTTCCTTCTCTTTTAAGAGAAATTCTTGTTTAGCGTACAGCGATTCAGTGGTATTGGGGTAGCGAGTCTGTCTCACATTAAACAGTGAGTGAGTGAGTGTGTCGGGTTTAAGGGCCCGTCGACAACTTGGTCATTAGGGCCCCGAGTCCAGAAGTAAAATTACATACCGTCAAGTGTTAAAACATCACCCATTAAAAACTAAAAATCTACGGTAAAAATAGATAAAAAACCTCTAAACAACTATTAAAACGTTTCATTTAAAATGTTAAAAACAGAAAGTTAAAATTGCTACAAAATAAAAAACACTAAAACGTTAAAAAACCCAAAAATACGGCAATCCAAAAGGCTAAAATCTCTGAAATAAAATAACCTTACACTGACTTCATAAAATCAATTCTGGAACAAAACCGCAGCACTGTATTTACAGATACTGGGTCGTTGCCTAAAACTGACGACAGTGTAAGGCCCAGGCCAACGGACTGGCGCTCACGAGCGTATCGCGGACAATCAAGAAGGACATGTGCGACGGAGATTGGAATATTACACGTCGTACAGACAGGCTCCGGATCACCACGCAAAAGGTGTCCATGCGTGGCTCGGGTATGGCCTATCCTCAGGCGGGTTAAAACCACTTCTTCCCGCCTGGAATTCCTGCAGCTGGTATGCCAGGGTTGTACCGTGTCCTTGATAGTCCGTAATTGAGTGCCAGATAACGCTTCCCAAGATTCCTGCCACAGAGCAAATAGATGGCGACGGAAATATTTCTGCACATCTATATAGGGGAGCGTACGGGTGGAATACTCCGGAAGGCGACATGCAGACTTTGCAGCCGCATCCGCCGCCTCGTTACCCGGAATACCCACATGGCCTGGGATCCACGTAAAAACAAACTGGTATCCGCGAGACAGTAGCTGAGAAATCAACGTCTGGATTTTAACAACCAATGCCGAGGTGCCGATAAACTGTTGCAGGGCCTGGAGAGCGCTAAAAGAATCGGAACAAACGATAAAACTTCCAGGAGCTGAACTGGAGATAAAAAGGAGGAAATAAAATATGGCAAACAACTCGGCGGTAAATACTGAACTGGCGTCCGGTAGGCGGTACGTATGAGCGTCACCGTTGTATATAAAGGCGCAACCCCTCGAACTACCCATCTGGGACCCATCGGTAAATACCGGACAGGAAGTCCGGTATCGCCCCAGCAGTTCCGTGAATAGTTGGCGGAACACGGAATGAGGGGTAGCTATCTTAACACAGCCCGCCAGCTCCAGGTCAAAGCGTGCGCGCTGGAGTTGCCAGGGAGGACATCGGCCACGTGAATGCCGCTCTACGGCTGGCAGTCGAAGGGCGTGTGCAGCAAGCAGTTCACGAAACCGGATACCACTTGGACGGGAGATGGTTGTATTTCGCATATAACGGTGCGCGAGGTCTGGACGCAACACGGGTGGAAACGAAGGGTGACCTGGATGGGCGGCCAGCCTTGCCACGTAAGAACAAAGTAATAAAGAGCGTCGAACAGACAGTGGAGGTTCGCCAGAATCAGCATACAGACAATCGATTCTGCTGGTGCGGAAAGCCCCAGTAGCGAGACGGATACCAGTGTGATGTACTGTGTCTAAAAGCCGGAGTTTAGACGCAGACGCCGCGCCATAAATAAAACAGCCGTAGTCTAATTTGGACCGGACCAGAGAGCCATATAACCTCAACATGACGGTGCGATCGCCGCCCCAAGATGCCCCAGATAAAACCCTGAGTACCCGAAGCGAACGATCGCAGGAAGCACGAAGATAGCGGATATGGTGCTCCCATGTGAGTTTACTGTCGAGGTGTAAGCCCAAGAACTTAAGGTGCGGTACAAAAGGAAGACGTGTGTCGCGGAGATGAAGATCAGGAGGAGGGTGTACTCCTCGCAGTCGGTGAAAGTGTAGACACTGTGTTTTCGTAGGGGACAGCCGAAAGCCCGTGCGTAATGCCCACTCGGCGATGGAGGTTATGGTCAGCTGCAGTTGACGCTCGATGTGCTCCATACTATAAGAGCGATAGTAGATCGCAAAGTCGTCAACATACAGCGACATCGGGATACCGCTACGAACAACACTAGTGATGCCATTAATGGCAACTGCGAAAAGTGTGACACTGAGGATGGATCCCTGGGGTACACCATTCTCCTGGATCTTCTCTTGAGACAGCGTGTTGCCTATACGGACACGAAAACGGCGAATGAGTAAAAAGTTAAAAAGGAAAACGGCTAAGTGACCGCGCAAACCATAACCGTGTAGAGTACGGAGAATGCCATAGCGCCATGTAGTATCGTAGGCCTTCTCCAGATCAAAGAAGACACCCACGACATGCTGCTTCAGGAGAAACGCATTCTGTATGTATGCCTCCATGCGCGTCAGGTTGTCGACACTGGAGCGATAGCGACGAAATCCGCACTGAACATTGCTCAGCAGGTTATTCGTCTCTAGCCACCACACTAAGCGAGTGTTAATCATCCGTTCCAAGGTCTTGCAGACGACACTCGTCAGGCAAATAGGGCGGTAGCTAGAGGGAAGTGTCCGGTCTTTTCCTGGTCGAGGGATAGGGATGACAATGCCCTCTCGCCAGGAAGACGGAAAAACCTGCTGATGCCAGATGCGGTTATACATGCTCAACATGAAGGAAAGAGCTGCAGGTGGAAGATGAAGCAGCATTTGGCGGTGGATGTCATCAGGACCGGGAGAAGAATTCTTTGCTAGGGACAAGGAATGCGCTAGCTCCGCCTCGGTAAATGGTGCATTGTACGGTTCACTTTGGGCACTGTTAAAACTAAGGCCTATCTGCTCCGCAGATTCCTTGATAGCTAAAAACGCTCTATCATAGCTTTGGGTTTGGCTAGTACAGGCAAAACACTCGGCAAGGGCGTCGGCGATGTCCTGCTCGCTGGTGTAACGGGAGCCCTGTACGGCAAGGCCGGGGATGGTCGTCCGGCGACACTTGCCGTACATTCGCCGAACAGCAGTCCACACCTTTTGCGCCGAACTTCGACGGGAAAGAGAAGATACATACTTTTCCCACGATTTGCGTTTTGCGTCTCGAAGTATAAATCTTGCCCTAGCACGAGCACGCTAAAAGCGACAAAGTTCGCCTGCGTAGGATGTAATGTAAAGATACGCAATGCACGCTTGCGTGCTTTAGTAGCCAAACGGCATTCCTCGGACCACCAAGGCACAGGAACGTGACGAGGTGTAGTGGAACCACGAGGAATGCTGGAATCCGCTGCACGAAGGATAGAGTAAGTAAAATACTCCACCATGTCGTCAATGGTGGTAAAACCATCGTCGGTTAGGTGAATGAGGGAACGAAACTTCCCCCAGTCAGCCTTGGAAATAATCCAGTGAGGAAAGCGTGTTGGCACAGAATTGTGGCCCGATAGGTGAATGCTAATGGGGTAATGATCACTGCCAAATAAGTCGGAAAGTACCGACCAGTCGAGTAGAGGTACCAGTGACGGACTGCTAAATGAAACGTCAAGTGCGGAGTGTGTACCATAGGCAGATGATAAGTAAGTAGGCACGCCAGTGTTTAATATGACTAGGCCGGACATATGGCAAACGTCTGCTACAAGGCACCCACGGGCATCGTCAATGTCGGAGCCCCAATGAGAGTGCTTGGCATTCAGATCGCCGAGAAAGATGAGCGGTGGCGGAATCTGTGCCAAGAGAGCCCGAAGATCGTTCGTGTGTACGACACTGACCGGTGGCAGATAGACATTGCAAAGGGAGAAACAGAGGCTCTGCAGCTGCACATGCACCGCTACAGCTTGTAGCGGCGTGTTGAGTGGCACACTGGTGGCAGAGATATCATGCGCCACCAGGATAGCAACACCCCCGCTGGCTCGCCTATCAGCTGCAGAGTCATGTCTATATGCCGAAAAACCACGAAGTTGTAATGCGTGGTTAGGGTGCAAGTGCGTTTCTTGTAGACAGACGATTGATGGAGACCGTTGCGAAACGAGATGCTGTACGTCCGGAACACGTGCCCGGAACCCATTAACATTCCACTGGATTATTTCCATGGTAAAGAAGAATTAGGGATTCGTCTTCATCTTTTTCTTTTTCATCTTTACCTTAACCGACTTCGGACGGGGTAGGTTAAATTCGCCATCGTCTGGTGACTCCGCCGACGTCCGGGAGTCTGAAGATCCCCGGCGGCTCGCTGAACGAGAGCGGGAGCGGGACTTCATGGACGATGTGCGACTGCTGGCGCGACCAGAAGGCCTAGAATAATGGCTGTCAACAGGCTGGCTGCGGCTAGTTGTCTTGTGAGCTGGTGTCTGCACGGCTATAGATGTAGTAGCAGGTGCAGCTGTGGCACGAGACAGTGAAGGGGTATTCGCAGGTAGGTCAGTCTGTGTAGAAGCATCTGACACAGGAACGTGCTGGATCGCTACGCTGCTGGCAGGAGCGCGTCGGGCAGCCAAGGCATAACCTGTGGTGGTAGCAGGTTTCAGCTGCTCAAAGCGACGACGCGCTTCTGGAAACGTGAGATGTTCTTTCACGCGCAATTCTTGTATACACTTCTCATCCAAGAACTTCGCACACTGACGCGAGCTGGATGGATGCTTCCATTCACAGTTCACACAGAGGGGATCCCGTGTACAGGTCGGGTCCTCATGGGCTGCTAAACCACAGCGCTCACATATAGCAGGATTATTACACAGGGTCTTAGTATGGCCGAACCGTTGGCACCTAAAACAACGCATGGGGTTCGGCACATACTGGCGTACGGCGGCACGTTCGTAGCCACAAAAGATGTACTCGGGCAATTTAGTTCCTCTGAACGTCAGAAACACCGTACGTAAAGGCACATCCTTGCCATCCTGCTTTTTGGTAAGACGGTAAGCCTGACACACACGCTGGTCGGAGAGACAGGTGGTAATCTCATCGTTCGACAGATTGTCCAGACTGGAGGTGGTGACAACTCCCCTACATGTGTTGAGCGATTTGTGTGGGGCTACCCGAATTGGGTAGGAGCCCAACAAACTCGCCTTTAAAAGTTTCTGGGTCTGGTCTGCCGTGTTGGTTTCGATCAACAGCGTACCGTCTCGAACTCTGGTCGCGTTCTTAACCGGGCCACATATTCTGTCGACTTCTCGTTTTATATAAAATGGGCTAAGGTCCTTTATCGTTTTCCCGTCACATGCCAAAGTCAAAACCAAGAAAGGGTCAAAGGAAGAGGGGTTGCGCGGAGACATGATTATTTGGACCCCCATCCGGAACTGTCGGCGTCAGCCTGCCATCCGGGGGTCAAAGGATAAAAGACACCAAAATCTCCACGGTCTGTGCCGCCATGGAGACCCCTCCATGACTGACCTCAAGGCGTACTTCAGAGGAGCTACCCTCCGATCTCCACTGCTTGTCCGCATGGGTAAACCGTTCACCACGTGACACCCCGGTTTTATGCCCCCACCACAGGAATAACCGCCTGTGGCTCCCCGCTTTAGCACACGCTGCCTCAACGGAGTCAGCGTGGATTCAGGGGACTTCGGGTTGATTACACCGGGGCTCCGTCAGCGGTAACACGTCCGGCCGGTGATACTAACCCGACGGCACGCGGCCGTCGGGAGATTAACACCGGCCGTGCCCTCAAGGAGCTACGTGGGTGTACATGACGTGTGGACGGGCTCCGCACCTAAGGCTACACATGGGGGCAGTGTGAAGGGTCCGCACAACCTTCGCGCCTGAGACCTCCGAAGAGCACACAAGTCGGGGGCCGCGCTGAAAACCGTGGGACAGGACCACGGAGATAGGAAAGATCCCTGCTGGTGAGACAGGAGTTATAAAACTAAGGCCTTACTAACTAATAATCGGAATAAACCTAGAAGAGGAAGAGGGTGATATAAAAAACAACATAAAATGCTGCACGTGGCACAGTTAATGAAGGTGGAGGGGGTGAAGTGATAGTGAGCAGCTCGGGGCCCCGGGTGCGCCAAACCCGGACCTACCGTGGTAGGTTCCCCTGGGGGATCACATTAAACAGGTCTCCAGTTCGAATCTCGATTAGTATGAGTTACCCGGGAAAGTTATTTGCTGAAAGTCCATTTAGATCACAGTGCTACCTTACTTATTTACAAAGTCATTACAATAGAGCCAAATGCTACAATAATTACGTGTATAAGAAATCATCTGCTGAAAGACAGTATAACAAAGTACACCCAGAGACATGGTGTAATTACAGGGAACGTTAGAGATGAAAAATTTAAGAGATTTCTACATCTTGCAGAAGAAACATTCCAAAAATTAAATTATCCAAAATAAGGTTTCCACAAGTGCTTTTTAGATTAGTGGTTTCCAATAGGGTCCACTAAATGTCACTGAGAAATTAAATTATGTTGTATTTCATTTGACTTACAGGAGCCATTATCCTCCTAATCTAATTCCCGCGTAATTTCAGCTTCAGCAGTGTAAGTTCGCCTTCCCATTTACTTACAGGTGGAACCTGTTCATGCGTATATGGAAATGAAATTTGATGTTAACACAAGTTTGATACAAATACATTCAACATACAACATTATCTGCAAAAATAATTTGTTAATGACTACTGTAAAATGAATGGAGATATGCGGACTTACAGTCCTGATATAGACTCAAGACATCACAACATTAGAATGCAGATCTTTATTATTGTCATTGCTATTATCATTGTTATTATTATTATTATTATTATTATTATTATTATTATTATTATTATTATTATTATTATTATTATTATTATTATTATTATTATTATTATTATTATTATTATTATTATTATTATTATTATTATTATTATTATTACATGACTCTCTACTCTTGTACTAACCATTCTTACAAACCCTTATTCCTATGTCTCCTTCATATTAGTCGAGATAAACATTTGCAAACTTATTTCCTTGTAGGTGCAAGGGGAACATTAGCTTTGAGCGATAGCCAAATCTTTTAACGCTTTGAGATTCCGTTCTCTTTGCACGACTAACATACAAAAAATTAACAACGATGTTGCATTTAAAGTTTTCCGAAGCTGACACTAATAACAATGACCATCTGCGAAATGATTCACTCTACAAAAAATATATTTGGACATAGATTTTACTAAAACACGATCTATGTTTTTGTATAGTAGGACTTGGTATATCTCTTACGGTTTACGAGTTATTCAAAACTCATCCAAAGTAAATAAACACAAAGGCTAAAGCCAGAAGATTCAAAATATACATTTTATTTGTCGTAAAAATATCTTAAACATATGTCATATCAATCAAAATCGTTAAAACCATATGCTTCGAAATATTAGTGTCGCATCCTTCAAAGATATTAAACTTAGACACCAACTTTGGTTTTTAACCGACTTTACGTTTTTAGTTATGCTGCCCACAGACTGACACACACACACCCGCGCGCGCGCACACACACACACACCACATCCTATGGGAGTGTGAGGTACTAAAACGTGAAAGAAAGGATTTCAAGAAAGCCGTGACACTTAAAGGTGCGAAGTGGCCAATAACAAATCAAGAATTAGTGGAAAAACATATGAAACTATTCCACAAGTATGTAAACAATATAGACTTTGAACTTTTGAAAATAACTACCAATTCATACTTGTACGACACCAATAACGATTGTACTGTAATCTTAGATATGTTCAATGATGTAAAACCATATGCATGTAATATTACATTTCTGTAATGGAACATGCAGAAATAAATTGTTGTTGTCAAAAAGAAAAACACGCACGCACGAACGCACGCGCGCGCGCGCGCGCGCACACACACACACACACACACACACACACACACCAATTGCAATACCTCAGTTCAATAGTTATATTTACTCATGTAATTCAAATTATTATGTATATAATATTCGAATATAGAATTTAAGAATTCAGGGGGTCCATGTCATTGTAGCAACCGATGAGGGGTCCTTAAAAAAAATGTTGAGAACCACTGTTCTAGATCATTAAAACCAAAGACCAGATTTGGTTATAAAAACCAAATTAACCTGTTTAACAACGCACGTAAACATTATCCAGTAAGGAAGAAGCAGATCTGAAAGTGTGAAAGAGGGTTCTTAAAGCTTGCGAAGAGCAAATCAAAGCAAAGATTCAGAAGGTTTAACCAACGATAGTAGGAATCTTGAGGATTCTGTTCGGGCAGCATCCTCCTGACAGGAGCAGCAATACTATTTCCCACTTACGACTGCTGAATTGAGCTTCACGCTTTGAACACTAGAACTTCGAATCACGCTGGAAATACACTATTAGTTTAAGCAAGCATGTAAGGCGACCTTTGACATACCTGTCTAATATAGTAAACGCTTCTGAGAGGTAATTCATACTAGATACTGCTATTCAATGGAAATATTACACCGCCATGCATTTAGGAGCATACACATGCATATACATGCATTTAGATATCTAAATACAGTTGCATTGCTAGGGTATTAGTTTGAGTTTATATTGTTTATTCCGGTAAAAGTGTAAATAATTTTAAATAATGTAGGTGGTTTATTAAAACGAACTCCAAAATGGAATATTACTTTAAAAATGAGTAGGTATAGCAATATGCTTCAAAGATTTACGGGTGCTCTTATTCCCCCCTCCCCCGCCCCCAGTCATACACCAACTATTTACTAGGCCCATACCATTCAAATCCTTTGCGAGATAAATACCTTTAATCTCCTGCAGCTAAATTAAAAACTATCAATTTTTAGGAGTGTTATTTTTAAATGTTTAAAACGTGTTACCTTTTCCTTCGTACATCATTACTTAAAAAAAATTGTGTTGCACTCACATAACTTTCTAACTATACTTACAAACTAGTATTTCTCTCTCATCTTCGTGTTAGTTGAGATAAACATTTGAAAATTAAATTATTCGTTTGTTTAACGACGCTGTGAATTTTCAGTATCACATCTGCATTGCCGGTGTGCTGGAATTTCATCCCGCAGGAGGTTTCTTACATGCCAGTAATTCTACTGTTGATCTGGGCCGGATTTGAACCCACGATCTCGGGATCAGTAGGCCAGCGTCTAACCAACTGAGCCACCCAGACCGACACAAAGAAGAGGAAAATGGCCACCAACTAAAGCAGAAATTGTTAAAAATTATTTTAAAGAATATGCTCAGTATGCAAATTCAATTGATCTAAGCAAAAATAATTCATTGTATAAATCAATATATTTATTAATGTTAATTGATATTTGATTATAAGTTTACTTTGTAAACACAAATAAGTTACCAAAGCAAATCAAACATGTAGTATTACATATTGTAATGGAACATGTGGAACAATCTTTAAAATCTATTAAAAAAAAAAAAAAAAAAAACAAAAAAAAAAAAAAAACACACACACAGACCGATCGACACAGTATATCAAGATGGCCAGCTTCATAGTGGAGCATTCGACATAGCGCTACAACTCTAAAACAGTCAGCCGAGAGCCAGATTTTTTAAACGCAAATTATTATTATGACACAAAATTATCTAATCCAGAAACGTCGGAAGATGATATTCCACACAGAATACAGAGAAATGTGCATTTTAGGTCACAGAGGAAAAATGTTAAAGAGTACAAAGTACGTATGCGCAACATTTCGATCGTAACCCAAATTATTCCACTTACTCATCAGCTACGTCCTCTTAATTTAGTGAGAACACAGACACCGTCCTAGAACACTATTACGAAATTGCAGTAGATTAAAAAACAGAAGTACAGTCGGAACCTAGAACCATTAAACATGCCCATCTAGCGTAGAAAGGACCACTGCGCTGGAACAACAAAGGCAACTCTTCGTTTTAAAAACAAAGAGGGTGCAAGAAAAAATGACAAATCAATATCACTGTTGCAAAATTCTATCCTTAAACATATGGCATGATAATCAAAGTCGTTAGAGTCATATTTGAGAAAATATAAATTTTCGAAAAATTTTCCAGTACAGGGTACTTTAGGGTGGAAGTATTTTCCATAAAATCTTCGTGTCGAATCCCTGAGAGATTTGAAACTTAAATACCAAATTTGGGTTTTAACAGACTTTTCATTATTTAGTTTTGTTGTTCACATGCAGACCGATACACACACACACACACACAAGCACGCACGCACGCACGCACACACACACACGGATCTTTTTCTAAAACTGCCTTTTTTTGGATTCAGGAGGCCTCAAAACATATATTTCCGATTAACTATCGACATCTAAATTTTGGGTCGAATACAATACTTATTATACGTCTCATAGAAAGTAATAAAATAAATATAAATTAAAATATATATCAATGTGGACAGTACGCGTTCAGAAGTTCATTGTATTTGCAGAATCAATTATTAATTAATAATAAAGTACTATTATGTGTTCATTCATGAATAGGAGTATGAATAGGCTTCGAAATTCATTTACTCTTCCGTGTTCCTTTATTCTCTTCCAATAAAAACGAAAAAATACATTTATATTCTTTTTTTTACTTTGGAATTAAAACATGAAGCCTATAATACGCAAATTCTGAAAAAATACGCAAAATGACACATGTTTTAAATTGTTGTTACAGAATTCAATGTATTGGTTGTAAAATTGTAGAACCAATTAACGTTATTATTAGGTGTAAATATGGGTCTAGTTCCCCTTAAGGCCCCATGGGGATCTCAGATAATATCATCTCCATATCTGCTCCCTCTTGCATTCCCATGCATTATGCGTTATGGTGCACTGCAAGGTGCATTCAATCATCTCCCACGTCGGTATTATAACTGAGCGACCTGTAATTCGTCTCATCTCACAGGAACTACTCTATGACGTCATTCTCTTCCATAACTTGCCTCCCAGGTAACTGACATTCGTCCGTTAGCAAGTGTTACATCAATGGAGAGAACGAAACTGTTTTTGCAATGCGACGATTACCCTCTGGAGTTTTTCGTCAATACATACAAGAGGTTCCTATTTGTTTTAGGTTAAAATCGTTGAATGCGCGGGTATTTACATTCTGAAAATTGTGCATGGTTGCCAGACTTAAAGAAAATACTGCTGATCCATCAATATCATGGATCTCTTTTTCATACTAAAATAATCATATCTTTTAAAGTAATACAAGATGACTTAGCTCTTATAAGTAGCTCACATATAAATATTCAGAATGCTATATACCAATAAGACTACAGTTGAAACTGCAAACTAAAAATTTCAACCAACAAAGCTGAAGTCTTGGCTCTTATGAGCGAAAATAGTATTACAAGAAAAATATTACAACAATTAAACTGTATTAATTACACAGGTTGTAATGTGCCATGCCTCAAAAATGAAGACATAAGAAGGAAAATTGGTAGATTAAATCAGATGTGTGGTAGCATAAAAATTAAAATGAAAAATACAAAAGCAGAAATAAAATTACAGAGCATCACAAAGTCTACAACATGGCTGAAAGCAAAAATTAAACAAAAGTGTCTAGCCACGCAAGGGCTAGTACGTTATGGGCTCCATGTTGCCGCCACAGCAGGCGCGCTGCTGCCGCGTTGAATATTTAAATTCTAGCGCTTAGGTTTATCATACAAATTATAATTACAATAATCACACACCTTTGTCACAGAAGGCGCTGGAAATTATGTTCTTATACTGCCACGCATGGCTCACCCCTTCGTAGAAAATTTCTGTAGACACGCATTAATTCATCTTCTAAAATTGCAGTAATTTCTCTTCTAATGCAGTCTTTCAGTTCTTCCAACGTATGCGGGTTGTTCCGATATACTTTATATTTTTAAGTTCCCTCAAATAAAAATCGCATACCGTAAGGTCACCAGTGAAAAATAAGGCACTGCACTTTAAGAGATAGAAGAAGTGAAGGAATACTAAGGAATTAAAGATCTTCAATTTCAAAAACAAAAATAATAAAAAAAAAAGCCATCAATATCAGAATAAATAGACGGATCGTGTAGTAACGATGGATAATTACCACATTCTCATATTAATTCTGGCCTATAAAGCTACAGGGATAAGAAATATAGGTAAGCCGAGAACAAGATGCATAGAGCAGTTTTGACATATGAGACCGGAACGAGCCTAAATGGCTTAAACCCTATTGGTTTTGTTGTTGATGATTTAGGGAATGCATTTGTAAACATAAAAGACGTCCATAATTTTATTCTGATCGTTTTGACATTTTACCATATACTCAATATAAAACATACAGAATGGCAGATACTGATTTGGCCATACGTTAACCTTGGATTCTACATGATCAGTGTAACAAATAAGTCCAATACAATTATTGTAATAAAGAGCCGTTTCGCTGAAAAATTGTGTTAAATATTTGGAACATTTGGAGCCATCTACCTAATTCGAGTGAATTTAATCAAAATTTAGTGTTAATGTTTCGTTGCAAAACCTTTCTTAGAAATTTAACTTTGCATGATATCCATGTCATGTTCTCCTGCACCGCCACACGCCATGAACCTTAGAAGTGCAGTCGCAAAATTACTGAAGAACTTTGGTGAAACGATAAACGTTGTTCCGGCAGATCATCGGTAGATGATTTCAGGACCGCGGTACTTGCAATGTTGCACGCAATGCGGCGCACAAGCTTGAAAATCGGTGTTCCCCGGAGCATGGTGCATTAAATTTTAAAAGGTCCAAAATTCCCTCCTTACAAGTTGCAGATTATGCATTACTTAACGGAGAACAATCCGGGCCAAAGGTTGAGATGTGTGCATTGTTCCTGCGCCAAATAACAGTACACCATATTTTCTGAAAACATGATGTTCTGAAACGAGGTACATTTTTACGTACTTATATGTGGAGGTGAAAAAATAAAATTTAAGATATTGGTTACAAGCAAGCCCAAACTTTCCAAAAGTGATTGTATGGTGTGGTTTATGGGACAGTAAGGTTGTTAGCCCATTCTTATTTGAATCGACAGTCACTGGAGAAAATTATCTCAGAATGTTGTACAATGAAATGGTACCAGAACTTCATGTTATCGGCTATCTAGAGTCTTCACTATGCAGATTTCGTTCGGCACTGGTTGGATGAAATATTTCCCGGACACTGGATTGGAAGAAAAGCCCTGTGGAGTGGACACCAAGGTTACCAGACCTGAGCCCTGTGGATTTTATCATTTGGGGGATTATGAAAGCTGAGGTGTATGCAGAAAAATTTCGAGATGTAAAACATCTCCATCATGAGTTATTGCTGCATGTGCTGCTCTTAACCAGCGTGTATTGACGATTCAAGCAAATTGTGTAAAACATGAGGAATTTTGTTGAAAATGGTGGCAGACATATGGGGCACTTCTTTAATGAGAATATTTATGTATGGATATTGTATCCTGTGATTCCAGACTTAATGGACACCTTGTAGTGCACACAAAGTTTCAACGACCTCTATCAAATCGTTGAGATATCGTTTTATTCATGATTGGAGCCTAGGGTTTAACATATCGCTCCCAAATTTTAAATTTTAACTTATAATAAAAGATTAAGAAATTATTTCCAGCCATTTCTTAATATTTTTTAGTTTAAGAGAAAAACGTTTGTTAGCTGTTATTGAATTTTACAACTTTTTCAATTTTAATTATGGAAAATAATTAATTTCAGCTGTTCTATTTTATATTTTTAACTATTGCACAACAGTTTTTAAATACATAATTCCTGAACCTGCCCTAAAATTTTCAGGCTAATATGTTACAAACGCTGTTCCAAGGATGGTTTTGAAAATAATACATGGTCAAAAAAAGCAAATTGAGAAGAATGGAGTTTAAAGCTAACGCGGAGTTTCACCTAAATGATAGACGCCCATTTAAGTATTCATTTGTAACTTTAAAAGTCTGTGTTTTTCGTACTACGTGTAGTAAGAAAAGAAGTATTGTGTTCTATACAAAAACTTGATGTCGAGACTTCACCAGAAGTAAATGGCCACGCGGACTGCATAACTAAGTATAAGATATCAGTTATTGCTACAGACTAAGAATGGGAATATGAGAGATGCGGAGGAAGCCAGGCTTATTGTACCTATGCTACCAAGGGGGAAGTATGAGGTGAGAGGAGACACCCGGCGGCCAGATTCAGACTAAGGGCACAGGCACTGACAGAGGTCCTTAAGGTTCCCCCAGTTTGACGATACCTCGAAGTCTTTAAGTCTTCCGCAGCCAAATCAGGGGAACCTAGTCGCGGGGTCCAACGCCTCTTTTCCCTCCGGATCCCACCGACAACGCGGGAAGAAGCGAGTTGCTGTGCACATATCATCCCTGCAAGCAATGATTTACGCCTTCGCTGACACTTGTGACCCTCAAAGGATGAAGAATGAATGATTGAAAAATGAAACGAAATAAAGGGACAGGAAATTCGGGAGATGTAATTATACTTCCCAGTATTTGCCTGGCGAAGCCCCTGGGTCAGGCAGGTCGGCCACGGAAATCGAACCCACGACCTCCCGAATGTGAGCTTCACACGTTACCACGGAGCCATTTAGCTTGGTGCTACCGACAATGTATTCCACGTATACTGGAACCTATGGGCATTTGATTTGTTTTATTTAATACCCATTCAACAATACTATAATTATATACTGCTCCACGAGAAACTATCGTTTAGTAAAAACTAACATGCTTTCAAGCTAAACTCTTCAGAGAGCATAAACAAGAATATCTAGGCACCTGATTCACGCAGTGTATTCTTTGGAAAGCAGTGTACCAGTGCATCATATCTCTAATGACTCTTGCTTAGAAGCAAAAAAGTAGCATTTTAACAAGCTAAATAGGAATGTATCTCTGGCTGAAACAACATTCCGCTGTTCTGCAGCAACAGAATTTATGACGACAGTGCAAAACATGACGGTGTTTCGTAGAATTTGAAACATAGCGGAACACACAGTACGTAATGTAAGTTTTTTCTGTCAACAGAACATTACACAGTACGAGTCGAATAAGATGTGAGGGGAAAGGCTGACATTTTGCAAATTAGCATTCTCATGACTATCTAAAGCTCCTTGCACACGATCAAACTGTTGTCTTAAATATCTTACAAGGCTATCGAAAATTTGTCACAGCTTCATAAATTTTGTTCTAAAATTGCTTCTAATTTAAACCCTTGAAAGCAAATAAACACATGCTCTAAACAGTTAAAAAGTTGATGGTTTGTACAATAAAATATGAGTATTTACAGAGCATTACAAAGTCTACGACTTGGCTGAAAGCAAAACGTAAACAAAACTGTCTAGCCACGCAAGGAATGCGAGCTGATTGGGTTAAATACGAAAGCTGGCCATGTCTGTAGGTTGTGGGCTCCGTGGATTACCCAAGATGAAAATTAGGTGACATGAAGAAATTGCCAGGCAGATTGTGAAACACATTAATTTGCACTAATGCAATGTTATATAGTGTAGTTAACCTGACGTGGCCTTGTTCATTTATTTAGTGTTTCCAACAGAAGTGGTGCCGGAAGGTGTCTACGGCAGATTGCGGTGCTGGTTAAGATGTCATCGTAAATGGATCCTGCGCGTCCTTAGCAAAGGGTAATCTACTAGTTGCAGGGGTACTATAATCTTCGCAAAAGTTAAAGGTATATGGAGGCGGGGCGTACTGCAGACTCCAGCGAATCGTATGCTTGCCCCTTCTACCAGCGCTGCCGAATGTGGTACACGCATCTCACGGACTCGTATGTACAGAAAATCTGCCGGTACACGCACTACGCTTGGCAACAGCGCTCCGCTTGAGCATTGGCCAGCGTTCACGTGCCTTGAACTTTTGCGAGCGGTATAGCTCCAGATGTTGCTTACTGAGGACGCCTGGGAATGTGGTGAAGGATTAACCCTACAGAAGTGGACATTTAACTCGGTACTAAAGAATGCATAACTTACATAAATAAACCATTCATTTTCATTATAAAAAAGAAGAGGAAATGGTAGTTACAGATACCTGTTGGATTTCCCTATACGGGGACTCCTGGCGCTCCAAGTTCCGGCTCGGAAGAGACCTTTAAAGACTCGAGAGTCGCAGGATCATCCTAGCATATGAAAGTTACTTTCCCCTAAGTCAAAATACGGGACCTTTAAGTACAATATACTTGCTGATAAGGAAGTTTAGTCAAGCCTTCGTTAGCACAGTCAGCTAAGCTGATTTCACGTGTACTTCGGTAGAGCACGATTCCCAAGGAGCCGCAAAATCTATTCCTGTAACAGGAGCTTCCAGGAAATGACCCGTACCTATGCTAACGAGAAGCCTCATGTCTAGATTTGAATAAATTGTCCCGAATAGTTTAATTCTATAAATTTAGTATTGTCAGAAATCATAAAATTAGAATTGTCATATTAAAAATTCGTATTACTTCCATTGCATTTCTTAACGTAATTTGACTTCATGAGCCATAATACTTGAAAATTCTATTCATATAATTACATAATGATATTTCAATGACATTTTATGCTAGTAAATTTTAAATGTGATAAATTATGAATGTGTTTTGAAGGGTGTCGGTTTGACAAAAAGACGGTGTAAAATGGCATCGAGTATTGTGTTTTGTAAATGCTCAATGTTATGAAACGTTTCAATGTTTGGCGACTTTTCTTGTAAACACTTGAATTGAAAAACATGTTTAATCCTGTGTAAGGAGCTTAAAGCAATTAAAGGAATTTGCAACAGCCGATGGTATGTGACAAAGAACGCTCAGGTCATTTCGCTCGGGTTGCACAGTTACCTAGCTAAAATGGCGTACTTATCTGAAATTAAGACATTTTCGAATAGGAGTGGTCCTAGAGATACGCGATTGATTAGATAATTATCTTAAACCAAATGTATCAGAGTAGCTGTCTACAGCACAGTTTTATGCACATAGCTCATTATGTTTCAGATATAAATAAATGTAAGTAAAGGGAGTTAAACCCGAGTTTTAAAACTCTAGCGCCAGTATGACTACACTAAAAATAAAATTTTCTCAGGTTAACTTTTACGGGACTTCAATTACTATAATTTAAAAAATCATTGTAGATGAAAATAGATAAACCTCGTTTCTCCTTAATTCTATAGATAAGCCTCGAAAGTTCAAATTGCTTGCGGGAAGGTTCAGTATTTTGTGTTCTAAAATATATTGAGAACAGCCACGGATTTTCTTCTGCAGAAAGTAGTCAAAAGTTAAAAGTTGTCAAAATCTCCCTCAAAATGCATAACTCCCGCCGCCTGTGGCCACGGCATGGCCGAGTACCTCTCACCAAAGCGGTGCGAAATCAGGCAGTCACCTAATTTATGACGGTGCACACATAAAATGGCTCGGTATATTGCATACAGCTCTGCAGTAGATCTGGACCCAGCATGAAGAATAAATTAATCAACATCAATCAAGAACTACATGCTAATAAATCAAGTGTTGAAGAAATAAGAAGCAACCTTGTCCCAAATTATATTCTAGTAATAATCAGCTAACATTGTGAAAGGCGCTCAAGGTCAGGCTGTCTTGCTCTACAGTGAAGCGGCTACAACAAAAGGGACATTTTACCAGTGGTTTTGAGAAAGATCTGACTGCGTCACCGGTAGCGCGTTTGTGGAGATCGAGAAAGATCCATGTGACGTCACCCCCTCTATAGAAGGAGGCGAGGCAGCAGCACAAAGAGTTACGGAAACGAGTTGGTCAGTGAGTATGAGACAGCTGTGAGTGTGTCGATGCGACGTAAGAAGATTTTACGGGTGTCTAGTGATTGCATTGTCGTAGTGGTTACATGGGACAGACAAAGTGAAAAATGACACTAAAAGGATTGAGCAATATTACAAGAAGTAAAAGTTGCGAGTTGTGATAGCACGAAAGACGAGAATGTGTTAATGACGAGAAGGAAACTATGTATTTGTGATGAAATCTTTCAAGACAATTAAATGATAGAAAAGTAACTGTTCTGACTTTGTCGTTCTGTTACATGATGTCAGGAATGACATTCGTAAAATTGTTATTTTTGTCACAATATAAACAGCAATGTAATTATATTCCAAAGGCTATAAGAATTGTTTCTTTCTTCGAAGCGATGCAGAATTCAGATTATCAAGTGACAGACGCAGCACAACTTTTAAAACGATTTTTAAATATAAGTATTATGCCCGAAATTATAAAATACACGTTAAATTAAAGAGAAATTCCAAACGAAACCAAAAATGGCATATTTTTGTAATTGAGTGTCCCCTGAAATAGAAGTACCATGTGCGTTCATCCCCCATAGTATGAAACGGTTACTGCTGAACGGAGATACTTCGCCCATACCTGTGGTAGAGTAACCGGCTGTTTACTGGGAACCCCTGATTCGATTGATGTCGGCTAGGGTTTGTTTTTTTCTTGCTCTCTGCCCTTTGTGGCGTCTAGACCAGGGTATAAATTAGGAAGGGGATGTGGAGTGTTGTGCTGACCGCACCATCCCTGTGGGCCACTTGATCCATGTTTTAGGGAGGGTGTACTTTTCCCACAGCTTTTATAGCCCACAGGTGTAATTTATGAGCAATTGCTTGAACGCTAATGGCAAAGACTCGTTCTGATCAATGTGCTTAAATAGTGTCAAAATAGATCAAAAGAGGTTTTAAGTGTAACACACAAAATTCTCCATTCATTACAATCTACGGGAATTCCTCATTCATGTAAAAATATATGCCAAGTTTCCTATACTCATTTCAGGTTATACCTATCTCAATATCGATATGAATTAACACTTTCTTTACCATAGGCAAAGTAGAGCAACTGACCGCCCACTCTCACTTTGGGTTTTTCGAAGCATTCCCTGGTCGGCAAGCGAACGTTCCTCGAATTCCTTTCTATCATTTCCCTTTCATTCCGTTTCCTTCTCATCTTTTGGGTTTCCTTCTAATTTTCGTGTCCTATGGCAACGATGGCAGGAACACTTGCTTAAAAGAAAGAGCATTCCCTGGGACTCTGGAGAGTTGCTTGGTCGACAGGTCGATTATAGTTTTACTTCTCCAGATTAAAGAAAGATTGAAGATGGATTAACTTCTACCAAATACAGGTATTATACATTATATAACCGGACACGGACCATATCAAAATTACTTACACTGGATTGGAAGGAAACGACCTGGAAGCTGCAAAATGTGTGGAAAACAGATACAGAAGAACATGTGCTTTTGAGTGCAACAAACATGATGCAATTTTGGGAGAGATAGAAACTACAAAAAGAAATTTGGAATGTTGCAAGGACAAAAGACTCCTCATGCTGACATAGCTCTACCGGAGGTGATGTGTATCCTCCGCATCTGCTACAGGAAGCTGTATCACTTATGTCTGCGCCATCGCAATCCTCTTCTCCGCCATATTTATCTTCCCCCTGAACCTCTACGACGAAGACTGAAGCGTTGCTGGCATTCCGATTTGCGACTGAACATTTAGCTATATAAAAATGCTGTAATTGTTTTTCTCTATTTTTATGTACCATTATTGGGACTATCACAAGATGGTACCCCAATTACCAGTATCATTATTGTTCTGTGTCTAGTCTAGTTAAACTATATTGTACTTAATTGTACAGAAAAGTTCGCTTAAGAATAAAACAAACAACAACAAATAAGACTTTTTAGTTATAAATGAAATGGCCAATCAGATATCGCATATAACACTTCGGAATTTGATAGATAATACAAGAAAAGGAAATGTGCTGATAAGAAATGGTCAAATAAGGAGTGAAGGACCAATAAGGATTACAAGAGCAAGGAATAGACAACAACCCACAACTGATGAGGGAAATGTAAATGATTTACACTAAGATTTAGTCGTTTGCACGAGAAAGGAGTAGTGGATAGTATGGAATGTTATTGATTGTAATATTTTATTTGTATCGAGTCTAAAAATGCCATCTGTGAATTGTTTTAAGAACTATAATGGTTTAGTTTGTAAGTTTTTAGTTTTCTGTTGTTTTACTGAAATTTTATTTGGAATGTTAATGTTGCAATAAATGAAGTTGACAACTATATCCTGACTTAGGCAACTAGACGTCACGACAGAGATGTCAGAGATCTATAGTTCTATTGTTTCTTATTCTATGGTGTGTACTTCGAACTTTGTTTTCTCAGTCTTAAGCCATATTCTCAATATGTACGCTGAATCTATCTAAATTAGTGATTACGCGTAACAAGATTTAATTTTGTATTTGTGGAAGTGTTAGCAAAAGCAGATTTCATATACAGTTATCATATTTTAGTTTAAATTAGGAGTGCTGCTGACTCTTTGTTTACAAAGCTTGTGTACTTGGTTAAAACAATTTTATACCTTTTGTATCAAATTTGAGTGATTTGTACGGGCTGCAGTGCTATCCTACATCACTATTAGCCAAGTTTTAGTAAGTTTAACAAATATGAGTGAAGAAAAAAGTCTGTGAAGCCAAACATGGATAAATCTACAGTTAAATTAGTGAGATACAAAATCCTAAAAGCTCCATTTGATTGTGAATACCGAAACGCAAAATTCAGGTATGGATAGTCTTACAATTACCAGTTTAATAGCCGAAATAAATTAAATTGTATGTGTCGAGAATGTGTCCGTTAGTAATAAACATAAGATATTCTCCTTACTAGCAAAAATTACAGAAATTCACGATAGTTTGAGAACGTAGAATACACAATTTAAAACGGAATTAAAAATCAAGAATGAGGAGTTCAAACCTCAAATGATGACGTATGTCGGTGTTTTGGCATCCAATAAATCTACAACAAATGTATAAAGCGTAACTCCAGCCCTTGAAAAGAAAAAACATGTATGCTATTTATAACCTCGCAGACTGGAAAAGCCACTAAAGAATCACAAGGAATTTAGACCTCGCTAAAGAAAAAGTTAAAATAAGTAACAATAACTGAAAAAAAGTTTAGGAGAACATGGAAAAGGTTATAAACAGCGAATCTATAAAAGAAAAAGAATTAAAAATAGAACCACCGAAGAAAAGAATCCATTAATGATTTTGTAAGATGTATTAGCTAAAGAGAAGGAAAAATATATTAAACGCAATATATTTGAACAGAATGTTGACACAATTATAACCTGGGAAGAATTTAACGAACAGGTAAAATTAACGTTTAAGACCGGAACACGAACAGAAATACTGCTCACCATGTCATAGAAGTACCTCCATTGGTTAGGACATTTTTGTTACAGATATAGGGGAGGGTTACGTAACTTGTACCGTCGCCTAAATTGTACCACCTTCTTAAAACATAGTACCTTGATAAATGCTGCCACCTCCTAGAGCAAATACTTCCGAAACATAAGTGAAATTCCACAATGCTATATATTATTAAAAACTATAATAATATGTCTCATTACGTTACATGCTTGTGTCAAAAACCATTAAGCTGAAGGTATTTAGCAATGAGAACTAGTCAAGTTTGCATATTTTGTACCGTCTTCAGTTTCCTATAACGTACCGGTATAATATAGGGAATTTTCATTATAACTTCTTTTATCATATTGACGAATGAGAAAAACATACATAATTCCGTTTATTAATTATAAGCTATTGACGTCTATTTTAATGTAGATATGAACTAATTTTTACTTAATACAATAAAACGCATTCATTTCCAGGTTTTAAATTAATGAATCTCCCATTACAAATAATAAAAATTATTATATAAAATATCATGAATGCAGAAGATTATATAGGTAATTCATACTCTAGTATGTCTAATTGTCTTCCTTTGTAACAAATTGTGATCATGTGTTTTTAATTTCAGTATAGCAACTAAGAGGCAATATGGGGAAGTGGTCAAAGGATCAACTAAGTTTCGCTGTCGCTGCATATATGAATGGCGATCATGGAATAAATAAATCTGCTCGTATGTACAATGTGCCAAAGCCCACAATACTAAGGCATACAAAAGAAGAGGAGAAACTTAGTTGAGATCATGTGAGATCTCACGAAGAACCACAGTGTGCAGAGTAAGGCTATCTGTAAAAAAGTATTTCTGTACTGACCGCAAAGGAAAATAAATTGTGCAAAAAGTGCATTTTATGAAACCAGTTGCCTAATTTGTACCCATTGCAGACATTTAGAAAATTAAGCCTCATGACTTTATGTTAACTGCAAATAAACTCTGCTTTTTAGACAAATCATTCTAGCGTATTTTGAATTCATATGCCGTTATTGAAATAATTCAAAAGTTGACAACTACAATTAGAAAAAATTAAATGTGTAAATTTATACAAATTAGGCAATTCTCCCCTATATTGGCTTTCAGACAGTCAATGCTAAGAACTTCCTAATTGTGGCAAAATGCACGATATGTCAAAATTTTGGCCACGTTGCGAAACATTGTTCAAAGAAGGATGCCAAACTCTGTTCCCAATGTGGTGAACAAGATCATGTGAAAGAAGACCCTTAAAAAAAAAAAAAAAGAACAAACACGCATATGTATCCCATGTGATCGTCATAAAAAGGTATTGATGGATAAAGATTCTAATTTCAAAGCAAGGAACGAATTTTCCTGTCCTGATGGAAAAATTGCTCTCTTTATAAGTTGCATTTGGTCGGATTAATTTCTCGAATTAGCTATAAGTTGCTTCCAACTAGGTACTCACGAAAAGAAATGGCAGTTTTGCAACACATAATGCATAATGGGTTACGGAAACTGCACACAGACCACACAAATGCTCAGAACTGTAAAGTAGAAATTAGGAAACTTTTTGAAGATATGGCAGAGATGTATGTATAGAAGAGCCATACCTATATGTTGAGAGAAAAGCCAATTCACATGCCAATTAATTCTAGGGCAATTTTTGTAGGTGATAATCCCAAGGCTTTGATTATCATTAACAAAGAGATACAGGTTCTAAAAATACAGCAATGCATGTCTTGTAACAAATGAGAAAACACCAATTACTGCTAATCACACTTTATTGCCTTCCAGTCAGCGTAGTGCTAACGTTACATTTGGATCACTTTTGTACAGGCTCAGAGCACAGAACTATTGAATCGAATCAC
Source organism: Tenodera sinensis (assembly GCA_030765045.1). Classification (NCBI taxonomy): domain Eukaryota; kingdom Metazoa; phylum Arthropoda; class Insecta; order Mantodea; family Mantidae; genus Tenodera; species Tenodera sinensis. The sequence continues at coordinate 189,951,686 of CM060961.1, forward strand.
AGTAAAGAACTGTCAGATTACGCTCCCATTGAACTGCTACACAGGCGCTGTCCACCGAGCGCTTCGTGTACGTTCTTCCTCACTCCAACACTTCACCACAAGCACGACTGGAACAACTTCTACTGCTGCTACCTACTATTCTAATACTGTTGCCACTCGGGCACGAGCAGGTCTCTTATGTAGTTCTTTAGGCAATGGATATGTTCTGGAAGTAGAATGATCGGGAGAGGCTGTGAGAGAACAGTCCAGACATCACCACATAATAGCTATTGTCCTCGCATGCTCTGTTGTGTGGTCGGCGGACGGGTCTATTATGGCAGGTAAACACCTCCGGCCCGTTTCTAATGCCGGGCGGGGATCACACCCCGACCGGCATTCCTTACCAGCAGCGTCCGGGATTATGGTCGGCGCGACAGTATGTTAATTGCATACAAATACAATATACAGATTATATACTTGTAGCGTAGGTAAGGCACCTACAATGGTCTCCTTCCATTCGTTTGTCTGTATTAAATAAGTTAATTATTATGAATAGATAGGGACCGATGCTTGATAGCCAAACGAGGGGAGGGGAGGATTGTGCGATAAGCCACAAGTTTAGTGTACATGGTTTATACTGTAACTACACGTACATATACGCACCTGCAAGTGTGAACTGATTCGCGTGCATATACGATGGCTGCGCGGAACCAGTTCATTCTCCGTGTCCAACCAACCTGTATCGCAAGGGACCGCACGCGGTTCCGCGCTCTCATAATAGCATTTCAGGTATATTTAAGAAACTAGCCAAAAAGCATTTATAAAAATATGCTCATTCATAGAGGTTAAATTCAGAACTCCGTCAAAAACAGAACACAGGAGCACAAGTGTTCTCTTGAATCTACAAATACTAGTCACTGAAATAATACTTTTATTTCACGAGCAAAAAATACTAACATTAAGCTTTAAAGTAAGTGAATTTAGCTGTAAAATGTAACAAACTTAAGATGCAAAGATTTAAATATCTTATACGTTACATCCACATGAGTTTCTCTACTCTCTATCGTTTCTTAGTGATTATACAAGCTATTCTTACAAAGTCTGGTAAGAAATAGCTACATAACACATTTTATTATAGATACAGAGGGAATAGCGATAGTCAAATGCCTTTTTCTTGATGTGAAGTTAGCCGATTTCGAAATATTCCTTGTTATTGTTTTGAATTTTTCAATACTAATACTTTTCCTAAACGAAAAGTCGCTATTCTGTTTTTCCTGGTCATGTAAGGAGAAGCCATCAGATAACTACCAGTTCTCAAAATATTTCACTATCGTTTAAGCCCACAATATTCCCTTATTCACATCGTATCTAAAGGAAAAAAGTACAATAAAATCATTTTTACAATGTTTACCTTAACGTTAAGTAGAGTTTTTAAAGAATGGGTAGAGAAAGTCGTGTGAATGTAACATATGAGATTTTCCATTGATCTCTGCCAGATTTCTGGTTAAACATTTCTCGATCTTTTGATTGGCTAATCCAAAGGATATTCTTCGAGACTGTGAATATGCGAAAGTCGTAGTGCACGTTTTCAATCCAACTTAACAGACAAACCTGCAAATTGTTGGAAAATGTTGCATTTGTCTGCCGATCGTTGTAGAGTCCCTTAAGAGACACGAGTTGGCGACCAGTTAAGTTGCGAAGACAAATTAATAGTAGCAACGTCCTCCACAATAAATTATTAATTGGGCTAATGGTCATTGCTTTCCGTCAGTTATGTATAATTTATGGCGTGGCGAGCTTTGTAAGGGTATATAGCCGTCTGACCTCTCCTGACCTGGAGCAATATAACACCCCAGGCAACGAGACGTTATGTTGTTTACTTACTCCTATGCGGAGTTACTATAAAAGTTGCCCAGAATAATGCGTCTACACATGTGATTTATTTTCCCCGAAGGGGAGGCTCAATGGGGAAATAACTCAAAACATTTGATGTGTTGTTACCCATGAATATTTCTACACATCACCTACATATTATCTGCTTCCTCTAGTATAGTAAGTTGGTATTTAAGTCTAATAAGTTTAGAGATGCGACACAAATATTTTGAAGAAAATTTCTCTACCCTAAAGTTCTCTTTACACGGAAAATTCTTAGAGAACTTTAGTTTTTTCAAAAATGGCTCTAACGACTTGCATTAAAATGTCATACGTTTAAGACATTTTTATGGCAAATGAAATGTATACCTATTTTGAATTTTCTGGCTATACACCATGTAGTCCTGTTTATTATTTATGACATTAGCATAACTTCTTTATTTGAATTGCACTCCCCGTATGGAGGACATACAAAAGCCTGTGACTATAGTATGTGAAGTTTAAGTTGAAACATGACCATTTGCTGCTATCTGAGGGTTCTAGGAGGGGTAGATGCGCTAATGACGGTACAATTGCTCAGAAACACTGTCACTGTCACTGTCACTGTCACAGTCTCTCGGAATCAGTTTTATTTTTTAAATATGAACCAGTTTTCACAAAAATGCGGGAGAAATATCCTGATATGTTTAGTGGTCCTTGCATCGCTGGTTTTCGTATTGATACAAGCGGGTGCTGGAAAATAAGAAAACCTTTGCAATCCAAAATTTAAATAGTATTTTCAATAGTAAAGCTTTTGAGATTAGACAGCTAAGGATAACCAACTGTCGTGTGGAATATAGTGCTATCTCTTTCTAATTTCCATGTTTCAACTTAAACCTCACAGTTGGGGAGCGGACGAATCTATGGACCGGACAGAGTGACTATATGGAAGCAGGTAGTCAGCCCAGCACCAGGTATGAGAGTGAGGAAGAGGACAATAGGAAATATACGAAGAGAAAGGTGATGATGGAGCAGCTGGTGGAAAAGTCGGATAAGCCGGAGAAATCCCGTCCAGACGCGACTTGATTCACCACGAATACCACATGCGGGTCCCTGAAATCAAACCCGGGCCGCTTTGGTGACAGGCGAACGGTCTAACCGCTTGGCGCCTGCTGGAGTAAATATTATTATAAAAAAAAACGTAGATCTCCTTATAACACACCACTTGTGTCACATCTTCCCCGCAAGGTGAACCATTTCAAAGAAATTCCTTGTTATTTGTCAGAATTTTCCAGTATTTAGAGACCGTTATCAAGTGAAAGGTCGTTATTCATTTTTTTATCTCTTGACCATTCAAAGAGAATGGAATTTCAAAGTCATCATAGAGCGACCACTCTTAAAACATTTGACTATTGTTTAAAGCCTAGTGTATTCACCGTGCACCAACAATAAAATTGGCAATAAGATAATTTCTACAAGAGTAGAGAAAGCCATGTGTGTCCAACACATCAGATTTTTTATTTTGCACGAAAGAGGAGTTTTAATGGGAAAATAAGCCAAAACATTTCATGTGTCAATACCCATGAATATTTCTACATATCACTTATTTTTCTTCTCGTCTACAGGCAATTCCTTCAACACCCAATTTTTCCAATTTGGTTCATACTGGTCCAGGCAAAAGTCTGCAGAAATGGCTTCACTACAAATCTTGTAGATATACGGGGGATACAGGAGCTGTACCAATAATCCAAGGTTAAACAGCGGGTCGTCATATTCTGGCTTTGGAAATCCATATTTGTATGGCATAACAAGAAACATAGAATAACTTTCACTTCAAACCGGTGGCGAAAACAACCTTCCGGAAATGTCAATCCCATGAATGGTTTTATTTGAAATTGTTTAGTTTTATGATATCTACCTTTATTCTCTCTCTCTCTCTCTCTCTCTCTCTCTCTCACACACACACACACACACACACACACACGCACAACTCACCCTTCCGCACGCGCACACACACACGCGTACACACACACGCGCACACACACGTTAACCTTTCACGAAAGCCATCGCGACTATTCCAGCAATAGGAAAATAATATGGCAGTTCAATAAATGAATAAATGCATTTTTTAGCATTTCTGTATCAATTAAATATGTATTTCGCTAACAGTAGGTACAGCAAAAACTTCTAGTAATTACTATTAACTGAATATTGTGGTAATATTAGCGGTAGAAAAACAGAAATACGGATATATTCTTTCATTTCATATATCATTTATTAACTATATTACTACACAGTTTAGTATCTGTTTATTGTTATAATTAGTAATTATGTAAAATATAAGCATGCGGATCGGAGGACGGTTTACATATATCTAGTGCAAGAATGCATACATTTTCTATCTTACGTTTTTGTCTATTGAGTGTTTCCAAACTGGCAACACTGCATATTGTGTGGCTGTCACTTTCACTAGGTCAGTGCATAAACAAACGGCGTGTGCCGTCAGCGTAAACTAATACCATGGCGTGTCCTTCCACGTTTACTGTGCGAGTATAGGCCAATTAGAATCGTTATCTCCCAAAACATTATACCACCCTTCAAGCGATCGACATGTTTACATCCAGAAACCGGTTCAGATCCGTGACCAATCTCAACGCAACGTTGCCGAGTTACTTCACGTCTGAGAAAGCTGCTTGTAATATTCCGTTATTTCTTTTAAGTGATTAAATATTTTAAAAACCTGCGTGATGCACCATAATTACCACTGAAACTATGCCAGAAATACATTACTCTACACATCTTACAAGTTACAAATTATATCTACGCACATTCTTGTGCAATTATGCACCCAATCTGAAACAAAGCCATTTCTTTTTTCGAAATCTGCTGATCAAAGAAAAAAATACCATTAGATATTTTTCTTTGTACTGCTTCTATGATGGACATATTATTATAAGGAATGTAATAAGTTTCCTTCCATCCGGTATGCTAGGTGACAAACCCATGAGATGTATCGGAAAGAATGTGAAACTGCTGAGTTGTTTACGTGAGCTTTTTGCACATATATGGCGTGACATTGTATGTACACTCTGTTTAGATAAAATCATACTCTTCGGGACAGCAACGTCTCATTTATCGGCAGGGATCGTTCATTTTATTGCGTTGCTGACTATACACCAAGTTACCAGTATTTCACTGTCCTAGTAAACAGACAGCCAGTAATCGTAGGGCTTTGACAACCGGGGTCAACACGCCTGGTCGTGGTACACACAGGTATAAGTAAAGCATAGCAAAACATAGGTGTACAAAGTTGGAAGGGAAAGCGAAGTCCTATTTTTATTACAATAATAACGTAATTATTCAAAAATAAATTAGGGTTCCAAAAACAAAACTGAAAGCAAAACGGTAACGAATATTTACATAACAATTCAGAAGAACAAAAATTACTCCTGTAACACAATAAAAATAGCTCCACATTAAAACCTCTAATTGGGTCATACTTTGAACCTAATTACGCATTTTTATGTCAATTTGATGCTTTTCCACCAATATGTTAATATTTGGGGAAACGTTAATTGCAGAAGCAAGTCTCAAGCCAGATATACTCGTAAGATTATCATCACACAATTTTGCTCTTTGACGACAGTTGTTAAATTCATTTAAAAAAAACTGTTCACAAATGTATGTACTGCCAAGCATACACATAGTTTCTGCAGCAATTTGTGGAATTGGGAGCACGTTTGTGGATCAAGGGATTGATAACACCTGAAATTGATACCACCATACATCTTTTTCAAACTAAATCACAGCACAAATCAATAAGCTCTATAGTTCAACTGGAACACTTTCACGATCAATAGAACAGAGCAAAGAAAGGAGATTCTGGTTCAAATTTGAGAGCTTCCAATTCTAAAAACCTTCTAACGAACATCGCTAAGAGTGCATCTAATATGTCACAATGCTTATTAATTTCTGTGCTTATGTTGGACTGCAAATGTGGAACTATCTTCGCTCTTTCCATGATTGTACAGCCGCATTAACACTGTCGCTGTAGACCTGGGTGGCTCAGTTGGTTAGACGCTGGACCAAGGTCGCGGGTTCAAACCCGGCCCAAGCCAATGGTGTTTAAGTGTGCTTAAAAACGATAGCTCCATGTTAGTAGATTTACTGGCGTAAAAAAGAACTGCGGAACAAAATTCCGGCAAACCGGCAACACTGATGTGATCTTAGCAATTGACAGCGTCGTTAAACAAAATAATAATTTAATTAACACTGTCCCAAGCAGAGCAAGCAGGTGCTGCTGTTACGGGCAGCATGGACCTACTAAGGTTCAAAGCGCTTGCATGCGCTTCAGCGCACCATTTGACATCGCTACATTAAATGCAGGGCAAGGTAATTTACAGAACTAGGCACCTGAATTACATACCAGGTCCAATGCTGGAATTAGATTGTAATAGTTCTACTTCGCAACAAGTGCATGACCATGCTTGCAGCGTATCATTTAGTTTATAATCCAATGTGATATATCCACTCTCTTACTCGATCCTTCGCCTAAAACAGAAGCACAAGCTGTTTCACTCCTTAAAAGTCATATGACCATTCTGAATTGGTGACAATGTTTTATGCTGATTAAGAAAGGAACAGTTGCACAGTTCCTTCGCCTAAAGTATATACATCCTACATTACAAAACACGCAAGAGGTGCTGTTAACATTTGAACAGTCACACATTCTGTTGTATTCTAATGGAGACAAATGGTTGTCAGCATTCAACTGATTTTATGAGTCGTAATTTAAGCTGTTTGTTCAAACTAAACTACAAATACTGGTTGACTGATTGACATATCAATCGATTGATTGAAACAGCAATATGACGCAAAATTGTTATGCATCAGCGCCATTCAATAGCCGATGTTTATTGATTCTTTTGTACAGAGGTACATAAAACCAAAGGTCTACTCATCATTCTCAATATTAGAAACCGAAATAGATATACGTAAAAACAAGGGTAAAAATGCAATTAGGAAATGACAATTCTCGAAATACGTAGGTTTCAGATAAGGGTTTACCTTTACCGGCACTTCCTATATATGCAACGCTTTGCTAGTATGATAAATCAAAAAACATTCTAATTTACAAGACGTATTATTCAAAAAATGTATAAAATATTAAAATAACGTGGATCTCCGATATTTTTAGACAAAATGAGAATGATGATTTTCTATGAAGATGAAATATAACTATATCCAGGCAACATTCTCTCTCAGATTAGGGTGAGAAGTTCGATTGGTTTGGTTTGGTTTGGTTTAAGGGCACTCAACTTCGAGGTCATCAGCGCCCTTAAAAGATTCATGGCAATAGCCAGATATAAATATTACTCAAAAATAAAAATACTAGCAACAAGAAAAATATACACAAAAGGTAAAAAGCAGTGGCAATAGCCAGATATGAAACAAGGTGATAAATATGCCAAAAGCATAAACAGATAACTAAAATTTTAAATCCTCAAATTGATATTGCACTCCGCTAAAAAATTAAAAACTCTATGAACCACTGTTTTGTCGTCCGCTAGGACCTCTGCAAGTCTGGCAGGCAGCTGCAGAGAATCCCGAAGGAGCAACACTCTAGCAGCACGTGGCGAACTGACAAAAGGTTGTCACACAGCGGACATAGAGGGGCAGGGTCTCTTTTAAATAGGTAACCATGCGAAAAATTGCAGTGCCCTATTCTTAGTCGAGCCAAACTAACCTCCTCGCGGCGAGATATGTGACAGGAGGCTACCCAGTTAATCGGAAGTTCTTTCACTTCTCTAAGCTTATTACCGCGGAGAGCTGAGTGGGAAGTTCGACATAAGGAACTAAAATTTGACGAAGATAAGAAAAAAATATTTTCAATTTATAAAAAGAGGTGTTTTGATTAGGTTTACGGAAAATAAGGGGTATGAGAGGAGTTGTTATCCCAGATATTTGACCTTAATATGGAGGCGGAAAGAAAACGAAATTCATACTATTTTTCAGTGTACTGAAACGACGGAGTAGAGAGAGAGAACTTGATAAGTGAAATGTGGCTAGAGATCGCTAAAAAGTGGCAAGGAAAGAATAAAAGATTATTACTGGGAAAATTCTTACCATTGAACACACCAGGCTTCGGGGGCTTTCATGTGGGAGAAGAGGAAACGCAGGTGGGCAGAAAAATCTTGATAGCACATTATTGGAACATAAATTACTTTATGTGATGTAATTAGTTACATCTGTTAATTTTGTGCTCTTGATCAAATAACTGGGTTAACGATCCAACCATTACATGGTTATACCTAGCACTGAAATAAGTGGACAAGGAAGGAATATCTCGGAAATGGCAAAATCCATAAAAAATACTAAAATTGTGTGCTTTAAGCAATCTACATCTTTTGTATAGTATGATTTTGTCTATCCCTTAATATCTTACTAGTTATGCACATGTTATTCAGAATGGAGAGAATATCTAACATAATCCCAAAAAATTCATGAAATACGTTTCATGAACATGTCTTTAAAAGGTGGTATTTAAAAAAAAGTCGGCGAGTACGCCGTGCTCACTGACAAGCAGTTCGGCTGAAACACATTCACCTAAGGGATTCATTTTTCCCAGTACCATTGCACATAAAACTTTGAGGCATTTTATCATATCATTTATTAATCAAATAATTATCTACAGCCAATTACACTACGGCAATATGCCCTTTATTGCCTATCTGTGACGGAGGAAGTATTGTATTTATCCCCCCAAAATCGAAAATATGCACCCTGAGTGCACAAAAGTGTAGTTTGAAAATGTCAGAAATAGTTATGTGAATGTGTTACATTAGTTGTGCTTTTGTTTTTCTATGTTTACTTATTTCTTTCACGATCATAGCTACTGCTGCAAAGACAGTTTCATTTACGCGACTACCTTATGACAATTAAGAAAATCATTATAGACTTCATTCACCTAGAACACTGTGCTGAATTTATCAAGAATACGTAGGTAGTATTACTGGAACATATGAATAGCATTTTACATCGTGTACCTCAGCGCCCAAAAGCTGCTAGCTTTTTAAAGTCAAATTCCGTAAATAAGTGTCTAGAAATATATAGTGTAACACCAGAAACGGCGGTAATGTGTTCTAAATTCATTTCATAAATTAATGGAAATTTTTAATATATTTACATAGTCCTTGTGCTTGAGTACGAATGTACTGTTTATACAAGAATATAGCTGCAAAGAAGGCCTCGGCTTTTAGTTAAGAATGCATGTAAAATAAGACAAATTGCGTGAATATTTCATTCCAAGCAATATACAAGATTTTAGGGGTAAGAGCGTGCAGATTTTAACGGCGACTATTGACATTAAACTTAACATAAGTTCCTCTACCATTTTCCGCTATAGTGGATAGTTGTATAAACAACAAACAAAATTGGTCCAATGTTTGACTGTCAATACATCTTAGGTCCTTTATCGTTTACTTCTACGACTAGCAATAAAGAGTTAGAGGTTGCGTTGGTTTGGTTTAAGGGCGCTCAACTTCGAGGTTATCAGCGCCCTTAAAAGATTCATCTTTTGCTTTGTATTCTTAGTACTTTGGTGTGATTAATGTCGTGAACAGGGTAAGTAATTGTACAAATGCGAAAACTGCTAACATGAAGGAGTCACTGTATTAATATTCTTTTAATTAACAACAACAAACATTGTTTTTCTCGTTGGTCGCATAACATGTATTTTCCAAAGTGGTTTACTTGAAGGTCTGGGAGGTGCGAAATTTTCATCTTCACCAGTTTCACCTCTGTTTCGTTCTAATAAGTTACGAATTTGCATATTATGTTTACCTTTTGTGTTACTGAATAACTACGAGACAAAAAAGAATACAAAGGTTTAAATTCAACTGTTTTGGAAGATTATCTAGACCATAAAGAAAGAATACTTTAGGCAGGAATTGCAGAAGTTGTAAGACTGTCGGCGGGAAGGCTAAGGTAGTCAGACATTCCGTCGATGTTTCACTTCGTTTTGCATAAATATCAGGGATTTTTTCACCCACTATTAGGAATAGAGGGCGTGTACGAAATTACAACTATTTAAGAAAAAGGGGAGAGTGATTCATCAGAAACCTTTATAGGCCATTGTGCAGTAATTTCATAACGAACAGAGGGAAGCACGTGAAATTAATTTGTGCATTCGAAATTAAAAAAATAAATTCATGCAACGTCACGCTGGCAGGTGGTTTCAAAAATTAAGAGTGCCCACGACTTGGAAGAACAGAAATCCTTTAAAGGCTTTCGTGGCCTGCTAGGCCCACAGTTAATGTAGGCTTCATTATTTTCTTCCTCTCTTCTCCAACCCCCTCCCCCAACTCCACTTGCGGCGTAGATGCTTGTTCTTAAGTTTGCCCATCTTATTTTACACACACACACACACACACACACACACACACACACACACACACACACACACACACACACACACACACATATACACACACACACAAACAAAGAAACGCACGCACACAAACAAAGAAACGCACGCACACATACGTACAGGCACCCAACACACATTAGACACAATGCCCTAACTGTATTTTGGCATGCGTATTCAGGTCACATAGCATAATCTATCACTACACTCCAAAGGTAATGAAGTTTTTATGATACGCTAATACTAATCTGGTTCTGCGCGAGCTCTGGGAGGGATACATAGGTTTAAGGGCGCTCAACTACGTGGTCATCAGGGCCCTTAAAAACAATTCATGGCAAAAGCCAGATATAAACTTCAATAAAAAATAAAATTACTAGTAAAAAGGAATACACACACACACACACACACACACACATAAGTATACAAAAACAGAACGGCAAAAGTCAAAATTAAAGCAAAGTGATAAAGATGTCTAAAGAGCATAAAAACTACGTAACTAAAGTTTCAAATTCTCAAACTCATGTTACTCTCCGCTAAAAACTTAAAAACTCTTTATACCACTTGCTTACCGTCCGTTTTATCGGTCCATCCATTCATCCATCCAACCGCCTGTCTGCCAAAATCAATGTAGATTTGTATATGGCTGTGTGTACATTTCTTTCGAGCAACTTCATTCGCATTTTTAAGGCCAGAGTGAAAATACCGGTGCAATGAGTTGATGGGAGAAACGGGAAACCCGCCGCTACGCTACGTTGTCCACCATGATTCACACATAGGGTCGCCTGGGAACGAACCCGGCCGCTTCGGTGAAAGGTCTAACCACTCAGTCACGGCGCGGTCTATCAGTATATGTTGTCAACATTTTTCTTCAACCTTCATTGGAGTCAAAATAGAGATTTACATTCGTAACATTTTATTTTGTTCACCATATGCACATTTTACCATTAAAATAATTAATTACCTAATTAACAAATTGAAAACAACCGTAGATGGTGCAATTTGTACACATATTGACGATTTAATGTGTTACTCGTAAATAAAATTCAAAAACATTCGTTAATAAGTGTAAAATGAAGCAAGTTCATCTACTTATGTAACACCTTAGACGAGAAACTCCAAGCATCTGAACTCCCTAAGCAGTTTTAAAAAGTACTATAGCTCTATGTCAGAGGTTATGTAATCGTTTTACCAGTTCTGTTTAAGACCGGAATAAACTTTCAGTATCGAGTTATTCCGCACTTTGTATCTAAAGTTTCCCTTAACAGTATCAGTATTAGAGTTATTCCGTATCTAGAGAGCAGTTAATTGTATGGCTGCGGGCATAACAGCCGGTAAAGTTGAAACAGCCACATTTTAAAACTTCAGTGTTCCTGAGCTCTGCTCTTTAAAACTTTTGCTACAAGCTTAGTGAAACGCAAAGTTGCGTTTGTGTTTCTGCAGCTAATACGACCAACAGATATACCGGGTGATTCAAAACAACACCGCTTAGCAGACTGATCATTCTGCAATCAGGGACCCATGTCCGAAAAACTACATCTTAGGCTCTGTGGATATCAAATTTTGATAACATGTCTCACGGATTGTATTCCACACTTTGTCAAGGATCATCCACCAACCCAACAAGACCATTACACCATTAATTACAATAGAAAATGGTTTCGAACTGTAGACCATTTACTTCACTGTAATATCTACTTCGGTGATGAGGGAATTCATATTTGGAACCAATTGATTTTAACGCCAGCTATGGCAATCAGTGTGTTGACCAGAACTTTATTGTAGCAGTTTTATGAAAATACAGTTAATCAACAAGAATTATGTATTGCGTAGTGTATAATCCGACTAATTGTGAAAGCCAAAGAATTGTGAAAGCTAAAGAAAATGAAAGATTACAGGATTAATGAAAGGATTATGCACGTGTTACATGCAACGTTTTAATAACATTTCTAAGTGAAAAATTATAATGTATTAGAGGTCACAGATGTATGAGATAATATGGTTGCTAAGCAGGTGTTGTTTCATTTGCTTCAACAGTTACAGATGAAAATAGAAGGTAATCATAAAACTATTGAAAAAATCTGATGTGTTGCACTCATATGACTTTCTCTACTCTGGTACTCTGGTACCAACCATACTAACCATTCGTGTTAGTTGAGATAAACATTTGCAGAAATTATCCTATTATCTTCTTGTAGGTACTAGGATAATATAGGAATAAAGTACACTTTGAGCGATAGTCAAATCTTTAAAAGCTTTCAAATTCCGTTCTCTTTGAACGGTTAACATATAAAAAATGAATAACGATGTTCCATTTGACAGATGCATAAGTTGTCTAAAAGTCACACATATAACAAGGAATGACTACGAAAAAAAAAGGACAAATTGTGTGTTTTAGCAAGATTTGGATCTTTGTATACTAGATTCACCCAGAGTAAATAGGACTATGTGGGCTATAGCCAGAAAATTCGAGATATACATTTCATTTGTCATATACTCTAACATGGCATTTTAATAAAAATTGTTAGTCATTTTTCAAAAAAACAAAACTTTCGAAATATTTTCCACATAAAGGGTAGTTTAGGGTGAATAAATTTTCTTCAAAATCTTCGTGTTGCATCCTTGAAAGACACTAAACTTAAATACCGGCTTTGGTTTTTAACCGACTTTTCGTTTTTGACTTATGCTGTTCACAAACTGAGACACGACAAACAGACAGGCAGACAGACAGACCCACACACAGACCTTTTTCGAAAAATGTTTTTTTCTTTATTCAGGGGACCTCAAAGCACATATTTCCGGTGAAATTTCGACATCGAATTTTTGGGTAGAATTTTTGAGTAGTATACTTCCTCTACTTTACGTAGTAGAAAAAGTGACATTTTTTTACGTAGTAGAAAAATTGACATTTTGAAAGAAGCCAGCAGTGCTGAGAGTTATTAATTCCAAAGAAATCGAAAGGTGTTTGCGAAAAAATATGAAAAGCTTTGTGAATGGAGAAACCACAAACGCGTTACTTTTGACTAATGCAACCACATTACTGGCATACTTTTCAGAGCTGGTAATTATGCAAACCTTTATGGATTTTTAATACGATAAGTAATTTAAGAGTAGATTTTAAGTGATGTTTTCTTTTCTCAGTAGAAGATTGTTATCCCTTCGACGCTCTGGTGTATATGTTCAAAGATGAAATGAATGCCGTAATTGAAAGAAAACGTCGACATTTCATTTTTTAATCAGATTTTTGATTTCTTGAAGTGAAGTTACGAATTTCAGGTTTTCTTACAGGCACATTGGAGAGGTTGTGGCGGTGATGACGTTATTGCTGTATTTTTGCCATGGTAATTATCTCATTCATTTTCTGGGACTGGTGCCAGATATGGGATAATCTCACTAGGTTTATGCCGTCATAAAAATCAGTTTCAATGCAAGAATTGCTTGAAAGTATTTTATCAATCAGTACTTATTAATAACAAAACACAAATCTGCTCTCGCTTCAAAGGATGGTAACAAGAAAATAGCTGTCACTGCTACACCTAGCAGATAATGACATTTTTCATTAATATGTGTAAATCATTAGCTGATATTGACGTAGTTGTAAGTTAAAAACCTAGTTATTCCATTTTTTTCTCAAACCTGTAATGGGTTGTGTTCACACGGCTTTCACCACTCATTCTAAATTATTCTTACATAACTTCACTCTTGTGCCCAAAAATAAACATGATGCATGCAAGGGATAGTTCGGCATGGAGAGACGTTTTTAAGATCTTGGCTTGGAATCCACAAATGTTGCCCAAGAACAAAACGTAACATTCATCCGAACTTTAATCAATGAGTTGTATTGATAGCTCTCTCTTTCTCTCTCACTCTTTCTTTTCACAACATACATTCACACGCAACATGTATTTTTAATTATATATTTTTGGGTTCAGGGACCTCGAAACCTGTATTTGTGTACACAATTTCCTACAATGAATTTTTAGCACAGAATGTAAAACTTTCTCCATCCACGATACGTAAGCCCTGGAGAAATTAAAAATTAACAATGAATAAGAATTGTTAAGTTATAGGATGAAATGAATTTACTTTGAATAACGGTCCAATGCAATGCATAGAATTTCCACAATAACTCTTTAAAATGTGCTTTATTGTTGCAAGTTTCAGTCCATAAAAGCAGAGTTTACATTCTTGTAAATGAACAATTTTAAAATAATTTAACATCAGGATTCAACTGCCAATAGACATCTTAGACACATTCGTTGTCCTCCGTGATCTAGGGGTAATATGCTAGCTCTTGGTTTCCGAGGTCGCGGGTTCAAACCTGGCGGAAAACGATGGATTTTTTGGGTGTAAAAATCCTTAGAATTGCTTTCATAGGAAGGGAGGTGAAGCCGGAAACTCTTATTACAAAAATCTTAAGTTTATATCGGATTTCAAGCTGTTAGCGTGAAAGATTTTATCTCTGTTTCTAAGTGTGCTAAATGCCAAGATTTTGGTCATGTAGCTAAAAAATGTACTGGGAAGCAAGTATGTGGTTTTTGTGGTGAAACTGATCACGATAAATTGAACTGTGATAAGAAGAACCAGAAAATATGTATTCCTTGTTACAAACGCAATAGACAATGTAGTGGGAAACAAACTTGCAGTACTTATAAAATGTTCTGGGATAGGATTATATCAAGAACAAACTACGAATAATGGAAATCAACAATCACTATACTTTACATAATTTAAAAATTGGTCAGATTAATGCACAGAGAAGTAAGCTTGTTATGTCAGAACTAAAAAAAACTTATTCATGAAATGAAATTTGATATACTTTGTATTCAAGAACCATACGAGTCTTTTAATGGTAAAATAATACATATGCCTTTTATGGCAAGATTAATTTATTCTGGAATGAATCCTATGTCTGCCGTGGTAATTGTCAATCCCAACCTGCAAGTTGTCAACATTTCCCAGTTCTCTGACTCGCACATGAATTGCATAGAAATTTCTTACGGCAACAGTTCTTTCATCTTAAGTAATCATTATTTTCAGTACAGTGACAGCATCGAGCAATATTTAAATAAAATCAGGAATATTCATTATCAATTTCATTTTAAGGAAATTTTATACACTTTAGATGCAAATGCAAAATCAAATTGGTGGTTTAACAACAAAACAGACATCAGAGGTGAACTTATGGAAGAATTAATTTCTGAACTAAATTTATCAATCTTAAATCAACCACTCAACCCTGCAACGTTTAGTAATCGTCATGGAGCATCTGCAAATATTGATTTAACTTTGGGTAATATTAAAATTATAAATCGTATATTTGGATAGAAAGTTGGCCAGGATCTAACATCCAGTGATCACAGATTAATATATTTCTGCTATAATTTTGGAAATATTCATAATAAAAAAGGAAACATTACATATAAGAAACATTTTTCACAAGCGAATTGGCCTAAAATGAAAGAAGTATTTGATAACTCTGTATGCTATCATTGTGCTTTAATTGATGAAGATGTTTACAATTTAACAAACATAATAAATAATTCTATCACTAGTTCTGTTCCAAACCAAAGACAAAGTATTTTTGGACAATATATGGACTTCAGCCTTGGAAACAGCAAGAAGAAAAATGAGAAAGCTTCGTAAAATTTATCAAAAATCTACTATAGATACAGAAATAATTAACAAGTTAAATAGATACAGGGTTGCAAAATCTAAATTTAAAAATCTACTATTTGAAACAAGAATGAAATCTTGGAAGCACTTTGTTGAATCTAATCTACAAAATGATATTTGGGGTTTACCTTACAAAATTATTATGAACAAATTAAGAAAACCTGAAGTTATTAATACATTGGAATGTGATGATGGTATGATACTAAATTGGTATGATATATCAAAAATTTTACTTGATACATTACTTCCAGATGACGATAGTTCTTCTGATACTCTACAAAATTCTTTGCTACATTCGAATATGGACTTGAATTATCTTAACACTAATGTTATTTCTCCGTTTGATATTTCTGAAATTAAATTGGTTTTCAACAAACTTAAGAAGAAAAAATCTTGTGGTCCTGATAATATACCCAATGAAGTTTTTTTAGCTCTTCAAGAAACATTAATACCAGTCCTTCATCAGTTGTTCAATGATTGTCTCTGGAATGGTTACTTCCCAGATTATTGGAAAATAGCTCGAGTTATCTTCCTAAAAAAGGGAAATGATAAGGATCCTGCAAAACCAAAATCCTACAGGCCTATATGTCTTCTGAACACCTTGGGCAAAACATTTGAAGATCTAATAAACAAAAGAATTCATGAATATAGATCAATGATTGGTCTTAATGAAAAACAATATGGATTTAGAAAAGGTTGTTCAACTGAGGATGCTATAAATTCTGTTATTAACACTATCAAAGGATGTAATAAAAAATATGTCATCGGTCTATTTATAGATATTTCTGGTGCGTTTGATAACCTTTGGTGGCCTTTCTTTCTTGAAAGATTAAGAACCAAAAATTATCCAAGAACTTTGTACAATATATTGAGAAGCTACTGTGACAATCTCAAAGTATTTGTTGAAGTTGCTGAAACCTCTTTATTTAAGGATATAACCAAAGGATGTCCCCAAGGTTCGGTCTTGGGCCCGACGTTTTGGGATATTGTAATGGAGACCCTACTAGAAACATTTGAAAGAAATCTAAATGTTTTAAATATAATAGCATATGCGGATGATGTTATCCTGCTGATAGAAGGTGACTCCAGGTGTCAATTGGAATCTAAATGTAAGTGTGTTTTAGAAAAATTATCTCTATGGTGTGCAAGTTCAAAATTACAAATTGCTCCTCAAAAATCAACATACCTATTATTTAAAGGCAAATTAAAAAGAGATCCTATTATTAAATTTAATAATGAAGCTATTAGACGTTCTGTTAAAGCGAAATATTTAAGAATTGTACTCGACCAAAATTTAACTTTCAACGATCATGCTGAATATATAAAAACAAAATCAGAAGCAGTAATGCAACACGTATAGTAAATACAAAATTTAAAATATCTTTAAATAACATCATGATTTATCAGTATACCATTTTTGGCTCTATAATTTCATATGCTGCTGGTGTATAGGCAGAAAAACTGCAAAACAGAAAATTAATTCAATCACTTCGAAGTTCACAAAGAAAAAATTTTATTACGTCATAGAGGTGCAGTTTGCACAACTCCAACAATGGCACTTTTAGTTTGCACTGCTATATGGCCAATAGATCTCATTGTCAAATTACGAGGTGCTACATTTTGGTTAAAAAGACGGCATTTTCAAAAAGTTCACAAAATTATTGGTGTTGACTGTAGTACACGAAGAGAAATTAAATTAGCCTTAATTAATGAATGGCCAAAGGAATGGAATTTATTAAATGTAGGAAGAAGAACTCATAATATCTTTCCATCTATAACTGGAAGATTTAGATTAAAACACGTCAAACCAACTAAAGGACTGTTTCATTTTTAACTGGACATGGACCTTATGGCACATACTGGAAGAAGATACATAAAAAATATAGTGAGATTTGTCAACTATGCAGTATTACTGATAATCCAGAAGATGTTCTGTTCCACTGCAAAAAATATTCTCATAATGTTTCTCAATATAGAAACCTACTAAAAGACCTTGACATTATTGATATATTGAAAAATAAATCCTTATATGATTCTTTACAAACTCTAGCAGATACTATTAGCGATACAGCATGGGAAGATATACACATCAATGATGTTATCACTCAAAATGTTTCAACCCCTACGCTAATTAGACATTCTGAACGAGTATGAAACATTAGTTCTCGCTTTAATCCATTAAATCACATTGTTCCTGATAGAGAAGTGGAAATGACTATTCTAAATCGTAGAAAAGGATATTACGTTTCTCTAGGACGTAAAGATTGGGGAGAAAGGCGACGTTTACGTCCACTCAATTTACCTAACGAAACATGTCAATTTGAGGAATCTAGAAGACTTACTAACCAAGATATAAACCAGGAGACTTCTAGCGACAGTGATGAATAAATTAAGTGTATACTGTGTTTAAGTAGAAGTGTACATTTTTAATATCTAATCTTCTAGACTGTACTTCAATGATTTAATGAATGACAACTATGTTTTTCTTGTTATTTTTACTTGTTTTGTATGTTTCATCCGAAAATACTTCTTTTATGTAATTTTATATGTATCAATAAACCAAGAATTTGAAAAACTCATCCCGGTTTAAGAAATTAGGCACCGGGATGATAGTTTTTCGGATTTATTTATTTATTTATTCATTTATTTATTAATTTATTAATTTATTCATTCACTCATTCACTCATTCATTTATTTATTTATTTATTTATTTATTTATTTATTTATTTATTTAGTCCCGTGTCATAGATTTCGGCACGTTAAAGAACCTCAAGCTTCACAGAAAGGCCTCAGAGAAATCTTAAGCGATATTTTACGCCCAATAAGGAATGGAACGCTGTGAACGATAGCAGTTAAAAAGAGCGCCCCTAAATAATAATAATAATAATAATAATAATAATAATAATAATAATAATAATAATAATAATAATAATAATAATAATAATAATAATAATAATAATAATAATAATAATAATAATAATAATAATAATAATAATAATAATAATAATAATAATAATAATAATAATAATAATAATAATAATAATAATAATAATAATAATAATAATAATAATAATAATAATAATAATAATAATAATAATAATAATAATAATAATAATAATAATAATAATAATAATAATAATAATAATAATAATAATAATAATAATAATAATAATAATAATAATAATAATAATAATAATAATAATAATAATAATAATAATAATAATAATAATAATAATAATAATAATAATAATAATAATAATAATAATAATAATAATAATAATAATAATAATAATAATAATAATAATAATAATAATAATAATAATAATAATAATAATAATAATAATAATAATAATAATAATAATAATAATAATAATAATAATAATAATAATAATAATAATAAAACAAAGAACAAAAAAGGAATATGAATATTAGACATTCATTCCAGCTCTAGTAAAAATAAGTAAAATGCACGATGTTCCAAGCGACGAAAGCAAAAAACAAATGGACGAAACGCATAGCAATTTATAATCTATGACATTTAAATATTAAGCAGGGGCCCCGTTTGCACATTTAAATTAATTTGTTGGGAGTGAACAGAGAATATGAAATATAATTAATAAATCCGGTTTCAATCTTCTCCCTCAATATCTCAATATACTAACGTGTTGAAATCAAATGTAATCTTAATACCTTACTGTTGTATTGCACTAAAAAGTTAAAAATATTTTCTTTCAGAATAGCAAACATGGCTGCGTTAGACCATACGGTTGATGTGAGGGACATTCACAAATAATGCACATTAATTAATGCACGCGTATATTACATACAGCTATTACCTTAATTAATACATATCCTAATTAATGTAATAGATGCATGCTTGCTGTTAGCTTCTTAATGTATTAAAACGCATATCATGTTTTTAATATGAATTAAAAAGCTATGCTGCTAGATTTGCATCTGTTATTACGTCACTGCAGAATGACCGTTTCCACAATTTTAAATATATTTTATATGGCAAAACTCTGCGCCAAAAGAAGTTTGCGGTCTTTTTTTTTTTTTTTTAATTTTTCTGTTCATTCCGATGTGTAATTGAGAGAACGGCTCTGTGAAAAATGCACTATTTGGATAAATTTGTAGCCCATCACATAAAATTATATTTGCCAAGAACCATAAAGGATATTAAAGATGCCTGAATGTTGAATGTTAAGTATTGTTAGTGAATCCTTCTGTAAGTTTAACTATCCTATTTGAAATATATTTATATATTCTTTATATTTTGTTACATATATTTATATTCTATATTTTATAATTATAAGTAAAACACTATAGCTACATTAAAATTATTCATAATGTTTAGAAACCCACAATCAACATGATCTGGTGAATCTTGCTCACAACCTTTAATAATTAAAACCTAAGATAAGATCTATTTCTTGCAATAGGTAACATAAATTCCAAAAGGCTTTTACTTCAAGTACAGTATTTTTACTTTCTCTACTGATAAGTAGAAGGAAGTACTGTACTCCACCCAAAAATGCGATGTATTGATTTCACCGGAAATATATTTGTTTTGAGACCCCCTGAATCCAAAAAAGCATTCATTCTCAGAAAAGGGTACGTGCGCATGTGTGTCTGTGTCTGTGAGACTGTGGACAGCATAACTCAAAAACTAAAATTCGATTAAAAACCAAAGTTGGTATTTAAGCTTAATGTCTTTCAAGGATGCGAAACGAAGATTTTGAAGAAAATAGCTGCACCCTAAACTACCCTTTACGTGGAAAATTTTGATTTTCTTGAAAATGACCAACGATTTTGATTAAAATGTCATATGTTTAAGATATTTGTATAACAAATGAAATGTATATTTTCAATTTTCTGGCTATATCCTACTCTGGATGACTGTTGAGTAACTCGTAAACCGTAAGAGATAGACAAATTCTTACTATACAAAAATGTAGATCTCACTAAAACACACAATTTATGTCCGAATAAAGTTTTTTGTAGAGTGAACCATTTTGGAGATATTCCTTGTTATTGGTGTCAAGTTCGGAAAACTTGAAACTTTCGTGAAATGGAACATCGTTGTTCAATTTTTTATATGTTGAGCGTACAAAGAAAACGGGATCTCAAAGCTTTAAAAGATTTGATTATCGCTCAAAGCCTACTGTATTCTAATATTCCCCTTGCACCTACAAGGAAATAATAAAATAATTTGTACAATTGCTCATCTCAACTAACATGAAGAAAATAGTGGTTTGTAAGAATGGTTATTACAAGAGTAGAGAAAGTAGTGTGAGTGCAACACATCAGCCTAGTAATTTACATCTAAGAACTTTTTACCTTTGAAGATATATGGGAGCTTAGGCTTCATGAAAAATTGCGTGGTTTTAGGTTTGCATGTTTTTGAGAAACCTGTTCCTAAATATGAAAAAAAAAGTATTATGTGTTGCACATCATGATTTTCTCTACTCTTATACTAACTCTTCTTACAAACTTACTCCTCCATCTTCATGTTAGTCGAGATGAACATTTGCAGAAAGTATCTTATTGCCAATTTTCTTGTGGGTGCAAGGGGAATATCGGAATACAGTAGGCATTGAGTGTTAGTCAAATGTTTTAAAGCTGGTTGCTACTTGAAATTGCGTTCTCTTTGCACGGCCAAGGGACAAAAAAGTGAACAACGACCTTCCATTTGAAAAAAGTATAAGTATTGCAAAACTTCCACAAATAACAATGATCTCCGAAATGGTTAACCCCACAAAAAAGGACATAAATTGTGTGTTTTAAGGAGATCTACATTATTTGTACAGCAAGATTTGGCCTCTTGCAGTTTACGTTATGCAAAAGTCATCAAGAGTAAACAGGACTGCATGGGCAATAGCCAGAAAATTCAAAATGTACATTTAATTTGCCATAAAGATATCTTAAACATATGGCAATTGAATCAAAATCGTTGGAGCCATTTTTGAGAAAGTCAGAATTTTCTAAAAATATTTTCGATGTAACGGGTAGTTTAGGGAGAAGGAATTTTCCTCATAATCTGAATTTCGCAACTTTGGTTTTAACCGACTTTTCATTTTTGAGTTATGCTGTTCACAGACAGATAGACAGACAGACAGACAGACAGAGACACACACACACACACACACCCACAGAGAGAGAGAGAGAGAGAGAGAGAGAGAGAGACAGACAGACACGGACTTTCTAATTTAATTCAGGGGGCCTCAAAACATATTTCCGGTGAAATCTCGACATCAATTTTTGGTTTAAATACTATACTTTCCCCACTTACTATATGCAGTAGAGAAAGTAAAAATGAGATTGTAAAAATAGAATAACAAAATATTAATATATTTATAAAATGATCCAAATAGGAAAATTACACAAAAACCACTCATCGAGCACTTTAAACATGTCTGCAAAAGTACAGTGTTATATCCTATATAGTTCCTGTCAAATATTATGTTATGTAGTGCCTTGTAAACTTAACCAGAAACTCTTAGTTCACAAAAATTAGATATTTAAAGCAGTTCTAATATATGGCCAAAAAGGTGGCATAGAGAAAGTTAAAGACAGGTTATGCAAGCTAGATTTGCAGTATTGTTGTGAGAGAAAGCGAAGCCCACAGCATATGGACATCATGTGCCCTATACCACCCCCTTGCTGCTCTGCAGTAGTGCCCCATTGAACTGATGTCTTTATCGCCCTGCTACAGAATCTCGGGGCTAAATCTAAACTCACTCGCCCGCGCGGCGGAAAGTCAACACTGCGCTACTTCGTTAAATAAACAAGAAATAATTAAACTATTGTATCTACAAGCCTGTTTCGCATATTATCAGATGTTAGAAGAATAACTAAATATGTTTATTAAGTAACTCATCTTTAACAGTGTTTACTTCCGGATTTGAAACTAACTACTAGAAATATTGAAGAAATTTTGTAAATCTTACACTTAAATGTTTGGTAATTACAGATACAACATAGCCACACAATACCTTTCAATCCAGAGCACATCTGTAACGTTGGAATGTTGTGCACCGGAAGAGAATAGCGAAAGCATGTAGTTCACGGAGTTCACACATAAACACAAACTTCCATCACGTTAGCGATTCACATTGACGTCACACACAGCACTGACAGGGTCTGCGAGCTACTGGTCTGCCTTGCCATGCTGTTGTATGGTATCCGGACACGCGTGCGCACCACGCCTGCGCATCTCTTCACTAATATTGATTACTACGGCAACTTTTATCACAGAGCTACTATTAATTCAAATAACGTTAGAAACTCTCGATCGGTCCTCTGCCTGTGTTTTGGAGGGCTATTCTTCACGCTTTTTGAACATGGTTTTACCAACTTTGATAAAGAAATGAGACATACATTGTAATACCGCTTTACTCTCGCATTACAAGAAACATCGCAGGAATGCATTTGTTTGTTAAATGCAGTTGTTTAATTCTTCCCCTTCATCTGCCAGTGAACTGAAAATTAAGGTCGTAGGTTAACACGGTACCTTGGCCGATATTTCTTATAGTAAGTAGTTAAATATATACCTTAAATTTATGATTAACCAAAGTTTGATACAGAATCAAACAAAAAAGTCCACAAAAATAGCATTTTCAATTAAAATACCAACGGGATGCAGATATGAAATTAAATTACGTAGTCTAAAATTTTGTGAAGTATAAGAGTTCTATTTCGTATTTTGTGGAAGTCCACAGCTGTGACCTTGTGACCCACTTTGGTGACATCTTAGGTTTCTAAATGGCATTATTTTTATAATTCCTCATCATATATTAAATATTTCAGTGATGTTGAAACAATTTAAACGCGAAAATAGCAAAAAAATAAATTAGTTTTTTGTACAGACTGATAGTTCCCGTTAAATTTTGTACAATATGTGTTATTTTAAACACAATACTTGTATTTTAAATACATTTTTACTTTCTCTGGTACTTACATATAGTAAGTAGAGGAAGTACTGTATTCGATTCAAAAAAATTATGTCGAGATTTCACCGAAAATATGTTTTGAGGCCCCCTGAATCCAAAAAAGAAGTTTTAGAAAAAGGTCTGCGTGTCCGTGAAAAGCATAACTCAAAAATAAAAAGTCGGTTAAAAACCAAAGTTAGTATTTAAGTTTAATGTCTTTTAAGGATGCGACTCGAATATTTTGAAGAAAATTCCTCCACCCTAAACTACAATTTCTAAGACAATTTCTCGAAAATTCTGATTTTGCTCAAAAATGTCTCTAACGATTTTGATTAAAATTTCATATGTTTAAGACACTTTTATGGCAAATGAAGTAGTCCTGTTTACTCTTGATGACTTTTGCATAACTGGTCTTACTGTACAAAAAATGAGCAAAATAATGAATCGCATTCTTCTCCAAAATAAATGTCACGTTCTTGGATGCCCTAATGACGCAGCTGTCGACGGGCTCTTAAACCCCACCCCCCACTTCCTTGGATGCTTTTCACTTCAGAACCTGGTTTGCTAATTGTTATGGTTTCCATGGAATTTCCCAGATCAAACCGATCTCTTTCTACATGAATATTTATTTCCTAGTCTTTAACATCAGATGTTTGAAATCAGTGTGCTACCAAATGATAAACTGCACGATAACTGCTAAAGCTCGCATTCGGGAGATCTCGGGTTTGATTTCCGTCAATCGCCTATTCTGATATGTCAGATACGCCAAAATTTAAAACTCTTGTGGTATCCCATCTGTCATAATTTATTTTCCATCACTTCCCTTTCATCCCCTTTCCTTCTCATCTTTCAAGTGTGCTTCTAAGTTCATAGCATATGAGGTGCGGAGGAATGGCACGGATGCTCGCTCAAAAGAAAGAGCACACGCCATTGACACTAGAGGACCGCCTGGCCGACAAGCTGTTCATCACCCTCTCTAATCTGCAGTCTACAGCCTTCGTTATGTAACCTATAACCCCTATAAATATGAAAAAAGGACATCGTTCTAGCATTGTAATCAGTTCAGAGGTTATGCTCAAAAAAGAAAAGAACGAGACCCATTGTAGTTCTGTTGCTTATAACTTTTCTTAGGAAACTTAATTGAACTTTCTAACTTATCCTGTCATTAGAAAATTACTCCTCGACCTTACCATGACAAACATCCTTAATATCAATGAAATCACCAAAAAGGTTATTAGCATTCGTGGTATTAATGAGGATAGCATTTAAACAGTTCACCTTAAGAGTGAAACAAAACTGTAGCACACAGTTCCATTCCCCATAGCGAAAATGGGACGTGTACCGAACAATTTTGGGATCTACGTGTGTAATCTGTGGCATGGACATATGTTTCACCAACACAATCACCAGCAATTCTGAGTTCGTGCGTAAACTTTATCACTGTGATGAGTGTGTACACCAGAGAAAGCGACAGGTGAATCATTTATTATGCTAATGATCAGGTTGTCAATACCGAAATGTCGACTACAACATGTTAATTAGGAATTTATAGCTTAATGATAGAAATAGATCACCTGCTGCCATGTAACAGGAATGTTATAACTGATTTACGCTGTAAATCAGTCTATTGATCTCAAGGTGGCGGGTTCAAATCCCGCCCACACCGACCGTTAAGTGTGCTTAAACATGACAGCTCCACGTCGGTATGGCCGCCTCCGTAGCGCAGTAGGTAGCGCGCTTGCCTCTGGTACGGAGGACCCGGGTTCGACCAGCATGGGGATTTTATTCCCTCTGGGAGGTCTGGCACGGGGAGCACTCAGCCTCGTTAGTCCTGGGGGGACCACTTGAGGAGCTACTTGATGGAAAAGTAGCGGCCCCAGTTCGTGAAGACCGCATAACTGGCCGGGAGGGATCGGGACGCTGACCACGTACCACCCTCTAGTACTGCATCCCACCAATGACGCCTGTAGTGGGCCGAGGTGGGGGACGCAGCGGCTGGGCGGTAAGGCTTGGGTCTTCATGGGCTGTTGTGCCGGGGCTTAATTTTAGTTTAGTGAAATAGAAGTGCTAAGTATTACATTCACACTGTTTTTCCTGCTCACTTTTAGATTACACTTTCGCATCTTTTTCTGTACTTGTCTACAATCTTCCTTTCACGAAAAAAAAAAAAAAAAAAAAAAAAAAAGCAGTTCTGTACTGAAAAAAAAAGTATTCCCTCTTCTACAAATAAGCCATTTTCTCTTCTGTATGCTTTAAATAGAAATGCTACGTATTCTAGTCACACTGTTTTCTCTACTCACTTTTAGGTAACATTCTCTGCTCACTGTTCTACAAATTTCCGTAAAAAGGCGATTTTACACAGAAGAAACAATTCTTTTAGTCCCACTTCTAAAACAAGTCATACTAGTTTCAGTATGTTTGAAACAGAAAATGCTATTACATTCAAACCGTTTTCTCTATTTACCTTTTGGTGACACATTCACGTCTCTTTTTCCACTCACTCTTCTACAAACAACTGAGGTATATATATACAAAATGGATATTTCTACATATATAACCGTTAATGTCTAAAAGTGCCTGACAAATCACCGCGAAATTTGGCACATATATCTATTTTTTCATGGAGAAGGCTTCTATACTATCCATTTTGCTATATATTACTTTCGTATGGCTTTCTCTGCTCGCTTTTTTTTTTTACGTTACACATTCACATATCCTTCTCTACTCACCCTTCTACATGCAATTCATACAATTTTCTATGATCGAAATATAAATGCAATGAGAGTTTCACAAGGTTTTCTTTACTCATTCTTCTTTTACGACACACATTTACATGTCTTTCTCTACTCATCCTTCAACCTACAATTAATACAATTTTCTATATGTTTGAAACAGAACTGCAACATATTACATTCGCACTATTTTCTCTGCTCACTTTCATTTTACAAAACGATTCACATATTATTCTGTACTCGCTCTTCAACATAAAAGTTCATACAATATATATATGAAAATTGGCACATCTAAATGTTTTTTCATGGAGGAGGTTTTTACGCAATCCATTTTACCACGCAATGTATTAAATTCATATGGTTTTCTCTGCCCGCTTTTCTTTTACATAACACTTTTACACGTTCTTCTCTAGAAACAATTCATACATATTTCTACACGTTTGAAATATAAATGCAACGTTTAAAATTCACAGTTTTTTTCTAATATTTTTTCTTTTATGAAACACAATAACACTTGTTTCTCTATTCCCTCTTCTAGAAACAGTTCATTCAATTTCTGTACGTTTGGAATAAAAATGCAGCGCATTGCATTCGCACAATTTTCTCTACTCAGTTTTCTTTTACTAAACACAGTCACATTTCTTTCTTTACTCCCTGTTCCAAGAACAATTCATATAATTTCCTATATGATTGAAATAGATGTGATTTAGAAATTATTTAGACGCAAATTTATATTTAGTTAGCGTTTTGCTTTTCAAGCTTATCTAAGTACCTTCTTACAAAAGCACGATTTAACAAAAAAGAAGAAAGAGAAAAACAAAACGCCCCAGGTATTATCACGCTGCTCAAATGATTAATCTGCTGTTTATCTTTGATAATAGAACCCTGATTATTTATTCTCAGAAGCCGCCCACGTTTCACGTTACACCAATGAGCATGTCTTTCTAGCCAATGAATGTGTAGAAATCACAAATGACAGATTTTAACTCCTATGGAGTAAAACACAGCGTTGCAACGTCTTTGCTGTTTTCTCTCTCACTCTTCTCATTTATTGATACTCTAAGAAATAAATGTCCATGCCTGTAACGCGTATGTTTACTTGGATGAAACGTGACAGCGTTGCTTTCTGAGACACTGAATACCTGCAATGTTATCGCACCTTTTGATGCCGCGATGTTAACCATTTGGGTAGCACGATAATACCATGTCTTTATATCTCGAGGTTGCAGTATTCTCCATTGGTTTTCACTGATTCAGCAAATAAAGGATTATAAAAGGTAAAACATTAAGCAATGTATATTAAACTCCTGAATAGGTACAAAAATTGTTTTGTAACGCTGGCATATCGGGTTGACTGTAATTTTCGACAGTCACCTTAGGTGCACAAGGCAAAATTTGGTTGCTGGGGACTAAGATCGGTGAAATTCGGTAAAAATTGTGGAAATGTTCAAATTTAGGTTCTTACATCTTATTGCACTTACAGTAATGTACAAATATCCACCTATATATCTATATAAACTAAACCCCGGCGCGACAGCCCATGAAGGGCCAAGGCCTACCGCCCAGCCGCTGCGTCCCCCACCTCTGCCCACTACAGGCGTCATTGGTGAGGTGCAGTACTGGAGGGTGGAACGTGGTCAGCGCCCCGAGCCCTCCCGGCCAGTTATGCTGTCTTCTCGACCTTTTATACCTATATAAAGTGCACTTATCATCAGGAAATATAAGAAACATCTTCCAATAGTTTTTCTTCGTCCGCTTGCATATTACCTACGCTATTTGCTTTACCTACAGAAAGCTACAGGGCTGTTGTTGAACAATACTTCAGAGGCAACTTTGCCACTCATTTCATCAAATGAGTTTCATCTGTTTTCGTAACAGTTTCCAAACTAAACAGGAAAGTGCTGTTGAATTTTCTGTTTTTAGAACTTCATGTGCTATTGTTTCAACAGTAAAGTCGTTATTACCTTCTTTTAAACCAGGCTTAACTTTGGATGGATATCGTTTCAACTTTGCCTCACGTTTTGGCCATCCTAAAGTTTCTCTTCGGAGATTTTGTTTACTAGGCTTAACCTCTTCTTGTTTCGAAGTTTGTACTTTCTCTTTCATTCCCAGTTGGCGTTCTCTCAAAGTACTTCTTTGCTGTCATTACCTGTGTATTTTCAGTTTGTTCATTTTGAATCGTGGCGTAGCAGCCGTTGGGCTCGAGTTAAAGGTATTTGGTCTCAAACTTACGTCACTGACATAAACGCAACATCTATTCAGTTGTTGGCATACTCTTACAGCCGCCTGAATCCCACGCTATGAACCATACCATGCCTCCGAGGAAGCGCTGGCCGTAACAATATGAGATGCTGATGTAGATGGCACAGCTTGCTCTGAGAGCTCCTTTCTAAACAACAAGCTTGTAAATGAAAATGTGCTGAAACTCACGAGCAAATTTCAATCCAAGCAGACACATAGAATCGAAACTGCTGCCAGCAGTATGAGAACGAATATATTGCATTTTAAAATTGGTACAAAGTGAGCACATTGATAAATAAATATTTAATTTTTGTGAAAGGTTTCTGATAAACAATAAAAAATATTGTCATGCTTGTTTTTAAGTGAACTTTTTTGTGGAAAATGGTAGTAATGTCCATACTAAACCAAATTAAACTCCGCGGTGCCATAACCCAATATCAGGCATGGCCTACCACCCGACCGCATCTCTCGTGTCATTCGAAATAAACTGAGTATTTGACTCTCAATTACATGCCATAGAGACAGATAAGCAGGAAGACAGAAGCACGCGCGTGCGCACACACACGCATACATACATTCATACACACTCACACACACCTTTTTCAAAACTGCATCTACTGAAATCCTGACTTCGAATTTTTGGATGGTTAAAAACTATCTATACTTGATATCTGAGCCAACGCAATGAATATCTGCACTTACATTGCAACCAGACGGTGGAAATGAGTTTAACGAGAAATTCAAACATAAACTGTGACCATACGTTTGGTCACTGTGATTCAAGTAAAAGTTGAACTTTTTGGTTCAAAATAACATCACTGTTATCACTATCAGTGTTTTTGATCTGAAGTATATAATACTTAGAGGAGTTTCCAAATGTTTTGAAGACATTAATGTTCAGTAGATTAAGCAGCCTTTTAACCCTCTCTGTTTCAAACAGTTTCAAAGTGGAAGGAGATACATTTTCAAGGGCGCTGAACTACATAGTCATCAGTGTCCCTAAAGGAAAACTGATGGAAAAAGCCAGATATAAACTTGAGTATAAAATAAAATTACTAGTATAAAGGAAAATGAATATAAATAAATATACAAAATAGAGACAAAAGCCACAGTCAAAACAAAGTGGTAAAGATGTCAACAGAGTATACAAACTAGATATCTAAAGATTTAAAGCTTTCACGGCGCACGTTATTTATTAAAGTTTCACGGGCGATCAGCCGTGTGAGGTTTGAAAATATTGAGCTTTCGGCCATTGTAAACTCCATGGCCTTCGTCAGAATGAAATGACCGTTATTTTCCCGCTCCCCCTATATATACAATGTTAGATGAGAGGGGGTCACAAATCGTCACCCGCTCATTGGCCAGGGCAACGCAACCCCCTCTCATCTAACATTGTATATATAGGGGGAGCGGGAAAATAACGGTCATTTCATTCTGACGAAGGCCATGGAGTTTACAATGGCCGAAAGCTCAATATTTTCAAACCTCACACGGCTGATCGCCCGTGAAACTTTAATAAATAGATATCTAAAGTTCCAAATACTCAAACTCATGATAATCCCCGCTAAAAAATTTAAAAATCTCTTCGACCGCTTGTCTATCGTACACCAAGACCTCCGCAAATCGGGGAGGCAATCGTGCGACAGGAAGTTACCCAGTTTATCGGAAGTCCTTTCACTTCTCTAAGCTTATTACCACGGAGACCTGACCACTCTTCGTGCCAGCGCAACAGCACCGCTCTCCGCACTTCAAGTCCAAAGTCTTCCGAAAAAACACGTGAGATGGTAATACTGGGTTCTGTAGTTGCCGCCTTTGCTGCCAAATCCGCCATTTCAATCTCCAGCAAACCTACGTGACCAGGAATCCTTGCACACACCACGTTAACAGCAGAAAGGAGGTGGAGACCGCCTGGATCTCATACACGACTGACCCCCCATATCCAAGAGCCAGTCCTGTAAGGACGTTTCACTTAGAGACCATCGTGTCCGCTGACCATCTTCTGCGGATGATGTACGAATGCCGGGGCAGAAGGTGCCACATTGTTCTAAGGCAGTGTCTCACAAAGACCAGCAGGGAAGAATAATTCTATTCCATCAGTAAACTCACCTAGGAACCTAGGAGAATATATGAAGAGGTGTGTATAAATCACACATTTGTAAAAATATTTTGGATAGGTTGCAGTAAGTCATCTGACAGGTACAGCATTGCTGAACAGCAAAGTACATATAATAATGTTTCCAAACCTGTAGTGAATTAAGTAGGGTTTGCCAGATCTGCCAAATTTCCTGGGTTTTCCTGTATTTTAGGTTTGTTCTGTTGAATCTTCCAGCTCAAGTATTTTTGCCATTTCTCACATGTTTTATTTATTGGCATTAGTTTTGAACTGGATATTCGAATGGTGATGGGCAGTATTGAATGCAGACAAAAACAAACTCAATGTCATGTGATATATTAAACTGCTGTTCGTTTTTCCTTATCTTGGCAGCATTACTATAACTGGTAGCTGGTAGCAGTTAGTATTCCTTTCTCATTGGGAGGTAGAATGTGACTGTGGCTTAGTGAACAATAAAAAGATAGAATTCTCCTGAACTCATTAAAGCTGAATTGCCAATCGTATACAAGCAAGGGGTGCTTCAACCTTGGTAGAAGTGATGCCAAGCTTCTGACTGGTAATGACATGTTAAATGTAAGTAATATATATATATATATATATATATATATATATATATATATATATATATATATACATATATATGCAGTTCTGTACAGAGTTTAGCTATAAGTAGTCTAAAATCAATACAGTAAACGTGGATAGGTCAAATGATATTGTGTTCAGGTGTTGGGAAACATTCCTGAAATCTCTCTTATTTTGAACCTGAAAACTTCGCAACTCTAGAGTTAAGGTTAATTTGTTCTGTAACCAACTTGGTGCGGAATGAATATCTGCTCCAGTCGTACCAGTGTGACAAGTATATATGTTTTCATGTTAGCCACATGTTATGTCCTTTTAAGCAGGGTACTCCTGGCCAGATTTGCACATCACCCCCAAAGACTATGGTTTATACCCGCCCCCCACAATCACCCTTGTGGATACAAGAATGCAACAAGACGGTTCAAAGTTCAACGCTTCCGGTTGCTAGAGGAATCTAGTACAACATGATCAAAAAAGCAAACTGCTATCCATATTAGGTATCGCCCGATAGGTAGGCAACACATCGAACGTTGTGTAGTCTCTTAAACGACCAATTCTAGTAGGAAAAGTACCATAGTCTACACTTAGTTATGATTGTCTAGGGTAGCCTACGGTAGTTTTACAACTCTAGTACAGACAACAGGTCTATCACGCTAATGGTTTTCTCCCACAATGCATCACTTTGTTTTGTTTGAATATCACACAATATTTCCTTTTGTGCTTACTGTTTATATTAATTTAAGGACAGAATGGCGTTAAACCTCAAGTAACAAGGTTTTCAGGTGTTTCAAAGGCTGAGATAGTTTGAGTTTTGAGGATGCCAAACAGAGAATGGGATCAGCGACGTGCCTGACCCAAACACAAATCTGCTTCATGATTGCATGAGGTATCACGAGCAACATCTCCTATGTCTGACCTGCTTAGAACAGAACGAAGATAAAGTGCCTTGTTTTCCGTTACCGCAGCTATCTTGACAGTATCAAATCCTCTATCTCTCCTGGAGAAACTTAACGACAAGTTTCTGGGTGCTTCTTGAGACATACTGTCATCCCGCCCTCTGGAAATCACAAATCTAGAAAATTAACAATGATAAATCTAACGTCGAAGAATTCAAAGACAAAATATTAAATCTGCCCACTACCATTTATTTTCATATAGCTGTTTAGTTCAAGTTAATCGTGATAAACGCTGGCAGAAATTATTTCAGCGCGCATTTATTTGATAATTTTGTTTAAGAGAAGGCTAAATGTAAAATACAGCCATAAAATGATATTTTTAATTTTTTTGCAGTTTGGGTTTGGTTTGGTTTGGTTTGGGGGTGAGTGAGTGAGCGTGTCGGGTTTAAGGGCCCGTCGACAACTTGGTCATTAGGGCCCCGAGTCCAGAAGTAAAATTACATACCGTCAAGTGTTAAAACATCACCCATTAAAAACTAAAACTCTACGGTTAAAATAGATAAAAACCTCTAAGCAACTATTAAAACGTTTCATTTAAAATGCTAAAAAGAGAAACTTAAAATTGCTACAAAGTAAAAAACACTAAAACGTTAAAAAACCCAAAAATACGGCCATCTAAAAGGTTAAAATCTCTGAAATAAAATATCCTTACACTTGCTTCATAAAATCAATTCTGGAACAAAACCGCAGCACTGTATTTACAGATACTGGGTCGTTGCCTAAAACTGACGACAGTGTAAGGCCCAGGCCAACGGACTGGCGCTCACGAGCGTATCGCGGACAATCAAGAAGGACATGTGCGACGGAGATTGGAATGTTACACGTCGTACAGACAGGCTCCGGATCACCACGCAAAAGGTGTCCATGCGTGGCTCGGGTATGGCCTATCCTCAGGCGGGTTAAAACCACTTCTTCCCGCCTGGAATTCCTGCAGCTGGTATGCCAGGGTTGTACCGTGTCCTTGATTGTCCGTAATTGAGTGCCAGATAGCGCTTCCCAAGATTCCTGCCAGAGAGCAAATAGATGGCGACGGAAATATTTCTGCACATCTATATAGGGGAGCGTACGGGTGGAATACTCCGGAAGACGACATGCAGACTTCGCAGCCGGGTTTGGTTTGGTTTAAGGGCGCTCAACTTCGAGGTCATCAGCGCCCTTAAAAGATTCATGGCAATAGCCAGATATAAATTTTACTCAAAAATAAAAATACCAGCAACAAGAAAATATACCAACAGGTAAAAAACAGTTGCAATAGCCAGTTATGAAACAAGGTGATAAATATGTCCAAAAGCATAAACAGATAACTAAAATTTTAAATCCTCAAATTAATATTGCACTCCACTAAAAACTTAAAAACTCTATCAACCGCTGTTTGGTCATCCGCTAAGACCTCTGCAAGTCTGGCAGGCAGCCGCAAAGAATCCTGAAGGCGCGCTAGAGTGTTTTATCTATTTATTTAATGTCGTATAACCCAGATGCTTCTTTCCCACCACAATATTACAACAATATAGTTATTTATGTAACTACTATATAATCAGAATGATTGTGACACGAGTATATGTTTATTGCATGGGCCAAATTTTACGAGTGTCACAATGAAAAAATATACACGTATTACATAACACAGTTTTATGCAATTTTAGACTTAAAATACTAAAAATAATTAATAAACTTTCTAAATGAAAAATTATAGTGAATCAGAGATTACAGATGTATGACGCTATATGGCTGCTTGTTTCATTTGTTTCAGCACTTATAGAGGAAAATGGAGAGTAATGATAAAACTTGAAAATATGGATCG
This sequence comes from Tenodera sinensis, assembly GCA_030765045.1. Classification (NCBI taxonomy): domain Eukaryota; kingdom Metazoa; phylum Arthropoda; class Insecta; order Mantodea; family Mantidae; genus Tenodera; species Tenodera sinensis. The sequence goes on from CM060961.1 coordinate 189,985,967, forward strand.
TATTCCTCTAGACATTTTGAACGAAGCTGAGAGTGCTGATGGTTTATTAAAAAAAGATAAAAATGTTTACGAAAAAGAACGTGAAAACTTTTGAGGATGGAGAAACGAAAATGCGTTAGTTTGACTATTGAAACCACATCACTGGTATAGTTTTCAGAGCTGGTAAACATGCAGATTTCTTACAAATACTTTGGAGAACATTAGATTGTGGCGGTGATGACGTCATAGTTGTTTTGTTGCGATGATAATTACGTCATTCATTTTCTGGTGGTCGTGTCAAAAATAGGGTATTTTTGCACGATTTATGCTGTCATAATAAGAAGTTTTAATGCTACGGTTGCATAAAATGTAACATACTTCATAAATTTAGGTGCCACTTCGTCACTCGTAAATTTATCGATAGCATGAAACTATTGTAAGAAATTGTTACACAACATAACTAATAATACTGGATGGAGAATATCATGAGTAAGACCTTAGTTTCTACGTTATATTTATTTTATTAACCGTTGAGTCTGAAAAGTAGTAATTAAGTAACCACAGCATCTTTGTTGACAGTGTAGTCTATGACGTGCAATTTGTCGTAGCACATTAATGAAAGGTATGGACCGTGAATACGAGGCCTGCCAAAATTGAGGTTCGTTTTTTCCTGGCAGAACAAAAGCGAACGCCGGTTATTATGTTCAGCGACATAGAAAAGCAAAAGTCCCTCCGAGTAAAGTCGTTTGATATGCAAAACCCGTCTAAAGTATCACAAAGAACGGAAGGTTCATGCAAAACTCCCTTGGAACTGCTTAGCTTAGCATTAGCAACGCCTCTGAAGGAAACATCTTCAATTGTGATAAACTGCACAGTAAAAAATAATTTAATTCTTTGGTGAGAATTATGCATACACTGAACGGTGTAGTGCACAGTGCACTACGGCAACAAATAGATTCATAGTCCCCAATGCCACGGCTGTCACAGTCAGTTTTGTCTCATTAACCTTCTGAAGCTCTGCAAAAGTGAGTGAGTGTGTTGGGTTTAAGGGCCCGTCGACAACTTGGTCATTAGGGCCCCGAGTCCAGAAGTAAAATTACATGCCGTCAAGTGTTAAAACATCACCCATTAAAAACTAAAAATCTACGGTTAAAATAGATAAAAAACCTCTAAACAACTATTAAAACGTTTCATTTAAAATGCTAAAAACAGAAACTTAAAATTGTTACAAAGTAAAAAACACTAAAACGTTAAAAAACCCAAAAATACGGCCATCTAAAAGGCTAAAATCTCTGAAATAAAATATCCTTACACTTGCTTCATAAAATCAATTCTGGAACAGAACCGCAGCACTGTATTTACAGATACTGGGTCGTTACCTAAAACTGACGACAGTGTAAGGCCCAGGCCAACGGACTGGCGCTCACGAGCGTATCGCGGACAATCAAGAAGGACATGTGCGACGGAGATTGGAATGTTACACGTCGTACAGACAGGCTCCGGATCGCCACGCAAAAGGTGTCCATGCGTGGCTCGGGTATGACCTATCCTCAGGCGGGTTAAGACCACTTCTTCCCGCCTGGAATTCCTGCAGCTGGTATGCCAGGGTTGTACCGTGTCCTTGATTGTCCGTAACTGAGTGCCAGATAACGCTTCCCAAGATTCCTGCCAGAGAGCAAATAGATGGCGACGGAAATATTTCTGCACATCTATATAGGGGAGCGTACGGGTGGAATACTCCGGAAGGCGACATGCAGACTTTGCAGCCGCATCCGCCGCCTCGTTACCCGGAATACCCACATGGCCTGGGATCCACGTAAAAACAAACTGGTATCCGCGAGACAGTAGCTGAGAAATCAACGTCTGGATTTTAACAACCAATGCCGAGGTGCCGATAAACTGTTGCAGGGCCTGGAGAGCGCTAAAAGAATCGGAACAAACGATAAAACTTCCAGGACCTGAACTGGAGATAAAAAGGAGGAAATAAAATATGGCAAACAACTCGGCGGTAAATACTGAACTGGCGTCCGGTAGGCGGTACGTATGAGCGTCACCGTTGTATATAAAGGCGCAACCCGTCGAACTACCCATCTGGGACCCATCGGTAAATACCGGACAGGAAGTCCGGTATCGCCCCAGTAGTTCCGTGAATAGTTGGCGAAACACGGAATGAGGGGTAGCTATCTTAACACAGCCCGACTTTGATTGATTTGATTTAGTTTAAGGGCGCTCAACTTCTAGGTCATCAGCGCCCTTAAAGGATTCATGGCAATAGCCAGATATAAATTTCACTCAAAAACTAAAAATACTAGCAACAAGAAACGTTTACAAGTAAAAAGCAGTGGCAATAGCCAGATATGAAACAAGGTGATAAATATGTCCAAAAGCAGAAACAGATAATTAAAAAAATTTAAATCCTCAAATTCATATTACACTCCGCTAAAAAATTAAAAACTCTATCAACCGCTGTTTTGTCGTCCGCTAGGACCTCTGCAAGTCTGGCAGGCAGCTGCAGAGAATCCCGAAGGTGCGCTAGAGAGCAACACTCTAGCAACACGTGGCGAACTGACAAAAGGTTGTCACACAGCGGACATAGAGGCGCAGGGTCCCTTTTAAATAGGTAACCGTGCGAAAAATTGCAGTGCCCTATTCTTAATCGAGCCAAACTAACCTCCTCGCGACGAGATGTGCGACAGGAAGTTACCCAGTTTATCGGAAGTTCTTTCACTTCTCTAAGCTTATTACCGCGGAGAGTTGACCACTCGTCGTGCCAGGACGATAGCACCGCTCTCCGCACTTCAAGCCTGAAGTCTTCCGAAGTAACACGTGAGATGGTAATACTGGGTTCTGTAGTTGCCGTCTTTGCTGCTAAATCTGCCATTTCATTCCCAGGCAAACCTACGTGACCAGGAATCCATGCACACACCACGTCAACGCCAGAAGCGTGTAAAACATGGAGGGCATCCTGGATACGTTGTACAATAGGGTGGGGGTTGTACAACTGACAAAGGCTCTGCAGTGCACTAAGGGAATCGCTCAAAATCAGGCAGTCACCTAATTTACGACGGCGAACATACAAAACGGCTCGATAAATTGCATAAAGCTCTGCAGTAAAAATGGAGGTGCTATTTGGAAAACCGAATGTATATGGTTCGGTTCCATAAACATAAGCACATCCAACACCGTTGGTGTTCTTTGATCCATCGGTGTAAATACATCGACGGCCAGTGTAGCCTGACAAAAATTCTAAGAAACACGTGCGAGTACTTGAAATAGGCATCGTGGACTTCTGGTGTATGGCCATCCCAAGATCTACATGGGGCGTACCAGATAGCCAAGGGGGGTAAAGTCTCTCGCCCTTGGCGAACATCACAGGCAGTTCCACTCCAAGCTTCACTAGGAGCTCTTGGAAACGGAACCCCGCAGGCTTTGGATTAAGGGAGCTATTTCTATATCGTTCTCTTAGCGTGGTGGTGAAAAAAGAGGCGAACGTTGGGTGCTTAGGCATACATCTAAGCGCACAACCATAATTTGCCAAGAGAATCTCACGCCGATAATGCAGAGGAGGTTCTGCGGACTCGGCGTAAAGGCTCACCACTGGGCTTGTTGGAAAAGCTCCTGTTGCAATGCGGATGCCCCTATTATGGACCACGTCTAATCTTCTCAGCACAGATGGTCGTGCTGACGAATAAACAATACACCCATAGTCTAGCTTGGATCGGACTAATGCGCGATATATTCGCAACAAAATTGTTCGATCCGCTCCCCACGATTTGCCATTCAGTACTCGCATAATATTTAGGGAACGGTCACATCTCGCTCTTAGCTGTGCAATATGCGACGACCAACTAAGCTTCCTGTCCAAGATCAAACCCAGGAAGCGCGTCTCTTCTGCGAAGGGAAGTTCATCTGGACCAAATCGGAGCGAAGGTGGTAATCGTCTCCTACGGCGCCAGAAATTAACGCAGATTGACTTCTCAGTTGAGAAACGGAAGCCGTTTTTCATGCTCCATTCTCTAAGGTTGTCCAAACATTGCTGCAGGCGCCGTTGTAAGAACGCCGTGCGCTGAGAAGTGCAATAGACAGCAAAATCGTCTACGAATAGGCATGACGAAACTCCAGGTGGAACACATTTCCAGATGGAGTTAATTGCTATAGCAAAGAGCGTGACACTTAGCACCGAACCCTGAGGTACTCCCTCCTCCTGAACAAAAGAATTAGAAAAAACCGAGCCGACCCTTACTCGGAAAAAGCGGTCCTTCATAAACTCCTGAATGAAAAGTGGTAGGCGTCCACGCATATTCCAGGCATACAGGGAACGTAGAATCCCTGCTCGCCAGCACGTATCATAAGCCTTCTCAAGATCGAAAAATATGCCAACGGTTTGACAGTTCTTCATAAAGCCGTCCATTATCTGTGTCGATATTGACACAAGATGGTCAACAGTTGAACGGCGTCGTCGAAAACCACACTGGATGTTAGTCAGTAGGTTACGACTTTCTAACCACCATACCAATCGTCCATTGATCATGCGTTCCATCACCTTGCAAACGCAACTGGTGAGGGAAATAGGACGATAGCTGGAGGGAAGATGACGGTCCTTCCCAGCCTTCAAGATGGGAATAACGGTGGCCTCCCGCCAATTTTCTGGGAGTATACTGTCAACCCAAACACGATTATAGACCTCGAGCAGGAATGCCTTACCTTCAGGAGAGAGCTGTTGTAACATTTGTACATGAATACCGTCCGGTCCTGGTGCTGAACATCGCGAAGATTTCAGGGAATGCTCCAGCTCCGCCATGGTGAAAAGGCGATTGTAATCTTCTACGTTTCTAGAACGAAACGTGAAGCCTTGAGATTCCACCTGAGTTTTAAATGGAAGGAACTCAGGGGAGTAGTTTTCCGAGCTAGACACTTGTGCGAAAGCACTGCCAAAGGTATTGGCCACTTCAAATGAATCAACAACAGCTCCTGTGGCTGTTTTTAGTCCCGCTATTGGTATTTGGGTCGTTTTAGCTGCAACACGCCTTAATCTATCCCACACAACCGAGGAAGGTGTGTGTCGGTTAAATGAAGCTACAAATTTGCTCCATGATGACTTTTTGCTATCCTTAATGACTTGTCTGGACCTGGCGCGCATTTTCTTGTATTCAATCAGGTTTTCCAAAGTAGGGTGACGTTGGAAAACCCTAAGTGCACGCCTTCGAGCACGAATGGCATTCCGGCATTCTTCCGTCCACCAGGGGACGGGAAATCGACGGGGGTGTGTAGTCGACCGCGGAATCGATTGTTCAGCAGCAGAGAGAATCGTCTCCGTGAGATGCTGCGCCAAATTATTTACTGAGTCGTGCTCGTTGTACGTAAAGACAGCCAACTGGGTGTAAAGGTTCCAGTTGGCATGGTCCAAACGCCACCTGGGCATACGTGTGGAGTGTGTATGTTGCGTCAAGAGACTAATAAGACATGGGAAGTGGTCACTAGAGTGTAAATCAGAGATGACATTCCATTGTAAGGAGACTGCCAACTGAGGTGAACAAACTGCTAGATCAAGGTGTGAGAAGGTGCTGTGGGAGTCCGAAATGAATGTAGGCTCTCCAGTGTTGAGGAGAGCTAGGTTGTGACTGTCCAAGAAATCGGAAATGAGTTTACCTCTCGCACAAGCGCGACTTGAACCCCAAAGTGGGTGGTGCGCATTGAAGTCTCCCACCAACAGAAACGGTGTTGGCAACTGGGAAACTAGATCTTCTAAATCAATGTGCGAGAAGTCATGGGACGGAGGCAAATATATATTACAGATGGTGAAACGGATGTCTGGCAGTACAATACTTATTGCAACTGATTGGATATCAGACTGTATTGGTACAGATTGCATATAAATGTCATCTCTCACAAGTATCATAGCGCCGCCATGTGCCGGAACACCCTCTTCTGGTGTAACATCACACCGTACTGGGGTGTATCGCCTTAGATTATAAGCGTCTTGAGGACGCAGCTTAGTCTCTTGCAAACATGCGACCAGAGGTTCGTTTTCTTTGAGCAAGAGCTCAAGTTCTGGCCTTTGAGTTCGAATGCCACGTATGTTCCAATGTAAGATAGCCATATTAGTATCTGTGTGGGATAAATATTGCAAGGTAACAGTGTATTACCTTGTAGTAGGCGGTGGTCGGTTCAATTTAGCCCTTTTGTGATCTTTTGGGCTCACACTCTTTTCGCATTTATCCTGCCTCTTTTTCATTGGGTTTCTCCCAGTATAGGCAGGATCTTCTTGCATCTCCTCTACCGAGGAGGTGCGTATCCCCATAGCAAATTTCGGTTCGAGAGCCTCGAACCGATTGCTCGTGGATACCGGCGAAGATGAAAGTTGCCGGTCTGTGTCCATCCCGGAGGAATCCTCAGAAGAGGATCTTCGGGGAGATGAACGCTGGCTCTTCTTTCCCTTTGGTTGAGTGGGAACAGACACGTTTTCTTCTTTGAGGAAGTCAGTTCTTACATATTGTTTCTTAAATTTCTTCGGTGATGTAACATAAACAACGGGCTCATTCTTGCCATTGTTGTAGACTGGCAATTTAGACGGTGACCTTGTAGATGTGTTCTTTTCCTTTACGGACTTGGTAGGAGACGTAGATTTACCTGTAGATGTTGAAGGCTTTGGAACTGTTCTTGCTACGATAATTTTTTGTGAAATTGTGGCCCCGGTTTGATCGCTGGTTTGTGTAGCGATTTCCCGCTTCTCTGCCGGCCTAGCTACAACAGAGCGATAGGTACCGGACTTTGGAAGGGGGGGCTGTCGGATACGCAGGAGTTTCCGAGCTTCTGAGAAGGACACCTTCTCTTTGACTCGGATTTCCTGGATCGCCCTTTCCTCTATAAACCGGGGGCACTCTCGCGAATTGGCTGGATGTTCGCCGCTGCAGTTCACACAACTGGGAGGCAATGAACATGGAGCGTCGTGAAGGACGCCTCCGCAGTTGACGCAAGAAGCCGTTCTGTTACATAGTTCACTTGTGTGTCCAAAATGGTTACACTTAAAGCACCGGATTGGGTTCGGGATGTATGGCCTTACTTCTATAGCTTCGTATCCTGCCCTAATTCTTTGAGGGAGATCTACCCGATCAAAGGTCAGGAACAGGGTACGAGTAGGCTTCAATTCACCGCTTTCTTTGCGATGAACCCGATACACACAGGTAACACCTTGATCTTCTAGGTTTTCCTTAATCTCTTCAACACTGAGTCCGTCTAATGCGCGGGTATTGACGACACCGCGTGACGAGTTCAACGTCTTATGTAGGTCAACACGTATTGGATAGCTGGCCAACAGGTTTGCTTTCTGTATTTTAGCTGCCTGTTCTGCTGAATGCGCTTCTACTAGAAGCGTGCCATTACGCGATCTAGTGCATGCCTTCACTGGACCAGCTATCTTATCCAGGCCCTTCTGGATTACAAATGGGCTCACCGAAAGAAACTTTTTTCCTTCCTCAGTTCGCGAAATTACTAAGTAGCGAGGACCACAGGACTCAACTACTTCCTTTACACTTGACTTCAGGTATTTTGATTTATTTTGAGTTTTTTGTGAACTCATGGCGCTTTAATCCTCCACCATTGCAAATGTCTCCGATGGCATGCTCACATCCTGGGCGCCACCCCGGCTTAGGTGAGAGTCCTGGCCTGGACCTTGCTCACCCTAGGGTCTCACCTCCCAATGTATAGACAGAGGGACCCAATCGCCTTCAGGAGTGCATCAGCTCATGCAATGGCCCCTCCCCGGGACTGACCTTTATCAGCGGATACGCACACAGATCCTACATGATAACCAGGGGCTGGGACTTACGCTATTACCCAGTCACCCCTTGCGTCACCCGCGCGTAGGTTATCCATCAGACTGTGTACAGGGAGGTAACAGGTGGGAGGTCAAACACAAAAGTGGACCAAAGTTGATTGGGCGTTTGGCATATGCCCTCTCACCTCTTGGAGGAACCCAATCGAGAGTATGGCTTGGGGCCCCGGGTGCGCCAAACCCGTACCTACCATAGTAGGAGCCCCTGGGGGAGTTTGATTTCGGAGTCCTCTTCTCCTAGATGAGTCGTCAACCAAGACTAACGAGCCCCATCTACCCGTTTGGAATGTTCTTTGCTTCCCCTCACCTCTTGCCTACCAGTAATCAAAATGACACTTAGTAGGCCGTCTGGCTCAGGTACTGAGCCCCTCCGCCACGACAAGGCGACACTCCTTCGGAGGGGACAGCCCGACAACTCCAGGTCAAAGCGTGCGCGCTGGAGTTGCCAGGGAGGACATCGGCCACGTGAATGCCGCTCTACGGCTGGTAGTCGAAGGGCGTGTGCAGCAAGCAGTTCACGAAACCGGATACCACTTGGACGGGAGATGGTTGTATTTCGCATATAACGGTGCGCGAGGTCTGGACGCAACACGGGTGGAAACGAAGGGTGACCTGGATGGGCGGCCAGCCTTGCCACGTAAGAACAAAGTAATAAAGAGCGTCGAACAGACAGTGGAGGTTCGCCAGAATCAGCATACAGACAATCGATTCTGCTGGTGCGGAAAGCCCCAGTAGCGAGACGGATACCAGTGTGATGTACTGTGTCTAAAAGCCGGAGTTTAGACGCAGACGCCGCGCCATAAATAAAACAGCCGTAGTCTAATTTGGACCGGACCAGAGAGCCATACAACCTCAACATGACGGTGCGATCGCCGCCCCAAGATGCCCCAGATAAGACCCTGAGTACCCGAAGCGAACGATCGCACGAAGCACGAAGATAGCGGATATGGTGCTCCCATGTGAGTTTACTGCCGAGGTGTAAGCCCAAGAACTTAAGGTGCGGTACAAAAGGAAGACGTGTGTCGCGCAGATGAAGATCAGGAGGAGGGTGTACTCCTCGCAGTCGGTGAAAGTGTAGACACTGTGTTTTCGTAGGGGACAGCCGAAAGCCCGTGCGTAATGCCCACTCGGCGATGGAGGTTATGGTCAGCTGCAGTTGACGCTCGATGTGCTCCAAACTATAAGAGCGATAGTAGATCGCAAAGTCGTCAACATACAGCGACATCGGGATACCGCTACGAACAACACTAGTGATGCCATTAATGGCAACTGCGAAAAGTGTGACACTGAGGATGGATCCCTGGGGTACACCATTCTCCTGGATCTTCTCTTGAGACAGCGTGTTGCCTATACGGACACGAAAACGGCGAATGAGTAAAAAGTTAAAAAGGAAAACGGCTAAGTGACCGCGCAAACCATAACCGTGTAGAGTACGGAGAATGCCATAGCGCCAAGTAGTATCGTAGGCCTTCTCCAGATCAAAGAAGACACCCACGACATGCTGCTTCAGGAGAAACGCATTCTGTATGTATGCCTCCATGCGCGTCAGGTTGTCGACACTGGAGCGATAGCGACGAAATCCGCACTGAACATTGCTGAGCAGATTATTCGTCTCTAGCCACCACACTAAGCGAGTGTTAATCATCCGTTCCAAGGTGTTGCAGACGACACTCGTCAGGCAAATAGGGCGGTAGCTAGAGGGAAGTGTCCGGTCTTTTCCTGGTCGAGGGATAGGGATGACAATGCCCTCTCGCCAGGAAGACGGAAAAACCTGCTGATGCCAGATGCGGTTATACATGCTCAACATGAAGGAAAGAGCTGCAGGTGGAAGATGAAGCAGCATTTGGCGGTGGATGTCATCAGGACCGGGAGAAGAATTCTTTGCTAGGGACAAGGAATGCGCTAGCTCCGCCTCGGTAAATGGTGCATTGTACGGTTCACTTTCGGCACTGTTAAAACTAAGGCCTATCTGCTCCGCAGATTCCTTGATAGCTAAAAACGCTCTATCATAGCTTTGGGTTTCGCTAGTACAGGCAAAATACTCGGCAAGGGCGTCGGCGATGTCCTGCTCGCTGGTGTAACGGGAGCCCTGCACGGCGAGGCCGGGGATGGTCGTCCGGCGACACTTGCCGTACATTCGTCGAACAGCAGTCCACACCTTTTGCGCCGAACTTCGACGGGAAAGAGAAGATACATACTTTTCCCACGATTTGCGTTTTGCGTCTCGAAGTATAAATCTTGCCCTAGCACGAGCACGCTTAAAAGCGACAAAGTTCGCCTGCGTAGGATGTAATGTAAAGATACGCAATGCACGCTTGCGTGCTTTAGTAGCCAAACGGCATTCCTCGGACCACCAAGGCACAGGAACGTGACGAGGTGTAGTGGAACCACGAGGAATGCTGGAATCCGCTGCACGAAGGATAGAGTAAGTAAAATACTCCACCATGTCGTCAATGGTGGTAAAACCATCGTCGGTTAGGTGAATGAGGGAACGAAACTTCCCCCAGTCAGCCTTGGAAATAATCCAGTGAGGAAAGCGTGTTGGCTCAGAATTGTGGCCCGATAAGTGAATGCTAATGGGGTAATGATCACTGCCAAATAAGTCGGAAAGTACCGACCAGTCGAGTAGAGGTACCAGTGACGGACTGCTAAAAGAAACGTCAAGTGCGGAGTGTGTACCATAGGCAGATGATAAGTAAGTAGGCACGCCAGTGTTTAATATGACTAGGCCGGACATATGGCAAACGTCTGCTACAAGGCACCCACGGGCATCGTCAATGTCGGAGCCCCAATGAGAGTGCTTGGCATTCAGATCGCCAAGAAAGATGAACGGTGGCGGAATCTGTGCCAAGAGAGCCCGAAGATCGTTCGTGTGTACGACACTGACCGGTGGCAGATAGACATTGCAAAGGGAGAAACAGAGGCTCTGCAGCTGCACACGCACCGCTACAGCTTGTAGCGGCGTGTTGAGTGGCACACTGGTGGCAGAGATATCATGCGCCACCAGAATAGCAACACCCCCGCTTGCTCGCCTATCAGCTGCAGAGTCATGTCTAAATGCCGAAAAACCACGAAGTTGTAATGCGTGGTTAGGGTGCAAGTGCGTTTCTTGTAGACAGACGATTGATGGAGAGCGTTGCGAAACGAGATGCTGTATGTCCGGAACACGTGCCCGGAACCCATTAACATTCCACTGGATTATTTCCATGGTAAAGAAGAATTAGGGATTCGTCTTCATCTTTTTCTTTTTCATCTTTACCTTAACCGATTTCGGACGGGGTAAGTTAAATTCGCCATCGTCTGGTGACTCCGCCGACGTCCGGGAGTCTGAAGATCCCCGGCGGCTCGCTGAACGAGAGCGGGAGCGGGACTTCATGGACGATGTGCGACTGCTGGCGCGACCAGAAGGCCTAGAATAATGGCTGTCAACAGGCTGGCTGCGGCTAGTTGTCTTCTGAGCTGGTGTCTGCACGGCTATAGATGTAGTAGCAGGTGCAGCTGTGGCACGAGACAGTGAAGGGGTATTCGCAGGTAGGTCAGTCTGTGTTGAAGCATCTGACACAGGAACGTGCTGTATCGCTACGCTGCTGGCAGGAGCGCGTCGGGCAGCCAAGGCATAACCTGTGGTGGTAGCAGGTTTTAGCTGCTCAAAGCGACGACGCGCTTCTGGAAACGTGAGATGTTCTTTCACGCGCAATTCTTGTATACACTTCTCATCCAGGAACTTCGCACACTGACGCGAGCTGGATGGATGCTTCCCTTCACAGTTCACACAGAGGGGATCCCGTGTACATGTCGGGTCCTCATGGGCTGCTAAACCACAGCGCTCACATATAGCAGGATTATTACACAGGGTCTTAGTATGGCCGAACCGTTGGCACCTAAAACAACGCATGGGGTTCGGCACATACTGGCGTACGGCGGCACGTTCGTAGCCACAAAAGATGTACTCGGGCAATTTAGTTCCTCTGAACGTCAGAAACACCGTACGCAAAGGTACATCCTTGCCATCCTGCTTTCGGGTAAGACGGTAAGCCTGACACACACGCTGGTCGGAGAGACAGGTGGTAATCTCATCGTTCGACAGATTATCCAGACTGGAGGTGGTGACAACTCCCCTACATGTGTTGAGCGATTTCTGTGGGGCTACCCGAATTGGGTAGGAGCCCAACAAACTCGCCTTTAAAAGTTTCTGGGTCTGGTCTGCCGTGTTGGTTTCGATCAACAGCGTACCGTCTCGAACTCTGGTCGCGTTCTTAACCGGGCCACATATTCTGTCGACTTCTCGTTTTATGTAAAATGGGCTAAGGTCCTTTATCGTTTTCCCGTCACATGCCAAAGTCAAAACCAAGAAAGGGTCAAAGGAAGAGGGGTTGCGCGGAGACATGATTATTTGGACCCCCATCCGGAACCGTCGGCGTCAGCCTGCCATCCGGGGGTCAAAGGATAAAAGACACCAAAATCTCCACGGTCTGTGCCGCCATGGAGACCCCTCCATGACTGACCTCAAGGCGTACTTCAGAGGAGCTACCCTCCGATCTCCACTGCTTGTCCGCATGGGTAAACCGTTCACCACGTGACACCCCGGTTTTATGCCCCCACCACAGGAATAACCGCCTGTGGCTCCCCGCTTTAGCACACGCTGCCTCAACGGAGTCAGCGTGGATTCAGGGGACTTCGGGTTGATTACACCGGGGCTCCGTCAGCGGTAACACGTCCGGCCGGTGATACTAACCCGACGGCACGCGGCCGTCGGGAGATTAACACCGGCCGTGCCCTCAAGGAGCTACGTGGGTGTACATGACGTGTGGACGGGCTCCGCACCTAAGGCTACACATGGGGGCAGTGTGAAGGGTCCGCACAACCTTCGCGCCTGAGACCTCCGAAGAGCACACAAGTCGGGGGCCGCGCTGAAAACCGTGGGACAGGACCACGGAGATAGGAAAGATCCCTGCTGGTGAGACAGGAGTTATAAAACTAAGGCCTTACTAACTAATAATCGGAATAAACCTAGAAGAGGAAGAGGGTGATATAAAAAGCAACATAAAACGCTGCACATGGCACAGTTAATGAGGGTGGAGGGGGTGAAGTGATAGTGAGCAGCTCGGGGCCCCGGGTGCGCCAAACCCGGACCTACCGTGGTAGGTTCCCCTGGGGGAGTTTGATTTCGGAGTCGTCTTCTCCTAGATGAGTTGTCGACCAAGACTAACGAGCCTCATCTACCCGTTGGAATGTTCTTAGCTTCCCCTCACCTCTTGCCAACCAGTGGTCACAAAGACACACGTAGCAGGCCGTCTGGTTCGGGTACTGAGCCCCTCCGCCACGGCAAGGCGACACTCCTTCGGAGGGGGCTCTGCAAAAGGACCGTCAACGCTATAGCCCATTACGAATCCCAGCTCAACCGTAATGTGACGTCAGGCCCAGCTCACAACAAAGGACGTACGGGGCTAAGTTACTTCACACCACTGCCGTGCCGGCGAGAGGGCAAAGTGGTTCAAATCAGGCTACCTCGCGTGACTGCTCTGTGTACGTGACTGTCAACAATCGAAGCGACAGAAACAAAAGGGATTTCGAGAACGTTCGCGGTATTTTTAACTGCATAATTTCCGGTGCTTCTGCATGTAACTCGGGAAAGGTCCATGTGAAGTCATCCCCAGTACTTAAGGAGAACAAAGAAGAGCAGGGCAGTGAGTTTTTAGAGTTACAGTTACAGGCACGAGTCAGCTGTGCGTATGTGTCCTCGTGTTGCATTCAATGATCGTCGCGAATGATTACACCGTCGTAATTGGTGCACGAGAGACAGATGAAGTGAAGAAAGGTACTAAAAGGACTGAAGAAGGTTATAAGAAGTAAACCTTGTGAATTGTGATAGCTCGAAGGACTGTAGCCTGTGTTAATGACGAGAAGAAAATTGTACTTGTAGTAAATTTTTACAAGATAATAAAGTGACAGGAAAGTAATCGGACTAATTTTTGTCATTTGTCATAGTATTTAAGGACCACCTGCAACTAAATTAGGTATGAACATAATGTTAAAGCGAAGCCTGTTTTACGTTATTTAATGTGCGTGTTCACATTGTTTGACATTAAGGCAAACATGAACGTAAACTTATAACTCAAATAGAGAAATTTGCAGGAGTCAAGTTTTCAAGATTATGTATACGTAGAGATGTAAAATTTCTGTAGGCTACCGTAGACTATCATACTAACTGTAGACTATGGTACTTTTCCCAGCAGAATGGGTCAGTTACGAACCTACCCACATTACTGTAGGTTAGGTGTGTTGCATACCTATCGGGCAATACCTCATATGAATCCCGTTGTTTACCTTTCCTGATCATGTTTTACGAGATTCCGCTACAAACCGGAGGTGTTGAACTGTGAACATTCTCGAAACTGAGAGACAGTATATGAAGGGCCACGTAACCTACGGAACATTAGTATCTTCAAAAACATTTGGAAACGGCTCTAAGCATTTATTTCATTTATTTTTATTTATTTTAGCCTTTGTCATCCCTTAAGGGCTACGATCTTCCTGTTGACAGGATAGCTCAATAAAAACTCATTAGGGAAGCTAATTCTAAGGAGTACATTCCAGTCCTGTCCTTCACATGCAGAATTTTACATTAACATTAACGCTAATTCTACATTAACACTTTTGAAAGTACTACCGCACTACTCTGAGTTCCTTCATCACGCATATTTTACATTAAACCTTTTGGAGTATATACTTGCCACACTTATCTGTCTCTTGAACGCCGTGGCCATAAATGTCCCACTTTCTGCTTATAGAAGTCTGTCCATCTGGTCCTCTGCCGGCCCACGCATCTTCTTCCTCTTCTGGGGTCCCACATGGTTGTTCTATAGGTCCATCCCTCGTTACACATCCTCGCAACGTGACCGCCCCATTTCAATTTGAGTAGCTCCGCCGTGATAACTGCATCTCCTATCTCCTAATCTCCTCGTTGCGTATTCTGTCTCTGAGTGTTATGTGAATTAGCTTCCTTTCCAGTTTTCGTTGACATGCCTTGATCATTCTCGTCCTTCTCTCTTTTAGTGAGTGAGTGAGTGAGTGAGTAGGGTTTAAGGGCCCGTCGACAGCTAGGTCATTAGAGCCCCAAGTCAAAAGATAAAAAACGGATAAAACTCACCACCACTTAAAACTCAAAGTTAAATAGTAAAACGCAAGCTAAAACAGCCAAAAGCTAAAACAGTTAAAACTTAAAAACTTGTCTAAAATGTATGCTCAAAATAGTTAAAAGCGTGTAACATGATCTAAAAAGGTAAGCAGATAAAACGTAAAAGGTAAAAAGTAAAACCACGCAATAAAATTTAAACTTGCTTACCAAAGCCAATGCTGCCGACAAACCGCAGCACTGAATCCACAGCTACTGGGTCGTCGCCTAACATCGTCTTTAAACTAGAACCCAGGCCAAACAACTGGCGCTCACGATTGTAGCGCGGACAATCAACTAGGACATGGGCCACAGAGAGCTGAACGCCACAGGTGGAACATACCGGCGCCGGCTCACCGCGCAGATGGTGTCCATGCGTGATGCGCGTGTGACCTATTCTCAGGCGGGCCAAGATGACTTCTGCCCGCCTGGTATCCCTTGATGATGTTATCCAAGGCTGCACCGTTTCCTTGATTGTCCGCAATTGCGTGCCAGTGATGTCTAACGCTTCCCATGATTGTTGCCAGACATATAAAAGATGGCGACGGAAGTACAGTTGTACATCCGTGTAAGGAAGACTGCGTGTAAAAATCTCCGGCAAACGGCAGGCAGACTTAGCAGCCTCGTCAGCCGCTTCGTTGCCGGGAATGCCCACGTGGCCTGGGGTCCAAGTAAAAACTATCTGGTATCCACGCAAGAGTAACTGCGAAACGAGTGTCTGAATTTTCATAATTAATGCTGACGTGCCGACAAACTGTTGCAATGCCTGCAGTGCGCTCAGAGAGTCGCAGCAGATGATAAAACTTCCAGGATCGGAACTGGAGATAAAAAGGACGAAATAAAAGATTGCAAACAGCTCGGCGGTAAAAACGGAACTCAAGTCTGGAAGACGGTACTTGTGAGTCTCACCGTTATGCACAAAGCTACACCCTGTAACCCCATCCACCTGGGAACCATCGGTAAATACAGGAATGTAATTCCGGTAACGTCCCAGGATCTCGGTGAAAAGCTGACAATACACCGATGGAGGGGTAGCTAACTTAGCATTCGTCGAAAGCTCCAGGTCGAACTGGGCACGCTGTAATTGCCATGGAGGACAGCGGCCAAAAGAATACCGTTCGACGGCAGGCATGCGGAGCGCGTGTGCACTAAGCAGCTCGCGAAACCGAATACCGCTTGGGCGAGATATCGTACTATTCCGGAGATAACGGTGAGCGAGTTCCGGGCGCAATACAGGATTAAAAGACGGGTGACCAGGATGGGCTGCCAAACGGGCCACGTAAGAACACAATAAAAACGAGCGCCGAATAGAAAGTGGAGGTTCACCAGAGTCAGCATACAGACACTCTACACGACTAGAGCGGAAAGCTCCAGTAGCTAGACGGATACCAGCATTATGTACAGTATTTAAAAAACGAAGTTTAGAGGCGGACGCTGCGCCATAAATAAAACTGCCGTAATCTAGTTTGGACCTCACCAATGAACGATACAGCCTCAACATGACAGTGCGATCGCCGCCCCAAGATACTCCAGATAAAACCCGGAGTATTCGAAGCGAACGATCGCAAGAGGCACGAAGTTGACGAATGTGGTGCTCCCATGTGAGCTTGCTGTCGAGGTGAAGGCCCAAGAACTTGATGTGCGAAACAAACGGCAGGGGTGTGTCACGCAAATACAGTTCTGGAGGAGGATGTACACCACGAAGTCGATGAAAGTGGACACATTGTGTTTTCGTAGGGGAGAACTTAAAACCGGCATGAAGGGCCCAGTCAGCGATAGAGGATATGGTCAACTGCAGTTGACGTTCTATGTGCTCAAGACTATAAGATCGATAATAGATCGCAAAATCGTCAACGTACAGTGACATCGGTATTCCCCTACGAACAACATTAGCAATGCCGTTAATGGCAACTGCAAAGAGCGTTACACTAAGAATCGACCCCTGGGGCACACCATTTTCCTGAATCCTCTCTCGTGAGAACGTATTACCAATGCGGACACGAAAGCGGCGCAGAGCTAAAAAATTAAAAAGAAATATTGCTAAAAAACCTCGCAAACCATACCCGTGAAGAGTACGGAGAATACCATGACGCCATGTGGTATCGTAGGCCTTCTCCAGATCGAAGAAGACACCCACGACATGCTGCTTCAAAAGAAAGGCATTTTGGATGTAGGCTTCCATGCGTGTCAGATTGTCGACACTGGAGCGATGGCGACGAAAACCGCACTGAACATTGCTCAGCAGGCTATTCGTCTCTAGCCACCACACTAAGCGAGTGTTGATCATCCGTTCAAAGGTCTTGCAGACGACACTCGTCAGGCATATAGGGCGGTAGCTAGAGGGAAGTGTACGGTCTTTTCCTGGTCGAGGGATAGGGATCACAACACCCTCTTGCCAGGAAGACGGAAAAACCTGCTGAAGCCAGATGCGGTTATAGATGCTCAACAGGAAGGAACGAGCCGGAGGTGGAAGATGAAGCAGCATTTGGCGATGGATGTCATCAGGACCAGGAGAAGAGTCGTGAGCGAGGGACAAAGAATGCGCCAGTTCCGCTTCAGTAAAAGGTGCATTGTAGGATTCACTACAATCACTGTTAAAATTTAGGCTTATCCGCTCCGCAGATTCCTTAATCAGTAAAAAGGCTCCGTCGTAGCTTTGAGTTTGGCTAGCACTGGCGAAAGAATCGGCAAGGGCGTCGGCGATATCCTGCTCGCTGGTGTATATGGAGCCCTGTACGGCAAGACCGGGGATGATCGTCCGGCGACACTTACCGTACATACGCCGGACGGCAGTCCACACCTTCTGGGCCGAACTGCGACGTGAAAGGGAAGACACGTACGATTCCCAGGATGTGCGTTTTGCATTGCGCAATACAAAGCGAGCCCTTGCACGAGAACGTTTAAAAGCAATAAAATTCGCCTCCGTAGGGTGTATGCGGAAAACACGCAGAGCACGCTTACGTGCTTTAATAGCCAAACGGCATTCCTCGGACCACCAAGGCACAGGGACGTGACGTGGTGTGGATGAACCCCGAGGAATACTGGATTCTGCTGCGAGAAGGATAGAGCATATAAAATACTCCACCATGTCGTCAATGGTGGTAAAAACATTGTTGGTCAAGTGAATGAGGGAACGGAATTTCCCCCAGTCAGCCTTGGAAATAATCCAGTGAGGATATCGTGTGGGTACAGAATGATGGACGGATATGTGAACGTTAATGGGATAGTGATCACTGCCAAATAGGTCGGAAAGAACCGACCAATCGAGAAGAGGTACCAGCGACGGGCTGCAGAAAGTAACATCTAGGGCGGAATGGGTACCATAGGCAGAGGATAAGAAGGTAGGAGCACCAGTGTTTAATAGCACTAAGCCGGACATATCACAAACGTCTGCTACAAGGCAACCACGAACATCGTCAGTGTCGGAGCCCCACAAGGTGTTTTTGGCATTCAGATCGCCTAGAAGAATAAACGGTGGCGGAATCTGTGCCAAGAGAGCCCGAAGTTCGTTCTCGTGTGCGACACTGACCGGTGGCAGATAGACATTACAGATAGAGAAAGAAAGGTTCTGCAGCTGTACACGTACCGCTACAGCTTGGAGCGGCGTGTTTAGGGGTATGCTGGTGGCAGGGATGGTATTCGCCACCAGAATAGCAACACCACCGCTTGCCCGTCGATCAGGTGCAGAATCATGTCTAAAGGCCACAAATCCACGAAGATAGAGTGCGTGATGAGGTTGCAGATGGGTTTCCTGTAGACAGACGATAGATGGACAGCGTTGAGAAATTAGATGCTGTATGTCCGGAACACGTGCCCGGAACCCATTAACATTCCACTGGATTATTTCCATAGTGAAAAAGGATTAATGGCTAGTCTTCATCTTTTTCTTCTTTTTCACCTTGGCTGACTTAGGTCCAACTATGTGGAAGTCGCCGTCCTCTGGCGATTCCTCGGAGGTGTGCCAGGCAGAGGATCCCCTACGACTCGCAGAGCGAGAGCGGGATCTCTGTGAGGACGTGAGACTACTTGCGCGAACTTTATGTCGCGAACGACTTCCATCGATAGGATCCTTACCGCTTCCTAACGGCTTGGAAACTGTGGTCTGCACGGCGGAAGATGTTTTAGACACTGCACTTTTTCGACTAACTGTTGGGGTGCTCTCTGGAAGGTCAGTCTGTGTCGAGGCATTTGCAACGGTGACATGTTGCAAGCCGACAGTAGCAACAGGAGGGCGCCGAGCTGCCGACGAATAAGCTAAGGTGGTGGCAGGCTTAGTTGTTCGAAACGCCGACGCGCTTCTATAAATGTCAGGCGCTCCTTTACCCGCAACTCCTGAATACTCTTTTCGTCCAAGAACTTAGGACACTGACGTGAGCTAGATGGATGGTTACCCCCACAGTTCACACAGCATGGGTCTCGAGTGCAAGCCGTGTCTTCGTGTGCCGGTAAGCCGCAACGTTCACAAGCTGCAGGATGGTTACACGAGGTCCTAGTATGCCCGAATCTCTGACACTGAAAACAGCGCATGGGATTCGGGACATACGGTCGTACTGCAGCACGCTCGTAGCCACAGTAGATGTACTCTGGCAGCTGAGTGCCCTTAAACGTAAGGAATACTGTACGTAAGGCACACTGTTTCCCATCCTGTTTCCGAGTTAATCGGTATGCTTGGCAGACTCGCTGATCAGAGAGGCAGGTGACAATTTCTTCGTTGGAGAGATCGTCGAGGCTGGAAGTGGTTACTACTCCTCTACACGAGTTGAGGGTCTTATGTGGGGCTACCCGGATAGGGTAGGAGCCCAACAAACTCGCCTTCAACAGCTTCTGCGACTGATCTCCATTCATCACCTCGATCAATAACGTGCCATCTCTAAGTCTGGTTGCGTTTTTAACCGGGCCACAGATCCTATCGACTTCTTTTTTGATATAGAACGGGCTAATGTCCTTCATCGTCTTTCCTTCACATTGCAAGGTCAGCACCAAAAAACTGTCAATGAGGGAGGGTTTGCGCGGAGACATGATTATTTGGACCCCCATCCGGAACCGTCGGCGTCAGCCTGCCATCCGGGGGTCAAAGGATAAAAGACACCAAAATCTCCACGGTCTGTGCCGCCATGGAGACCCCTCCATGACTGACCTCAAGGCGTACTTCAGAGGAGCTACCCTCCGATCTCCACTGCTTGTCCGCATGGGTAAACCGTTCACCACGTGACACCCCGGTTTTATGCCCCCACCACAGGAATAACCGCCTGTGGCTCCCCGCTTTAGCACACGCTGCCTCAACGGAGTCAGCGTGGATTCAGGGGACTTCGGGTTGATTACACCGGGGCTCCGTCAGCGGTAACACGTCCGGCCGGTGATACTAACCCGACGGCACGCGGCCGTCGGGAGATTAACACCGGCCGTGCCCTCAAGGAGCTACGTGGGTGTACATGACGTGTGGACGGGCTCCGCACCTAAGGCTACACATGGGGGCAGTGTGAAGGGTCCGCACAACCTTCGCGCCTGAGACCTCCGAAGAGCACACAAGTCG
The DNA here is from genome assembly GCA_030765045.1 of Tenodera sinensis. Lineage (NCBI taxonomy): Eukaryota > Metazoa > Arthropoda > Insecta > Mantodea > Mantidae > Tenodera > Tenodera sinensis. Next base: position 190,006,487 of record CM060961.1, read on the forward strand.
GGGGCCGCGCTGAAAACCGTGGGACAGGACCACGGAGATAGGAAATATCCCTGCTGGTGAGACAGGAGTTATAAAACTAAAGCCTTACTAACTAATAATCGGAATAAACCTAGAAGAGGAAGAGGGTGATATAAAGGCAACATAAATCGCTGCACGTGGCACAGTTAATGTATATGGAGGGGGTGAAATGATGGTGCGCAGCTCGGGGCCCCGGGCGCGCCAAACCCGGACCTACCGTGGTAGGTTCCCCTGGGGGAGTTTGATTTCGGAGTCCTCTTCTCCTAGATGAGTCGTCGACCAAGACTAACGAGCCTCATCTACCCGTTGGAATGTTCTTAGCTTCCCCTCACCTCTTGCCTACCAGTGGTCATAAAGACACACTTAGTAGGCCGTCTGGATCGGGTACTGAGCCCCTCCGCCACGACAAGGCGACACTCCTTCGGAGGGGTCTCTTTTAGTGAACATGTTTGACTGCCATATAGTAAACTTGTAGTACGCATCTCTCTAGTACTTATACCTAAGGCTCAACTTCAGTAAGTCATTAATTTAGATATATTTCATGCTCCAAAATTTTTTACAGGCCTGTCCAATTCTTCCCTTAATTTCTTTTTTCAATATTCATATGAAATGATAAAGTTTGGCATAGGTAGATATATCCTTGTACATATTCAAATGGTTCGCCGTTTACGTAGACTGGTTTATCCGTGGCGTTGGTCATTAACTTTGTCTTCCTGGGGTTCGTTGTAAGTCCTGCTTCTCCTTACTCTGTCTAGGTTGTTTAGAAATCCCTTTCCTGCTTGTGCCATCGCAACGATGTCATCAGTGAATCTCAGGTGAGTTAAAGTTTTTCCATCAATGCTGATCCCGTATTTGCATTCCCAATCTAGGTTACCGAGGTGGTTTTCCAGCAGACATGTGAATAGTTTCGGTGACAGGGGGTTTACGCCTCATTCTAATGGGAAGCTTTCTCCTCTCATTGTTTTGATTTTTGGCCCAGTGTTTTGGTATATCTTCTCAAGTATTCTGATGTATGTACTTTGTATGCCTTCATCTTTTGGTGCTTTCCAAACAAATACATCTTCAACCCTGTCAAAAGCCTTGGTGTGGTCCACGAAGGCGATAAACAAATCAATGTTGTATTCTTGTACTTTTTCTAATAATTGGTTCATGGCTTGTAGATGCTCTATAGTGCTATACCCAGATATACTCTAAGTATACTAAACTTCAAATCAAAGACGCTGATAGTGGTCACTTACGGTAGTGTACACTAGTTTTACAAATATAAAGTAAACTAAACCATTAGCGCAACAGCCCATGAAGGGCCAAGGCTTGCCGCCCAGGCACTGCGTCCCCCACCTCTGCCCACTACAGGTGTGATTGGTGGGGTGCAGTAATGGAGGTTGGGACGTGATCAGCGCCCCGAGTCTTTCCGGCTAGTTATGCGGCCTTCGCAACCTGGGGCCGCTACTTCATCAATTGGTCGCCCGGGACCTAATGAGGCTGAGTGCACCCCGTCCCAGACCTCCCAGTGGGGGGAAATCCCCATGCTGGTACCGGGGATCGAACCGGGGTCCTCCGCGCTAGAGGCAAGTGCGCTACCAACTGCGTTACGGAGGCAGTCACCTCTATCTATTCCCCCTATTCCTTCAACGAAATGTGTAATGAAGCAAGTTATCCAAAGCCTGGCTTCAATTAATCTGACGTGAATATAAAACATTTTTTTCATAAGGATAGTTTCTAGAAGCTAAATAAAAATAAATGTTAATAAGTAGAGAGAACCATGAGAATGTACCACATCAGGCCTTTTGTATCGAAACATATTTATATTAAAATTAATTGTATAATAAATTAATCGTTCGCTGTTAACTACCTGTAAATTCGGTGTAATTTATGTAAAAATATCTATGTACAGTACAAGCACTGCTCACATCTGTAGTGACGATCCGCTCGGCCGAGTAAATATAACACAGCTCGCTGTAAACATCTCCTGCGGGTACGTTCAAACAGCTACCGTGGAATTACCAACACGCTTGGATTCACACATTTGTGGTAGACAACACTTTGGAAACAGAATTTGTGTGCTTCGGTGAATTTTCAAAAGCCACGGTTATGAGGCAACATGACCAATAGACAGGAAAGAAAGAGGTTGAAAATGGGAAGCGATGAAGTTAGGCAATAAAGGAACTGTAAAATTACAGCCCGTTTTTACTGTCCTACATAACTGACGAGGGCAAACTAACGAAGTTAAATGGCTTCCTTTTCCCCTTCGAATTTTATCATTAGCATTGGAAGCGACTTCACAGAAAAAGTTTGACCTCACCCATTTTGTTTCAAAATGCCAATAATGTGTGTGTAACTCAAAAGGAAGATAAGGAGTTAAGGGAGTGAGATAATGGTTTCTGTATTCCTTACCATTAACTAAGACTATTATGACGGTTTCGGAAGATATTGTGCCCAAAAGCTTCATACGTTGTAAACAAAGAAGACAAAATGCTAGTCGTATGCGCTTAAAATATCATTGTATAACTTAGAAACAAAATTTTGGGTCGCTTTCCTCTGATTTTTGCGAGATTTGAGCCAATTTCTTGATAGTGAAGCTTTGCTAAAGTTGAAGCAATAGCTAAATAATTTAAAAGCATGTTGACAAAAGATACTTCAAAGAAGGTCTCCTTCAAACAAGAGCAAAGCTTTTAATAGAATCCCAGAAAAGTTGAAAGGGTCATTCCCGAGAAGAATGTAGCAATACTACGCAAAATTTGGTGTGAAGACTCACACGACTTCGTCTACTTAAACTTACATTTATCCCTTACATATTATATGTAATATTCATACTGAAAGGAAGTTTATATGGATGTTTACGTTTGGGAATGTCTTCAAATGAAGCAAGAGGTACTTACAACATGCTCAAATCAAAAGTTTATTCGTGACAGTGAGACGACTTCTTGCGATGGAAAGCAAATAGGAACTCGTAGTAAATTTTCAAAAATCTCCGTTAAATATTTGGGAAAATGGACAAGAAAGCAGAAGCATAAAGTATGTGTTACATTTTCACAATTTTTTCTACGCTTTCTAAACTATTCTTGCAAAAACGTATTCTTAAACAAAATTAAAAATTAATGACACTGTCAATTGCCAGAATCATATCAGCATCGCCGGTATGCTGGAATTTTGTCCCGCAGTTCTTTTACAGGCCAGTAAATCTACTGATAGAGCTGTCGCTTTTAAGCACACTTAAAAACCATCGGGCTGGGCCTTTTTTGTTGTTTAACGACGCTGTCAATTGCCAGAATCACATCAGCGTCGCTGGTGTGCCGGAATTTCGTCCCGCAGGAGTTATTTTACATGCCAGTAAATCTACTGACATGGAGCTATCGTTTTTAAGCACACTTAAAAACCATCGACCTGGGCCGGGTTTGAACCGGGATCAGTAGGCCAGCGTCCAACCAACTGAGCCACCCAGACCGACATCGGGCTGGGCCGGCTTTGAACCCGCGACCTGGGGATCAGTTAGCCAAGTCTAACCAACTGAGCCACCCAGACCGACCGTATTCTTCACTCTAGTTCATGTTATAGACAAACATTTGTAGAAATGGTTCCTTTACACATTATCTTGTATGTACAATGGGAATGGGGGCTTAAGCGATAGTCATATCTTTTACGAACTGGTTGCCATGTAATATCTTTGATATGCCATTCTGCTTGCAAGACCAGGGTATAATAAGGTGAATGACTTCCTGCTTGAGAATAGTACAATTATTGGAAAATTGAAACAATAATATGACATACCTCGAAAATAATTATCTCCAGAAAAAAACGTTGTGACAAAGTATGCGCTTTAACGAGATCTACATTCGTTGTGTAATAAGATTTTGTTTATCTCTAACGCACTTATGAAAAAGTCACCCAGAATGAAGAGCACTTCTCAGGCTATTAAGTTCTCGCTATCAAGTTGCAAGTTTTACTGTGACTTCACATAGTTCACTGTTACTTCGCTAGTGTGAACTAGATCAGTTCCCCAGTCTAACTTCTTTGTGATATAGCGGTGTAATGAAATACGTGGCCTCTTCTTTAGTCTATTCACTAGTTGAAAAGTCGAACACAACACCTTTCTCAATCCTCGGGCGCAAATACCTCTTTGTCGACGGGCCCTTAAACCCCACTCACTCACTCAGTTCTTAATCCTCGCAATAACAAGTCACTGTGCAAGGCGTGGCTAACGCGAAAGACAGCTACGGTGCGAATCGGAGTTACGTTTAACGTTTTAATAGTTTAAAAGAAATCATTGGTCCTGTAAACCAAAAATAAATTCAACTTTTAAAACTTCAAAGGAAAGAAAATATCATTAATTTACGAAACTAACATTTTTAAACTACCCTTTGCTATTTTATACTTATTAAGAATGGTATTCTGATACTTGGTTAACATTGTATACCATCATGATAAAACTGTATCTTCTGTATGAATTCAACGAACAACTGTTTAGAATACGGATGTATTGGACGATTGTGGTTTTACTTCATTGAACCATGACTGACTTGGAGAATTACGTCACTGCAGTTGACGCCGTGGCCTGTCTTTTTCGTTAACCATGGTGCTTCGCAACTGACGCCACAAGTTTACTAAGAGAACGCACTTTATATCGCACAAGTAATGCACTAAGAGTTACCTCTCACAAACTCTTCTACTTACTAAGTGACTAACTCGTGAGAACGCTCACCTATATAGCACCTGGTGAGAGTTCCAAAACGTTCTAGATATGGTGAAACTTCCAGAACATTCTAGTTATCTGACGATAGTGCTTCCGGTGTTTATGTTGGGGGAGAGCGCTATTTATCTTTGTTTATTTCTGCGCTGCCCGGGGCCTGACCATCCGAAGCCACTTCGTCACAATGCTTTAGAAGTGAAATCTTATTTATTTCTGTAAGCGCGATTTGTGTTTGATAAATTTATTTAATCTGGAAATATACATTAGAACACGCCCAAATTTACTAATTCTCCCATTGTTGCTTTAAGTCCAATAATAACAATCCAAAACTTCTTTATCTTCTTGTTAACTACTTCTAATATGAACGATTTTGGAACTCAGTGCCAATATCAACAATAAAATTATAAATAATAACATCGAAAGTATAACCCTTATTGCAAATAAAAGTATTTTATGAAGATTTCTTTATTACGTCATACTTTGGAACTAAGGTCTTCTATCCATGTATAAAAATGCATAAAAGTTCATTTTGAGCACACGTATTTGATGAATAGAGATATTCATTTTGCCTCATCCCCTAATGTGTAAATACTAGTTAAGTATTTCCTTCAGGTGTATCCTTGGCAACTTAAAGCTAGCAACATAGATGTTGCTACTTTTGTAACATCTGCTTTACATCTTTCCATTTTCCACCCTTCATCCCACGTCCCCTCAGAGAAATGTCAGGGCAAGTGACAAGTTTACTCTTCTTTGTGTTATGCTTTTGCAGGCCATAATAAGCACAAATCATCACAATTCTTCTTATTTCTAAGACTGTATCAGTTTGACAAAATTAATAATTCTTGGGAACCATGCACACACGTTTTCGGAAAATCAGTCCATTAAAAGTCTCGTTTATGTTGTCGTTATAAATTTAAATATACAGGATAACCTATCTCTGTAGAACGGACTTGAAACACAAGACGTCATGAATGTAATGCAAGTATTGGGCTCAAAATACAACTCTCGTACTTCGCGGTGCAGGGGATCAAGGGTTCGAGCTCTTCTTTGGGGACTTGGTGTTTGTTTGTAAATTGTTGTGTATATATGTGAGTAAATACGGAAAACCCACAAGGACAATAATGGAAACACAGGAACTACATAAATAAATAAACAAATAAATAACATTAAACAAAAACAAAAGAACCAATACTCGCACCAGGCTACTGCTATCTAAGGATGGTCTTTTAAGTGCATTCTTCCAGCATCCATAGCCAAGTAGCTTATATGCTTATGTTTATGGAACCGAACCACATACATTCGGTTTTCCTAATAGCACTTCCATTTTCTGCAGAGATGTATACAATTTGCGGAGCCGTTTTATACCTGCGCCGTCGTAAATTAGGTGACTGCCTGATTTTGAGCGATTCCCTTAGTGCACTTCAGAGCCTTTCTCAGTTGTACAACCCCCATCCTATTGTACAACGTACTCAGGATGCCCTCCATGTTTTACACGCTTCTGGTGTTGACGTGGTGTGTGCATGGATTCCTGGTCACGTAGGTTTGCCGGGGAATGAAATGGCAGATTTAGCAGCAAAGACGGCAACTACAGAACCCAGTATTACCATGTCACATGTTACAAGGGTAGACAAAGTCATGTGAGTGCAACACATAAAACTTTTTATACTCTTTTGACATATTTATAGCTTTATTTTAATTTTGATTTTTGCCACTGCTTTGTATATTTATATACTTTCCTTTTTTAGAAGAAATGTTATTTTTTATGTTAAGTTTATATCTGGCTATTGCCATGAACTGTTTTTAAGGGCACTGATGACCACAAAGTTGAGCGTCCTTAAACATACAAACCCCTCCCCAGTAGCCTTGCATGTGTCAACGTGACGTTGCCAAATCTCTCTTAGAAATTAAACTTGGTATGACATTTAACATTAAATTGTGATTAAATTCATTCTAATTAAGGTATAAATACATTACGGTATTGTTCACACACAATTTGCGCGTCAGTTATTGAAATAATAAACTATTGATATCCATTCGTCAAAAAGCTAGATAGCCCCAAATATCTGACACAATGTATTTTTGTTCGACGAAACGATTCATCATTGACAGTAATTGTATTGGACAAATTTGTTACTCATCATGTATATGCCTCAGATTTATATATCATGGAGTTCCATAAAATTATTCTACAAACAATACATATAATTTTCGGTTTGTTTGAAATGGAAATGCATCGTATTACATGCATGTGGTTTTCTCATATTTTCACATGTTCTTGTCTACTCGGTCTGTAATGTACAGTTCATAAAATGTTCTATATGATTGAAATATAAATGCAACATACTACACTCACATGGTTTTCTCTACTGGTTTTCCTTTTACGTAACACATTTACTTGTATTACTCTTCCACATTTTCTGTTCTACAAACAAGACATACACATTTCTATTATCAGAACGGAAATGCAACGTATTACATTCACATGGTTTTCTCTGCTCTTCTTTTATGTAACACATTTACATGTCCATCTCTAGTTGCCCTTCAACATACAATTCATGCAATTTTCTCTTTGACTGAAAAACAAACCCAACATACTATGTTCAAATGGTTTTCTCTGCCCACTTTTCTCTTACGTAACACATGCACATGCCTTTCTCTACTCACTCTTCTACAAATAATTCATACAAGTTTCTCTACCTGCTTTTCTTCCTGTAATATTTGTAGTTGTTCAACAGTCCTTTTACAAAGTGTCTTCCCGGTGTTCTTATTTACTAATTTAGTTTATTTTTTATCCCTTATAGTATCCAAAGAGTTTTAACTAAATTTTCAAGTGTGTTAAGTAACATTTTTAAATGTCCGGAAAGAAACCCAAGGCTAATGGGCAAGTGCATTTTCAGTCCGAACGTTTTAGTGAAAATCGTCAAACCATGGACAACGCTGGGTATTTCAACTAGTTCATAATAAAACCATTGAATTGGTGCATTAATTTCAGGTATTCTTTTATATTCACGTCAAGCTAGTATACATTATCACATGAGAACCACTGGAGGGCAAGTGTATTTCCGACCACGGACTTATCACAAGCTACTCTTCCACCGAGTTGCCTTTTCTTCTCTCACAGCCGCAGAGGATGGGAAAAATTACGAGAGAAGCACACATTGGATCTTGTTTGCAGACCATTAACGACCATAGTCATTCCGGAACTCACAAGCGATGTCCTGGATGATACCGAATGGCACTTCAGGATTTGTTTACCCTGCCTATGAGTTTCTTGTCACAATTTTTGGAGAAATGGCAAATTTTACCTCACTTTGGTGGGTGAGAAATCATTTAAACTAAACCACGTGTCATACGTCAAGTACAGTTCATCGTAAGCCGTAGTTAACTTGACTCCCGCGGCTACTTTAAAGAAACCACAAAAGAAATATATATATATATATATATATATATATATATATATATATATATATATATATATATCCACCAGAGCAGATGCTAGATTGCTAAACATGCTACATTTAGATCATTCTTTCCTTAATTTTCTTTTTTAAGTGCTACGTACAAAGGTACATATGTCCAAATGTTCATTTTTGTGGTCAGAGCTTATAAATACAATTTAATCTGATCACTTTCTAAATTAATATGAGTTTAAATGAAAATAAATGCAGCAATCAAAGTATCCGCAATCTTAGAGTAACTTTAGCCACTTGGTTTTTCTGATGTTAGTTTCATATTAGTAGTATTCAGGACTAATCAACTAAACATGATTTATACCACTGAGGCCCCATAAATCAAATAAAATAAAGTTAGTTAATGGCCTCGCCTGCATGTTTGGACAAATATCTCTGGTTTACGTATACAACAACGGCTATGGCGCAAGTTCATCGGGAGGTCGACGCCGGGGAGTCGGAGCCGTAAATAGTATAAGCCGCGCGCTCGCGCAGCGTAAACACGATACGAGCTATTGCCAGATAGTTCGAACCACCCAGAAGTTTCGCCTTCCCAAACGTTCCAGAACTATGTGGAAACATCCACTGGCTGTATAAGCCAGATTGAAGCTTATGACTATGAAGCGAGCCCCGCGGAGTGAGTGAGTCAGCGCGTTCGTTTCTGGTGCGACGAGAAGCGCTGTTATCCGAGATAGTTTGTGACAATTGTGGTGATCTGCATTCAGTGCTGTTACTGCGCGGATTGGAGACGTTCGACTCCCAATGAGTGAATCATCCATAGGAAGAACCTACGTCGGGCGTATTTCGTTACGCCGCTATATCGACGTGAAGGAAGTGAATGTAAAAACAAAGCGAAGTGCAATAAATAGCAGAACTAACTTGTATCAGTGGAATAAAGAAGAGAGTTAAACGAAGTCTCGAAAAATTCAACTAGGTCCCCTATATTGTTTCTCTAAGAAACAATATTATGTTGTTTGCTCGAATTATACAAATCTCACACTGGTGTAGATAGTTATTTTCTAATCAGCAAGCACAGATATTTTCAAACTTAACGCCAGGACGAAAGAAATTTTAGTTGAGCTGTTACCAGGAGTCCAGGAGTGAGTACGAGTCGCCTGGATTAACCCAGGCGGATGGTAAGGTGGCCACGGTACCTATCCGTTTAATTACGGATTTACCCGTGAGGTGGTATAGGTTGTCAAGGTTTTACAAGCTTTGGTGTTTTTGTATGTCTGATGGTGCAGGTTGGGTTCCTATATTGTCACTGGCGGCGGGATATGTCAGATCTTGGATGTCTGGCCATCCAAGCGACCATTGCCCTACTGTTTACTTCGTCGGCCGCTTGTGGAACCGTCGAGCAATGCAGTGCCAGTGACAGGAAACCAAGAGGAATAGATGACAGGTGTGGTGGTGCCAAGTGTAGTTACATTTGGCGGTTGGTGAAGGGATAGCGGTACTTACCAGCCAAGGGCGTCCTTGGGTAAGCGGTAGCTCTGTCTCCGCCTAGGGAGGCGATGGTCGTATTGCCCCAGGGTGTTTACCAACTGGTTTGGGTGAGGTGTGAGTTTGGCATACATTGTGCGAGTCCTGTCCCGCACGATGTCCACAATGTATGGGATGCCGGAAGTGACGTACGTAACAAACCACTCCCCATCTTGTTGGAGTATGTGGACCAATCACGAGGCCATGTTTTACCTGCCATCATTGTCTCGTTGTCACTGCTATGTACGTTCTACGAGTATGTATTGGTGATAGTTAAGTGAAGCGAACTTGAAACCAACTGCTTGAGAATTCTTTAGGTCGATAATAAGTGTATATGCGCAAATGTTCGGGACTTGCAAAGAATGAAAGAAAACAAAAAGATATTGAGAACAACTGGTCCGTAAGTAGAGAGATAATTTGGGGAGCGGAAGGGGGAGCTGAAACAGGGATAGCTAAAAATCGCGATGTCAGTTATACCTTACTCCGTAGAGAGTTTTTGATATTCATTCAATTCTGGAAGATATTAAACAGATCACTGAAAAGACTGTATTGACAAAACCAGGATCTGAAGTTCCAATATATGAACAAACACATTTTTAAGTATGTGTTAATAGGAGTAAACACCGGCAGGAGTACATAAAAACCAAACTTCCGAGCTCAGAAGTCACATCCAGTCAGATATGTTAACCACTAGACCACGGTAAGACCCACATACTTCTCTTCAACTGCAGCAGGTTCTTTGTAACCATGATATACTATTTGTGACTAAACGTGTGCGGACAGTAACATGGGAGAAGTGAATTGTTAATTGATGTTGTCAATGCATGTAATTAAACAACATGGGATATTACGGCCGGTACCTTAACTTCAGACGAAACGTCTGGAGGAATGTGCAGTATACGATGGTCTACAAACCCAGATAACCATTTTAAATTTAATGCATAGAATGATAATTTTCTATAAGAATGGACTAAATTTGCTTACCACAGTTCTAATGTATATGAGCATAAGTAGTTTTAATTACGTACTTATTTACAGTTGCAATGTGGTATACTAAACCTGTATGTATACAAGAGTTGCAGAAAACGAAAGTACGGTGTTTCAATGTTATAATTTTGCATATGAGGGAGGGGTTTGAGCGTCTCAGTCCCCAACCAAGCAGCTACGTCTCTGCACGACGACGAAGCGAGGGCCAACTGAGGATTAGCCCAAAGGTATGTTATAAAACCTATCTACCCATGATGGGAGTTTTGACTGCTTGTTGAACGGGAGGGGGTTGTATGTGAATCTGTTAGAGGATTAATGATTAGGAAATAAGGAGGTGGCAAAATGGCTCCTCATCGGCTACTGGTCATCAGTAGTGTTGCATCGCTGGTATATGTCTACAAAAAATTCTGCTTAATCTGTAATTACTCTATCAAAATTCTTTGGATCTCAGGTTTAAGTGCTTGTGCAGTTACTACTTTAACGTGTTATGCGGGGAACCGCTTCTGAGTTTATAGCCCCCAAAGGACTGAATGAAGGCGTTCGGATGGAATGGCAAAGAGTCGAAGAATTTGGTGACCTAATTTCATCCTCCATTACGGAAGAAAGCTTCTTGAAGCAGCCTCAAGGGGAAGGAACGGTCCATTGAGATAACGCCCTGAGACCTTTATTCCGGGCCCTTTATAGTCATAAATTGGAGTCTGTGGTCAAGGCAACAGTCGCTGTCATACAGAAGAAAGCGGAGATCTCTGAGAAACCGCAGCGTTAGAAGAACTGACATCCTCGATCTGAATACTATGACATAATTGCTCCACTGGTCAGGTGCGACAGGTCTCTGGCGTGTTCCTTAAAAGAGAGTATAACCTTTCATACTTCCAGATTCGGTAAAGAATAATCCTGATTTAAGAAAATTTCCCACCTTCCACCTGGAAATTGAAGCTCTGGGTTTGGAGGTCATCGTACCAACTACCAAAGAGGTATCCAATTTAGTGGTTTTTGTGACACCTGTTTGGTGATGTGACACGAGTGTCTGTGTATGCATTAAGGGCCCGTCGACAACTAGGTTATCAGCTGCGACACGTAGTGTGCATGGTCCTTACCTTTGTCAGTTGCTTATTTGGATTGTTTAACAGCATTTATTTAAAGTCACTTAACCGTATGGTTTAACTGACGTTTAAAACACTTTTGCAAACTTTTTATGTAACGTATACAAATAACGTAATACATTTTACAAAAACATGTGGATTTTAAGAATCCCTAAGACCACACACTAACAATAGTTATTTATGTAACTAATGCATGTGACTGTGATACGAGTGTATGTTTGCTTCCACTCACGCGCTGATTGTATACATGCTCATACAACGTTTTATGCAAATCTGGCATTAAAATACATAAGAATAAGTAATAAGTTTACTAAATGAAAAACTATAGTATATCAGAGATCATAGTTGTATGACGTAATATGGTTGCTAAGTGGATGTTTCATTTGTTTCAACACTTATGGAGGAAAATGGAAGGTTATGAAAAAAACTATTGAAAAGATTTTGAACGAGACTAACAGTACTGAGAGTTTATTAATTCCAGAAAAATCAAAAGATGTTTACGAAAAAGAACCTGAAAAGTTTTGTGGGTGGAGAAACGAAAAATGCCGTAGTTTGACTAACAAAACCAGATTATTGATATTTTAAGTTTTCTCACAGGCCTATTGGAGAAGATTATGTTGTAGATGACGTCATTGCCGTCATGTTACCATGTCTATTCCACTCATACGTGACTTCGTTGAAATCAACCAATCATGTACATAAGAATTTCAAGTTTAAACCACTGGCAGCTTTCATTTGTGAAAAAGTATCACATTTCATTATCACTTGCTCTGCTTTTCTTGTGTTATGATCAGATTGGATAATCTAATTGCAGTGTGCTATAGATTGCGCAACAGCTGACTTAATTTGACGCAACAGAACCGCTAATCAAACGTCAAATATGGCTGGCTCTCGCTTCCGTGCTGAAATAGACGAAAGAATTCGAAGAAAAAAATCTCAGAACACAGAATACAACAGGAAATATGTTTGCAATCAGTTTGACATATTTTGTATTGAACGAAGTTATAAACTAAGCAGATACTCCAACGTGTGGCGTTACCAACATGTTAAAAGACTGGAGCATCAGTATGAGAACCTAGTAGGCCGTGCCAATGAACGCTGATGTATGTTTTCACGCTACATGTTTCCTTCAAGAGCTTAGCAATTACAATAGAGCATTTAAGTAATATTTCAGAGGCTATATCATTCTTTAAGTCTCAATAAATGCAACTCGTGATAGGTCAATTCTTTAGATAAATTGACAACCACTCGTGGTATTACTTATGACAATTACGTCATTCATTTTCTGGTACAAGAAAGAGAACAATTTTGCACGAGTCATGCCGTCATAATAAGCCGTTTTAATGCTATGATTGCACAAACGTTTGTTATGAAACGGTTAACAACATTTGTAATCTTTTCCTTGTTATTTGTAAATTTTACTACGCAAATTGTAAAGATTGTGAAATGGGTCCCCGGGAAGTGATAGACTGAAATATACGCAGAAGACAAACTCAAAGTTATGTATGTAAAATTTGAATTCAATGTAATTATTATTTTGTCTCCTTGTTTTCCCTGCTATTTGTGGCAATGTTAAGTTTGATAACACTTCAACGTACGAATTGCGGTAATAATTTATGCCATGTTTGCGGAAAACCGCTCTTCATATCCCCTTAAACGCTCCAACAAAAATAATTCCCATCGTTCTATTCTGGTTACAACGCTGTTGACTTTACGAGAATATTACTGCATACATTTGTACGGTCGGTGCAATGCTAATCTTTGAGCATCTGAGAGAGCAAATAGAATATTAACGCGCTTTACTCTGCTTAGTTTGTGGTGAAGTTGGGAGTGCAGGATAAAAGTGTAACTACGAAGTACTTGAGTATTATTTCCCAATACTTTATATTGAATGCAATAAGTCGAGTCCAGGGATTGCCAAATTTGTCCTAACTGAAGCCACATTAACCATTATACAATGAATCGCCACACAAATTTAAGATAGAAACCATAATCTCACAAGCACAAGGCACACAGATCAACTTACTTTGCAAGCACAGTGTTTGGAAAATCCAGATTTACGTGCTACTAACCGATGTAATCGAAAACTTAACAAATGACCTTTTATTCATAGCCTCCTGACAATGACAATATAGGTATATAAACACCTGTTATATTTAACATTTTTATATCAATAGCAACTCAATGAAAGAAAAGAAACTTATTTTTGTGTGCTATAGCTGCAGACATTTGTCGTCCTAATTTTATGCCACCTATAATCAAAACGGGCATTAAATATTTAGATATAAAGCACATTTCTATTTGGATATGAAATTTTTCATTTTTTATTTAAAATGTATTTTCATAGATATACGTTGATTCGAACACTGAATAAAGTATTTTAAATAAGGAAATGGATCGTTCAGAATAAAAATCAGACAATGAACTTCCTCGTGTTTGTCGGTCAATATATCATTACACTGAATGGTGATTAAAAGTCTCATACTAATTTTATTTCGAACTTCGTCAATGAATTACAGTGCACAGATTCTTACAAATATTTTTTGAAGTTTGTAGGCGGAGCCCGGTTGAGCAGCCGGTCCATAGTTCGGCAAAGCTTGGTCTACATTCTAGATTTCACCAGGTGCATCATTAACTGTCTCCAAGGAGCCATCTCCCCTACTTAGTTGTGTCCCTCCCTGCACACCAGTAGGCTACACCGTGCAGTTCAAACTAGTAAACAACTGCTGTGAGCAATCATTTTCACAACTTAAGCATGTGAAAAGGAGATCCAGATATTATTTACTGTCTGCAGATTTGCAAAATACAACTATTTATACATGAACAAGATAAAAATGAAGTGTGTTTACAATTATTAACTGAATTGCATACAATATACATTACACAGCAATTCCAAGTCAATACTACAGGTTACGGCAAGTTGTTCGTCTTTGAAACCTGTGTTAAATGAATTGTTAATGAGAAAACAAGGCAGTTGCTCTACAGGTTGTAGCTGGGATCCTACCCGTGCATCTATTGGTCCAAATAGCACCTGTGACACGGGGCTAACTCTAGGGGGCACAAGCTCTTGGTCCGAGAACACACTATTCGACAGTGGCAGATGTAGTGGACACAGGAAGTAAGAACAGCTCAATGGACTAAGCTGCTGATTCCTGAGATTATCCCCTGGATATCTCGGAGGCATGGAGATGTCGGATATTATGTGACACAATTTTTGACCGGCCATGGCCGTTTTAAATCCTATCTGCACCGCATGGGGCTGGTTGACACAGACATCTCGCTCGTACTGTGCACAAACGGACACCCCGGAGCATACAATCTTACATTGTTGCCATTGGATTACTATACGCCATCGGTGTTACGTCCGACAAGGTCAGGTTGTCACTTTGAACAACGTTTTACCGCTTATGCTGAAGTCCCAGGAAACTTGGCGCACATTGACAGAATGATTACCTCCATTCTCCAGGCGAAGGAGCAAGACGAATGTGCCGAGTAACCCCGACGTGACCTGTGCTGTGGCTTCGCTGGTACATGGTATTGGGACTATCTTTTCACAAAAGTAAATACCCACCTTCAGCTAAACCTGCGCGAAGGGTCACCTAATTCTTAGGCGTGCTTGCATAGATGGTATGAGAATTAAATTAGTCATGTGTTTCCCTTGCTGTTCAAAAGACGTGGCAGCCATGTCACCTCTTAGCTCACTCACCTCACAGTTTTAAAAAGCAATATTTCAGCAATATTTTCTGCAGAAAAGGAGTTCTTATGGTGTTCTATTAAATTGTGGACTGGAACTAAAATGATTCCAGTGTTGGGTGCAAGACTTAGAGACGTGATTTCAATCAGCGTAACGTGGCTCGTGTGTTGCCTATAGCGCATCTGGCTATGACGTGTTCGTTCAAATCGACAGTAGTGGGCTAACATTAGTTCGACTTCCACTTAACATTATTATTTTTTTTATTTCCCTTTTCCTTATTTCTTTCTTAACGGGAACATCATTATTTATATAACCCGTGTGAAATATAATATTATACAAACTAATGAAATATACTTCTTTACATATTTTTATTCCGCATAGCGTTGTAACTTTCCCGCCGTCCAATGAATGCTGCAGTACGATTGCAATTTTAAAACTGAATGCTTTACAAAATAATAATTGCAACTGCTGAAAATAAAGCAGGGAACATGCCTACCTCAACTGCCAATCATGCCTCCCGCAATTAATATTTCCCTTTAAATATTCACATTCAAAGGCATCTCTATAAATTTCGTAGACTACCATCATATTAAAATATGTGTGTAGCACTGTAAAAAAGGAGTTTAATGGTCATAAAATGCCTTGTTACAAGATCTGGATGCCAGTGAATGATGTAATTAGTGATACATTAAACAGAACAGAATGCAATTGTAGATTACTTAAGCGGAAGCAACATTTGCACCTAGCAAGGTTGCCAAGTCGTTTATGTCCAACACTACACAATGTTGCCATGTCCCCATCAACTAAACTCAATTTCTAGTAGTGTGCCTTCATCGGATTCCTGATAAAAAGCTGTAGGGAATTAAACACGTTTGTTAATTTTGTATTTGAGAAAATAAACATGCGTTATGCGGGGATCGAACCCCCGGCAGCTAGAAGTTCTGAATTCCACGGTCAGCGACTAGACCTCTCGGCCATCCCTCCCTTAGGCATTCGTGCTGTATCATATGATATTAAGGTTGTTGCCACTAGCTTGGCAGCTAATTTCAGTGCAAGGCGGAAAGTTCGCAGCATTTGTGATGATTTACAGGGGCAGTGATATTCTAAATATAAGATGTGGAGTGGAGTGGAGTGTGGAGTTTAAGGGCCCGTCGACAGCTGGATCATTTGGGCCCCAGGTCAATTTTTACGGTCTGAAACAAATTAATACGGTTAAAAAGGGGAAACTAAAAAAGCAGTAAACT
The DNA here is from genome assembly GCA_030765045.1 of Tenodera sinensis. Taxonomy (NCBI): domain Eukaryota; kingdom Metazoa; phylum Arthropoda; class Insecta; order Mantodea; family Mantidae; genus Tenodera; species Tenodera sinensis. The sequence goes on from CM060961.1 coordinate 190,023,151, forward strand.
TGTAAGAAGGTAAAACGTGAAAATCTAAAACAGTTAAAACGTTAAAAATCTTACGGACAAATATTAAAATAAAACAGCTAAAAAGTAAAAACAAACGGTGCTACAATAAAACCGGGATTCATTGTCTAAAAACCGTAGAATAAAACACCAAAAATAAAACACAAGTTAAACTTGTTTCCCAAACCCAATTTTGGTGACGAACCGCAGAACCTTATCTACCGATACCGGGTCGTCGCCCAGAATTGACCGCATAGTAAAACCCAGGCCAAGGGACTGGCGCTCTCTGGTATATCGTGGACAATCAAGCAAAACGTGTGGGACGGACAGTTGTACACCGCACGTCTGACACACAGGGGCCGGGTCGCCACGCAGTAGATGACCGTGTGTGGCGCGAGTGTGACCGATTCTCAACCGGGTGAGAATGACCTCCGACCGCCGCGCATCCCTGACGGATGTCGGCCAGGGTGTTACTGTGTCTTTGATTGTCCGTAATTGGGTGCCAGATATTTCTTCCCACGACTTCTGCCAGAACGAAAAAATATGGCGCCGGAAATATCGTTGCGCATCACTAAAAGGCAGAGTTCGTGTGGATATTCCCGGCAGACGACATGCAGACTTTGCAGCCGCATCCGCCTCCTCGTTACCAGGAATACCCACATGGCCTGGGATCCATATAAAAACAAACTGGTATCCGTGAGTCAGTAACTGTGAAATGAGTGTCTGTATTTTAATTATGAGTGCTGAAGTGCCGAGAAATTGCTGTAAGGCCTGGAGAGCACTCAGAGAGTCACAGCAAATCATAAAATTTCCAGGACCTGAGCTGGAGATAAAGAGAAAAAAATAAAATATGGCGAACAGCTCGGCGGTAAAAACAGAACTGGCGTCCGGAAGGCGGTACTTGTGAGCCTCATTGTTATAAACAAAACTACAGCCTGTAGCACCACCCACCTGGGAACCATCGGTAAAAACCGGAAAGTAAATCGGGTAACGTCCCAGGAGCTCGGTGAAGAGTTGACGAAACACCGAGTGAGGGGTAGTTACTTTAGCATGGGCTGCAAGCTCGAGGTCGAATTGGGCACGGTGGAGTTGCCAAGGAGGAAAGCGACCATGGCAATACCGCTCTACAGCAGGCATTCGCAAAGAATGTGTGGCGAGCAGTTCACGAAACCGAATACCGCTGGGGCGGGATATTGAGCTATTTCGCATATAACGGTGGGCTAGGTCTGGACGCAATACAGAGTAAAATGACGGGTGACCAGGGTGAGCTGCTAACCGTGCCACGTATGAAGAAAGCAATACCGAGCGTCGCACAGACAATGGAGGTTCGCCAGATTCAGCATACAGACACGGAATTCGACTAGTACGGAAAGCTCCAGTAGCAAGGCGGATACCAGTATGATGAATCGTATCTAAAAGGCGGAGTTTAGAGGCAGATGCCGCGCCATAAATAAAACAGCCGTAATCTAATTTGGACCGGACCAGTGAGCCATACAACCTCAACATGACGGTTCGATCGCCGCCCCAAGATGCCCCAGATAACACCCGGAGCATCCGAAGCGAACGATTGCAGGAAGCACGAAGATGGCGAATATGGTGCTCCCATGTGAGTTTGCTGTCCAGGTGCAGGCCCAAGAACTTCAGGTGCGGAACAAAAGGAATACGCGTGTCACGCAAATAAAGAACAGGAGGAGGATGCACACCACGAAGTCGATGAAAGTGTAGACACTGTGTTTTCGTAGGGGAGAACTGAAAGCCGGTGCGATGAGCCCATTCGGCGATAGAGGATATGGTCAGCTGCAGTTGGCGTTCGATGTGTTCAAGATTAAAAGAGCGGTAGTAGATGGCAAAGTCGTCAACATACAGCGATATCGGGATTCCCCCACGAACAACACTGGCGATACCGTCAATCGCCACGGCGAAAAGCGTTACACTAAGAATCGACCCCTGGGGTACACCGTTCTCCTGGATCCTGTCGTGGGATAGTGCATTCCCAATGCGGACACGAAACCGGCGTAGTTTTAAAAAATTTAAAACGAGAATGGCTAAATGACCGCGTAAACCGTAACCGTGTAAAGTACGTAGGATACCATAGCGCCAGGTAGTATCGTAGGCCTTCTGCAGATCGAAGAAGACGCCCACGACATGCTGCTTCAAGAGAAAGGCATTTTGTATATATGCTTCCATGCGTGCCAGATTGTCGACACTGGAGCGATGACGACGAAAACCACACTGAGCATTGCTCAGCAGGTTATTCTTCTCCAGCCACCACACTAAGCGAGTGTTAACCATACGTTCGAAGGTCTTACAAACAACACTCGTCAGGCAAATAGGGCGGTAGCTAGAGGGAAGTGTCCGGTCCTTTCCGGGCCGAGGGATGGGGATGACAATACCCTCGCGCCAGGAAGACGGGAAAACCTGCTGAAGCCATATGCGGTTGTAAATGCTCAGCAGGAAGGAGAGAGCCGCAGGTGGAAGGTGAAGCAGCATTTGTCGGTGGATGTCATCAGGGCCAGGAGAGGAGTCCTTTGCGAGAGACAAAGCACGTTCTAGCTCCTCTTCGGTGAAAGGCGCGTTGTACGGTTCACTGCAGTCACTGTTAAAATTGAGGATTATCCGCTCCGCAGATTCCTTGATTCCTAGAAAGGCATTACTGTAACTTCGGGTTTGGCTGTCAGCAGCGAAAGAATCGGCAAGGGTGTCGGCGATGTCCTGCTCGGAGGTGTAGGTGGAGCCTTGTACGGCAAGAGCGGGAATAATGGTCCGGCGACACTTGCCGTACATACGCCGAACAGCAGTCCACACCCTTTGTGCCGAAGTGCGACGTGAAAGCGAAGAGACGTAGCTTTCCCAGGATCTGCGCTTTGCACTCCGAAGAACAAAACGTGCTCTGGCACGAGAACGTTTAAAAGCTATAAAATTGTCTTCGGTCGGATGTAAACTAAAAAGACGCAGAGCACGTTTACGCGCTTTGATAGCCAAACGGCATTCCTCAGACCACCAAGGCACAGGAAAGTGTCATGGTGTAGATGATCCACGAGGAATGCTGGAATCTGCTGCGAGCAACACAGAACATGTAAAATATTCCACCATGTCGTCAATGGTGGTGAGTGAGTGAGTGAGTGTATTGGGTTTAAGGGCCCGTCGACAACTTGGTCATTAGGGCCCCGAGTCCAGAAGTAAAATTACATACCGTCAAGTGTTAAAACATCACCCATTAAAAACTAAAAATCTAAGGTTAAAATAGATAAAAAACAAATAGAACGGGGAGTCTAAAAGAAAGATAAAAGCTAAAACAGTTCAAATGTAAAACTGGTCTAAAAAGATAACATAAAAACAGTTAAAACCTCAAAAGTGATTTTACAATGTACATAGATAAAAATACGAAGGTTAAAAATAAAATCACAAAGTAAAATACAAGTTACACCTGCTTATTGTAAGTGTTTGGTCTTCATCTTTTTCTTTTTCAGTCTTATCTTGACTGACTTGGGACCTGGTATGTTCAAGTCGCCATCCTCAGATGAGTCTGAAGAGCCCTGTCGGCTTGTTGAGCGGGAGCGGGACTTCCTTGATGATGGACGACTACTCACCCGGTCTTTAGGTCGCGAATGGTGAGCGTTTCCAGGTAAAACGGTGTGGCTACTGTTTTTGGATGGCTGGTGAGCAGGTGTCTGCACGGCGGAAGATTTAGTTGCCGGTGCAGGTGTATCACGGGACGGTGGAGAGGGAGAGGCGCTCGTTGGTGAGTCAGTCTGCGTGGCAGCATCAGCGACTGAAACGTGCTGAATGGCCACAGTGTGGGCAGGAGTGCGGCGGACTGCTGACGCGAAACCTAGGGTTGTCGCAGGTTTCAACTGTTCAAAGCGGCGACGTGCTTCCAAAAATGTGAGCCGTTCTTTCACGCGCAACTCCTGTATAGCTTTCTCGTCCATAAATTTTGAACACTGACGCGAGCTTGATGGATGGCTCTCTCCACAATTCACACAAAGAGGATCCCGTGTACATGCCGAGTCTTCATGGGCTGGTAATCCACAACGCTCACAAATAGATGGATTATTACAGGAAGTCTTAGTATGGCCGAACCGTTGGCACCTGAAACAACGCATTGGGTTTGGCACATACTGGCGTACAGCGGCACGTTCGTATCCACAAAAGATGTACTCAGGTAATTTCGTGCCTTTGAATGTTAGAAATACTGTACGCAAAGCTAACTCCTTGCCATCCTGTTTTCGCGTAAGGCGATAGGCCTGACATACACGCTGGTCAGAGAGAGAGGTGACAATCTCCTCATTCGACAGGTTGTCTAGACTTGAGGTGGTGACAACTCCCCTACAGGTATTAAGCGTTTTGTGTGGGGCTACCCGAATTGGGTAGGATCCCAACAACTTCGCTTTCGAGAGTTTCTGTGATTGTTCTGCCGTTTTGGTCTCGATTAACAGCGTACCGTCACGTAGTCTTGTCGCGTTCTGCACCGGGCCACATATTCTGTCTACCTCGCGTTTGATATAAAAAGGGCTAATATCCATAATCGTCTTCCCTTCACAAGCCAATGTCACAACAAGAAAAGAGTCAAAAAGAGAGGGTTTGCGCGGATACATATTGAAATTGGACCCCCATCCGGAACCGTCGGCGTCAGCCTGCCATCCGGGGGTCAAAGAAAACAAAGACACCAAAATCTCCACGGTCTGTGCCGCCATAGAGACCCCTCCATGACTGATCTCAAAGCGTACTTCAGAGGGGCTACCCTCCGATCTCCACTGCTTGTCCGCATGGGTAAACCGTTCACCACGTGACACCCCGGTTTTATGCCCCCACCACAGGAATAACCGCCTGTGGCTCCCCGCTTTAGCACACGCTGCCTCAACGGAGTCAGCGTGGATTCAGGGGACTTCGGGTTGATTACACCGGGGCTCCGTCAGCGGTAACACGTCCGGCCGGTGATACTAACCCGACGGCACGCGGCCGTCGGGAGATTAACACCGGCCGTGCCCTCAAGGAGCTACGTGGGTGTACTTGACGTGTGGACGGGCTCCGCACCTAAGGCTACACAAGGGGGCAGTGTGAAGGGTCCGCCTAACCTTCGCGCCTGAGACCTCCAAAGAGCACACAAGTCGGGGGCCGCGCTGAAAACCGTGGGACAGGACCACGGAGATAGGAAAGATCCCTGCTGGTGAGGCAGGAGTTATAAATCTAGGAACTTACAAACTAATAATCAGAATAAACCTAGAAGAGGAAGAGGGTGATATAAAAAGCAACATAAAACGTCGCACGTGGCACAGTTAATGAAGGTGGAGGGAGTGAAATGATTGTGCGCAGCTCGGGGCCCCGGGTGCGCCAAACCCGGACCTACCGTGGTAGGTTCCCCTGGGGGAGTTTGATTTCGGAGTCCTCTTCTCCTAGATGAGTCGTCGACCAAGACTAACGAGCCTCATCTACCCGTTGGAATGTTCTTAGCTTCCCCTAACCTATTGCCTACCAGTGGTCACGAAGACTCACTTAGTAGGCCGTCTGGATCGGGTACTGAGCCCCTCCGCCACGGCAAGGCGACACCCCTTCGGAGGGGTCAATGGTGGTAAAACCATCGTCGGTGAGATGAATAAGCGAGTGAAATTTCCCCCAATCAGCTCTGGAAATAATCCAGTGAGGATGCCGTGTTGGCACAGTATGACTATGGTAGAGGTGAATATTAATGGGGTAATGATCGCTGCCAAATAGGTCGGAAAGCACCGACCAATCAAGCAGTGGAACTAATGCCGGGCTACAAAAGGTAACGTCTAGTGCTGAATGTGTGCCGTGAGTGGAGGATAAGAATGTGGGGACACCAGTGTTCAGCAGAAGTAAGCCAGACATGTCACAAACGTCTGCTATAAGGCACCCGCGAGCATCGTCAATGTCGGAGCCCCATAAAGTGTTTTTGGCATTCAGATCGCCGAGGAATAGAAGCGGTGGCGGAATCTGAACCAGAAGAGCCCGAAGATCGTGTTCTTGTACGACATTGACCGGTGGCAGATAGACATTGCAAATAGAAAAGCACAGGCCCCGCAGCTGTACACGAACCGCTACAGCTTGCAGCGGCGTGTTAAGCGGTATGCTGGCAGCAGAGCTGGTATGTGCCACCAGCGTAGCCACACCACCGCTAGCCCGCCGACCAGCTGCAGAGTCATGTCTAAATGCAGAAAAATTACGTAGATGTAAACCATGATTAGGCTGCAAATGGGTTTCTTGTAAGCAGACGACGGAAGGCGATCGCTGAGAAACTAAATGTTGTATGTCTGGAGCCCTGGCCCGGAACCCATTAATATTCCACTGGATTATTTCCATGCTAAAATCGAATTAGTAGTTGGTCTTTATTTTCTTTTTCACCTTCGCACTCTTTGGACCGATAATGTGAGGTCCACCATCCTCCGGTGACTCCTCCGATGTGCGGGAGTCTGAAGAACCCCTGCGGCTCGCAGAGCGGGAGCGGGACTTCACAGAGGACGTGCAACTACTGGCCCGGAGTTTATGCCTGGAACGATGGCGTTCAACAGGCAACGAAGCAGTCTCAGAGCTAGTCGACTGCGGCGGAACTGGCGTCTGGACGGCAGAAGAGGTAGTCTGTGGTCGAACTGTAGGTGGAGTAGAACTATGCTCGTCAGGTGAGCCAGTTTTTACTCCCACGGAAACCCGAGAGGGTGAACTGGGGCACGTCTGTACGACGGCGTCCTGTTTCGGAACAGCCTGGCGGACAGCTGCAGAAAACTTCAAGGTGGTGGTTGGATGAAGTTCCTGATACCGCTTTCGTGCGTCTACAAAAGTCAGGTGTTCCTTAACCCGAAGCTCCTGGATTGCCTTCTCCTCTAAAAAGCGGGGGCAATCGCGCGAGTTCGACGGGTGTGCACCTCCACAGTTGACACAGGTGGAGTCCTGATCGCACAGGGAGCCGTCGTGAGCATTTCGACCACAGCGAGGACAAACTGGTGTACCGGTACATCGCTGCTGCGTATGCCCGAACTTCTGGCAGCGGGAACAACGCATAGGGTTCGGCACATACGGTCGTACGGTTGCGCGTTCATACCCGCAGAAAATGAATTGCGGCAGAGTCGTACGTTCAAACGTAAGGAAAACCGTACGTAAGGGGGAGGGCTTGTCATCCTTCTTACCAATTAAACGGTATGCAGCAATAACACCTTGGTCAGAGAGGCAGTTAACTATGTCCTCGTTAGAGAGGTTGTCCAGACTTGATGTTGAAACTACGCCGCGACAACTATTCAAAGTCTTATGCTTCTCTACCTTTACGGGATAAGAACCTAGGAGAGTGGCTTTAAGTAGTTTTGCGGTTTGGGAGTCTTGAGCCACCTCTATCAGCAAGTTGCCGTCCCTACATCGAGTGACATTTTTTACAGCGCCACATAAGCGATCTACTTCCTTTTTAATATAAAACGGACTCAGAGTAGCCAGGGTCTTCTTCTCGCTTACCATACTCATAACCAAAAATCGTGGAGTTGAAGGGGGGGAGCGCAGAGGAGACATTATGAAAGGGTCCCCCTTCCGGACCGTCGGCGTCAGCCTGCCATCCGGGGGATAAAGGAAAAAGACACCTAAATCTTCCGGTCTGTGCCGGCCCGAAGCACCTGCTTCAGACCCGATCTCAAGGAGTACATCAGAAAAAGTTACCCTCCGCCTATCACTACTTACCGGTATGCGACATTTCCACCAATGGCAGGCCCGACTTTATGCCCCTACCACAGGAATAACCGCCTGTGGCTCCCCACTCTAGCCCACGCTGCCTCAACGGAGTCAGCGTGGATTCAGGGGACTTGTGGTTGATTACATCGGACCCCAGACAGCGGTAACACGTCGGGTCCCCCTGTACACCCCAGCGGCAGCACGGCCGCCGAGATACCCATGGGGACCCGGCCCCTAAGGAGCTACGGGGTGTACTTGACAATGGAACGGCTCCGCACCTAGTGTCGCACAAAAGGGGTAGTGAGGAGGGTCCACTCAACCTTCACGCCTGAGCCTCCGAAGAGCACACAAGTTGGAAGCTGCGCCGAAACCGTGGGACAGGAACCACGGAGACAGGATAGATCCCTGTTGGTGAGACAGGAGTTATAATTCTAAAACTTAACCTACATAAAACCACAAGACCTAGAAGAGGAAGAGACTAAATCTAAGTGGATGATAACGTGGCTAGACCTGATGGAGGCGAGGGGATGATAATGGGGATGAGCGGCTCGGGGCCCCGGGTGCGCCAAGCCCGGACCTACCGTGGTAGGTCCACCTGGGGGAAAAATATAAGATGTGGTATTATCTGATAGGTATTATAGTTCACTAAAACTAACTTAGTAGTCAAACCTTCCACGTTGCGTAGGAGTAGATATCTGCTTTGTAAACTGGAGATTAAAATCAAATTTTGTTTGCAAGGAATCGGTAACTTTATCTTCCTTTCAGGGTTTCAATCATGGCTGAACTTATTTAATTCTAACACCCATAATGAGTCACTCATCTTTACATATGACTTGTTATTTGGCATAGGTAATTATTAAAATCGAAATTATTACTATTATAATATCTAATGGAAGGGTTAAGGCAAAAATTAAGAGCATATATTAGTTTCGAACAGGTATTTTGTAAATGAGACTGATGAATCATGATCATTATACAATAATGAGATAATGAAGATTATTTCTGTAGCTGTTAATATTTAGGCTGACCCAAATTTTAAGGGTCGTGTAAAAAATAGCAGTGCACCTCTGTTAAGGCAGCGGCTTCTAACACTTTTAGGAAATTTAATCAAAATAATCTTTCAGAGCATGATGATTTAAAAACCTTAACTGAAAATATAAAACACTTAAACATTTTCTGTGTGTAAGTGAAATCAAAGCGATTATTAGTGATCATTTTACAGGATGCCAAAAAATAAAACTGTGCAGTGATAATCACTTTGCACAGAAGACCAAAACCAAACGAGACTCTTACATTAAAAGCACCTTTTAGTGCTACAAATATTAAATAAAATAAATGTTTAATAAGTGATCCTTTTTAAAAGCCTTCTTGAAGATAGGCAATGTCTAAAAGACTTTCCTGTTCTTAAAGATAGGCACATAAGATAGCACAATAGTATATATTTTCTGTAAAATCTGGATATTGAATTTTTGGAAGGAATGTGTATAATCCTCTACCTGCTATAAGTGAGGGAAGAGAAAGTATGTGGGGAAAGTATAACTAATAAAACAGTAGAGAGTAACTGCTCCGAGTTTGATTAAAATTGTAAGAAAGCAGGACAATCGGTTTTCTCTGCAATAGCCAGCCAGATATCTATCAACTGTAACATTTCTGGAGAATTGATTCGGCCCCCTGTAGCTGACTTGCTGGCTGTAGATAATTGCATTGCACTAGAGGCTATATGCGTCAGATCCAGCACAAGCTCTGACATGTACGAGCTTCAAGATGATAATTACAAAGTCTGTTTTCCAGTCACTGTGACAAATACAAATGTGAGGCATTAGTGAAAATAACTAATATCCTACGTGAATCTTGTGTAAGATCCTATACAATTAAGTCGCATATAATCAAACCGAAACCAAAAATTTTGTAGCAACTTTACGTTTTGCATAAATATCTAATCTTAAGGTGGTTCGGAAAGCTCTATTTAATCAATGTTAAATATGCTATATTCAGGTTCCTTTTTCTCATAAACCACATGGAGCAGAGAGTTGAAATGTTAATTATCCAATATTGAATATATTATGACTTTGACAGAAGAGTTTGTCTCTAATATATTTTGTATTTAAGAAACACTTTTAAACAAAGCACTTAAAACAAAATAAGATAGAAATAAACCCTCATGTCAAAACTAGTGAGCATATACAAGGACCATGTGGTAAAAAATTTACACACGTATCTTTTATAGGAGCGGAGAAAAAGGTGCGCGCGTGCGCGCGCGCACACACACACACACACACACGCACACACACACACACACACACGCACACACACACACACACACACACACACACACACGCACACACACACACACACACACACGCACACACGCACACACACACACACACACACACACACACGCACACACACACACACACACACACACAGAGAGAGAGAGAGAGAGACAGATATTAGAAAATGTAGTTTTTAAGAAATTAGTGATAAAGTTAAATGTAATTTCACTTGCTAAAGCCACGCATTTCTTCATAGATATGGTAACTGGACTCTGGCATTTTGGCAATAGACAAACTCGCCTAGTGCAGATTGTAAAGAAGAGTGAGAATCAACACTTTTATTTTCTAGCATTTCTTCATAGCGTTCTAGTGCTGGTTTTATCCCTTTGTGAGATGAACTATGTACATCCGTATTGTTTGTATTGAGGTTAGGTGTATCACTCTGTTCGTTATTTATTTCTGCTTACTTACATTTTCCCTTTCTTGAATAATCTCATACTTCTAGGCATTTTAAATAGTACTACATAAACACAGAGATAAGTAAAGCTCTTACTTTTCAACACAAAATACAAAAACTGCAAGACAAAGCGACAATGTGCTGTTACACAAAGAAATACGAATAACCGACAGCCATGCTGTAGCAGGCTGGCTAACGCAGAAACTTCGCAAAGAGGAATAAACAACCCTGATATCGAAAGTTTCATTTCGATATCTGTCATAGGAAGAAAGATATGAACGTCTGAGTGTTACACCTTTAATGTCACTGCTGCTAACTTACTAGATTTTTCACAGTTACAATAGATGTCAAAAACGCAAAATTATATACTCTTAACACATTGTAAATGTAAAGTGCTATATATAATTTTAATAGTTAAAATTTGAAGAACAAGAAGAAATGAAAATCTAAATTTTGAAAATTTGACCGTTTATGACCATTCTGAACCCCATAACATATAGTGGGATTCTTTGAAGGGAAAATTTACATTTTAAAAATCCAATTATCTTCTCGCTTTCTCTACTACGTACTCTAAGTAGGGAAAGTATTGTATTGGGCCTATAAAATTCGATGTCGAGATTTCACCGGAAATATACCTAAGTTATGTGAGGCCTCATGAATTAAAAAGGGCATCTTTAGAAAAAGGTCCATGTATGAGGGAGGGGGGGGGTTGCTCTGTCTGAATCTGAAAACGAAAAGTCGGTTAAAAACAAAGTAGGTATTTATGTTTAATATATTTCAAGGATAATACACGAAGACTGAAGAAAATTTCTCCATTCTAAACTGACCTTTACATGGAAAATTTTTCAAAAATTTTGATCTTCTCAAAAATGGCTCTTAACAGTTTTGATTTAAAATGTATAAGATATTTTAATGGTAAATGAAATGTAGTCCTGTTTGTTCTTATGACTTTTGCATAACTGGTAAAACATAACAGATAGAAGCAGTCATACTATACAAATAATGTAGATATAGTTAAAGGATCCTTTTGTTTAAACTGAACCATTTCGGAAATATTCCTTGTTGTTTGTTATATTATTGCAATAGTAATAGACCGTTCTCAAATGGGAGGTCGTTATTAACTACAGGAAGTATTGTAAATTCCACACAAAAATTCGATGTCGAGATTTCACCGGAAATATATGTTTTGAGGCCCCCTGAATAAAAAAAACATTCTTAGAAAAAGGTCCGCGTGTGTGTCTGTCAGTCTGTGGACAGCATAGCTCAAAAACGAAAAGTCGGTTAAAAACCAAAGTTGCTAATTAAGTTTAATGTCTTTCAGGGATGCGACACGAAGATTTTGAAGAAAATAGCCCCACCCTAAACTACCCAAAAATTTTATTTATCTTGAAAATGCCTCTAACGATTTTGATTAAAATGTCACATGTTTAAGGTATTTTTATGACAAATGTGTATATTTTGAACATTCTGGCTATAGCCTATGTAATCCTGTTTACTCTGGATGACTTTTGAATAAGTCGTTAATCGTAAGAAATAGACAAAGTCTTACTGTACAAAAATATAGATCCCCCTAAATCACACAATTTGTCTAAACATTTTTTTAGAGTGAACAACCTCGGAGATATTCCTTATTTGTGTCGGTTTAGGAAAACTTAAATTTTCGTGAAATGAAACATCGTTGCTCATTTTTAATATGTTAAGCATGGAAAGAGAACGGGATCTCAAAGTGACAAATGTCAAAAAGTGTAAAAACGAGATATCTAAAGTTTCAAGCTCATGTTAATCTCCTCTAAAAACTTAAAACGCTTTCGACCGCCTGCTTATCGTCCGTCAGGAAGTCAAAGTCTGGCAAGCAGTTGCAGGGAGTCTCGAATGTGCGTTAGGGAAAGGCACTCTAGCAGCACGTGACGGAAAGTTTGTCCCACAGCGGACAAAGAGGAGCAGAGTCTCTTTTAAAAAGGTAACCGTGCGAAGAATTCCAGGGGCCAATTGGCAACCAAATCAAGTTAACCTCCTTGCGACCCGATATGCGATATGTGAGAGTGTTTGTACAAGGGTAAGATAAGTCATGTGAGTGCAACACATTAGATTTTTACTTAAGAAAAGCAGAACCAATTGTTATGAAACCTGGTCGCACTTAAAGAATAAGTTCTCTAGCTTGTTAATATTTCCCTAGAAAGCAGTGTAGTATGAACTCAGTAAGCCGACGTATCTCACTGATCATTGACCTGGAAAAACAGTTGCACAAATTATTATAGGTATTATCCTTCTCAGAGGTTTAATTCTTTGCAACATTTTGATAGGACGAATATTTATAAGTTTTACGTAATAAATCCTTACTCTGCAAGCTGGCATGCATAAATCATAACCTATTTGTCCAGATTACACCAGTGGAGGTAATATTTCCACTTTGAAGCAATCAACATTTGACTAGACTAGACTACCAGATGACAGGCTGAGAACAGCCCGAGGTGTGTCATTCGTGTACCTGCCCTTTTAGGGCTTAACCACTGTATGACGGGATTAGGATGTTGTAGGATGGCTGGTTAAGAATGGGGATTGTGGGTTACTAGGAGGTAGCATAGGTTTATGCTCCTCGTCGGGTGAGAGTTTCAGTGTGCAACTACCGTTGGGCACTGCTGGTGGTTGTCCAAATATGGCTATTTGGGGAAAATGTTGGCTTCCAATCTTCTCTTGGAAGGACTGTAAGGAGCTCAGCTTGCGCTGTTGATGGGGGTGAGTGAGTGTATTGGGTTTAAGGGCCCGTCGACAACTTGGTCATTAGGGCCCCGAGTCCAGAAGTAAAATTACATACCGTCAAGTGTTAAAACATCACCCATTAAAAACTAAAAATCTACGGTTAAAATAGATAAAAACCTCTAAACAACTGTTAAACGTTTCATTTATAATGCTAAAAACAGAAACTTAAAATTGCTACAAAGTAAAAACCTGTAAAACGTTAAAAAACCCAAAAATACGGCAATCCAAAAGGCTAAAATCTCTGAAATAAAATAACCTTACACTGACTTCATAAAATCAATTGTGCAACAAAACCGCAGCACTGTATTTACAGATACTGGGTCGTTGCCTAAAACTGACGACAGTGTAAGGCCCAGGCCAACGGACTGGCGCTCACGAGCGTATCGCGGACAATCAAGAAGGACATGTGCGACGGAGATTGGAATATTACACGTCGTACAGACAGGCTCCGGATCACCACGCAAAAGGTGTCCATGCGTGGCTCGAGTATGGCCTATCCTCAGGCGGGTTAAAACCACTTCTTCCCGCCTGGAATTCCTGCAGCTGGTATGCCAGGGTTGTACCGTGTCCTTGATTGTCCGTAATTGAGTGCCAGATAACGCTTCCCAAGATTCCTGCCAGAGAGCAAATAGATGGCGACGGAAATATTTCTGAGCATCTATATAGGGGAGCGTACGGGTGGAATACTCCGGAAGGCGACATGCAGACTTTGCAGCCGCATCCGCCGCCTCGTTACCCGGAGTACCCACATGGCCTGGGATCCACGTAAAAACAAACTGGTATCCGCGAGACAGTAGCTGAGAAATCAACGTCTGGATTTTAACAACCAATGCCGAGGTGCCGATAAACTGTTGCAGGGCCTGGAGAGCGCTAAAAGAATCGGAACAAACGATAAAACATCCAGGACCTGAACTGGAGATAAAAAGGAGGAAATAAAATATGGCAAACAACTCGGCGGTAAATACTGAACTGGCGTCCGGTAGGCGGTACGTATGAGCGTCACCGTTGTATATAAAGGCGCAACCCGTCGAACTACCCATCTGGGACCCATCGGTAAATACCGGACAGGAAGTCCGGTATCGCCCCAGTAGTTCCGTGAATAGTTGGCGAAACACGGAATGAGGGGTAGCTATCTTAACACAGCCCGACAGCTCCAGGTCAAAGCGTGCGCGCTGGAGTTGCCAGGGAGGACATCGGCCACGTGAATGCCGCTCTACGGCTGGCAGTCGAAGGGCGTGTGCAGCAAGCAGTTCACGAAACCGGATACCACTTGGACGGGAGATGGTTGTATTTCGCATATAACGGTGCGCGAGGTCTGGACGCAACACGGGTGGAAACGAAGGGTGACCTGGATGTGCGGCCAGCCTTGCCACGTAAGAACAAAGTAATAAAGAGCGTCGAACAGACAGTGGAGGTTCGCCAGAATCAGCATACAGACAATCGATTCTGCTGGTGCGGAAAGCCCCAGTAGCGAGACGGATACCAGTGTGATGTACTGTGTCTAAAAGCCGGAGTTTAGACGATGACGCCGCGCCATAAATAAAACAGCCGTAGTCTAATTTGGACCGGACCAGAGAGCCATACAACCTCAACATGACGGTGCGATCGCCGCCCCAAGATGCCCCAGATAAGACCCTGAGTACCCGAAGCGAACGATCGCACGAAGCACGAAGATAGCGGATATGGTGCTCCCATGTGAGTTTACTGTCGAGGTGTAAGCCCAAGAACTTAAGGTGCGGTACAAAAGGAAGACGTGTGTCGCGCAGATGAAGATCAGGAGGAGGGTGTACTCCTCGCAGTCGGTGAAAGTGTAGACACTGTGTTTTCGTAGGGGACAGCCGAAAGCCCGTGCGTAATGCCCACTCGGCGATGGAGGTTATGGTCAGCTGCAGTTGACGCTCGATGTGCTCCAAACTATAAGAGCGATAGTAGATCGCAAAGTCGTCAACATACAGCGACATCGGGATACCGCTACGAACAACACTAGTGATGCCATTAATGGCAACTGCGAAAAGTGTGACACTGAGGATGGATCCCTGGGGTACACCATTCTCCTGGATCTTCTCTTGAGACAGCGTGTTGCCTATACGGACACGAAAACGGCGAATGAGTAAAAAGTTAAAAAGGAAAACGGCTAAGTGACCGCGCAAACCATAACCGTGTAGAGTACGGAGAATGCCATAGCGCCAAGTAGTATCGTAGGCCTTCTCCAGATCAAAGAAGACACCCACGACATGCTGCTTCAGGAGAAACGCATTCTGTATGTATGCCTCCATGCGCGTCAGGTTGTCGACACTGGAGCGATAGCGACGAAATCCGCACTGAACATTGCTCAGCAGGTTATTCGTCTCTAGCCACCACACTAAGCGAGTGTTAATCATCCGTTCCAAGGCCTTGCAGACGACACTCGTCAGGCAAATAGGGCGGTAGCTAGAGGGAAGTGTCCGGTCTTTTCCTAGTCGAGGGATAGGGATGACAATGCCCTCTCGCCAGGAAGACGGAAAAACCTGCTGATGCCAGATGCGGTTATACATGCTCAACATGAAGGAAAGAGCTGCAGGTGGAAGATGAAGCAGCATTTGGCGGTGGATGTCATCAGGACCGGGAGAAGAATTCTTTGCTAGGGACAAGGAATGCGCTAGCTCCGCCTCGGTAAATGGTGCATTGTACGGTTCACTTTGGGCACTGTTAAAACTAAGGCCTATCTGCTCCGCAGATTCCTTGATAGCTAAAAACGCTCTATCATAGCTTTGGGTTTGGCTAGTGCAGGCAAAATACTCGGCAAGGGCGTCGGCGATGTCCTGCTCGCTGGTGTAACGGGAGCCCTGTACGGCAAGGCCGGGGATGGTCGTCCGGCGACACTTGCCGTACATTCGCCGAACAGCAGTCCACACCTTTTGCGCCGAACTTCGACGGGAAAGAGAAGATACATACTTTTCCCACGATTTGCGTTTTGCGTCTCGAAGTATAAATCTTGCCCTAGCACGAGCACGCTTAAAAGCGACAAAGTTCGCCTGCGTAGGATGTAATGTAAAGATACGCAATGCACGCTTGCGTGCTTTAGTAGCCAAACGGCATTCCTCGGACCACCAAGGCACAGGAACGTGACGAGGTGTAGTGGAACCTCGAGGAATGCTGGAATCCGCTGCATGAAGGATAGAGTAAGTAAAATACTCCACCATGTCGTCAATGGTGGTAAAACCATCGTCGGTTAGGTGAATGAGGGAACGAAACTTCCCCCAGTCAGCCTTGGAAATAATCCAGTGAGGAAAGCGTGTTGGCACAGAACTGTGGCCCGATAGGTGAATGCTAATGGGGTAATGATCACTGCCAAATAAGTCGGAAAGTACCGACCAGTCGATTAGAGGTACCAGTGACGGACTGCTAAAAGAAACGTCAAGTGCGGAGTGTGTACCATAGGCAGATGATAAGTAAGTAGGCACGCCAGTGTTTAATATGACTAGGCCGGACATATGGCAGGCGTCTGCTACAAGGCACCCACGGGCATCGTCAATGTCGGAGCCCCAATGAGAGTGCTTGGCATTCAGATCGCCCAGAAAGATGAACGGTGGCGGAATCTTTGCCAAGAGAGCCCGAAGATCGTTCGTGTGTACGACACTGACCGGTGGCAGATAGACATTGCAAAGGGAGAAACAGAGGCTCTGCAGCTGCACACGCACCGCTACAGCTTGTAGCGGCGTGTTGAGTGGCACACTGGTGGCAGAGATATCATGCGCCACCAGAATAGCAACACCCCCGCTTGCTCGCCTATCAGCTGCAGAGTCATGTCTAAATGCCGAAAAACCACGAAGTTGTAATGCGTGGTTAGGGTGCAAGTGTGTTTCTTGTAGACAGACGATTGATGGAGAGCGTTGCGAAACGAGATGCTGTATGTCCGGAACACGTGCCCGGAACCCATTAACATTCCACTGGATTATTTCCATGGTAAAGAAGAATTAGGGATTCGTCTTCATCTTTTTCTTTTTCATCTTTACCTTAACCGACTTCGGACGGGGTAGGTTAAATTCGCCATCGTCTGGTGACTCCGCCGACGTCCGGGAGTCTGAAGATCCCCGGCGGCTCGCTGAACGAGAGCGGGAGCGGGACTTCATGGACGATGTGCGACTGCTGGCGCGACCAGAAGGCCTAGAATAATGGCTGTCAACAGGCTGGCTGCGGCTAGTTGTCTTGTGAGCTGGTGTCTGCACGGCTATAGATGTAGTAGCAGGTGCAGCTGTGGCACGAGACAGTGAAGGGGTATTCGCAGGTAGGTCAGTCTGTGTTGAAGCATCTGACACAGGAACGTGCTGTATCGCTACGCTGCTGGCAGGAGCGCGTCGAGCAGCCAAGGCATAACCTGTGGTGGTAGCAGGTTTCAGCTGCTCAAAGCGACGACGCGCTTCTGGAAACGTGAGATGTTCTTTCACGCGCAATTCTTGTATACACTTCTCATCCAGGAACTTCGCACACTGACGCGAGCTGGATGGATGCTTCCCTTCACAGTTCACACAGAGGGGATCCCGTGTACATGTCGGGTCCTCATGGGCTGCTAAACCACAGCGCTCACATATAGCAGGATTATTACACAGGGTCTTAGTATGGCCGAACCGTTGGCACCTAAAACAACGCATGGGGTTCGGCACATACTGGCGCACGGCGGCACGTTCGTAGCCACAAAAGATGTACTCGGGCAATTTAGTTCCTCTGAACGTCAGAAACACCGTACGCAAAGGTACATCCTTGCCATCCTGCTTTCGGGTAAGACGGTAAGCCTGACACACACGCTGGTCGGAGAGACAGGTGGTAATCTCATCGTTCGACAGATTGTCCAGACTGGAGGTGGTGACAACTCCCCTACATGTGTTGAGCGATTTGTGTGGGGCTACCCGAATTGGGTAGGAGCCCAACAAACTCGCCTTTAAAAGTTTCTGAGTCTGGTCTGCCGTGTTGGTTTCGATCAACAGCGTACCGTCTCGAACTCTGGTCGCGTTCTTAACCGGGCCACATATTCTGTCGACTTCTCGTTTTATGTAAAATGGGCTAAGGTCCTTTATCGTTTTCCCGTCACATGCCAAAGTCAAAACCAAGAAAGGGTCAAAGGAAGAGGGGTTGCGCGGAGACATGATTATTTGGACCCCCATCCGGAACCGTCGGCGTCAGCCTGCCATCCGGGGGTCAAAGGATAAAAGACACCAAAATCTCCACGGTCTGTGCCGCCATGGAGACCCCTCCATGACTGACCTCAAGGCGTACTTCAGGGGAGCTACCCTCCGATCTCCACTGCTTGTCCGCATGGGTAAACCGTTCACCACGTGACACCCCGGTTTTATGCCCCCACCACAGGAATAACCGCCTGTGGCTCCCCGCTTTAGCACACGCTGCCTCAACGGAGTCAGCGTGGATTCAGGGGACTTCGGGTTGATTACACCGGGGCTCCGTCAGCGGTAACACGTCCGGCCGGTGATACTAACCCGAGGGCACGCGGCCGTCGGGAGATTAACACCGGCCGTGCCCTCCAGGAGCTACGTGGGTGTACTTGACGTGTGGGCGGGCTCCGCACCTAAGGCTACACATGGGGGCAGTGTGAAGGGTCCGCACAACCTTCGCGCCTGAGACCTCCGAAGAGCACACAAGTCGGGGGCCGCGCTGAAAACCGTGGGACAGGACCACGGAGATAGGAAAGATCCCTGCTGGTGAGACAGGAGTTATAAATCTAGGAACTTACAAACTAATAATCGGAATAAACCTAGAAGAGGAAGAGGGTGATATAAAAAGCAACATAAAACGTCGCACGTGGCACAGTTAATGAAGGGGGGTGAGTGAGTGGTGTTTAAGGGCCCGTCGACAGCTAGGTCATTTGGGCCCCAAGTCAATTTTAAAGGATAAAAACACTCGCTAACTTCTGGTTAAGAACTAAGCTAAAATACAAAACTAAAAAATGCTAAAACGGTTAAAATACTAAAAAGGTTGATAGTAAAACCGTTAAAACACCAAAAAGATTAAAACGCTAAAAAGGTTTAAAATACTAAACAGTAAAACAAAACAAACCTAATTGCAGATTTTTAAATCTTACTCAAAAGTCTAATACTAAAAGCACAAGTTATACTTGTTTGGCGAATCCAATTTCAGCAACGAACCGCAGCACCGTATCTACGGAGACTGGGTCGTCGCCTAGGATGGACCGCAGACTAAAACCCAGGCCGAGCGACTGGCGCACCGGGGCGTATCTCGGACAATCAATTAAAACGTGCGACACGGAGAGTTGGACGTCGCACGTGTGACAGACAGGGGCCGGGTCACCACACAGATGGTGGCCATGTGTGGCTCGTGTGTGACCTATGCGTAACCGCGTTAAAATGACCTCTGCCCGACGGGAATCCCTGCAAGAAGTCCGCCAGGGTTTTACTGAGTCCTTAATTGTCCGTAGTTGGGTGCCAGTCAGCTCTTCCCAAGATTTCTGCCAATAGGAATAAAGATGGCAGCGGAAGTATCGCTGCACATCTCTAAAAGGAAGAGCATGTGTGGAAAACACCGGCAAACGACATGCAGCCTTAGCAGCCACATCTGCCTCCTCGTTGCCGGGAATACCCACATGGCCTGGGATCCATGTAAAAATAAACTGGTATCCGCGAGTGACTAACTGTGAAACGAGTGTCTGGATTTTAATTATCAATGCTGATGTGCCGAGAAACTGTTGCAACGCCTGAACAGCGCTCATAGAGTCGCAGCATATAATGAAGCTGTCAGGAACAGAACTAGAAACAAAGAGTAAAAAATAAAAAATGGCAAACAGCTCGGCAGTAAAAACGGAAGTGCTGTCTGGAAGTCTGTACGTATGAGCCTCACCGTTGTACATGAAACTACATCCTGTACCACCCCCCACCTGGGACCCGTCGGTAAAAACCGGGGTGAAGGTCCGGTAACGTCCCAGGAGCTCGGTGAATAGTTGGCGAAACACCGAGTTAGGGGTAGCCACCTTCGCATAGCCCGAAAGCTCCAGGTCAAACCGCGCGCGCTGGAGTTGCCAAGGAGGGTAGCGGCCTATAGACGATCGCGCTACATGGGGCATGCGAAGATCATGTGCAGTGAGCAGTTCACGGAATCGTATTCCACTTGGACGTGAGATAGTGGTATTACGTATATAACGGTGGGCGAGGTCGGGACGTAAGACGCATTGGAACGAGGGATGACCGGGGTGAGCGGCCAACCGTGCCACGTAGGAACTGAGTAAAAACGAGCGTCGGACAGACAGTGGAGGTTCGCCAGAATCAGCATACAGACACGCAATTCGACTAGTTCGGAAAGCCCCAGTGGCCAGACGGATACCAGTGTGATGGACAGTGTCTAAAAGGCGGAGTTTAGAGGCGGACGCCGCGCCATATATAAAACAGCCGTAGTCTAGTTTGGACCGGACCAATGAGCGGTACAACCTCAACATTACCGTGCGATCGCCGCCCCATGATGCCCCAGATAAAACCCGGAGTATCCGAAGCGAACGATCGCAGGAAACACGAAGATGTCGAATATGGTGCTCCCATGTAAGTTTGTTGTCGAGGTGTAGGCCCAAGAACTTCAGGTGCGGAACAAACGGTAGACGTGTGCCACGCAAATAAAGATCAGGCGGAGGGTGTACGCCACGAAGCCGATGGAAGTGGACACACTGTGTTTTGGTAGCGGAAAACTTGAAGCCCGTACGAAACGCCCACACGGCAATGGATGTTATGATCAGCTGCAGTTGACGTTCAATATGCTCAAGATTATACGAGCGATAATATACAGCAAAATCGTCAACATACAGGGACATCGGGATTCCACTACGAACAGCACTAGTGATGCTGTTAATCGCAACGGCGAAAAGCGTGACACTCAGGATCGATCCCTGGGGTACACCATTCTCCTGGATCTTCTCCTCGGAAAGCGTGTTGCCAATGCGGACACGAAAACGGCGAATTAATAAAAAGTTAAAAAGAAAAACGGCTAAGTGACCGCGCAAACCATAACCTTGCAGAGTACGAAGGATGCCATAACGCCATGTAGTGTCGTAAGCCTTCTCCAGATCAAAGAAAACACCCACGACATGCTGCTTCATCAGAAAGGCATTTTGGATGTAACTTTCCAGGCGTGCTAGATTGTCTACACTGGAGCGATTGCGGCGAAAGCCGCACTGAGCATTGTTCAGCAGGTTATTCTTCTCTAGCCACCACACTAAACGAGTGTTAATCATACGTTCTAAGGTCTTACAGACAACACTCGTTAAGCAAATAGGGCGGTAGCTAGAGGGAAGTGTCCGGTCTTTTCCGGGCCGAGGGATGGGGATGACAACACCCTCGCGCCAGGAAGACGGGAAAACCTGCTCACTCCAGATGCGGTTATAAACGCTCAGAAGGAAGGACAAAGCCGCAGGTGGAAGATGAAGCAACATTTGTCGGTGGATATCATCAGGACCAGGAGAAGAGTCGTGGGCGAGAGATAAAGAATGCTCCAGCTCTGCAACGGTAAAAGGTATGTTATACGCTTCACTGCTGTCACTGTTAAAATCTAGGACTATCCGCTCCGCAGATTCCTTGATGGGTATAAATCCTCTATCGTAGCTAATCGTCTGGCTGGTAGCAGCAAAACAATCGGCAAGGGCATCAGCCATACCCTTCTCGCTGGTGTAATGCGAGCCGTTGACGGCAAGACCGGGGATGACCGTCCGGCGACACTTGCCGTACATACGCCGAACAGCAACCCAAACCTGTTGAGCTGAAGTACGACGGGAAAGGGAAGAGGTGTAGGTTTCCCAAGATCGTCGTTTTGCGCTGCGCAGTACATATCGTGCTCTAGCGCGTGAGCGTTTAAAAGCGATAAAATGTTCTTCTGTTGGGTGTACAGTAAACACACGCAGAGCACGTTTGCGAGCTTTAATAGCCACACGGCATTCCTCGGACCACCAGGGCACAGGAACGTGTCGTGGGGTGGATGAACCTCGAGGAATGCTGGAATCCGCTGCAAGCAAGATAGTGCAGGTAAAATATTGCACCATTTCATCGATGGTGTCAAAACCATTGTCATAAACGTGAATGAGGGAACGAAATTTCTCCCAATCAGCCTTAGAAATAATCCAGTGAGGATGTCGCGTTGCCGCAGGATGGTGGCACGACAGGTGAATGTTAATTGGGTAGTGATCACTGCCAAATAAGCCGGAAAGGACCGACCAATCAAGTAAAGGTACCAACGAAGGACTACAAAAAGAAACGTCTAGTGCGGAGTGTGTACCATAGGCAGATGATAGAAAGGTAGGGGTACCAGTATTTAACAAAAGTAAACCGGACATATCGCAAACGTCTGCTACAAGGCACCCGCGGGCATCGTCAGCGTCGGAGCCCCAAAGGGTGTTCTTGGCATTAAGATCGCCTAGAAAGAGGAATGGTGGCGGTATCTGGGCCAAAAGAGCTCGAAGATCAGTTTGTTGTACGACACTGACAGGTGGCAGATAGACATTGCAAATAGACAGGCTCAGGCCCTGCAGCTGTACACGCACCGCTACAGCTTGCAACGGTGTGTTAAGCGGGATGCTGGTGGCAGAGATGTTATGTGTCACCAGAGTAGCAACACCACCGCTTGCGCGTCCGCCAGCTGCAGAGTCATGTCTAAATGCCGCAAAACCACGGAGGTGTAGTGTGTGATGAGGATTCAAATGGGTTTCCTGTAGACAGACGATTGATGGAGAATGTTGAAAAACTAAATGCTGTATGTCCGGAGTACGTGCACGGAACCCATTAACATTCCACTGGATTATTTCCATATTAAAAAGAGATTAGTGGCCTGTCTTTATCTTTTTCTTCTTCTTCATTTTTACTCTGGCGCACTTAGGACCATATACTCGAGGTTCGTCGTTCTCAGGCGACTCCCCTGATGTGCGGGAGTCTGAAGTTCCCCTTTGGCTCACGGAGCGAGAGCGGGACTTCATTGAAGAGGTGAGACTACTAGCTCTAACAGTATGCCTGGAACGAGGGCGGTCATCAGGAGTTGAGGCACTCGTGGACGGTTTGGGATCTGTGGTCTGCACTGCGATTGAAGTCACTGTAGGTGTAGTAGGACGTTGCGCAGGGGGATTCGTCGACCAGTCGGTTTGCGTGGAGGCATCCGAAGCGGGTACGTGTTGCAAACCGACAGTGGCTACAGGAGGCCGGCGTGCAGCTGCTGCATAGCCTATGGTGTTAGCAGGCTTCAGCTGCTCAAAGCGCCGCCGCGCTTCTAGAAAAGTTAGGCGTTCCTTAACGCGTAGCTCCTGTATGCTCTTTTCATCGCAAAACTGCGGACACTGACGAGAGCTTGATGGAGTTAATGAAGGTGGAGGGGGTGAAATGATTGTGCGCAGCTCGGGGCCCCGGGTGCGCCAAACCCGGACCTACCGTGGTAGGTTCCCCTGGGGGAGTTTGATTTCGGAGTCCTCTTCTCCTAGATGAGTCGTCGACCAAGACTAACGAGCCTCATCTGCCCGTTGGAATGTTCTTAGCTTCCCCTCACCTCTTGCCTACCAGTCGTCACGAAGACTCACTTAGTAGGCCGTCTGGATCGGGTACTGAGCCCCTCCGCCACGGCAAGGCGACACTCCTTCGGAGGGGCGCTGTTGATGGGGTAGCTCCTGTGTTACCGGGGGTGCCCGCAACATTTGACTCCACCCAGTAACAGTTATTTATGTGACTGACGCGAAATTCAGAAACAAAAACGAACCAATGAACGTTTTAATCTACGTGAAATGAAGGGCTCGTTCGGAAGAATTTTGCTACCATTGGTACTCTCAAGGGAAGCCTGCACCAATGTCTCATACATAATTCGGCATACTAGAGGTAGGAGTGAAGAATTCTTTGCATGTGTCGTTCAACTGAAGGACGTAATATACATGAGATCTTTCATCAGTAACATGGGGACATAATTTAAATGTATTGCCACCATCAAACGATATTAGGAAATACAACATTAAGGATACCACGAAAGGCAGGGTTTAAGCGCATCAAAAAATCAAACAAAAATCTGATGTTACACTCTCACAACTTCTTCCACTCTTGCAGAAACCATTCTTATAAATAATTATAATTATTCCTAACAATTTTCTTGTAGGTTCAAGAGGAATACGGTGGGATTTAAGCGATAGCCAAATGCATGACCAAAACATAAAAAATTGCTAACGATCTCCCATTTGAGAACGGTCTATAAGTATCGCAAAATAACAAGAAATATCTCCGAAGTGGTTCACTTTACAAAAATAATTTGACATAAATTATGTGTTTTAACGAGATCTACAATTTTTGTAGTGTAAGATTTGGTTCAGCTCTTGCGGTTTGCCAGTTGTGCTAAATACATGAAGAGTAAACAGGACTACATGGTGTTATACACAGAGAATTCAAAATACCCATTTCATATGCCATAAGAATGTCTTAAATATAGGGAATTTTAATCAAAATCGTTAGTCAAGTTTTGAGGAAAACAAAATTTTCGAAAAATATTCCATGTAAAGGGTAGTTTAGGGTGGATGAGTTTTCTTCAAAATCTTCGTGGCGCATGCTTGAAGGATATTAAACTTAAATACCAACTGTGGTTTTCAATCGAGTGTTCATGTTTTAGTTATGCAGTTTACAGGCAGGCACGCACACACACACACACACACACACACACACGCACACACACACGGACCTTTTTCTAAAAATGCTTTTTCTCAATTGAGGGCGGCTTCAACACATATTTCCAGTGAAATCTCAACATCACATTTTTGAGCCTAATACAATACTGCCCCTACTTACTATACATAGTAGAGAAAGTAAAAGTTTATTAACTTTCGTATTAATTTCTACATTTTTCTTATACATGTAACTTTGCGCCAAAACTCAACAAGGCATTGCTTAACAATACTCCGCTGGTGAGAACATGGACAACTAGCTAATATAGCAGTTTGGCAATTTTTTTTTTTTTTTTTTTTTTTTTTTTTTTTTTTTTTTTTTGGGTGGGGGGGAGCATTCTGCCAATCCCTGCCTAGAATTATGCTTGAGGAACATAGGAGGTAACGCCGGCTAGAGAGTGTGGCTATACTTGTCAGTACCAACAGAAACAGATTCGTTCCATTCTGGTCCAGTGTTTATGTCCATACACCAGTTACTGCCAAAAACAGCGTAATTTTTAACGCATGGCACGCATGGCCCAAGAAAAAAGTACGCGTTGAAGCAAGTTCTTGCTTTATCGACAGAATATCTTTGAGCGGTTCGATTGAATGATGGTCATGTTGTTTGCCATGACACACAGCAGGGGGGTCGGAGGTCATTAAGTTCAACGCTATTAGGTGCTAGCTCATAGAACACACACATTATGGTATTGTGTGTTCAGGTTTACTTGCTCAATGGTCCAGAAAATCACGTGGAACTGCAGCCGTTGTTGTGATACGCGCTTTTTAGACTCTTGGCCCAGCTATGCGATGAAATTGCATTGAATTATTACTTCACCTTTTCTATTGTTTCTTCTGTCACACGGAATATTGTATAGGTTTCCTGGGTTTTACATATTCTTTTTAGGAGCCCAACTTTGCTGTATGTACATTGTATTTCAGGGGTGTGTAAACCAACATTCTGGTAAAATATTGACGTACCTCGTCGTTTCTGGTACTTACACTGTGTCTCATTAAACGTTAATGTTCATAGGGCTATGTAATACAGACGTCACATATACACACTAAACTACCACTAACCACTACCTCCAGTATCTAACCTCTTGAGGACTGCATATCGCAATGAAAGAATGGACAGTAGGACCGGCAGGTACAATGCGAGGCGTGGCAATGGCAGGTGACCTTCAATCGAGCGAGGTAACTTTATCCAAGTAGTGCCTAAGTTGAGCGCAGCTTTCGTTGGCAGGCTTTAGTTGCGCCACGTCTAACATGTGAGAGCTATATTCAGGAGATCCCTGGTCCAATTTTCGCCACGCTGACCATTGGTTTTATAGTAGTTTTTCCGGACCCTCTTCTACTACGACTTTCTTGTCCGTCAGTTCCGGCATTTATCATTTCCTTTACCGTCATCTATTAAAGGACCTGGTGGCGGTGTTTGGCGCGTTGCGTCTGGGCGGTGATATTACGCCCTTTAAAGGTGCCTCCCTGTCGTTGGTTGCACTGCTGACGGACTCGCCCTCTGTGACCGGCTTCGCTTAAGGAACATCCGGGGACTCGAAGCTTGTGGGCAAGCTTGAATAGCATTGGATGCCTTCAGTCTGAAATGTTTAGATACTCTTATCACGGTTGCACACATCTCCCTACCTGGTGGCCCTTCGGTTCTCTCCCTCACCCTTCACTACTACGGGTCACGTTCAAGGTACAAAGGACCATGTGTGTCTATGTGTGGTGTTTGCCCTGGTTTTGGGGCCCCTCCGTGGTATGTAACTGTACTGACCAACTACCAAAACATATAGTAGTGAAAATAGTGAACTATCCAGGATTAAAAGTTAATGTTTTTTGTACATTTATAAGGCGCTTTATAGCAGACATACGGAGTGATCGCTTTAGGTTTAAGAACATACTCATCTCCTTTAATTTAAGGAATTCACATCAGCCTCAACATTACACTTAACCATTCAATTGTGCACAAAATATGCAGAGGGTTTTGCATTGCCTTTATTGTTCATTATTCACAGAGAAGTGGGGTACTTCAACTACGGTAGAACTCCACTTCTGCGAGAAAACACAGAGGCTTTCCTTGTAAGCATTTTAACAATTATCATTAGTCATTATACAAATAAGCTCTTGTTTTCAATCAACTCTATGGCTGCAAGCGCGTAGAAAGACAAAGTATAGCTTACAGCGGAAGAAAGATGCTAAATCATTGAGATACTATCATCATTAAAGCATTAAACCGCAAGACGGGAGTTAGCTTAATCCAAGCAAAAGCGCAATAGTATAGTAACGTCAGAAATGACAAATCCAGTTCCTTTTTCTCTCACTTATTTCCCTTCTGAAAAAAGTTTTCTGTTTTATCGAACACAATTCACAATTCGTTGTGACCTTGCAACTCACAGCTGTTCTGTCCATCGTAATCTTGATGCACACTTCACTCATTCTCTCTCTCCGTCTCCCTCCCTCTCTCTCTCTCTCTCTCTCTCTCTCTCTCTCTCTCTCTCTCTCTCTCTTCTAACAAACAGCCGCTTCCGAAGATACATTCACACTCACTAAAACTTCCTTAACTCTGCACTTAAAAACGAACCATTCCTCTGTCCGAGCTCTATCGCAGTCGTAAACCTTTACGTCAAGTCCGCAGAACCTCCTCTGCAATATCGGAGTGAGATTCTCTTGGCAAATTATGGTTGTGCGCTTAGATGTATGTCTAAGCACCCAACGTTCGCTTCTTTTTTCACCACCACGCTAAGAGAACGGTATAGGAATAGCACCCTTAGTCCTAAGCCTGCGGGGTTTCGTTTCCAGGAACTTCTAACGAAGCTTGCAATTGAACTGCCTAGGATGTTCGCCACGGGCGAGATGTTCTAACCCCCTCCCCGCCCCCCTGGTTACCTGGCACGCCCCATGTGGATCTTGGGATGACCTACACCGGAAGTCCACGATGTCTATTTCAAGTATCCGCATGTGTCTTAGAATTTTTGTCAGGCTACACTGACCGTCCATGTATTTACACCGATGGGTCAAAGATAGATAGATTTGTGGGTTTAAGGGCGCTCAACCTCTAGGTCATCAGCGCCCTGATGGGTCAAAGAGCACCAACGATGTTGGATGTGCTTATGTTTATGGAACCGAATCACATACATTCGGTTTTCCAAATACCACTTCCATTTTTACTGCAGAGCTGTATGCAATTTATCGAGCCGTTTTGTATGTTCGCCGTCGTAAATTAGGTGACTGCCTGATTTTGAGCGATTCCCTTAGTGCCCTGCAGAGCCTTTGTCAGTTGTACAACCCCCACCCTATTGTACAACGTATCCAGGATGCCCTCCATGTTTTACACGCTTCTGGCGTTGACGTGGTGTGTGCATGGATTCCTGGTCACGTAGGTTTGCCTGGGAATGAAATGGCAGATTTAGCAGCAAAGACGGCAACTACAGAACCCAGTATTACCATCTCACGTGTTACTTCGGAAGACTTTAGGCTTGAAGTTCGGAGAGCGTTGCTGTCGTCCTGGCACGACGAGTGGTCAGCTCTCCGCGGTAATAAGCTTAGAGAAGTGAAAGAACTTCCGATAAAC
This sequence comes from Tenodera sinensis, assembly GCA_030765045.1. Taxonomy (NCBI): domain Eukaryota; kingdom Metazoa; phylum Arthropoda; class Insecta; order Mantodea; family Mantidae; genus Tenodera; species Tenodera sinensis. Next base: position 190,051,521 of record CM060961.1, read on the forward strand.
TGGGTAACTTCCTGTCGCATATCTTGCACTTGGCTCGGTTGCGAATAGACCGCTTCAGTTTTTCGCATGGTTACCTATTTGAAAGGGACGCTGTCCTTCTGTGTCCGCTGTGCGGCCTTTGGCAGTCCGTCACGTGATGCTAGTGTTCCTCTCTAGCGCACCTTCGAGATTCCCTGGGGTTACCTGCCAGACTTGCAGAGGTCTTAGCGGACGACAAAACAGCGGTTGATATAGTTTTTAAGTTTTTAGCGCAGTGCAACGTGAAATTGAGAATTTGAAAATTTAGACATTTTTATATTCTTTTTACATATTTATAACGTTATTTTAATTTTTGGTTTTGCCACTGTTTTGTATATTTATATATTTTCCCTTTTAGTAGTAATTTTATTTTTTATTAAAGATTATATCTGGCTATTGCCATGAACTGCTTTTTAAGGGCGCTGATGACCACGTAGTTGAGCGCCCTTAAACCTATACCAACCGACCAAGAGCTCTATCGCTTTTATAGTCCAGGCGAACTGCTGGCGAATTCTCTGGAAAATACATATTTTCTCGAAATTTCTCGTAAACAAGTTGGCAGTCGCAAGCTTCTCGAACGTCTAGAATTGGTCTTTCTTCCAGCCCGCTCCATTAGTAACTTGTTTACTCGTCGGGCAGTGGGGTTAGGTAGTCGATCGGCGGCCAGCGTCACAGTACATTGTATCTCCCAAAATAATAATTCGTATTTAGGTGTTGGAAGGAGTACTTTAACATCTCAAAATCCAAATAAAGATCGAAAATGATGAATTGTAGGTTACATTCATTGTCTACCGATTGAGATGGCTTCGCGATAACGTTTAAGGATAGCATTAGGAAGTCCAGTATTTGGCTTCCGTCGACCGCCCACTTTGACCTTGGGTTCTTTGAGATTTCTCTGGTCAGTAGTCGAATGCTGATTGGTTTCTCATCTATCACGTTTTCCTTTCCGCCATTTCTCTTTATTTCACTTTCCTACGTATGTATGAGCTGAGCTTCCAAGTTTCGCGGCGCATGGCGGTGCCAGGCAGATGGCGCGGGCTCTGTTTCTCCGTGGAATTAGAGGGTTCTTGATCGACGGCTCATCCATCACTCTTTCTATGTGTATGTTTGGGTCATTACTCTTTCTATGCAGCTCCAACGGTGGGACTGGTCTTTGGTCCATGTTTCTCTATAGCCTGGTTCATCCCTTCCTCCAGGAGGGTGGTACCCAAAATAGATTTATGTAGATCGCATTGTAAGAGATGTCCTTTTTTTTTTTTTTTTTAACAACGCTGTCAATTGCCAGGATCACATCAGCGTCGCCGGTGTTCCGGAATCTCGTCCCGCAGTTCTTTTACATATCAGTAAATCTACTGACATGGGGCTGTCGTTTTTTAATACACTTAAAAACCATCGGTCTGGGCCGGATTTGAACACGCGACCTTGGAATCAGTAGGCAACAGATGTCCCCTTTCGTTATGTAATCTATATATTGTGCTCCCCTTGTTAACGTGAAAAACACACTAGCACTATATTTAAACCAAGTTTTTTACGATGTACTTTCACCTCAGTTCGCTAATGGGTTAAAAACACGCTTGATCTAAAGAAATAAACACACACTACATGTAGGCTACAGTATTGGGGTTTTTCTGGAAAGTAAAATTACAAAATAAGGACATAAGGACATTCTGCTTAGATTGAAAACTCTTTTCGATTAAAACCAACATTATTAAAAAGAAAGAGAAACTTTAAACAATATCAAAAAGGACAAGACAGTCCTCAATCCTTATAAATGGCAAACACCGGAAACGTAGGCCTGAAACTTTATATTTCCCACTTTTCCTGTCCCAGTTTTCAATTTGTTCTTCACTGGACACTTTAAAAGTACACTACTTTCCTGTTTGTTTCCAGACTATGGTTTCATTACGACCTTTTCCAGACTATGGTTTCATTAAGACCTTCCACATACCAGAGGCAAGGTAGTTGCTGATACGTTCCCCGTGCTTGTCAATGAGCAGTTTCTTTGATGAATCCGGAGTAGTAAAGGCAGTGCTTGGTATCAAAGTTAATTGGTATATTTGAGGGTCTTTTTTCTAAGTTTGTTCCTGTAGTTAACGCTCTCCTTCTGTTTTCATAGACTTTAATTAATTTAAGATTTAAAGGCGTGATTTCTGGTTATTTATTCTATGAAACTCTCTTTATGGAAGCACATATTCTAAACAAAAGTAACTATCTATTTTATACTTATATTAGGATATTAAAAAGCATTACTCTCTTTGCTCTAAAAATTAAAAGTCCTTAACAATACATGATTTCAATCAGTGAAGGTTGACGAATCAAATAATCTTGTTCCATTTTATAACTGTCTTCGAAGGATTAAAATAATATAGCGCAGAAGATAAGAAAACCACTTTAAAGGGAGAGTATTATGTTGGAGAGAATGTTTTCGTTTGATTACGAGACAGAATTATTGCTTTGTACATTTTCAAAGTAGCGACCACTACCTAGGTATCAAACTCTCTCTTCAATTAGTGTTTATCGGTTATGATAATGGTCGAGGCTTGTTTTCGAGAGGGAAGTCTATTTTTATTGATTTAATCTGATCTCATAGGTGTCAATTTCTAATTATCCCTTCATGCACGATGTAGCATAGGAAAATTAGTGTTTGCAATGCGACTATCGCAAATAAAACCGCATTCGAAGCACATACTGATTAAATGTTTGAATTGTACTCCAGATGAAATCGGAAATCATTTGAGTTTCACTTTCTTCAAAGTATGATTACACAAAAATAATTATATTGAGAACATGGAAGACCAAAAGTTCATTATTCTTTCTGACTCCTTAAGTTCCATAAAAGCAATAAGTGATACAAGGACAATCGATATGCTGATTCAGGACATTCAGATACTGCTCCATTCACTAAAAATGAAAGGAAAAGAAATTGTTCTCTAACGGATACCTTCTCATTGTGGTATAACTGGCAACGAAAAGGTAGATGAGATGTTCCAGCAAAGAAGAGCATACAAAGCCCAACCACCAAAAATTACATTCCAACTCCGCACAGAGATTTAATCCCATTCATAAACAGGAAAATAAAGCAACTCTGGATCCACAATATGTTGTTGTTTGCTAATGCTCTGGATCTTGGACTTCATCCATTCTCCATCTGGCATCCCAGTAATAAGATGTTAATTGCGTCTGAAGATCTATTTTTGGAATTGCTTGGCATATTAGTAAGTGTTCTTTGTCCATAATTGAATTTGGCTGTTTATAGAGAGTGCACTGTGGGGTATTATGAAGGTGTGCAGCTAGACAGTCATGAGCAGTAGTCAAGTGAAATATTGCCACTGATTTTCTTCGTGGGTAATCAAGGATGTATTTCTTATCTTCAAGAATGATGCTTCATTCTCTATCTACACTTGCGATTTTATACTCTTCTTGTTGAAATGATTTTATTTTACTACTAATTTGTAATTTGGCGGAGTGGAAAAATAAATTGTTTTTTGACTGATTTGTGTGCTTTTTTTTTTTTTTTTTTTTTTTTCCAGTATATCAGGTTATTCATTTCCAGCCAATCCTACATGTGCTGAAATCCATTGTAGTACTATTTGTTTTCCTAGATTTTGTAGATTTTTTTATGAAGTGAGTTATTTCATTTATAGCGCTATCATATGAGTATTGATTTGTTATTGCTTGTATGGCAGATCTTGAACCACTGGATCTGGATGCATTGTTGAATTTATTAATATAATTAAAAAGTTGTTTTAGACTGGTATTAATAGCTGCTATCTCCCCATCAAAGTTTGTTGTATTTGTCCTATAGGTGAATATACACTGAATAGTTTACAATATATACCAGCTCCAGCATTTCCATTTTTCTCCATGACAGAACCATCTGTATAAATATGTAACCATTCTTGTTCTGGGTGTCGTGTATGAATTGCTTCTAGTGCTAATAATCTCAATTGTACTGAATCATAATCTTTCTTAGCTTTGAATACTTTGAATTAGTTGATCTTCAAGGTTAATTTCTGTTCGATAGAGAGCATCTTGGGAGTGGTATTTTCTCAATTTTATTATTTGTTTGTATATTTCTGTGTGTTATTTATTTTTTGCATGCAATTTCCTAGAGTTTTGGGATTTTTTGTATTTATTTTTAGTCTGTTCCAGTAGTTGTTAAAGGGAGTCTCTGTAGTTTTTCATAAAAATTAATGCTTGCTTTTCTCTTTCACTATATATGGATGGATGTTCTGTGGATATTTGCATAGCAGTGACCGGTGTAGTTTTAACTCCTCCTGTAATTATTCTCAGAGCTTGATCTTGCAGCTTCTCTATTTCATTTAGTTTCAATTTGGTAGCTGTTATTGGGGCTTTTCCTCCGTTTTGCAGTACTGGTTTTATATGTCTTGTATGTTGTGTTTAAGGTACTTTTTGAGCATCCCCATTTACTGCCTGCTAATCTTTTCAATGTGGCTAACCTTCGTTGTGCTTTTTCTGTAATTGTTTGTATATGGGTTTTCCAAGTTAACTGCGAGCCTAAGTGACTGCTAAGTATTTGTAGTCTTTGTCTGTGCTTATTTTTTTCTTTATTAAGAACTAAGGAAAGTGGTTGTGGTGAATGGCATAGTGTAAAAATTTCATATTTACTTTTAGTTTCATTTATTTTCATTTCATTATTTTGACACCATAATGCTAACTTTTTGAGTGCCACATTCATTTGTCTGTTTATATCTTAATGTTTCTTGTGTGGTGCTGATGTCCAAATTACTAGACCGTCTACATATAGTGCACATTGTATGTTTTGTATTTCATTTAATTTGGATGGAAGGTCATTATCATTATATTGAAGAGTATTGTACTTGAAATTGCTCCTTCGGGCAATCCTCTATGTATTTTTTCAACTTTGAGAAGGTTTCATTGTATTTAGTTGTGCAGAATCTTTGCATTAAGAGGTCATAGTACCATTTTAGCATTTTTCCTTCTATTCCAATTTGCAACATGAATCACACAATTTAATGATAGCTGTAATGGAGTTACATTTGAACATATGCCTTCTGTGTATAGGCTACAAAGAAGAGATCGAATTTTGCTGACAAGATTGATAATTGGACACACCAAGTTAACCCACTCATCTCTACTTTCCAAAGAAGAACCGCCACCTGAGTGTCATCCCTGCCAACAGCCCTTAACCATCAAGCACATCTTTACAGAATACCCAACATATGAACAGAAAAGAAGAGAATTCAATATAACTGTTCATGTACCAAGAGTATTCAATAGCCCAAAAATGATCCACCCTGTCCTTAAATTTCTATACTCAACATCATTACATAACAAACTGCAACAACCTATGAGACTCACTCTGTAACAAGTTAAAATTAGGAACTATTATAATGTAAAGCTGCAACATATTACATTGTATACCTTTTTCTGTGATGTACAATGGGTATGTACCGTAATGTCATTACTATGAACTGTATCCAATCTCCAGATTTTTCTCTAATGTGAATACTATACTGTAGTGTCTGTATTACCATGTATGTATTGTGTCCAATTTCTTGATTCTTGTTTAAATGTGAATCTTTGTTGCTGTCATTTATATTATGTTATCCTGTATGTCGCAGAAAAATCACTAGTGGTTAAGCGACAACAAATACATAAATATTAAAAAAAGTAATTATAATTTCCATTGATTTCCAACTTGATACTTGGTTACAGATTTTCTCCTCTGTATATAAAGCATAATTTTCGTAAAATGCTATTCATTGGAGACAGCTACTCGATACCCAATATAACCTGCACCGTGACCTTTAAAAATAGATACCTACGTGCACTGCCTATATTTCTTCTGCGTGCATATAATTTCAGTCCCTTATTTTTCGTATAATACGAGTTTAACACAGTTCTGCATCAAAAATTGTTTTCGAATAAATGCATCCTTCCAAACAGATTTTTTGCTCTGAGTTGAGGAGTGGAATCTGTTTTTCTTCCACCACGTCAGGTTTTTGAGGAAATTAAGAATTTTTCTTCATAACATTGGGTACCAGGGACCTATTTGTATGGGCCCTATGAGCGTTTTACATATATATGCAGTGTGTTATCACAGAATGACCGTAAAAAGCTGAAAAGCAGGTGCGTTCGCAGGACCTCAGATCAGAAAATTAATGCGAGACACCAATTTTGAGGATAAAATGAGCCAAACAGTAAAACAACCCTGGCATAGCTACGAATATGTACAAAATTTCCTTAGGAGATAAAAAGAGTCCTGATTACAAAATCATTCTGAACACCATGTTGGAAAATTTGAGAAAATTAGGTTGTAATATGAGTTTCAAGTAACACTTCCTAATCACCCAAAACATCAGGTTTTCTAGTCTCTATTCACCAGCTTCCCATCCATCACAGTAGTGTAGCTTGGTGTAGTAATTCCTCTTCGGATGATCATTACCACGGTTGTGTAGTTGTGCACCCCGTAAATTCAACTTTAAGTGCGGTCCCACAGGAAATAATCCAACTAGGTTACATATGATGACCCTAAAGACAATTCAACTACAGCACCACGACCTATCCACCTTCACCCGAACTGTTCATCAGGGTGAGCTGGGATCGCAAGTGCATAATGAAGTGGTGCGCCATCGTATTGAAGCCATCTCTCTCGCCGTGTACTCAGTGATAAATGTCTCAAACATCCTTACAGCACTTCTTGAAAGAAAGAAAAATACACCTGTCAGGTGAGGCACTGACTATGCAGAAACATTGCCCACCGACTGATGTCCTACGTTCCTGAACCCAAGGGGCCGTTTAGCTTGTAGCACAGCAGATGGGGAAAGTTCAACGCCTATTGTAATGGTGTTTGCTTCCAGAGGGTAGATGGTACATTTCCAGACATGGGTTCTTGTTCAGAAATGTGGTTCCCACTATACGCTCTCAATTGTGATGGTTAAGGCAGTAGAGGTTCGATCGCATTCGGGTTCTATTCCCACTGGACCGGCTATCCTAGTCTTGAAATTTTTGTTTTCGAACATATCAGAATTTGATGTGATTTGATCAGTTTTAGTTTCGGAGCCAAGAGTTGAATTCTCGTAAGCCGGAGAGGTAAAAAACAGCAGCTTGAAAGTGTTCGCCCTTTTGTCAGGTCGGTCACTCCTTGCTGCAGGAATTCTTTTGTCTTTCATGCCCGTTATTTTATTTCCTTTCCTCTTGTATGAATGGAGGGTTAAGTTCGGTGGATGGAGGTGTGCGGCGATTGCGACGAATGTGCTTGCAGGAGAGGGCTGCTTCTTTCCTGGCCTGGAACCATCTGCCCAAAACTGGGTGGACATCCACGGGGATCCTCGACATTAGAGACTGCAGAATTACCTGTTGCCAACATATCTTGACGCCCTTTGTACTTTGTCATCATCTCTCTTCCTCCAGGATGTTTACAAGGTGCAATGAGCCCAGCCTTGGCCACAGTGCTCAAATCCTTTTCAAATTCAAATTGAAATATAAAACGAGTAGAATGGGTCCTACTCGTAAGCTTGGACATATAAAACTATGCGCTTTACTTTCATACGTTAAAATCTGCATATGGAACAAAGCACATCTACTTCAGTGCGTGTTTGAGAACTTTCCGGCGAAATTAAACAACAGAGAAGTAAAACTATTATTGTCTATGTAACATTTGAAGCCTAATCGCCGATAAAATTGCGGACAAGACCACTTATCCTATGAAATAAATTGTGTAACCATTCTTTTTAAAGGTGTTTATAAAATAAAGACATTCATCAAGCACACCCGAGAGTTAAGAACTACAGAAACCTCTCCACGGACATCACAACACAGAGGAAGATGAAAATCTACGGGAAATGCGTTTATCCCCTTCTACAGTACAATAAGATCGCGCGGATACTCAAAAAGACAACATTAAAACTATATTCCTGACACCAAAAAAGCTGAGACAGTAGGTATATGAGAATGGTTGAGGACAATCTTTGTTTAAAAATACCTGGTGTTTACAAAATTCCCTGCCAATGAGGAAATATTTATAGGGCGGACTACAACGACTACAACAACCAGAAAAATCAACAATATCACAGCATAGTCTCGACAATGATCACGGAATTTTATTTGATGATCTCGCAGTTTTACGCCGCAGCAACCGACGTTACGTTAGTTATAAAAGAGGCGATTGAAATTAAATTAGAACCAAGTAATTTTAATAGGGACAGCGGCCTACGACAAAGCACAGCTTGGACAGCAATACTTTAAAAAAGTCCATGACTTTGAGACGGCCGTTTATATTTTATGCAGTTCCCAATGAAGGCCACGAGTGTGAGACGGCCATTTATTGATTATAATCAAGAATAATTATATTCTTTTCTTGATTATGGCCATGGAGTTTAATATGGCCGAAAGTTCGAACAACTTCATAAATATTACACGGCTAGTAACCCGAGAAACTCTAGTTATTATTGTCCTTGTTAAAATATCTGTCAGGTTCAGATATTATACAAGTAAACCAGTCTAATAGATAGCAGCAATGAATTGCGGGGAATGGCGGTGTATTTACGGAGCACTGCTATGTGATCGCAGAAGTTAAAATTAAATTCCCCAACGCTATTTATCTAAATGGTCACATCTCACATCTACATGCACCTGTCCCTGTACGGCCACACATGGAGCAAATTATAAAGATAAAATCTCACTGTACTTACTGCGCTTCTCGGAGTGGGCTTGCAGGAATGCCGTGATGACGTCATTCTGTTTATCGCGACGTGAAATGAAAGCGTCGCGACGCTTCAGCTGCCTCACCAATAGGGAACCTGCATGCTGCACATCCGCTCGCAGTGACGCCACCAGAGATCTCAGCTCAGATACGCCTGCAATCAGTTTGTTTCATTAGTGCCCCTTTCAGTGTCCCTTTACCAGAATGTAAACACAAATATTCAGCAACATCGTATTCAGAAATGTTTCGTAATATCAGTTGCCTGCAAGTCATTTTGCATTATTAACATTTCCATTTATGTGTTTCTATCGTTGAAACCTATATTCAAATCACACTACTGCATGGTTGTTTATGCATCAAGAATATATCTCTTAATATATATGCTCTATTTCTCAACTATAGCAAGTGAATTCCTTTGACAAAAATCAGGCATATATAGCAGGTTATGGGAAATATGTATGGAAAATCTCATTATCTTAGCCCTTATGCTTTCTCTTTAAACAATTTGCTTAATAAGCAAACAGAAGAAACTATTTTGTGAAAAATATGGTATATTGTCACAAAATTATAATAACTATAAGTAACATATCACTGAATTGTTGTACACTTTGGCCTCCTACATCTGTTATGATATTGATCTAATATTATATAAGTATCTATAATGATCTTTTTAGAATACATTTGTTGATATGAGGAAAACTGGAAATGTAAAAAAGACACTATTTTTTTCAACAAAATGTGGATGCCATATTCAAACGGTGAGTTATATTACCATAATTCTGGATTAATGTGTATAATAGAGTACATCAAACAGAAGTGTGAAACATTTCAAACATCTAATTGTCATTTATATGAAAACAAATGTTTCTGATAAAAAGTTAATGAAAAAAAAAAGCTTTGTCATAATAACATAAAAACCTGTGTCTTTAAAGCGCATTTAAATAAAGAAGCATTGTGTACAAAACCATAAAACTATTAATATTCTTGTTCCGAAGTTCAGACAACTTAACCGTAATGAAAATAAAAAGGGCCTGTTGGATCATTTCACACTTCCCGCTTCCGATAAAAAGCCAAAGACCTCCAGACCGTGGGTTTAAGTTGTCCGACGGTATATTTATTAATAATTCGTATGGTAAATACAATAATTTATACACAAGTAAAGAATAAATAATACAAAGAAGTTTGTAAATAAAACTTCGAATCGTGAGATTAATTGGAGAGAAATAAACAATTCCAGTAATAATTATTGCCGACCTTATCTATCCGTAAGTGCATTCAACACTGTAAACAAACCAGTACCAACTTAAGACCAGGACAGGATAATTAGGCGTATTTCTTAAAGTTCATAACAACATCGAGGAATAGGATTAATTTTCTGCTGATACTGTAATAGGAGTTTAAAGGACTGCAGGCTATCTGCAAGTGGAATCTTGGTCTTTGTATAACAACGAATAATTTGCCTTTGAAAGCCGGTTAAGAGGACATTCAATGTGACAATAAAACTAGACAATATTCGCTCCGCGAATACGCATGGGACTCGCATTCGGGAAGTCCGGGTTCGATCTTGTTGAACGTATGGCAGTGAAAGTTATTTGTGGAAGTGTCTGCCTTGGCGTTCGATGTGCGGTAGAAGCTCAGAGGGCCCTCTTCGGAAAGTCGGGATCTAAGGTCTGCAGATGTTAATGCATGGTGTAAATAAAACGTTGGTAAGTGTAGCCTGACAAATATATTTTTGCAATAGGTAAACTCATTAATCTAATAAGCATCCAATTTGTGTCAAGGATAGAATAAGCATGTTCCTGGCAAACAAAAAATACTAGAAGAACTTAGTGTTAGTCCTACTAAGATAGCAATCACTAACAGGTTCACTCGCTGGAGAGTCGAACACAAGACGCTTCTAATCCTTTGCAATAACAGCACTCATTGTCATTGCAAACTCGCTCGGAAAACCAGAAAAGCATTTGCTAACTCACTCACTGACTTGCTCACTCATTAACTCCAACAAACTCAGTGACTCGCTTTGGGAAACGCTCATTTACATAGTCGTTAGAAGCTTCCAGAAGATCAAGATTCAGAAACACCGAGAAGGTAGGCATTATCTGGCGATAACACTTGAACACGATAAACGTTGTGTTTAGGCTGCGAACGCGCTGCTTATCTATATACCGTACCGAAAACCCGGCGCCGATCTTGCCCTATATCCGCTGCGTCACAATCTCCCAGGGATGCAACACGACGATTTTCATGAAAATTCCCTAACCCAAGTTTACGTCTCAGGGAACAGTTTTGGTTATTTTTATTCAGCAAAAAGTCTCTAAAATTACGACTAAAATATTATGTTTAAGATATTTGCAGAACAATTAGTATATCTTGAATTTTATGTGAATAACCTCTGACATGCTCTTCATTCTGAATGACCTTTGTACAATTGGTAAACAGCACACAATTTGTCATTTTTATGGCGTTAAACGTTTCCGATACTTTCTTTATATCGATTTGATCATATACTTTCTTTGTATCGATTTGATCATGTAAATGCGTATGATTTTTTCAACTGCAAATCTATATTTTTCTTTCATTCTTTTCCTTCTTTTTTCGTGTTTATACAAAGAGAAGTTAGTTTGTCTAAGATTGCGTGGACACATTCATGAGAATGCAACAAAACACATCTGAAATGGTTTCCTTTGTGAATAAAGTGTTGTGATTCTGCGGTAAAATTTCAAATTTTGTAAAGACTCCGCAAAGCATAACCACTTCATAGCAAAATAAGTTTAATTAAAGAGAGACCTCCAAATAAATCAGGCAACTAGAATCCTGAATGTTTAATATATGGAATATCAGTGCTGAGGCTTTCACGGCCGGCAATATCATTATCGTCCCATTTGCCGGCATTTGAAAATATAATTTGAGATCAATTTATTAAGAAAAGATTTGTTAGCGATAATCTCATGTTGGTATTCATGAGAACGAGCGATCGTGAAAATTTATGTTACCAAGGACACTAATAAGAAACAAAAATGATCAGTAATATGAAAGTTTGCAGTGAACTTTAGTTTATGTGCAGCCGATAAGTTAGACCAAAATAACAGAGGTTGGCCCTGAAGATGCTGGACGCAGTTTTCAGCGAAACGTCGGAGGAAGGCAATCCAACTCGACCATGGCCCACAAGCCCGGAAAATCTACTTAACATATGGAATATCGCTTCCATTTTGTACAAACTTCGACATATTGAAGTTAAGGGACCAGACGAAACCCCTGGCATCATTATCCAGCGAAGCGGGAACCAAATAATTGGCGATATGAAAAATGACTAACCCCTTAACACTGATTTAAAAAAAAATGTTATCCAGACCGTGGGTGTTTTACTAACGCAAGGAATAAGTGAACAAAAGAAACCCCTGACGTCGTTATTCAACAAAGCAGGAGCGAAATAATGATATGAAAAACCACTGCACCCTTAATCACCCATATTGAGAAATAAGGAACGAACGTAAAAAAAGAAATTATTCCACTAGTCGTTATAAGGCATCATATAAATACTCGGGTAAAAGCTGATTAAATTCTCGATAATTGCGACGTAGAGTATATTTTACACAGGAATAGTTTCGAAGTACGCAATACGAATTTAGTACGATCAGTACTGATCAGTACTATGTGGTATAGAGTAACTAACATAAGAGCAGCAAATACTGTTTCCAACTGGAAAGGAGTGTTCTATGATACAATACGATAGAAGAGCATAAAAAGCGTACCTAATGACCTTTCTTGGTACAACTACCGAACCGTAGATTTGGCAACGCAAAACCCTAGTCATAAACAAAATGAGACAACTAATGGAGACATCAATGAATTTCCAACGGCCAGTTTGAGATACCCACTTATGCCAGATTTGTGTGTCTAGGAACATTTTCAGACCAAACACTTCGTCGTGCAATGGTTATGTCAGTAAAGACTTATAAGTGCATGCTATACTATGTTGACCCTGGAGATTCTGAAACAAGGATTTACTCAGAAATATACGAACTGCCACGCAAAGCCCTCAAGTGACGGCACAACGTTTCACTCCTTCTGGACACCCTTTACCTGTCAATGTTCCCAATTGGGAACGTTAAATGATTTTTAAATTTCGAGTATACTGAAATACAAATGTTGTTTTTAATTTTTCATTACCAATGTGAAGTCTATATTTACTTTTATAGCATTAGTTCTTCGTTTTAATAATCATTAGTTTTATAGTAGCTCATTGAATTACTCTAAAATGACTGAATTCATCTTTATACATGTATATAACCCTAACTACCCCCAGTTCAGCTACTTTATTCCTAGCTGAGCATAATAAGGCAACAAATGGTACAAACATAATACACACAACAAAATTGATTTCTGTTTGATTTCAGACTGTGTAGGTCCAAACATGTACTATTTATACGGGATACTGCAAATAAGTAGTAGAATGCGATTTGAGAGGTTCGTACATTTTCCATTGTTGACAGGCAGAATATTCTATTTAGTTCAATAGTGCGTATAATTGGCTAACACATTTTAGCTACGATTGTTACATTCATACATCGACTCTTAGTGTTGTGGATATCTTTGAACTGACAGGATGACGTAGAAAAAGTTCCTTACATAGAGCAAGATTTTGAATATCTCAATGAAGTTTTGGAGGATGATAACCAAGGTATTAAAAATACAGTTGATATTTGTGAGTTGCCCGGGAAGAAACAGGAGATATTACAGATAAAGGGAACATTGATTTAGAACAAGTTGTTCCTACAGATATGTGTGTTCAGTTAGTTGAGTATATTTTACACAGGAATAGTTTCGAAGTACGCAATACGAATTTAGTACGATCAGTACTGATCAGTACTACAATAGTCAGATACTGAAACAAAACTAAATTGTTCCCATCACAAGCACATTTTTAAGAAACGGAAAATACCGAACGTGATGGCTAAGACGATTGCTTGTGTGGTTCGAGATTCAATTCCATGTAGCAGTCAATCTGTAATGGCATTATTTCCTTTTTTCCTCCATTCCCAAATAAATACTAGATTGCATATTCAATAACGTGACCCAAGGTTAAACTTACAAAGTAAAAGAAATACGAATGAAATAAATAGCATAGGAAGGTAACTGTGCAACTAGGACCAACTGTCTTAGCTCACATTTTGCAAAAACAAAAAGAAAGCTCTATAGTAATAAAATAAATAACAGAAGTGATTAATCAATCCACTAAGGTTATCTATTTGCAAGATGGTAGAGCAAGGGTCCGTCTACACTGGCTCAAATGAACCAAGAACTAACAATAGTTAATACGATATCATCGAGAAATTAAACTGACGATGAAGAATTAGGAAAACAATTCTGTATTAAAAATACCGTTACAGATGGTCCACGTAAACAAAATTCATTTTGGCAAAACTAAGTGGTATAAAATAACTAACATTTAGGTATCAGCTGAAGCTATGAGATTTATTGAAATAAATCCATATCTTGGCTAGATTATTTTCCTGATAAATGATTTGTTTAGTACATAAATTAGTGACTCCCAGTTTTATAAACCTCTATAAAATAGAAGAGAGGTTCATAGGTAATTTGAGATAATTCGATATGTTACATTTACAATGACAATATCTCAAACAATGCAGCTAAAACTATTACAATATGTTTAAATGAAAGATAATAAAAGTATATACCCGCAAATGGTTGTTTTGTTATTAGATAATTTTTTGAAAAAGAAATATTTCCCTTACTCCTTTTGGATAAATAGTTTTTAATTTACGCTCCTCATAAACTGAAATCTCAGAATTTTTGGATGGACTACATCTACTGCTATGTAGTAGAGAAAGCAAAGAGATGTAGAATGAGGACATTAACTCAGTTTTATGTTATAATATCAAAGTATCAAATTTAGAATGCGTTTGCATTCGTTTAGTACACTGCCTTCACAAGGCAACCAACCACACGTATGTTTAAGCATTTCTCTTCCTGTTGAAAAATATATTTCGTGCGAGTGTTTAAACGTTATTGAAAGCTATAGCACATTTATTGGATATAGGAAATCTTCATGCCTTCAATTTCGCTTCTGTTTCCATAAACTTATCAAGATGTTCTTTTGATCCCTTTGCCGTAAAATGTTAGTTTACAACTTCCTACCCTAAAGGGGCAAACGAAAAAGTTATAACATTTACTGCGACTTTTATCTCACAAAACGTACATTTTGCTGCTATTGAATTTAAATGCGCATTAGCACATGGAAGCAGATGCAAGCTGCAGTCGTTAATGGCGACCAATTAAAAAAGATAAATAAGTATTGTTATCCTCTAGGGAAAGGGGACAAATGCGTTAATACATCAGCACGTGTTGCCTCGGGTTCTGAACATTCGAAAGCCGAATACATTTAGTTCAACTTTCTAATTTGAGGGCACTGAACCTCGCGCTGATTCATAAAATTCGACATCGAGATGTCACTGAAAATGATTTGAGATCCGCTAAAAAAAGAAGCATTTGTAGAAACAGGTCCGAGTGCGTGTGTATCTGCGTGTCCATGTGTGTCTGTTAACAGCATATTTCAAAACGAAAACGTGGTTTAAGAACCAAAGTTGGAATTTGCATCTTTCAAGGATCCGAAAAAAAATCGTCTACCTTAAACTACCCTCTACATCGAAAATTTTACGAAAACTTTGATTTCCCTCCCAAAAATTGACTAACGATTTTGATTAAAATGCCATATGTTTAAAATATTTGCAGCCAAATTAAATGTATATTTTGAATTTTCAGGCTCTAGTCCACGTAGTCCTGTTTATTCTTGATGATTTAAATAACTGGTAAACCGTCAGAGATAGACCAAATCTTACTATAAAACTATAGATGTCGTTAAAACATTTTATGTCCAGATTACCACTTCGGAAATATTCCTTATTATTTGTGGAGTTTTTTAATGCTTATATTTTTCTAAGATCGAAGGTTCTTATTCACTTTTTGTCTTTTGGCAGTGCAAAGAGAACGGAATTTCAAAACTGTCATATAGCGACCAGCTTTAAAATATATGACTATCGCTCAAAGCTTACTGTATCCCATATTCCCCTTGGACCTACAAGAAAATTAGCATAAGATAATTTCTACAAATGTCTAACTCGACTAACATGAAGAAGATAGAAGCATAAAAGTTTTTAATAGTAAATATGGCATATGGAATGACGCAAATTATTATATATAAGATTTTTAATCACATTAAACTTAACATTTCTGAACAAGGCTAGTTCAGTAGTGAAAGCAGATCATCATATTAGGTACAGTGAAAATTTCAAGTCAATATCTTTAACAGACTTTGAGAAAAGTGGGCAAGAATTATTTAAAAAAATGGAGTTACGGGAAATTGATGTTAAAGTGTGAGAAATGGAGATATGTCCTTGCACCACCATATTTGTATGACCAAATTAAAGGGCTTACTACCCTGTAACATACCATGTTATATATAATCATTTTAAACCTAAGAATTTGTACTATTTTTTAGAATACAAAACAAAAAAATCGATATTTTCGGTGAAGTTCTCTTCCCGGTGTCCTTAAACCGAGCAATGCAGATAAGTTGCACCTGTTATTTTTTTTCCATTGGTATTCAAGTATTTCATACTGTAACTTTTTTGGGTTTGGTTGTGAAGTAAAGAAGACAGATGTAGTCGAGATAAAGAAACACTTTTATTTCCGTAAACAGTAAGTTGTACACTCGTTGCAACAACAAGAAAGTCTTTTCCGATTCTCCAACAGCACGGCTCCGAATTCGTAACACAAAGAACTAACTCTTCTCCGTCGGCACAACTCTCCACATCGTCTGTCCGTCTCCGTCGGCACGACTACTCAACCTTCACATACGTCTGACTGTTCTCCGTCGGCACTACTCAACGCTTCACGTACGTCTCTCACTTACGTCTGACTGACTCTCTCACACTTTACCGCTATTTATATCTCCCAGGCACTATTCTGGAAGCTTCAAGAACGTTCACTTATTGCGCTGGGGTACAAAGTAGAAGACTCCAGTAGCCTCTATCCTTTTCTCTCTTTCGGCAAGCGCCCCAACAATGCGGCCATGCTCTGTCTCTTTCCTTCGGCTCCTTTGCGGTAGTGCCGACAATAATGCGATGCGTGACACTACGGTTGTCGGCAATTAGATGCGGCGGGCGCGGTGACACTGCTCCCTCCTCAGAGCTGGTCGTCCCGACCAGCACTATCACTGCGGCATCTCCCTTGCGTCCTGGTGGACTAACCCATCGAACCTCTTCTCCAGGAGGCACGATCCTAGGTATCGCTGTTGGATAGTGTCCCTTGGTCTGGGTAGGACGATGTATGCCATCCTGCTTCGAAATTCTGCAACAGTACCGCCGGTCTTGACGGTCCCTCGTCCAGTTGCCCTTCTTCCTGGTGTGTTGACGGGCCATCCTGCGCACTTGGAAACGGCTCACTGGGTACCATGTCCGCCGACCTCTCTGGCGCACCTTCGCAGCCACCTTGCTTCCGATGGGTCCGGCAACAAGCCCCGCCACATCCGCGCGAGTCGCGTCCACCACTGCACTCGTGTTCACTCGTGCTCGGCACGGCCTCTCCTGTATCCTGCCGTCCAAGATGATGTCCACCATTCTTTCGTTCACGGCACTATGCGTCAGGTGCTTGGATGGCTCCGACGGTCCTCCCATGTCACACGCCAAGTCGGTTCTCGCGTGTTGCTCGCCTGCTTGTGCGCTTCCCTGCTGATCGTCCTCCACGTCATATCCTGGTTGGTTACGTACCCGACACACTCCTCCAGGGGATCCTCGACGACGTCCCTGAACTGCCCCTTTGTCTTCCCCGAGACGGACACTTTCGTTATCTGAAACGGGCACAACTGTCGCCTCGGCCACTAGGTGCTCCCTCCCCGGGTCTGTGCTATTCCGTCTGCCCCTGGCATCCAGTACTTTGACGCTCTCGTCAACTCTTACTACCAGGGTGCCAAGACGTTCCCCGTCGTCCTCCACGACGTCCACATGCTGGCAGAGGTCTTCCACCTTTTCGCCGAGTTCCTCCACGCCTTCCGTCATGCCGATCAGTTCGCCGAGTTGTTCCACGTCTTTCGTCACGCCAATCCGTTCGCCGAGTTGTTCCACGTCTTCCGTCACGCCAATCCGTTCGCCGAGTTGTTCCACGTCTTCCCTCGCGCCAATCAGTTCGCCGAGTTGTTCCACGTCTTCCCTCATATCATCCGAAACGGGCGCAACTGTCGCCTCGGCCACTAGGTGCTCCCTCCCCGGCTCCGCGCTATTCCGTCTGCCCCTGGCATCCAGTACTTTGACGCTCTCGTCAACTCTTACTACCAGGGCGCCAAGACGTTCCCCGTCGTCCTCCACGACGTCCACGTGCTGGCAGAGGTCTTCCACCTTTTCGCCGAGTTCTTCCACGCCTTCCGTCACGCCAATCAGTTCGCCGTCAATTTTCGCCGATAGCTCCGTCTTCATCTCTTTCAGCTCGGCAGCGAGGTTGTTTCTCGTCTTTATTTCTTCTTTCAGCTCGGCAAAGAGGTTGTCGTTTGCCGTCTTCATTTTGGCAGCGAGGTTGTGGTTTGACGTTTCCATTTTGGCAGTGAGGTTGTCGTTTGCCGTCTTCATTTCAGCCATTTCCGTCTTCATTTCAGCCATTTCCGTCTTCATTTCGGCGAATAATTCTTTCATCATTGCTATCATCCTGGTTTCCGAATCTCCCTCCATCTTGGTTCTAACGTTGCAACTTCTGACGATGTAATGAAACTAGAAGCAATTCGACGAATCCCACTTCTGACACCAGTGTAACTTTTTTTGGGTTTGGTTGTGAAGTAAAGAAGACAGATGTAGTCGAGATAAAGAAACACTTTTATTTCCGTAAACAGTAAGTTGTACACTCGTTGCAACAACAAGAAAGTCTTTTCCGATTCTCCAACAGCACGGCTCCGAATTCGTAACACAAAGAACTAACTCTTCTCCGTCGGCACAACTCTCCACATCGTCTGTCCGTCTCCGTCGGCACGACTACTCAACCTTCACATACGTCTGACTGTTCTCCGTCGGCACTACTCAACGCTTCACGTACGTCTGACTGACTCTCTCACACTTTACCGCTATTTATATCTCCCAGGCACTATTCTGGAAGCTTCAAGAACGTTCACTTATTGCGCTGGGGTACAAAGTAGAAGATTCCAGTAGCCTCTATCCTTTTCTCTCTTTCGGCAAGCGCCCCAACAATGCGGCCATGCTCTGTCTCTTTCCTTCGGCTCCTTTGCGGTAGTGCCGACAATAATGCGATGCGTGACACTACGGTTGTCGGCAATTAGATGCGGCGGGCGCGGTGACAATACTGATACAACAGACCCATACGCCACCGATACGCCACGGCCAGAACGCATGCCGAGCGAGCTGTCAGAGTCGCCAAGTTACCTTAATTCAAGCATAACGGCCACCAGGAAGAAATCCTTTCCACAGATTATTTTCACCGCCACGCCGCAGCGTGTTAACGTCAGGGTGGTCAGTCCAACAGTAATGGAAACCGAGACCTCACAATTGTGAGCCAAAAGCGTTTCGGTCAGCGTAATCCTTTTGAAATTTTTATATGAAATAATTTTTGCGTTGCAAAAAAAATAATAGCAAACGAGGTAATTAAAACCTAATGAATGGAGTTTCCTAAGGTTATCCTTTAATAGCTGGAATGGTATTACTAGCCTTAATGGTAATAATCTAGCAATGCAGCTATGACAAGCATCCGTTCTGGAAGCAGAATGCAAATTCTCCAGATGTGTTGTCTCCAAAGTATTATGGTATAAATTAGCAAGCTGTAGGTACAAACGCTCTCTTTGGCAACCTGAAGAGGCACAAATAGGTTCTTATTCATCTAGTTTCCATACGTCTTTCTGCTGGGTGCTTCAACAGCGCTGCGAATTTAAAATAGGCCCTTTGCCACTCTAGTATTCCACAGCTGCTTTTGTGCTAAGCTCTGAAACCGCCTTGTTATGTTACCCCCATTGTGTTTGTATATAGTCGACAGAGAATTGCGTGTTTGGCAACAATCAGAAATGAGAACATTTCTCTTAACTCTCGAACACTACGCCTTTTTTACCTACAATAAACACTAACATTAGCTAACATTTACGTGTAGGTCTTTAAATGGATTACATTATACAATCGGAAGCTTCTTATTGGGTTTTAAGCCTGTAATACGAGAATGTATTGTACAAAAGTGGTTTTCAAACAATACACAACAATGCTGGATATGTTTACACTGTTATATTAAAACGAGGAATACATTGTGTGTAAAATTGTCACTTTATATATAGTATTAGTAATGGTAAGCACAGTCTGAAAGAACTTCCGATAAACTGGGTAACTTCCTGTCGCACATCTCGTCGCGAGGAGGTTAGTTTGGCTCGATTAAGAATAGGGCACTGCAATTTTTCGCATGGTTACCTACTTAAAAGGCACCCTGCGCCTCTATGTCCGCTGTGTGACAACCTTTTGTCAGTTCGCCACGTGTTGCTAGAGTGTTGCTCTCTAGCGCACCTTCGGGATTCTCTGCAGCTGCCTGCCAGACTTGCAGAAGTTCTAGCGGACGACAAAACAGCGGTTGATAGAGTTTTTAATTTTTTAGCGGAGTGTAATATGAATTTGAGGATTTAAATTTTTTTCAATTATCTGTTTCTGCTTTTGGACATATTTATCACCTTGTTTCATATCTGGCTATTGCCACTGCTTTTTACTTGTAAACATTTCTTGTTGCTAGTATTTTTAGTTTTTGAGTGAAATTTATATCTGGCTATTGCCATGAATCCTTTAAGGGCGCTGATGACCTAGAAGTTGAGCGCCCTTAAACTAAATCAAATCAAATCAAATCACAGTCTGTATATATAAAGCTGAAATTAGACACTGCTGAACTATGTGCAATTCATACACACATGTTCGCTACATATTGGCTAGTTACAAGCTGCACAGTAAACTGTTGCAATGCGTTTCTTGCAATAGTGACAGTAAGAACAGCACTTCCTTCTGCTACTTGCAGAACAGGTCTTTGCTGTCCTTGCACATGGCTGGGTGTCACATGACATGCATCTGGTGACTATTTTGAAAGTTGACTTGCTGCAAACATGGCTGTCAGTTTGTTATTGTAGGAGCTGTGGCTTGTTTACTGCAGTTTTGATGAAATAAGGTAAGCTATAATTTTTTGAGATTTGAAATAATCTGTTTTTATTACACATACTGGTAAACCCAAATACTATAATCAGGTGAACTATTTCTGTTGTTTCAGAGTGAATCTCTAAATGATGAGAATTGCAATAGTGTTCGTATAAACTACTTTCTGATGTTCCTTCAAAATTGCAACGGTTGCACTTAAATAGTTTATGGAGAGGTGCAACGGCATTCACCCTCCCCGGGTGAACTGTGGAAACGTGACGCCGAAAATGTCTCTGCTTGTACCCCCTCCCACACTCAGAGCAACTACATTTTTTATATTTTGGCTCACATCCATATTGCACTTGCACACTATACTTGCAAATCTCTTAGTAATAGATTTTCATCGGAGAATAGTAAGGATCCCCATGTCATCAGAGTCCCTACGTTTTTCAATACTGTTTTCCTCGTCTTCATCTAATTCCCCCACTCTCCAAACCTCTAACTCGAATTCATTGAAAATCTGAAACATTCTTTCTTCTGCATTACTCTGAAAATACAGTTGTACCTAGCTCAGTGCTTATAAATAGTTTATGCCGCATTCATAGAGTAAAAATTTAAACTGAAATATAATTTCTCAAACGTATTTACTGCAAGCAAATGCTAAAGCACTCAAGCAATGTATATGATCTCTAACACCCGTTGTCACTAATGACATATTCTTTATGTAGATAGATTTTCTACAAACACTAACCACACGTAAAATCTGCGTGGTGAATTTGCGTTTAGACTCCAGCAAAGTCTGTTCTTGCTAGATCCGAATTCCTTATTAAATTCTTGACGCACTTATGCAACCCAGACATAATGTGCGAATGGTTATGCACCTGTAGCATTTAACGTACCACTATACCTAAATATTACGTATAGTTACTGATCTAGGGTTAAAACCCTTGCACTGTCAGTCACATTGTAAGGATCTCAAATAATTGTTGAACATAAGAGCAGCAAATATCGTTTCCAACTGGAAAGGAGTGTTCTATGATACAATAGGATAGAAGAGCATAAAAAGCGTACCTAATGACCTTTCTTGGTACAACTACCGAACCGTAGATTTGGCAACGCACAACCCTAGTCATAAACAAAATGAGACAACTAATGGAGACGTCAGTGAATTTCCAACGGCCAGTTTGAGATACCCACTTATGCCAGATTTGTGTGTCTAGGAACATTTTCAGACCAAACACTTCGTCGTGCAATGGTTATGTCAGCAAAGACTTATAAGTGCATGCTATACTACGTTGACCCAGGAGATTCTGAAACAAGGATTTACTCAGAAATATACGAACTGCCACGCAAAACCCTCAAGTGACGGCACTACGTTTCACTCCTTCTGGACACTCTTTACCTGTCAATGTTACCAATTGGGAACGTTAAATGATTTTTAAATTTCGAGTATACTGAAATACAAATGTTGTTTTTAATTTTTCATTATCAATGTGAGGTCTATATTTACTTTTATAGCAATAGTTCTTCGTTTTCATAATCATTAGTTTTATAGTAACTCACTGAATTACTCCAAAATGACTGAATTCATCTTTATACATGTATATAACCCTAACTACCCCCAGTTCAACTACTTTATTCCTAGCTGAGCATAATAAGACAACAAATGGTACAAACATAATACACACAACAAAATTGATTTCTGTTTGATTTCAGACTGTGTAGGTCGAAACATGTACTATTTATACGGGATACTGCAAATAAGTAGTAGAATGCGATTTGAGAGGTTCGTACATTTTCCATTGTTGACAGGCAGAATATTCTATTTAGTTCAATAGTGCGTATAATTGGCTAACACATTTTAGCTACGATTGTTACATTCATACATCGACTCTTAGTGTTGTGGATATCTTTGAACTGACAGGATGACGTAGAAAAAGTTCCTTACATAGAGCAAGATTTTGAATATCTCAATGAAGTTTTGGAGGATGATAACCAAGGTATTGAAAATTCAGTTGATATTTGTGAGTTGCCCGGGAAGAAACAGGAGATATTACAAATAAAGGGAACATTGATTTAGAACAAGTTGTTCCTTCAGATATGTGTGTTCAGTTAGTTGAGTATATTTTACACAGGAATAGTTTCGAAGTGCGCAATACGAATTTAGTACGATCAGTACTGATCAGTACTACAATAGTCAGATACTGAAACAAAACTAAATTGTTCCCATCACAAGCACATTTTTAAGAAACAGAAAATACCGAACGTGATGGCTAAGACGATTGCTTGTGTGGTTCGAGATTCAATTCCATGTAGCAGTCAATCTGAAATGGCATTATTTCCTTTTTTCCTCCATTCCCAAATAAATACTAGATTGCATATTCAATAACGTGACCCAAGGTTAAACTTACAAAGTAAAAGAAATACGAATGAAATAAATAGCATAGGAAGGTAACTGTGCAACTAGGACCAACTGTCTTAGCTCACATTTTGCAAAAACAAAAAGAAAGCTCTATAGTAATAAAATAAATAAGAGAAGTGATTAATCAATCCACTAAGGTTATCTATTTGCAAGATGGTAGAGAAGGGTCCGTCTACACTGGCTCAAATGAACCAAGAACTAACAATAGTTAATACGATATCATCGAGAAATTAAACTGACGATAAAGAATTAGGAAAACAATGCTGTATTCCAAATGCTGTCACAGATTGTCCACGTAAACAAAATTCATTCTGGCAAAACTAAGTGGTATAAAATAACTAACATTTAGGTATCACCTGAAGCTATGAGATTTATTGAAATAAATCCACATCTTGGCTACATTGTTTTCCTGATAAATGATTTGTTTAGTACATAAATTAGTGACTCCCAGTTTTATAAACCTCTATAAAATAGAAGAGAGGTTCATAGGTAATTTGAGATAATTCGATATGTTACATTTACAATGACAATATCTCAAACAATGCAGCTAAAACTATTACAATATGTTTAAATGAAAGATAATAAAAGTATATACCCGCAAATGGTTGTTTTGTTGTGAGATAATTTTTTGAAAAAGAAATATTTCCCTTACTCTTTTTGGTTAAATAGTTTTTAATTTAGGCTGGATTACGACATCTACTGGTATACGTAGTAGAGAAAGCAAAGAGAATGTAGAATGAGGACATTAACTCAGTTTTATGTTATAATATCAAAGTATCAAATTTAGAATGCGTTTGCATTCGTTTAGTACACTGCCTTCACAAGGCAACCAACCACACGTATGTTTAAGCATTTCTCTTCCTGTTGAAAAATATATTTCGTGCGAGTTTTTAAACGTTATTGAAAGCTATAGCACATTTATTGGATATAGGAAATCTTCATGCCCTCAATTTCGCTGCTGTTTCCATAAACTTATCAAGATGTTCTTTTGATCCCTTTGCCGTAAAATGTTAGTTTACGACTTCCTACCCTAAAGGGGCAAAAGAAAAAGTTATAACATTTACTGCGACTTTTATCTCACAAAACATACATTTTGCCGCTATTGAATTTAAATGCCCATTAGCACATGGAAGCAGACACAAGCTGCAGTCGATAATGGCGACCAATTAAAAAAGATAAATAAGTATTGTTATCCTCTAGGGAAAGAGGACAAATGCGTTAATACATCAGCACGTGTTGCCTCGGGTTCTGAACATTCGAAAGCCGAATACATTTAGTTCAACTTTCTAATTTGAGGGCACTGAACCTCGCGCTGATTCATAAAATTCGATATCGAGATGTCACTGAAAATGATTTGAGATCCGCTAAAAAAAGAAGCATTTGTAGAAACAGGTCCGAGTGCGTGTGTATCTGCGTGTCCATGTGTGTCTGTTAACAGCATATTTCAAAACGAAAACGTGGTTTAAGAACCAAAGTTGGAATTTGCATCTTTCAAGGATGCGAAAAAAATTCGTCTGCCTTAAACTACCCTCTACATCGAAAATTTTACGAAAACTTTGATTTCCCTCCCAAAAATTGACTAACGATTTTGATTAAAATGCCATATGTTTAAAATATTTGCAGCCAAATTAAATGTATATTTTGAATTTTCTGGCTCTAGTCCACGTAGTCCTGTTTATTCTTGATGATTTAAATAACTGGTAAACCGTCAGAGATAGACCAAATCTTACTATAAAACTATAGATGTCCTTAAAACATACTATTTTATGTCCAGATCACCACTTCGGAAATATTCCTTATTATTTGTGGAGTTTTTTAATGCTTATATTTTTCTAAGATCGAAGGTTCTTATTCACTTTTTGTCTTTTGGCTGTGCAAAGAGAACGGAATTTCAAAACTGTCATATAGCGACCAGCTTTAAAATATATGACTATCGCTCAAAGCTTACTGTATCCCATATTCCCCTTGGACTTACAAGAAAATTAGTATAAGATAATTTCTACAAATGTCTAACTCGACTAACATGAAGAAGATAGAAGCATAAGTTTCTAATAGTAAATATGGCATATGGAATGACGCAAATTATTATATATAAGATTTTTAATCACATTAAACTTAACATTTCTGAACAAGGCTAGTTAAGTAGTGAAAGCAGATCATCATATTAGGTACAGTGAAAATTTCAAGTCAATATCTTTAACAGACTTTGAGAAAAGTGGGCAAGAATTATTAAAAAATAGAGTTACGGGAAATTGAGGTTAAAGTGTGAGAAATGCAGACATATCCTTGCACCGCCATATTTGTATGACCAAATTAAAGGGCTTACTACCCTGTAACATACCATGTTATATATAATCATTTTAAACCTAAGAATTTGTACTATTTTTTAGAATACAAAACAAAAAAAAATGGATATTTTCGGTGAAGTTCTCTTCCCGGTGTCCTTAAACCGAGCAATGCAGATAAGTTGCACCTGTTATTTTTTTTTCCATTGGTATTCAAGTATGTACTTCATACCGATACAACAGACCCATACGCCACCGATACGCCACGGCCAGAACGCATGCCGAGCGAGCTGTCAGAGTCGCCAAGTTACCTTAATTCAAGCATAACGGCCACCAGGAAGAAATCCTTTCCACAGATTATTTTCACCGCCACGCCGCAGCGTGTTAACGTCAGGGTGGTCAGTCCAACAGTAATGGAAACCGAGACCTCACAATTGTGAGCCAAAAGCGTTTCGGTCAGCGTAATCCTTTTGAAATTTTCATATGTAATAATTTTTGCGTTGCAAAAAAAATAATAGCAAACGAGGGAATTAAAACCTAATGAATGGAGTTTCCTAAGGTTATCCTTTAATAGCTGGAATGGTATTACTAGCCTTAATGGTAATAATCTAGCAATGCAGCTATGACAAGCATCCGTTCTGGAAGCAGAATGCAAATTCTCCAGATGTGTTGTCTCCAAAGTATTATGGTATAAATTAGCAAGCTGTAGGTACAAACGCTCTCTTTGGCAACCTGAAGAGGCACAAATAGGTTCTTATTCATCTAATTTCCATACGTCTTTCTGCTGGGTGCTTCAACAGCGCTGCGAATTTAAAATAGGCCCTTTGCCACTATAGCATTCCACAGCTGCTTTTGTGCTAAGCTCTGAAGCCGCCTTATGTTACTCGCATTGTGTTTGTATATAGTAGACATAGAATTGCGTGTTTGGCAACAATCAGAAATGAGAACATTTCTCTTAACTCTAGAACACTACGCCTGTTTTACCTATAATAAACACTAACATTAGCTAACATTTACGTGTAGATCTTTAAATGGATTACATTATATAATCGGAAGCTTCTTATTGGGTTTTAAGCCTGTAATACGAGAATGTATTGTACAAAAGTGGTTTTCAAACAATACACAACAATGCTGGATATGTTTACACTGTTATATTAAAACGAGGAATACATTGTGTGTAAAATTGTCACTTTATATATAGTATTAGTAATGGTAAGCACAGTCTGTATATATAAAGATGAAATTAGACACTGCTGAACTATGTGCAATTCATACACCCATGTTCGCTACATATTAGCTAGTTACAAGCTGCACAGTAAACTGTTGCAATGTGTTTCTTGGAATAGTGACAGTAAGAACAGCACTTCCTTCGGCTACTTGCAGAACAGGTCTTTGCTGTTCTTGCACATGGCTGGGTCTCACGTGACATGCATCACGTGACTATTTTGAAAGTTGACTTGCTGGAAGCATGGCTGTCGGTTTGTTATTGTAGGAGCTGTAGTTTGTTTACTGGAGTTTTGATGAAATAAGGTAAGCTATAATTTTTTGAGATTTGAAATAATCTGTTTTTGTTACAAATACTGGTAAACCCAAATACTATAATCAGGTGAACTATTTCTGTTGTTTCAGAGTGAAGTCTCTAAATGATGAGAATTCCAATAGTGTTCGTATAAACTACTTTCTGATGTTCCTTCAAAATTACAACGGTTGCACTTAAATAGTTTTTGGAGAGGTTCAACGGCATTCACCCTCCCCGGGTGAACTGTGGAAATGTGACGCCGAAAATGTTGTCTCTGCTTGTACCCCCTCCCACACTCAGAGCACATACATTTTTTATATTTTGGCTCACATCCATATTGCACTTGCACACTTGCACTTAGTAATAGATTTTCATCGGAGAATAATAAGGATCCCCATGTCATCAGAGTCCCTACGTTTTTCAACACTGTTTTCCTCTTCTTCATCTAACTCCCCCACTCTCCAAACCTCTAACTCGCATTCATTGAAAATCTGAAACATTCTTTCTTCTGCATTACTCTGAAAATACAGTTGTACCTAGCTCAGTGCTTATAAATAGTTTATGCCGCATTCATAGAGTAAAAAATTAAATTGAAATATTATTTCTCAAACGTATTTACTGCAAGCAAATGCTAGAGCACTCAAGCAATGTATATGATCTCCAACACCCGTTGTCACTAATGACATTCTTTACTAGATAGATTTTCTACAAACACTAACCATATGTAAAATCTGCGTGGTGAATTTGCGTTTAGACTCCAGCCAAGTCTGTTCTTGCTAGATCCGAATTCCTTATTAAATTCTTGACGCACTTATGCAACCCAGACATAATGTGCGAATGGTTATGGACCTGTAACATTTAACGTACCACTATACCTAAATATTACGTATAGTTACTGATCTAGGGTTAAAACCCTTGCACTGTCAGTCGCATTGTAAGGATCTCAAATAATTGTTGAACATAAGAGCAGCAAATATTGTTTTCAACTGGAAAGGAGTGTTCTATGATACAATAGGATAGAACAGCATAAAAAGCGTACCTAATGACCTTTCTTGGTACAACTACCGAACCGTAGATTTGGCAACGCACAACCCTAGTCATAAACAAAATGAGACAACTAATGGAGACGTCAGTGAATTTCCAACGGCCAGTTTGAGATACCCACTTATGCCAGATTTGTGTGTCTAGGAACATTTTCAGACCAAACACTTCGTCGTGCAATGGTTATGTCAGCAAAGACTTATAAGTGCATGCTATACTACGTTGACCCAGGAGATTCTGAAACAAGGATTTACTCAGAAATATACGAACTGCCACGCAAAACCCTCAAGTGATGGCACTACGTTTCACTCCTTCTGGACACCCTTTACCTGTCAATGTTACCAATTGGGAACGTTAAATGATTTTTAAATTTCGAGTATACTGAAATACAAATGTTGTTTTTAATTTTTCATTATCAATGTGAAGTCTATATTTACTTTTATAGCATTAGTTCTTCGTTTTAATAATCATTAGTTTTATAGTAACTCATTGAATTACTCTAAAATGACTGAATTCATTTTTATACATGTATATAACCCTAACTACCCCCAGTTCAGCTACTTTATTCCTAGCTGAGCATAATAAGGCAACAAATGGTACAAACATAATACACACAACAAAATTGATTTCTGTTTGATTTCAGACTGTAGGTCGAAACATGTACTATTTATACGGGATACTGCAAATAAGTAGTGGAATGCGATTTGAGAGGTTCGTACATTTTCCATTGTTGACAGGCAGAATATTCTAGTTAGTTCAATAGTGCGTATAATTGGCTAACACATTTTAGCTACAATTGTTACATTCATACATCAACTCTTAGTGTTGTGGATATCTTTGAACTGACAGGATGACGTAGAAAAAGTTCCTTACATAGAGCAAGATTTTGAATATCTCAATGAAGTTTTGGAGGATGATAACCAAGGTATTGAAAATACAGTTGATATTTGTGAGTTGCCCGGGAAGAAACAGGAGATATTACAGATAAAGGGAACATTGATTTAGAACAAGTTGTTCCTTCAGATGTGTGTTCAGTTAGTTGGCACAACTAATACGGAACAATGTACTTTACCCTCAAGCTCAAACATCTACACTGACTCGAGCGATTGTGCAGGGAGCCGTTCATAGAAAAATCCACGATTATAGAAACTGGTTCTTTATGAGACAATGCTACAATCCAATGGTTGTCTGACGAACACCCAGAATTATTAGCCCTTGTAACCACAGAATTATTTCGTAAAACATTGCCTGAAAGTAACTTCACAAATAGTTTCTAGTTCAACACCAAGAGTTGAGATCTCAAAGACATTGAGCAAGGCTGAAGGTAATTTCTTGGTTGAGGCTGAACAAGGACATTGTGCTTTATGCAAGAAGAATTCGCCACGAAATGTCATGAATGTTCAAGGAATATACATTTACTGTTTTTCAGCTTTCCATAGTTGTCAATAGCTTAGTACATCGGTGATTTTGGAAGTATTGTTTCTTGTGAAATTGACTATTTTGAAATAAAATTGTGTTTTATATTAGCCCTCCGTCAGGCGCAATACCTATTGTTACGTCTTCGGGCGCAATATATCTGAGAGATGCCACGTACATATCTGCCTCTGTGCTGTCTGAAATTCCTCCTAAATGTGAAATATTTGTATTTTATTGCTTTAACCCACCGGCGGGCGCGCTGTTGTAAAAAGTACAACAGCAGCTGTTTTTATGCTTTATCAATGCCTTAACCTTGAGCTAATGTGCCGCCGCTACAATGTATTCCTCTGTTGTTTACTCGACAATGTTACTATGGTTTCAGTTTCCTTGTTCAGCTTTGACAGTTTATTTTCTGCATTGTAAGCAATGAGGTGTTGAATGTTGTAAGAAGTACAACGCGCGCCTGCTCTTGTAAAGGTTGCAAACTTTGTTTCTAGCAGTCAATATGCAGAGGTGAGTATAATAAAAAAGTGAAATGTACTTATTCATTGCTTTTTATTTTCAATAGGTGCATATTAAATGTTGATTTTTTTTATATTGGCACGTTTCGTTTGTTATTTTATTTCAGTTCGAAAGGTTTATCAGAAGAGAAAATTCGCAAGTTACTCTTAGAGAGCAATGATGAAGTATATTCAGACTTTTCAGAACTGGAGCAAAGTGATGTGGATTTGAGTGATGAAAACATTGAACCTCAGGACCATGACAGCGAATCTCAACTGGAAGCTGCGGATGGTGATGATTTTGTAGAGCCCATGGAAGATCTGGAATTCTTTATTGGAAAAGACTAAGTTACGAGTTGGTGTAAAAGTGAGTGTGCTAAACTCTCAAAAACCAAAAGAAAAAACATTGTAAACATTCTGCCAGGCCCCAAGAGAAATGTGATGGACATAACTGATGAAGTCGATGCTTTTCTGAAAATAATTGACCTTGACATTATTGATGAAATTGTAAACTATACAAATATGTATATAACTAGACAGCGAGGCACACATAAATTCTCGCGTGAAAGGGATAATAAAGTGACATCAAGACGCGAAATAATGGCAGTGTTAGGGATTCTTCTCTTGATTGGTACAAGAAAGGGTCATCATGCTAATGTAAAGGAACTTTGGGTGGCAGATGGAACAGGAATGCAACTGCTTAGGGCTGCAATGAGTTACAAAAGGTTTCTGTTTCTTCTACGTTGTATGCGGTTTGATGACATGGAAACGAGGAATGATAGGAGACAAACTGATAAGTTGGCTGCAATTCGTACAGTGTTGGAAGCTTTTGTTGCTGTCAAAATTCTTATACCCTAGGTGAATTCACCACAGTAGATGAAATGCTTCATCGCTTTAGAGGTCGGTGTGGATGGATACAGTACATTCCCAGCAAACCAGTTAAATATGGAATAAAAATGTTTGCATTATGCGATGCAAAAACATTTTATTGCAGTAATCTGGAGGTTTATTGCGACATGCAACCAGAAGGGCATTGCCGCGTATCTAATGCTCCTGAGGATATAGTGAAGAGACTTGTGGTGCAAATAGAAAACTCCAACAGGAATCTAACTACTGACAATTGGTACACAAGCTATCCACTTGCTGAATATTTACTGCAAAAGAAAATTACGTGTATTGGAACAATGAGGAAGACCAGACATCAAATTCCTCCAGAATTTCTCCCAAACAAAACAAGACAAATTGGAAAAGCATTGTTTGGATTTCAGAAGGACAAGACCTTAGTTTCATATGTTCCTCGTAAAAACAGTGCTGTCGTACTTCTTACTACTATGCATGACACAGCAGCACTTGATGAAGCAACTCACAAACCAGAAATAATCACGGACTACAATATGACAAAAGGTGGAGTTGACGTTGTAGATAAAATGTGTGCCTCTTACTCCGTTTCAAGGATTACTAGAAGATGGTGATTGGCTATATTCTTCACCCTTTTGAACAGTGAGTGAGTGAGTGTGTTTTGTTTAAGGGCCCGTCGACAACTTGGTCATTAGGGCCCCGAGTCCAGAAGTAAAATTACATACCGTCAAGTGTTAAAACATCTCCCATTAAAAACTAAAAATCTACGGTTAAAATAGATAAAAAACCTCTAAACATCTATTAAAACGTTTCATTTAAAATACTAAAAACAGAAACTTAAAATTGCTACAAAGTAAAAAACACTAAAACGTTAAAAAACCCAAAAATACGGCCATCTAAAAGGCTAAAATCTCTGAAATAAAATATCCTTACACTTGCTTCATAAAATCAATTGTGGAACAAAACCGCAGCACTGTATTCACAGATACTGGGTCGTTGCCTAAAACTGACGACAGTGTAAGGCCCAGGCCAACGGACTGGCGCTCACGAGCGTATCGCGGACAATCAAGAAGGACATGTGCGACGGAGATTGGAATGTTACACGTCGTACAGACAGGCTCCGGATCACCACGCAAAAGGTGTCCATGCGTGGCTCGGGTATGGCCTATCCTCAGGCGGGTTAAAACCACTTCTTCCCGCCTGGAATTCCTGCAGCTGGTATGCCAGGGTTGTACCGTGTCCTTGATAGTCCGTAATTGAGTGCCAGATAACGCTTCCCAAGATTCCTGCCAGAGAGCAAATAGATGGCGACGGAAATATTTCTGCACATCTATATAGGGGAGCGTACGGGTGGAATACTCCGGAAGGCGACATGCAGACTTTGCAGCCGCATCTGCCGCCTCGTTACCCGGAATACCCACATGGCCTGGGATCCACGTAAAAACAAACTGGTATCCGCGAGACAGTAGCTGAGAAATCAACGTCTGGATTTTAACAACCAATGCCGAGGTGCCGATAAACTGTTGCAGGGCCTGGAGAGCGCTAAAAGAATCGGAACAAACTATAAAACTTCCAGGACCTGAACTGGAGATAAAAAGGAGGAAGTAAAATATGGCAAACAACTCGGCGGTAAATACTGAACTGGCGTCCGGTAGGCGGTACGTATGAGCGTCACCGTTGTATATAAAGGCGCAACCCGTCGAACTACCCATCTGGGACCCATCGGTAAATACCGGACAGGAAGTCCGGTATCGCCCCAGTAGTTCCGTGAATAGTTGGCGAAACACGGAATGAGGGGTAGCTATCTTAACACAGCCCGACAACTCCAGGTGAAAGCGTGCGCCCTGGAGTTGCCAGGGAGGACATCGGCCACATGAATGCCGCTCTACGGCTGGCAGTCGAAGTGCGTGTGCAGCAAGCAGTTCACGAAACCGGATACCACTTGGACGGGAGATAGTTGTATTTCGCATATAACGGTGCGCGAGGTCTGGACGCAACACGGGTGGAAACGAAGGGTGACCTGGATGGGCGGCCAGCCTTGCCACGTAAGAACAAAGTAATAAAGAGCGTCGAACAGACAGTGGAGGTTCGCCAGAATCAGCATACAGACAATCGATTCTGCTGGTGCGGAAAGCCCCAGTAGCGAGACGGATACCAGTGTGATGTACTGTGTCTAAAAGCCGGAGTTTAGACGCAGACGCCGCGCCATAAATAAAACAGCCGTAGTCTAATTTGGACCGGACCAGAGAGCCATACAACCTCAACATGACGGTGCGATCGCCGCCCCAAGATGCCCCAGATAAGACCCTGAGTACCCGAAGCGAACGATCGCACGAAGCACGAAGATAGCGGATATGGTGCTCCCATGTGAGTTTACTGTCGAGGTGTAGGCCCAAGAACTTAAGGTGCGGTACAAAAGGAAGACGTGTGTCGCGGAGATGAAGATCAGGAGGAGGGTGTACTCCTCGCAGTCGGTGAAAGTGTAGACACTGTGTTTTCGTAGGGGACAGCCGAAAGCCCGTGCGTAATGCCCACTCGGCGATGGAGGTTATTGTCAGCTGCAGTTGACGCTCGATGTGCTCCAAACTATAAGAGCGATAGTAGATCGCAAAGTGGTCAACATACAGCGACATCGGGATACCGCTACGAACAACACTAGTGATGCCATTAATGGCAACTGCGAAAAGTGTGACACTGAGGATGGATCCCTGGGGTACACCATTCTCCTGGATCTTCTCTTGAGAAAGCGTGTTGCCTATACGGACACGAAAACGGCGAATGAGTAAAAAGTTAAAAAGGAAAACGGCTAAGTGACCGCGCAAACCATAACCGTGTAGAGTACGGAGAATACCATAGCGCCAAGTAGTATCGTAGGCCTTCTCCAGATCAAAGAAGACACCCACGACATGCTGCTTCAGGAGAAACGCATTCTGTATGTAAGCCTCCATGCGCGTCAGGTTGTCGACACTGGAGCGATAGCGACGATATCCGCACTGAACATTGCTCAGCAGGTTATTCGTCTCTAGCCACCACACTAAGCGAGTGTTAATCATCCGTTCCAAGGTCTTGCAGACGACACTCGTCAGGCAGATAGGGCGGTAGCTAGAGGGAAGTGTCCGGTCTTTTCCTGGTCGAGGGATAGGGATGACAATGCCCTCTCGCCAGGAAGACGGAAAAACCTGCTGATGCCAGATGCGGTTATACATGCTCAACATGAAGGAAACAGCTGCAGGTGGAAGATGAAGCAGCATTTGGCGGTGGATGTCATCAGGACCGGGAGAAGAATTCTTTGCTAGGGACAAGGAATGCGCTAGCTCCGCCTCGGTAAATGGTGCATTGTACGGTTCACTTTGGGCACTGTTAAAACTAAGGCCTATCTGCTCCGCAGATTCCTTGATAGCTAAAAACGCTCTATCATAGCTTTGGGTTTGGCTAGTACAGGCAAAACACTCGGCAAGGGCGTCAGCGATGTCCTGCTCGCTGGTGTAACGGGAGCCCTGTACGGCAAGGCCGGGGATCATCGTCCGGCGACACCTGCCGTACATTCGCCGAACAGCAGTCCACACCTTTTGCGCCGAACTTCGACGGGAAAGAGAAGATACATACTTTTCCCACGATTTGCGTTTTGCGTCTCGAAGTATAAATCTTGCCCTAGCACGAGCACGCTTAAAAGCGACAAAGTTCGCCTGCGTAGGATGTAATGTAAAGATACGCAATGCACGCTTGCGTGCTTTAGTAGCCAAACGGCATTCCTCGGACCACCAAGGCACAGGAACGTGACGAGGTGTAGTGGAACCACGAGGAATGCTGGAATCCGCTGCACGAAGGATAGAGTAAGTAAAATACTCCACCATGTCGTCAATGGTGGTAAAACCGTCGTCGGTTAGGTGAATGAGGGAACGAAACTTCCCCCAGTCAGCCTTGGAAATAATCCAGTGAGGAAAGCGTGTTGGCACAGAATTGTGGCCCGATAGGTGAATGCTAATGGGGTAATGATCACTGCCAAATAAGTCGGAAAGTACCGACCAGTCGAGTAGAGGTACCAGTGACGGACTGCTAAATGAAACGTCAAGTGCGGAGTGTGTACCATAGGCAGATGATAAGTAAGTAGGCACGCCAGTGTTTAATATGACTAGGCCGGACATATGGCAAACGTCTGCTACAAGGCACCCACGGGCATCGTCAATGTCGGAGCCCCAATGAGAGTGCTTGGCATTCAGATCGCCGAGAAAGATGAGCGGTGGCGGAATCTGTGCCAAGAGAGCCCGAAGATCGTTCGTGTGTACGACACTGACCGGTGGCAGATAGACATTGCAAAGGGAGAAACAGAGGCTCTGCAGCTGCACACGCACCGCTACAGCTTGTAGCGGCGTGTTGAGTGGCACACTGGTGGCAGAGATATCATGCGCCACCAGGATAGCAACACCCCCGCTGGCTCGCCTATCAGCTGCAGAGTCATGTCTATATGCCGAAAAACCACGAAGTTGTAATGCGTGGTTAGGGTGCAAGTGCGTTTCTTGTAGACAGACGATTGATGGAGACCGTTGCGAAACGAGATGCTGTACGTCCGGAACACGTGCCCGGAACCCATTAACATTCCACTGGATTATTTCCATGGTAAAGAAGAATTAGGGATTCGTCTTCATCTTTTTCTTTTTCATCTTTACCTTAACCGACTTCGGACGGGGTAGGTTAAATTCGCCATCGCCTGGTGACTCCGCCGACGTCCGGGAGTCTGAAGATCCCCGGCGGCTCACTGAACGAGAGCGGGAGCGGGACTTCATGGACGATGTGCGACTGCTGGCAATCATCTGCTGGCAATCATAAACTCCTGAATGAAAAGTGGTAGGCGTCCACGTATGTTCCAGGCATACAGGGAACGTAGAATCCCTGCTCGCCAGCACGTATCATAAGCCTTCTCAAGATCGAAAAATATGCCAACGGTTTGACAGTTCTTCATAAAGCCGTCCATTATCTGTGTCGATATTGACACAAGATGGTCAACAGTTGAACGGCGTCGTCGAAAACCACACTGGATGTTAGTCAGTAGGTTACGACTTTCTAACCACCATACCAATCGTCCATTGATCATGCGTTCCATCACCTTGCAAACGCAACTGGTGAGGGAAATAGGACGATAGCTCGAGGGAAGATGACGGTCCTTCCCAGCCTTCAAGATGGGAATAACGGTGGCCTCCCGCCAATTTTCTGGGAGTATACTGTCCACCCAAACACGGTTATAGACCTCGAGCAGGAATGCCTTACCTTCAGGAGAGAGCTGTTGTAACATTTGTACATGAATACCGTCCGGTCCTGGTGCAGAACATCGCGAAGATTTCAGGGAATACTCCAGCTCTGCCATGGTGAAAAGGCGATTGTAATCTTCTACGTTTCTAGAACGAAACGAGAAGCCTTGAGATTCCACCTGAGTTTTAATTGGAAGGAACTCAGGGGAGTAGTTTTCCGAGCTAGACACTTGTGCGAAAGCACTGCCAAAGGTATTAGCCACTTCAAATGAATCAACAACAGCTCCTGTGGCTGTTTTTAGTCCCGCTATTGGTATTTGGGTCGTTTTAGCTGCAACACGCCTTAATCTATCCCACACAACCGAGGAAGGTGTGTGTCGGTTAAATGAAGCTACAAATTTGCTCCATGATGACTTTTTGCTATCCTTAATGACTTGTCTGGACCTGGCGCGCATTTTCTTGTACTCGATTAGGTTCTCCAAAGTAGGGTGACGTTGGAAAACCCTAAGTGCACGCCTTCGAGCACGAATGGCATTCCGACATTCTTCCGTCCACCAGGGAACGGGAAATCGACGGGGGTGTGTAGTCGACCGCGGAATCGATTGTTCAGCAGCAGAGAGAATCGTCTCCGTGAGATGCTGCGCCAAATTATTTACTGAGTCATGCTCGTTGTAGGTAAAGACAGCCAACTGGGTGTAAAGGTTCCAGTTCGCATGGTCCAAACGCCACCTGGGCATACGTGTGGAGTATGTATGTTGCGTCAAGAGACTAATAAGACATGGGAAGTGGTCACTAGAGTGTAAATCAGAGACGACATTCCATTGTAAGGAGACTGCCAACTGAGGTGAACAAACTGCAAGATCAAGGTGTGAGAAGGTGCTGTGGGAGTCCGAAATGAATGTAGGCTCTCCAGTGTTGAGGAGAGCTAGGTTGTGACTGTCCAAGAAATCGGAAATGAGTTTACCTCTCGCACAGGCGCGACTTGAACCCCAAAGTGGGTGGTGCGCATTGAAGTCTCCCACCAACAGAAACGGTGTTGGCAACTGGGAAACTAGATCTTCTAAATCAATGTGCGAGAGGTCATGTGACGGAGGCAAATAAATATTACAGATGGTGAAATGGATGTCTGGCAGTACAATCCTTATTGCAACTGATTGGATATCAGACTGTATTGGTACAATTTGCATATATATGTCATCTCTCACAAGTATCATAGCGCCGCCATGTGCCGGAACACCCTCTTCTGGTGTAACATCACACCGTACTGGGGTGTATCGTCTTAGATAGAAAGCGTCTTGAGGACGCAGCTTAGTCTCTTGCAAACATGCGACCAGAGGTTCGTTGTCTTTGAGCAAGAGCTCAAGTTCTGGCCTTTGAGTTCGAATGCCACGTACGTTCCATTGTAGGATAGTCATATTGCATTGTGTGTGGGATAGGTAATTCCAAGATAAATTTATGAAGGACCGCTTTTTCCGAGTAAGGGTCGGCTCGGTTTTTTCTAATTCTTTTGTTCAGGAGGAGGGAGTACCTCAGGGTTCGGTGCTAAGTGTCACGCTCTTTGCTATAGCAATTAACTCCATCTGGAAATGTGTTCCACCTGGAGTTTCGTCATGCCTATTCGTAGACGACTTCGCTGTCTATTGCACTTCTCAGCGCACGGCGTTTTTACAACGGCGCCTGCAGCAATGTTTGGACAACCTCAGAGAATGGAGCGTGAAAAACGGCTTCCGTTTCTCAACTGAGAAGACAATCTGCGTTAATTTCTGGCGCCGTAGGAGACGATTACCACCTTCGCTCCGATTTGGTCCAGATTCACTTCCCTTCGCAGAAGAGACGCGCTTCCTGGGTTTGATCTTAGACAGGAAGCTTAGTTGGTCGTCGCATATTGCACAGCTAAGAGCGAGATGTGACCGTTCCCTAAATATTATGCGAGTACTGAATGGCAAATCGTGGGGAGCGGATCGGACAATTTTGTTGCGAATATATCGCGCATTGGTCCGATCCAAGCTAGACTATGGGTGTATTGTTTATTCGTCAGCACGACCATCTGTGCTGAGAAGATTAGACGTGGTCCACAATCGGGGCATCCGCATTGCAACAGGAGCTTTTCCAACAAGCCCAGTGGTGAGCCTTTACGCCGAGTCCGCAGAAGCTCCTCTGCAATATCGGCGTGAGATTCTCTTGGCAAATTATGGTTGTGCGCTTAGATGTATGCCTAAGCACCCAACGTTCGCTTCTTTTTTCACCACCACGCTAAGAGAACGATATAGAAATAGCTCCCTTAGTCCAAAACCTGCGGGGTTCCGTTTCCAAGAGCTCCTAGTGAAGCTTGGAGTGGAACTGCCTGTGATGTTCGCCAAGGGTGAGAGACTTTACCCCCCTTGGCTATCTGGTACGCCCCATGTAGATCTTGGGATGACCATACACCAGAAGTCCACGATGCCTATTTCAAGTATCCGCACGTGTTTCTTAGAATTTTTGTCAGGTTACTCTGACCGTAGGCATATTTACACCGATGGATCAAAGAACACCAACGGTGTTGGATGTGCTTATGTTTATGGAACCGAACCATATACATTCGGTTTTCCAAATAGCACTTCCATTTTTACTGCAGAGCTTTATGCAATTTATCGAGCCGTTTTGTATGTTCGCCGTCGTAAATTAGGTGACTGCCTGATTTTGAGCGATTCCCTTAGTGCACTGCAGAGCCTTTGTCAGTTGTACAACCCCCACCCTATTGTACAACGTATCCAGGATGCCCTCCATGTTTTACACGCTTCTGGTGTTGATGTGGTGTGTGCATGGATTCCTGGTCACGTAGGTTTGCCTGGGAATGAAATGGCAGATTTAGCAGCAAAGACGGCAACTACAGAACCCAGAATTATCATCTCACGTGTTACTTCGGAAGACTTTAGGCTTGAAGTGCGGAGAGCGGTGCTGTCGTCCTGGCACGACGAGTGGTCAGCTCTCCGCGGTAATAAGCTTAGAGAAGTGAAAGAACTTCCGATAAACTGGGTAACTTCCTGTCGCACATCTCGTCGCGAGGAGGTTAGTTTGGCTCGATTAAGAATAGGGCACTGCAATTTTTCGCATGGTTACCTATTTAAAAGGGACCCTGCGCCTCTATGTCCGCTGTGTGACAACGTTTTGTCGGTTCGCCACGTGCTCCTAGAGTGTTACTCTCTAGCGCACCTTCGGGATTCTCTGC
Source organism: Tenodera sinensis (assembly GCA_030765045.1). NCBI lineage: Eukaryota > Metazoa > Arthropoda > Insecta > Mantodea > Mantidae > Tenodera > Tenodera sinensis. Next base: position 190,090,890 of record CM060961.1, read on the forward strand.
AGCTGCCTGCCAGACTTGCAGAGGTCTTAGCGGACGACAAAACAGCGGTTGATAGAGTTTTTAATATTTTAGCGCAGTGCAATATAAATTTGAGGATTTAAAATTTTTAATTATCTGTTTCTGATTTTGGACATATTTATCACTTTGTTTCATATCTGGCTATTGCCACTGCTTTTTACCTTTGTATATTTTTCTTGTTGCTAGTATTTTTATTTTTTGAGTGAAATTTATATCTGGCTATTGCCATGAGTCTCTTAAGGGCGCTAATGACCTAGAAGTTGAGCGCCCTTAAACCAAATCCAAATCCAAATCCAAGATAAATCTTCATTACTTTGGAGCAGGCGGTTGTCGAACTAATTTAGCCCTTTTCTCTCTTGGGCTGACGTTCTTTTCGGACGCTTTTTCGCGCCTCTTTTCCACTGGGGGTCTTCCAGTGTGGGCAGATTCTAGTTCCATGTCCTCTGCCGAGGACGTGCGTCTTCCCATAGCAAACTTGGGTTCGAGTGTCTCGAACCGGTTGCTAATGGGGACCGGCGAAGATGAAAGACGCCGGTCTGAGTCCACCCCTGAGGATTCCCCAGAAGAGGATCTTCGAGGGGATCTCCTTGGACTCTTATATCCCTTTGATGTACTGGGATGAGCCTTATCTTCCTTGAGGAAATCGTTCTTTGTGTAGTTCTTCTTAAATTTTATCGGCGAGGCATTGTAAATAACAGGTTTACTAGTCTTCTGTGTCGAGTTTGGCATTTTCGTTGGTGATCGAACAGTTGAATTTTTTTCACCAACAGATTTTGTACACGTTGATACAGATGTGCGCGCTGATGTTGAGGGCTTTGGTATAGAGCTGCGGGCAACAAGTGTTTTTTCGGAAATTGTTGCCCCATTGAAATCGCTGGTCTGAGTTGCGATCTCTCTGCTTGCTACCGCTTTAGCTGCAACTGAGCTATAGGTTCCAGATCTAGGAACAGAGGGTTGGCGTAGACGCAAGATTTTCCGAGCTTCTGAGAAGGGCACCTTCTCTTTGACTCGTATCTCTTGGATCGCTCTTTCCTCTACAAAGCGGGGGCAGTCTCGGGAACTAGATGGATGTTCACCTCTGCAGTTCACACATGTAGGAGCTGTAGTACATGCACCATCGTGGGATTCATCTCCACATTGAGGGCATGTAGCTAGTCCCTTACAAAGCTCGCTGGTATGTCCAAAGCGCTGGCACTTAAAACACCTGAGTGGGTTCGGGATGAACGGCCTAACTTCGATGGATTCATACCCTGCCTTAATCCTTTGCGGGAGATCTACCCGATCAAAGGTCAGGAACAGGGTATTAGTTGGCTTTAACTCACCACCTTCTTTACGTTGAACCCGGTAAACGTGTATGACGCCTTGCTCCGTCAGATTCTCTTGAATCTCCTCATTGGATAATCCTTCCAATGCACGGGTGTTTATCACACCGCGCGAGGAGTTCAAGGTTCTGTGCATCTCGACACGTACAGGATAACTTGCTAGCATGTTCGCTTTCAGTATTTTAGCTGCCTGGGTAGCTGAATGTGCTTCAACCAGGAGCGTGCCATTTCGAGATCTAGTGCATGACTTGACTGGACCAGCAATGTTATCTAAACCCTTTTGGATAGTAAATGGGCTCACCGACAAAAATTTCTTATCTCCCTCAGTTCGAGATATAACTAAGTAGCGAGGACCACTCGACTCAGCTACTTCCTTTACAGAAACTTTAAAATTTTTTTTGTTATGAGTTTTTTGTGAACTCATGGCGATGTCATCCTCCACCATTGCAGATGTCTCCGATGGCATGCTCACTTCCTGGGCGCCACCCCGGCTTAGGTGAGAGTCCTGGCCTGGACCTTGCTCACCCTAGGGTCTCACCTCCCAATGTATAGACAGAGGGACCCAATCGCCTTCAGGAGTGCATCAGCTCATGCAATGGCCCCTCCCCGGGACTGACCTTTATCAGCGGATACGCACACAGATCCTACATGATAACCAGGGGCTGGGACTTACGCGATTACCCAGTCACCCCTTGCGTCACCCCATCCTCCAACCCGCGCGTAGGTTATCCGTCAGACTGTGTACAGGGAGGTAATAGGTGGGAGGTCAAACACAAAAGTGGACCAAAGTTGATTGGGCGTTTGGCATGTGCCCTCTCACCTCTTGGAGGAGCCCAGTCGAGAGTATGGCTCGGGGCCCCGGGTGCGCCAAACCCGGACCTACCGTGGTAGGTTCCAGTGGGGGAGTTTGATTTCGGAGTCCTCTTCTCCTAGATGAGTTGTCGACCAAGACTAACGAGCCTCATCTACCCGTTGGAATGTTCTTAGCTTCCCCTCACCTCTTGCCTACCAGTGGTCACAAAGACACACGTAGCAGGCCGTCTGGTTCGGGTACTGAGCCCCTCCGCCACGGCAAGGCGACACTCCTTCGGAGGGGCCTTTTGAACATTACTGGTATAAATTCGCAAGTATTGTTCTCCTTTACAAAGCCAGAGGCAACTTCACGAAGACGTATTTACCTCAAGAAGCTAGCAGAAAGTCTTATGAAAGAACAACTCGCATCTAGAACCCAACTCAAATCGCTGCCAGCCGATCTCACCGTATTTCTTATGCAGTTCCGTGGAGAAGCATCGTCTTCTGAAGATAAGATCCTTGAACCTCCGGCAAAGAAACGTGGGACATGTATCCTTTGTGGACGTCAAAAAAATTCCTCAACTTCCATTAAATGTGATCGATGCGGAAACTTTGCTTGTAAAAGTCATACTAAGAAACAAATTGTATGTGAAAAGTGTTATGAAAGTGAATGTGTTTCAGAATAGCTGGATAAAATGGTATCATAGAGAACTAAAAGAGCTAAGTTTTTGTTATACGATGTGATAATAGTTGTATTGAACCGTTTGATTCAATATATTAACCAGCTTGTTTATCATACGCTTGCCATCATTTAAAAATGTCCATGTTGTAAATTTTACAACGCGCGCCTGCTCATGTGACAAAATTAGGCGCGCCTGCCGGAAGGTTAATTGTGTTATTTTTATATACCAAATTTTATTTTTAAAGTATTACAATACATCATACTACATTTCAAAAACATGAGTTATGTAAGTTGCAGAAAATAAACTAATACTACGAATGTTCAAAATGTGAAAGGCTAATTATTCTTATATTTGAACATAAAGTTAACAATAAACTTCATCAGTTTTTATGAAATTATAAACATTATTACAATGAATCAGTTATTTGAACTAAATAATTGTATGTGCGTGTGCCTGTGATATACTTGAGAGTTTTCACTGAAAATTCTCAGCACACTTCTTGCAAACCTGTCCGGCATGCTCTAAACAATAGTACATTTCACATTTCTTGCAGCAATATCTTGAAAGTCGCTTCTTTCTGGAATCTACAAGGCAAGTCTTCCAAACTTTGCGCTTATTTTCAGCAGAAGGACCTGAAGAATCTACATCACGGAGTTCTGTCGCAGCTTCGCAATCTATGTCACTTTCATAATCAACAAAATCTTCATTATTATCTTCATTTTCATCCCAGAGTATTGTTAGGGCTTTCTGTAGCTCGTTAGGTTTACACAGATTGAGTACTACTTGCTTCTTAGACATTATGGGACGTAAAAACGTGACCAGCAGAAAAAAAACCACAGAAACAATGAGGTACGTGAGCGGGCGCAATATATTTCACAGATACTTTTGCTTGATAATCGAACGAAACAACAAGCAGCTGTCCAATAATGAACTAGGAAGTGCTACAGTGTGTTTTAGGAAGCTACAATGACTTGCATTAATTTAGCATAAACAGTTGCGTCATATTGTTTAAAAAAGCGGGAGAGGTATCTCTCAGATATATTGCGCCCGACGGAGGGTTAGTTTAAGTGTATTATGCTAATTGCAATGAATAATTGGTTGCGTTGTTCGAAGTCGGCGGTAAAACACTGTAATAAAACTTCCTATTGAGCACCAGTGTCCCCAATTGGGAACACATTACTTTCTATAGAGAAAAACAAAAAAATGTCAAAGTACTTCCACAATTCTCTTAATTGTACACCAAATATACAAAATATAACCAAAAATTCCTAATTTGCACATCTAAAGACAGTTCAGTGTGCAAAAGGTTAAAGATATACCTGAAAGTGATGAAGTGAAAGCATGTTTCAAGGAAATAGTCAAAGAAAATTGTTTAATTCTTTAAGTTCTAGCACCAGATGAACTTCCAGTGATTCAGTATTGTAAATTAACTCATAACCGACGAGTGAAGAGTCTATGTATCTAGCTCTTTCAAATAACAGGGAAAAGTGTAATACATATTTATTTTGTGTTAAAATTAATAAGCTTTACTCATTTATCTCCAACTCATAACAGCTGGAGAGACACATTGCACACGTTCTCCAACATTTTCAATGCAGTCTTTGAAAGTTGGCCTTGCATGTTGTGCCCCCAATTCTGAAGTTAAAAGTGGTATACAGCCCAAGTTATTCCAGTTTTACCTGGATCTGTGTATCTGAAGCATATTGATTATGGTAAAATTGATGTGTCTGTCGTGATTGTGGAAAATTGAACGCGATCTCTCTGAAATGCACATGCAAGCTGTAGAATATTTAAGTGGATTTGAAAAAATGAAAAGTGATATCCTGGTAACAATATTTAATGAGCTGATTGCAGCAGAAACATTAAAATCTGTACTGAGAAGATACAGTCCATAATCCAGGCATTTGCATGGCAATAGGAGCTTTTCCAACTAACCCCGTTGTGAGCCTTTAGGCCGAATCCGTAGAACCTCCTCTGTAATATTGGCGTGAAATTTTCTTAGGCGATTACGATTGTGCGCTTAGATGTACACCTATGCACCCAAGTTTCGTTTCCTCTTTCATCACCATGCTAAACAAACGGTATATCAAGAGCTCCATTACTACGAGGCCAGAGGGTTTTGTTTCCGGGAGCTTCTTAAGAACCTGGCTATTGAAATGCCTAACATGCTTCTCTATTGGGAAAGGTCTACCCCACTTGGATACGAGACACGAATCATGTGAGTGAGTGAGTTTTCTTTAAGGGCCCGTCGACAACTAGGTAATTAGGGCCCGAAGTGCAAACATAAAACAGGCCACAAAAAAACATCACCCTAAGAAGCTAAAAAGTGACAATTGAAATAACGAAAAAATGTTAAAAGATCTAAAAACGTTAAAGGTTAAAAAAACTTGTAAAAAGTAACTTTCTAAAATCGAAAGCTGATAAAACCTTTAAAAGGTAAAAAACGAAATCGAGTAAAAACATCCTAAAAGTCTATCCGCCAAGATAAAAGAAACGTTACACCTGCTTACCAAAATCGATACTGGCAACAAACCGCAGTACTGCATTTACAGCTATGGGTCGTTGCCTAACACGGTGCACAGTGTAGACCCAGGCCAAGGGACTGGCGCTCACGAGCATACCGCGGACAATCAATAAGGACGTGTGCGACGGAGAGTGACACATTGCACGTCGCACAGACTGGCTCCGGATCACCGCGCAAAAGGTGTGCATGCGTGGCTCGAGTGTGGCCTATCCTCAGGCGGGTTAAAATCACCTCCTCACGCCTGGAATCCCTGCAAGATGTTTGCCAGGGTTGTACCGTGTCCTTGATTGTCCATAACTGAGTGCCACCTAACGCTTCCCAAGACTCCTACCAGACAGCATATAGATGGCGACGGAAGTTCTTCTGGGCGTCTATATAAGGGAGCGTACGTGTGCAATACTCCGGCAGGCGACATGCAGACCTAGCAGCTGCCTGCGCCGTCTCGTTGCTGGGAACCAGGTAAAAACGAACTGGTATCCGCGAGATAAGAACTGAGATAAGAGTGTCTGTATTTTAATAATGAATATCGAGTTGCCAACAAATTGTTGCAGCGCACGAATCATGTGGAACTTGGAATGGCCGTGTACCGGAAGTCCACGCACCTACGAGAATCGATACAGCTGCCCGACAGTTTTGCAAAGGTCCTGACGGACGATAAGTAAATGTTCGAAAGGGTTTTGAAGTTCTTAGCAGGTATCAACATGATCTTGAGAATTGAAAACTTTAGATCTCTAATTTTTATACTCTTTAGATATCTTTGTCACTTTATTTTAATTGACTTTTGCCTCTCTATTTTGTATATTTATGATCCTTTTTACTTGTAGTTTTATTTTCTACTGAAGTTTATATCTGACTTTTGCAATGAGCAGTTTTTAAGGGCGCTGAACCAAATAGTTGAAAGCCCTTAATGGCTTTTTTAACTCATTTTGAAAATGCTCTATTATGATAGGTTCTCGTTCAACTGGAGTTTTTGGAGGGTGTGTGTGTGTCCCTTCAGAAAGTTAATAAACTATGTAGAAACCTGGTGAAATTCTCAGTGTAAAAGTACGGTCGTTTTGGAATAGATTTATATTTCGAACATCTTTTGCTCCTTAAGCCACTTATTCATTGAGATGTTACGGCACCATCTGTGTTCATGAGTGAAGCGTAGAGTATACATCTAGTTAGACTCACGGTACGCCTTTCTTAATGGGTGCATACATTAAACAAAAAATAAATAAAAACTGGAACAGGTGATTCACCTGGTATATATAGCGAGTGTTCCCGAATCACCGTCACTTTGTTCAAATAGGACATCCACATGGATATGCAAGTGAGGTAAAATACCTGTGCTGTAGTAACGTTGCATTACCTTGCTTGTGTTTCAATTGTCTTCTGTACAAGATTTTGGTATTACATATGCTAAGAGACTTGGTCTCGTATTTCTTTCAGACTGTTCCTCCTCCATGGACGCACTTACCACATTTGAACTCTTATCGCAATATATTTCTAGTACTGGATCATCCATATATTGTGTCACCACACTTGAGACGAGGTTGCACTCGGCAACAAGAACAGCATTCGTGTGTAGAGCAGGGGGCCATTTGTCACAATAATTGATTTATTCAAGGTATTGCAATGCAGTTTGCTTCGTGTTTTGGTTGGAGAATACGGTGAGGATAACGGCAAATACTATGCCTAATTATTTCATTTCACGTGATTGTTTATGACTCATATGTCCATAGGTTCGTGCTGTCAAGAATTATTTGAAGATCATTTGAGGTTTATAACTATCATTCATGGGATCATTAAAATATATATATAAAACGAACACACACACACACACACACACGCACACACACACACACACACACACACACACACGCACGCACACAAAGCCAACTTAATAACATTCGATAGGAGTTCAATTCAATTTCTCATAGAGGGCTAAGGAATTTACTGGATAATTTCATAAGATGAAACCAAAAATGTACTGAAAACGAAGGCAAGGGTTTCCAGCATCTTGTTTATTGAGTATATACCTACAAGTGAGTGAGTGAGTATTGTTTAAGGGCCCATCGACAACTAGGTCATTAGGGCCCTAAGTTCACAGAATAAAACAAGCCAACAATAAAACCTCACCCTAAAAAGCTAAAAGGTGAAAGTTAAAATAACTTAAAAAAGGTTAAAAAGTCTAAAACCGAGAGCTAAAACAGTTAAAAGTTAAACAACTGGTAAAAACGTAGACTTATAAAACTTAAAACTGATAAAATCTTTAAAAGGTAAAAACCAGAATAACATCCAAAGTAAAAACAACTAAAAGTCAATATCCGCCAATATAAAAGCACCTTACACTTGCTTGCAAAAATCAATCTTGGCAACAAACCGCAGTGCTGTGTTGACAGCTACTGCGTCGTTGCCTAAAACAGAGCACAGTGTAAGGCCCAGGCCTAGGGACTGACGCTCATGACCGTATTGCGGACAATCAAGAAGGACATGTGCGACGGAGAGTGGAACATTGCACGTCGCACAGACAGGCTCCGGATCACCACGCAAAAGATGTCCATGCGTGGCTCGAGTGTGGCCTATCCTCAGGCGGGTTAAAATCACTTCCTCACGCCTGGAATTCCTGCAGCTGGTCTGCCAGGGTTGTACAGTGTCCTTTATTGTCCGTAACTGAGTGCCAGCTAACGCTTCCCAAGATTGCTGCCAGTGGGTAAATAGATGGCGGCGAAAGTATTTCTGCACATCTACATAGGGTAGCGCACGGGTGGAGTATTCCGGGAGGCGGCATGCAGACTTTGCAGCCGCATCCGCCGCCTCGTTGCCCGGAATACCCACATGGCCTGGGATCCACGTAAAAACAAACTGGTATCCGCGAGACAGTAGTTGCGAGATCAACGTATGAATTTTAATAATCAATGCCGAGGTGCCGATAAACTGTTGCAGGGCCTGGAGGGCGCTAAAAGAGTCGGAACAGATAATAAAACTTCCAGGACCTGAACTGGAGATAAAAAGCAGGAAATAAAATATGGCAAACAGCTCGGCGGTAAATACTGAACTGGCGTCTGGAAGGCGGTACTTGCGAACGTCGCCATGGTATACAAAAGCGGAACCCGTCGCACTACCCATCCGTGAGCCATCAGTAAATACCGGAGTATGAGTCCGGTATCGGCCCAGAACTGCGGTGAAAAGTTGGTGAAACACCGAGTGAGGGGTAGCTAACTTCGCACTGCTCGACAGCTCCAGGTCAAAGCGTGCACGCTGGAGCTGCCATGGAGGGTATCGGCCATGCGAATGCCGCTCTACGGCTGGCAAGCGTAGATCGTGTGCGGTCAGAAGTTCTCGAAACCTGATGCCGCTTGGACGGGAGATAGTTGTATTCCGCGTATAACGGTACACTAGGTCTGGACGCAATACAGGTGGAAACGAAGGATGACCTGGATGAGCGGCCAACCTTGCCACGTAGGAACATAGTAACAACGAGCGTCGGGCAGACAGTGGGGGTTCGCCAGAATCAGCATACAGACAGTCCACTCTACTTGTACGGAAAGCCCCAGTAGCGAGACGGATACCAGTGTGATGTATTGTATCTAAAAGGCGGAGTTTAGAGGCGGATGCGGAGCCATAGATAAAACAGCCGTAGTCTAGTTTGGACCGGACCAGTGAACGATACAACCTCAACATGACCGTGCGATCGCCGCCCCAAGATACCCCAGATAAAACCCGGAGCACCCGAAGCGAACGATCGCAGGAAGCACGCAGATAACGAATATGGTGCTCCCATGTATGTTTGCTGTCGAGGTGTAAGCCCAAGAATTTCAGGTGCGGAACAAATGGAAGACGCGTGCCACGCAAATAAAGATCAGGGGCCGGGTGTACGCCACGAAGTCGATGGAAGTGGACACATTGTGTTTTCGTAGGGGAGAACTGAAAGCCGGTGCGAAATGCCCACTCGGCGATGGATGTTATAGCTAGCTGCAGTTGACGCTCGATGTGCTCTAAACTATGAGAGCGATAGTATATCGCAAAGTCGTCAACATACAGTGACATTGGTATTCCCCTACGAACAACACTGGCAATGCCGTTGATGGCCACGGCGAAAAGTGTTACACTCAGAATCGACCCCTGGGGTACACCATTCTCCTGGATTCGTTCTTGTGAAAGCGTATGGCCAATGCGGACACGAAATCGGCGAAGTTGTAAAAAATTAAGAACAAAGAGAGCTAGATGGCCACGTAAACCGTAGTCGTGTAAACTACGGAGGATACCATAGCGCCATGTAGTGTCGTAGGCCTTCTGCAGGTCGAAGAACACCCCCACGACATGCTGCTTCATGAGAAAGGCATTCTGGATGTAGGCCTCCATGCGAGTAAGGTTATCGACACTCGAGCGATGACGACGAAAGCCGCACTGAACGTTGCTCAGCAGGTTATTCGTCTCTAGCCACCACACTAAGCGAGTGTTAATCATTCGTTCCATGGTCTTACAAACGACACTCGTCAGGCAGATAGGACGGTAGCTAGAGGGAAGTGTCCGGTCCTTCCCCGGCCGGGGGATAGGGATGACAGTACCCTCGCGCCAGGAAGAAGGGAAAACCTGCTGAAGCCAGATGCGGTTGTACATGTTCAGCAGGAAGGTCAACGCCTCAGGTGGAAGATGAAGCAGCATTTGTCGGTGAATGTCATCAGGCCCAGGAGAAGAGTCCTTCGCGAGAGACAAAGCATGGGCTAGCTCCGCCTCCGTAAAATGAGCGTTGTACGGTTCACTAGAGTCACTTTTAAAATTGAGGACTACCCGCTCCGCAGATTCCTTGACGGGTAAAAAGGTAGTGTGGTAGCTTTGGGTTTGGCTATCAGCAGCGAAAGCGTCTGCGAGGGCGTCGGCGATATCCTGCTCGTGGGTGTAAGAGCGTCCCTGCACGGCAAGACCGGGTATTATCGTCCGGCGACACTTGCCGTACATACGCCGAACCGCAGTCCACACCCTTTGTGTTGAAGTGCGTCGAGAGATGGAAGAGACGTAAGTTACCCAGGATGTGCGTTTTGCACTGCGAAGTACAAAACGCGCCCGGGCACGCACTCGCTTAAAGGTAATAAAGTTCTCTTCCGTAGGATGTGCACTGAAAACTCGCAAGGCCCGTTTGCGGGCTTTAACAGCCAAACGACATTCCTCGGACCACCAAGGCACAGGAAGATGACGAGGTGTAGTAGAACCGCGAGGAATGCTGGAATTTGCTGCAAGCAGGACAGAACATGTAAAATACTCCACCATGTTGTCGATGGTGGTAAAACCATCGTCGGTAAGGTGAATGAGGGAACGAAATTTCCCCCAGTCAGCCTTGGAAATAATCCAGTGAGGGTGTCGTGTTGGAATAGTATGGAAACCAGATATGTGAATGTTAATGGGAAAATGATCACTGCCAAAGAGGTCGGAGAGCACCGACCAATCAATGAGTGGTACCAATGACGGGCTACAGAAGCTAACGTCTAAGGCGGAGTACGTACCATAGGCAGATGATAAAAAGGTAGGGGCACCAGTGTTCAACAAAAGGAGGCCGGACATATCGCAAACGTCTCCTACAAGGCATCCGCGAGCATCGTCAGTGTCGGAGCCCCATGAAGAGTGTTTGGCATTCAGATCACCAAGGAAGATAAAGGGTGGCGGAATCTGAGCCAAAAGAGCTCGAAGGTCGTTCTCGTGTACAACACTGACCGGTGGCAGATAGACATTGCAAATTGACAGACTTAAGCCCTGCAACTGGACACGCACAGCCACAGCTTGCAGCGGCGTGTTTAGCGGGATGCTTGTGGCAGAGATGGTATGCGCCACCAAAGTAGCAACTCCTCCGCTTGCTCGTCGATCAGCTGCAGAGTCATGCCTAAAAGCCGAAAAACCACGAAGATGTAATGCGTGATTAGGGTGCAAATATGTTTCTTGTAGGCAGACGATTGATGGAGAGCGTTGCGCAACGAGATGCTGTATGTCCGGAACACGTGCCCGGAACCCATTAACATTCCACTGGATTATTTCCATGGTAAAGAAGAATTAGTGATTCGTCTTCATCTTTTTCTTCTTCATCTTTACCTTAACCGACTTTGGACGGGGTAGGTTAATTTCGTCATCCCCTAGTGACTCCTCGGATGTACGGGAGTCTGAAGATCCCCTGCGGCTCGCGGAACGGGAGCGGGAGCGGGACTTCATTGATGACGTGTGGCTGCTGGCGCGAACATCAGGCCTAGAGGAATGGCTATCAACAGGCTGGCTACGACTTGTGGACGCCTTGTGAGCTGGTGTCTGCACGGCTGTAGATGTTGTAGCTTTTGCAGGTGTGGCACGAGACAGTGGAACAATACTCGCTGGTAGGTCTGTCTGTGTGGAGGCATCTGATACAGGGACATGCTGTATCGCTACGGTGTTAACAGGAGCGCGTCGGGCAGCCAAGGCATAACCTGTGGTGGTCGCAGGTTGCAGCTGCTCAAAGCGACGACGCGCCTCTGGAAATGTAAGATGTTCTTTCACGCGTAGCTCCTGTATACATTTTTCATCCAGAAACTTCGCACACTGACGCGAGCTAGATGGATGACCGGCTCCACAGTTAACACAATGAGGGTCACGGGTACAAGCCGTGCCCTCATGAGGTGATAGGCCACAACGCTCACAAACGGCAGGATGGTTGCACGCGGTCTTAGTATGTCCGAACTTCTGACACTGAAAACAGCGCATAGGGTTCGGGACATATTGACGTACGGCGGCACGCTCGTACCCGCAGAAGATGTATTCTGGCAACTGTGTGCCCTTAAAAGTGAGGAAAACCGTACGTAAATCAATCACTTTACCATCCTGCTTTCTTGTCAGACGGTACGCTTGACACACACGCTGGTCAGAGAGGCAAGTAACAATCTCCTCGTTTGACAGACCGTCCAGACTGGATGTGGTGACAACTCCTCTGCATGAGTTTAGAGATTTATGTGGGGCTACCCGGATGGGGTAGGAGCCCAACAAAGTGGCTTTCAACAATTTCTGGCACTGGTCTGCGGTGGTCACTTCTACCAAAAGCGTACCGTCTCGTACTCGGGTGGCGTTTTTAACAAGGCCACAGATCCTGTCGAGTTCTTTCTTTATGTAAAAGGGGCTAAGATCCTTCATCGTTTTCCTTTCACTGGCCAAGGTCAAGACTAGAAAACTGTCGAAATGAGAGGGTTTGCGCGGATGCATGTTGAAATCGGACCCCCATCCGGAACCGTCGGCGTCAGCCTGCCATCCGGGGGTCAAAGAAAAGAAAGACACCAAAATCTCCACGGTCTGTGCCGCCATGGAGACCCCTCCATGACTGACCTCAAGGCGTACTTCAGAGGAGCTACCCTCCGATCTCCACTGCTTGTCCGCATGGGTAAACCGTTCACCACGTGACACCCCGGTTTTATGCCCCCACCACAGCAATAACCGCCTGTGGCTCCCCGCTTTAGCACACGCTGCCTCAACGGAGTCAGCGTGGATTCAGGGGACTTCGGGTTGATTACACCGGGGCTCCGTCAGCGGTAACACGTCCGGCCGGTGATACTAACCCGACGGAACGCGGCCGTCGGGAGATTAACACCGGCCGTGCCCTCAAGGAGCTACGTGGGTGTACATGACGTGTGGACGGGCTCCGCACCTAAGGCTACACATGGGGGCAGTGTGAAGGGTCCGCACAACCTTCGCGCCTGAGACCTCCGAAGAGCACACAAGTCGGGGGCCGCGCTGAAAACCGTGGGACAGGACCACGGAGATAGGAAAGATCCCTGCTGGTGAGACAGGAGTTATAAATCTAGGAACTTACAAACTAATAATCAGAATAAACCTAGAAGAGGAAGAGGGTGATATAATAAGCAACATTAAACGTCACACGTGGCACAGTTAATGAAGGTGGAGGGGGTGAAATGATTGTGCGCAGCTCGGGGCCCCGGGTGCGCCAAACCCGGACCTACCGTGGTAGGTTCCCCTGGGGGAGTTTGATTTCGGAGTCCTCTTCTCCTAGATGAGTTGTCGACCAAGACTAACGAGCCTCATCTACCCGTTGGAATGTTCTTAGCTTCCCCTCACCTCTTGCCTACCAGTGGTCACAAAGACACACTTAGTAGGCCGTCTGGATCGGGTACTGAGCCCCTCCGCCACGACAAGGCGACACTCCTTCGGAGGGGTATACCTACAAGGTTCATTTGATTTGTTAGGCAGCTACTTTACTGTGACGCCAGCCGCGGCGCACAACAAAGAAGGGTCGGTGCCAAGCTATCTCACATCAACACCAGGCGCGGCACATTCAAAGCCACTCAAGATCAACTTACCCTACATCACTCACGCGAGCAAGTTTGTGACAAGAATCAGAGCAGCAGAACCAAAAGGGGTTTTCGAGATCATTGGCGAAGTGTCTGGCGGCCGACGTATTTGTAGAAGTTCCAGAAAAGTCTGGCATAGGTCATCCTCGCTATATAAGGCAGCAAGGCAATGAGAGTAGGGACTCAGTTTTTAGTGTTAGTGTGTGTCTGTGTCTGTGTATGTGTATGTGTCAGTCGTGTGTGAACGGTCGCGTCGAAAGGAAGATAGCAAAGCCGTTAATGGATGTCGAGTGACTATGGTCATAGCCAGCTGTGTAAGAGATAGAGACAGTGAAGAAAGACAAAGGAGTGAGACAAAGTTACGAGAAGAAAATATGTGAGTTGTAATATCGCGAAAGACAGTAAAATGTGTTAACGTCTGTAAAACAGGATTGTATTGTCCATTTAGCTAGAATAAAATAAAGTAAGCAAAAGTAATTAGACTGGACCAATTATTAAACAGCGGGTGCTTATATTAACCGGCAGATGGAAAGCGGGAAGCGATAGCTTAACGTCCAAGCAGGAACCTACCTCGCCTGCGGAGACACGACATATGGATGAGCCTGTACAATAGGAATACTGTAATACATAATAGTCATGTAAAATTGGTAAGAGTAGAGAAAGTCGTGCGGGTATCTACGTCAGTTTTTTTCTGTATCTTCTGATAATTATACGAATGACATTTAGCAGGTATATACCCAGAAGAGTTTGTGATCTTTTGCTTCACTATTCCAAAGCGCGAAGTTTCCCTATAACCACTTAAGGGAATGAAGTTAATTCTTTTAGCTGCTCGCTCTCTGCGAAATTAAAACAGTTGTAATAACCTGGAAATCTATATGGCAGATTTTAGGCTGATATGACTTGAAGTGGAATCCTGGAGACACAGAATACATTGCTGCTGTAACCTACAGGCAGGATATTCGTGTCATTTAGCCGTTACATTTGCTCACAGCGGGTAGCATTCACTCTCCCGCCCCCTGCTGCTCCCAAGAGAAATCAACAGCTTTGCACTGGAACAGTACGGAGGATTGTCTTCAGCAGCAGGCGATTAAACATACGAGCTCTGAGCATGGCTGTTATTCTCTGCAAACTCATTTATATCACTTCTTGGGATGGAATTTCAAATAAAACACTTCTTCTATAGCCTTACAAAAACGGTTGACAATCTTGGAACTCCTTTGTTAATTTAAATAATTCAATCCAATGATCGATCTAAAATACTGACAATATTAGTCCGAATACTTTTCTATCACTTTATTTTCTTCTAAAATGTTATCACAAACGCACTGTTTTCTTCTCATTGTTAACACAGTCTACAGACTTTCGTGCTATCACAACTCAACTTTTACTTCTCGTAACCTTTATTCAGTCCTTTCAGTGGTTGCCTTCATTGTCTCTGTTTCTCATACACTAATTACTACGTTACAACCACTCGACGCTCATTTAATCTTCTTCACAACGATCGACACGACGACACACGCACAGCTGTCACACACTCACTGACATACTGACCGGCTCATGTCCATAACTGCTTCTCTCTCGTCTCCTTATATAGCGGGGCTGATGTCACACGGACCTTTCTCGATCTTCAAAAATGTGACGCCGGTCACGCAGCTGGATCTTTCTCGATGGCTCCGGAGAAAACTCCCTTTTTGTGTAGCCGCTTCGATTGTTGTTACAAAAAATACCCGCGAGGCAGACAGACTTTAAACGCCTTTTCCCGCTCGCCGGTCCGGCATGCTGCATAAAGCAGCCCGAGAAAGAAATAGAGAGAGGGGGGGGGGGAGATGTAGGTTTCAGGGCGCTCAACTACATGGTCATCGGCATCAGGTATCCTAACAGATCCGACGCGATATGACTAAATAGTTAAAGAAATAGAAGGGGGGGGAAAAAAAAAAGAAAGAAAGAAATGGGAAAGCTTTGGAGCGGCTAAGTTTATGTACTGAAAGGAAAAGTTGTTTTTGATTTATGCCGTACAACGAGGAAAATGTTCCATGGCTTAGTTCTTAGTAATGTTTTAGGGCGCACAACTGCTGGGGTTATTAGCGCCCGGACAACACAAAAACTTAAAAAGTACAGGTGGATAACCTGTTGTCTAAAATGTTACGGGAATTAAAAAGTCACCAAGACAGTGCCAGTAATGCTAAAAGTAGAGCTAAAATTAACACTAAAACCCACATGTAGCTACGAAGGTAGCAAACTGCACATGTGATCAACTAAAAACTTAACATAAAACTAGCGGTTTAAACACGACCTCCTATACCACTGAGACGAATAAAACTTAAGAGACGCTCTACAGCACTGGAATTATCTGCCAGAACCTCGACCAGGGTAGCCGGCAGTCCTAGGGACACGCGAAAGTGAGATAAAAACTGGCACTGAATTAATACATGGCGTACCGTCAAAGGCTCGTTACAGTGATCACAAAGCGGCGCCGGGTCAGAAGATAAAAGGTGACCATGACTAAAACGACAGTGCCCGATACGAAGTCTAGCTAAAATTACTTCCTCGTGGCGACAAGCGCGAGAGGAAGTCCTCCAGGTAACCGGGAGGGGCTTAACCTCCCGAAGTTTGTTCCCCTGAACAGCACTCCACTTAGCACGCCACCGCGAAAGGATAACACTACGTAAAACGGTGCGAAAGTCTTCATAGGGAACACAAGAACTATAACACTTGGGACCTAAAACTGCTGCCTTCGCAGCAGCATCGGCAGCCTCATTCCCTGTAAGGCCTGCGTGTCCAGGCACCCATGCAAAGGACACGCTAATGCCAGCACCAGCGAGTGAGTGCAGGCTGTCCTGGACACGCTGCACGAGCGGATGGTAGCTGTACAGCATCCTTAGGCTCTGCAGAGCACTCAGGGAGTCGGAACAAATAACCCAGTGCTGCGAGGTTTGCCGATGAATATATAAAAGAGCTTGGTAAATACCAAACAGCTCAGCTGTAAAAATCGAGCACTGTGCTAACAGACGAAAGCTAAAACTCTGCCGATCATGGATAAAAGCACATCCTACTCCGCGATCATCCTTAGAGCCATCAGTGTATATAAAATTGCAGTGAGCAAAATTCGCTCTAAGAGAGGAAAAAGCCGAGCGAATGGACGATGCAGGCGTCGTCGACTTCGGCAGGGACAACAACTCCAGATCCACGGTAGGCGGCGAACCACGCCAGGGTGGAAATCTGGTTACTCCTCTGGAAAAGGTAGCCGGTAAGGTCATGTCCAATGCTCGAAGCAGGCAGCGAAACCGAACGCCCGGAGGGAGTAGGGCCAGGGGGCGAGCCGAGTATTGACGGTCCAAGGAATCGTTAAAAAACATGGTATAAGACGGATGTCCCGGCAGACTAGAAAGACTGCAAGCGTAACTACAAAGAAGGACATCACGCCGAAAAGAAAGCGGAGGTTCGGCAGCTTCCGCACACAAGCTAATAACTGGACTCGTTGGAAAAGCACCAATACTCAACTTGATACCACGGTGATGAATCGGATCGAGACGCTTTAGAATAGACGGCCGAGCCGACGAGTAAATAATAGAACCATAATCAAGTTTCGATCGGACAAGAGAGCGATATAACCGTAAAAGAACAGTCCGATCGGCTCCCCAGGATGTGCCACATAAAACGCGTAAAACACTAAGAGAACGCTCGCACCTTGCCTTCAAATACGAAATGTGAGAGGACCAGCTGAGTTTCCTGTCGAAGACCAACCCTAAAAATTTCGCCTCGTCTGCGAAGGGAAGGACGTCCGCACCGAGATGGAGAGAAGGTGGGAGGAACGCCTTCCGCCGCCAGAAGTTAACACAGACGGTTTTCTCGACGGAGAACTGAAAGCCATTCTCAAAAGCCCAGGTGTACAGGCGGTCAAGACAAAATTGAAGACGGCGCTCTAACAGACAAGTCCGTCGAGAACTACAGTAAATAGCGAAATCGTCGACGAATAACGAAGCAGAAACTCCAGCAGGAACACACTCCACAATGGAATTGATGGCAATAGCAAACAAGGTGACGCTGAGTACCGAGCCCTGAGGTACTCCGTTCTCTTGGGTAAAAACACGAGATAAAATCGAACCAACGCGAACTCTAAAGACCCTATCCCTCATAAACTCGCGAATAAAAAGAGGCATGCGTCCACGAATTCCCCATTTATGGAGGGTTCGAAGAATACCGTGCCTCCAACAAGTGTCATACGCTTTCTCAAGGTCAAAAAAGACTGCAACTGTTTGACTCTTCCTCACAAATCCGTTCATGATATGTGTGGATAGTGATACCAAGTTGTCGACCGTTGAACGGAAACGACGAAAACCGCACTGGACGTTGGACAGCAGAGTTTGAGATTCAAGCCACCACGTCAATCGCCCGTTAATCATGCGCTCCATCACCTTGCACATGACACTGGTGAGGGAGATCGGACGATAACTGGAAGGTAGATGGCGATCCTTACCAGGCTTCAAGATTGGGACGATGGTGGCCTCGCGCCAAGCGGATGGAAAGGTACTGGTGCGCCAGATGTGGTTATACACTTCCAAGAGAAAGAGTTTAGCAGCCGAAGAAAGGTGCTGCAGCATTAACACGTGAACACCATCAGGCCCAGGAGCAGACGATTTGGAGGAGGCCAGGGCCCGCTCCAGCTCCGGCATGGTGAAAAAGGCGTTATAACACTCGCGATTGGAAGAGGGAAAGGATATGGCATTCGACTCGGCCCGGTGCTTAAGGAATAAGAAAGCCGGGTCAGAACGCGAAGAACTTGAAATTGCAGCAAAAGCAGTGCCTAGTGTATCAGCAACTTCTTGAGGGCTAACGATGGTGTCATTATTAACCCTAAGCCCAGGAACCGTTGACGGAGAAACTTTGCCAGCCACCCGACGAAGCTTGTCCCAAACGACAGATGCAGGAGTAAAACAATTGAAGGACTCCACAAAATGGAGCCAGGAGGTCTTCTTACTGGCCCGTATGATGCGACGAGCTCTGGCGCGCTGTTGCTTGTAGATGACCAGATTGTCGAGTGTAGGATGTCGGCGAAACACTCGAAAAGCAGCTCTGCGTGCACGAACGGCTGCCTGGCATTCGTCAGTCCACCAGGGGACCGGTAATCGTCGTGGTTGTGGCGACGATCTAGGGATAGTACGTTTGGCAGCGGAGATAATGACGCAAGTAACGTGGTCCACCTTCTGGTCAACATCATCGAACTCGCGGTCGTCGAATACAGCCAAGCGAGAATAAAGCGGCCAGTTCGCCTTGCCCATCTGCCAGGTGGGTACACGTGGCGAGGGCATGTAGTGTGAAAGCATGGTGATAATGCAGGGGAAATGATCGCTAGAAAATGTATCAGAGACGACGTTCCATTCCAACCGATGTGTGAGCTGTGCTGAGCAAACAGACACGTCCAAGTGTGAGAAGGTTCCGGTACTATCAGATATAAAAGTAGGTTCACCAGTGTTGAGAACGGAGAGGTGGTTCTGTGCGAATAACTCGGCAAGATGGATTCCTCTTGCACATGCCCGACTCGAGCCCCAAAGAGGGTGATGGGCATTGAAATGTTCCATGGCGTTAAACTCCTTACATCAATTACGAAGTGTTAAGTACAAATTTCAACGCGAGTATATTTTTAAAAACTGAGTTAATTTTAGCTTTATTTGCATTATTCTTTATATATTTATATTCAAAATAGAAGCTGACGAAAAGCATTGGTAGTGTTAGTAGCGTAGGGTCCAGGTTTTCAAGTGAAAAGAGTCCTCGTGGTGCTTTAAAAAAAAAAAAAAAAAAAACTAAAACGAATGGAGAATTGTTTTACTGGGGTCATAGCTTAATGTAAACCTTGATTTAATGCAGGCTCTCACTTTAATTGACTTCGACCAACACATTCAGGATCTAATTACATTTTTAAGCAATCACAGGATAATCTAGACATTGCCTTTACTGGAACAACTGCTAATTAAAAGTAAATATTTGTCAGCTGCTAAGGACATAAAGCTGAGCTCTGCAATCGAAGAAAAAAAATCTGATGTAGTACACTCACATGACATTCTCTACTCACTCTTGTGCAAACTATAAGTACTTATAAAGCGTATTCTTCACATTAACTTCATATTAATCGATATAAATACTTGCAGAAATAGTTTTATCGCATATTTAAGGAGTGATACAACTGGATTACTGAACTACAGTAGGCGTTAATTTATTGTTAGACGTTTTAAGAATGGTTGCCATGTAATGGCTTTCAAATTCCCTTCCTATTGCATGGTCAAGAGAGAGAAATAAAAGAAAAAACAAAACAAAAAAACGAACAGAAATAAAACGAATAAGACCTTTGAGAAAAGTGTAATTGTTTGAAAATTGAATATTATGGATCGGTTAAAATGTTTGACCTTGTTCAGAGAGAGAGAGAGAGAGAGAGGTTTAAGGTTTAAGGATGCTCAACTATGGTCGTCATCAGCGCCCTTAAAAAGCGTTTCATGGCAAAAACCACATATAAACTTCAATCAAAACTAAAATTACTATAAAAAAGGAAATATATACATAAATATAAAAAACAGAGCGGCAATAGCCAGAATTAAAAAAAGGTCATAAATATGTCAAAAAAGCATAAAAAGGGAGATATCTAAAGTTACAAATCCTCAAGATTGAGATATTTTGATGAAAAATGAAATGTATATTTTGAATTTTTTGGCTATAGCCTATGTAGTCCTGTTTACTCTGGATGATTTTTGAATAACTCGTAAACCGTAAAAGATAGACAAAATCTTAATGTACAAAATATGTAGATCTCCTTAAAACACACAATTTATGTCTGAATAAACTTTTTTTGTAGAGTGAACCATTTCGGAGATATTCCTTGTTATGTGTGTCAGTTTCGGAAAACTTAAGCTCAAAGCCTACTGTATTCTAATATTCCCCTTGCACCAACAAGGAAATAAGCAACAAAATAATTTGTACAAATGTTTATCTTAACACGAAGAAGATATAGAAATAAGAGCTTGTAAGAATGGTTAGTACAAGAGTAGAGAAAGTCATGTAAATCACATCAGATTTTTGATCATGTTTTGCTATATTCCTCTAGAAATCGGAAGCGTTGAACTTTGTACCTTCGCGAAACTGAGATAGGGTATATAGAGGCCCACTTAAACTACGGAACTTAAAGTCTTCAAAAATATTCGGAAGCTCCTCCTAATATATTACAGGTCAGATCGAAGACACTGACAGTGATCACAAGTTATGTTACTTTGAACCGAAAACTACAATGTATAGTTTGATCACAGTGACTAAACTTATTATCACAGTTTTTGATGATCATGATATTTGAATCTCTCACTAAATGTCTTAATTCGTTGTATTTTGTATTGTGTTGCTTTTCCTACCAGTGCTATCAATACTACCGCTAATCCTGTCATTTACTACGTCATTTATATACTGTAGAGCGCAATTCTAATTCTGGGCATCCAAAAAGAAGGGAATTTCAAAGCCATCACATAGCGGCCAGCTTTTATAAGTCCTAACTATTGCTTAAGCTTACTGTGTTCATCAATTCCCATTGTACACGTAAGGAAATGTGTAACAAAACCATTTCTACAAACGTTTATCCCGATTAACATGAAGTACACAGAGGAATAAGCGTTTTAATAATTTGAACAAGAGTGAGTGGAGAAACATGTGTAAGTGTACGCATTAGATTTTCTTTCTTTTGAGCAAGCCTTCCCTGTCTCCACCTGGAAACGAGCAGCTCAACTAGAAAACGAGTCGGTTCAAAGGACCCATGCTGTGGACCGCTCGATTTGACCCCATTGAGTTTCTTTTTATGACTGTCTTGAAGAGTAAGATGTAAGAGACGAGGCCACAAATCCGCATCGATCCTTGACGTTGGGTATGTTTGTGACATACATCAACACTGCTGCTTGTGTCTGCACACATAAGATTTGGATTTGGATTTGGTTTAAGGGCGCTCAACTTCTAGGTCATCAGCGCCCTTAACAAACTCATGGCAATAGCCAGATATAAATTTCACTCAAAAAATAAAAATACTAGAAACAACAAAATATACAAGGTAGAAATCAGTGGCAATAGCCAGATATGAAACAAGGTGATAAATATGTCCAAAAGCAGAACAAGATAATTAAAAAATTTAAATCCTCAAATTTATATTACACTGCGCTAAAAAATTAAGAACTCTATCAACCGCTGTTTTGTCGTCCGCTAGGACCTCTGCAAGTCTGGCAGGCAGCTGCAGAGAATCCCGAAGGTGCGCTAGAGAGTAACACTCTAGGAGCACGTGGCGAACCGACAAAACGTTGTCACACAGCGGACATAGAGGCGCAGGGTCCCTTTTAAATAGGTAACCGTGCGAAAAATTGCAGTGCCCTATTCTTAATCGAGCCAAACTAACCTCCTCGCGACGAGATGTGCGACAGGAAGTTACCCAGTGTATCGGAAGTTCTTTCACTTCTCTAAGCTTATTACCGCGGAGAGCTGACCACTCGTCGTGCCAGGACGACAGCACCGCTCTCCGCACTTCAAGCCTAAAGTCTTCCGAAGTAACACGTGAGATGATAATTCTGGGTTCTGTAGTTGCCGTCTTTGCTGCTAAATCTGCCTTTTCATTCCCAGGCAAACCTACGTGACCAGGAATCCATGCACACACCACGTCAACGCCAGAAGCGTGTAAAACATGGAGGGCATCCTGGATACGTTGTACAATAGGGTGGGGGTTGTACAACTGACAAAGGCTCTGCAGTGCACTAAGGGAATCGCTCAAAATCAGGCAGTCACCTAATTTACGACGGCGAACATACAAAACGGCTCGATAGATTGCATAAAGCTCTGCAGTAAAAATGGAAGTGCTATTTGGAAAACCGAATGTATATGGTTCGGTTCCATAAACATAGGCACATCCAACACCGTTGGTGTTCTTTGATCCATCGGTGTAAATATATTTACGGTCAGAGTAGCCTGACAAAAATTCTAAGAAACACGTGCGGATACTTGAAATAGGCATCGTGGACTTCTGGTGTATGGTCATCCCAAGATCTACATGGGGCGTACCAGATAGCCAAGGGGGGTAAAGTCTCTCGCCCTTGGCGAACATCACAGGCAGTTCCACTCCAAGCTTCACTAGGAGCTCTTGGAAACGGAACCCCGCAGGCTTTGGATTAAGGGTGCTATTTCTATATCGTTCTCTTAGCGTGGTGGTGAAAAAAGAAGCGAACGTTGGGTGCTTAGGCATACATCTAAGCGCACAACCATAATTTGCCAAGAGAATCTCACGCCGATATTGCAGAGGAGGTTCTGCGGACTCGGCGTAAAGGCTCACCACTGGGCTTGTTGGAAAAGCTCCTGTTGCAATGCGGATGCCCCTATTATGGACCACGTCTAATCTTCTCAGCACAGATGGCCGTGCTGACGAATAAACAATACACCCATAGTCTAGCTTGGATCGGACTAATGCGCGATATATTCGCAACAAAATTGTCCGATCCGCTCCCCACGATTTGTCATTCAGTACTCGCATAATATTTAGGGAACGGTCACATCTCGCTCTTAGCTGTGCAATATGCGACGACCAACTAAGCTTCCTGTCCAAGATCAAACCCAGGAAGCGCGTCTCTTCTGCGAAGGGAAGTTCATCTGGACCAAATCGGAGCGAAGGTGGTAATCGTCTCCTACGGCGCCAGAAATTAACGCAGATTGTCTTCTCAGTTGAGAAACGGAAGCCGTTTTTCACGCTCCATTCTCTAAGGTTGTCCAAACATTGCTGCAGGCGCCGTTGCAAGAACGCCGTGCGCTGAGAAGTGCAATAGACAGCGAAGTCGTCTACGAATAGGCATGACGAAACTCCAGGTGGAACACATTTCCAGATGGAGTTAATTGCTATAGCAAAGAGCGTGACACTTAGCACCGAACCCTGAGGTACTCCCTCCTCCTGAACAAAAGAATTAGAAAAAACCGAGCCGACCCTTACTCGGAAAAAGCGGTCCTTCATAAACTCCTGAATGAAAAGTGGTAGGCGTCCACGTATGTTCCAGGCATACAGGGAACGTAGAATCCCTGCTCGCCAGCACGTATCATAAGCCTTCTCAAGATCGAAAAATATGCCAACGGTTTCACAGTTCTTCATAAAGCCGTCCATTATCTGTGTCGATATTGACACAAGATGGTCAACAGTTGAACGGCGTCGTCGAAAACCACACTGGATGTTAGTCAGTAGGTTACGACTTTCTAACCACCATACCAATCGTCCATTGATCATGCGTTCCATCACCTTGCAAACGCAACTGGTGAGGGAAATAGGACGATAGCTGGAGGGAAGATGACGGTCCTTCCCAGCCTTCAAGATGGGAATAACGGTGGCCTCCCGCCAATTTTCTGGGAGTATACAGTCAACCCAAACACGATTATAGACCTCGAGCAGGAATGCCTTACCTTCAGGAGAGAGCTGTTGTAACATTTGTACATGAATACCGTCCGGTCCTGGTGCTGAACAACGCGAAGATTTCAGGGAATGCTCCAGCTCCGCCATGGTGAAAAGGCGATTGTAATCTTCTACGTTTCTAGAACGAAACGTGAAGCCTTGGGATTCCACCTGAGTTTTAAATGGAAGGAACTCAGGGGAGTAGTTTTCCGAGCTAGACACTTGTGCGAAAGCACTGCCAAAGGTATTGGCCACTTCAAATGAATCAACAACAGCTCCTGTGGCTGTTTTTAGTCCCGCTATTGGTATTTGGGTCGTTTTAGCTGCAACACGCCTTAATCTATCCCACACAACCGAGGAAGGTGTGTGTCGGTTAAATGAAGCTACAAATTTGCTCCACGATGACTTTTTGCTATCCTTAATGACTTGTCTGGACCTGGCGCGCATTTTCTTGTATTCGATTAGGTTTTCCAAAGTAGGGTGACGTTGGAAAACCCTAAGTGCACGCCTTCGAGCGCGAATGGCATTCCGACATTCTTCCGTCCACCAGGGAACGGGAAATCGACGAGGGTGTGTAGTCGACCGCGGAATCGATTGTTCAGCAGCAGAGAGAATCGTCTCCGTGAGATGCTGCGCCAAATTATTCACTGAGTCGTGCTCGTTGTACGTAAAGACAGCCAACTGGGTGTAAAGGTTCCAGTTGGCATGGTCCAAACGCCATCTGGGCATACGTGTGGAATATCTTTGTTGCGTCAAGAGACTAATAAGACATGGGAAGTGGTCACTAGAGTGTAAATCAGAGATGACATTCCATTGTAAGGAGACTGCCAACTGAGGTGAACAAACTGCAAGATCAAGGTGTGAGAAGGTGCTGTGGGAGTCCGAAATGAATGTAGGCTCTCCAGTGTTGAGGAGAGCTAGGTTGTGACTGTCCAAGAAATCGGAAATGAGTTTACCTCTCGCACAAGCGCGACTTGAACCCCAAAGTGGGTGGTGCGCATTGAAGTCTCCCACCAACAGAAACGGTGTTGGCAACTGGGAAACTAGATCTTCTAAATCAATGTGCGAGAGGTCATGGGACGGAGGCAAATATATATTACAGATGGTGAAACGGATGTCTGGCAGTACAATACTTATTGCAACTGATTGGATATCAGACTGTATTGGTACAGATTGCATATAAATGTCATCTCTCACAAGTATCATAGCGCCGCCATGTGCCGGAACACCCTCTTCTGGTGTAACATCACACCGTTGGGGTGTATCGCCTTAGATGGAAAGCGTCTTGAGGACGCAGCTTAGTCTCTTGCAAACATGCGACCAGAGGTTCGTTTTCTTTGAGCAAGAGCTCAAGTTCTGGCCTTTGAGTTCGAATGCCACGTATGTTCCAATGTAGGATAGCCATATTGCATTATGTATGGGATAGGTAACTCCAAGGTAACTCATTACCTTTGAGTTGGCGGTTGTCGAACTAACTTAGCCCTTTTTTTTTCTCTGGGGCTCGCAGTCTTGTCTGGCGCTTTTTCGCGCCTCTTTTCTACTGGGGGTCTCCCAGTGTGGGCAGATTCGAACTCCATGTCCTCTGCCGAGGACGTCCGTGTTCCGATACTGAATTTTGGTTCGAGAGCTTCGAACCGATTTGACACGGAGACCGGCGAAGA
Organism: Tenodera sinensis; assembly: GCA_030765045.1. Lineage (NCBI taxonomy): Eukaryota > Metazoa > Arthropoda > Insecta > Mantodea > Mantidae > Tenodera > Tenodera sinensis. Next base: position 190,116,622 of record CM060961.1, read on the forward strand.
TGAAAGACGCCGGTCAGAGTCCATCCCTGAAGATTCTCCAGAAGAGGATATTCGAGATCTTCGAGATGTTCGTGGACTCTTACATCCCTTCGATGTACTGGGATTAGACATACTATTTTCCTTGAGGAAGTCGGTCCTTGTGTAATTCTTTTTAAACTTTATCGGTGAGGCTTCACATCTTACGGGCTTGCTAGTTTTTTGCTCTGATCTTGGTGCTCTTGATGGTGATGTAACAGTGATGTTCTTTGCACTTGAAGATTTTGTGGACGTTGACGTTGACATAGATGTGCGCGCTGATGTTGAAGGCTTTGGAATAGAGCTACGGGCTACAAGTGTCTTTTCAGATATTGTTGCCCCATTAAAATCGCTGGTCTGCGTTGCGATCTCTCTGCTCGGTACCGGTTTAGCTACAACTGAGCTATAGGTCCCGGACCTTGGAACAGAGGGTTGGCGTAAACGCAAGAGCTTCCGGGCTTCTGAGAAGGGCACCTTCTCTTTAACCCGTATCTCTTGGATCGCTCTTTCTTCTATGAAACGGGGGCAATCTCGGGAACTGGATGGATGTTCACCTCTGCAGTTCACACATGACGGAGCTGCTGTACATGCACCATCGTGGGATTCATCTCCACATTGAGGGCATGTAGCTTGTCCCTTGCAAAGCTCGCTTGTATGTCCAAAGCGCTGGCACTTGAAACATCTCAGCGGGTTCGGGATGAAAGGCCGAACTTCGATGGATTCGTACCCTGCCTTAATCCTGTGCGGGAGATCTACCCGGTCAAAGGTCAGGAACAGGGTACGTGTTGGCTTCAGTTCACCACCCTCTTTACGCTGAACCCTGTAAACGTTAGTAACGCCTTGTTCCAAAAGATTTTCTTTAATCTCCTCATTACTTAGATCATCCAATGCACGGGTGTTTATCACGCCGCGCGAGGAGTTCAAAGTTCTGTGCATCTCCACACTGATAGGATAACTGGCTAGCATATTCGCCTTCAGTATTTTAGCTGCCTGGGTGGATGAATGTGTTTCAACCAGCAGCGTGCCATTGCGAGATCTAGTGCATGACTTTACTGGACCAGCAATGTTATCCAGACCCTTTTGAATGGTAAAGGGGCTCACCGATAGGAATTTTTTACCTTCCTCTTTTCTAGTAATAACTAAGTAGCGAGGACCACAACACTCGACTACTTCTTTTCCACTTGCTTTTTTGTTGTTTGGAGTTTTTGGACTCATGGCGATGATATCCTCCACCATTGCAAATGTCTCCGATGGCATGCTCACTTCCTGGGCGCCACCCCGGCTTAGGTGAGAGTCCTGGCCTGGACCTTGCTCACCCTAGGGTCTCACCTCCCAATGTATAGACAGAGGGACCCAATCGCCTTCAGGAGTGCATCAGCTCATGCAATGGCCCCTCACCGGGACTGACCTTTATCAGCGGATACGCACACAGATCCTACATGATAACCAGGGGCTGGGACTTACGCGATTACCCAGTCACCCCTTGCGTCACCCCATCCCCCGACGACCCGCGCGTAGGTTATCCATCAGACTGTGCACAGGGAGGTAACAGGTGGGAGGTCAAACACAAAAGTGGACCAAAGTTGATTGAGCGTTTGGCAGGTGCCCTCTCACCTCTTGGAGGAACCCAGTCGAGAGTATGGCTCGGGGCCCCGGGTACGCCAAACCCGTACCTACCATAGTAGGAGCCCCTGGGGGAGTTTGATTTCGGAGTCCTCTTCTCCTAGATGAGTTGTCGACCAAGACTACCGAGCCTCATCTACCCGTTTGGAATGTTCTTAGCTTCCCCTCACCTCTTGCCTACCAGTGGTCAAAAGACACTAAGTAGGCCGTCTGGCTCAGGTACTGAGCCCCTCCGCCACGACAAGGCGACACTCCTTCGGAGGGGCTGCACACATAAGGATGTCATTTGCAACTGGGGCGATAGTGTTGTATATGTTGACATAGTAGGAATCTACCTGTGTTGTAGAAGTAACGTAGTAATTTAAGTTTTTATTTTGTTGTTTAATGCCGCTGTGAATTGCCAGAATCACATCAACGTCGCTGGTATACCGGAGTTTCGTCCCGCAGGAGTTCTTTTACATGCCAGTAAATCTACCGACATGGAGCTGTTGTTTTAAGCACACTTAAAAGCGATCGGTCTGGGCCGGATTTGAACCCGCGACTTTGGGATAATTAGCCCAGCGTCTAACCAACCGAGCCACCCAGACCGACGTAGTAATTTAATGAGATTAGAACAGTAACTGTTGTCAGCCCAAAGTATAGGTATTTTAGGGGGGAAAAATTACGTTATTTTAGGGTTAGGAATGTTCCCAAAATGAAAACGGGCCTTAAATTTGAAAATTTTGGCACTGAGTTAGGTGGTTTTTACTTGGGTCTGTATAGACCCAGTGGGATTACAAGATGCAAGGGTTCTGTTGATTGATAAAAAAAGGTTTAAATACGCAACTAATGGACTTTCGCTTGTTTTAGAAACTGCTGAGCCTTGTTTTTATATTCTTACTGCTTACTATCTGTCAAGTAAATTCAGTTTTCATACCGAACAACGTACATACAATGAAGCTTTTATTCAGCTACTATATTGCAAATCAAATCAACATTTTGTAAAAATATATAATAAAAATAACCATTTGTAATAGTACATCTGCCGAATGAGTTTCAGCCAGGAGCGTGCCTCAAACCCTCAAACTCATGTTACTCTCCGCTAAAAACTTAAAAAGCTTACAACCGCTGTTTTGTCGTCCGCCAAAACCTCTGCGATTCTGGCAGGCTGATCGAAGGTTTCCTAGAGAGGAATACTCTAGCAGCATGTGACGGACTGACAAAAGGTCGCACAGCGAATGTATGTGGTTCATTTCCATCAACATAAGCATATCCAACACCGCCGGTGCTCTTTGATTCATCGATGTAAGTAAAACGTCCGTCAGCGTAGCCTGACAAAAATTCTTAAAAAAACAAACAAACAAACAAACAAAAAACACGTGCTGATCTACAACTAGGCATCGTGGACTTTCGGTGTACGGTAATCCCAAGATATATCTGGAAGTGATGGACCCATGCTTCATCCATGGATATGAATCCACCCAAAAACCCAGCTTTTTGCGGCGAAAGATCGCCAAACCCTCGACTGAAACGTCCTCTGATGCTGTTTTTGTTCCATCGCGAGAAAACGCAGCACACGCTTTCTCGTGTATAAATATTCAGTGTGGGATATACAGCACATTCAAATGCTTCCACTGACTGCTATCTCGCGCACAATCAGGCGATGGTCATTCAGTACCATTTTGTGGATTTTCTTTACAATTGGTGGCATGGTCATCTGATTTGGCCGGCCACTACGATGTTCACCTTGGTATGGTCTCGATTAGACTCTCCCACAATCTAACTCAGCTTTAATATTAGTTAGGCTACGACCTCTCAAATGAAAGTACGAGTATTACGTATAGTATCACCGTAATGATGACCAGTTTGGTGCATGTTTACACATTTGCTGAGAGCTTTCAGTATTGATGGCTGCCAAACAAATATTAAAGAACTTAGGCATCGCCAAACTTTAACATTTAGCTTTATAAGGTTGGTACTTTCTACCAAGTCATTTGTTTTAAACAACAACCGCTATATATACATTAGATCGAGTACTTCTGGGACAGCCTTTGTAATAATGAGGTAGAACGTCACAACCTCTGTGTTGTATTGCACTCTATACTCAATAACTACACCGTATGATCCTAGAGAGCCTATAGCTTGCCAAATAGATGAAACTACCCCACAAAACGTTTCGTTTCCATATAGCCGTATATCAAATATATGGACGTGAAGTATAAGTCGGTAGTGTGGAATTAAAGTGTATACACTTACTTCTTCTGCTGAGACGAGACCGTTGCACAGTAGGATCTGCGTGGAAGTCCGGATAGCGAAACCAGATGCAGGTGGTGCTGGATGTGTCGGACTCGAACGCACTGCTCAAGGAGGTGTGACGTCGTGCGGAGCCATGGGCATACGTTTTGCCATAGATCTCGAGTAGGAGCTGATCCACTAGGTCCGCAACGTTCTGCTTTTTCGACATACATGATGCAGGAGAACTGAGAGAGCGCTGTACAGCTCTTCTCCGTATTTCTGCATCTTCCTGCTTCTTCTTCTCTCCCTCCTCCACCAACGCCATGCTCACCTCACTCACATCCTGTCGCGCGACCACCAGATTACCGAATACCGAGTGCCCCAGTTCCTTCAGGACCGGGTATGCTACTTCCCGCTTCTTGCCCATTTGCTTCTGAAACAATTGCACAGTTACTGAGAAATCACTGATGTAAATGTAGTACTTCAAGCTAAACAACATGGTTAAAAATCTGATGTGTTGCACTCACATGACTTTGTCTACTTTTGTACTAACCATTCTTACAAACTCTTATCCATATATCTTCTTCGTGTTAGTTAAAATAAACATTTGTACAAATTATCTTATTGCTTATTTCCTTGTAGGTGCAAGGGGAATATTGGAATACAGTAGGCTTTGTGCGATAGTCACATCTTTTAAAGCTTTGAGATTCCGTTCTCTTTGTACACGTAACATATAAAAAAATGAACAACGATGACCCATTTCACGAAAGTTCTAAGTTTTCCGAAACTCACACACATAACAAGCAATATCTCCGAAATGGTTCACCCCACAAGAAAATTTATTGAGACATAAATTGTGTATTTTAGCAAGATCTACATTTTTTGTATAGTATGATTTGCTCTATCTCTAACGGTTTACCAGTTATGCAAAAGTCGTCCAGAGTAAATACGACTACAGGGGCTATAGCCAGAAAATTCAAGATATACATTTCATTTGTCATCAAAATATCTCAAACATATGACATTTTAATAAAAATCGTTAGAGCCATTTTCAAGAAAATCAAAATTTTCGAAAAATTTTCCATGTAAAGGGTAGTTTAGGGTGGGGCTATTTTCTTCAAAATGTTAGTGTCGCATCCTTGAACGACATTAAACTTAAATACCAACTTTGGTTTTTAACCGACTTTTCGTTTTTGAGCTATGCTGTCCACAGACTGACAGACTGACAGACACACACACGGACCTTTTTCTAAAAATGCTTTTTTTTGGATTCAGGGGGTCTCAAAACATATATTTCCGGTGAAATCTCGACATCGAAGTTTTGGGTGGAATACAATAGTTCCCCTACTTACCAGTAGAGAAAGTAAAAATTAAGTAATTAATAAGATAATTAAATAAAAAGAAAATAATCTCTAATGTGTCGATACATGTTTCCTTACCCACGACAATTTATTTGGATACGTATCCTACAGTTTATTTATCCCTAAAACACTAACTCTGCGTAATATTTACATATAGTGGTACATTACAAGTTATAGTTTCATAACCATCCGCACTTAGTGTCTGGGTCGCACTAAGTGCTTTATGCATTCAATAAGGAATTGGAATTCAGCGGTAATCTTTGAAGTGGCAACAAAGGAGTCTTAAGATAAGTTCACTACACCAATTTTACCTATGGTTAGTGTTTGTAGAAAATCTGTCCGCTTAAGAATGCATACCATTAGTGTCAAGGGTGTTAGAGATTATATACACTGCTTGAGTGCTTTAGCATTTCCCTGCACTAAATAAACTTACCGTATTTCAGTGTAAATGTTTATGAATGCGGCATAAAGTAGGAGTAAGCACTGAGCAAGAGCGGGCTAAGGTTACCATGTTTTCAGAGTAATGGCGTGGTTCCAAGCAATGACGAACAAGAAAGAATGCTTCAAATTTTCAATGAATTTGAGTTAAGGAAATTCCTCTATTCTTTGAGGAATTAGGTGAAGAAAAGGAAAGCAACTTTGAAAATGTTTGGGATTCTGATAAGTCATGAGGATCCTGATTTTCTCTAAATGAGGAAGAAAACAATGCAAATGAAAATGATTGAAAGTGGTAACAACCAAAGAAATAGATTCGCCTGCAGATACCAACAAAAGAAGGTTATGTAGCTGAAGAATATTGGATCCATAAGTTCGCACATCATATGTACACGACGCCCATCAGCGCTTCAAAAGTCTACAAGCACAACTCCGTTGACAAGAATGAATTTCATGTGAGAAGTGCATCAAGAACTTGCAGTCCCTCGCTCATCTAAGAGACTCTATGTCAAATCTGAATACAAAGAGCGTTACGAACAAATGAACAACAGCAAGGACTCGTTCTACATCATGGCCCAAGGAAGTACTGGTCTTAATGCCACTACTCCAAGAATGAATTTTACTGTGCAACTGGTAACAAGCCAATATGTGGCGAATATCAGGGAAAAACTGTTGATTACACATAATGCTGCCGTGATAGAAGATGTACGTTTAAGGGCGCTCAACTACATGGTCATCAGCGCCCTGAAAAACAATTCATGCCAAATTCCAGAAATAAACTTCAATAAAAAATAAAATTACTAATAAAAAGGAACATAAATACAGGTATAGATACAAAACAGAGTGGAAAAAGCCATAATAAAAACAAAGTGGTAAATATCCCAAAAAAGCATAAAAACTATACATATATCTAAAGTTTCAAATCCTCAAACTCATGTTGCACTCCTCTAAAAACCAATAAACTCTTTCCACCCCTATTGGTCGTCCGCCAAGACCTCTGCAAGTCTGGTAGGCAGCCGCAGAGCCTCGAAAATGTGCTAGAGAGGAACACACTAGCAGCACGTGAACAAACTGACCAAAGGTTGTCGCACAGAGTACAAAGAGGAGCAGGGTCCCGTTTAAATATTTAACCATGCGAAAAATTGCAGTGGCCGGATTTACTATAGGTCGTCAGCGCCCTTAACAACAGAATCATGGCAAAAGCCAGAGATAAATTTCACTATAAAATAAACACACTAGTAAAAGTGAAAATATATATAAGGTATACCAAACATATAGGCAAAAGGCAGAAATAAAATAAAGTTATAAAACCTCGAAAAAGTATAAATTTCAGTATCAAAAGTTTTATATCCTCAAGTTCATGTTTACCTTCATTAAAAACTTTAAAACCCTTTCGACCCCTTTCGTCCATCAGGACGTTTGCAAGAGTGGCAGGTAGTTGCAGAGAATTTCGAAGGTGCGCTCGGTAATAATTTTAATAATAATAATAATAATAATAATAATAATAATAATAATAATAATAATAATAATAATAATAATAATAATAATAATAATAATAATAATAATAATAATAATAATAATAATAATAATAATAATAATAATAATAATAATAATAATAATAATAATAATAATAATAATAATAATAATAATAATAATAATAATAATAATAATAATAATAATAATTTTTTGTTTAACGACGCTGTCAATTGTCAGGATCACATCAGCAACGCCGGTGTGCCGGAATTTCGTCCCTCAGGAGGAGTTATTTTACAGGCCACTAAATCTACTGACATGGAGCTGTCGTTTTTAAGCACACTTAAAACCACCGGTCTGGGCCGGATTTAAACCCACGACCTTGGGATCAGTAGGCCAGCTTCTAATCAACTGAACCATTTAGACAGGGAAATGCTGTAGCACAGGCATGTCAAACATCACTCCCAGGGTGTGAAGAGAGGGGTCTACCCCTCCTTAACTGCAGTAGCACGCGCTAGTAGAACCGGTTTTCGCTTTGTTTTTCCCGTTTTCCGATTTGATCATCACGGAGGGAGGGAAAATAGGGGAAAATTTTTCACGCCTGGTGAGTGCTGTTTGACACCCCTGCTCTAGCAGCACGTTACGGACTGACAAAAGGGTGGCGCACAGCGGCCAAAGTGCGGCTGCGGGATTCTAACCCATAACCTCCCGAACCTCGCGCGGTTTGTATGCAGTGGTGAGTGAGTGAGTGAGTGAGTATTGTTTAAGGGCCCATCGACAACTAGGTCATTAGGGCCCTAAGTTCACAGAATAAAACAAGCCAACAATAAAACCTCACCCTAAAAAGCTAAAAGGTGAAAGTTAAAATAATTTAAAAAAAGGTTAAAAAGTCTAAAACCGAGAGCTAAAACAGTTAAAAGTTAAACAACTGGTAAAAACGTAGACTTATAAAACTTAAAACTGATAAAATCTTTAAAAGGTAAAAACCAGAATAACATCCAAAGTAAAAACAACTAAAAGTCAATATCCGCCAATATAAAAGCACCTTACACTTGCTTGCAAAAATCAATCTTGGCAACAAACCGCAGTGCTGTATTGACAGCCACTGCGTCGTTGCCTAAAACAGAGCACAGTGTAAGGCCCAGGCCTAGGGACTGACGCTCATGACCGTATTGCGGACAATCAAGAAGGACATGTGCGACGGAGAGTGGAACATTGCACGTCGCACAGACAGGCTCCGGATCACCACGCAAAAGATGTCCATGCGTGGCTCGAGTGTGGCTGTATGCAGTGGTTTGTAATTCTCTCGGAGACAAAGACGGATTCTGCGTATTCACGTAAATCCATTTCAGCCAAAAATGGAGTTAGGAGCTTGTTGCAATAGGCCAATAACATATTAGTGGCATCACTTCCATGGAAACGCTCTTGTGCGATTTGGAATGGCACGCGTGAACATTCCTCCTTTGTTGGGGAGACTTCAAACAAAAATATGTCACAACCGTAAGCATAGAACTCTTGTTGGTAAAAACACTAAAGCATATTTTATAGGTCCACACACACAAAGGAAAACCATGTTCACGTACTAGTGGTTTAAAACAGAGTCTGGCACGGATTTATCGGAGCGCAATTAGTCCTTTGGCAATCAGTGATACAAAAAGAGAAACTGCGCTTCCAGATAAGGCTGCATCATTAAACATAACAGATAAACCAGCAGATGAAAATCAAGCTTGAACAAAGGGACGTGAAAGTGAAAAACATGTGCTGCACTCTCATGGCTTTCTCTGCTCTTGTACAAATTATTCTTACAAACACTCCTATATCTTTATATTTATTGATAAAAACATATACATAAATTATCTTACCCCTCATTTTCTTGTAGGTGTAAGGGGAACAAACATTCAGTAGGCTTTAAGCGATAGTGAAATACTTTAAAGCTGTTCGCCAAGCGTCGGCCTTGAAGCTCCTTTCCCTTTGCTTGGCCAATATACAAGAAAATATTTAGAAATTAAACTTAAAATGAAACAGTCTTACATATTTGGTTGAATGATAATCCTTCGAAGTTCAATGCGCTGATGGACAGCTCCAAAATTGCCTTGCTATAAATATTTGACATTTGTAATTGGAAGTAACCAAAATTTCATAGTTAGGTATGTTGTGAAAACCGCATTCAAGTGTTTGTATCATAGAAACAAGCTCTTGCATGAAAACAAAACGAGAAACGGAAAAAAAAGATAAGAATAACGATTCCAATTAAAGAACAGTTTAGCAGCTTGAAACTTGGAAGTAATAACAAGCAATACCTCAGAAATAGTGAACTCCACAAAGAAAATTAATACTAAATAAATTCCGTGTTTTAAAGAGATATACATTTTTGGGTAGTAAGATTTGCTCTATCTCCTACGATTTACCAGTTGTGCAAAAGTCATTCAGAGTAACACATGGCATTTAGCCAGAAAATTCAAAATATACATTTCAGTTGCCATAAGCGTATCTTAAACCCGTAGCATTTTAATCAAGATCGTTAGTCATTTTTGAGAAAATCAAAATTTTCGAGAAAAAAAATTCTATGTAAAGGGTAATTTAGGGTGCAAGAATGTTCTTCAAAATATTCGTCTCAAATTCTTAAAAATATTCAAAATATTAAAGTATAATACAATAATAATGCAAAGAAACTCAAAATGAATATATAAGGCAATAACATTTTTTTTAAAAAAGCTAGAACAATATAGCGAGAAAGGAGAGAACACCCTAAAGGCATCCTGTTGACCACTGACCTATTGAGTACAGAAAGTCATGTGAATGTGACGAATTAGATGTTTGCATGTTGGTTTACTAGTTACACAAGCTGACTCTGCTATCATTTGCATTTTGTGTTCCATATTCTGCAAGCACATAAACCCATATTACTTATTTTAGAATTATTACTTATTCTAAATCGTGTGGTGAGTGTGAGGGATTGTGAATAGATCTATCACTCAGGATATATTTGAATTTCTCAAGTCACAGTAGTCGACCCTAGGTATCCAACCCAGGTCCTTCCGAATGCGAGCCTCGTAAGTTACCATCTCACTCCGTATCTCACCAACTTACTGAATTTGCATGAACAAAGATGGTTTCTGAGTTGTGGCGTACTCATATAAACACATATAATGATAATTTTTTTATTTTATTCAGAGATATCAAAACATACAATATTGACATCGAATTTTTGTGTGAAATACAACACTTTCTGAAATATCATCTGAAGCTTTCCTTTCGAACATACTATTAAGTTTTTTCGAGCTTCAAACCAAGTGAGTAAATTCGACATTATATATACCGGCCATGCAACCCCCTTAGGCAGTCAGTATCCTGAAGATGGGAGACATGCACGCTCCCGAAACGTCGATGTCTAGTACATTCACCTGGCAGAAGCCCGAAAAAACTTTATGCGACTGAGAAAGCAACAATCTAAATTGAAGACTGGTATGGGATAGTTATACTGGGAACATAAAAAACACAAATCATGGTATTTAACTTATTGAATTTGACGAGTTATCGTTGAAGCAATTGGAAGAGTAGTTTCACAAATCAGCTGCCATCATACTCTTCTAATTCTTGTATTTTCAGCATAAGAAGCTTAACTGATTGAGGTGCAAGAGGCCAAAACTATTTATTTCTATAGCCAAAGAGCTATTCCTCCTATTCAAACTACTATCCTACAGCACACAGAAAAACGAAGAAACCCACATCGTTTCCTTAGGACATAAAAAAAACATAGGGCTCGTCCGGGATTTGAACCCGGGACCTCTCGCACCCCTAGACCAACGAGCCGATGTCCCGTTTGGGCGTACATACCAATTTTACTGTAAGTTGATTCAATCGTTGCACTATAAACCTGTTTGTGACCGCCTTTTCACGTGAGCTGCAGTATTATATATTAACAGTCCCTACAATTAACTGACCACAAGCATTTGCTCATATGCCTTGAAAAAGTTAGACAAGTTACAAGGTACAATATCCTCATCATCACTGTCAACCGACCCATCTCTGTTTGGTCGGGATTGGATCCTTCTGAGTGAGCCATTTTTACTTTATGATGTATAGTAAATAGGGGATGTATTTTATTCCAGCCAAAGATTTGATATAGGGATTTTACCAGAAATGTTTTGAGGCCCCCTGAACGATAAAAGGTAGTTTTAGAAAAATGTCCATCTCTCTCTCTCAGTGTGTGTGTGTGTGTGTGTGTGTGTGTGTGTGTGTGTGTGTGTGTGTGTGTGTGTGTGTGTGTGTGTGTGTGTGTGTGAAGAGCATAATTAAAAAAACGGAAGTACTTGACATTTAACTAAACATCTTCTGTGGATGCGAAACGAAGATATTCTGAAGAAATCCACCACCCCAAACTATCCTTACATATGACATTTTTAGAAAATCTTCACTTTCTTAAAATGACTGTAATGATTTTGATTAAAATATCATATGCTTAAGATGTTTTCGTGACAAAACAAATGCATTAAATTTTCTGGGAAATCTTTGAGACCCTCTATATTCTAGTAATTTTCACTTTTTGATAGAGGGTGGTATAGTTTCTTTTTAAGCACTCAAATGAACATTAAAAATATAGGCTTTCGGCTGGATATTTTGTTGAAAAAGTGGCCCCAGCAAAAGGAATGTAATATATTTCAAATCAGGAAGAGAAAAGTAAATTATAGTTTATCAAGTGCATCTGATTTCAAAGAGAAAGGCCTCAGGTATACGAAGATAAAATATTATGAGGTAACTAGCTAATCTGTCGGCAGCGCCTGATGAATCCTTTCATGCAAACACGACTGAGCTAGGCCGGGCACAATAAGTACTGCAAAATCTCATGTGTTGCAATCACATGACTTTCTCTACTCTTGTGATAACCATTTTTACAAACTCTTGTTGCTATATCTTCTTCGTGTTACTTAAGATAAACATTTACAAAGATTATCTTATTGCTCATTTCCTTGTAGGTGCAAGGGGAATGAATGTTAGAATACAGTAGGCTTTGTGCGATAATCAAATCGTTTTAGCTTTGAGATCCCGTTCCCTTTGCACACTTAACATATAAAAGAGTGAACAAAGATGTTTCATTTAACGAGTTGTTTTTAGAAACTGACACAATTAACAAGGAATATCTCTGAAGTGGTTCACTCTATAAAAAAGTTTATTTAGACATAAACTGTGTGATTTAGCGAGATCTACATTTTTGTACAGTAAGATTTTGTCTATCTCTTACGGTTTACGAGTTACTCAAAATTCACCCAGAGTAAACAGGACCACATAGGATATAGCCAGAAAATTCAACATATACATTTCATTTGTCATAAAAATATCTTAAACATATGGAATTTTAATCAAAATCGTTAGAGCTATTTTAAAGAAAATCAAAATTTTCCATGTAAAGGATAGTTTAGTGTGGGGCTATTCTCTTCAAAATCTTCGTGTTGCATCCTTGAACCAACTTCGGTTTTTAACTGACCTTTCTTTTTTAGTTATGCTGTCCATAGACTGACAGACCCACAGAAACACACGGACTTTTTTCTGAAAATGTGTTTTTTTGTTTGTTTTTTTTTTATTTAGGGGGCTCAAAACATATTTCCGGTGAAATCTCGACATCGAATTCTCGGGTGGAATACAATACTTCCTCTACTTACCAGTAGAGAAAGTAAAAAGGTAGGGAATTGAGGTCATACCTTAGAAATATAAGAAGCATCTTACGGCATATAAACCTACTAATAGGTTAGGTACATCAAACATCAGCCATCTCTCAAGTTAAATGCAACCTTGAAAATAAATCAAAAAGTTTTTTATCATACAATCTTCATTAATTTATAATTTCAAGAAGGCTGATTATAGTGCTATGTACACCAAATTAAAGTATGTTGACTGGGAAATTCTTTCACATCTTGATGACGTTGATACAGCTCTAAATTACTTTTATGAAAATATAAACACAGTATTTCATGACACAGTACCACTAAAAGGTATTTACAAGAACAATTCATTTCCTCACTGGTTCTCTAAGGATATCATTGCTAAATTAAAACACAAAGAATATTTCCGCAAAAGACTAAAATATTCTTCTGTTAATAGACTAAGGTACTGGGAACTGAGAAAAGAGATCAAAATTATGATTAATCAATCATATAAAACCTTTATTAAAAACGCTGAACAACAAATAAAAAGGAATCCCAAATATTTTTGGAACTATATCAAAAGTAGACAGGCCAAAAATAATAGCATGATGACTACTATGACCATGGGTGATGTCTGTTTAGATAATGATGAAAAGGTTGCTGATGCTTTTGCTACTTATTTTAAATCTGTATATTCGGGCCACAGCACCATCATATGACATTCCTAAATCTGAAATTTTGGGGACTTCGTATTCATTGTTTATTAATTGTATCTCTGAAGAAGAGATTAAATGTGCCATTAATTAATTAAAGCCCAAAGGAACCTGTGGTCCAGATGGGATACCGCCCTACATTTCAAAAGGTTGTTCTGAATTGCTTTTGTTTCCTCTTAAAAGTTTATATAATCTCATCTTAAAAAAACAAGAAAATCACAAGCATAACTCCTATATTTAAAAATAGTGATGCAACCAATATAGAAAACTACAGACCAATAGCAATTCTTTCTGCTCAAGCGAAGGTCTTCGAACGTATTTTGTACAGTAGAATATTTTGGCATGCCAAGCCTTACATTTCGGAATATCAGTATGGATTCATTAGCAAACGCTCTACTATCACAAATCTCATTAATTTTGTACAGTATGTTTCCACAGGTTTAGAGCAAGCCTGCCAAATTGATACCATATATACTGGTTTCTCTAAAGCCTTTGATAAGGTAGTAGTAGTAGTATTGTGGTTTTAGGGCGCACAGCTACGACAGTCATTAGCGCCCAAACAGAACAGAAGCTAAAAACCCATATATTGTATGACAATTTAAAACAGTTAAAACAGTAAAAACGTCACCAACACAGTACCTTGAACACTAAAAGGAGAGATAAAACAAAAGCATAAGATGACAAGTGCTAAAATAACTCGCTGCAGGAAGCCAATTTATAAATTACAAGTAAAAATTAAAATGAAGTAAAATACGCAAATTAAACACGTTTGCCCAGTCCACAACCTCGAACAAAATGTAACACTCACTCTACAGCACATAGTGTCTCCCAGCACCTCGGCTAGGGTTGCTGGTAAACTCAGGGATTCCCGCAGCGGAGTAAACAACTGGCACTGAATTAAAACATGCTTCACCGTCAGAGGCTCATGGCAGTGAGCACAGAGCGGTGCATCATCCGAAGATAGAAGGTGACGATGACTAAAAAAGCAGTGCCCGATACGCAGTTTTGCTAAAATCACTTCCTCGCGACGAGAGACGCGCGAGGAAGTCCCCCAGGTGACAGGGAGGGGTTTCACCTCCCTAAGCTTGTTCCCCTGAACATTACTCCATTCACTATGCCACCGTGAAAGTAGTGCACGACGTAAAAATAAGCTAAGATCATCAGAGGGAACACAAGCGCTAAAAAGCCTTGGGGCTAAAACTGCTGCCTTAGCAGCGGCATCGGCAGCCTCGTTTCCTTGCTGGCCTACATGACCAGGTACCCACACAAAGGAGACGCAAGTGCCAGCACTGGCGAGGGTGTGGAGGTGGTCCTGGATACGCTGAACCAGTGGATGATAATTGTACAGCGTCTGTAGGCTCTGGAGGGCACTCAAGGAATCCGAACAAATAATGAAGCGCTGCATGGGCTGTCGACGTATGTATAAAAGGGCTTGATGAATACCAAATAACTCTGCTGTAAAAATCGAGCACTGCGGTAAAAGTTTGAAGCTAAAACTCTGGCGACCGTGGATAAAAGCACATCCTACTCCCAGATCGTCCTTCGAGCCGTCAGTGTATATAAAACTGCAAGATTCAAACTGCGCCTGAATATCTAAAAAGGCACAACGAAGAACGGAATCTGGCGTCGACGACTTCGGCAGGGACAACAAACCAAGGTGGACATTGGTCTCGCGGCGAAGCCATGGGGGAAATCGAGTTTCACCCTTCGGCAACGTTGCGGGTATTTCGACGTCCAAAGACCGAAGCATTGAGCGAAACTGAACGCCAGGGGGTAGTAGGGCTAGAGAGCTCGCTGAGTATTGGCGGTCCAAGCTATCGTTAAAAAATAAACTAAAAGACGGGTGTTCGGCTAGACTAGAGAGTCTGCAAGCATAGCTGCTGAGAAGAACATCCCGCCGAGAGGCGAGCGGAGGTTCAGCAGCTTCCGCGCACAGGCTAATAACTGGGCTCGTAGGAAATGCTCCAATACACAACCGGATGCCGCGGTGGTGTGTAGCATTAAGCCGATTTAAAACAGATGGTCGAGCCGAAGCATACACAACACAACCGTAATCTAGCTTCGATCGGACCAGTGAACGGTATAATCGTAAAAGAACTGTCCGATCAGCTCCCCAGGATGTGCCACTTAAAACACGTAAAACATTAAGAGAACGTTCACACCTTGCTTTTAAATAGGAAATAATGAGAAGACCAATTAAGTTTTCGGTCAAAAATCAATCCCAAAAATTTCGTGTCGTCTGCATAAGGGAGTGCATCTGGGCCGAGACAGAGCGAAGGCGGGAGAAACGTCTTCCGACGCCGGAAGTTTACACAGACGGTCTTTTCGGCGGAAAAATGAAAACCATTTTCGACACTCCAAGCGAACAGTCGGTCCAGACACAATTGGAGTCGACGTTGCAAGAGAGAAGTCCGCCGAGAGCTATAGTAAATGGCGAAATCATCCACAAATAGTGAAGATGAAACGCCAGACTGGACGCACTCTACAATGAGATTGATTGCAATGGCAAATAGCGTGACGCTGAGTACCGAGCCCTGCGGTACTCCGTTCTCTTGACTAAAAACACGGGACAAAACCGAGCCCACCCGTATCCGAAACACTCTATCCCGCATAAACTCCCGAATAAAAAGAGGCAGCCGACCACGAATGCCCCATTTATGGAGGGTACGAAGAATACCGTACCTCCAGCAAGTATCATAATACCTCTCGAGATCAAAAAAGACAGCAACCGTTTGGCACTTGCGCACGAAGCCGTCCATCACGTGCGTGGATAAAGAAACTAAATGGTCGACAGTTGATCGGAAGCGACGAAAACCGCACTGAACGTTGGACAGCAGGTGTTGAGTTTCAAGCCACCACGTCAGTCGCCCGTTAATCATCCGCTCCATCACTTTGCAGATGCAACTATTGAGGGAGATTGGGCGATAACTGGAAGGTAGATGCCGGTCCTTTCCAGGTTTTAAAATCGGGACGATGGTGGCTTCTCGCCAAACGGATGGGAAAGTAGCGGAATGCCAGATATGGTTAATTACTCCTAAAAGATACTGCTTGCCAGGCAAAGACAGGTGCTGCAGCATCGAGATGTGAATGCCATCCGGCCCAGGGGCGGACTGCCTTGAAGAGACCAGGACCCGCTCCAGCTCCGACATTGTGAATAAGGCATTATAACACTCGCGGTTGTTTGAGTGGAAAGAAAAATCATGCGTCTCAGCTCGTTGCTTGATTGGTAAGAAATCCGGGTGGTAATGTGATGAGCTAGACACTTCTGCAAAAGCACCTCCAAGGACGTCAGCGACAGCCCTAGGACAAACTACTGTGTCATTATTGATTTTAAGACCAGGCACCGTAATTCGCGAAAGTTTGCCGGCCACGCGACGGAGCTTGTCCCAAACCACCGACGATTTTGTGAAGCAGTTGAAGGATTCCACAAAGCGGAGCCAGGATGTCTTCTTACTAGCCTGGGTAGTAGTATTGTGGTTTTAGGGCGCACAACTACGGCGGTCATTAGCGCCCAAACAGAACAGAAGCTAAAAACCCATATATTGTATGACAATTTAAAAACAGTTAAAATAGTAAAACGTCACCAACACTGTACCTTGAACACTAAAAGGAGAGATAAAACAAAAGCATAAAATGACAAGTATTAAAATAACTCGCTGCAGCAAGCCATTTTATAAATTACAAGTAAAAATTAAAATGAAGTAAAATACGCAAATTAAACACGTTTGCCCAGTCCACAATCTCGAATAAAATGTAACACTCGCTCTACAGCACATAAAGTGTCTCCCAGCACCTCGGCTAGGGTTGCTGGTAAACTCAGGGATTGCCGCAGCGGAGTAAACAACTGGCACTGAATTAAAACATGCTTCACCGTCAGAGGCTCATGGCAGTGAGCACAGAGCGGTGCATCATCCGAAGATAAAAGGTGACGATGACTAAAAAGGCAGTGCCCGATACGCAGTCTTGCAAAAATCACTTCCTCGCGACGAGAGACGCGCGAGGAAGTCCCCCAGGTGACAGGGAGGGGTTTCACCTCCCTAAGCTTGTTCCCCTGAACATTACTCCATTCACTATGCCACCGTGAAAGTAGTGCACGACGTAAAAATAAGCTAAGATCATCAGAGGGAACACAAGCGCTAAAAAACCTTGGGGCTAAAACTGCTGCCTTAGCAGCGGCATCGGCAGCCTCGTTTCCTTGCAGGCCTACATCACCAGGTACCCACACAAAGGAGACGCAAGTGCCAGCACTGGCGAGGGTGTGGAGGTGGTCCTGGATACGCTGAACCAGTGGATGATAATTGTGCAGCGTCCGTAGGCTCTGGAGGGCACTCAAGGAATCCGAACAAATACTGAACCGCTGCATGGGCTGTCGACGTATGTATAAAAGGGCTTGATGAATACCAAATAACTCTGCTGTAAAAATCGAGCACTGCGGTAAAAGCTTGAAGCTAAAACTCTGGCGACCGTGGATAAAAGCACATCCTACTCCCCGATCGTCCTTCGAGCCGTCAGTGTATATAAAACTGCAGGATTCAAACTGCGCCTGAATATCTAAAAAGGCAGAAAGAAGAACGGAATCTGGCGTCGACGACTTCGGCAGGGACAACAAACCAAGGTGGACATTGGTCTCGCGGCGGAGCCATGGGGGAAATCGAGTTTCACCCTTCGGCAACGTCGCGGGTATTTCGACGTCCAAAGACCGAAGCATTGAGCGAAACCGAACGCCAGGGGGTAGTAGGGCTAGGGAGCTCGCTGAGTATTGGCGGTCCAAGCTATCGTTAAAAAATAAACTAAAAGACGGGTGTTCGGCTAGACTAGAGAGTCTGCAAGCATAGCTGCTGAGAAGAACATCCCGCCGATAGGCGAGCGGAGGTTCAGCAGCTTCCGCGCACAGGCTAATAACTGGGCTTGTAGGAAATGCGCCAATACTCAACCGGATGCCGCGGTAGTGTGTAGCATTAAGCCGATTTAAAACAGATGGTCGAGCGGAAGCATACACAACACAACCGTAATCTAGCTTCGATCGGACCAATGAACGGTATAATCGTAAAAGTACTGTCCGATCAGCTCCCCAGGATGTGCCACTTAAAACACGTAAAACATTAAGAGAACGTTCACACCTTGCTTTTAAATAGGAAATGTGAGAAGACCAATTAAGTTTTCGGTCAAAAATCAATCCCAAAAATTTCATGTCGTCTGCGTAAGGGAGTGCATCTGGGCCGAGACAGAGCGAAGGCGGGAGAAACGTCTTCCGACGCCAGAAGTTTCCACAGACGGTCTTTTCGGCGGAAAAATGAAAACCATTTTCGACACTTCAAGCGAACAGTCGGTCCAGACACAATTGGAGTCGACGTTGCAAGAGAGAAGTCCGCCGAGAGCTATAGTAAATGGCGAAGTCATCCACAAATAGTGAAGATGAAACGCCAGACTGGACGCACTCTACAATGGGATTGATTGCAATGGCAAATAGTGTGACGCTGAGTACCGAGCCCTGCGGTACTCCGTTCTCTTGACTAAAAACACGGGACAAAACCGAGCCCACCCGTACCCGAAACACTCTATCCCGCATAAACTCCCGAATAAAAAGGGGCAGCCGACCACGAATGCCCCATTTATGGAGGGTACGAAGGATACCGTACCTCCAGCAAGTATCATAAGCCCTCTCGAGATCAAAAAAGACAGCAACCGTTTGGCACTTGCGCACGAAGCCGTCCATCACGTGCGTGGATAGAGAAACTAAATGGTCGACCGTTGAGCGGAAGCGACGAAAACCGCACTGAACGTTGGACAGCAGGTGTTGAGTTTCAAGCCACCACGTCAGTCGCCCGTTAATCATCCGCTCCATCACTTTGCAGATGCAACTAGTGAGGGAGATTGGGCGATAACTGGAAGGTAGGTGTCGGTCCTTTCCAGGCTTTAAAATAGGGACGACGGTGGCTTCTCGCCAAACGGATGGGAAAGTAGCGGAGCGCCAGATTTGGTTAATTACTCGTAAAAGATACTGCTTGCCAGGCAAAGACAGGTGCTGCAGCATCGAGATGTGAATGCCATCCGGCCCAGGAGCGGACTGCCTTGAAGAGACCAGGACCCGCTCCAGCTCCGACATTGTGAATAAGGCATTATAACACTCGCGGTTGTTTGAGTGAAAAGAAAAATCATGCGTCTCAGCTCGTTGCTTGATTGGTAAAAAATCCGGGTGGTAATGTGATGAGCTAGACACCTCTGCAAAGGCACCTCCAAGGACGTCAGCGACAGCCCTAGGGTAAACTACTATGTCATTATTGATTTTAAGACCAGGCACCGTAATTCGCGAAAGTTTGCCGGCCACGCGACGGAGCTTCTCCCAAACCACCGACGATTTTGTGAAGCAGTTGAAGGATTCCACAAAGCGGAGCCAGGATGTCTTCTTCTTACTAGCCTGTATTATCCGACGAGCGCGGGCACGTGATCGCTTATAGATGACCAGATTATCAAGGGTAGGGTGGCGCTGAAATACACGTAGTGCAGCCCGCCTTGCACGAACCGCCGCCCGACATTCTTCGGTCCACCAAGGAACGGGTAAACGCCGCGGTTGGGCCGACGACCGGGGGATAGCACGCTCGGCAGCGGCTTGGATCACAGTAGTAAGGTGATCCACCATCTGGTCAACATTGCCGAAAACACGGTCGTCGAATACAGCTATGTGGGAAAAAAGAGGCCAGTTCGCTCTGCGTAGCTGCCAGGTGGGTAAACGTGACGAGGGTACGTAATTGGAAAGCAGGCTGATCACACAGGGAAGGTGATCACTCGAGAAGGTATCCGAGACGACGTTCCACTCTAAACGATGGGCAAGCTGTGCCGTGCAAACAGATAAATCCAGGTGAGAGAGAGTGCCTGTGGAATCAGAAATAAAAGTAGGTTCGCCGGTATTGAGAAGACATAGTTGATTACGATGGAAAAACTCTGCGAGGTGCTTTCCCCTTACGCAAGCCCTAGAAGATCCCCAAAGAGGGTGATGAGCGTTGAAGTCTCCCAACAACAAGTAGGGCGCTGGGAGCTGGGACACCAGATCAGAAAGGTCCCCAATGGCTAAGGGGAAAGAAGGCGGAAGGTAAACGGAGCATAATGCAAAACAAAAACCAGGTAAATTCACAGTAACGGCTACAGCTTGCAATGTAGTAGTGAGCATAATAGGCTGGTAAAATACGTCGTCGCGGATCAGCAGCATGACACCCCCATGTGCAGGAGTACCAGGCTCCGGTGGTAAATCACATCGCACCGGAGTAAAACCAGGAAAGGTGAAAGCATCCTGTTGGTTAAGTTTGGTTTCCTGCAGGCAGAAAAGACTGGGGGATAGCGAATTAGCTAACAGTTGGAGTTCTGATTTATGCCTGCGCACGCCACGTGTATTCCACTGTAAGATAGACATCCTGTGGAAAAAGGGAGAAGCTCGTCACCGAGTTCATTTAGTCGACGGCTGTCGCTTCAATTTGCCCTTCTGATTCCGCGTGGGACTCTGGCTTTGTGGAGCAGGTTCATGCTCCATAGGCTCCTCTGATGGAAGAGGGTCAGTGTCACTAGAAACCTGAGACAGAGGTACAAACCGGTTGCCAGTGGTCACGGGAGGTGGAGAATCCCGCTTCACGCGACTGCGCGCCCTAGTCTCCTGGGATTGAGATCGCCGAGGAGGTGAAGGAGAAGTGGCCTTAAGGGCACACCTTCCACTGGCAGAGTCAGAAGGCTCTTTAAGAAAATCGGAGCGTTTCAGGGTGACTTTGAATTTCCGAGTTTCACTACTTATAGGAAGGATCGTGGAGCTGGTGGAAGTGGAAGCTGGTACTGCAATGCGAGGAGCGACGGTTGTGGAGACTATAGGGCAAGTTTGAGTGCCCATATCCCGCTTTGGCACTGGTGTAGAAACAATTGAACTAAAAGTACCAAACTTCAGGAGAGGAGGCTGGCGAGCGAGATGGCGTTTGCGGGCTTCGGAGAAGGAAAGACGCTCTTTCACCCGCAGCTCTTGGATGGCCTTCTCATCCTGGTATCGTGGACAGTCGCGGGAAGTCGCTGGATGGTTACCTCGACAGTTTACACAGCTAGGAGCCGATGGACAAGCTCCGTCATGAGAGTCCTTACCACAATTGCCACAAACCGCAACCGAAGTCTTACAGGAGGTCTTAGTATGGCCATAGCGTTGGCACTGGAAGCAACGCATAGGCCGTGGAATATAAGGTCGGACCGGAATAACCCCTCCGAAGGAGTGTCGCCTTGTCGTGGCGGAGGGGCTCAGTACCTGAGCCAGACGGCCTACTAAGTGTCATTTTGATTACTGGTAGGCAAGAGGTAAGGGGAAGCAAAGAACATTCCAAACGGGTAGATGGGGCTCGTTAGTCTTGGTCGACGACTCATCTAGGAGAAGAGGACTCCGAAATCAAACTCCCCCAGGGGCTCCTACTACGGTAGGTACGGGTTTGGCGTACCCGGGGCCCCGAGGCATACTCTCGATTGGGTTCCTCCAAGAGGTGAGAGGGCACCTGCCAAACGCCCAATCAACTTTGGTCCACTTTTGTGTTTGACCTCCCACCTGATACCTCCCTGTACAAAGTCTGATGGATAACCTACGCGCGGGTCGTCGGAGGATGGGGTGACGTAAGGGGTGACTGGGTAATCGCGTAAGTCCCAGCCCCTGGTTATCATGTAGGATCTGTGTGCGTATCCGCTGATAAAGGTCAGTCCCGGGGAGGGGCCATTGCATGAGCTGATGCACTCCTGAAGGCGATTGGGTCCCTCTATCTATACATTGGGAGGTGAGACCCTAGGGTGAGCAAGGTCCAGGCCAGGACTCTCACCTAAGCCGGGGTGGCGCCCAGGAAGTGAGCATGCCATCGGAGACATCTGCAATGGTGGAGGATGACATCGGCATGAGTTCACAAAAAACTCACAACAAAAAAAATTTTAAAGTTTGCGTAAAGGAAGTAGCTGAGTCGAGTGGTCCTCGCTACTTAGTTATATCTCGAACTGAGGGAGATAAGAAATTTTTAACGGTGAGCCCATTTACCATTCAAAAGGGTTTGGATAACATTGCTGGTCCAGTAAAGTCATGCACTAGATCTCGCAATGGCACGCTCCTGGTTGAAGCACATTCAGCTACCCAGGCAGCTAAGATACTGAAAGCGAATATGCTAGCAAGTTATCCTGTCAGTGTTCAGATGCACAGAACTTTGAACTCCTCGCGCGGAGTGATAAACACCCGTGCATTGGATGATTTAAGCAATGAGGAGATTCAAGAAAATCTTACGGAACAAGGCGTTACTAATGTTTACCGGGTTCAACGCAAAGAGGGTGGTGAACTGAAGCCAACACGTACCCTGTTCCTGACCTTTGATCGGGTAGATCTCCCGCAAAGGATTAAGGCAGGGTATGAGTCCATCGAAGTTAGGCCGTTCATCCCGAACCCGCTGAGATGTTTTAAATGCCAGCGCTTTGGGCATACAAACGAGTTTTGCAAGGGAATACCTACTTGTAATAACTGTGGGGATGCATTTCATGATGGTGATTGTGCTCCAGCGCCGTCATGCGTAAACTGCAAGGGTGAACATGCATCCAGTTCCCGAGATTGTCCCCGTTTTATAGAGGAAAGAGCGATCCAAGAGATACGGGTTAGAGAGAAGGTGCCCTTCTCAGAAGCCCGGAAGCTCTTGCGTCTACGCCAACCCTCTGTTCCAAGATCCGGTACCTATAGCTCAGTTACAGCTAAAACGGTACCGAAACGAGAAATCGCAACACAAACCAGCGATATAAATGGGGCAACAATATCAGAAAAGACACTCGTACCCCGTAGCTCAATTCCAAAGCCTTCTACATCGGCACGCAAATCTGTGTCAACGTCTACAACGTCCGTAAGTGCAAAGAACATCAGCTCTACATCACCATCAAAAGCATCAAGATCAACACAAGATAGAAGCAAGCCCGTAAGATATGATGCCTCACCGATTAAGTTCAAGAAGACCTATACAAGAAACGACTTCCTCAAGGAAAATGGTACGTCCGATCCCAGTACATCGAAGGGATATAGAAGTCCCCGAACATCTCGAAGATCCCGAAAATCTTCTTCTGGAGAATCTTCAGGGGTGGACTCAGACCGGCGTCTTTCATCTTCGCCGGTCCCCATTAGCAACCGGTTCGAGACACTCGAACCCAAGTTTGCTATGGGAAAACGCACGTCCTCGGCAGAGGACATGGAACTAGAATCTGCCCACACTGGGAGACCCCCAGTGGAAAAGAGACGCGAAAAAGCGTCTGACAAAACAATAAGCCCAAGAGAAAAGAAACGGGCGAAATTAGTTCGCCAACCGCCTACTCCAAAGTAATGAAGAGTTACCTTGGAATTACCTATCCCATACACAATGCAATATGACTATCCTACAATGGAACATACGTGGAATTCGAACTCAAAGACCAGAACTTGAGCTCTTGCTCAAAGAAAACGAACCTCTGGTCGCATGTTTGCAAGAGACTAAGCTGCGTCCTCAAGACGCTTTCTATCTAAGGCGATACACCCCAGTACGGTGTGATGTTACACCAGAAGAGGGTGTTCCGGCACATGGCGGCGCTATGATACTTGTGAGAGATGACATATATATGCAATCTGTACCAATACAGTCTGATATCCAATCAGTTGCAATAAGGATTATACTGCCAGACATCCATTTCACCATCTGTAATATATATTTGCCTCCGTCCCATGACTTCTCGCACATTGATTTAGAAGATCTAGTTTCCCAGTTGCCAACACCGTTTCTGTTGGTGGGAGACTTCAATGCGCACCACCCACTTTGGGGTTCAAGTCGCGCTTGTGCGAGAGGTACACTCATTTCCGATTTTTTGGACAGTCACAACCTAGCTCTCCTCAACACTGGAGAGCCTACATTCATTTCGGACTCCCACAGCACCTTCTCACACCTCGATCTTGCAGTTTGTTCACCTCAGTTGGCAGTCTCCTTACAATGGAATGTCATCTCTGATTTACACTCTAGTGACCACTTCCCATGTCTTATTAGTCTCTTGACGCAACATACATATTCCACATGTATGCCCAGATGGCGTTTGGACCATGCCAACTGGAACCTTTACACCCAGTTGGCTGTCTTTACCTACAACGAGCATGACTCAGTAAATAATTTGGCGCAGCATCTCACGGAGACGATTCTCTCTGCTGCTGAACAATCGATTCCGCGGTCGACTACACACCCCCGTCGATTTCCCGTTCCCTGGTGGATGGAAGAATGTCGGAATGCCATTCGTGCTCGAAGGCGTGCACTTAGGGTTTTCCAACGTCACCCTACTTTGGAAAACCTAATCGAATACAAGAAATTGCGCGCGAGGTCCAGACAAGTCATTAAGGATAGCAAAAAGTCATCATGGAGCAAATTTGTAGCTTCATTTAACCGACACACACCTTCCTCGGTTGTGTGGGATAGATTAAGGCGTGTTGCAGCTAAAACGACCCAAATGCCAATAGCGGGACTAAAAACAGCCACAGGAGCTGTTGTTGATTCATTTGAAGTGGCCAATACCTTTGGCAGTGCTTTCGCACAAGTGTCTAGCTCGGAAAACTACTCCCCTGAGTTCGTTCCAATTAAAACTCAGGTGGAATCTCAAGGCTTCTCGTGTCGTTCTAGAAACGTAGAAGATTACAATCGCCTTTTCACCATGGCAGAGCTGGAGTATTCCCTGAAATCTTCGCGATGTTCAGCACCAGGACCGGACGGTATTCATGTACAAATGTTACAACGGCTCTCTCCTGAAGGTAAGGCATTCCTGCTCGAGGTCTATAATCGTGTTTGGGTTGACAGTATACTCCCAGAAAATTGGCGGGAGGCCACCGTTATTCCCATCTTGAAGGCTGGGAAGGATCGTCATCTTCCCTCCAGCTATCGTCCTATTTCCCTCACCAGTTGCGTTTGCAAGGTGATGGAACGCATGATCAATGGGCGATTGGTATGGTGGTTAGAAAGTCGTAACCTACTGACTAACATCCAGTGTGGTTTTCGACGACGCCGTTCAACTGTTGACCATCTTGTGTCAATATCGACACAGATAATGGACGGCTTTATGAAGAACTGTGAAACCGTTGGCATATTTTTCGATCTTGAGAAGGCTTATGATACGTGCTGGCGAGCAGGGATTCTACGTTCCCTGTATGCCTGGAACATACGTGGACGCCTACCACTTTTTATTCAGGAGTTTATGAAGGACCGCTTTTTCCGAGTAAGGGTCGGCTCGGTTTTTTCTAATTCTTTTGTTCAGGAGGAGGGAGTACCTCAGGGTTCGGTGCTAAGTGTCACGCTCTTTGCTATAGCAATTAACTCCATCTGGAAATGTGTTCCACCTGGAGTTTCGTCATGCCTATTCGTAGACGACTTCGCTGTCTATTGCACTTCTCAGCGCACGGCGTTCTTACAACGGCGCCTGCAGCAATGTTTGGACAACCTTAGAGAATGGAGCGTGAGAAACGGTTTCCGTTTCTCAACTGAGAAGACAATCTGCGTTAATTTCTGGCGCCGTAGGAGACGATTACCACCTTCGCTCCGATTTGGTCCAGATGAACTTCCCTTCGCAGAAGAGACGCGCTTCCTGGGTTTGATCTTGGACAGGAAGCTTAGTTGGTTGTCGCATATTGCACAGCTAAGAGCGAGATGTGACCGTTCCCTAAATATTATGCGAGTACTGAATGGCAAATCGTGGGGAGCGGATCGAACAATTTTGTTGCGAATATATCGCGCATTGGTCCGATCCAAGCTAGACTATGGGTGTATTATTTATTCGTCAGCACGGCCATCTGTGCTGAGAAGATTAGACGTGGTCCATAATAGGGGCATCCGCATTGCAACAGGAGCTTTTCCAACAAGCCCAGTGGTGAGCCTAAACGCCGAGTCCGCAGAACCTCCTCTGCAATATCGGCGTGAGATTCTCTTGGCAAATTATGGTTGTGCGCTTAGATGTATGCCTAAGCACCCAACGTTCGCTTCTTTCTTCACCACCACGCTAAGAGAACGATATAGAAATAGCACCCTTAATCCAAAGCCTGCGGGGTTCCGTTTCCAAGAGCTCCTAGTGAAGCTTGGAGTGGAACTGCCTGTGATGTTCGCCAAGGGCGAGAGACTTTACCCCCCTTGGCTATCTGGTACGCCCCATGTAGATTTTGGGATGACCATACACCAGAAGTCCACGATGCCTATTTCAAGTATCCGCACGTGTTTCTTAGAATTTTTGTCAGGTTACTCTGACCGTAAATATATTTACACCGATGGATCAAAGAACACCAACGGTGTTGGATGTGCTTATGTTTATGGAACCGAACCATATACATTCGGTTTTCCAAATAGCACTTCCATTTTTACTGCAGAGCTTTATGCAATTTATCGAGCCGTTTTGTATGTTCGCCGCCGTAAATTAGGTGACTGCCTGATTTTGAGCGATTCCCTTAGTGCACTGCAGAGCCTTTGTCAGTTGTACAACCCCCATCCTATTGTACAACGTATCCAGGATGCCCTCCATGTTTTACACGCTTCTGGTGCTGATGTGGTGTGTGCATGGATTCCTGGTCACGTAGGTTTGCCTGGGAATGAAATGGCAGATTTAGCAGCAAAGACGGCAACTACAGAACCCAGAATTATCATCTCACGTGTTACTTCGGAAGACTTTAGGCTTGAAGTGCGGAGAGCGGTGCTGTCGTCCTGGCACGACGAGTGGTCAGCTCTCCGCGGTAATAAGCTTAGAGAAGTGAAAGAACTTCCGATTAACTGGGTAACTTCCTGTCGCACATCTCGTCGCGAGGAGGTTAGTTTGGCTCGATTAAGAATAGGGCACTGCAATTTTTCGCACGGTTACCTATTTAAAAGGGAGCCTGCGCCTCTATGTCCGCTGTGTGACAACGTTTTGTCGGTTCGCCACGTGCTCCTAGAGTGTTGTTCTCTAGCGCACCTTCGGGATTCTCTGCAGCTGCCTGCCAGACTTGCAGAGGTCCTAGCGGACGACAAAACAGCGGTTGATAGAGTTTTTAATTTTTTAGCGCAGTGCAATATAAATTTGAGGATTTAAAATTTTTTATTATCTGTTTCTGATTTTGGACATATTTATAACCTTGTTTCATATCTGGCTATTGCCACTGCTTTTTACCTTTGTATATTTTTCTTGTTGCTAGTATTTTTATTTTTTGAGTGAAATTTATATCTGGCTATTGCCATGAGTCTGTTAAGGGCGCTGATGACCTAGAAGTTGAGCGTCCTTAAACCAAATCCAAATCCAAATCCAAAGGACCGGAATAACCTCGTAACCTGCCTTGATCTTCTGAGGTAACTCGAGCCGATCAAAGGTGAGAAACAGCGTGCGGGTATTTGAATTTGAATTTGATTTGGTTTAAGGGCGCTCAACTTCAAGGTCATCAGCGCCCTTAAAAGATTCATGGCAATAGCCAGATATAAATTTCACTCAAAAAATAAAAATACTAGAAACAACAATATATACAAAGGTAAAAAGCAGTGGCAATAGCCAGATATGAAACAAGGTGATAAATTTGTCCAAAAGCAGAAACAGATAATTTAAAAAATTCAAATCCTCAAATTTATATTACACTGCGCTAAAAAATTAAAAACTCTATCAACCGCTGTTCTGTCGTCTGCTAGGATCTCTGCAAGTCTGGCAGGCAGCTGCAGAGAATCCCGAAGGTGCGCTAGAGAGCAACACTCTAGCAGCACGTGGCGAACCGACAAAACGTTGTCACACAGCGGACATAGAGGCGCAGGGTCCCTTTTAAATAGGTAACCGTGCGAAAAATTGCAGTGCCCTATTCTTAATCGAGCCAAACTAACCTCCTCGCGACGAGATGTGCGACAGGAAGTTACCCAGTTTATCGGAAGTTCTTTCACTTCTCTAAGCTTATTACCGCGGAGAGCTGACCACTCGTCGTGCCAGGACGACAGCACCGCTCTCCGCACTTCAAGCCTGAAGTCTTCCGAAGTAACACGTGAGATGGTAATACTAGGTTCTGTAGTTGCCGTCTTTGCTGCTAAATCTGCCATTTCATTCCCAGCCAAACCTACGTGACCAGGAATCCATGCACACACCACGTCAACACCAGAAGCCACCTGCACGCCATCACGCTTAGCTCTTACACGGTACACTTCAGTTACTCCTTGGTCCGACAGATAACCCTGTATCTCCTCCTCCGGCATACCATCCAAAAGCTGGCTGGTAATGACGCCCTTAGAGTAGTTCAGGCTTCGGTGCTTCTCGACACGGATGGGGTATCCGTGGAGGAGTTTGGCTCTCAGTATCTTCTCAAACTGTTGGGCAGTGTAGCTCTCAACAAGTAGTGAACCGGATCGCAGACGGGTGCAGGATTTTACAGGACCGGCAATTTTATCGAGACCTGATTGAATAATGAAAGGGTTGACCTTCAGAAATGACTGACCATCTTCCATCCGGTGAATAACTAGGTAACGTGCCGATGACGCGTGTACCTCTTTTTCAACTTGCACTTGTTTGCGGCGTTTAGGTGTATTGGTTGCCATAGAAAAAGGCTAAAAATTTCATCCCCCAGTGCTCCCCACCCACCACGGAGCCCAACGAGGGGTCATCCCACTGGGATGACAGGGCTACACAGGGGATATAGCGGGCTCGCCGTCCCACTCACCCTGGAGTTCGGTACAATACCTAGTCCTGGCCGATTGACTAGGGGTGGGTTAGTCCCTAGCCTCCCGTTTAGATGAAGCAGAAACCAAAGCAGTGTATCGGAAATGCGCACCCTCCCCAGATTCAGAAAAAAAAACTGTCCCGAGCTCAGATACGCACCCCTCAACCAGCAGGATAATCCTTTCCACCGACACGGGTCTCCACGCACGGCCTACACGTGGGTGGGCGGTTTGACTGACTCCCTCACCACGAAGAGGAGCCCACACCGAGGGAGTCAGTTGGCTCGGGGCCCCGGGTGCGCCAAACCCGGACCTACCGTAGCAGGTCCCCCTGGGGGGATTTGATAAGGTAGATCATGACATTCTCCTATAGGTATAAACTTTATAATTTTGGGTTCTCAGTTCAAATGTTAAACTTAATTTCCTCCTATCTCTCTAACAGAAAGCAGTATGTAAATTTTCATCAATCAAAATCTTATACTTTTGTTGTTAATTCTGGAGTTCCCCAGGAATCACATTTAGGCTTTATTTTTCATACTGTTTATAAACGACCTACCAAGTTTCATTAATTACTCCAAATGTCTCTTGTATGCTGACGATCTAAAATTATACAAGACAATTAGTAATGCTGACGACATGCTGAAATTACAATCTGATCTGAATAATATTTATAAATGGAGCTTGGAAAACAAACTTCACTTCAATATTAAGAAATGCTCCTTTATGATATATACCAGAAGGAAGCAACACTTAAATTCTAAATATTATTTAAATAGTTCTCCACTTGTAAGAGCATA
The DNA here is from genome assembly GCA_030765045.1 of Tenodera sinensis. Taxonomy (NCBI): domain Eukaryota; kingdom Metazoa; phylum Arthropoda; class Insecta; order Mantodea; family Mantidae; genus Tenodera; species Tenodera sinensis. Next base: position 190,146,569 of record CM060961.1, read on the forward strand.
TTCTGTCAAGGATTTAGGTGTTATCATGACCCAGAATTTGCCTTTTAATCAACACATTATAAATATAACCAATGATTCCTTTAAGAAACTTGGTTTTGTATTCAGGACCTGTAGGGACTTAAAAGACACTCAAGTTATGTTAATTCTATACAAAAGTCTTGTTCGTAGTAATTTAGAATATGCCTCAACTGTATGGTTACCAATGTATAAATGTCACAACAATCAAATAGAGAAGATCCAAAAAAATTTCCTCAGATACTTATATTACAAGACTCATGGTGTTTTTATTTATACTCAGAACTTGCCGTATAGTCAACTGCTTAACGAATTCAACATAGTCTCACTTTCTGATCGGAGAGTAATAGCTGAACAATTATTTCTTTATAAACTCATAAATGGCCTGGTATCCACCGAAGAACTGCTTGACAGAATATACTTTAATGTCAGTACTACTAATTTTAGAAATCGTCAGCTATTTCAATTTAGGACTCCGAAAACGTCAACCCATAACAATTCTCCCGTTCTTAGGTTGTGTGCGAAATACAATAAATGTTCAACTAAAATAGAGCTGGATTTTAGCTTACCTTACAAGCAGTTTAAAAAACAATTAAATATGGGAACTATTTGCATGTGATTTTCAGTTGTATCACTTATTGTTATCTGTAGAATCAGTATACCATTTGCAATTCTAGTCTTATATAGTAGTTTAATATATGTTTCATTTTTAGTCTTAGTTTCTTAATACTTTATTGTATTCTCTTTCTATTATATTCAAACTTGTTTAATTATTGTTCACTCTGTTGTATCACTTATTCGCTTGGTCAGTATACAATTTGCAACGTTTTGTCTTCAGTAATAGCTTAATATATGTATAGTTTATTTTTAGTTTCTCTGTATTGCTTCTTATATTTTTGTTTTGCATTTAGTCAAGCTTGTGTAAATAAATTAATTGTAGCTACTGTAATTTGGAGCTTTGCTCTGTTGTAGCACAAATGAATAAAATAAATAAAATAAATGATTGTGCCACAAAATAGAAATATGTAGTTTCAAAATTGCACTCCAACGAACAGACAAAACAAAAATGCTCGTTTCAATGGGTTTAAATATACACATATATATTTTTAGCTGTAATAAGGTGCTCGCAGAATACCCAGAAGATGCTTGCTCTATCCTATTGATAATAATCACTCTATGCTATAAATAGAAAGTTAGGAACTGTTTGAGGCGTTAACTCGTTATTCTCCTCGCCTCTGTTTGCCGGGTCAGTGCACTGTTCCGTTTCCGTGATATGAATTTCTAAGCACCTAAGTTTAACAGACTTTCACTCATTACGCTCTGATACACATCATGTTCAACCTCAGTACTTCCAAAAGCCACGCCTAGAATGCGAAGGGCTTATTAGCCCATACTGAAGTGGCATATTAAGGTATCGAAGCAGTGGATCATTCCCTATTCTTTTTCCGTTCACTTCAGGTATTGCATATATTTTTTTACTTTTTGTAATACGTATTTATAGTAGGTAGATCAAGTGCTGTATTCTAGAATTTGGGCATCGACATTTCAACAGATATACATGTTTTGAGACTCCAGAAATAAAAATGTTTAGAAATGTATCTGTGTGTGTGTGTGTGTGTGTGTGTGTGTGTGTGTGTGTGTGTGTGTGTGTGTGTGTGTGTGTCTGTGTGTCTGTGAACAACATAACTCATAACTCTGATGACACGTGACTTTCTCTACTCTTGTACTACAGGGTATAGGGTAAACACGTAGGAGAACACCTCGCGACCAACTCAGATCTATTGTGGCTACCACCCCCAAGAGGCCGGGATGAAGTGAGGGTACCATGCTGCGATCTCTTTATCCTGTCGCCAAGCCCCGGCGAGCACTCACTATACACCGCGGGTCCGGTGTCGCACAGGCGTCCCACTCCCTCACGGGAAACCCCATGTCAGAATGCGCGGCCACGGGAATCGAATGTGCGACCTCTAGAACGCGGATCACAAACGTTGCCTGAGCCATCGCGCGGTACCAACTCTTATTTCTCTAACTTCATGAAAGTCGAGATAAATATCTGCAGAAATTATCTTAATGCTGATTTTCTTGTAGATGCCAGGGGAATATGGGAATACAGTAGGCTTTGAGCGATATTCAAATCTTTTAAAGCTTTGAGATTCCGTTCTCTTTACAGGGACAAGAGATAAAACTGTGAATAACAACCTTCCGTTTGAGGAAAGTTTAAGTACTGTAAAGCTCACACAAATAATAAAGAATATCTCCGAGATGGTTCACTCCACAATTGCATTTGTACATAATTTGTGTGTACTGTTATGTACAGTAAGATTTGTCTATCTCTTACGTTTACCAGCTATGCAAAAGTCACCAAGAGTAAACAGGACTACACAGGCTATAGGCAGAGATTTAAAAAAATATCCATTTCAATAGCCATAAAAATATCTTAAGCATATGGCATTTTAGCCAAAATCGTTTGAGCCATTTTTGAGAAACTGGCATTTTCAGGTTTTCTTCCAGGCGCATTGCAGAACATTATGTTGTGGCGGTGATGACGGTATGGTGTCTTCTTGCCATGGTAATTTTGCAACATCATTCATTTTCGACACTGGTACCAGAAAGAGGGTAGTTTCACACGATTTATGCCGTCATAATAACCCGTTTTAATGCTAGGGCTGCATAAAAATAATTTGGGCCAGTGTTTTAATGATTTCAGCTTCCTCCCACAATAAATATATTTGTAGTCAATTTATAAGGTAATAAAATATCTATGTAAGAGCACTTTAAAGGCATGCGTTAAAACGTTATAATTAAGTAAACCTAGATGTGTGGACTGCTGCACAGCTTTAATCCCGATTATCCGACAAAGGACCACAACAGTTGGACTAGCCCTACCACAATCCCCGGTAGGTGCCCTTTCTCACGGTAAACGCCCACAAGACCTGAAGCTGCAGTTCCAAATTCAAGGATCACTCACTAGATCGGAATATGTGCTTCCGGAGTTAAGCCTGTAAACAATCATGAGAACCAGGAAACCGGCAAACCAAGATAAGCGGTGAGGGACATACATTATATATGTACCTATGTAAGCTGCTACGTTTCAGGAACAAGAACGGCTGTGTTTTCATGCATTATTACTGAATACAACTATTGATCTTATATCCGAACTTCGGCAAAAAACTGTGGACTAAATTTACTGGCTTTTTAAACAGTCGAAGATACAGGAAGCGCTTTTAACGGTAAATTATATTTATCAAATGGAGAAAATTATATCACTGTGTGGCATAAAATTATAAAACTCCAGGATTACCAACTGTGAATTCCTGCTAAAAGTGAACATTATAACGTTCCCCCTGGTCTATGGGCAACATGCTAGCCTCCGTTCCCGAGGTCGTGGGTTTAAACCCGGCGGAGGACGATGGATTTTTTTCGAGGTTAAAAATCCTTAGCATGGGTTTCTCTGGAAGGGAAATGAAGCCGGTGGTACCGTGTCATGGATTTACGGGAACCTCAAGTCTGATAAAGAAGCCTCCGAAAAAAATTAAACTGTCTTTTCACGTCCATGGGACGCTGAGATCCACAACCGTTAAAGAGTGTCCATAAATAATAAAAGCCTGTGAAGATTATTGTAACGAAACGCCAATTTGAGAAAATCTCATTCCTGAAACCAGTGCTACAAAGATGATCAAAGTCCAGTTCAGTTATTTTTTTCTCTGTTTATTTTCCTTGTAACTGAATTCACAAAACATAGTTCTCTACTGTCACTAACACAGTCTATAGCAGCGTTTGCGGCAGAGGGGAGGTTGGATTTTACCTCCTTCCATTTTATGTGGACCCCGTCACTTTAACATTCAATTGTGTTGCAGTGGCGGTTTGGTTATACGTACGTTGCATTTGATTTACGAACGCACTTTCAAATCTTATGCGATGAAAGTATGTTCATTAGTGACTTCTTTGGTAGTGCTTACGTTTAACAAGTAATTCAATATTGGGAGATGAGGTCCAAGTGTATAGCCTTAGAAGATACACAAAGTGATCGCCGCGAAACAGACTTTTAGTACGGTTCAATTTGGAGAAGCTATGTTCGCAAATATGAGATGTAGGGCTATATTCTTACATACAAAATTCTCGCAAATGCTTATTTAATCGACCGCATATACTGGCCGGGAGGTTCGGGCGCTGATCACGTCCCACTCTCCACCACTGGACCCCGCTCATAACGCCTATAGAGAAGGCAGAGGTGGGGGATCCAGCGGCCGGATGGTAGCCAAGGCTACCAAGGCTGTAGTACCACAGGACAGCACATTTTAATCGATATAAACATTTGCAGAAATTATGCTATTGCAAATGTTCTCGTAGGTGCCAGGGGAATGAATATGGGAATATGGTAGGCTTTGACCGATAGTGAAATGTTTTAAGAGCTGATTGCTAAGCGATGCCTTAGAAATTCAGTTATCTTTCCAAGGCCAAGAGACAAACAAAGAATAACATATTCCTTAACGCAAAATACATGTTTCACAGGTAAGCCCAAATGGAGTTTGGACAATGCCAACTGGAACCTTCACACCCAGTTGGCCGCATTTACTTACAAGAGCAGGACTCAGTGAATGATTTGGCGGAGCTGCTCACCGAGAACATTCTCTCAACTGGCGCCTTCCCTCCAGAAATGTGTCAGAAATGGATCTTTCACGCAAAGAGAAATGATATTTCTGAAGGAGACGAGGATTGCCTAACAGTATACACTCAGACAATGCCACCACCTTCCAAGCCCTAAACAACAATTCTTTGGCTGGTACATTCCGGAAGCAAGAGGATGGTGGAAGCGTCAGGTTGATGTACTGGAGATGGCTAAGGAGGGCGTAAGGGCAGACCCACATAGATCAAGAAGATCTACACATAATTTAATGAGTATAGTAAGCTTAGTTGGTCGTCGCATATTGCACAGCTAAGAGCGAGATGTGACCGTTCCCTAAATATCATGCGAGTACTGAATGGCAAATCGTGGGGAGCGGATCGGACAATTTTGTTGCGAATATATCGCGCACTGGTCCGATCCAAGCTAGACTATGGGTGTATTGTTTATTCGTCAGCACGACCATCTGTGCTCAGAAGACTAGACGTGGTCCATAATAGGGGCATCCGGATTGCAACGGGAGCTTTTCCAACATGCCCAGTGGTGAGCCTTTACGCCGAGTGCGCAGAACCTCCTCTGCAATATCGGCGTGAGATTCTCTTGGCAAATTATGGTTGTGCGCTTAGATGTACGCCTAAGCACGCAACGTTCGCTTCTTTTTTCACCACCACGCTAAAAGAACGATATAAGAATAGCGCCCTTAGTCCTAAGCCTGCAGGGTTCCGTTTCCAAGACCTTCTAGTGAAGCGTGGAGTGGAACTGCCTGGGATGTTCGCCAAGGGCAAGAGGCTTTACCCCCCTTGGCTATCTGGTACACCCCATGTAGATCTTGGGATGACCATACACCAGAAGTCCACGATGCCTATTTCAAGTATCCCCACGTGTTTCTTAGAATTTTTGTCAGGCTACACTGACCGTCGATATATTTACACCGATGGATCAAAGAGCACCAACGGTGTTGGATGTGCTTATGTTTATGGAACCGAACCATATACATTCGGTTTTCCAAATAGCACTTCCATTTTTACTGCAGAGCTTTATGCAATTTATCGAGCCGTTTTGTATGTCCGCCGTCGTAAATTAGGTGCCTGCCTGATTTTGAGCGATTCCCTTAGTGCACTGCAGAGCCTTTGTCAGTTGTACAACCCCCACCCTATTGTACAACGTATCCAGGATGCCCTCCATGTTTTACACGCTTCTGGTGTTGACGTGGTGTGTGCATGGATTCCTGGTCACGTAGGTTTGCCGGGGAATGAAATGGCAGATTTAGCAGCAAAGACGGCAACTACAGAACCTAGTATTACCATCTCACGTGTTACTTCGGAAGACTTTAGGCTTGAAGTGCGGAGAGCGGTGCTGTCGTCCTGGCACGAGTGGTCAGCTCTCCGCGGTAATAAGCTTAGAGAAGTGAAAGAACTTCCGATAAACTGGTTAACTTCCTGTCGCACATCTCGTCGCGAGGAGGTTAGTTTGGCTCGATTAAGAATAGGGCACTGCAATTTTTCGCACGGTTACCTATTTAAAAGGGACCCTGCGCCTCTATGTCCGCTGTGTGACAACCTTTTGTCAGTTCGGCACGTGCTGCTAGAGTGTTGCTTCGAGATTCTCTGCAGCTGCCTGCTAGACTTGCAGAGGTCCTAGCGGACGACAAAACAGCGGTGGATAGAGTTTTTAATTTTTTAGCAGAGTGCAATATCAATTTGAGGATTTAAAATTTTTTAATTATCTGTTTCTGCTTTTGGACATATTTATCACCTTGTTTCATATCTGGATATTGCCACTGCTTTTTACCTTTGTATATTTTCTTATTGCTAGTATTTTTATTTTTTGAGTGAAATTTATATCTGGCTATTGCCATGAATCTTTTAAGGGCGCTGATGACCTAAAAGTTGAGCGCCCTTAAACCAAATCAAATCAAATGAGTATAGAAGCCGTATTGAATTCTAGACCAATCACTCAATGCGATGACAGTACTGAAACACTGAGTCCGGTGAACTTCCAAATTGGACAGAGACTGACTACATTGCTAACTGGGTCTGAGCCGGTTGCAGCAGGAATATAACTAAAGAATGCAGATCTCAGCAAAAACTTAGAGAAGGTTATTGGAAAAGGTACGAAAATGAGTATCTTACGCTTCTCAAAAGTTTCCAACCGTCCCCGTTTTTCACAAGCAATTTAATCGAGCACAAATACCTACAAATTCCATTCATGTAAAGGAAGAAGGTAAAGTTCTCTCTCGTCTGTTTGTGGGGTGACCCCACTCTGGCAGCCGGCCTCTTCTTCCTCTTCATCGGCAATTGCACATTTTCGCTCATACACAGAATATGAACAATTGATGGCGTTCATGCTTCACTTGTAAGTATGTGTAACTGTAAGTTTCTCCGTGGCATTACCAAATAATACCAGATCTCGCTGATAAAATTTAAGAAGGGTTACACAAAGAATGACTTCCTCAAGGAAGACAAGTCTGCTCGCAGTACATTAAAGGGATGTAAGAGTCCACAAACATCTCCTCGAAGATCCTCTTCTGGGGAATCTTCAGGGGTGGACTCAGACCGGCGTCTTTCATCTTCGCCGGTCCCCGTTAGCAACCAGTCCCAGACACTCGAACCTAAGTTCGCTATGGAAACACGGAAGTCCTCGGCAGAGAACATGGAGCTAGACGAATCTGCCTATACTGGAAGAACCCCAGTGGAAAAGAGACGCGAAAAAGCCTCGGATAAAAATATCAGCACAAGACAGTAGAAAAGGGCTAAATTAATCCACCAACCGGCTACTTCAAAGTAATGCAGAGTTACCTTGGAGCACCTGTCCCATACAGATATTAATGTGGCTATCCTACAATGGAACATACGTGATATTAGAACGCAACGACCTGAACTGGTGCTTTTGCTCAATCAGAACGAACCTTTGGTCGCATGTTTGCAAGAGACTAAGCTGCTTCCACGAGATGCCTTCCATCTCAGGCGACACACCCCAGCACGGTGTGATGTCACACCAGAAGAGGGTGTTCCGGCACATCGCGGCGCTATACTTTTCAAGCCGCGCTTGTGCGAGAGGCATACTCGTCTATTTCTTAGACAGTTGCAACCAAGTTCTCGTCAACACTGGAGAGCCCACATTTCTTTCTGACTCTTTCAATAGTCTGTCACACCTTGACCTTGCCATTTGTTCACTTCAGTTGGCAGTCCCCTTAAAATGGATTTACACTCTAGCGACCACTTTCCGTGTGTTATTAGTCTTTTAACGCAAAATACATGTTCCAGTCGTATGCTCAGATGGCGTTTGGGCAATGCCAACTGGAACCGTTACACCCAGTTGGCCGTGTTTACGTACAACGAGCACGATTCAGTGGGTCAGGACCACGGAGATATAAAATATCACTGCTGGTGAGACAGCAGTTCTAAACCTAAGACCTCACAGACTAATAATCATAATAAACCTAGAAGAGGAAGAGGGTGATGAATAATATCAATATAAGCAGCTATTACGTGGGAACAATTGATGGATATGAAGGGGATGAAATGATTGTGAGCGCTTCGGGACCCTGGGTGCGCCTAACCCGTACCTACCGAAGTAGGCCCCTGGGGGGGACCAATAAAGAATAATTTGGAAATGTTTAATGCCATAACAAAATTATTGGACATAAATTGTGTTTGAACGGTATTATATTTTATTTTTAGTAAGACATTTTTCTGTCTTTTACGATTGGTGATAGTAAAATGTTCGTTCATAATGAATACTTTATGGACTACTGCCCGAAATTTCGAGACATACATTTTATTTGTTATGGAGGTATCTTAAGCATGCGCTATTTTAATCAAAATCGCTACAGACATTTTGAGAAAAGCAGTTATTTCTAAAACGTTAGCTTATGATACGCAAATTTTCTTGTAAACCTTCGTGTCGCCTTTGGGCAGTCTTTGTACTTATTAGTTTTTTATTTGACCTATTCACAGTTACACACGGGCCATTTTATAAAATTGCTGCATTGGATCCAGAGGGCTTCAAAGCACTATATTAAATTTATAGGTGTAATACACTTTCTGCCTACTAGGTACATGGTAGAGAAAGTATGGCTAGAAAAATGTTTTGTTTTTTTCATTAAACATTGTTTTATATTGTGATGCTTTTCTTATTTTACTACTTTTATAAAATATATGGCGTGTTATTTTGGCAAATATTTCTTCACACTATTTCTCAAGGTAAGCTATATCTAATTAAACAAAATGATCAAAATGTCCGAGTAGATGCAAGCTAGCAGAGACAACGTTGGTTAACCCTTTCTAAGGCCGTGGTCAGTATGCGTCCCACTCGAGTTTGTTAGGAAGGCCACAGGAAGCCTGCTGACCATTTCTAGTGTGCGTTGGCATCTAGCGGAAACATAAAACACCTCGCTTCTGCGAAGACTTAGAAAAGAAAGTGTGGCAGAAGCCTGAAGGGGGCGTGGCTGAAGCTGCTTGTTTTAGACCCAATGCAATTTACACCAATTTGGTAACATGGTTGCTCTCACTTTTGCACCACCAAGGCACAAGATAAAAGAACATGTACACGTGCAAAGGTTGTAATGTTCCATTATGTGCTCATCCTTGTTTTAGAAAGTCTTAGGAAGTTCCATGGAAAATACCTAACGGATGATATGAAATGAGGGGAAGAATTAGTGGATGATTTCAGTTTAGATTATAGCAAAATGTATAATTTTACTTGTTTGTAGTTGTTTTTTTTTTTTTTTTTTTTTTTTTTTTTTTTTTTTTTTTAAATAAATCACTTTTCCTTGCATATTATGTAAATTCACATGGGCCGTGGGAAGTATACTTCCCAACCTCATGTTCTTAAAAATATTCAAAACAAAATTTTGAAAAATGGTCTCTGTAAAGTATATCCATAAACTATTATTATGCATACAACAGAAAACTTGTAACACTCATAGAACAAAACGGCCCATGAAAGGGTTAAGAAGATTGGAAGTATTTTCTTCTGTCATAAAAGCTGCCAGAATCTGTTGCGCCGAACTAAAGTTTTAAAATTGCTTCAAGGGCTAATAAATTAGCTTGTGATGTCGCAACAGAGATAGCTTTCTTGTCAGATGTTGCAAACAGTATGCAAATGTGCGGGCAACTTAATCTAGGTGCCGCTCACGCGATGTTAGGCAAAGGCTTTGCTCAACCTCAGAGGGAGGCAGTTTCGTTGCAAGGTCGTGTTATAACATCGAAACCTTAGCCTGCGATTTACCATTACCTACCTACTTGAATAAAATATTAGTGGTGACTTACGTAGAGAGATCCTGTAAAATTAAAAGTGTTTTTCTTTTCATGTAGATCAATTAATTAAGGGATGACTACCCTAAGTCCTACAAAATTTTGATTTTCCTAATTTACTAAATTCTGTTGTCACCATGCGATTTTAAAGGCACAGCTACTCCTCGAGTTCAGGAACATCTGTCTCCACTAAGTGGTCTTAGTTTCGTTGTAGGGTTTCTGTAGCTTCTGTAATTTCATGCATGTTGTACGCGGAACTCTAGATCAGTGATATCCAACGTTTGCTACAGAGGGAAGGTTGGATTTACCTCTTTCCACTCCATGCGGGTCGGGTCACTCTTTTAATTTGTTTCATCTTTACTTATAAGTAGGGCCCCGTAATATCTTCAGAATCGTGAATGGCCTATAAGTCATAGGGGATTCACAATTTACAAAAACCATTTTTAACCCGTTAAAGAATTAAAGTTAAAGCAAAACAGTAACACACGAAATAATTAATATTCTTCCTTTTTATTTCTAAAAAGGATTCTCAATGAAGCACTTGCAAACACCATGACATGTACATCCTTTGTATAGAATTAAAGAAAGGCAGGAGGTGAAGATGAGTTTGGAGGAGAGAGTGAGAAATGAGTGTTCGCCTGCTGAGAGGTAGCTCCTATTTTAGGATTAATTAAACCGGGCTCTCCTTATTTAGACATGGATCACAATTTCCCTAGCAGTCTCAATTAGTGACTTCAGATTGTTAAACTCGATGACAATTTTATTAAGTGGAGCAGTAACTGGTTTCAACTGAACGAGAAAACTTCGTAGAGCCTTCAAGCTGGTTCAGCAAACTGCCACCAAACCCAGAAATCGGGTATGTAAATTGCGACTTATACATTAGTCTCTTTCACGAGTAGTATATAAATTGAGACAGAAAGATTTACTGCGTCTTCCTGGGGACTATGTTAATTCTAACTTCTAGGAAAACCTTGTAAGTAAGCAAGCAATTCCTTCCCACTTTCTTCCAGACTTAGGACTGGCACATTTAAAGAAACTGGTATGGTTAAAAATGCTGTAATCACTTCAAAATGTCCGCCGCCATAAGGGTGGTTCGTAGCAAAATTACATTTATTACATTACATTCTTGTGAGATCACCTAAGTATGAAGCGTATTTCACCACATTCAATCCTGTGATGAATTATCTTTTTACCTTCTCTGCTACCTATAGTAAATAGGGCAAGTGTTGTACTCGACCCAAAACTTCGAGTTGAGGTTTCACCGGAAATATGTTTTGAGGTCCCATGAATAAAACAGCATTCTTAGAAAAAGATCCGTGCGGTGTGTGTGTGTGTGTGTGTGTGTGTGTGTGTGTGTGTGTGTGTGTGTGTGTGTGTGTGTGTGTGTGTGTGTCTGTGAATAGCATAATTCAAACATTAACAGTCGGTTAGAAACCAAAGTTGGTATTTAAGTTTAATGTCCTTCAAGGATGCGACACGAATATTTTGAAGAAAATTCCTCTGCTCTAAACTACCCTTTACATGGAACATTTTTCAAATACAGTGATTTTCTAAAAATGGCTCTAAGATTTTCGTAAAAATGTGATATGTTTAAGATATTTTATGGCACATGAAATGTATACTTTCAATTTTCTGGCTACCAAACATCCACATACGTTTTGCAGTTCATTTGAAAAATTCTGGGCGTGTATGTTGATCAAGGTCTTGTTAAAACTGACAATATTATCACCATAGGCCTTTTTTTAGATCTGAATCACAGCATATATCAGTAAATTCTTGTTGAAGTTAACTGAAACACTCTCGGGATCAACATGTAGCAGGCAAAATTGATCCAGTATAGAAAAATCCCTCCTTTGTGGTTGTCTACTTTGTTGAAGGAATTCACTTCTATAGCTGGAAGCTTCTAGATCTAGTGGTTTGGGCCGTGGTAATCTCCGAACAATTTTTTTTCTTTAATGAACTTTACAAATTGCCGTCTAAGAGCAAAGTACTTTGATGATAAGCTTACATCTGCCGTGAGACCTGCTTCTGTATTTAAGTTTCCCCAAATATTAAGATGTTGGTGAAAAGGCCAAAATGGGCCTAATAATGGATAATTATGTTCAAAGTGTGACCACGTGTAGAGGATTTAATGTGCAGCTACCTTTATTTCGTGACAAGAGCAGTTTGTTTCCTTTTGAATTGTCAGGTTAAACGTTATAGGTATAAATATTCTTTATCTTGTGTGGTTTTAATGCTTTGTTTTTTCAAAATTAGTTTTTTTTTTTTTTTTTTTTTTTTTTTTTTTTTTTTTTTTTAGTAATTACATTATTATTGTAATTCATATTAAAGCATTATCATCACAAAACCAATGTAAATAAATACTTTTAAACCAAAGAAAAGGAAACCATAATAAAAAGAATTGACTTCACTTTCCTTTCAATCAGTCTCTTTCGGAGCTCATGTCTACGAGTACTGCCAAGGTCATAAAATTGCGCTTGGGTCGATAGGAATGCGTTAAAATATACTCCCAAATTTATTTTTCCAGGATTAACGCGAAAACTTGTAAACCTTTGGATCCATTTTGCCCTTAGTTTTCTTCATCCTTTCTCCATGTTTTCATTTCTACCTATGTAAGTGCGAGTTGAGAGATCGCGAGGGTAAAACGCCACATGTTCTATCCTCTCCATACTTCCGAAAGCTCCAGGCTACTAATGCAACAGCAGTGTTGTTGGCAGACTCCAGCCTCTTCAAGCTGAATAAACAGTCTGTATTTGCAACACTGCATCCAAGCATGTAGCACTTATAGCTTTCTACGTATATGTAGCAGAAACCTTATCACTGCAGGCAATTATCTACTACCATTATGCATGCCTCTTAGCTATGTAAGTAATTACAACAACATTAGTTACAGTCAGTGCTTCATCCTTTGTGTTAATATGTATTTAGTGTCGTCATAAGTCAAAGTGGACAGGAACGTGAGGAAAACAAATGAACAGCTCTTGCAGAGGAACCGAGAACCACATCACTCAACGTAAGATCAAAGTGTGTAGAAACAGCCACGTTTCACTGAACTGAGGAATGTATACCTCGCATAAGCTTCTGTAGACTGTCGCATGAGAAGAACCTGAGCACTTCCATTACTAGAACATATGCCAGACATAATCTATCCAATCTTAGAGCTGGGCTGAATGTAACCGGGATGCTTCGCATTCCACCGCATTAGGATTGCCGTGTCTTCACGCGAATGCGTCTGATTCTGTATATTTGTTAGTACGTTTCTCTATCCAAAAACGAAGTGTTCAGCATCTTCGAAATGTCCCGTGCGAACTCCTTCAATAAAACCCGCCGCATCAAACTTACCTTTGCATGGCGTGTCGCTATGTAATACCTAGGGCTAGAAAGCTGAAGAAACATTCTTTCTTTGTCTAGTGTCTGAAGATGAGACCCAACATAATATGTGTTCATTATGGGCCATTAGAGGCCAGAAAATGCTGGGTTAGATTTATCTTTTTCTACCTTTTTCAACACTTTCTAGTTTAAATACTCTCTTTTAGCCTTTTTGTTTCGATTAACAGCTTTCTTGCAACTTTAGCTTCTTTTGGCTGTTTCCTTTCCAATACAGTCACATCTCAATTCCAATTCATTTTAATTAATATGGATGCTAAGGAGGATGTATAGGTTTAAGGGCACTCAACTACGTGGTCACCAGCGCCCTTAAAAACCAATTCATGGCAAAAGCCAGATATAAACTTCAATAAAAAATAAAATTACAAGCAACAGGGAAAATAAATATACAAAATATACATAAATATACAAAACCGAGTGCCAGAAGCCAAAATTAGACACAGTAATAAAGGTGACAAAATAATACAAAAACTTCGTATCTAAAGTTTCAAATTCTCAAACTCATGTTGCACTCCGCTAAACACCTAAAAACTGTTTCGACCGCTATTTTGTCGTCCGCCGAAACCTCTGCAAGTCTGGCAGGCAGCTGCAGAGAGTGTCGAAGGTGCGCTACAGAGGAACACTCTAGCAGCACATGACTGACAACAGGTTGTCGCACAGCGGACAATGAGGAGCAGGGGCCCGTTGAAATAGGTAACCATGCGAAAAATTGCAGTGGCCAATTCGCAACCGAGCAAAGTTAACCTCCTCGCGACGAGATGTGCGACAGGAAGTTACCCAGTTTATCGGAATTTCTTTCACTTCTCTAAGCTTATTACCGCGGAGAGCTGACCACTCGTCGTGCCAGGACGACAGCACCGCTCTCCGCACTTCAAGCCTGAAGTCTTCCGAAGTAACACGTGAGATGGTAATACTGGGTTCTGTAATTGCCGTCTTTGCTGCTAAATCTGCCATTTCATTCCCCGGCAAACCTACGTGACCGGGAATCCATGCACACACCACGTCAACGCCAGAAGCGTGTAAAACATGGAGGGCATCCTGGATACGTTGTACAATAGGGTGGGGATTGTACAACTGACAAAGGCTCTGAAGTGCACTAAAAGACTCACTCAAAATCAGGCAGTCACCAAATTTACGACGGTGCACATACAAAACGGCTCGGTATATTGCATACAGCTCTGCAGTATAAATGGAAGTGCTATTATGGAAACCGAAAGTATGTGTTTCGCTTTCATAAATATAGTCACATTCAACACCGCTGGTGCTCTTAGATACATCGGTGTAGATAAAACGTCGGTCAGTGTAGCCTGACAAAAATTCTAAAACACAAGTGCGGATAGTTGAAATAGGCATCGTGGACTTCCGGTGTACGGTCATCCCAAGATCTACAGGAGTGGCACGGGTAACCGGTGGGGGGGGGGGGGGGGGGGACAATTTCGGCATTTCAAGCTTCCTTAGAAGCTCTCGAAGCTCTCGAAATGAAAATCCGCAGGCTTCGGACTAAGTGTGCTTTTCCTATATCGTCCTCTTAGGGTGGTGGTGAAGAAAGAAGCGAACGCTGGGTGCTTAACCATAGAGTTAAGCGCACAACCATAATTTGCTAAGAGAATCTTTGGCCGATATTGCAGAAGAGGTTCTGCGTATTCCGCTTAAAGGCTCATGTCTCATAATTAGCAGTCATCAATTTATCCACAATAGCCACATCTAAATTTCTTTTCTTTTTAATTAATAAAAAGTATGAATCGTGGTCAATGAATCCCAAAACAGCTAGCCCAAAGTCAAACAAAAATTGTTCTTATCCAGAAACTTTGGAGGATATTGCACGTGGAATAGACATTAATGTGCATTTTAGGGCACGGAGGCCTCACAAGGAAAATTATTCCACTCACTCTTCTGCTGCGTCCTCAAACATAATTGCATATTTTGGTACCAACCCAAATACGACAAAGAATTCTCTTATCCAGAAAATTTGACAGATATTCCACATAAAATAGACACTAATGTGCATTTTAGGCCACGGAGGCCTCCCAAGTATTGTTCAAGGTTACGAATGGACAGAACAGCTGTGAGTTCCAAGTACATGACAAATTACAACTTGTGTTAAGGACGAAAAAATGACTGCTATTTGATTCAATTTTAATGGAAATAAGGTCACAAAAATGTAACTGGATTTGTCATTTTGTTACAATATAATTTTGGGGTGCCATAGTTTTTGGAACCTAGGAACGACTTATAACATACTAGTGAATTTTAAAGCTTCGTTTAAGAGCTTTCAAGCTTCCGCTGGGAAACTTCCGTGCCTTCCCAAGAAAGCACACTGCACAGAACAACCTCATTTATTTGATATTTTCAGAAAAATCTAAAATAAGGTTTGTTAAAGTTATAGCAAAAGAGTAGTAATGAATGGTTCCCGGATTTATAAGTGGAAACAATTAAGTATTAAATATTGTTATAGTTTTAGGAAAACAATAGCTGGATTAGGCAACATTTGCAACTTTATTTCCAGCAGAGACTTCTTCACGAGGACTTCAGAGTTAATGAACTCAACTAAATAATTACAAAAGAGGAAAAGTTAAAACCGCAGTCTTTATTTAAAGTAAAGACGCCTATGCTCCGTAATGCGACGGTGAGGAGCATCGCAAAAAGTAAGAGAGGATTCTTAATTACTTTTATTATTCATGATTCGTTGGCAGACATCTCTTTTAAATGGTTCAGAATGAAAAGAAAAGAAAATACACGCTGAGGGACCATAAAACCAGCGGTAAATATCTCACTACGGTCACATTGCCAAACCCAGAGGGATATTCTGTTCAAGCAGAAATAATAAGCACTTGCATAAAAACTATGTTAAAATATAAATAAATGATCCAATATATGTAAATAATATTCTAATGAGGTACAGCCACACGCACAATTCTCTCTAACCGCTACATATCAACATATCTAACTTTGAGACGGTTTCTTTCGAAGTCTTGAAAAGAAAATGAAAAATATATAGGCTTTGAAAGCCTTTTGGTGAAAATAAATAGCAACGCTTGATTAAAGGAATGTAATGTATTTGAAGTTTAGAAGAGAAAATTATAGTTTATCAAGAGTATCTGTATTCTAAGAGCGTTATAAATAAATATGAAGCAGAATAAAAAAATGAAAAGGCTGGAGGCATACCAAGATTAAATTTGTCACTTATAACGTAGCAGTACCTTTTCCGTCGCCAACACCTGCAGACAACAGTTTCGTACAAACACGATTGAGTTAGAACCGTGCAAAATTAGCAGTAAAGAAGTTAATACATTGGAATCCTTCTTCTTCTTCAGCTTCCCTGTTCAACCACTATAGAGGAGTCAGGACTCTACCTCGGATCCATTTTCTAAAGTCAACTTTATACTCTAATAAAAAAATAAGACAGAGATTACTGAGATCCTACATTAGAAATATACGAAGCATCATACCGCATATAAACCTGCTAAATCGTTACGCCAGGAAACAGTTTTAAAATTGCACTTCAACGGACATACAAAATACATTGTAACAGAAATGACAAAAGCCCCGGGCAGTAATTTTCCTATCACTTTATTTTCTTCCAAAATGTTTGCACAAATGCACAGTTCTCTTTTACTGACATTAAGGGGAGACAGTCGCCATGGCAACTGCCATAAGGCTACATGTTAAATTTAGCAAACTTTAGGTACATATTGCACAAAAGGTAATAAACACATAGCTCTAAAACTTTTACACAGTGTAGCTAACATATCTAACTAAAACCTAATAGTAGATCAGGTCTGTAGAGTGATTTTTTTATATAAAACATATTATGTAAAAGAGTACATAAATTTAAAAAAATAGAAATTTTTAGCAACTCCTCCATGCACACTAACCTTTAGATTAATCCTACTATCCTGAAAGGCTATCAGTTTTTTAATCATGCTATTATTTAAAAGCTGTGAAAATTTCAGGTCTGTATCTTGATACTTTGGCAGATAACGGTACCTAAAGGTAGAAAAATGTAGTTTTGAGTTAAAGTTTAAAAATACGCAAGATGTTTTTATTTTATGCTTCAGACTTGCAGTTAATACATTCCAGAACTGTATGCTGGATTATCTATCTCCTCCTGTTCTTCTCTCTTTCTTTTCTTGCCCCTCTTTGCTTTTCTGCCTTCTTTTGTAGCTTGTTGAACTGCGATTTCAGCTTTCCGGATCCGCTCTACATCTAGGTTCCTGAGTCCAGTAGCAGTATTTGCTCCATATTTAACACCCAGCAGATTTAAAACATCAATCTTCTTTGACACACCATCATTAAAGCAGAACACTGCATCATATACACCAAACTTTAATGTCTCCATCCTCACAAATTCAGTTTTTGGGACACGCCTCCAAATAACAGAATTGAAACTCTCATTTGGATTATGTGTATGCCCATGTAGACATTTCTTCAACAGCTCTGGATCAGATAGTGCTCTGAACAGAGGTTTATTAGATACCATTACAGTTTCTGGCAAGGAATGTTTATGCTCATAATTTTACCCTTTATTGACAGAAATTTTGTACTTGCACCAGCTGTCTGAACAGATATGTTGAGGTTTGCTGTCTGTGGAAACCTTGTGAAAATATATGGCCCAGATGGCTCTTCTCATATCTTCTAAATTGTTTACATTTCTTCTTATGGCTAAGCCATAATAACTTTGAAGTTGGTCAATTGTAGATTTTGTTAGGCGTCCCTTCCCACCTAATCCTCTACCATCTTGCAGTTTGGTGCCAGATTGCTCCTTCACAAGGTTCCTCAACCTTGAACCCATTCTCTTTTGGACAAGTCCAATACATTCCAATTTGCTTATTTTCAGGTTTGGGCCATAAGGTTTATGTTCCAGTACTGCCTGATATGCTTTGCAGTCACCATCACCTAAATATTTAGTATATCGGACACCTCTATGAAAGTAAGAGCGACTGAAAAGGTTTAAGACTCCTGCTACTTCCATCCCACCACTAGACCCTTCATAGTTCTTTGAACAAATGTGCTGAGAAGATGGAGATGTAGTACAGATTGAGCAAAACTTACTCATTATTTCAATATCTAGCACCTTACCTGTGTCAAAAGAGCTGACAGATACTATACCATTCAATGAAGTGTGACCACGCTTTTGCCAGCTTCCATCAAAGGCTGCAGGTATGTTTTTGAGGTCATCTTCATTGCTTTCCTGTATAGCCTCTCTGGTTGCTTTTAACATTGAGGATTCACTTACTTCAGCTACAGCGGAACCAATAGTCTTAGTGTACACACTGAGCTTTAGTGGTGGCTGTGGTAGATTTAACATTGCACAAAAGATTTTTCCTGCTTTCATACCCTTACCAATTGACCTCAATCCGTATACCAAACGAATGTTACTATCATATCTATAATCTGCTTCTGGTGATACTTGAAGTCATTGTGTATGAATTTGATGCACATTTTTTGCACTCAATCACAATGTTACTTGTAATGCCTTTTCTGCTTTACTTATTTTCAAACAGCAAAACTTCCCCACCACAAAGTTTACAGTGTTCCTTTGTATAAAGTCACACAATAAATTTACACTAATTAAAATGTGAGTCACTAATAATATCACTGCATACATTAGAAGAAACACAGTTGTTAACCCCAAATTGTACAGGAATGCTGTGAGTACACATAACCTTCTTCGAAGCACTTTGCTCATGTTTAGAAGCACACTGGAGACTTCTTCTCTCATAAGCACCAGTTACTTTATTTACAAGTATTTCTTTGTTGCCTTTAAATTTATTTTTTGTTCCAAACCCTTTCACTCTTGGCATTTTGAAGAAATTAAACACGTGAGGTAACAACACAAAATGCCATAGAATAACAACAAATACAGAAAATTCTTACTGAATCGCATCAGGCAGGTTAAAGAACATAACAGCAATAAATTTCTCAATGCAAAGTACTAAACTTTCCCGAACATTTGTAAAATTTTCAGCTGTAAGACATATTTTCAGTTTGGTAGTGCAGAAGTGGGCGTGGCATTTAAATCCCAGCAATGTGTAGCATTTTAGTTAAAATTTAATATCGGAAAAACTAAATGTTCAATTTCAATAAAACAAACGCCATTTTGTAGCGAACCCAATGGGCTATATATTAGCGGTAAAAACAAAATTTCGAATTTTTAACCCCTCTTCGCGACTGTCTCCCTAACACAGCTACAGTCTTTCGTGATACTACAACTCACAAGCGCTTTCTTCTCGTAATCCTGACTCCTCCTTTCACTGCCTTTCTTCACTTTCTCCTTCACTATGGCGATACAGTCACTCGACACTCATAACAGACAGACGACAGATGCAGCTGACAGGACAGCCTCAAACTGAAAGCTGAACTGCCTCCTGTCAATAACTCAGTTTACTCTGGTCGAAGCTTGACATCGAGGATAACGATACGGTCCTTTCTCGAACTTCTACAAATAAGCCGGCTGCCGGACAGTTCTCGAATAATCTGGAAAAACTTTTGTTGCCGCGTTGATTATCACGTGTTTGCTCCCATGAGGGGTGCGTGGAAGCTTGACCTTGAGCGCCTTTGTTAAGCGCCACGCCTGTGGGGTGGGGCAGCTCGGTCCCAACCGTATGTTGTCCGCCGCGGTCAGCGTCACAATACACATATTTTATTCGAATTTATACATTATAATATTCATTAAAATATTATGTGTTGTATTCACACGATACATGGTGCTTGGCTGGCCAACCGCTTCCAGGTCTTCACTCTGTCCTGTCCATAGGTTCCTGTGTTCCCCGCCAGGCGTCTGACCCTAGGCACTGGCTTGTAAGTCCTAGGGGGTGTAAGTACTACATAAGGGGAGGGTAATCGGAAAAAGTATTCACACGACTTTCTCTGCTCGCTCACGGACAAATTATTCTTACAGACGCTTATTCTTCTTCTGCTTCACGTTAATTGAGATAATAATTTGCAGAAATTGTCTTACTACATATTTCCCTGTAGGTATGAGAACGGAAGAATACAATAGACTGTAAACGTTAAGTTAAATTTTTTAATGAGCGAATCGCTAAGTAATGGCTTTGAAATTTCGTTCTTCTTTCATGCCAAAAAAATGGGATAGTGACATCGTATTTTATAAAGATAAAAACATTTTAAAACGCAAACCACAACAACGAATATCTAGGAAATAGTTAACTCCGCAAAAAAGTGTGTGCTTTAACGAGATCTATATTTTTATAAAGGAAGATTTTGTCTATCTCTTACGACTTACAAGATGTGCAAAATTAATCCAGAATGAAGAAGACCAGTGATTATTCCAGATAATTGAAGATATACATTTCATTTGTTTTGAATATATCTTAAACAGGCAGTATCAAAACGTCAGAGCTATTTTTGAGAAAATTAATATTTTCGAGAAATCTCCATGTAAAAGTGTAATTTTGAGTTAAGGGACTCTCTTGGAAATCTTCGTGTTGCTTCCTTGGAATACACGGAACTTAAATAGTAAGTCTGGTGTATAATGGACTCTTCATTTTCAGGTTCTGGCTTCTTTGCTTGAATATTAGCGTTCTCTAACGTAATATGTCGTGTCGGACGATGAGAATGAAATTAGTGAAATGATGTTCAATGAGCCCGAGGTTCATAGAGCCTGAAATTTCCCGCGACATTCGCCTGCCCAAGATAAGGGGAACTCGGATAACTCATCCTAACCAAGATTTGAACTCGGGATCTATTGGTAGCAGTCACGCTACCACAACACCACAGAAGTGGGCAATTTTTTGGGTTATGCTGGTAGTTAGATGGTAGATAAGGTGAGAAATATGAGATATAGTTTGCCATTATAGCGCATATACCTGATACATACGATGCAGATATTGAACCATATTGTGATCCATAATAATAATTATAGAATATAGAATGTAAAATGAGCACATTAAACCATGAAACATGGTTAATACAGAAATAGTATTGCACTGTCAACGCGCAAACTTACCTAACATAGCAGTCCGATGTATAATTATACGATTAAGTATATCCAATTGGAACAGGATACATTAGGCATATAACCTCCTTTCCTATGAACAACGTTAGTGCCTAAAGCTTGATGCTTAGCATCTGCATGTTTAATCGGAACCAAAAAAATACACCATTACACGTGTGATATTAGATTCTGCTATGGTCAAATATTCAGCATGCTTTCAGAGAAGCAGAGAGGTGTATAACAGAAAAAATGTGTTACATTCATTTGACTTGCTGTACTCGCTGTAAACGCCATATATGGTGTTTTCGAATCACCGTTCGCTTGTTCGTATAGGTAACTCAAATGACATTAGGGATGGTAAATATCTCCACTGTTTTATCATGTAATTACCTAGAACTACTTCCTTCTGTTTCAGTTATATTATTTATAAGCGTTCTGATATTGCTAATACTGACATGGCGTACGAGTGAGTGAGTGAGTAGTGGGGTTTACGGGCCCGTCGACAACTAGGTCATTAGGGCCCGAAGTCCAAAAATAAAAACAAAGAAATAAAACCTCACCCTTTTAAAGCTAAAAAGTGAAAGTTAAAATACCTAAAAATGAACATTATAACTACTAAAAAGAGAGCTAAGACAGCTAAAAACGGAAAATTAAAACCGATAAACACTTAAATTACGAAAGACATAAAACTGGCTACTGTTAAAAAGGGCTAAAAACATGAGTAAAACATCCTAAAAGTATATTTCCGCCAAGATAAAAGAAACCTTACACTTGCTTACCAAAATCGATATGCGCAACAAACCGCAGTACTGTATTTACAGCTACTGGATCGTTGCCTAACAAGGTGCACAGTGTAAGACCCAGGCCAAAGGACTGGCGCTCACGAGCATATCGCGGACAATCAGTAAGGACATGTGCAACGGAGAGTGGGACATTGCACGTCGCACAGACAGGCTCCGGATCACCGCGCAAAAGGTGTGCATGCGTGGCTCGAGTGTGGCCTATCCTCAGGCGGGTTAAAATCACCTCCTCACGCCTGGAATCCCTGCAAGATGTTTGCCAGGGTTGTACCGTGTCCTTGATTGTCCGTAACTGAGTGCCAGCTAACGCTTCCCAAGATTGTTGCCAGAGAGAAAATAGATGGCGACGAAAGTACTTCTGAACATCTATATAGGGTAACGTACGGGTGGAATATTCCGGAAGGCGGCATGCAGACTTCGCAGCCGCATCCACCGCGTTGCCCGGAATACCCACATGACCTGGGATCCACGTAAAAACGAACTGGTATCCGCGAGATAACAACTGAGATAAAAGTGCCTGTATTTTAATAATTAATACCGAGTTGCCAACAAATTGTTGCAGCGCCTGAAGGGCGCTCAGCGAGTCGCAACACACAATTAAATGTTCCGGAACTGAACGGGAGATAAAAAGTAAGAAATAAAAGATGGCAAACAGCTCGGCGGTAAAAACTGAACTGGCGTCTGGAAGGCGGTATGTGTGAACCTCACCGTTGTATATAAATGCGGAACCCGTCGTACTACCCAACTGGGAGCCATCGGTGAATACCGGAGTATAAGTCCGGTATCGGCCCAGAACTGCGGTGAAGAGTTGACGGAACACCGAAGGAGGGGTAGCGGTCTTTGCACAGCCCGACAGCTCCAGGTCAAAGCGTGCACGCTGGAGCTGCCAGGGAGGACAGTGACCAAGTGAATGCCGCTCTACAACTGGCAGTCGGAGGGCGTTTGCAACAAGTAGTTCTTGAAACCTGATGCCACTTGGACGGGAGATTCTTTTATTCCGCATATAACGGTGCGCGAGGTCTGGACGCAATACAGGTGGAAACGAAGGATGACCTGGATGAGCGGCCAACCTTGCCACATAAGAACAAAGTAACAATGAGCGTCGAACAGACAGTGGAGGTTCGCCAGAATCAGCAGACATGGCGTACGAGGCAACTGTACAGGGTGTCCACAAAGTACTGGTAACAAACTATTTAAGATGGAGACAAGTGATGTGTTGCAACGTATTCTACATCTCTAAAAGGTTTGCTAACATTTGTTGTAGATTGCGATTTAAACGACAATAATGGCACCATAGGAAAGGGTCCAATGGACATTATGGAGGTAAGGCTGCCAAATCACCAATAACTGTTCAGCGAAAATTCGCCGGCAATATGGTAGAGATCCTCCATCCATATCATCCATAATTAGATGGAGCGAGAAATTTCTAGAGGTTTTAGCGTCACGAAATTGACGTAGAGTGGCTGACCAGGTACGAGGCAAGAAATTGTTGACAATTTCTAACTTGTATTTTAATGCAGCTCTCGTATATTGCTTCATGGGAACTGCGTGCACTTCCATACATACACTCACAAACCCATGCCCGTATGGGATTGGAACCCGTTGCAAAGTGTATTTGGCATAAACCCAGCGACCAAGGCTACGAGAGCCTACAGGTGTTCAGATGGTTAAGCACAGGTCAACTTACCCCATGGTTTAAACCCGGTCCAACACTATTTTAAGTGACGTTAAAAGTGACCGCCCCATGTTCGCAGATTCAGGCCTGATTGTACAAAACACTTGAACTTGGATCTGAGGGAAAAATTAACCATGGTCAAACTGAACTCGGGAATTTTGTTTGTATAAACGTAGATCTGCGATCACGTCCTCTGATCGAGATCAAATTTTGACTGGAGAAATTTCTAAGTTCAGGGTTTTACAGCGGAGATCAACTCACGTAGTTCTGAGACAAAAGTGTAGCGGAAGAACTGAATGGTGTCTATATTTTCATTTCACAGCGGACCACAGGTAAGTAACATTTACAAAATAATGTGAGTTGTGCATCTTCTTTCGATTAGTTTTCACTTAAACTTGTCGAAGGATTCCAATACGGAATCTTTTGCAAATGTTTCAAATTAGCAGATGAGTTTGTTAGTTCTGTGTTAATCTGCAGTTCAGAATTGCTTTTAATTTCAGTCAGGCATACCTTCATTAATAAACTTAAAAGTTAGCTGGAATTTGTCAAAAGTTTGTCCTACCACTACTTAACCTCTCATCGCTTGGAGATGTGATTATGCATAACCTCTAATTGCGTGTATTACTTTATTTTTCAGATGATGGATTATTCAGATACCTCACCAGATGACAAGTATATCCAACGTCATCGTGCTCCCCGCACTTTCCAGGAGAGAGGCAACCCTCTGAGGGATTTGAGCCCCAGAATTTCAAACTCCGATACCGGTTGGACAAAGACTCGGTGGAAAATTTGGAACACAGATTGCGGGACTCCCTTCTTCGACCAACAAGAAGGAACAAGCCTTTGTAGCCAATGCTCATGATTCTGTTAACTTGCCACAGGAACCTTCCCAATGTTCATTGGCGATTTAATTAAGGTGGATGTTGCAACAGCTAGCCGAGCGATTTACCGCGTATTCAGTTTAATTGCTGGACTTAAACCACAATTTATTAAAGTGCCCACTACAGCTAATGAGGCAAGACGCAACAAACGTGACTTTTATAACGCAAATCACTTTCTTGGGGGCTTGGGTGCTCTAGATTGCTCCCATATACCCATAACCTCTCCTGGGGACAATAACGCCGAAATGTATAGATTTCCACGTGCGGCTGGGTCTGTTTGTAATTCTGGAATTAAAATCTATTGCAATCTCCTTCCATACAGCTTCTTTCTGCGACACGGAAACTGCATCAGTTTTTTTGGATTCTACAATATACTTGTAGCTTTCTATTATAATATCCACCTACATATTTTTCTCCTCGCGAGTAAAATTTTCAGATCTCTCCACTTTCTTAATATCAGCCATTTTCTTATCGTGCTGCGCCCTCTCTAATGCGTCCAAAGCTGAAAAACAAGCTGCTGCCCGGAAGCAGCGGTATTCATCTGTTTTGCGACGTTGCCAGACGTTATTTTACTACCTAAGTTCAAAGTTGACCTGAGACACTATAACCTTAGATTCGTTTTATACAATGCGATTTAGACTCTGATCGCAGTTCACGTGTTGACTGTGATTAAATCTGATCGGTGGGCAACGATATTATACAATTGGGCCTTACTGGCATATAAAAGAACTCCTGCGGAACAGAATTACGGCACACTAGCGACGCTGATATGGGGTCCTTAGAATAGTAGAAGCATAAGGGCCAAACTACGTACTTTTTGTCTTGCAACATATAGTATGAAGACTATTCTTTAATACCTGTTTAGCGTGAATGGATGATACGCCCTGGATATAAACGAATTCTCGATTTGAATACAGCATTACGTTAGACCTTAATTGCTGCAGCTGAATCTCGAGAATAGCAAAGGCGCTCTTTAACAGAATGTAACAATAAATCACTTAAGAGAGGGTGCTGTTTATTTTCAGGCCTGTACCCCTGATAAACTATTCCTTAATATTTTAAAAAGTCCTGTGGTTTTGTAAATAATTATTGCCTGCTTGTATTTTTTATACTTTCAGTGAAACCTCAACATCGGATTATAGTTAACGGTAGAGAAATTCCATAAGGAATATTTCACATATGGTTTGCTATCTAGAATTATTGCATTTTACCAGAGCCGTGCTATTATCACTGACGAAAATGTAGTACTATTGTGCTTTTCAAATGAGAACAGTTCTGATCTGCAGCCATTGAGATACCTTTACGTGCACAGCGTTGCAAGCTCATTACCCCCACTCTTCTCATATTTCTTGGCGCGCGTCAAGCCCCACTTAAGGGAAAAGCAATATGACAGCACAGCAGGACTCCGATTGGCTACCGGCCTGGAGGTGCTCAAGGACAAACTCCTTCCCATTTGAAAAGCACTATAAATGTAGCTGTTAGATATTTTCCAAGAAATTCTCGACGTTGTCCGAGTGCAGATAATAAGATATTTTTAAACATGGCGAATGTCCTTGCTAGGATTTGGGCATGGCTGAGATAGCTAAGGAAGTTACCTAGTAATGGTAGTCCGATACACGGCTAACAGAGTAAAACTGTATCTTTTCTATGAACTCAACGAGCAATGTTTGGTTGTTTAGAATATGGATGTATTAGGCTATTGTGATTTTACTTCACTGGGCTAGTGGACTACAAAAATTACGTCACTGCAGTTCGTGCCGGAGCCTGTCTATCTCGGGGGAGATGTAGGCTTAAGGATGCTCAACTACATGGTCATCAGCGCCCTTAGCAATTCATGGCGAAAGTAAGGCATAACATTCAATACAAAATAAAATTACTAGTAAAAAGAAAAATAAATAGAGGTAAATATACATAACAGAGTGGCAAAAGCCAGCATTAAAATAAAGAGATAAATATCTCAAAAAAGCATAAAAACTGGATATATAAAGTTTCAAATTGTCAAACTCATGTTGCAGCCCACTAAAAATCTAAAAGCTCTTTCAACCGCTGTCATCCACCAAAACTTCTGCAAGACTGGCAGGCAGCTGTGCATCTCGTTAGCCACGGACCTGCACGAATAAATCATGCAAATTGATGGTGGGGTAACGTCTTTGTATCGTTCCTTGAAACAAGCACGATACTGCTCATGCTGCCAGTGGGCACTGTGCTTAATGACGTACTGTTCCCCATGTTTACTGCACGAAGTCGGAGAAATACAAACTTGTTACTCCTATGTTCGAGCAAATAAAAACGTTAACTGACTATACACCACTGGGCAGCTATCCCCTTTTCGCCACGTCTAAAAAAATACCTTGCACGTATCTAAGAATTCATAATATCATTAGAAGTCATTCCTCCCGAAAGAGCGCAACGGATACCCTATTGCTGGTGTTCTTTCTAGTGAATTTTCCACCTCGCAAAGGAATGAGTCAAAATGTAACATCTAGAGAACAATTGAGTATTCTGGTGAATCCCATCCCCACTTCTACAGGCAATAGCAGGTGTTTGGCAGCAAGTAATATAATGCAACATAATCAGCTGCCTCTGTTGGAGTTCTACCCTCCAGCATCGAATTGTACTTCGTAATGCTATGACGAACACACGCTCCTCTGAATTAGCTGCTCCAGGGCGCAGCAACTATCCAACTAATCATAATTGATTTGAGAGATAATCTTCCTGAAATTATTGGTTCGAGAGATAGCATGCCCATTTGCTGAGAGACAAGTGTAATTTCACCTTCACTGTAGGGGAATACATACTTTCATATGCTTCTTATTCCCTGTCAATATCGTTCTCCTTTCCTTCCTGGACGACTTGAATTTTCACAACAGAGCTGCTCCCAACTCTGAAACTGTTTTAGAGCAGTTACTAAGCAAGACAGTCGTTTGTGGAGCTGCTGCCAATGAGTGGCCAGATGTTAGAAATTGCTAAACGAAGTTTTAGCATAGTAAAATACACCTTAGTGCCTCTGTGTATGTCCTTTTGTGTTAATAAGCTGATTTGCTATTACTTTACATACTATGTATTAACAGTATGTAGAGGAAGTATTGTATATTTCACCCAAAAATTCGCTAGGAAGATTTTACACAAAATAATGTTTTGAAACTCCTTGGATTCAAAATAAACACTTTTATAAAAAAAATTCTGAATGTGTGTGCGCACGAATCTCTGTCTGTGAAAAGCATTAACTCTAAAAACAATTGTCAGTTAAATAAAGTTGGTTTATGTTCAGCGTATTCCAAGGGTGCGACCCGAGGTTTTACAAAACAAAAAAAATTTCCAATCTATCCTCTATTTGAATATTTTTCAAAATAGGCGTTAACAATTTTGATTAGATTACCAGTCCAATAAGATGTTTTATACACACACACACACACGGACACACACACACATAGTTGAGGGAGCCACGACGCGTATATTTCACTGAAGATTTGTGCACCTCACTTTATTTCTGTTTTAAGCTATTTTACTACATACTTCCTGTAAATTACAGCGTCATTTAAATATTTATCGTCTTGAAGTGCAGTATTAATGTTCGTAATAGCGGGAATTTATTACGCGGAGTGGTTAGTGAAAATTTTGTTGCTTTTTAATGGCTTGTTTCAAAGCTTTAGGAGGCCGTGTGCTAACATTTGTTGTGAACATTAAGATTACAGTATCGTTTTAAGCGAAAAGGCCATACTGAATATACAAGGAACACAGTGAATAACCTGTGATATTGTTGTGATATAAACTGTGCGCCTGAACAACAATAATTCAGTATACTACAGAAATCACTTACAGTGTTAAGATGACGGATGAAGTGGATCAGTGTACAGAAAGTGCTGTGCAAACTGCTTAACGTGACGGAAAATAGCAAAAGCCTACGTGTAATCTTAAAGCAGGATATTGTTAAAACGGTAAGTGATTTGAGGAAAGCTTTTATAGAGCTGAAGGAAATAGCGGAACAGAAGAAGACTGAATTCAAGAGTTTGAATGAAGAACCTGGAACGGTTAGAAGCCAACTTCATGACTAGGGCAAGGAAGCTCATGCATTTGCATGTTTTTTCAGAGGTTAAAATGTATGCTATTACAATGTGCACGAATTATGGAATTTTCAGTTATTTGGACATGATTTTATGGTGCATATAACTACATATTTTCTTGATTTCTGATAAATGCATTATATTTTAATATTATAGCCCCTATATTGCGTATTTTAATTATTTTTATGGTTTTTTATTCTTTTTGTTGTTTAGATCAACAGCACCTAATATCCGACTTCCTCCTGCACCAGTGTTAACTCGATGGGGAACAAGGGTCGATGTAGTTTTATATTATCCTGAGCACATAGATATAGTTGAAAAGGTTGTTAATTCATTGGACTCGAAAGATGCTTCATCAATAGAAACTGTGCAAAATATTCTATCAGGCACTGGGTTAAAAGAGGATCTTAGTTTCATATCTGCCCATTTTTCTTTCTTACGCCATTGGAAGCTGTAGAATCTCCTTTGCATGAATCACTGTCTTTGAAAAAATAATATGTGATCTAAATTCGGTTCTTGGTAGCATACGATAAAAAGTGAAAGAGAAAGTGAATTATGTAATTTCAAAAAACTTCTGGTTATAAACAGATGTGCGATATTCGAGATATCCTCGAAAGAAAACCATCTGTCACACCAAGAGACTTGACTCTCTCTGTGAAGCAGTTAACATCATTTAAATATGCCCCGATAACATCTTGTGATGTGGAGAGAAGTTTTTCACGTTACAAAAGTGTTTTGCAAGACAACAGACGATGTTTTACAGTTGAAAATTTGTGCAAAGTGTTGGTTGTGAACTGCAATTTAGCAGTTAATACTAGCAGCGGGACCACTTCTGTTTCAACCTCTAAGAAATAAAATAACTTCATTTATTATTTATACTAACTTGTCTTGTCTACTGCAAAGGGGCATTAATTGTTTTAATGAAATAGTGCATATTTCTTGGCATATTTTCAAGTATTTAAGAGCATAGTTTCATGTATATTTCAGTGTTTTTAGGGCATAAACTTCCGAGCCCTATTCATGACAGAAGGAACAAGAGGTTGCACTTGCATGCCGTGACCGCTGCGCCATCTGTTGCGAACCCGCAGATATCTAGTGACTGCGCCTGGCATGACCTCTCACGCTGCTACAAGAAGAAATCACCTGGTCGAAAAAAGTGAAGTAACTTGGCGTCACCTTAGACTCAGGACTCACATACGGGCCGCATGTAAGACAGGTGAGACGGCAAGCATATGCTCAATTGAGCCGCATATATCCACTACTGAACCGAAAAACGGCGCTAAGCACCAGGCTAGACCTTACCTTATACAAAACACTAGTATGCCCCATAATGACTTACGCGGCACCAGTATGGGGCCACTGAGCCCCGTCGCATATAAAAACGCTACAGACGACGCAAAATAAGATAATGAGACTCATTACAAAGGTCCCAAAAACAACTCCAGCCGACATCCTCCATGACGAGCTAAAGGTCCACACCATAGAGCAATTTATCAAGAAACTCGCGAGCAACTTATACGCGCAAGCCCCAAAACACCACAACCCACTAATACAATCCCTAGGGCAATATGACACTACATGGGACAAGCACAAAAGACTGCTATTGCTCTTCGATCGAACTCTCCCGCTCACCAAAAACACAGGCCCAGACCTGGTACAACAGTACCTCCAACACCTCATGCCGCCATAAACACTTCTATTGTTTCAGCTAACCCTTTCTATGACGATCAACGCGCGACGACGAGCATGGCAAAGAACCACGTAGAAGAACAGAAGAAATATACACCTATGCATGTAAGTAACCTACATCACTTCTTGCTTGATACCCAGCAACCAACTTCCACCTGCATGAGCATGATAACCACACTAACAAACTGGGCCCAGAGCCAAGAGGAGGCCCTGGATCCCCCTCTGTCTATCTACTGCCTATGGTAGGTAGGCGTCTTCTGTATAACTCACCCACTAACCCCAGGTTGCATAAGCGGTACCTGGCATACCTTTACCAGCATCCTTCCATCTACTAGCTGTAGTTAGTGCATGGTAGGGGAGGCGATGTATATCCCTTTCGGATGATCGTCATTGGGTGTGGCGGAGGAGGGGCCACATCAAAAAAAAAAAAAAAAAAAAAAAAAAAAAAAAAAAATGCGGTGCCATTTGCAACAAAGGAGATGAACTACGCAGTGGCAGGAGGCCGTCGTGCTGTGGCTAATTTAACATCACACTAAACTTATAGTGAAGAACAAAACTAATCAGACCGTAGAATATATTAAAACACTAATGAAAACTAAGGTAAATCCAATAGATATGAAGCTAGGCATCAATTCTATGAAATCGCTGAAGAACGGTAATGTCCTCATTGAATCAAACAATAAAAAGTAAAAATAATCTGCGCCAGCATCAAAGAGAAGTGCGGAGAACTTGAGGCAACCATCCCGAAGAAACTAAATCCCAGAATAATTATTTTTAATACATCTGAATAAATAACTCTACAGACTGCATTGCTTGCGTTAACCACACAAAATGAATTGAAGAAATATGAGAAAGAAATCCTAACAAAAGTCATGTTTGAAGACAGAAGGAAGAACAGGATTCTTATTATTGAAGTCAGCTCTAATGTACGGAAAGAAATTCTTGGCAAAAGAGTTAAACTTGGATCGTACATTTGTCACTGAGATGACTATAACAAGGTTTTCACTGTTGTAAATATTTTTACCGATGGTTGGTTTGTGGGTTTAAGGGCGCTCAACTTTTAGCTCATCAGCGCCCTTTTCGTCCCATATGAAACAATGTTGGAAGACATTAATTTAAAAAAACAATCAGCGCCCTTAAAAATTCATGGCAATACCCAGATATAAATTTGAATCAAAAATAAAATTACTAGTAACAAAGAAAATATACACCTAAACATAACACAGTGGCAATAGCCAGATATAAAACAAGGTGATAAATACGTCAAAAAGTATAAAAAAAATATAACATTTTAAAACCTCAAATTGATATTACTCTCCGCTAAAAACTTCAAAACTCTATCAACCACTATTTTGTCGTCCGCTAAAACCTCTGCAAGTCTGGCAGGCAGCTGCATAGATGGATGGATGGATTTGTGGGTTTAAGGGCGCTCAACTTCTAGGTCATCAACGTCCTCGAAATATTCATGGCAATAGCCAGATATAAATTTCACTCAAAAATATACTAGCAACAAGAAAAATATACATAGACAGGTAAAAAACAGTGGCAATAACAAGGTGAGAAATATGTCAAGAAGCATAAAAAGAGATATCTAAAATTTTAAATCCTCAAATTCATACTACACTCCGTTAAAAACTTAAAAACTCTATCAACCGCTGTTTTGTCTTCCGCCAGACCTCTGTAAGTCCGGCAGGCAGCTGCGGAGAATCTCGAAGGTGCGCTAGAGAGCAACACTCTAGCTGCACGTGACGATCTGACAAAAGGTTGTCACACAGCGGACATATAGGAGCAGGGTCCCTTTTAAATAGGTAACCATGCGAAAAATTGCAATGCCCTATTCTTAATCGAGCCAAACTAACCTCCTCGCGACGAGATGTGCGACAGGAAGTTACCCAGTTTATCGGAAGTTCTTTCACTTCTCTAAGCTTATTACCACGGAGAGCTGACCAATCGTCGTGCCAGGACGACAGCACCGCTCTCCGCACTTCAAGCCTAAAGTCTTCCGAAGTAACACGTGAGATGGTAATACTAGGTTCTGTAGTTGCCGTCTTTGCTGCCAAATCCACCATTTCATTCCCCGCAAACCTACGTGACCAGGAATCCATACACATACCACATCAACGCCAGAAGCGTGTAAAACATGGAGGGCATCCTGGATACGTTGTACAATAGGGTGGGGATTGTACAACTGACAAAGGCTCTGCAGTGCACTAAGGGAATCGCTCAATATCAGGCAGTCCGACTAATGGCATACACCTTCTTGTAACATGACTGATTGCATTGCGCTGGTTTTATAATCATATGAGAGTAGCTTTCACTTAACTCTTCATTAAATGTAAGCAGTCCTTGGTGGTATTGCATTTTTTCCGCTAATGTATTTTTCCATTAAATACTCGACATCGAATTTTAGATTGGCACTCAGTACCTTCTTCTACTTACTACGTAGGCCGTGGTGAAAGAAAAAAGAAACCCATAAAAGCATTAGCTTAAGTCTGAAAACTCCAACAATTTTCCGGTTTGAGCTGTTGGTGCACTCACTGTCGTAGGCACTAGTATTTCCGGGTTTGCATTTTAATTGTACATATCTCTGACGTCAAGATAATACAAGCAACTCAACTGCTTTACACAGACCCGTTCAAGGGATGAGTCAATGACATGAACAGCTCATGGCAAGTATGTACGTAAATAGTCGTTGCTCTCTTTGCCGCTTATGTGAGGTAGACGCACTGAAGTCGATCCAAAAAATTCGTTACTAGATTTCACTGTAACTATTTCATGTGCACTTAGAACAAAAGAAAATACAAAGAAAAAGGAAGGAAAGAATATTGCACGTGTGTGCGTCTGTCTTTGTGTCTCTGTGTCTCTGTGTCTCTGTGTCTCTGTGTGTGTCTGTGTGTGTCTGTGTGTGTCTGTGTGTGTCTGTGTCTGTGTCTGTGTCTGTGTCTGTGTCTGTGTCTGTGTCTGTGTGTCTGTGTCTGTGTCTGTCTGTGTCTGTCTGTGTCTGTCTGTGTCTGTCTGTGTCTGTGTCTGTGTCTGTGTCTGTGTCTGTGTCTGTGTCTGTGTCTGTGTCTGTGTCTGTGTCTGTGTCTGTGTCTGTGTCTGTGTCTGTGTCTGTGTCTGTGTCTGTGTCTGTGTCTGTGTCTGTGTCTGTGTCTGTGTCTGTGTCTGTGTCTGTGTCTGTGTCTGTGTCTGTGTCTGTGTCTGTGTCTGTGTCTGTGTCTGTGTCTGTGTCTGTGTCTGTGTCTGTGTCTGTGTCTGTGTCTGTGTCTGTGTCTGTGTCTGTGTCTGTGTCTGTGTCTGTGTCTGTGTCTGTGTCTGTGTCTGTGTCTGTGTCTGTGTCTGTGTCTGTGTCTGTGTCTGTGTCTGTGTCTGTGTCTGTGTCTGTGTCTGTGTCTGTGTCTGTGTCTGTGTCTGTGTCTGTGTCTGTGTCTGTGTCTGTGTCTGTGTCTGTGTCTGTGTCTGTGTCTGTGTCTGTGTCTGTGTCTGTGTCTGTGTCTGTGTCTGTGTCTGTGTCTGTGTCTGTGTCTGTGTCTGTGTCTGTGTCTGTGTCTGTGTCTGTGTCTGTGTCTGTGTCTGTGTCTGTGTCTGTGTCTGTGTCTGTGTCTGTGTCTGTGTCTGTGTCTGTGTCTGTGTCTGTGTCTGTGTCTGTGTCTGTGTCTGTGTCTGTGTCTGTGTCTGTGTCTGTGTCTGTGTCTGTGTCTGTGTCTGTGTCTGTGTCTGTGTCTGTGTCTGTGTCTGTGTCTGTGTCTGTGTCTGTGTCTGTGTCTGTGTCTGTGTCTGTGTCTGTGTCTGTGTCTGTGTCTGTGTCTGTGTCTGTGTCTGTGTCTGTGTCTGTGTCTGTGTCTGTGTCTGTGTCTGTGTCTGTGTCTGTGTCTGTGTCTGTGTCTGTGTCTGTGTCTGTGTCTGTGTCTGTGTCTGTGTCTGTGTCTGTGTCTGTGTCTGTGTCTGTGTCTGTGTCTGTGTCTGTGTCTGTGTCTGTGTCTGTGTCTGTGTCTGTGTCTGTGTCTGTGTCTGTGTCTGTGTCTGTGTCTGTGTCTGTGTCTGTGTCTGTGTCTGTGTCTGTGTCTGTGTCTGTGTCTGTGTCTGTGTCTGTGTCTGTGTCTGTGTCTGTGTCTGTGTCTGTGTCTGTGTCTGTGTCTGTGTCTGTGTCTGTGT
This sequence comes from Tenodera sinensis, assembly GCA_030765045.1. NCBI lineage: Eukaryota > Metazoa > Arthropoda > Insecta > Mantodea > Mantidae > Tenodera > Tenodera sinensis. The sequence continues at coordinate 190,181,074 of CM060961.1, forward strand.
CTGTGTCTGTGTCTGTGTCTGTGTCTGTGTCTGTGTCTGTGTCTGTGTCTGTGTCTGTGTCTGTGTCTGTGTCTGTGTCTGTGTCTGTGTCTGTGTCTGTGTCTGTGTCTGTGTCTGTGTCTGTGTCTGTGTCTGTGTCTGTGTCTGTGTCTGTGTCTGTGTCTGTGTCTGTGTCTGTGTCTGTGTCTGTGTCTGTGTCTGTGTCTGTGTCTGTGTCTGTGTCTGTGTCTGTGTCTGTGTCTGTGTCTGTGTCTGTGTCTGTGTCTGTGTCTGTGTCTGTGTCTGTGTCTGTGTCTGTGTCTGTGTCTGTGTCTGTGTCTGTGTCTGTGTCTGTGTCTGTGTCTGTGTCTGTGTCTGTGTCTGTGTCTGTGTCTGTGTCTGTGTCTGTGTCTGTGTCTGTGTCTGTGTCTGTGTCTGTGTCTGTGTCTGTGTCTGTGTCTGTGTCTGTGTCTGTGTCTGTGTCTGTGTCTGTGTCTGTGTCTGTGTCTGTGTCTGTGTCTGTGTCTGTGTCTGTGTCTGTGTCTGTGTCTGTGTCTGTGTCTGTGTCTGTGTCTGTGTCTGTGTCTGTGTCTGTGTCTGTGTCTGTGTCTGTGTCTGTGTCTGTGTCTGTGTCTGTGTCTGTGTCTGTGTCTGTGTCTGTGTCTGTGTCTGTGTCTGTGTCTGTGTCTGTGTCTGTGTCTGTGTCTGTGTCTGTGTCTGTGTCTGTGTCTGTGTCTGTGTCTGTGTCTGTGTCTGTGTCTGTGTCTGTGTCTGTGTCTGTGTCTGTGTCTGTGTCTGTGTCTGTGTCTGTGTCTGTGTCTGTGTCTGTGTCTGTGTCTGTGTCTGTGTCTGTGTCTGTGTCCGTGTCCGTGTCCGTGTCCGTGTCCGTGTCCGTGTCCGTGTCCGTGTCCGTGTCCGTGTCCGTGTCCGTGTCCGTGTCCGTGTCCGTGTCCGTGTCCGTGTCCGTGTCCGTGTCCGTGTCCGTGTCCGTGTCCGTGTCCGTGTCCGTGTCCGTGTCCGTGTCCGTGTCCGTGTCCGTGTCCGTGTCCGTGTCCGTGTCCGTGTCCGTGTCCGTGTCCGTGTCCGTGTCCGTGTCCGTGTCCGTGTCCGTGTCCGTGTCCGTGTCCGTGTCCGTGTCCGTGTCCGTGTCCGTGTCCGTGTCCGTGTCCGTGTCCGTGTCCGTGTCCGTGTCCGTGTCCGTGTCCGTGTCCGTGTCCGTGTCCGTGTCCGTGTCCGTGTCCGTGTCCGTGTCCGTGTCCGTGTCCGTGTCCGTGTCCGTGTCCGTGTCCGTGTCCGTGTCCGTGTCCGTGTCCGTGTCCGTGTCCGTGTCCGTGTCCGTGTCCGTGTCCGTGTCCGTGTCCGTGTCCGTGTCCGTGTCCGTGTCCGTGTCCGTGTCCGTGTCCGTGTCCGTGTCCGTGTCCGTGTCCGTGTCCGTGTCCGTGTCCGTGTCCGTGTCCGTGTCCGTGTCCGTGTCCGTGTCCGTGTCCGTGTCCGTGTCCGTGTCCGTGTCCGTGTCCGTGTCCGTGTCCGTGTCCGTGTCCGTGTCCGTGTCCGTGTCCGTGTCCGTGTCCGTGTCCGTGTCCGTGTCCGTGTCCGTGTCCGTGTCCGTGTCCGTGTCCGTGTCCGTGTCCGTGTCCGTGTCCGTGTCCGTGTCCGTGTCCGTGTCCGTGTCCGTGTCCGTGTCCGTGTGTGTGTGTGTGTGTGTGTGTGTGTGTGTGTGTGTGTGTGTGTGTGTGTGTGTGTGTGTGTGTGTGTGTGTGTGTGTGTGTGTGTGTGTGTGTGTGTGTGTGTGTGTGTGTGTGTGTGTGTGTGTGTGTGTGTGTGTGTGTGTGTGTGTGTGTGTGTGTGTGTGTGTGTGTGTGTGTGTGTGTGTGTGTGTGTGTGTGTGTGTGTGTGTGTGTGTGTGTGTGTGTGTGTGTGTGTGTGTGTGTGTGTGTGTGTGTGTGTGTGTGTGTGTGTGTGTGTGTGTGTGTGTGTGTGTGTGTGTGTGTGTGTGTGTGTGTGTGTGTGTCCACCTGACTTCCTGTACATCAGTAATTTTATTAACGCTCAAACGAAAATTCTTCTAAACAACAACTTTCCCACTAGGTAGTTTTTAGCATTCAGGCGAAGGTTTTCAGTACAGATTTCCACACATATGTAGGTTAAGGGTGCAAAGTTAGAATCTGGTTAAAAATAACGATTGTTCAGGGGAGTTTTTCAGAAGTATTTGGGTTCCAGGAGCTCGCAGATTCAGTATTGGCATCAGAAGTCAGCACAGAACCAGACTTAAACGAGGTTACCACAGGATCTATTCAGCGATTCAGAAGAAAGTGATTTCGTATAAGATGATGCTTTACTTTTTGTGTCTTTTATTTGTCGCCAATAATTCTTACACAATTATGTTTATATTCATAAATGTATTACGCTTTAATTATAACTAACCTAATTATTTTCACTATTGGCTTATGTTAGAGGAGCCTTGGACCAACCTCATCAAAGTTATGTTATGCGCTACATATTACCTAAACTAAAACCTCAACGCCACAGCCCATGAAGGGCCAATGCTTACCGCTCGGCCGCAGCGTCCCCCACCTCTGCTCACCATAGGCGTGATGAGTGGGGTGCAGTACTGAAGGGTGGGACATGGTCAGTGCCCCGAGCCCTCCTGACCAGTTATGCAGCCTGGTCGCTACTTCATCAAGTAGATCCTCAATTGTTCTCCCCGGAACCTAACGAGGCTGAGTGTACCACATTCGAGGCCTCCCAGCTGGGAAAAAATCCCCACGCCGTTACGAACCCGAGTCCTAAGCGCCATAGGCAAGCGCGCTACCACTGCGCTAAGGGGGCGGTCATTGTATGTATGTATATTACCACTGGCCTATATAACAATATTGGTCAAAAATAAATGTAAAAAGGTATTTGGCCACTGAACACGTCTGACCCGAGTGAAAGTAAGACTAACAGGCAGTTTTAGCGCTAAATGCGTGCACTACATAAAATCAGTCGGAAGGAAACAGCCAAAAGTACTAATTTGAATTAAATAGCTGTGTTGGATGTGGGAACTCCGCGTAACTTGTCTGCTGAATTATTAGAAACCCGGGCAGTATTTTAACGTGATAAGGTGTTTTTCATCTGAAGAGCTGTATATTATTCTGATTAATGTCAAATAAATGGAGTGCAACCTCCTAAAACTTAAAAAAAGGATATATTATTTCTGACTCCTGTATCATTCATGAGGTCAACAATCTCTTTACCAACTAATAAGTCTATAGCCTTATCAGGTTCCAGAAATCTCAGCTAGCCGAGAACCAGTGGAAACGGGTAGACGCAGCACCGAACCAGGGACGCCTAAGACCGCTGCCGGGTGAGCTGGTAGACGCGCAGGATGGAGGTTCCCGCGTCAACTAGCTTATTTAATCAGAGGTCCTAATTAAGTGTAGCAGCAAGGAAGCAGAGACTATCTACAACAGGTTTCCCTCATTTCCGCTTGCATATTACGCAATACAACCTACGCAGTTACTACAGACATTTTATGATGTCTTTTTGTGATTAGCTTCACTTGTTTGTATGAAATGGATTTTTTCGGGGTAATTTTCACCAACTTAGACAATTTGAACACCTGCAAGGACCCATGACAATACAATAAAGACATGACTTCGTCGTAATGTCCTGACCAGGATCTTAAGCATAAAAAATGACAGCTAAATTTATCAATGACGTAAGTTTGACCAACATAGAGTGGTCTGATTGACTTGAAAATCTGCACAGGTGTTAAGGACCGATAACAATACAACGTAACCGATAACATTATGTCTTTGTCCTAATGTCCTGACCAGGATCATCAGGATAAACAAACGTCTTTGCTAAATGCATCAATGTAACGGAATCTTTCGATGCAATTTTCACCAACTTAGAGTGGTCTGATTGACTTTAAAATTTGCATATATGTCAAGGACCAATGACAATACAATAACCTGACTTTGTTCTAATGTTGTGAGCAGAATCAAAAGGATAAAAACTGATTAAGCTAAATTTATAAAAATAGTAGAATTATGGTATCTTAGATGTCCCTTAGGCACTTTTCTACATGAGGTAGAAAATTGTTTTAATTAAATAAATATATATTAAGATATTGGATGACGGAGAGAGGACCTGAAAGGATCACGACATTTCGGGGGAAGGATTGCGGATCGAAGTTTACCTCGGCCAGGAAATCCACTACAGGTTATAGTGTAGTTAGTGCAGTAATGTTAATCTAATACTGTTCCAAAAAAAGATTTGAAAATTTTCAAAACAAAAATTTAAAAAAAAAATTCGAATTCAAAAATTTTAAAAAGATTTCAATGTAAACATTTTGAAACTATTTGAGTTAAAATAAATTATAGTTTCAAAAAAAACTAAGAAAACACGCTTTAACAGCAAACCGAACTAAAAAGTAGAAAATGAGTTTTGAAAGTGTGTTTTATAGCGATATAAAATTTATTGGTTCATTAAATTAAAAATATTAATAGGTTTAAAATAAAAGAATGTATTAAAATAATAAATCTTATTGTAAACAAGCGTGGGGTGCCTAACATCAAACGTTATAAATAGTTCTTTGGTAGCTATTTTCATAAGTAAAGATATGATAAAAATGTCATGAAAAATCTGATGTGTTGCACTCACATGACTTTCTCTACTCTTGTACTAACCATTCTTACAAACTCTTATTCCTGTATCTTCTCCGTGTTAAGATAAACATTTGTATAACTTATCTTATTGCTTATTTCGTTGTAGGTACAAGGGGAATATTAGAATACAGAAGGCTTTGTGCGACAGTCAAATCTTTTTGACCCTTGAGATTCCGTTCTCTTTGCACGATTAACATAAAAAATGAACAACGTTGCATTTCGCTAAAGTTCTAAGTTTTCCGAAACTCACACGCATAACAAGGAATATCTCCGAAATGGTCCACCCTACAAGAAAATTTATTGAGACATAAATTGTGTATTTTAGCAAGATATACATTTTTTGTATAGTATAATTTGGTCTATAACGGTTTACCAGTTATGCAAAAGTCGTCCAGAGTAAATACGACTATAGGGGCTATAGCCAGAAAATTCAAGATATACACTTCATTTGTCATCAAAATATCTCAAACATATGACATTTTAATCAAAATCGTTAGAGCCATTTTCAAGAAAATCAAAATTTTCGAAAAATGTTCCATGTAAAGGGTAGTTTAGGGTGGAGCTATTTTCTTCAAAATCTTCGTGTCACATCCTTGAAAGACATTAAACTTAAATACCAACTTTGGTTTTTAACCGACTTTTCGTTTTTGAGTTATGCTGTCCACAGACTGACAGACTGACACACAGACACACACACGGACCTTTTTCTAAAAATGTTTTCTTTTGGATTCAGGGGGCCTCAAAACATATATTTCCGGTGAAATCTCGACATCGAATTTTTGGGTGGAATACAGTACTTCCCCTACTTACCAGCAGAGAAAGTAAAAAGACCTCACATTCTTCATACTTACACATTATTTTCTGCTGTTTGGTCCGGTTTGTGGTTAAGCATGTTTTTCTTAGGTTTTTGAAACTATAATTTATTACACTTGCAGCAGACTCAACTGACAGATACTCTTGAGTACAAACTAAGATCAGCAAAAGAGCAACTCGGATTATTGACCATCTATTCCATTGTGATCAACGTTTTATAATTAACTAATTAACGCAACAGTCGGAAACAGTCCAGAAAACTTAATATTGCTAAAATTGTGACACAGCTACCGCAAGAAACTTGCGATTCTCTTCCCTAAGGACTTTGTCGACGCTTCTAATTTGTCTCCTGACGTTGGAGAACCCTCAACGTTTTAATTAGTTATTCCCGGAAGTAGCCACGCCTTGTTTAGTAATTTATTTCCCATCTCAGAATTCCTCCTTCACCAAGTGTTTGTTTTCAAGAAATCCAGATAAAATAAAATATTTCACATAACATAAAATATCTTATGTATTGCACTCACTTTCTCTACTCTTGTACTAATTATTATACTTACAAACTCTTATGTTTGGTATTTAACGGAATTTATTTTTTTGAATTATGTTGTTCACTCCCACACCCACACACACGAATCTTTTTCTAACAATGCCTTTTTATTTGAATACAGAAGATAATTTCCTGTGAAACTTGTATAATTTTTGGGTAGAATACAATACAGCAGAATTCCGAAATAACCAGATTGTTGGGGGACCTGCTTTCGCCCCACGTTATAACGATTCCGCCGTAAAATGAAATGTACGCTTAGAAGAGAGAAAAATCGACCCCAAGAGGGGATGGGAAACATTTGTGCAATAATAAATTACAGTACATTGTCAAGTAAGTGAGGAAAGTTTAAGTATTCCAAAACTCACACAAATAACAAGGAATGTCTGAAATAGCTCACTCCAAAAAAAAGAGCACATAAATTGAGTTTTAATAAGATCTACATAGGCCATGATCAACAGCAGGAAAAGAGAAGATTGCTCAGCTATATTTCACAATTTTTATGTGATTTACGTGCTTGCTGTGCACTAATTTTGGTGACCAGGACACTGTGTTACATTTATATAGTACCATCAGCCACACTTAGGATTTTTAGAATTATCGCATATATTCTTGTCAGAATATACATATCTCATTCTGGCTGAAACTGCTTGGTTACCTTTTGTTTATATAAAGAGGTTAGCTCAGTAAAATGACAGTTTTGCAGTTTTAGTTTAATGTTGTGTGTGGTACATGGCTAATGCTGTTGAAACTGTTAAGAGACAAACCCAAATACAAAGTCCACATTGTGGCCAGCTTTATAAAGGGCTTAAAATCCACATCAGTAAAGCCCATCCAGAGGAATACAGGGAGTCCCTGTTAAATAGCAAAAATCACTCTGATACATTAGCTGATGCTGTAAATGCCACTAAAACTTCAGAAAGCAGAGCACATGCAGATGATTCACAAATTAAATCACATAATAACACTGCAAAAACTTATGAAAATGAACTTCATAATTGGCTTAACATATTTAAACAAGATATGTCTAATGAAGAGTTTCAGAGTAACGTTTATGGTTTCCTAGAATTTTTGCACTGTGCTATTGATCTCCTGCCTGGACCACAGAGTCCTGCATCTAAATACTAGAAAGCCCGTAGAGATGGCAAGTTAAAAAATAACAATCGCCAATACAAAAACTCTAGTAATCCACAAAGGTCTTCCAAACGGGACAGGGAAAGGAGAAAGGCAAAATACACATTTGAACGTATACGTTTGAGTACTTTTATCAAAGAAGGAGAGCTGTGAGAAAAATTCTACAACAAAATCAGCCCTACAAATTACCAATGGCAAAAGACGACATTGAGGGTTTCTATAAGCAAGTATTTGAAACCCCTAACAACTATGTAAGAGACAGTTATGATTCTTTTACGTGCGATGATGTACACAGTCCAATAGAATTTTCTCAAGAACTTGTTTTCTCAATTATAAAATCTATAGCTATAGATACAAGCCCTGGTCCAGACAGAGTGTTACTAAAGGCAATTAGGCACCCTGCTGCTCCTGACGTAATTACTCACATTGCTAACAGAATGCTGAAGACGGGTATAGTTCCTGACGCTTTCCAGACAGCAAGAACTGTATTAATACACAAAGGTGGGGACCTGGACAACTTAAAGAACTGGAGACCGATTACTATATGTTCTGTAGTGAGGAGGGTAATTGCAAAATGCTTGGATAAAATAGTGCGAGAATACATTAACCTAAATCAATACCAACGAGGGTTCGTCATGATGCCTGGCACTTTCATTAACCTCAATATTATTGATGGAATCCTGCGAACAGCTAAAAGTAAGAAAACATCAGCATCTATTGTGTTTCTTGATGTTAGCAAAGCTTTTGATAGTATTGGACATGCTCACCTCATTGCTACCATTGAAAAGTCTGCTTTGCCTGAACAAATCAAGAAACTTCTAATTAACATGCTGACAGGAAATTCTACTCAAATACATACAGACGGTGGAAATACAGATAAAATCCACTTTAAGCGAGGAGTGATGCAGGGAGATCCCATATCACCACTGCTCTTCAACTGGGGCATTAACCACATCCTGAACGAGTTGACGGTTAGAAACGTTTCAGGAAAATATGGCTTTCAGCTAACTCCTGACACCGAACCACTTACAGCCCTATGTTTTGCTGACGATCTTGTGATCATAGGAAAAGACGAGCAAGCAGCATCTGCCCTTGTGACTAGTGCTATCCACCACCTTCAAGAAATTGAACTGAACGTCAACACAGTTAAATCCCATGCTATTATAATTAAAAACGGAAAGCTTCTACAGCAGGAACTGATTACCACTGCTGGATCAATTATGAGCATTAGGGCAGACGAAGAGATTAAATACCTTGGTGCAACATTTAGGGACACAATAGTATTTAATGAAACACAGGTTCTAGAAAAATTAAAATTAAATCTTGAGAAGCTTACTTCAACTCACTTGCTCCAGCCTAGTCAAAAACTTACAGTTATAAATCAGTTTATTGGGCCCACTTTGATCTATCCTTTCCAGTCGGTTCCAATAGAGAAAATTCCAAAGGTATGGCTCCAGAAAGCAGATAAAATGATCAAAAGTGCTGTGAAGGAAATCCTACAACTACCAAATGACACCCCAAACAGTATGCTGTACACCAGCACAAAGTTTAAGGGATTATCAATAATACGTGCAACTTGGGAAGCTTATCTCCAACAACTAAATATTAACACCAAACTTGAAGATCTAGACGATGAACATGTAAACGTTGTTCGCAATTTTGCAGCCATAAGAACTCGATGCCTCACAGAGTTGCATATACCAGAGGAGTCCTCCACAAACTCCGTTAAACAACTTAGGGAGAAACTAAGACGCCAGGAGTTTGAAGCCTGGTGTGCATACCCTCAGAAAGGAAGAGGAGTGGCACTCTTTGGCGAAGTTCCTGCTGCCAACACTTGGATTTTAAAACATAATGGGTTATCCAGCTCAGAATGGCGTGACATGTTGAAGATGACAGCTATGGTGGTTCCAGTACGTTCACTTCCGGGACGCTCCACGGGTACAAGCCACTGCAGACATTGCAGTGAGATAGAAACTTTACCGCATGTACTCGGGAATTGTCCTCAGGGAGAGTTGCTGCGAATAAAGCGTCACAACACCATAAGAACTCTGCTTGCCAATGCTTTGCGAAGCACAGGATTAGAAGTCCACGAAGAAGTACACTGTGTGGCTGACTGTGGCAGTAACCGTCGAAATGATGTCATTGCTATCGACAGGAAGAAAGGGACAGCTGAGATCTTAGATCCCACAGTGAGGTTTGAGACATCTTTAGACCAGCCAGCAGAAGTGGATCGTGAAAAGAAGAAAATATATGAGCCCACAATTCCATTCTTCGGTGCCTCATATAATATCAGCAACATCGTGGTCACAGGCCTATTCTTCGGAGCAAGGGGCACAATACCAAAATCATTTGTGCAATGGAGACAACAATATAAGCTCCCTAAACAGCTACAGGACGACATTGTCCTAACGACTATAAAATACTCTGTGGCAATATGCCGAAATCATTTGTATGGAAACCACATTTAAATTTGAAAGTACTAAGATATAAAATAATCATTTAACTGTGTCATATACTAACAAAAACTTTTTTTTTAATTAACCTTTTTATGTATTCATTTCAAACACATGAAAGCTATTCTGTGTCACATGGCAAACCTTTATATAAGGTCAGATTTAATAATAAATAATAATGGTCTATCTCTTACGGTTTACCAGTTATGCAAAAGTCATCAAGAGTAAACAGAACTATACATGGGCTATAACCAGAAAATTCAAAATATACATTTAATTCGTCATAAAAATATCTAAAACATACGACATTTTAATCAAAATCGTAGAGCTATTATTGAGAAAATCAAAATTTTCTATGTCAGGGTGGAGGACAGACACAAACACAGATACAAACATTTTTCTAAAAATGCCCATTTTTGGTTTCAGGGAGCCTCAAAACATATTTCCGGTGGAATATCGACATCGAAATTTTGAGTAAGGAGATGAGAGATGCAGGTTTAAGAGCGCTCAACTACATGGTCATCAAATTTTGGGTAGAATACAATACTTCCCCTACTAGCTAGTAAAAAGGTTAAGAGCCGGCGATATGACCTTCGATGTTAGAGGTGACATATAAATGGAGTATTGAAGAAAATGTACTAAATTGACAACTTTTTGTTAAAAACAAAAACACATCATAAGCATCAATGTTTTCTGCCCAAAATATGAATTACAGTTTTAGTCCAACGATATTTTATTCATGAAATAATTCAGATAGGTGTCCATACAATCACTTGTGCATCTTTGTACACTTGTGAATTACTTTCACAAAATCAAGGATACATTATACACTTTGGCTAAGGGAGCATAAAACAATGAAGGAATAACAGAAATAGTTGGGAACGTGTGAAGTTGTCCTGTATGGACTACAGTGGACAGTTTTTGACATTTGGCAGTTGTCAGTTTGTTTATCTTGATTATTTCAAGTAACTACAAATGGGATATCCACACAACAGCTCTGTAGGCGTTAGAAGGAATATTAGTATATTTTACTAACCTTTTACACTGAATACAATTTCGCATAACACTATAAATTCAGGAGGGTGCTGTTAATCCCACAGAGAACAACAATCTGTTTGGACATTTGCAGTAGTGGTTATTTTCCCCTTACCTTCAATGCAGGTGTTCCAGAAATTTCATGTGTTATGCAGGAAACACAGTTTAACACTTATTTGTCGCATTGTGCAAACGAAAACACTGACAGCAGGTCGACCGGAACGTTGTGTGATAACAGTCTACTTCCCCCTTTTTCCCCCTCACAATGATGGAGGTTGCCACGTCAGGGCAAGCAACAGCTGTTTGTCTACGAACAGGAACCTTATGGCATACCTGCTGGCTTATTAACATTAATAAGGACGGCATACTGCCGACATCTACAGCAACAAGTGACGATCACATTCATCAGACAAAAGAAATACATATACGCCTAGCGTTGAGCGACCAGCATTTGTCTGAAACAGACGAATTCTGTAGCGGGAAAACAAAATTCTCCTCATAATTTAAAATATTTGCTTTTCAAAGGTAATTAGTCCTGGAATATTATTATTATTATTATTATTATTATTATTATTATTATTATTATTATTATTATTATTATTATTATTATTATTATTATTATTATTATTATTATTATTATTATTATTATTATTATTATTATTATTATTATTATTATTATTATTATTATTATTATTATTATTATTATTATTATTATTATTATTATTATTATTATTATTATTATTATTATTATTATTATTATTATTATTATTATTATTATTATTATTATTATTATTATTATTATTATTATTATTATTATTATTATTATTATTATTATTATTATTATTATTATTATTATTATTATTATTATTATTATTATTATTATTATTATTATTATTATTATTATTATTATTATTATTATTATTATTATTATTATTATCTATTATTATTGTTATCATTATTATGATTATGACATATCTTCTTTCCTTCTTTTCATCCCAGATGCTTGTTACGACGACAGAAATACTTGAATGCGGTTTCTGCTAGGAGATTACCATGACATTTTTGGTTATATTCAATTACGAATATAAAAATCTGTAGTAAGGCAATTTAAAAAAAAAAAAATGTTTTGGGAGCTTTCCACCAGTGCATTGGACTTCGAATTCAACCAAATACGTAAGACAGTGCCATTTTAAGTCTAATTTCGTTTATTATTTGTTATTATACCGGTTTTAGCTGACCCTATTATACATATACTTTTATGATCCAAGACTTTTCACAGTGCCTTGTAAAAAACTAACTTTAATCATAGGAAATCCTTTAGTTTAAAAAAAATTCTTTTCTTGTTTAACGACGCTGTCAATTGCCAGGATCACATCAGCGTCGCCGGTGTGCCGGAATTTTGTCCCGCAGGAGTTCTTTTACATGCCAGTAAATCTACTGACATGGAGCTGTCGTTTTTAAGCACACTTAAAAACCATCGGCCTGGGCCGGTTTTGAACCCGCGACCTTGGGATCCGTAGGCCAGCGTCTAACCAACTGAGCCACCCAGACCGACGGAAATCCTTTAGTGTTAATGTTTGTGGTTTGCATGCAGTTGATAAGATTGAAATTTAGAAAAAAAAAAGTATTTTAACGACGCTGTCAATTACCAGGATATCAGCGTCAACGGTATGCCGGAATTTCGTCCCGCAGGAGTTCTTTTACATGCCAGTAAATCTAGTGACATGGAGCTGTCGTTTTTAACCACACAGGATCTGATTTGAACATGCGACTTTGGAATCAGGAGGCCAGCGTCCAAACAATTGAGTCACCCAGACCGACTAATGATAACATTGAGGAATAAGTGTGTGTAAGAATAGTTTCCACAAGAGTAGAGAAAGTAATATGAGTGGAACACGTCCTTATGCTTGAGTTGTGCAATTGCTCATACGAGTAGCAAGCCGTCTGGCAACATGCAACATTTACAAGCACGTTGAGGATCTCTCAGGGCACATAAATGTGCGACAGTCCGGAAATTTATACGACATTCACTCAATAACATGTCAAACCCTTCCTCATGTAAAAACCAACACTATTTGTGGTTCAAGTAAGGTATTTGCACACCGAATTAGCTGCTCTGTGGTAGTGTGACGCTCTCATCTGAGAAGCTTCGAGTTCGATCCCCGTCGAACATCCATTCTGACCTTGGGTTTTGTGGTTTTCCTGATCGGTAGGTGAATGCTAGGTTGGTTATACGGCAATGTTGCCGAATACGGGATTAGGGACCGCGTAACGCAGGGAGCCAACGTATGAGAAATAAAAATAGCGAGCAGTAGTAGAACATTTGAATGATATTGGAACTGCGAAGTTGGCAATGCGTAAAGATGAGAATGGAGATAATTTCCGGCAATGCGTATCATGAGCACCACAATTACAGGATAAATGAGGATCCCTTCATATTACGATCAAACAAATTAAATCGTTAAGAACTTGACAAAGATGCCGCAGTGAGGAGATAATTACTTCTAGCGACGTAATGCGATCTTAGACTCATATGAAATTGTTGAGCTGGCATCTTGCACAACACAACACAATTATACTCTAAATATAGCACTTCAATTTCCGGAGCTGAGTCCCGCTGGGAATATCCGCTGATTTGGTGGTTAGCGTACGGAAATGTTGAAAGACATAGCCACAAGAGTACCAGGTAGGACAGGCGAGGGGCACTGCGGCACGTGACGTATAAAACATTCGAGAGGTCCCGGGTTCAATTCCTGGTGACCACATTCTCTGACTCCAGTCTTAATTTTCTCGTTTTCGTTCCTGGGCGCGGCATAATAGACCCATATTGTGCATTTTAGACTCTTCAATGTCTAGGTGGGCGTAACCTGAAACAGCCACTAGAGGTCTCCCTAGTAGCAAGCTGGAAACATGGCACTGGAGAAAATTCCAACTTAAGTGTCCTAACCCCAGGTTCTGAAATTCCATTTATTGTTAGTTCTACTAGTTTGTTTATATTCAGCTCGCAATTGGCTATTGCCTAAAAAACTACAAAGAACCAAAATCGGTATAAATTAACAAAGAATAGCTTTAATATACATCATTCATAAAAGAATGTAAACGTGGTACTACTAGAACAGACCTAGCGAACTGTACTCATCAGGTGTGAAGACATTCCCCTATCTCTCCTCCCTCTGTGACCATAAATGCGGAAAACTGGGCAAAACCAAAGGAAAAACCAGTTTCTTCCAAAGCGCGAGTAGAGTCTGTTTAGTCAACACGTGCAGTTAACCCACAAAGGAAATGTGCGCTACCCACAACTAATAACTGTCATAAATTCATCTCCACTCTTCAGAAAAAACAAACCTTTAACCCTGTCCTTGAAGATCAATAGCAACCCTGATTTTAAGCAAGTGACAGTTTACATATTGATTCCACGTGGAGTCTCAGTTGCCAAAATTCTAAATTTCAATTCCTTTGTTTTATTATCTTCAATGGTCCGTGTTAAGATATTGCAACTGCAGAAAGGACTCAGGGGGTAGGAGCCGTGTTGTAAAATTATTATAAAGGTTCCTCAAAGGAGGCGGCCTAACTGCACACGTGTTTACCAAACAGATTCTATGTAAGCTATTGCAGTTAAGGAGGAGAGGGACTGCTCCGTTCACACCTTCGGAGTAAGGTTACAAGAGGAATCGGAAAGAGTAATAGATCTGCACTTAGAAAAAGTTTACTCTATAGAACGTAGACAGTAAAATTCTCATTATCTTGCTTGAACTGGAAGCAGGTAAAAAATCTAATGTTGCACTCAATCACTTTTTCTATTCATTCTTGTATTATAAACCATTCTCACAAACACTTATTCTTCTATCTATTTCATATTAATCTAAATAGACATTTGCAAGAATAGTTTTATTACACATTTCCTTTTAGCCCCATTGGGAATAGGAAAATGGGGTACGGTTAAGTGGCAGTTCAATGTTTTAAGAGCTGGTCGCCATGTAATGTCTCTCTGAGATTCCGTTCTATTGGCACTACCTGGAGGAAAAATTAGATAAAAAGATCAAAGACTTCTCATTAAAAAAAGTGTATTTAAAAATACAAACCAATAACAAGGAATATCTCGGAAATGGGTAACAAAAATTATTTTGTTGTATAACTACGCTGTCAATTGTCAGGATCACATCAGCGTCACCGGTGTGTCGGAATTTTGTCCCGCAAGAGTTCTTTTACACGCAAGTAATCTAATGACATGCAACTATCTTGAACCTGCGACCGTGGGATCAGTGGGCCACTGTCTAACCAACTGAGCCACTCAGACCGACGGAAATGTTTAACACCACAAAAAAGTACTTGACATACCTAAATTGTGCGCTTTATTGAGATCTACGTTTGCCCTGTAGTAGGTCTTTGTATATCTCTTACAGTTTAGCAGTTACGCAAATGTAATTTGAAATGAAGATAACTTCAGGGTCAATTCCCAAAATAATTCAAGATGTGCATTTCATTTTTCATGAATAAAGCTCAAAGTACCTGGGCGACTGAGCTTCGCTCGGCTTTTCTTTTCCTTTTTTTAATAGTTCTTTTTTTTTTTTTTTTTTTTTTTTTTGGCGTGGGGAGAAGATAAAATGTTAACTGTATATAAATTTTCATCCAAATTGTTGGAGCCGTTCCCATGACGAGACCTTTGATTTCCTGGCTGTTTGTTGAAATTGGTTCATTAACATAGAAATTATGGCCAAAATAAGGTTTACTCTAATTGTGACTTATGCGTAGACTAAGATAGCTAAGTCAACTTTCTTTAGGTTTTCTGAAAGCTCTTGATGAGACCTTTGATATTCTGCTTGCTTGTTTAAACTGGCCCATTAACAAAGAAATTATAGCCAAAATAAGGTTTAGAGTAATTGTGACTGTTACGCGTATAATCGCGTTTTATCGGGAATTGCACCTATATAGATGAACTTAAAAAGCAAAACCCTATCTGAATACAAAATCTGATGGAAATCGTTAGAGCCGTTTCCAAGTGAGTGAGTGAGTGAGTGAGTGAGTGTGTTGGGTTTAAGGGCCCGTCGACAACTTGGTCATTAGGGCCCCGAGTCCAGAAGTAAAATTACATACCGTCAAGTGTTAAAACATCACCCATTAAAAACTAAAAATCTACGGTTAAAATAGATAAAAACCTCTAAACAACTATTAAACGTTTCATTTATAATGCTAAAAAAAGAAACTTAAAATTGCTACAAAGTGAAAAACCACTAAAACGTTAAAAAACCCAAAAATACGGCAATCTAAAAGGCTAAAATCTCTGAAATAAAATAACCTTACACTGACTTCATAAAATCAATTGTGGAACAAAACCGCAGCACTGTATTTACAGATACTGGGTCGTTGCCTAAAACTGACGACAGTGTAAGGCCCAGGCCAACGGACTGGCGCTCACGAGCGTATCGCGGACAATCAAGAAGGACATGTGCGACGGAGATTGGAATATTACACGTCGTACAGACAGGCTCCGGATCACCACGCAAAAGGTGTCCATGCGTGGCTCGGGTATGGCCTATCCTCAGGCGGGTTAAAACCACTTCTTCCCGCCTGGAATTCCTGCAGCTGGTATGCCAGGGTTGTACCGTGTCCTTGATAGTCCGTAATTGAGTGCCAGATAACGCTTCCCAAGATTCCTGCCAAAGAGCAAATAGATGGCGACGGAAATATTTCTGCACATCTATATAGGGGAGCGTACGGGTGGAATACTCCGGAAGGCGACATGCAGACTTTGCAGCCGCATCCGCCGCCTCGTTACCCGGAATACCCACATGGCCTGGGATCCACGTAAAAACAAACTGGTATCCGCGAGACAGTAGCTGAGAAATCAACGTCTGGATTTTAACAACCAATGCCGAGGTGCCGATAAACTGTTGCAGGGCCTGGAGAGCGCTAAAAGAATCGGAACAAACGATAAAACTTCCAGGACCTGAACTGGAGATAAAAAGGAGGAAATAAAATATGGCAAACAACTCGGCGGTAAATACTGAACTGGCGTCCGGTAGGCGGTACGTATGAGCGTCACCGTTGAATATAAAGGCGCAACCCGTCGAACTACCCATCTGGGACCCATCGGTAAATACCGGACAGGAAGTCCGGTATCGCCCCAGTAGTTCCGTGAATAGTTGGCGAAACACGGAATGAGGGGTAGCTATCTTAACACAGCCCGACAGCTCCAGGTTAAAGCGTGCGCGCTGGAGTTGCCAGGGAGGACATCGGCCACGTGAATGCCGCTCTACGGCTGGCAGTCGAAGGGCGTGTGCAGCAAGCAGTTCACGAAACCGGATACCACTTGGACGGGAGATGGTTGTATTTCGCATATAACGGTGCGCGAGGTCTGGACGCAACACGGGTGGAAACGAAGGGTGACCTGGATGGGCGGCCAGCCTTGCCACGTAAGAACAAAGTAATAAAGAGCGTCGAACAGACAGTGGAGGTTCGCCAGAATCAGCATACAGACAATCGATTCTGCTGGTGCGGAAAGCCCCAGTAGCGAGACGGATACCAGTGTGATGTACTGTGTCTAAAAGCCGGAGTTTAGACGCAGACGCCGCGCCATAAATAAAACAGCCGTAGTCTAATTTGGACCGGACCAGAGAGCCATACAACCTCAACATGACGGTGCGATCGCCGCCCCAAGATGCCCCAGATAAGACCCTGAGTACCCGAAGCGAACGATCGCACGAAGCACGAAGATAGCGGATATGGTGCTCCCATGTGAGTTTACTGTCGAGGTGTAAGCCCAAGAACTTAAGGTGCGGTACAAAAGGAAGACGTGTGTCGCGCAGATGAAGATCAGGAGGAGGGTGTACTCCTCGCAGTCGGTGAAAGTGTAGACACTGTGTTTTCGTAGGGGACAGCCGAAAGCCCGTGCGTAATGCCCACTCGGCGATGGAGGTTATGGTCAACTGCAGTTGACGCTCGATGTGCTCCAAACTATAAGAGCGATAGTAGATCGCAAAGTCGTCAACATACAGCGACATCGGGATACCGCTACGAACAACACTAGTGATGCCATTAATGGCAACTGCGAAAAGTGTGACACTGAGGATGGATCCCTGGGGTACACCATTCTCCTGGATCTTCTCTTGAGACAGCGTGTTGCCTATAGGGACACGAAAACGGCGAATGAGTAAAAAGTTAAAAAGGAAAACGGCTAAGTGACCGCGCAAACCATAACCGTGTAGAGTACGGAGAATGCCATAGCGCCAAGTAGTATCGTAGGCCTTCTCCAGATCAAAGAAGACACCCACGACATGCTGCTTCAGGAGAAACGCATTCTGCGTCCATGCGCGTCAGGTTGTCGACACTGGAACGAGTGAGTGAGTGAGTGAGTAGGGTTTAAGGGCCCGTCGACAGCTAGGTCATTAGGGCCCCAAGTCAGAAGATAAAAGCAGGGAAGAACTCACCACCACCTAACAATGAATCAAATATTAAAACGGGGAGTCTAAAAGAAAGATAAAAGCTAAAACAGTTCAAATGTAAAACTGGTCTAAAAAGATAGCATAAAAACAGTTAAAACCTCAAAACTTATCTTAAAATGTACACAGATAAAAATGCGAAGGTTAAAAATAAAATTACAAAGTAAAATACAAGTTAAACCTGCTTAATGTAAGTGTTTGGTCTTCATCTTTTTCTTTTTCAGTCTTATCTTGACCGACTTGGGACCTGGTATGTTCAAGTCGCCATCCTCAGATGAGTCTGAAGAGCCCTGTCGGCTTGTTGAGCGGGAGCGGGACTTCTTTGATGATGGACGACTACTCACCCGGTCTTTAGGTCGCGAATGGTGAGCGTTTCCAGGTAAAACGGTGTGGCTACTGCTTGTGGATGGCTGGTGAGCAGGTGTCTGCACGGCGGAAGATTTAGTTGCCGGTGCAGGTGTATCACGGGACGGTGGAGAGGGAGAGGCGCTCGTTGGTCAGTCTGCGTGGCAGCATCAGCGACTGGAACGTGCTGAATGGCCACAGTGTGGGCAGGAGTGCGGCGGACTGCTGACGCGAAACCTAGGGTTGTCGCAGGTTTCAGCTGTTCAAAGCGGCGACGTGCTTCCAAAAAGGTGAGCTGTTCTTTCACGCGCAACTCCTGTATAGCTTTCTCGTCCATAAATTTAGAACACTGACGCGAGCTTGATGGATGGCTCTCTCCACAATTCACACAAAGAGGATCCCGTGTACATGCCGAGTCTTCATGGGCTGGTGATCCACAACGCTCACAAATAGATGGATTATTACAGGAAGTCTCAGTATGGCCGAACCGTTGGCACCTGAAACAACGCATTGGGTTTGGCACATACTGGCGTACAGCGGCACGTTCATATCCACAAAAGATGTACTAAGGTAATTTCGTGCCTTTGAATGTTAGAAATACTGTACGCAAAGCTAACTCCTTGCCATCCTGTTTTCGCGTAAGGCGATAGGCCTGACATACACTGAAATTGGACCCCCATCCGGAACCGTCGGCGTCAACCTGCCATCCCGACACTGGAACGATAGCGACGAAATCCGCACTGAACATTGCTCAGCAGGTTATTCGTCTCTAGCCACCACACTAAGCGAGTGTTAATCATCCGTTCCAAGGTCTTGCAGACGACACTCGTCAGGCAAATAGGGCGGTAGCTAGAGGGAAGTGTCCGGTCTTTTCCTGGTCGAGGGATAGGGATGACAATGCCCTCTCGCCAGGAAGACGGAAAAACCTGCTGATGCCAGATGCGGTTATACATGCTCAACATGAAGGAAAGAGCTGCAGGTGGAAGCTGAAGCAGCATTTGGCGGTGGATGTCATCAGGACCGGGAGAAGAATTCTTTGCTAGGGACAAGGAATGCGCTAGCTCCGCCTCGGTAAATGGTGCATTGTACGGTTCACTTTGGGCACTGTTAAAACTAAGGCCTATCTGCTCCGCAGATTCCTTGATAGCTAAAAACGCTCTATCATAGCTTTGGGTTTGGCTAGTACAGGCAAAACACTCGGCAAGGGCGTCGGCGATGTCCTGCTCGCTGGTGTAACGGGAGCCCTGTACGGCAAGGCCGGGGATGATCGTCCGGCGACACTTGCCGTACATTCGCCGAACAGCAGTCCACACCTTTTGCGCCGAACTTCGACGGGAAAGAGAAGATACATACTTTTCCCACGATTTGCGTTTTGCGTCTCGAAGTATAAATCTTGCCCTAGCACGAGCACGTTTCCAAGTTACGCGGAATATATTTATATATACGAGAATTGCTCATTTAAAATATGTAAGATAAGATATATCGATTGGTAACTGGTGATGTTTAAGGGCCCGTCGACAACTAGGTCATTAGGGCGCGAGGTCCAAAAATTAAACAAGAAACCTAGTAATAAAACCTCGCACCTAAAAAGTTAGAAAGCGAAATCTAAAATAACTTTAAAAGGGACTGTTAAAAGAACTAAAAAACGAGAGTTAAAACAGCTAAATTTAAAACCTGGTAAAACGTAACTTACTAAACCCTAAGCTGATAAATCTGTTTAAAAGTGAAGGTAAAACAAGTAAAAAAAGACTAAAACCAACATAATAAAATACACCTTACACCTGCTTCACAAAATCGATATTTGCAACAAACCGCAGTACTGTAGCTACAACTACTGAGTCGTTGCTAAAACGGCGCGCAGTGTAAGACCCAGGCCAAAGGGCTGGCATGGCAATAGCCAGATATAAATTTGAGCGAAAAATAAAATTACTAGCAACAAAAAAAAAAAAAAAAATATATACACATAAACGTAAAAATAGTGGCAATAGCCAGATATGAAGCAAGGTGATAAATATGTCAAAAAGCATAAAAAGATATTACAAATTGATATTACGCTCCTCTAAAAACTTAAAAACTCTATTAACCACTGTTTTGTCATCCGCCAAGACCTCTGCAAGTCTGGCAGGCAGCTGCAGAGAATCTCGAAGTTGCGCTAGAGAGAAACACTCCAGCAGCACGTGACAGACTGACAAAAGGTTGTCACACAGCGGACATATAGGGGCAGGGTTCCGTTTAAATAGGTAACCATGCGAAAAGTTGCAATGACCAATTCTCAACCTCAAGAAAAGACTATTTTGTCCTTGGGTATTTCCTGTACACGGGCACAGGAAAACGTGAACACCTAAAACACTTCTTGATCAAATCACTTCTCGGCGCTAAATGCCGTAAAACAGTATTTACTAATTTACATAGAACAACTAATTCTTATTATAATGTTGGCAGTACTGCAGTTTAGTGCAATGTCGAACATTTTGGTACTACCATTCAGTTGTTCTCCCTACACTAATGAACACCACACTACATGTTGAGTTCGAAACTGTAGTTTGTGGCATATGCCATTGCACCAATTCCATTGGTGGCCGTAAAACCTTTTAATCATATAGGAGTTCAATATTTTAAACTCCTGTGATTTACTGGACAGCGTCTGTTTGACAGATGTGCAACCGGGATCACAATACTTACTGAATAACGAAGCTGTTTATAAATCAATTATCCTAGCGGTCGGGGATAAGCTACTTCACACCACATACCGCGCTGGCCAAACGAAAGATGCTCAAGGTTAGTCTGTCTGGCGTGGCTGTTTATACGTGACAAACAACAATGGGTGCGCATACCAAAGGTGCTCATGGTTAAGCTTCCCCACACTAATCACGCGAGCAAATACGTGATAACAATCAGCGTCAGAACCAAAAAGGCTTTTCTCCAGATGATTCAAGAACTGTGTGACGGCCGGCTTGTTTGAGGAAGTTCACGAAAGGTCCATGTGACGTCATCCTAGCTATGCATGTGGTGGGTGTGTGTGGGGCGGGGAGGTACGGACGTCTTGAAAGGTATGTCGCGTCGAAGTAAACAAGATTTAACGAGCGCCGAGTGATTGTATCGTTGGAGTTAGTGTATGAGGGATAAAGTGAAGAAAGACAGTGAAAGGACTGAGCCATGCTTATGAGAAATACGCAGAATGTGTTGTAATAACGCGAAATGTTGTAGACTGTGTTAACGTGAGTAAAAATGAACTGTTATTTTTTTTTAAAGGTAATTGGGCTGACTTGCCATTTTCTCGTAATATGTTGAGCGAACATGAAGTAGCCATAAATATATGATCGCGGTAAAATGTGGACAACCACTTGGTTGAACATAATTGCCACTTTCATGCGATTACAAAACTCAGGTTAGTCCTCCTGAAAGCGGTAATGTTC
Organism: Tenodera sinensis; assembly: GCA_030765045.1. Taxonomy (NCBI): domain Eukaryota; kingdom Metazoa; phylum Arthropoda; class Insecta; order Mantodea; family Mantidae; genus Tenodera; species Tenodera sinensis. The sequence continues at coordinate 190,202,884 of CM060961.1, forward strand.
TCATCACATTGGTTGTGTAAATAATTATTAAACATCTGTATCGAAAGAGTATGCAGTATGCTAAAGCTCTGCACTGTAATAAGGTCGCTCTTCTAAGAGTCACACTGCATTGGAAGTCGGTTAGACAGTGTTGGTTCTATGATTTTGAATGTCAGCAGGAGAAATTTTGTGGGTTTCAGTGTGCTCATGGCGTGTAGTTGAGTTTCTTTCAAAGTTTGTAGTCTCAAGTGTGGTTTCAATGATATGTACAGTTGGACACCATGCTTAATTACGGAAAAATGTGTGTGAAGGAATTTCATTTACCGTCAGTATTCAAGAGTATCCCACTAGTAAAAGCTTTACAAGAGTAATTATAGGCCAAATAGGAAGGCAGATTAGAAAGTAAGTACCCCACTTCATTATAAGCTAACGTACAAAGATACGATACAACGCTTTCGCATGGATGTATGATTCCATTATTACTCGCTCTACCACTTGCCTTCGAATTGTTTATTTAATAAGGAGAAGTACATTCTTACTTTCTGTACTACAGGTTTCTGTACTACTAAATAAGTGATATATTGTATTCGGCCAAAATTTCGAGGTCAAGATTTCACCGGAAATACATGTTTTGGGTCCCCCTGAATCGAAAAAAGGGAAAAAAGCAATTTTAGAAAAGGGTCCTGTGCTGTGTGTGTGCGTGCGCGGGCGCGCATGTGTGTGAAGAGCATAGTTCAAAAATCGAAAGTCGGTTAAAAACTAGAAGGATGCGATATGTTAACTACCCTTCACATAGAGAATTTTCCAATTTTGACTTTGGTTTTCTCAAAAATGGCTGCAACGATTTTGATTAAAATGCCATATATTTAAGATAATTCTATGGTAAATGAATATATATATATATATATATATATATATATATATATATATATATATATATATATTGAATTTTCTGGCTTCAGCCCACGTAGTACTGCTTACTCTTGATGACTTTTGCATAACTGGTATTTATGTAAGAGATAGAGCAAATCTTACTATGCAGAAAATATAGATCTCGTTAAAACACACAAGTTATGTTTAAATACACTTTTTTGTGGAGTGAGCCATTTCGGAGATATTCCTTGTTATTTGTGTGAGCTTTGCAATATTTAAAACTTTTCTCAAATGGAAGGTCGTTATTCAGCTTTTTATCTTTTGGCTGTGCAAAGGGAACGGAATTTCTAAGTCTTCTTATAGGGACCAGTTTTAAAATATGACTGTCGCTCAAAGCCTAGTATATTTCCACATTCCCCTTGAAACCACAAGAAAATTAGCATTAAGAAAATTTCTGCAAATGCTTATCTCGAGTAACGTGAAGATAGAGGAACAAGAATTTGTTAGAATAATTAGTACAGCTGTAGAGGAAGTCATGTGAGCGCAACACATCAGATTTTTAAATAAATCTCTGTAGTAATATGTTTCTCTGGGTTTACAATACGCAGTAGTTTATTGTAAATCTTACATATGGCTTTACATTTAAAGATTTTATGAGAAGCAGTTTGTCTTCTTCATTGTACATACTTGTTCTTGCTTAAGGATGCTTTCTTAATCTACAATATCCTGGTAATAATCTAATAAAATTATTTTACTGTATTTACTTTGGATCTATTGAGTTTTAGTACATGTTCAATATGGTATCGTCCTTCTGTTTCAACGCATTACCTTCGATGGGAATAACTAATCCACTACTAATGGTTCTTTGAAAAATATATAAAGGAATGCTGAAACTAGTTCTCGTTCCATAAATAATTGAATAGATCTTACCTTGCTTAGGTGTTTACTTTCTGATTGCCCAAAATTCCTTCATCCCACGCAACCACCCAAGAATAACCTTGTTTGGTCCCCTGTATAAGATTTGTTAGACAACCCCAGACTCAGATGTATGGTAGTTTGCAATATAAATGCTGTATATCATATAAGATTAAAATGTTACCTTTGTAGCCCATTTCTAGATTTTCTCTGGCACAGGTTTCAACCAAATAAACTAGAACATATAAACGTGCAGTAATTAAGAAAAAATTGGATTTCATTAAAAAATTTAATCAAGACTCGTTCACAATAACGTGAGAACGATAACCAAAACGTAAACAAGAACGGGAAGCAAAACAACATATAACATTTTGGTTCACAATAATCCGGTAACGACAATTGGAATGCATATCTGTAATCATATTGTTATCAGGTTGAGGGATTTCATTCCTTGGCGTAGGGATTTTTCAATCAAAAGGATGGATGGATGAATGGAGTTTAGTGGCCCGTCGACAACTAGGTCATTTGGGCCCTAGGTCAGAAAATAAAAAATCTAAAACTCGTCTAAAAACTGCCTAAAATGTGAAGTTAAAAATGGCAACTAAAAACGCAGACAGATAAAAACACCAAACGGCACATGAGTTTGGGAAGTTAAAACTTGGTAAAACCATTCATTAAAATGTGTAAAAGATCGAAGCTAAAACACATTAAAACTAAGCACTTAAAACACTAAAACGTAAAACACAAAAACCTATGTTAAAAGGCTAAAAAAATTTCACACACTAAAAACACGTTATACTTGCTTTGCGAACCCGATTTGTGCAACGAACCGCAGCGCCTTACAGGCAGACACAGGGTCGTCACCCAAAATTGAGGCAAGCGTACACCCCAGGCCAACCGACTGGCGCTCACGAGCGTATTGCGGACAGTCTATAAGGATATGGGCCACAGAAAGTTGGATGTTGCACGTAGGGCAGACAGGCGCAGGGTCGCCACGCAAATGCAACCCATGTGTCGCCCGTGTGTGACCTATCCTCAGGCGGGTGAGGATAACTTCAGCCCGCCTGGAGTCCCTGCAGGATGTCATCCAGGGATCTACGCTGTCTTTAATGGTCCGCAATTGAGAGCCAGAGAATTCCTTCCATGATTGCTGCCAGATCGATAAAAGATGTCGACGGAAATGGCGCTGCACATCGACATATGGCACACTGTGTGTGGCAACATCCGGCAAACGGCAAGCAGTTTTAGCAGCCGCATCCGCTTTCTCATTGCCGGGTATACCCACATGCCCTGGGGTCCAGGTAAAAAGCAACTGGTATCCGCGCGAGAGCATTTGCGAAATGAGAGCCTGTATTTTTAAAACGAATGCTGAGGTGCCGATAAACTGGTCCAAGGACTGAATGGCACTCAGAGAGTCTGAACAAATGATAAAATTGCCGGGAGCTGAGTTAGAAATAAAAAGTAAACTATAAAATATAGCAAACAGCTCGGCAGTAAAAACCGAACTATGTCCGGAAGTCGGTACTGGTGCGCCTCGTCGTTACACACGAAACTACATCCCGTAGCTCCACCCACCTGGGACCCATCGGTAAAAACCGGGGTGAAAGTCCGGTGGCGGCCCAAAAGTTCGGTGAACAGTTGTCGATACACCGATTGCGGGGTGGAAAGCTTAACATAGCCTGAGAGCACCAGGTCGAATTGCGCGCGCCGGAGTTGCCAAGGAGCAGAGCGTCCTAGAGAGAATCGCACTACAGCAGGCATGCGGAGATCGTGTTTGTCAAGTAGTTCGCGGAACCGAATACCGCTTGGGCGCGATATAGTTGTGTTGCGCAGATAACGGTGAGCAAGGTCGGGACGCAGGACACTTTTAAAAGAAGGATGACCCGGATGGGCTGCCAACCTTGCCACATACGAACACAATAAAATCGAACGACGGACCGACAGTGGTGGTTCTCCAGACTCAGCATACAGACACTCAACTCTACTGGTGCGGAACGTCCCAGTAGCAAGACGGATACCAGCATGGTGTACAGTATCTAAAAGACGGAGTTTAGAGGTGGACGCCGCGCCATAGATAAAACTACCGTAGTCTATTTTTGACCGCACCAGTGATCGATACAATCGTAACATAACTGTACGATCACCGCCCCAAGAAACTCCGGATAAAAGGCGGAGTACTCGAAGTGAGCGATCGCAGGAAGCACGTAGTTGGCGAATATGGTACTCCCACGTCAGCTTACTGTCGAAGTGCAGGCCAAGGAACTTGAGGTGCGGGACAAACGGTAGACGTGTGCCACGCAAATAAAAATCAGGAGGAGGGTGTACGCCGCGAACTCGATGGAAGTGTAGACACTGTGTTTTCGTAGGGGAAAACCGAAAGCCGGTGCGAGACGCCCACTCGGCGATACATGTTATGGTCATCTGCAGTTGACGCTCGATGTGCTCCAAACTATAAGAGCGATAGTATATCGCAAAGTCGTCAACATACAGCGACATCGGGATTCCGCTACGAACAACATCAGCGATTCCGTTGATTGCTGCGGCGAAGAGCGTGACACTCAGGATGGACCCCTGAGGCACACCATTCTCCTGAATCTTTTCCTGTGACAGGGTATTACCAATGCGGACACGAAATTTTCGAAGTCGTAAAAAGTTTAAAATGAACAGCGCTAAGTGACCGCGTAAACCGTAACCATGCAGAGCACGAAGGATTCCATAGCGCAGGTGGTGTCGTAGGCCTTCTCTAAATCAAAGAAGACACCCACGACATGCTGCTTCAGCAGAAAGGCGTTCTGGATGTAAGCCTCTAAGCGTGTCAGATGGTCGACGCTAGAGCGATGGCGACGAAAACCGCACTGAATGTTGGTGAGCAGGTTATGCGTTTCTAGCCACCACACTAAACGAGTGTTAATCATCCGTTCGAAGGTCTTACAAACAACACTCGTTAAGCAAATAGGGCGGTAACTAGAGGGAAGTGTCCTGTCTTTTCCAGGTCGAGGGATAGGGATGACAATACCTACTCGCCAGGAGGACGGAAAGACCTGCTCGTGCCAGATACGATTATAAATACCAAGCAGGAAAGACGAAGCCAAAGGTGGAAGGTGAAGCAGCATTTGGTCAATCAAAAGGAATTGGGGGATTTTAAACGGGGGATTTCTGCGACTACTAGGCTGGTTTGCATCATTAGGTGATTTTTCGTAGATTATACTAATACCAGCTGTGTTAACCGAGTTCTTAGTCAGTGGGGTGTGTTGTATAGTTTGTTGCAGAGGTTAAGTTGCAAAATGTAAGTCTCATTGCTGATATATTTCTTTTTTTCATTTTTTTCATAACTTAATGCACATATACAATCTTTGGATTCTGTGTTGTGTTTACTTAATTAAATAAGGGTGTTTCTTTTTTTTTTCCCAGAGCGAAAGGCTAGTCATTCATTCATTTGCAGTAGAAGCAGATATGTTTCTAAGATTGAGTTTCAAGTTTTTCGAAAGGGGAATGTGATTTTACTTCTAACTCAATGTGCCCTCGAAATCTGCTGCCATTAAATGACATGAGGATTAGTGCTGCAGCTGAGGAAAGACAGAATTATCTAAAGCTAATCAAAATACTTCAAATGAGATAAATGCATTCAGACTCCGGGGTCTGAAAAAAAAATTAAAATTATTTTATTGTTTAGCGACGCTGTCAATTGCCAGGATCACATCAGCGTCACCGGTGTGCCGGAATTTTGTCCCGCGGGAGTTCTTTTACATGCCAGTAAATCTACTGACATGGAGCTGTCGTTTTTAAGCACACTTAAAAACCATCGGTCTGGGCCGGATTTGAACCCGCGACCTTGGGATCAGTAGGCCAGCGTCTAACCAACTGAGCCACCCAGACCGACTCCGGGGGTCTGAAGTTTTATCCGGTTGCACTCTTAGAATTTCTCAAAATGGTATTCAGAAACTGACCACGAAGAAGATGAAGGCAACGTATATGATTATAGCATATATTTTATAAGAAGCATAAGCTAATCAAAGTTAATCTTATTATTCTTCTTGTTTTTCTGGTTCTTCTCGTTCTTCTCGTTCTTGTCGTTATAGTTATTGTTATTGTTATTCTTATTGTTATTCTTATTGTTAGCGTTATTGTTATTATTTTGTTATTATTATTGTTATTATTATTGTTGTTGTTATTATTATTGTTATTATTATTTTTATTATTATTATTGTTACTATTATTGTTACTATTATTACTACTACTATTATTATTATTATTATTATTATTATTATTATTATTATTATTATTATTATTATTATTATTATTATTATTATTATTATTATTATTATTATTATTATTATTATTATTATTATTATTATTATTATTGTTGTTGTTGTTGTTGTTGTCAACAGTACATTTCAAATTACAAATTGTATACATGAACATCGCAATTTATTAATCTCTCCATGAAATATACAACAAAAATATATCATACTACATTTTACCTATCCCTGATTTATCTAGTATGATAATGCTAATAAAAACCGTGTATATTTCAGCTATATGAAGCTAAACATGCGAATGAAGGAAATAAAGAAGTTTTTAAAAAATATAAATACAGGCATATAATCCTAGCGCGGGCCTACTGGGCCCCGCGCGACCAACGGTGTTCTACCAAGACAGGATTAGTGCTTAGAGCAAGAGGAACAATCCCGAGGTCTGTCCAAAGATTTGGTATATAATATCGCTATATTGACGCTCTATACCTATTTTTAGAAATCACGTATATGGGCCATGATTTCTTTTTATTGTTATAAGATATTACACTTTCTTTTTTATCATTTTCAGTTTTTAACTTGTATATTCGTTATGTTTTGTTACCTATTTTTTTATTTTTGAATTAGTATTCTTTGTCTTTTTGGCAGCCTATACCTTTGACAGGACGATGTTAAAGTAACAAATATAAGGACCAAGAGATTAGCGGTGTTTGATACTCGATGAAAATTTTTACCATTTCAAGCTAACTCCACTTACTGTTGTACTGAACCTAACTGAAACACAAAATATAAATATTTGTGATATATTTTGTGTAAATTATCATTAAACCAACATGTTAACAAAGTTCTTGTGCTGCATTTGGGGAAAAGGTGTTCAGGCACAACTTAGTCCATCCATCTAACGCTGATGATTAATGGGTTGCATATCTATTAGGATAACTAAACAAATTTATAGTGGTTAAAGCTTCCAAACGTTGTTTCCGGACTGCATCCCCTTTAGAGACTTATTAATTTGAAGTCCCCTACATTTACTTAAATAAGCCTTTACAGTGTACAGTGGCTCGTAATATTTTTCATGAAGCGACTTTTAGTCGCTTATGTCCAAAGCCGTTACCAGCAGATGATTTCAACTCCTTGATGAGGTAGCAGAAGCACTGTGCGGCAATCTATTTCAGACAATGCTCTTATTGGGAAGGATTGTAGCAGATTTCCTAAATTTAACTTAGAGTAAGCATGCCTAATTGTGTTGCACTAGTGTATAATGGTATTACAGATGCAACAACAGGCAGTGCTGAAGTGACTGTGAGTGGGAATATCCCACCACTTCAGCCACTGAACCTTCTGAAGCAGCTCTACCACAAAGTTCGAGAACTCTATAACACTGCACGTATACCAAACTAGCAATATCATCCAGCAGCTTTACCCCTCTAAGGGCGCTAAACTTCATGGTCATCAGCGCCATTAAAAAACAATTCAGCTTCTCGGTTGAGAAACGAAAACCTTTGTTTTTGTTGCCTTTTTTTTTTTTTTTTTTTTTTTTTTTTTTTTTTTTTTTATATATAATTTCAATTCTCGAAGGTTGTCCAAACATTCCTACAGGCGCCTCTTCAAAAACGCCGTGAGCTAAGGGAGAGAGATGTAGGTTTAAGGGCGTTCAACTATATGGTCATCAACGCCTTTAACAATTCATCGCAAAAGCCAGATATAAACTTCAATAAAACAAAATTACTAGTAAAAAGGAAAATAAGTATAGATAAATACACAAAACCGAGTGGCAAAAGCCAGAATTAAAACAAAGAGATAAAGATGTTAAAAGAGCATAAAAACTGGATGTCTATGATTTCAAACTCTCAAACTCATCTTAGTCTCACCTCAAAATTGGAAAACCTTTTTGACCGCTAGTTTGTCGGTCTAGGTGGCTTAGTTGGTTAGACGCTGGTCTATTGGTCCCAAGTTCGAGGGTTCAAGTCCGGCCCAGACCGATGGCTTTTAAGTGTGCTTAAAAACAACAGCTCTATATGAGTAGATTTGCTGGCTTGTAAAAGAACTTCTGCGTGACAAAATTCCGGCACACCGGTGACGCTGTCATCCTGGCAATTGACAGCGTCGTTAAACAAACGAAAATAATTTTAATAACTTCCTGAATTCAAGTCTTCCGAGGTAACACGACAAATGGTAATACTGGTTGCCGCCTTTCCTGCAAATCCGCATTTCGTTCCCCGGCAAACCTACGTGACCAGGAGTCCATGCACACACCACGTTACCATCAGAAGCGTGTAAAACATGGAGAGCATCTTGGATAGGTTGCACAATAGGATGTGAGCTGTACAGCTCACAAAGACTCTGAAGTATGCTAAGGGAATCACTCAAAATCAGGCAGTCACCTAATTTATGACGGCGCACATATAAAACGACTCGGTATTTTGCATACAGTTCTGCAGTAGATCTGGTCCCGGCATGAAGAACAAATTAATCATCAGCCAAGAACTACATGGCAATAAATCAAGCGTTGGAGAAATAAGAAGCAACCTTCTTGTCCCGAATTATACTCCAGTAATAACCAGCAAACATTTTGAGCATCCATTTTGCTTCATACCGTTTCTCCATGGTAGTTATGTTTTTAGGAAAGTTTTCTGATACATCACTACAGCTCTCTGGAAACAAGTGGAAATGCGAGTCCATAAAATTTACTTTCAAGGACATCTTACACCGTGTCTTTATAAGCCTTCATAATTTATTTGACAAACTCGTTATATTTAGGGTCTCTTCTACTTCCAAGGAAGTTTCGTGTTACTTTGCTGAAACATACCAGGTATGTGGTTCGGTTCCATAAACAGAAGCATATCCAACACCGCTGGTGCTCAACTAGACATCGTTGACTTCCGGTGTACGGTCATCCCAAGATCTACATGGAGCCTGCCAGGTAACCAAGGGGGGTAGAGCTTCTCGCCCTTGGCAAACAAGTTAGGCATTCCAATTGCAAGTTTGCTTAAAAACGTACTCACATGATACTGCATAAAAAGAAAACTAAATATTTTTTGTTAAATGCGATGTATATGTGTATGCTTCGATTGTCTGTTATTGTGGTATATGTTGATATACCATCTGTAAGGAGAGGCAATCATCAGAATGTATGTAAAAAACTAAATATGTATAATGGTATATTGTGAATATTGATTCTTAATTTTTTAAATACATACTTTCTGATGAGAGGTATTTGTAACAGTTCATGTTTTATTTCGGTGCCTATATTGGTTCCAATTCATTAGTTCTTTTGAGTAACTATGTACAGTTACAAGGGAATGGTGGAACAATTTTCTCTAACTGGGAAGTATATAAGTTTTGTGAAGACAATACATATTAAGAGACTTCAAAGAGTGTCAATATAAAGTGGAAACTTAATATTAATGTGAAAGTTGATATGTGACCATAATTTTACTTCTATAATTAAAACAAAAATAATTTTTCATCCTAGAGTTCTCGTTTGCTCAAAGTCCACTTTTTCCAAACCATTAGACCCCAAGATAAATAATAAAATATTTTAAAATCCACCTCAGGTTCTATAAGAATCATTCTTTCAAAAATTGTGTATTATCACCATTTCTGAATGAAGTTTCATTCCAAGTAAGTTACGAGTAGAGGGAGTTCCTTCCACTCGATACTAAGGGAAGGAGCAGTGCAGTTAATATAGCACTATCTTATCATCTAGCAGCAGTGGACATTTGTGATAAGAAACTTTGTGTGCGAATTAATGCACTTCACAATAACTCTGACTTTCAGATAATCAAAATTGTAATCTATAGAGAGAAACTTAATATGTACCGATACTTGTGAGAGTCGAATTCGAGGAGTCTTGGGTCCGACTTCCGTCAACCACTCTTGGGGTTTTCCCTGGTTGGTAGGTGCATGCTGGGGTGGATTCTCATCTACCACAATTTTCCTTCCGTAATTTCCCCTTTATTCCGTTTGTGTATCAGATGTGTTTCTAGGTTTCGTATGGTAGTGGCGGAAAGATGGTGCGGATGCTTGCTCAAAAGAAAGAGTATTCCCCTTGGGTACTAAATGCCTGGTTAGTCTAGGGACGTTCATCAGCTCCAGTAGTGGAATGAGTCTTCGAGCCTGGAACTGTTAGGGACTCCGCTCGACTCCTGTAGCCTTTGTGATTCCTTCACTTCATCCGCATTGTACGAAGTTGTATAACCTATATCTATGTGTGCAGTGAGTGTGAGTGAGTGTATTGGGTTTAAGGGCCCGTCGACAACTTGGTCATTAGGGCCCCGAGTCCAGAAGTAAAATTACATACCGTCAAGTGTTAAAACATCACCCATTAAAAACTAAAAATCTAAGGTTAAAATAGATAAAAAACAAATAGAACGGGGAGTCTAAAAGAAAGATAAAAGCTAAAACAGTTCAAATGTAAAACTGGTCTAAAAAGATAACATAAAAAACAGTTAAAACCTCAAAAGTGATTTTACAATGTACATAGATAAAAATACGAAGGTTAAAAATAAAATCACAAAGTAAAATACAAGTTACACCTGCTTAATGTAAGTGTTTGGTCTTCATCTTTTTCTTTTTCAGTCTTATCTTGACTGACTTGGGACCTGGTATGTTCAAGTCGCCATCCTCAGATGAGTCTGAAGAGCCCTGTCGGCTTGTTGAGCGGGAGCGGGACTTCCTTGATGATGGACGACTACTCACCCGGTCTTTAGGTCGCGAATGGTGAGCGTTTCCAGGTAAAACGGTGTGGCTACTGCTTTTGGATGGCTGGTGAGCAGGTGTCTGCACGGCGGAAGATTTAGTTGCCGGTGCAGGTGTATCACGGGACGGTGGAGAGGGAGAGGCGCTCGTTGGTGAGTCAGTCTGCGTGGCAGCATCAGCGACTGGAACGTGCTGAATGGCCACAGTGTGGGCAGGAGTGCGGCGGACTGCTGACGCGAAACCTAGGGTTGTCGCAGGTTTCAACTGTTCAAAGCGGCGACGTGCTTCCAAAAATGTGAGCCGTTCTTTCACGCGCAACTCCTGTATAGCTTTCTCGTCCATAAATTTAGAACACTGACGCGAGCTTGATGGATGGCTCTCTCCACAATTCACACAAAGAGGATCCCGTGTACATGCCGAGTCTTCATGGGCTGGTGATCCACAACGCTCACAAATAGATGGATTATTACAGGAAGTCTTAGTATGGCCGAACCGTTGGCACCTGAAACAACGCATTGGGTTTGGCACATACTGGCGTACAGCGGCACGTTCATATCCACAAAAGATGTACTCCGGTAATTTCGTGCCTTTGAATGTTAGAAATACTGTACGCAAAGCTAACTCCTTGCCATCCTGTTTTCGCGTAAGGCGATAGGCCTGACATACACGCTGGTCAGAGAGAGAGGTGACAATCTCCTCATTCGACAGGTTGTCTAGACTTGAGGTGGTGACAACTCCCCTACAGGTATTAAGCGTTTTGTGTGGGGCTACCCGAATTGGGTAGGATCCCAACAACTTCGCTTTCGAAAGTTTCTCTGATTGCTCTGCCGTTTTGGTCTCAATTAACAGCGTACCGTCACGTAGTCTTGTCGCGTTCTGCACCGGGCCACATATTCTATCTACCTCACGTTTAATATAAAAAGGGCTAATATCCATAATCGTCTTCCCTTCACAAGCCAATGTCACAACAAGAAAAGAGTCAAAATGAGAGGGTTTGCGCGGATGCATATTGAAATTGGACCCCCATCCGGAACCGTCGGCGTCAGCCTGCCATCCGGGGGTCAAAGAAAACAAAGACACCAAAATCTCCACGGTCTGTGCCGCCATAGAGACCCCTCCATGACTGATCTCAAAGCGTACTTCAGAGGGGCTACCCTCCGAGCTCCACTGCTTGTCCGCATGGGTAAACCGTTCACCACGTGACACCCCGGTTTTATGCCCCCACCACAGGAATAACCGCCTGTGGCTCCCCGCTTTAGCACACGCTGCCTCAACCGAGTCAGCGTGGATTCAGGGGACTTCGGGTTGATTACACCGGGGCTCCGTCAGCGGTAACACGTCCGGCCGGTGATACTAACCCGACGGCACGCGGCCGTCGGGAGATTAACACCGGCCGTGCCCTCAAGGAGCTACGTGGGTGTACTTGACGTGTGGACGGGCTCCGCACCTAAGGCTACACAAGGGGGCAGTGTGAAGGGTCCGCCTAACCTTCGCGCCTGAGACCTCCAAAGAGCACACAAGTCGGGGGCCGCGCCGAAAACCGTGGGACAGGACCACGGAGATAGGAAAGATCCCTGCTGGTGAGACAGGAGTTATAAATCTAGGAACTTACAAACTAATAATCAGAATAAACCTAGAAGAGGAAGAGGGTGATATAAAAAGCAGCATAAAACGTTGCACGTGGCACAGTTAATGAAGGTGGAGGGGGTGAGATGATTGTCAGTGGCTCGGGGCCCCGGGTGCGCCATACCCGGACCTACCGTGGTAGGTTCCCCTGGGGGAGTTTGATTTCGGAGTCCTCTTCTCCTAGATGAGTCGTCGACCAAGACTACCGAGCCTCATCTACCCGTTTGGAATGTTCTTAGCTTCCCCTCACCTCTTGCCTACCAGTGGTCACAAAGACACACTTAGTAGGCCGTCTGGATCGGGTACTGAGCCCCTCCGCCACGGCAAGGCGACACTCCTTCGGAGGGGATGCCTGTGGTGCTCCGCCACGTAGAGGAGAGCGGGTTCGAGTCCCGCCTCGAGCATGGTTGTTTGTATACTGTGTATATGTGTAGCAAACAGAAAAATGCCATTTCAGCTAAATATTCGTATAGGTAAGTTAAATAAATCATAGAATATTAACAGGAAATAAAGCATATTTTGCAAATCTTAGATTAATAAAATCTAAACTGTCCCCGAGAACAAATACACACACACACACGACCCTGCTTAGAGCAGTGGTAACATATGCTGCTGAAACTTGGGTATTGAATAAAAAATATGAAGATGCTCTACGTATATTCGAGAGAAAGATTATAAGAAGAGTATATGGGCCAATATCCGAGAACAATAGTGGAAAATCAGATCCAACTTGGAAATCAGCCTAATACTCAGGATTTGTTGAGATGCCTCAAATCGCTGACAATGAGGTGGTTAGTGCACATTGTAAGGATGGAAGATGGGAGAGTTTCTAACCATTTACTGCATAATGATATAACAGAGGTGAGAAGGAGGAGAAGACCGAGAATGAGGTGGCTACAGGATGTGGAAAAGGACATGAAAAAATGGCATTAAGAGGCTGGAAGGGAAAATCACAGGATCGAGATGAATGGAGGAGAATTGTGAAGGAGGCCAAAACCCACAACGGGTTGTAGCGCCAACTAGATAGAAGTTCTTACCTGCGTGTAGTAGCAATGTGTAGTAGTTCTTTAGTGGTGTTCCATGCTATATCATTCTGAAAATTTGCGGCTGTGTAATCCCTTCTTCTTGTGAAAGCTGTACCTTCCATGGTTATACGCTCCCTTGGATGATTGCACTCCTGGGTCTCGGCACAGAAATGTTCCGTGATCAGTAGAGTATCAGAGAAACTACAGTAAAAACATTTCTCATCACCATTTTAATTTTTTTCGTTTCATGTAGACGATGTAAATCACAGTAATATAAAATTTGAAGGGAGTCAAAACAAAGGAAAAACAGATGGTACAAAATAAGAGACAGACGTCGTTCTATCAAAAGGGGGAGTGAGTGAGTGAGTGGGGTTTAAGGGCCCGTCGACAGCTAGGTCATTTGGGCCCTAGGTCAAAGTTTAAAATTTAAAAACACTCATTAACTTTTCTGGCTAAAAGTTGAACCTTAAAATAACAACTAAAAACTGTGAACGCCTAAAAACCTCAGCCTACAAAGTAACACGATAAAATAAAACCCTGAAGGGCAACGTACTAAAAATAGGTGAAGTTGAAAGCTAAAAAAAAACTAAAATACAAAATTGTTAAAACATTGAAAGGTAAAATGTATCCCAGTTAAAAACAGGGTTAAAACCTATAAAAGGAATTAAAAAAAGTGTTACACTTGCGTAGCAAATCCAATCTGGGTAATGAACCGCAGAGTTTTGGCCACAGAAACTGGGTTGTCACCCAAAATTGAAGCTACTGTAGATCCCAGACCAACTGACTGGCGCGCACGAGCGTGTCTTGGACAATCCAAGAGCACGTGTGGGACGGTGAGGCGAACATCGCATGTCGGACAGACAGGTGCCGGGTCACCACGCAGGAGATGGCCGTGAGTGGCTCGTGTGTGACCTATCCTCAGGCGGGTAAGGATAACTTCAGCCCGCCTGGAATCCCTGTAGGAGGTCAGCCAGGGCTCCACGCTGTCTTTAATTATCCGCAGCTGTGTGCCAGTCAACGCTTCCCAAGACTGCTGCCAAACCGATAGAAGCTGGCGACGGAAGTACCGCTGAGCATCCCTATAGGGTATAGTGTCGGTAGAAGACTGCGGCAGACGGCATGCAGACTTAGCTGCCGCATCCGCAGCTTCATTACCCGGAATGCCCGTATGGCCTGGGATCCATGTAAACACTAACTGGTATCCGCGTGAGACCAATTGAGATATGAGTGTCTGAATTTTAAAAACGAGTGTAGACGTACCGAGGAACTGCTGCAGGGTCTCCACTGCACTCAGAGAGTCGGAGCAAATTATAAAACCTCCAGAGACTAAGTTGGAAATAAAAAGTGAGCAGTAAAATATAGCACGCAGTTCGGCCGTATAAACAGAACTGTAGTCCGGGAGGCGGTATTGATGTGGCTCACCGTTATAGACAAAACTACATCCCGTAGCACCACCCAACTGGGAACCATCGGTGAATACCGGAGTGTAAGTCCGGTAACGTCCCAGTAGTTCGGTGAAGAGTTGACGAAACACCGACTGGGGGGTAGCCACCTTAGCGCAGCCTGAAAGCGCAAGGTCAAACCGGGCTCGATGAAGTTGCCAAGGCGGAGAGCGGGAGAAGGAAAAACGCTCTACAGCAGGCATTCGGAGCTCATGAGTGGCGAGTAGTTCGCGAAATCGAATGCCGCTTGGACGGGATATAGTCGCATTCCGAAGATAACGGTGGGCGAGTTCGGGGCGCAATACAGATCTAAAGGAAGGGTGACCAGGGTGAGCTGCCAACCTGGCCACGTAGGAAGTTAATAAAATCGAGCGCCGAATAGACAGTGGAGGTTCCCCGGAATCAACATACAGACACTCAACACGACTAGTACGGAAGGCTCCAGTAGCTAGACGGATACCAGAATGGTGGACAGTGTCTAAAAGGCGGAGTTTAGTGGCGGACGCCGCGCCATAGATAAAACTGCCGTAGTCCAGTTTGGACCGCACCAGCGAGCGATAAAGCCTCAACATAACAGTGCGATCGCCACCCCAAGAGGCCCCAGATAAGACCCTGAGTACCCGAAGTGAACGATCGCAGGAAGCCCGAAGCTGACGAATATGGAACTCCCAAGTTAGCTTGCTGTCGAGGTGAAGGCCCAGAAACTTAACGTGCGGAACAAACGGCAGACGTGTACCATGCAAATAAAGATCAGGTGGAGGGTGTACACCACGGAGTCGATGGAAGTGGATACATTGCGTTTTCGTAGCGGAGAACTGAAACCCGGTGCGAAGGGCCCAGTCAGCGATGGAGGTTATGTTCAGCTGCAGTTGACGCTCGAGGTGCTCAAGATTATATGATCGGTAATATATCGCGAAGTCGTCAACATACAGTGACATCGGGATTCCGCTACGAACAGCTCTGGCGATCCCGTTAATGGCCACGGCGAAAAGCGTTACGCTGAGAATCGAACCCTGGGGTACACCATTCTCCTGGATCTTTTCTTCTGAGAGGGTATGGCCAATGCGTACACGAAAACGGCGAAGTTTTAAAAAGTTAAAAACGAAGGTCGCTAGATGACCGCGTAAACCGTAGTCGTGCAGATTACGGAGGATACCATAGCGCCATGTAGTGTCGTAGGCCTTCTGTAGGTCGAAGAAGACCCCCACGACGTGCTGCTTTATGAGAAAGGCATTCTGAACATAAGCCTCCATGCGTGTCAGGTTGTCGACACTGGAGCGATGGCGACGAAAACCGCACTGAACATTGCTCAGCAGGTTATTCGTCTCCAGCCACCACACTAAACGAGTGTTAATCATTCGCTCCAAGGTCTTACAAACGACACTCGTTAAGCAGATAGGGCGGTAGCTGGAGGGAAGTATCCGGTCTTTCCCAGGCCGAGGGACAGGGATGACAATACCCTCGCGCCAGGAAGATGGGAAAACCTGCTGAACCCAGATACGGTTGTACATGCCCAACATGAAGGAGAGAGCCTCAGGTGGGAGATGAAGCAGCATTTGTCGGTGGATCTCATCAGGACCCGGAGATGAGTCCTTTGCAATAGACAGCGCATGGGCCAGTTCCTCTTCCGTAAAAAGAGCATTGTATGGTTCACTACAGTCACTGTTAAAATTGAGGGCTATCCGCTCCGCAGATTCCTTCATGGGTAAAAAGGCGGTATTGTAACTTTGCGTTTGGCTATCGGCAGCGAAAGAGTCGGCAAGGGCGTCGGCAACATCCTGCTCACTGGTGTAAGTGGAGCCCTGTACGGCAAGACCGGGTATTATCGTCCGGCGACACTTACCGTACATACGCCGCACAGCAGTCCACACCTGTTGTGCAGAACTGCGACTGGAAAGAGAAGAAACATAAGACTCCCAGGAGCTCCGCTTTGCACTGCGAAGTACAAAACGAGCCCTTGCGCGACAGCGTTTAAAAGAAACAAAGTTTGCCTCCGTTGGATGTAAGTGGAAGACACGTAGAGCACGCTTGCGTGCTTTAATAGCCAAACGGCATTCCTCGGTCCACCAAGGTACAGGAGCACGTCGTGGGGTAGAGGAACCTCGAGGAATGCTGGAATCCGCTGCGAGCAAGATAGAACAGGTAAAATATTCCACCATTTCATCAATGGTGTCAAAATCATTGTCTCGAAGGTGAATGAGGGAACGGAATTTCCCCCAGTCAGCCTTGGAAATAATCCAGTGAGGAAAACGTGTTGGCACGGAATGGTGGCCGGACAGGTGAATGTTAATGGGGTAGTGATCACTGCCATATAAGTCGGAAATTACCGACCAGTCAAGTAGTGGTACCAGTGACGGAGTACTATAAGAAACGTCTAGAGCGGAGTGTGTACCATAGGCAGATGATAAGAAAGTAGGCACGCCAGTGTTTAATAGGACTAAACCGGACATATCGCAAAGGTCTGCTACAAGGCACCCCCGAGCATCGTCAGTGTCGGAGCCCCAGTAAGTGTGCTTGGCATTCAGATCGCCGAGAAAAAGGAGTGGTGGCGGAATCTGCGCCAAGAGAGCCCGAAGGTCATTTTCGTGTACAACACTGACGGGTGGCAGATAGACATTACAAATAGAGAAACAGACGCTCTGCAGCTGTACACGTATCGCTACGGCTTGCAGCGGCGTGTTAAGTGGTATGCTGACGGCAGAGATGTTATGCGCCACCAAAATAGCCACACCACCACATGCTCGCCCATCAGCTGCAGAGTCATGTCTATATGCCGAGAAACCGCGAAGACGGAGAGCGTGGTTAGGGTGCAAATGGGTTTCTTGTAGACAGACGATTGATGGACAGCGTTGAGAAAGTAGATGCTGTATGTCCGGAACACGTGCCCGGTACCCATTAACATTCCATTGGATTATTTCCATAGTAAGAAAGAGATCAGTGGTTTGTCTTCATCTTTTTCTTTCTTACTTTGGCGGACTTTGGACCTACGATGTGAAAGTCGCCGTCCTCTGGAGATTCCTCAGATGTATGTGAGGAAGAAGATCCTCTACGGCTCGCGGAGCGCGAGCGGGACTTCAAAGAGGAAGAGCGACTACCGGCGCGAACAATAGGCCTGGAACGATGTTTTTCAACAGGCTGGCTACGGCTTGTGGACGGCTTAGGAGCTTTGGTCTGCACGGCTGAGGATGTTTTCGCCGATGCAGGTGTGGCACGATTAAGTGGAGGGGTACTTGCCAGTGGCTCGGTCTGGGTACAAGCGTCTGCAACAGGAACGTGCTGTATGGCGACTGTGTTCACAGCAGCGCGTCGGGCAGCAGAGACATAGTCCAAGGTGGTAGTGGGCTTGAGCTGCTCAAAGCGGCGACGCGCTTCTGGAAAGGTGAGGTGTTCTTTCACACGCAGTTCCTGAATACACTTCTCATCCAGAAACTTCGGACACAGTCGAGAGCTCGATGGATGACTCCCTCCACAGTTAACACAGTTCGGGTCACGGGTGCACGCCGTTCCCTCATGTGTCGGTAGGCCACAACGCTCACATACAGCAGGATGGTTACATGATGTTTTGGTATGCCCGAACTTCTGACACTGGAAGCAGCGCATAGGGTTCGGAACATACTGCCGCACAGAGGCACGTTCGTAGCCGCAAAAGATATATTCCGGCAAGACAGTGCCCTTGAACGTAAGGAACACTGTCCGCAATGGTACGTCCTTGCCATCCTGCTTGCGCGTAAGCCGATACGCCTGACAGACTCGCTGATCAGACAGGCAACTGACTATCTCCTCATTACTGAGATTGTCGAGACTAGAAGTGGTGACGACTCCCCTGCAGGTGTTGAGAGTTTTGTGGGGGGCTACCCGAATAGGGTAGGACCCCAACAAACTAGCCTTTAGAATTTTCTGGCTTTGTTCTGCAGTATTGGTCTCTAACAATAGCGTGCCGTCGCGTAGTCTGCTCGCATTCTTTACGGGTCCACATATCCTGTCCACTTCGCGCTTAATGTAAAAAGGGTTCAGGTCCTTAATCGTTTTCCCGTCACATGCCAAGGTCACAACAAGAAATGGGTCAGTGAAAAGGTTTTTGCGCGGATGCATATTGAAATTGGACCCCCATCCGGAACCGTCGGCGTCAGCCTGCCATCCGGGGGTCAAAGAAAAGAAAGACACCAAAATCTCCACGGTCTGTGCCGCCATGGAGACCCCTCCATGACTGACCTCAAGGCGTACTTCAGAGGAGCTACCCTCCGATCTCCACTGCTTGTCCGCATGGGTAAACCGTTCACCACGTGACACCCCGGTTTTATGCCCCCACCACAGGAATAACCGCCTGTGGCTCCCCGCTTTAGCACACGCTGCCTCAACGGAGTCAGCGTGGATTCAGGGGACTTCGGGTTGATTACACCGGGGCTCCGTCAGCGGTAACACGTCCGGCCGGTGATACTAACCCGACGGCACGCGGCCGTCGGGAGATTAACACCGGCCGTGCCCTCAAGGAGCTACGTGGGTGTACTTGACGTGTGGACGGGCTCCGCACCTAAGGCTACACATGGGGGCAGTGTGAAGGGTCCGCACAACCTTCGCGCCTGAGACCTCCGAAGAGCACACAAGTCGGGGGCCGCGCCGAAAACCGTGGGACAGGACCACGGAGATAGGAAAGATCCCTGCTGGTGAGACAGGAGTTATAAATCTAGGAACTTACAAACTAATAATCAGAATAAACCTAGAAGAGGAAGAGGGTGATATAAAAAGCAACAAAAACGCTGCACGTGGCACAGTTAATGAAAGTGGAGGGGGTGAAGTGATAGTGAGCAGCTCGGGGCCCCGGGTGCGCCAAACCCGGACCTACCGTGGTAGGTTCCCCTGGGGGAGTTTGATTTCGGAGTCCTCTTCTCCTAGATGAGTCGTCGACCAAGACAAACGAGCCTCATCTACCCGTTGGAATGTTCTTAGCTTCCCCTCACCTCTTGCCTACCAGTGGTCACGAAGACTCACTTAGTAGGCCGTCTGGATCGGGTAATGAGCCCCTCCGCCACGGCAAGGCGACACTCCTTCGGAGGGGCTATCAAAAGGTATTGGACCGTGACACAACATATCTGTTCTGGTCAAGTTTTGGTAATGGCGTCGCTTAAGGTGCACATGTTGTGATGACATCTTTAGTTTTCAGTAATGGTCACCAGAACAGACAAGCTTGTAATACTATACGTGTAATTTAAACAAAAAAATTGAATATAAACGTATTTCAGAGTGATCACCTTATTTATTGACTATCAAATAATTACCGTGATATCAATAAATTTGCATAATATTAATAATTGTTCCACCCGCGTCTTATAGGTCTTGAACTGAGTATAAATGGAAAAACACAAAATAAACCAATCAAACAAAGATAAATCTAGGATACCTGTTTGTCGGTTCAGAAGTGAAGATTTAAAAACAACCAAGAAAATAACACGCACTAATTGAGAATCTACTGGAAAACCGTCAAAGTCAAACTGTACATCGAAGAAAAGGAGTGAGTGAGTGAGTGTATTGGGTTTAAGGGCCCGTCGACAACTTGGTCATTAGGGCCCCGAGTCCAGAAGTAAAATTACATACCGTCAAGTGTTAAAACATCACCCATTAAAAACTAAAAATCTAAGGTTAAAATAGATAAAAAACAAATAGAACGGGGAGTCTAAAAGAAAGATAAAAGCTAAAACAGTTCAAATGTAAAACTGGTCTAAAAAGATAACATAAAAACAGTTAAAACCTCAAAAGTGATTTTACAATGTACATAGATAAAAATACGAAGGTTAAAAATAAAATCACAAAGTAAAATACAAGTTACACCTGCTTATTGTAAGTGTTTGGTCTTCATCTTTTTCTTTTTCAGTCTTATCTTGACTGACTTGGGACCTGGTATGTTCAAGTCGCCATCCTCAGATGAGTCTGAAGAGCCCTGTCGGCTTGTTGAGCGGGAGCGGGACTTCCTTGATGATGGACGACTACTCACCCGGTCTTTAGGTCGCGAATGGTGAGCGTTTCCAGGTAAAACGGTGTGGCTACTGCTTTTGGATGGCTGGTGAGCAGGTGTCTGCACGGCGGAAGATTTAGTTGCCGGTGCAGGT
The DNA here is from genome assembly GCA_030765045.1 of Tenodera sinensis. Lineage (NCBI taxonomy): Eukaryota > Metazoa > Arthropoda > Insecta > Mantodea > Mantidae > Tenodera > Tenodera sinensis. The sequence continues at coordinate 190,223,802 of CM060961.1, forward strand.
GTATCAGGGGACGGTGGAGAGGGAGAGGCGCTCGTTGGTGAGTCAGTCTGCGTGGCAGCATCAGCGACTGAAACGTGCTGAATGGCCACAGTGTGGGCAGGAGTGCGGCGGACTGCTGACGCGAAACCTAGGGTTGTCGCAGGTTTCAACTGTTCAAAGCGGCGACGTGCTTCCAAAAATGTGAGCCGTTCTTTCACGCGCAACTCCTGTATAGCTTTCTCGTCCATAAATTTAGAACACTGACGCGAGCTTGATGGATGGCTCTCTCCACAATTCACACAAAGAGGATCCCGTGTACATGCCGAGTCTTCATGGGCTGGTAATCCACAACGCTCACAAATAGATGGATTATTACAGGAAGTCTTAGTATGGCCGAACCGTTGGCACCTGAAACAACGCATTGGGTTTGGCACATACTGGCGTACAGCGGCACGTTCGTATCCACAAAAGATGTACTCAGGTAATTTCGTGCCTTTGAATGTTAGAAATACTGTACGCAAAGCTAACTCCTTGCCATCCTGTTTTCGCGTAAGGCGATAGGCCTGACATACACGCTGGTCAGAGAGAGAAGTGACAATCTCCTCATTCGACAGGTTGTCTAGACTTGAGGTGGTGACAACTCCCCTACAGGTATTAAGCGTTTTGTGTGGGGCTACCCGAATTGGGTAGGATCCCAACAACTTCGCTTTCGAGAGTTTCTGTGATTGTTCTGCCGTTTTGGTCTCGATTAACAGCGTACCGTCACGTAGTCTTGTCGCGTTCTGCACCGGGCCACATATTCTGTCTACCTCGCGTTTGATATAAAAAGGGCTAATATCCATAATCGTCTTCCCTTCACAAGCCAATGTCACAACAAGAAAAGAGTCAAAAAGAGAGGGTTTGCGCGGATACATATTGAAATTGGACCCCCATCCGGAACCGTCGGCGTCAGCCTGCCATCCGGGGGTCAAAGAAAACAAAGACACCAAAATCTCCACGGTCTGTGCCGCCATAGAGACCCCTCCATGACTGATCTCAAAGCGTACTTCAGAGGGGCTACCCTCCGATCTCCACTGCTTGTCCGCATGGGTAAACCGTTCACCACGTGACACCCCGGTTTTATGCCCCCACCACAGGAATAACCGCCTGTGGCTCCCCGCTTTAGCACACGCTGCCTCAACGGAGTCAGCGTGGATTCAGGGGACTTCGGGTTGATTACACCGGGGCTCCGTCAGCGGTAACACGTCCGGCCGGTGATACTAACCCGACGGCACGCGGCCGTCGGGAGATTAACACCGGCCGTGCCCTCAAGGAGCTACGTGGGTGTACTTGACGTGTGGACGGGCTCCGCACCTAAGGCTACACAAGGGGGCAGTGTGAAGGGTCCGCCTAACCTTCGCGCCTGAGACCTCCAAAGAGCACACAAGTCGGGGGCCGCGCTGAAAACCGTGGGACAGGACCACGGAGATAGGAAAGATCCCTGCTGGTGAGGCAGGAGTTATAAATCTAGGAACTTACAAACTAATAATCAGAATAAACCTAGAAGAGGAAGAGGGTGATATAAAAAGCAACATAAAACGTCGCACGTGGCACAGTTAATGAAGGTGGAGGGAGTGAAATGATTGTGCGCAGCTCGGGGCCCCGGGTGCGCCAAACCCGGACCTACCGTGGTAGGTTCCCCTGGGGGAGTTTGATTTCGGAGTCCTCTTCTCCTAGATGAGTCGTCGACCAAGACTAACGAGCCTCATCTACCCGTTGGAATGTTCTTAGCTTCCCCTCACCTATTGCCTACCAGTGGTCACGAAGACTCACTTAGTAGGCCGTCTGGATCGGGTACTGAGCCCCTCCGCCACGGCAAGGCGACACTCCTTCGGAGGGGTCGAAGAAAAGGAAAGTGTCAAATCTACAGATGCACTCAAGTAGTTAAGGTTGCGTTCATAATAATTATAGTTACTAATTAAATTTCTTTCTTTTTTTTTCATTATAATATGGTTTGGTACTCTTTTGTTTTACTTGAATAAAACGAAATAGTAACTAAATGAATCGAAATGAATTGATTTTAGGATCTCTGAGTTCGATTCACTTAATCGATTCATTGCTCAAATTGATCCTTACGACCCCAAACACTCGATCGTTCGGTTAATCCATCTCAGATCGCCATCCCTAGAATTAACAGCTAGGAACAGTTTGAATGCGAAAAAGAAACATGTGGTTTTCACATTTTCCGTCCAATTTTTTTCCAATTTTTCTCTTCAGAAGAACCTTCCTCGAGCTGACAGAACTGTTTTGCAGTTTCGCGCTTAGCAACACATTTAGCCGCACTGAAGTTTATGGATGACAAACCTTTCTGAAAACAATTTTATAAGCAAAAAAATAAATTGATATTTTACAATAAACATCTGAGAAGACTATTTACTCAGTGCTCACCAAAGAGTGATAGCAGGAAATATTAATTGCTACAACCTTCATAGAATTAAGCATGCTCCGATGGCATGCTCACAACCTGGGTGCCACCCCGACTTAGGTGAGAGTTCTGGCCTGGACCTTGGCCACCCTAGGGCCTCACCTCCCAATGTATAGACAGAGGGACCCAATCGCGTTCAGGAGTGCATCAGCTCATGTAATGGCCCCTCCCCGGGACTGACCTTTATCAGCGGATACGCACACAGATCCTGCATGATAACCAGGGGCTGGGAATTACGCAGTTAGCTGACAGCCTTTGCGTCTCCCCATCCATCTACAACCCGCGCGTAGGTTCTCCATCAGACTGTGTACAGGGAGGTAGCAGGTGGGGGTCAAACACAAAAGTGGTTCACAGTTGATTGGGCGATTAGCACCCCTTATAGGAACCCAATCGAGGGCTTTTAAAAAAAACATGGCTCGGGACCCCGGGTCAAACCCGTACCTACCGTAGGCCCCTGGGCTGTACATGACCTGGAGTCGTTGTCGACTAAGGTTCTTCACTATCATGTCCCAGGAAGTAACGCTGTTACTCCGTACATCAATTCCAAATATCCTAATAGGCCACTGGGCTAGAATATGGGCCATTTTCACCTGACTCAGCTTCCATCAGATTGGAAGACCGTAGCGTACACAGTGGTGAACGACGTCATTCCTACTGAGGCAAAGCTATATGAGCACATTTCGCCCACGCCATGGTGTTCTCAATGTGGCAATATGGACACACTGCGGCATTGTTTATTGAACGGTCGGCGTAACATATGGACGTGGATGTCTACGACTTGGCAGAATGGTGCTCTTTCAGGACATCCCTGCTGCTCAGAAAAGATATCTGTTGGGCTGGCTCGTAATCGGCTATCTTTAATACCTACTGACTACAGCCCACCCATCCAGAGCTGTCTTGCAGAGTTTCTTCAGGATGGCAAGACCCGAACATTCATATCTTGGGATGGATGTTGATCTACTTTCATAGCTCTACTCTTCAAAGAAACATACCCAATATGTCTACAAGCACAGCGATGGTACTCAGTCATTGTGCTGCTAAGTTGGTTGATTCTGGCTTACTCCTTAATCTCAGATGACCACCGAGACTTTGAACAGCTGAATTTAAGGAAGTATTCCTTCAGCTTCACGTGGAGCTTCAGCTCCCTTGTTGAAGAAAAATATCAGATTCCTTCAGTGACTGTCCTAGAAATTCCAATCGCCCATCAGAGAGAGGAGCCAAGATTGGAAGTATCAAATATAACGCAATGAAACAGAAAATAATAATACTGTGCTGGATGTTCATACTGGTTTGCAGTACAATTGACTGTATTACTCTATATTATAAGAGAAGATATTGTATTCTCCGACAAACAATTGATAGCTATTTTATCTAGCTATTTTTAATCTAGGTCATTCTTAAGACTGAACTTCATTGTTAAAAACAGATGATATAGAAATACCTAAAGATAGTTTAAAACCCTTTACTCAAACACATAAAAATCCAGTAGTTTCAACTTAAAAAAAAAAAAAAAAAAAAAAAAAAGCGGGTGACGGACGCTGCCTGAGCCATTCCGCTCGGTTTGTGACCATTTAAGAATTATATTCCTATTTAGAAAGACCCAGAAACCTAACAATTTCCAGATATTTATTGCTTTAAATATTCTAGTTCCATTACATTAAATCCAAGCGTAAGATTCCCTGCCCATACTTAATCTTACTTCCTAAGTTGTTACCCAGGTTACCAATAAGCTCCTCAAGAAATTGAAGCACGTTTAAGCGCCACTGTGTAATAGCTACTGCTTGCGGAAGGATACAATACCTACCACCTTTTCACATTAACACCAACGCCATGAATAAAGGAATAATACTACAAAAGGAGATAAAACGACTCCACAGAGTAAAGGAAAGAGCAATCCAGGACATCTCCAGGAAACCTGTAATGAACGTGCTGCGCTAAAAGGGGCTTTTACAATTTGCACAAAGCTCTTGTAATTATCAGCAAATTATTTGTGCGCGTAGCGCTTCCTTTATCATTAAGTGGTGGACTTATCTTCTTTTAAAAATCTAAGTAGCTTCTGGTAAAATGGCATAAAAGGATATTTCAAAACAACACACGAACATTAAGCAAATGAAGAAAGTGAGAAACAGCAACACAACCGGGGGGTGAGTGTATTGGGTTTAAGGGCCCGTCGACAACTTGGTCATTAGGGCCCCGAGTCCAGAAGTAAAATTACATACAGTCAAGTGTTAAAACATCACCCATTAAAAACTAAAAATCTACGGTTAAAATAGATAAAAACCTCTAAACAACTGTTAAACGTTTCATTTATAATGCTAAAAACAGAAACTTAAAATTGCTACAAAGTAAAAACCAGTAAAACGTTAAAAAACCCAAAAATACGGCAATCCAAAAGGCTAAAATCTCTGAAATAAAATAACCTTACACTGACTTCATAAAATCAATTGTGCAACAAAACCGCAGCACTGTATTTACAGATACTGGGTCGTTGCCTAAAACTGACGACAGTGTAAGGCCCAGGCCAACGGACTGGCGCTCACGAGCGTATCGCGGACAATCAAGAAGGACATGTGCGACGGAGATTGGAATATTACACGTCGTACAGACAGGCTCCGGATCACCACGCAAAAGGTGTCCATGCGTGGCTCGGGTATGGCCTATCCTCAGGCGGGTTAAAACCACTTCTTCCCGCCTGGAATTCCTGCAGCTGGTATGCCAGGGTTGTACCGTGTCCTTGATTGTCCGTAATTGAGTGCCAGATAACGCTTCCCAAGATTCCTGCCAGAGAGCAAATAGATGGCGACGGAAATATTTCTGAGCATCTATATAGGGGAGCGTACGGGTGGAATACTCCGGGAGGCGACATGCAGACTTTGCAGCCGCATCCGCCGCCTCGTTACCCGGAATACCCACATGGCCTGGGATCCACGTAAAAACAAACTGGTATCCGCGAGACAGTAGCTGAGAAATCAACGTCTGGATTTTAACAACCAATGCCGAGGTGCCGATAAACTGTTGCAGGGCCTGGAGAGCGCTAAAAGAATCGGAACAAACGATAAAACTTCCAGGACCTGAACTGGAAATAAAAAGGAGGAAATAAAATATGGCAAACAACTCGGCGGTAAATACTGAACTGGTGTCCGGTAGGCGGTACGTATGAGCGTCACCGTTGTATATAAAGGCGCAACCCGTCGAACTACCCATCTGGGACCCATCGGTAAATACCGGACAGGAAGTCCGGTATCGCCCCAGTAGTTCCGTGAATAGTTGGCGAAACACGGAATGAGGGGTAGCTATCTTAACACAGCCCGACAGCTCCAGGTCAAAGCGTGCGCGCTGGAGTTGCCAGGGAGGACATCGGCCACGTGAATTCCGCTCTACGGCTGGCAGTCGAAGGGCGTGTGCAGCAAGCAGTTCACGAAACCGGATACCACTTGGACGGGAGATGGTTGTATTTCGCATATAACGGTGCGCGAGGTCTGGACGCAACACGGGTGGAAACGAAGGGTGACCTGGATGTGCGGCCAGCCTTGCCACGTATGAACAAAGTAATAAAGAGCGTCGAACAGACAGTGGAGGTTCGCCAGAATCAGCATACAGACAATCGATTCTGCTGGTGCGGAAAGCCCCAGTAGCGAGACGGATACCAGTGTGATGTACTGTGTCTAAAAGCCGGAGTTTAGACGCACACGCCGCGCCATAAATAAAACAGCCGTAGTCTAATTTGGACCGGACCAGAGAGCCATACAACCTCAACATGACGGTGCGATCGCCGCCCCAAGATGCCCCAGATAAGACCCTGAGTACCCGAAGCGAACGATCGCACGAAGCACGAAGATAGCGGATATGGTGCTCCCATGTGAGTTTACTGTCGAGGTGTAAGCCCAAGAACTTAAGGTGCGGTACAAAAGGAAGACGTGTGTCGCGCAGATGAAGATCAGGAGGAGGGTGTACTCCTCGCAGTCGGTGAAAGTGTAGACACAGTGTTTTCGTAGGGGACAGCCGAAAGCCCGTGCGTAATGCCCACTCGGCGATGGAGGTTATGGTCAGCTGCAGTTGACGCTCGATGTGCTCCAAACTATAAGAGCGATAGTAGATCGCAAAGTCGTCAACATACAGCGACATCGGGATACCGCTACGAACAACACTAGTGATGCCATTAATGGCAACTGCGAAAAGTGTGACACTGAGGATGGATCCCTGGGGTACACCATTCTCCTGGATCTTCTCTTGGGACAGCGTGTTGCCTATACGGACACGAAAACGGCGAATGAGTAAAAAGTTAAAAAGGAAAACGGCTAAGTGACCGCGCAAACCATAACCGTGTAGAGTACGGAGAATGCCATAGCGCCAAGTAGTATCGTAGGCCTTCTCCAGATCAAAGAAGACACCCACGACATGCTGCTTCAGAGTGAGTGAGTAGTGGGGTTTACGGGCCCGTCGACAACTAGGTCATTAGGGCCCGAAGTCCAATGTAAAAGCAATCAAAGAAAATAAAACCTCACCCGCTTTAAAGCTAAAAAGTGAAAGTTAAAATACCTAAAAATGAACGTTAAAACCATTAAAAAGAGAGCTAAAAAACAGGTAAAAAAGGAAAATTAAAAACCAATAAAACCATATTAAGAAAACCCTAAACTACTTATACTGTTGAAAAAGGGTAAAAACACAAGTAAAACATCCTAAAAGTATTTTTCCGCCAAGATAAAAGAAACCTTACACTTGCTTACCAAAATCGATACGCGCAACAAACCGCAGTACTGTATTTACAGCTGCTGGGTCGTTGCCTAACATGGTGCACAGTGTAAGACCCAGGCCAAAGGACTGGCGCTCACGAGCATACCGCGGACAATCAACAAGGACATGTGCAACGGAGAGTGGCACATTGCACGTCGCACAGACAGGCTCCGGATCACCGCGCAAAAGGTGTGCATGCGTGGCTCGAGTGTGGCCTATCCTCAGGCGGGTTAAAATCACCTCCTCACGCCTGGAATCCCTGCAAGATGTTTGCCAGGGTTGTACCGTGTCCTTGATTGTCCGTAACTGAGTGCCAGCTAACGCTTCCCAAGATTGTTGCCAAAGAGTAAATAGATGGCGACGGAAGTACTTCTGCACATCTATATAGGGTAGCGTACGGGTGGAATATTCCGGAAGGCGACATGCAGACTTCGCAGCCGCATCAACTGCCTCGTTACCCGGAATACCCACATGACCTGGGATCCACGTAAAAACGAACTGGTATCCGCGAGATAACAATTGAGATAAAAGTGTCTGTATTTTAATAATTGATGCCGAGTTGCCAACAAATTGTTGCAGCGCCTGAAGAGCGCTCAGGGAGTCGCAACACACAATAAAATGTCCAGGAACTGAACGGGAGATAAAAAGTAAGAAATAAAAGATGGCAAACAGCTCGGCGGTAAAAACTGAACTGGCGTCTGGAAGGCGGTATGTGTGAACCTCACCATTGTATATAAATGCGGAACCCGTCGTACTACCCAACTGGGAGCCATCGGTGAATACCGGAGTATAAGTCCGGTATCGGCCCAGAACTGCGGTGAAGAGTTGACGGAACACCGAAGGAGGGGTAGCGGTCTTTGGACAGCCCGACAGCTCCAGGTCAAAGCGTGCACGCTGGAGCTGCCAGGGAGGACAGTGGCCAAATGAATGCCGCTCTACAACTGGCAGTCGGAGGGCGTTTGCGACAAGTAGTTCTTGAAACCTGATGCCACTTGGACGGGAGATTGTTTTATTCCGCATATAACGGTGCGCGAGGTCTGGACGCAATACAGGTGGAAACGAAGGATGACCTGGATGAGCGGCCAAACTTGCCACATAGGAACAAAGTAACAATGAGCGTCGAACAGACAGTGGAGGTTCGCCAGAATCAGCATACAGACAATCCACTCTACTTGTGCGGAAAGCCCCAGTAGCGAGACGGATACCAGTGTGATGAATTGTGTCTAAAAGGCGGAGTTTAGAGGCTGATGCAGAGCCATAGATAAAACAGCCGTAGTCTAATTTGGACCGGACCAGTGAGCGATACAACCTCAACATTACCGTGCGATCGCCGCCCCAAGATGCCCCAGACAGGACCCTGAGTACCCGAAGCGAGCGACCGCAGGAAGCACGAAGGTGACGAATATGGTGCTCCCATGTGAGTTTGCTGTCGAGGTGTAAGCCCAAGAACTTCAGGTGCGGAACAAATGGAAGACGTGTGCCACGCAAATGAAGATCAGGAGGAGGGTGTACACCACGGAGTCGGTGAAAGTGGAGACACTGTGTTTTCGTAGGGGAAAACCGAAAGCCGGTGCGAGACGCCCACTCGGCGATGGATGTTATGGTCATCTGCAGTTGACGCTCGATGTGCTCCAAACTATAAGAGCGATAGTATATCGCAAAGTCGTCAACATACAGCGACATCGGGATTCCGCTACGAACAGCGCTGGTGATGCCATTAATGGCAACGGCGAAAAATGTAACACTGAGAATCGACCCTTGGGGTACACCATTCTCCTGAACCTTCACTTGGGAGAGCGTGTTGCCTATGCGGACACGAAAACGGCGAATTAGTAAAAACTTAAAAATAAAAAACGACAAGTTACCGCGTAAACCATAATCGTGTAGAGTACGGAGAATGCCATAGCGCCATGTAGTGTCGTAGGCCTTCTCCAGATCAAAGAAGACACCCACGACATGCTGCTTCAAGAGAAATGCATTCTGTATGTAGGCCTCCATGCTTGTCAGATTGTCGACACTGGAGCGATGGCGACGAAAACCGCACTGGGCATTACTCAGCAGGTTATTCGTCTCTAGCCACCACACTAAACGAGTGTTGATCATACGTTCGAGGGTTTTGCAAACGACACTCGTTAGGCAAATAGGGCGGTAGCTAGAGGCAAGTGCCCGGTCTTTCCCGGGCCGAGGTATAGGGATGACGATACCCTCGCGCCAGGAAGACGGGTAAACCCGCTGGAGCCAGATTCGGTTATAGATGCTCAGCAGGAAGGAAAGAGCCTGAGGTGGTAGATGAAGCAACATTTGTCGGTGGATGTCATCCGGACCGGGAGAAGAGTCGTGCGCCAGAGACAAGGAGTGCATCAGCTCTGCTATGCTAAAAGGCGTGTTGTATGGTTCACTACCGTCGCTGTTAAAATTAAGAACTATCCGCTCCGCAGATTCCTTGATAGCTAAAAACGACCTATCGTAACTTTGGGTTTGGCTGGTAGCAGAGAAAGATTCGGCAAGGGCGTCGGCGATCGCCTGCTCGTTGGTGTAATAAGAGCCCTGTACGGCAAGACCGGGAATGATCGTCCGGCGACACTTGCCGTACATACGCCGAACCGCAGTCCACACCCTTTGTGTTGAAGTGCGTCGAGAGAGGGAAGAGACGTAAGTTACCCAGGATGTGCGTTTTGCACTGCGAAGTACAAAACGCGCCCGGGCACGCACACGCTTAAAGGCAATGAAGTTCTCTTCCGTAGGATGTGCACTGAAAACTCGCAGAGCCCGTTTGCGGGCTTTAACAGCCAAACGACATTCCTCGGACCACCAAGGCACGGGAACATGACGAGGTGTAGTAGAACCGCGAGGAATGCTGGAATTTGCTGCAAGCAGGACAGAACATGTAAAATACTCCACCATGTTGTCGATGGTGGTAAAACCATCGTCCGTAAGGTGAATGAGGGAACGGAATTTCCCCCAGTCAGCCTTGGAAATAATCCAGTGAGGGTATCGTGTTGGAATAGGATGGAAACCAGTAATGTGAATGTTAATGGGAAAATGATCACTGCCAAAGAGGTCGGAGAGCACCGACCAATCAATAAGTGGTACCAGTGACGGGCTACAGAAGCTAACGTCTAAGGCGGAATAGGTACCATAGGCAGATGATAAGAAGGTAGGGGCACCAGTGTTCAACAAAAGGAGGCCGGACATATCACAAACGTCTGCTACAAGGCACCCACGAGCATCGTCAGTGAGTGAGTGAGTAGTGGGGTTTACGGGCCCGTCGACAACTAGGTCATTAGGGCCCGAAGTCCAATGTAAAAGCAATCAAAGAAAATAAAACCTCACCCGCTTTAAAGTTAAAAAGTGAAAGTTAAAATACCTCAAAAATGAATGTTAAAATCACTAAAAAGAGAGCTAAAAACAGGTAAAAAAGGAAAATTAAAAACCAATAAAACCATATTACGAAAACCCTAAACTACTTATACTGTTGAAAAAGGGTAAAAACACGAGTAAAACATCCTAAAAGTATTTTTCCGCCAAGATAAAAGAAATCTTACACTTGCTTACCAAAATCGATACGCGCAACAAACCGCAGTACTGTATTTACAGCTGCTGGGTCGTTGCCTAACATGGTGCACAGTGTAAGACCCAGGTCAAAGGACTGGCGCTCACGAGCATACCGCGGACAATCAGCAAGGACATGTGCAACGGAGAGTGGCACATTGCACGTCGCACAGACAGGCTCCGGATCACCGCGCAAAAGGTGTGCATGCGTGGCTCGAGTGTGGCCTATCCTCAGGCGGGTTAAAATCACCTCCTCACGCCTGGAATCCCTGCAAGATGTTTGCCAGGGTTGTACCGTGTCCTTGATTGTCCGTAACTGAGTGCCAGATAACGCTTCCCAAGATTGTTGCCAGAGAGTAAATAGATGGCGACGAAAGTACTTCTGCACATCTATATAGGGTAGCGTACGGGTGGAATATTCCGGAAGGCGACATGCAGACTTCGCAGCCGCATCAACTGCCTCGTTACCCGGAATACCCACATGACCTGGGATCCACGTAAAAACGAACTGGTATCCGCGAGATAACAATTGAGATAAAAGTGTCTGTATTTTAATAATTGATGCCGAGTTGCCAACAAATTGTTGCAGCGCCTGAAGAGCGCTCAGGGAGTCGCAACATACAATAAAATGTCCAGGAACTGAACGGGAGATAAAAAGTAAGAAATAAAAGATGGCAAACAGCTCGGCGGTAAAAACTGAACTGGCGTCTGGAAGGCGGTATGTGTGAACCTCACCGTTGTATATAAATGCGGAACCCGTCGTACTACCCAACTGGGAGCCATCGGTGAATACCGGAGTATAAGTCCGGTATCGGCTCAGAACTGCGGTGAAGAGTTGACGGAACACCGAAGGAGGGGTAGCAGTCTTTGGACAGCCCGACAGCTCCAGGTCAAAGCGTGCACGCTGGAGCTGCCAGGGAGGACAGTGGCCAAATGAAAGCCGCTCTACAACTGGCAGTCGGAGGGCGTTTGCGACAAGTAGTTCTTGAAACCTGATGCCACTTGGACGGGAGATTGTTTTATTCCGCATATAACGGTGCGCGAGGTCTGGACGCAATACAGGTGGAAACGAAGGATGACCTGGATGAGCGGCCAACCTTGCCACATAGGAACAAAGTAACAATGAGCGTCGAACAGACAGTGGAGGTTCGCCAGAATCAGCATACAGACAATCCACTCTACTTGTGCGGAAAGCCCCAGTAGCGAGACGGATACCAGTGTGATGAATTGTGTCTAAAAGGCGGAGTTTAGAGGCTGATGCAGAGCCATAGATAAAACAGCCGTAGTCTAATTTGGACCGGACCAGTGAGCGATACAACCTCAACATTACCGTGCGATCGCCGCCCCAAGATGCCCCAGACAGGACCCTGAGTACCCGAAGCGAGCGACCGCAGGAAGCACGAAGGTGCCGTATATGGTGCTCCCATGTGAGTTTGCTGTCGAGGTGTAAGCCCAAGAACTTCAGGTGCGGAACAAATGGAAGACGTGTGCCACGCAAATGAAGATCAGGAGGAAGGTGTACACCACGGAGTCGGTGAAAGTGGAGACACTGTGTTTTCGTAGGAGAAAACCGAAAGCCGGTGCGAGACGCCCACTCGGCGATGGATGTTATGGTCATCTGCAGTTGACGCTCGATGTGCTCCAAACTATAAGAGCGATAGTATATCGCAAAGTCGTCAACATACAGCGACATCGGGATTCCGCTACGAACAGCGCTGGTGATGCCATTAATGGCAACGGCGAAAAGCGTAACACTGAGAATCGACCCTTGGGGTACACCATTCTCCTGAACCTTCTCTTGGGAGAGCGTGTTGCCTATGCGGACACGAAAACGGCGAATTAGTAAAAAGTTAAAAATAAAAAACGACAAGTTACCGCGTAAACCATAATCGTGTAGAGTACGGAGAATGCCATAGCGCCATGTAGTGTCGTAGGCCTTCTCCAGATCAAAGAAGACACCCACGACATGCTGCTTCAAGAGAAATGCATTCTGTATGTAGGCCTCCATGCTTGTCAGATTGTCGACACTGGAGCGATGGCGACGAAAACCGCACTGGACATTACTCAGCAGGTTATTCGTCTCTAGCCACCACACTAAACGAGTGTTGATCATTCGTTCGAGGGTCTTGCAAACGACACTCGTTAGGCAAATAGGGCGGTAGCTAGAGGCAAGTGTCCGGTCTTTCCCGGGCCGAGGTATAGGGATGACGATACCCTCGCGCCAGGAAGACGGGTAAACCCGCTGGAGCCAGATTCGGTTATAGATGCTCAGCAGGAAGGAAAGAGCCTGAGGTGGAAGATGAAGCAACATTTGTCGGTGGATGTCATCCGGACCGGGAGAAGAGTCGCGCGCCAGAGACAAGGAGTGCATCAGCTCTGCTATGCTAAAAGGCGTGTTGTATGGTTCACTACCGTCGCTGTTAAAATTAAGAACTATCCGCTCCGCAGATTCCTTGATAGCTAAAAACGACCTATCGTAACTTTGGGTTTGGCTGGTAGCAGAGAAAGATTCGGCAAGGGCGTCGGCGATCGCCTGCTCGTTGGTGTAATAAGAGCCCTGTACGGCAAGACCGGGAATAATCGTCCGGCGACACTTGCCGTACATACGCCGAACCGCAGTCCACACCCTTTGTGTTGAAGTGCGTCGAGAGAGGGAAGAGACGTAAGTTACCCAGGATGTGCGTTTTGCACTGCGAAGTACAAAACGCGCCCGGGCACGCACACGCTTAAAGGTAATGAAGTTCTCTTCCGTAGGATGTGCACTGAAAACTCGCAGAGCTCGTTTTCGGGCTTTAACAGCCAAACGACATTCCTCGGACCACCAAGGCACGGGAACATGACGAGGTGTAGTAGAACCGCGAGGAATGCTGGAATTTGCTGCAAGCACGACAGAACATGTAAAATACTCCACCATGTTGTCAATGGTGGTAAAACCATCGTCCGTAAGGTGAATGAGGGAACGGAATTTCCCCCAGTCAGCCTTGGAAATAATCCAGTGAGGGTATCGTGTTGGAATAGGATGGAAACCAGTAATGTGAATGTTAATGGGAAAATGATCACTGCCAAAGAGGTCGGAGAGCACCGACCAATCAATAAGTGGTACCAGTGACGGGCTACAGAAGCTAACGTCTAAGGCGGAATAGGTACCATAGGCAGATGATAAGAAGGTAGGGGCACCAGTGTTCAACAAAAGGAGGCCGGACATATCGCAAACGTCTGCTACAAGGCATCCGCGAGCATCGTCAGTGTCGGAGCCCCATAAAGTGTGTTTGGCATTCAGATCACCAAGGAAGATAAGCGGTGGCGGAATCTGAGCCAAAAGAGCCCGAAGATCGTTCGCGTGTACGACACTGACCGGTGGCAGATAGACATTACAAATTGACAGACTCACGCCCTGCATATGGACACGCACTGCTACAGCTTGCAGCGGCGTGTTTAGCGGGATGCTTGTGGCTGAGATGGTATGCGCCACCAGAGTAGCAACACCACCGCTTGCTCGTCTATCAGCTGCAGAGTCATGTCTAAATGCCGAAAAACCACGAAGATGTAAGGTGTGGTTAGGCTTCAGATGGGTTTCTTGTAGACAGACGATTGAAGGTGAATGGTGCCAAGCTAAGTGTTGTATGTCCGGGGCACGGGCCCGGTACCCATTAACATTCCACTGAATTATTTCCATAATAAAAAGGTTAAGGCATAGTCTTTATCTTTTTCTTCATCTTAACCTTGGCGCACTTGGGACCAATGATGTGCTTTTCACCGTCCTCAGGCGACTCCTCGGAACTTCGGGAGTCAGAAGATCCCCGGCGGCTCGCGGAGCGGGAGCGGGACTTCGTGGAGGTAATGCTGCTTCAGGAGAAACGCATTCTGTATGTATGCCTCCATGCGCGTCAGGTTGTCGACACTGGAGCGATAGCGACGAAATCCGCACTGAACATTGCTCAGCAGGTTATTCGTCTCTAGCCACCACACTAAGCGAGTGTTAATCATCCGTTCCAAGGTCTTGCAGACGACACTCGTCAGGCAAATAGGGCGGTAGCTAGAGGGAAGTGTCCGGTCTTTTCCTGGTCGAGGGATAGGGATGACAATGCCCTCTCGCCAGGAAGACGGAAAAACCTGCTGATGCCAGATGCGGTTATACATGCTCAACATGAAGGAAAGAGCTGCAGGTGGAAGATGAAGCAGCATTTGGCGGTGGATGTCATCAGGACCGGGAGAAGAATTCTTTGCTAGGGACAAGGAATGCGCTAGCTCCGCCTCGGTAAATGGTGCATTGTACGGTTCACTTTGGGCACTGTTAAAACTAAGGCCTATCTGCTCCGCAGATTCCTTGATAGCTAAAAACGCTCTATCATAGCTTTGGGTTTGGCTAGTACAGGCAAAATACTCGGCAAGGGCGTCGGCGATGTCCTGCTCGCTGGTGTAACGGGAGCCCTGTACGGCAAGGCCGGGGATGGTCGTCCGGCGACACTTGCCGTACATTCGCCGAACAGCAGTCCACACCTTTTGCGCCGAACTTCGACGGGAAAGAGAAGATACATACTTTTCCCACGATTTGCGTTTTGCGCCTCGAAGTATAAATCTTGCCCTAGCACGAGCACGCTTAAAAGCGACAAAGTTCGCCTGCGTAGGATGAGTGAGTGAGTAGGGTTTAAGGGCCCGTCGACAGCTAGGTCATTAGGGCCCCAAGTCAGAAGATAAAAGCAGGGGAAAACTCACCACCACCTAACACTGAATCAAATATTAAAACGGGGAGTCTAAAAGAAAGATAAAAGCTAAAACGGTTCAAATGTAAAACTGGTCTAAAAAGATAACATAAAAACAGTTAAAACCTCAAAACTGATCTTAAAATGTACACAGATAAAAATGCCAAGGTTAAAAATAAAATCACGAAGTAAAATACAAGTTAAACCTGCTTAATGTAAGTGTTTGGTCTTCATCTTTTTCTTTTTTAGTCTTATCTTGACCGACTTGGGACCTGGTATGTTCAAGTCGCCATCCTCAGATGAGTCTGAAGAGCCCTGTCGGCTTGTTGAGCGGGAGCGGGACTTCTTTGGTGATGGACGACTACTCACCCGGTCTTTAGGTCGCGAACGGTGAGCGTTTCCAGGTAAAACGGTGTGCCTACTGCTTGTGGATGGCTGGTGAGCAGGTGTCTGCACGGCGGAAGATTTAGTTGCCGGTGCAGGTGTATCACGGGACGGTGGAGAGGGAGAGGCGCTCGTTGGTGAGTCAGTCTGCGTGGCAGCATCAGCGACTGGAACGTGCTGAATGGCCATAGTGTGGGCAGGAGTGCGGCGGACTGCTGACGCGAAACCTAGGGTTGTCGCAGGTTTCAGCTGTTCAAAGCGGCGACGTGCTTCCAAAAAGGTGAGCCGTTCTTTCACGCGCAACTCCTGTATAGCTTTCTCGTCCATAAATTTAGAACACTGACGCGAGCTTGATGGATGGCTGTCTCCACAATTCACACATAGAGGATCCCGTGTACATGCCGAGTCTTCATGGGCTGGTGATCCACAACGCTCACAAATAGATGGATTATTACAGGAAGTCTTAGTATGGCCGAATCGTTGGCACCTGAAACAACGCATTGGGTTTGGCACATACTGGCGTACAGCGGCACGTTCATATCCACAAAAGATGTACTCAGGTAATTTCGTGCCTTTGAATGTTAGAAATACTGTACGCAAAGCTAACTCCTTGCCATCCTGTTTTCGCGTAAGGCGATAAGCCTGACATACACGCTGGTCAGAGAGAGAGGTGGCAATCTCCTCATTCGACAGGTTGTCTAGACTTGAGGTGGTGACAACTCCCCTACAGGTATTAAGCGTTTTGTGTGGGGCTACCCGAATTGGGTAGGATCCCAACAACTTCGCCTTCGAGAGTTTCTCTGATTGCTCTGCCGTTTTGGTCTCGATTAACAGCGTACCGTCACGTAGTCTTGTCGCGTTCTGCACCGGGCCACATATTCTATCTACCTCACGTTTAATATAAAATGGGCTAATATCCATAATCGTCTTCCCTTCACAAGCCAATGTCACAACAAGAAAAGAGTCAAAATGAGAAGGTTTGCGCGGATGCATATTGAAATTGGACCCCCATCCGGAACCGTCGGCGTCAGCCTGCCATCCGGGGGTCAAAGAAAACAAAGACACCAAAATCTCCACGGTCTGTGCCGCCATAGAGACCCCTCCATGACTGATCTCAAAGCGTACATCAGAGGGGCTACCCTCCGATCTCCACTGCTTGTCCGCATGGGTAAACCGTTCACCACGTGACACCCCGGTTTTATGCCCCCACCACAGGAATAACCGCCTGTGGCTCCCCGCTTTAGCACACGCTGCCTCAACGGAGTCAGCGTGGATTCAGGGGACTTTGGGTTGATTACACCGGGGCTCCGTCAGCGGTAACACGTCCGGCCGGTGATACTAACCCGACGGCACGCGGCCGTCGGGAGATTAACACCGGCCGTGCCCTCAAGGAGCTACGTGGGTGTACTTGACGTGTGGACGGGCTCCGCACCTAAGGCTACACAAGGGGGCAGTGTGAAGGGTCCGCCTAACCTTCGCGCCTGGGACCTCCGAAGAGCACACAAGTCGGGGGCCGCGCCGAAAACCGTGGGACAGGACCACGGAGATAGGAAAGATCCCTGCTGGTGAGACAGGAGTTATAAATCTAGGAACTTACAAACTAATAATCAGAATAAACCTAGAAGAGGAAGAGGGTGATATAAAAGGCAACATAAATCGCTGCACGTGGCACAGTTAATGTATATGGAGGGGGTGAAATGATGGTGCGCAGCTCGGGGCCCCGGGTGCGCCAAACCCGGACCTACCGTGGTAGGTTCCCCTGGGGGAGTTTGATTTCGGAGTCCTCTTCTCCTAGATGAGTCGTCGACCAAGACTAACGAGCCTCATCTGCCCGTTGGAATGTTCTTAGCTTCCCCTCACCTCTTGCCTACCAGTCGTCACGAAGACTCACTTAGTAGGCCGTCTGGATCGGGTACTGAGCCCCTCCGCCACGGCAAGGCGACACTCCTTCGGAGGGGCAACACAACCGTCTGCATCTATTTCACAAAGAAACTTCAAGTTTGTCTTTTTCTTTTCTTCTAATTAAAAAGCTTGTTATTAATTGCACATTTAACCTGTATCAATAGAGGTAGCTCTTTTCATAAACTAATCTTTAAAATGAAACTCTGAAGCACAAACTAGGAATTAGTAGAGGAAGCATAAGTAGAAGTAATGTATTCCATTCCATCCATGTTGAGATTTCATCGAAATGCATGTTTTGAGCCCCTGAAGCAGGAAAGCATTTTTACAAATTTCTCAAAACAAGGGCCGCGTGTGTGTCTGTGATGAAATGCAGGATAAATAGCAAACTTGATACTACAGTTCTTTTTGAGATTACCACACCCAAAGTGATTTATTATTACGTAAATTGTTATTTTATAGAAAATTCATGTTAATCGCTTCTTTTTATTGAATAAGTTTTACTTTATGTAATAGTGTTATTCCTGTTAAATGATTTTATTTTGTTTGTATTATGTGAAATATATGTATTATAGATAATACAAGCAATCTTCTTAAATTACACGTATTTAATGCGTTAATAACGATTATTATAACATTATTATAAACATTCAATTATAATTATGAAACAAAATATTTACGAAAATAAATAATTTTGAATTTAAACATATAAATCGTGGTAAAAGACTCAATTGACTCGTAAGTACGACGCAATTACGAATTTCACTTAATTTTCGCGTCGACAATGAATGACGTAACTGCTTATGGATACAGATTAGGAGGAAGAACGAAACGTGAGAAGCAACATTACTAATTTTCTTAAGTTCGGTCTTTTAAGTTAAAATTATAACGATCGGATGTATAATTGTAATGCTGATGAATAGTACTACAACATTAGGAATCAACAATTGTTAAAATATTGAATTAACTAAGTTTATTTTGTCACTGCCATACAACAATGTACAGATGGACACGTCAGTAGAAAGAAGATACACTTAATTATAAAATTCATGTAAGGAATAAAAAACATCTGTTTATAAGATAATCCTTTTAACAAGTTTTAAAACTGTTTAAAGATTTGATGCACATTATTTCTTTTGGCAAATTATTTACCACGTTACTTATGGAGCATAATGGTGACTTTGTAAATTTAGATGTCCTATAATGCGCTATAACAAAGAATTAAAATATGTATCGTTTAATATCTGAGAAGATTGCTTCACTGACAAATTTAAGTATCCACAAAGCTTGAATGTACATGATCTAAGAATTAATTATTGCAATTACATCATCTTATGAAATTGTAACAAAACGGTAAATTCCAAGGCCGGATTACTTTTCTATCACCTTATTGTCCTCTAAATTTTACTACAAATGCACAATTTCTTCTGGTACTATAATTCACAATAATTGTTCTTCTGATTATCTTTCTCGGTCTTTCAATGTCTTTCTCCAGTTTCTCTGTCTTTTATATCTCGACTATTTCGATACTATCACTCGACGACACATACATACTCACTGACAGGCTGGCCGACTCAGTCTCGTAACTAAAAACTGTAAAGCTTACAGACTTACAGATTATTCAAAAACTAAATAACTCCCGACTACAACTCAGCTCGAGACTATCCGACCATGACCATACGCTGCTGACAGGCTGAGGTTCAGCTTGAAGTATTTTGCTGCGTGCCTATACCCAATAGGGTTTAACCGCAGATGGAAATATTTAATGAAGGTGCTCTACCAAGTGCACTACGGGGCTAGCCCATGTACGGGTATCAACAATCAAGAAATTAACTGAAAGTCTTGTCACTGTATTTGATGAAGCCACGGCTTACAGAACTGAAGAGCCTACCTTCAGTAATTCAATTTTTAAAATATAGTTATTTTATTGCGACCTAAAAAAAGCCGGCTTCTGTTTACTCCAAATGTATATGTGGTAAATTTTAATTTGTTGTTATTGATCTAATGTGCAGGATTTTGATTCATCAATTTTTCCCTATCCAGTTGAGACAGAATATTAGAAGACCCCAAAAGAAAATCGTTCATGTGAATGTTTGTTAAAAGTGTAATTTGTTTTTTGATGTTGGTATGAATTGATCAAATGACGAAAACGTGTTAAAAATGTTCATTATTACGAACAACTAAGTTTGCCCAAAGACGTCATAAATCTTTCCATATTTGATTTTAATATATATGTATAAATATTAGAATTATATGTGTTCCATAATAAAAGTAGGGGAGGATGATTAGAGATCGCTTCCCTAACAAGAAAGAACTATTTGATGGACGCATACGCGGATGTATACGAAAAAGGGGGTGTCGCGTCAGGTGATGCCATAAACTGTCCACTCGCGTGTGTGTAAGCGAAGTGAAAGGACATATTTAGGTAGTGTGAACATAGAATTTTCACCAGACTTTCATCAAGCATTGGTTCCACTAAATGAGAAGGTGGAAGCGTTCTAAATCATTTAGAATGGTGCTGAGAGGAATTATTTAATGTAAAGTATCGATGAAGTGTTAATAAAATAATACATTGTGGTGAAGAAACATTGTGTGATTTTTCATTCCATCCGTTACCAAGCCCTGAGATCACAAAGATCTCAATAGCACAGACACAACGTTATTAATAATCACAAAAACCGCACCAAATGGCTTGCCCAACGTGGAACACGAATTTTGGATGGAATGGAAATTACGGGAAATGAACTTACGCCAAATACCAAGTGACGCCATATCTTCGCGCCAAAAAGAAAGAAGACGCCATTAGACCATCGTTTGAAACCTGAATACATCAGAACACCGATGAACGGATAATCAACGCGGGAAAACACCAGAGATCGTCTAGCGAAGCCAACTGCCCAGGAGATGCACGTAACTGGACAAACCAACGGGGAAAAAAATAGTAGGACCAAACATTTTTATTTTTACATCCAGTTTATTTTTATTTGTATGTTACTGCGAAGCGGCAAAATAGTGGGACTTTTAGACCAAAGTGAACTGAATAAAGAAACTAAAATGTCGCGAAAAGAGCCAGAAACAGGAGTAGAGGAAGGGGCAGATAGGCCTAGTTATCAAATAGAACCAGAAAGTGAGGAACAGGTAGCAATAAGAAAAGACCAAAGGTTAATGATGATCATGTTTGAAAGACTAGAACAGAATATGAAAGAATTAGGTCAGAAAATGGAACAAAATAAGGTAGAATTAAAACAGGACATAGAACAAAGTTTAGGTCAGAGTATAGGCCAGAAACTAGAACAGAATAAGGAAGAGATAGGTCAGAAAATGGAGGAAGTGAGAAAGGACTTAGAACAGAAAATGGAATTAGGAAGACAGAACTTAGAACACAAAATGGAATTAGGAAGACAGAACTTAGAACAGAAAATAGAATTAGGAAGACAGGAGTGTAAAGAAAATATGAAAGTAATGGAAACTAATTTAAAATTAGTACATAAAAACTTAAATTAAACAAAGGAAGTCTTAGAAGCTAGGATAGAAATCATAGGAGATAGGATGGGAAAAATTGAATCGGAAATGAGAGAAAATAAGATTGTATTAGAAGAAGAAATTGCTAGATGTAGAGATGAAATAACAGAATGTAATGCAAGTGTAGACTGTAAGATTACAAATGTAAAAGCAGAAATAACTGAGGAATTAAGGAAAGAGATTGAGGTAGTAAAGAAAGACATTATTAATGAAACTGTAGAACAAATTGTAATTCCTAAAATTACGACTATGACTGATGTAGTACATTCGCAACAGGATGCTATAAATGATATGAAACAAAGTCACTTAGAAATAAAGAATGATTTAAAATCAATTTGTGAAGAAATGAAAAAAGGAAAAGAAAATTTGGCTAATGTAAATGATGTGAATGCACTGCAAAGGCGAGATGATTTAGATGTAAGTAATGTACAAGATGAGAGTTATTTGAATAATGTACAAAATGTTGACTCACCATACAGAGAAAGAGGTTCACAATCAAACAATGACACAACACACAACACATGCTACACCAACAGCATACTACATGAAATCACACCACCTACATTTGACGAGGAGAAGGGAGACGATCCAAAACTCTTTGTTAAAGAGATGGAAGAGTATTTTAAAGTGAAAAGGATACCAAATGAGCTTAGGATGATGATAGTTAAGAAAAGCTTAAAAAACAAGGCATTAGAATGGCTTAGGTTAACACTAGCTGGTCATGAATCGTATAGCTCATTCAGAAATCTATTCCTATCAAGGTATTGGGGCCCAGCTAAGCAAAACCAAACTAGGGTAGAGCTAGCGACAGGTAGATATGATCCAACCAAAGGGTTATCGCTAGTCGATTATTTTATGAAAGTAGCCAGCAAAGGAAAGCTATTAGACCCTAACCTGTCGGATGGATGGATGGATGGATGGATGGAGTTTAGGGGCCCGTCGACAACTAGGTCATTTGGGCCCTAGGTCAGAAAAAATAAAAAATCTAAAACTCGCCTAAAATGTGAAGTTTAAAATGGCAACTAAAAACGCAGAGAGATAAAAACACCAAACGGCACATGAGTGCGCTAAGTTAAAACTTGGTAAAACCATTCATTAAAATGTGTAAAAGATCAAAGCTAAAACACATTAAAACTAAGCACTTAAAATACTAAAACGTAAAACACAAAAAACCGATGCTAAAAAGCTAAAAAAAAATTTCACACACTAAAAACACGTTATACTTCCTTCGCGAACCCAATTTGTGCAACGAACCGTAGGGCCTTACAGGCAGACACCGGGTCGTCACCCAAAATTGAGGGAAGCGTACACCCCAGGCCAACCGACTGGCGCTCACGAGCGTATTGCGGACAGTCTATAAGGATATGGGCCACAGAAAGTTGGATGTTACACGTAGGGCAGACAGGCGCCGGGTCGCCACGCAAATGGAATCCATGTGTCGCCCGTGTGTGACCTATCCTCAGGCGGGTGAGGATACTAACCTGTCGGAAGCAGAGCTAATTACCAGCATAACAAGTCATTTCCCAGACACAGTGAGAACAGGGTTAATTGTTGCGAGGCCAGTAGATTTTGCAGACATGATAGAATTACTGACAGCCTTCGAAACACAAAATGGTCGGCCTAATGAGCATAGACATAGGAACGGTCACCCAAACTCACCTATCTTAAACCGGAGCACGGCTACGAACAACCAGAATGAGGGAGAAGATAGAAATACTAGGAGCACCCATGACAGGGGGAGAGGGGCACACCATTTCCCACAACCACACAATCATGGCGAGAGGACGGAGAACACAAGACAGCGGTACCACGACACAATACCAAGGGGTGAATCGAGATACAGTACGCATAGATATGATCGGGGGAGACCAGGAGACCGTACCCATCAAGTGAATCACATACGATTCTGTAGGGAATACTTAAACAGCCAAAGGTCGTCATACAATAGGGGTTCACGCCAAAGGGGCAGAAACCAATGGAACACCGACAACGTAAGACAACAGGAACAGAATGAAAATGTGCCGGATAGGACCGATGCTGCACAGATTACAGAAACAACAATCACCTCTAACGCCCAGGAAAACTAAGTACAAGTCAACTTTGTGTCCCGGAAGTGGACCTGTGTGGCAGTAGGGGCAATATTGACCAACATAATATAGGTACCTTGAGGAGACAGGCAAGTGAAAGAAAGGAAATAACCAATCCACCAATGATTAGGCTGAAGGTATGGGGTATCGAATTGATACAGGAGCCAGCACATCAGTATGTGACGAACAGCTATTCCAGGAATTAATAACGAAGAGAAATGCTGAATTCTTGCCTGTGTGTGGAGCCAGCACATCAGTATGTGACGAACAGCTATTCCAGGAATTAATAACGAAGAGAAATGCTGAATTCTTGCCTGTGTGTGGAGTGTATTGCATCACAGCGATTGGCAAGAAAAAGGAACATGTTAAATACCAGGTAAGGCTGGTAATAGAAATCGGAAGCTGGAAGTTAGATTTTATTGCCCTGGTAATACCTAGACTAACAGCTGCCCTAATCATTGGCAGTGATTTGCTTAATCTTTGGAGGTCGGTGATCGATTATGACCTACATGAATTCATTATCAAGGAAGGAACCTCAGAATGCACAGCGAAGTTCCTGGAGGAAGAAACATGCCAGGAGTAACCAGACCAGACAGGGATCCATCCGGATGAGCAGTTCTATGTGGAGAACATCAATGTCCACAAGAATAGGTTGGTAGACCTAAGGATAAGTAAGGAGAAAACAGGTTGGACGAGCGAGGAGGAAACTAATGTTTGCAGCCATTGGATCTGCACAGAAGACGAGTTGTTACCTCGAATAACTACCAACCTGAACCACTACCAACAGATGAAGAAGAACCGACGTCACAGCTAATCGACGAGAAGGTCTGGGGAGCACATGGCATCTCTGAAGAGGAAAGGAACCAACTTAGAAAAATATTAATTAAAAACAGGAAAGTTTTTAATAAAAAGCCAGGTACATGTAATAAGTATGTACATACTTTCAAAGTAAAAGATATCACCCCCTATTCACATAAATCCAGGCCCATCCCCAACTCCATCAGGGAGGAAGCTGACAGAGTGATCCAGAAAATGTTGGCAGACGGAATAATAAAACCGTCAGACTCATGTTATGTGAATCCAGTGGTATGGGTCCATAAGAAAGAGGGAAAATTGCAGATGACCATCGACGCAAGGAAAATAAATGCGCATACCTTGCCAGATCATTACAGGCCTGAGGGGGTAGACCAACTGATATCAAAATTGAAGGGAGGTCAACATTTTACTAGTCTTGACCTGACAGCATCATACTGGCAAATTCCTCTTCATCCAGACGTCAGAAAATATACCTGCTTCCTGCACAAAGGTAAGGTGTACCATTTTTTAAAATGTGCCTTTGGATTATCGACCAGCAGCAGTGCACTACTGGGGGCTCTAGACAAAGTTTTCGGGGATACTATCGAGGCTTTTGTAACGCAATATGTTGACGATTTTTTAATATACAGCAAGGATCCCGAGTCACACTTACATCACATAGATTATGTATTGTCCAAGTTTCAGGAAAGCAACATGACCCTGAACTTGGAAAAGTGTGAATTTTTTGTCAAAGAGGCAGAATTTCTAGGCCACATCATTACGCCTGATGGTATACAACCTAATCCGGAGAGAGTCAAGGCCATAGAGTGTATACCACCCCCACGTAACTTGAAACAGTTGAGAAGGTTTCTGGGCATTTTACAGTACCAATCAAAATTTGTGATCAACTACGCTAAGGAATTAGTGCCCCTTAGAGAACTGTTGAGAAAGGATACTAAGTGGGAATGGAATGCCGAACACCAGGTAGCCTTTGAGAAAATTAAAGAACTTTTTAAGCACAGTATTCTCCTGGAACGACCGGATCCAAATTCACCTTTTCTAATATACACCGATGCTAGTGCGCACTCATATGGAGCAATATTGGCACAAGAAGATGCAGATGGCAACAAACATGTGATTGCCACAGCTTCTAGATTTCTAAACAAGATAGAAGCCAATGCCTGCATAACGGAATTAGAAATAGGTGCAATCCATTTTGCGTTACAAAAATTCAGGCAATATATCTACCATTATAAAATTATATATACTGATCACGTAAGCCTGTCCTTCATCCAAAAATGCAAGCTAACCAACTCCAAAATCTCGAGGTACATACACGAAATAACATCGCATGACATAGAGGTCAGACATATCCCGCGCAAGGATAACATCTTTAGTGACTTATTGCCAAGAGTGAGTGAGTGTATTGGGTTTAAGGGCCCGTCGACAACTTGGTCATTAGGGCCCCGAGTCCAGAAGTAAAATTACATACCGTCAAGTGTTAAAACATCACCCATTAAAAACTAAAAATCTACGGTTAAAATAGATAAAAACCTCTAAACAACTGTTAAACGTTTCATTTATAATGCTAAAAACAGAAACTTAAAATTGCTACAAAGTAAAAACCAGTAAAACGTTAAAAAAAAACCAAAAAATACGGCAATCCAAAAGGCTAAAATCTCTGAAATAAAATAACCTTACACTGATTTCATAAAATCAATTGTGCAACAAAACCGCAGCACTGTATTTACAGATACTGGGTCGTTGCCTAAAACTGACGACAGTGTAAGGCCCAGGCCAACGGACTGGCGCTCACGAGCGTATCGCGGACAATCAAGAAGAACATGTGCGACGCAGATTGGAATATTACACGTCGTACAGACAGGCTCCGGATCACCACGCAAAAGGTGTCCATGCGTGGCTCGGGTATGGCCTATCCTCAGGCGGGTTAAAACCACTTCTTCCCGCCTGGAATTCCTGCAGCTGGTATGCCAGGGTTGTACCGTGTCCTTGATAGTCCGTAATTGAGTGCCAGATAACGCTTCCCAAGATTCCTGCCAGAGAGCAAATAGATGGCGACGGAAATATTTCTGAGCATCTATATAGGGGAGCGTACGGGTGGAATACTCCGGAAGGTGACATGCAGACTTTGCAGCCGCATCCGCCGCCTCGTTGCCCGGAATACCCACATGGCCTGGGATCCACGTAAAAACAAACTGGTATCCGCGAGACAGTAGCTGAGAAATCAACGTCTGGATTTTAACAACCAATGCCGAGGTGCCGATAAACTGTTGCAGGGCCTGGAGAGCGCTAAAAGAATCGGAACAAACTATAAAACTTCCAGGACCTGAACTGGAGATAAAAAGGAGGAAATAAAATATGGCAAACAACTCGGCGGTAAATACTGAACTGGCGTCCGGTAGGCGGTACGTATGAGCGTCACCGTTGTATATAAAGGCGCAACCCGTCGAACTACCCATCTGGGACCCATCGGTAAATACCGGACAGGAAGTCCGGTATCGCCCCAGTAGTTCCGTGAATAGTTGGCGAAACACGGAATGAGGGGTAGCTATCTTAACACAGCCCGACAACTCCAGGTCAAAGCGTGCGCGCTGGAGTTGCCAGGGAGGACATCGGCCACGTGAATGCCGCTCTACGGCTGGCAGTCGAAGGGCGTGTGCAGGAAGCAGTTCACGAAACCGGATACCACTTGGACGGGAGATAGTTGTATTTCGCATATAACGGTGCGCGAGGTCTGGACGCAACACGGGTGGAAACGAAGGGTGACCTGGATGGGCGGCCAGCCTTGCCACGTAAGAACAAAGTAATAAAGAGCGTCGAACAGACAGTGGAGGTTCGCCAGAATCAGCATACAGACAATCGACTCTGCTGGTGCGGAAAGCCCCAGTAGCGAGACGGATACCAGTGTGATGTACTGTGTCTAAAAGCCGGAGTTTAGACGCAGACGCCGCGCCATAAATAGTGAGTGAGTGAGTGATTAGGGTTTAAGGGCCCGTCGACAGCTAGGTCATTAGAGCCCCAAGTCAAAAGATAAAAAAATGGATAAAACTCACCACCACTTAAAACTCAAAGTTAAATAGTAAAACGCAAGCTAAAACAGCCAAAAGCTAAAACAGTTAAAACTTAAAAACTTGTCTAAAATGTATGCTCAAAATAGCTAAAAGCGTGTAAAATGATCTAAAAAGGTAAGCAGATAAAACGTAAAAGGTAAAAAGTAAAACCACGCAATAAAATTTAAACTTGCTTACCAAAGCCAATGCTGCCGACAAACCGCAGCACTGAATCCACAGCTACCGGGTCGTCGCCTAACATCGTCTTTAAACTAGAACCCAGGCCAAACAACTGGCGCTCACGATTGTAGCGCGGACAATCAAGTAGGACATGGGCCACAGAGAGCTGAACGCCACAGGTGGAACATACCGGCGCCGGCTCACCGCGCAGATGGTGTCCATGCGTGATGCGCGTGTGACCTATTCTCAGGCGGGCCAAGATGACTTCTGCCCGCCTGGTATCCCTTGATGATGTTATCCAAGGCTGCACCGTTTCCTTGATTGTCCGCAATTGCGTGCCAGTGATGTCTAACGCTTCCCATGATTGTTGCCAGACATATAAAAGATGGCGACGGAAGTACCGTTGTACATCCGTGTAAGGAAGACTGCGTGTAAAAATCTCCGGCAAACGGCAGGCAGACTTAGCAGCCTCGTCAGCCGCTTCGTTGCCGGGAATGCCCACGTGGCCTGGGGTCCAAGTAAAAACTATCTGGTATCCACGCAAGAGTAACTGCGAAACGAGTGTCTGAATTTTCATAATTAATGCTGACGTGCCGACAAACTGTTGCAATGCCTGCAGTGCGCTCAGAGAGTCGCAGCAGATGATAAAACTTCCAGGATCGGAACTGGAGATAAAAAGGACGAAATAAAAGATTGCAAACAGCTCGGCGGTAAAAACGGAACTCAAGTCTGGAAGACGGGGTGAGTGAGTCTCACCGTTATGCACAAAGCTACACCCTGTAGCCCCATCCACCTGGGAACCATCGGTAAATACAGGAATGTAATTCCGGTAACGTCCCAGGATCTCGGTGAAAAGCTGACAATACACCGATGGAGGGGTAGCTAACTTAGCATTCGTCGAAAGCTCCAGGTCGAACTGGGCACGCTGTAATTGCCATGGAGGACAGCGGCCAAGAGAATACCGTTCGACAGCAGGCATGCGGAGCGCGTGTGCACTAAGCAGTTCGCGAAACCGAATACCGCTTGGGCGAGAGATCGTGCTATTCCGGAGATAACGGTGAGCGAGTTCCGGGCGCAATACAGGATTAAAAGACGGGTGACCAGGATGGGCTGCCAAACGGGCCACGTAAGAACACAATAAAAACGAGCGCCGAATAGAAAGTGGAGGTTCACCAGAGTCAGCATACAGACACTCTACACGACTAGTGCGGAAAGCTCCAGTAGCTAGACGGATACCAGCATTATGTACAGTATTTAAAAAACGAAGTTTAGAGGCGGACGCTGCGCCATAAATAAAACTGCCGTAATCTAGTTTGGACCTCACCAATGAACGATACAGCCTCAACATGACAGTGCGATCGCCGCCCCAAGATACTCCAGATAAAACCCGGAGTATTCGAAGCGAACGATCGCAAGAGGCACGAAGTTGACGAATGTGGTGCTCCCATGTGAGTTTGCTGTCGAGGTGAAGGCCCAAGAACTTGATGTGCGAAACAAACGGCAGGGGTGTGTCACGCAAATACAGTTCTGGAGGAGGATGTACACCACGAAGTCGATGAAAGTGGACACATTGTGTTTTCGTAGGGGAGAACTTAAAACCGGCGTGAAGGGCCCAGTCGGCGATAGAGGATATGGTCAACTGCAGTTGACGTTCTATGTGCTCAAGACTATAAGATCGATAATAGATCGCAAAATCGTCAACGCACAGTGACATCGGTATTCCCCTACGAACAACATTAGCAATGCCGTTAATGGCAACTGCAAAGAGCGTTACACTAAGAATCGACCCCTGGGGCACACCATTTTCCTGAATCCTCTCTCGTGAGAACGTATTACCAATGCGGACACGAAAGCGGCGCAGAGCTAAAAAATTAAAAATAAATATTGCTAAAAAACCTCGCAAACCATACCCGTGAAGAGTACGGAGAATACCATGACGCCATGTGGTATCGTAGGCCTTCTCCAGATCGAAGAAGACACCCACGACATGCTGCTTCAAAAGAAAGGCATTTTGGATGTAGGCTTCCATGCGTGTCAGATTGTCGACACTGGAGCGATGGCGACGAAAACCGCACTGAACATTGCTCAGCAGGCTATTCGTCTCTAGCCACCACACTAAGCGAGTGTTGATCATCCGTTCAAAGGTCTTGCAGACGACACTCGTCAGGCATATAGGGCGGTAGCTACAGGGAAGTGTACGGTCTTTTCCTGGTCGAGGGATAGGGATCACAACACCCTCTCGCCAGGAAGACGGAAAAACCTGCTGAAGCCAGATGCGGTTATAGATGCTCAACAGGAAGGAACGAGCCGGAGGTGGAAGATGAAGCAGCATTTGGCGATGGATGTCATCAGGACAAGGAGAAGAGTCGTGAGCGAGGGACAAAGAATGCGCCAGTTCCGCTTCAGTAAAAGGTGCATTGTAGGATTCACTACAATCACTGTTAAAATTTAGGCTTATCCGCTCCGCAGATTCCTTAATCAGTAAAAAGGCTCCGTCGTAGTTTTGAGTTTGGCTAGCACTGGCGAAAGAATCGGCAAGGGCGTCGGCGATATCCTGCTCGCTGGTGTATATGGAGCCCTGTACGGCAAGACCGGGGATGATCGTCTGGCGACATTTGCCGTACATACGCCGGATGGTAGTCCACACCTTCTGGGCCGAACTGTGACGTGAAAGGGAAGACACGTACGATTCCCAGGATGTGCGTTTTGCATTGCGCAATACAAAGCGAGCCCTTGCACGAGAACGTTTAAAAGCAATAAAATTCGCCTCCGTAGGGTGTATGCGCAAAACACGCAGAGCACGCTTACGTGCTTTAATAGCCAAACGGCATTCCTCGGACCACCAAGGCACAGGGACGTGACGTGGTATTTATGAACCCCGAGGAATACTGGATTCTGCTGCGAGAAGGATAGAGCATATAAAATACTCCACCATGTCGTCAATGGTGGTAAAAACATTGTTGGTCAAGTGAATGAGGGAACGGAATTTCCCCCAGTCAGCCTTGGAAATAATCCAGTGAGGATATCGTGTGGGTACAGAATGATGGACGGATATGTGAACGTTAATGGGATAGTGATCACTGCCAAATAGGTCGGAAAGAACCGACCAATCGAGAAGAGGTACCAGCGACGGGCTGCAGAAAGTAACATCTAGGGCGGAATGGGTACCATAGGCAGAGGATAAGAAGGTAGGAGCACCAGTGTTTAATAGCACTAAGCCGGACATATCACAAACGTCTGCTACAAGGCAACCACGAACATCGTCAGTGTCAGAGCCCCACAAGGTGTTTTTGGCATTCAGATCGCCTAGAAGAAGAAACGGTGGCGGAATCTGTGCCAAGAGAGCCCGAAGTTCGTTCTCGTGTACGACACTGGCCGGTGGCAGGTAGACATTACAGATAGAGAAAGAAAGGCTCTGCAGCTGTACACGTACCGCTACAGCTTGGAGCGGCGTGTTTAGTTGTATGCTGGTGGCAGGGATGGTATTCGCCACCAGAATAGCAACACCACCGCTTGCCCGTCGATCAGCTGCAGAATCATGTCTAAAGGCCACAAATCCACGAAGATAGAGTGCGTGATGAGGTTGCAGATGGGTTTCCTGTAGACAGACGATAGATGGACAGCGTTGAGAAATTAGATGCTGTATGTCCGGAACACGTGCTCGGAACCCATTAACATTCCACTGGATTATTTCCATAGTGAAAAAGGATTAATGGCTAGTCTTCATCTTTTTCTTCTTTTTCACCTTGGCTGACTTAGGTCCAACTATGTGGAAGTCGCCGTCCTCTGGCGATTCCTCGGAGGTGTGCGAGGCAGAGGATCCCCTACGACTCGCAGAGCGAGAGCGGGATCTCTGAGAGGACGTGAGACTACTTGCGCGAACTTTATGTCGCGAACGACTTCCATCGATAGGATCCTTACCGCTTCCTAACGGCTTGGAAACTGTGGTCTGCACGGCGGAAGATGTTTTAGACACTGCACTTTTTCGACTAACTGTTGGGTTGCTCTCTGGAAGGTCAGTCTGTGTCGAGGCATTTGCAACGGTGACATGTTGCAAGCCGACAGTAGCAACAGGAGGGCGCCGAGCTGCCGACGAATAAGCTAAGGTGGTGGCAGGCTTCAGTTGTTCGAAACGCCGACGCGCTTCTATAAATGTCAGGCGCTCCTTTACCCGCAACTCCTGAATACTCTTTTCGTCCAAGAACTTAGGACACTGACGTGAGCTAGATGGATGGTTACCCCCACAGTTCACACAGCATGGGTCTCGAGTGCAAGCCGTGTCTTCGTGTGCCGGTAAGCCGCAACGTTCACAAGCTGCAGGATGGTTACACGAGGTCCTAGTATGCCCGAATCTCTGACACTGAAAACAGCGCATGGGATTCGGGACATACGGTCGTACTGCAGCACGCTCGTAGCCACAGTAGATGTATTCTGGCAGCTGAGTGCCCTTAAACGTAAGGAATACTGTACGTAAGGCACACTCTTTCCCATCCTGTTTCCGAGTTAATCGGTATGCTTGGTAGACTCGCTGATCAGAGAGGCAGGTGACAATTTCTTCGTTGGAGAGATCGTCGAGGCTGGAAGTGGTTACTACTCCTCTACACGAGTTGAGGGTCTTATGTGGGGCTACCCGGATAGGGTAGGAGCCCAACAAACTCGCCTTCAACAGCTTCTGCGACTGATCTCCATTCATCACCTCGATCAATAACGTGCCATCTCTAAGTCTGGTTGCGTTTTTAACCGGGCCACAGATCCTATCGACTTCCTTTTTGATATAGAACGGGCTAATGTCCTTCATCGTCTTTCCTTCACATTGCAAGGTCAGCACCAAAAAACTGTCAATGAGGGAGGGTTTGCGCGGAGACATGATTATTTGGACCCCCATCCGGAACCGTCGGCGTCAGCCTGCCATCCGGGGGTCAAAGGATAAAAGACACCAAAATCTCCACGGTCTGTGCCGCCATGGAGACCCCTCCATGACTGACCTCAAGGCGTACTTCAGAGGAGCTACCCTCCGATCTCCACTGCTTGTCCGCATGGGTAAACCGTTCACCACGTGACACCCCGGTTTTATGCCCCCACCACAGGAATAACCGCCTGTGGCTCCCCGCTTTAGCACACGCTGCCTCAACGGAGTCAGCGTGGATTCAGGGGACTTCGGGTTGATTACACCGGGGCTCCGTCAGCGGTAACACGTCCGGCCGGTGATACTAACCCGACGGCACGCGGCCGTCGGGAGATTAACACCGGCCGTGCCCTCCAGGAGCTACGTGGGTGTACATGACGTGTGGACGGGCTCCGCACCTAAGGCTACACATGGGGGCAGTGTGAAGGGTCCGCACAACCTTCGCGCCTGAGACCTCCGAAGAGCACACAAGTCGGGGGCCGCGCTGAAAACCGTGGGACAGGACCACGGAGATAGGAAAGATCCCTGCTGGTGAGACAGGAGTTATAAATCTAGGAACTTACAAACTAATAATCAGAATAAACCTAGAAGGGGAAGAGGGTGATACAAAAAGCAACATAAAACGTCGCACGTGGCACAGTTAATGAAGGTGGAGGGGGTGAAATGATTGTGCGCAGCTCGGGGCCCCGGGTGCGCCAAACCCGGACCTACCGTGGTAGGTTCCCCTGGGGGAGTTTGATTTCGGAGTCCTCTTCTCCTAGATGAGTCGTCGGCCAAGACTAACGAGCCTCATCTACCCGTTGGAATGTTCTTAGCTTCCCCTCACCTCTTGCCTACCAGTGGTCACAAAGACACACTTAGTAGGCCGTCTGGATCGGGTACTGAGCCCCTCCGCCACGGCAAGGCGACACTCCTTCGGAGGGGCGCCATAAATAAAACAGCCGTAGTCTAATTTGGACCGGACCAGAGAGCCATACAACCTCAACATGACGGTGCGATCGCCGCCCCAAGATGCCCCAGATAAGACCCTGAGTACCCGAAGCGAACGATCGCACGAAGCACGAAGATAGCGGATATGGTGCTCCCATGTGAGTTTACTGTCGAGGGGTGAGTGAGTGTATTGGGTTTAAGGGCCCGTCGACAACTTGGTCATTAGGGCCCCGAGTCCAGAAGTAAAATTACATACTGTCAAGTGTTAAAACATCACCCATTGAAAACTAAAAATCTACGGTTAAAATAGATAAAAAACCTCTAAACAACTATTAAAACGTTTCATTTAAAATGCTAAAAACAGAGTCTTAAAATTCCTACAAAGTAAAAAAAAAAAAAAACACTAAAACGTTAAAAAACCCAAAAATACGGCCATCTAAAAGGCTAAAATCTCTGAAATAAAATATCCTTACACTTGCTTCATAAAATCAATTCTGGAACAAAACCGCAGCACTGTATTTACAGATACTGGGTCGTTGCCTAAAACTGACGACAGTGTAAGCCCCAGGCCAACGGACTGGCGCTCACGAGCGTATCGCGGACAATCAAGAAGGACATGTGCGACGGAGATTGGAATGTTACACGTCGTACAGACAGGCTCCGGATCACCACGCAAAAGGTGTCCGTGCGTGGCTCGGGTATGGCCTATCCTCAGGCGGGTTAAAACCACTTCTTCCCGCCTGGAATTCCTGCAGCTGGTATGCCAGGGTTGTACCGTGTCCTTGATTGTCCGTAACTGAGTGCCAGATAACGCTTCCCAAGATTCCTGCCAGAGAGCAAATAGATGGCGACGGAAATATTTCTGCACATCTATATAGGGGAGCGTACGGGTGGAATACTCCGGAAGGTGACATGCAGACTTTGCAGCCGCATCCGCCGCCTCGTTACCCGGAATACCCACATGGCCTGGGATCCACGTAAAAACAAACTGGTATCCGCGAGACAGTAGCTGAGAAATCAACGTCTGGATTTTAACAACCAATGCCGAGGTGCCGATAAACTGTTGCAGGGCCTGGAGAGCGCTAAAAGAATCGGAACAAACTATAAAACTTCCAGGACCTGAACTGGAGATAAAAAGGAGGAAATAAAATATGGCAAACAACTCGGCGGTAAATACTGAACTGGCGTCCGGTAGGCGGTACGTATGAGCGTCACCGTTGTATATAAAGGCGCAACCCGTCGAACTACCCATCTGGGACCCATCGGTAAATACCGGACAGGAAGTGCGGTATCGCCCCAGTAGTTCCGTGAATAGTTGGCGAAACACGGAATGAGGGGTAGCTATCTTAACACAGCCCGACAGCTCCAGGTCAAAGCGTGCGCGCTGGAGTTGCCAGGGAGGACATCGGCCACGTGAATGCCGCTCTACGGCTGGCAGTCGAAGGGCGTGTGCAGCAAGCAGTTCACGAAACCGGATACCACTTGGACGGGAGATGGTTGTATTTCGCATATAACGGTGCGCGAGGTCTGGACGCAACACGGGTGGAAATGAAGGGTGACCTGGATGGGCGGCCAGCCTTGCCGCGTAAGAACAAAGTAGTAAAGAGCGTCGAACAGACAGTGGAGGTTCACCAGAATCAGCATACAGACAATCGATTCTGCTCGTGCGGAAAGCCCCAGTAGCTAGACGGATACCAGTGTGATGTACTGTGTCTGAAAGCCGGAGTTTAGACGCAGACGCCGCGCCATAAATAAAACAGCCGTAGTCTAATTTGGACCGGACCAGAGAGCCATACAACCTCAACATGACGGTGCGATCGCCGCCCCAAGATGCCCCAGCTAAGACCCTGAGTACCCGAAGCGAACGATCGCACGAAGCACGAAGATAGCGGATATGGTGCTCCCATGTGAGTTTACTGTCGAGGTGTAAGCCCAAGAACTTAAGGTGCGGTACAAAAGGAAGACGTGTGTCGCGCAGATGAAGATCAGGAGGAGGGTGTACTCCTCGCAGTCGGTGAAAGTGTAGACACTGTGTTTTCGTAGGGGACAGCCGAAAGCCCGTGCGTAATGCCCACTCGGCGATGGAGGTTATGGTCAGCTGCAGTTGACGCTCGATGTGCTCCAAACTATAAGAGCGATAGTAGATCGCAAAGTCGTCAACATACAGCGACATCGGGATACCGCTACGAACAACACTAGTGATGCCATTAATGGCAACTGCGAAAAGTGTGACACTGAGGATGGATCCCTGGGGTACACCATTCTCCTGGATCTTCTCTTGAGACAGCGTGTTGCCTATACGGACACGAAAACGGCGAATGAGTAAAAAGTTAAAAAGGAAAACGGCTAAGTGACCGCGCAAACCATAACCGTGTAGAGTACGGAGAATGCCATAGCGCCAAGTAGTATCGTAGGCCTTCTCCAGATCAAAGAAGACACCCACGACATGCTGCTTCAGGAGAAACGCATTCTGTATGTATGCCTCCATGCGCGTCAGGTTGTCGACACTGGAGCGATAGCGACGAAATCCGCACTGAACATTGCTCAGCAGGTTATTCGTCTCTAGCCACCACACTAAGCGAGTGTTAATCATCCGTTCTAAGGTCTTGCAGACGACACTCGTCAGGCAAATAGGGCGGTAGCTAGAGGGAAGTGTCCGGTCTTTTCCTGGTCGAGGGATAGGGATGACAATGCCCTCTCGCCAGGAAGACGGAAAAACCTGCTGATGCCAGATGCGGTTATACATGCTCAACATGAAGGAAAGAGCTGCAGGTGGAAGATGAAGCAGCATTTGGCGGTGGATGTCATCAGGACCGGGAGAAGAATTCTTTGCTAGGGACAAGGAATGCGCTAGCTCCGCCTCGGTAAATGGTGCATTGTACGGTTCACTTTGGGCACTGTTAAAACTAAGGCCTATCTGCTCCGCAGATTCCTTGATAGCTAAAAACGCTCTATCATAGCTTTGGGTTTGGCTAGTACAGGCAAAATACTCGGCAAGGGCGTCGGCGATGTGCTGCT
Source organism: Tenodera sinensis (assembly GCA_030765045.1). Lineage (NCBI taxonomy): Eukaryota > Metazoa > Arthropoda > Insecta > Mantodea > Mantidae > Tenodera > Tenodera sinensis. Next base: position 190,260,026 of record CM060961.1, read on the forward strand.
CGCTGGTGTAACGGGAGCCCTGTACGGCAAGGCCGGGGATGGTCGTCCGGCGACACTTGCCGTACATTCGCCGAACAGCAGTCCACACCTTTTGCGCCGAACTTCGACGGGAAAGAGAAGATACATACTTTTCCCACGATTTGCGTTTTGCGTCTCGAAGTATAAATCTTGCCCTAGCACGAGCACGCTTAAAAGCGACAAAGTTCGCCTGCGTAGGATGTAATGCAAAGATACGCAATGCACGCTTGCGTGCTTTAGTAGCCAAACGGCATTCCTCGGACCACCAAGGCACAGGAACGTGACGAGGTGTAGTGGAACCACGAGGAATGCTGGAATCCGCTGCACGAAGGATAGAGTAAGTAAAATACTCCACCATGTCGTCAATGGTGGTAAAACCATCGTCGGTTAGGTGAATGAGGGAACGAAACTTCCCCCAGTCAGCCTTGGAAATAATCCAGTGAGGAAAGCGTGTTGGCACAGAATTGTGGCCCGATAAGTGAATGCTAATGGGGTAATGATCACTGCCAAATAGGTCGGAAAGTACCGACCAGTCGAGTAGAGGTACCAGTGACGGACTGCTAAAAGAAACGTCAAGTGCGGAGTGTGTACCATAGGCAGATGATAAGTAAGTAGGCACACCAGTGTTTAATATGACTAGCCCGGACATATGGCAAACGTCTGCTACAAGGCACCCACGGGCATCGTCAATGTCGGAGCCCCAATGAGAGTGCTTGGCATTCAGATCGCCAAGAAAGATGAACGGTGGCGGAATCTGTGCCAAGAGAGCCCGAAGATCGTTCGTGTGTACGACACTGACAGGTGGCAGATAGACATTGCAAACGGAGAAACAGAGGCTCTGCAGCTGCACACGCACCGCTACAGCTTGTAGCGGCGTGTTGAGTGGCACACTGGTGGCAGAGATATCATGCGCCACCAGAATAGCAACACCCCCGCTTGCTCGCCTATCAGCTGCAGAGTCATGTCTAAATGCCGAAAAACCACGAAGTTGTAATGCGTGGTTAGGGTGCAAGTGCGTTTCCTGTAGACAGACGATTGATGGAGAGCGTTGCGAAACGAGATGCTGTATGTCCGGAACACGTGCCCGGAACCCATTAACATTCCACTGGATTATTTCCATGGTAAAGAAGAATTAGGGATTCGTCTTAATCTTTTTCTTTTTCATCTTTACCTTAACCGACTTCGGACGGGGTAAGTTAAATCCGCCATCGTCTGGTGACTCCGCCGACGTCCGGGAGTCTGAAGATCCCCGGCGGCTCGCTGAACGAGAGCGGGAGCGGGACTTCATGGACGATGTGCGACTGCTGGCGCGACCAGAAGGCCTAGAATAATGGCTGTCAACAGGCTGGCTGCGGCTAGTTGTCTTCTGAGCTGGTGTCTGCACGGCTATAGATGTAGTAGCAGGTGCAGCTGTGGCACGAGACAGTAAAGGGGTATTCGCAGGTAGGTCAGTCTGTGTTGAAGCATCTGACACAGGAACGTGCTGGATCGCTACGCTGCTGGCAGGAGCGCGTCGGGCAGCCAAGGCATAACCTGTGGTGGTAGCAGGTTTCAGCTGCTCAAAGCGACGACGCGCTTCTGGAAACGTGAGATGTTCTTTCACGCGCAATTCTTGTATGCACTTCTCATCCAGGAACTTCGCACACTGACGCGAGCTGGATGGATGCTTCCCTTCACAGTTCACACAGAGGGGATCCCGTGTACATGTCGGGTCCTCATGGGCTGCTAAACCACAGCGCTCACATATAGCAGGATTATTACACAGGGTCTTAGTATGGCCGAACCGTTGGCACCTAAAACAACGCATGGGGTTCGGCACATACTGGCGTACGGCGGCACGTTCGTAGCCACAAAAGATGTACTCGGGCAATTTAGTTCCTCTGAACGTCAGAAACACCGTACGCAAAGGTACATACTTGCCATCCTGCTTTCGGGTAAGACGGTAAGCCTGACACACACGCTGGTCGGAGAGACAGGTGGTAATCTCATCGTTCGACAGATTGTCCAGACTGGAGGTGGTGACAACTCCCCTACATGTGTTGAGCGATTTGTGTGGGGCTACCCGAATTGGGTAGGAGCCCAACAAACTCGCCTTTAAAAGTTTCTGGGTCTGGTCTGCCGTGTTGGTTTCGATCAACAGCGTACCGTCTCGAACTCTGGTCGCGTTCTTAACCGGGCCACATATTCTGTCGACTTCTCGTTTTATGTAAAATGGGCTAAGGTCCTTTATCGTTTTCCCGTCACATGCCAAAGTCAAAACCAAGAAAGGGTCAAAGGAAGAGGGGTTGCGCGGAGACATGATTATTTGGACCCCCATCCGGAACCGTCGGCGTCAGCCTGCCATCCGGGGGTCAAAGGATAAAAGACACCAAAATCTCCTCGGTCTGTGCCGCCATGGAGACCCCTCCATGACTGACCTCAAGGCGTACTTCAGAGGAGCTACCCTCCGATCTCCACTGCTTGTCCGCATGGGTAAACCGTTCACCACGTGACACCCCGGTTTTATGCCCCCACCACAGGAATAACCGCCTGTGGCTCCCCGCTTTAGCGCACGCTGCCTCAACGGAGTCAGCGTGGATTCAGGGGACTTCGGGTTGATTACACCGGGGTTCCGTCAGCGGTAACACGTCCGGCCGGTGATACTAACCCGACGGCACGCGGCCGTCGGGAGATTAACACCGGCCGTGCCCTCAAGGAGCTACGTGGGTGTACATGACGTGTGGACGGGCTCCGCACCTAAGGCTACACATGGGGGCAGTGTGAAGGGTCCGCACAACCTTCGCGCCTGAGACCTCCGAAGAGCACACAAGTCGGGGGCCGCGCAGAAAACCGTGGGACAGGACCACGGAGATAGGAAAGATCCCTGCTGGTGAGACAGGAGTTATAAATCTAGGAACTTACAAACTAATAATCAGAATAAGCCTAGAAGAGGAAGAGGGTGATATAAAGGCAACATAAAAAGCTGCACGTGGCACAGTTAATGACTATGAAGGGGTGAAATGATGGTGCGCAGCTCGGGGCCCCGGGCGCGCCAAACCCGGACCTACCGTGGTAGGTTCCCCTGGGGGAGTTTGATTTCGGAGTCCTCTTCTCCTAGATGAGTCGTCGACCAAGACTAACGATTCTCATCTACCCGTTGGAATGTTCTTAGCTTCCCCTCACCTCTTGCCTACCAGTGGTCACGAAGACACACTTAGTAGGCCGTCTGGATCGGGTACTGAGCCCCTCCGCCACGGCAAGGCGACACTCCTTCGGAGGGGTATTGCCAAGATTAAGATCGGAGAGTCACATACCCGAGACGATATACAATCCACACCATGAAATTAAAATCATGCAGATAAATAGTAAGGAAAGCAACGAAATCTTACAAGACTTCAAAAACATGGCGAAGCTACAGCAAGAAGACCCTGAATTGAAGAGGCTATTCGACAAGGCTCCAGACATAGTACCAAAATTGGAAGCCAAGATAGGGAAATTTAGGAACATCCTGTTTAAATTACATGGTCGCGACGTAAGGAAGTGGAAAATGATGGTACCAAATTCCTTACAGGACAGAGTTATTTTGGCATTCCATCACTCGATGCTTCACTCTGGTACTGAGAGAACAATGCTTGCAATTGAGGAAGTACTGTACATCAAACATCTTGGCAAGAAAGTCAGGAAGTTAATTTCCTCATGCGACCTATGTCAGAAGGCCAAGCCAATTAATGTAAGATACGATGTCGTTCCACAATCCATCGTGAGAAACGAGAAAAATGCATTGGTGTGCATCGACGAACATGGCGAGCTACCAAGGGGGAAAGATGGAAACAGATACATCTTTGTCATGTTTGATGTTTTCACAAAATTCACTAAGATATACCCCATTAGGAACATTAAAACTAGGACTTGCCTAAATAAAATCATCAAGGACTACATCCCAAAATATGGGAATATAAAATCTATACTATCAGATAATGTAACAATGCATAAAAGTAAATTATTCCAGGACACGACCAAGTTCGCCCCAATCGAATTGATGACCAACACAAAACCCAAGAGATTGACAATTGACATTGACACTACGATGGCTGCTCAAAGGGAATTGACAGTGAAGGAATAATGTCAATTGGCATTCAGAAGGTTACAGCAAAAGGCTGAAAAAGCGAGGAAGAAGGTAAAAAGATTCATCAGGAAATGGTCCCCACAAATTGGAGAAAAGGTGCTCTTAAGAAGCCACAAAGCATCCAAGGCATCTGAGAAAAGATCTGGAAAGATGGAACTACTGTACACTGGACCACTGGTCATAACAAAACAGCTGGGTGACCACACGTATGAGCTACAGAATTCAAATGGCAAGTTGATAGGAAGATACCATAAAAATAAATTAAAACCATACAAAAAAGGACCAAATAGTCTTTGCCAACAAATATGTAAGGCAGGAATAGTAGAGATGATGGAAAATAACAATTTTTACTGGGTTACTTATAGAAGATTATGTTCAGATTGGAAAATACAACAAAAAAGAATCAACATAGTCATTGGCTATATTGACCACAAAGAGCATTGTCAACAAAGACAGATGAGGACACTGATTGTCATTAAAGAAATGAATTATAGCGACGGAAAATAATGTGTTTTTGACATAAGGATGTCAGGGACAAAAATAAAAAGGAATCAATTGTGATGACAAAGATAAAATATTTTGACACAAAGATGTCGAGGGTGAATTGAGTAGAAAAATAATACAATTGCAGAATAATTATAAGTATAGAAGTTTTCTCTTATAGAGATAAGAGACAAAGAGCTGACAATTAGTGAAGTAAGAAAAACCATAATCAGAAAAGCAATGCCCATGAATTAAGATGGATATAGCCAATGCTAAGCTTGAAGAAATGTTGAACCAAATAATAATGAATAAGAACCCAATTAAAAATGGTACCATCAGTAACATCAGAGTTTAAGAACCGACTCAACGACCTGCCTATACATAATAAGCTTACAAGACAAAGAAGGCAAAGAACTGAATAAAATATTGCCATAAATATGATCATAATCATTAGCTCAAAATTTGTATCCTGTTTTTCTCTCCTCATAACAAGGAACATAAGTCAAAAGCCACACAATAAACGATGATACACTTAAATTATATTTGTGTCAATGTCAAATGTACAATAACTGAATATGTGTTGTATAATAACTGGATATGCTGTATAATAACTAAATGTGTTGTACAATAACTGAATATGTATTGTATAATAACTGAATATGTGATGTATAATAACTGAACATGTATTTTGTAGTAACTGAATATGTGAAATGTATAGACATGCTGTGTCATGCCAAAACAAAAGACAAAGACAAACAGCGAAGAAGACTGTAAAAAAAAATACATACATATATATATATATATATATATATATATATATATATATATATATATATATATATATATATATATATATATATATATATATATATTGTACAAAGTGATTGCATCAGAGGAGTAGGGAGAAGTATTGTATTGTGTTTCAAGATTGTAAATATAGGTGACAACTTGAAAAACAAAATAAGGGGCATGTGAGAGAATATTAGAAGACCCCAAAAGAAAATTGTTCATGTGAATGTTTGTTAAAAGTGTAATTTGCTTTTTGATGTTGGTATGAATTGATCAAATGACGAAAACGTGTTAAAAATGTTCATTGTTACGAACAACTAAGTGAGTGAGTGAGTGAGTGAGTGAGTGGGGTTTAAGGGCCCGTCGACAGCTAGGTCATTTGGGCCCTAGGTCAAAGTTTAAAATTTAAAAACACGCATTAACCTTTCTGGCTAAAAGTTGAACCTTAAAATAACAACTAAAAACCGTAAACAGCTAAAAACCTCAGCTTACAGATTAACACGATAAAATAAAACCCTGAAGAGCAACGCACTAAAAAGAGGTAAAAGTTGAAAGCTAAAAAAACTAAAATACGAAAGTGTAAAAACATTGAAAGGTAAAATGTATCCCCGTTAAAAAAAACAGGTTTAAAACCTCAAAAAGGAATTAAAAATGTGTTACACTTGCGTAGCAAATCCAATCTGGGCAATGAACCGCAGAGTTTTGGCCACAGACACTGGGTTGTCACCCAAAATTGAGGCTACTGTCGATCCCAGACCAACTGACTGGCGCGCACGAGCGTGTCTTGGACAATCCAAGAGCACGTGTGGGACGGTGAGGCGAACATCGCATGTCGGACAGACAGGTGCCGGGTCACCACGCAGAAGATGGCCGTGAGTGGCTCGTGTGTGACCTATCCTCAGGCGGGTAAGGATAACTTCAGCCCGCCTGGAATCCCTGTAGGAGGTCAGCCAGGGCTCCACGCTGTCTTTAATTATCCGCAGCTGTGTGCCAGTCAACGCTTCCCAAGACTGCTGCCAAACCGATAGAAGCTGGCGACGGAAGTACCGCTGAGCATCCCTATAGGGTATAGTGTCGGTAGAAGACTGCGGCAGACGACGGCATGCAGACTTAGCTGCCGCGTCCGCAGCTTCATTACCCGGAATGCCCGTATGGCCTGGGATCCATGTAAACACTAACTGGTATCCGCGTGAGAGCAATTGAGATATGAGTGTCTGAATTTTAAAAACGAGTGTAGACGTGCCGAGGAACTGCTGCAGGGTCTCCACTGCACTCAGAGAGTCGGAGCAAATTATAAAACCTCCAGGGACTAAGTTGGAAATAAAAAGTAAGCAGTAAAATATAGCACGCAGCTCGGCCGTATAAACAGAACTGTAGTCCGGGAGGCGGTATTGATGTGGCTCACCGTTATAGACAAAACTACATCCCGTAGCACCACCCAACTGGGAACCATCGGTGAATACCGGAGTGTAAGTCCGGTAACGTCCCAGTAGTTCGGTGAAAAGTTGACAAAACACCAACTGGGGGGTGGCCACCTTGGCGCAGCCTGAAAGCACAAGGTCAAAACGGGCTCGATGAAATTGCCAAGGGGGAGAGCGGGAGAAGGAAAAACGCTCTACAGCAGGCATTCGGAGCTCATGAGTGGCGAGTAGTTCGCGAAATCGAATGCCGCTTGGACGGGATATAGTCGTATTCCGAAGATAACGGTGGGCGAGTTCGGGGCGCAATACAGATCTAAAGGAAGGGTGACCAGGGTGAGCTGCCAACCTGGCCACGTAGGAACTTAATAAAATCGAGCGTCGAATAGACAGTGGAGGTTCCCCGGAATCAACATACAGACACTCAACACGACTAGTACGGAAGGCTCCAATAGCTAGACGGATACCAGAATGGTGGACAGTGTCTAAAAGGCGGAGTTTAGTGGCGGACGCCGCGCCATAGATAAAACTGCCGTAGTCCAGTTTGGACCGCACCAGCGAGCGATAAAGCCTCAACATAACAGTGCGATCGCCACCCCAAGAGGCCCCAGATAAAACCCTGAGTACCCGAAGTGAACGATCGCAGGAAGCCCGAAGCTGACGAATATGGAACTCCCAATTTAGCTTGCTGTCGAGGTGAAGGCCCAGAAACTTAACGTGCGGAACAAACGGCAGACGTGTACCATGCAAATAAAGATCAGGTGGAGGGTGTACACCACGGAGTCGATGGAAGTGGATACATTGCGTTTTCGTAGCGGAGAACTGAAACCCGGTGCGAAGGGCCCAGTCAGCGATGGAGGTTATGTTCAGCTGCAGTTGACGCTCGAGGTGCTCAAGATTATATGATCGGTAATATATCGCGAAGTCGTCAACATACAGTGACATCGGGATTCCGCTACGAACAACTCTGGCAATCCCGTTAATGGCCACGGCGAAAAGCGTTACGCTGAGAATCGAACCCTGGGGTACACCATTCTCCGGGATCTTTTCTTCTGAGAGGGTATGGCCAATGCGTACACGAAAACGGCGAAGTTTTAAAAAGTTAAAAACGAAGGTCGCTAGATGACCGCGTAAACCGTAGTCATGCAGATTACGGAGGATACCATAGCGCCATGTAGTGTCGTAGGCCTTCTGTAGGTCGAAGAAGACCCCCACGACGTGCTGCTTCATGAGAAAGGCATTCTGAACATAAGCCTCCATGCGTGTCAGGTTGTCGACACTGGAGCGATGGCGACGAAAACCGCACTGAACATTGCTCAGCAGGTTATTCGTCTCCAGCCACCACACTAAACGAGTGTTAATCATTCGCTCCAAGGTCTTACAAACGACACTCGTTAAGCAGATAGGGCGGTAGCTGGAGGGAAGTATCCGGTCTTTCCCAGGCCGAGGGACAGGGATGACAATACCCTCGTGCCAGGAAGATGGGAAAACCTGCTGAATCCAGATACGATTGTACATGCCCAACATGAAGGAGAGAGCCTCAGGTGGGAGATGAAGCAGCATTTGTTGAGGTACGTCGAGAAATTCGATGAAAAGTATTTAGAGTCTCATAGCTGCATTAAACGTAAATAACTGTCTCAAACGTCGCATCAACGACGTGTGGCAATAAAGAAGAGCTAATTACCGTTCCAAACTTTAAACACCTAAGAAATCAGAAGAAAATAGAGAGTTGTAATATATATTGGGTAAAACAATATCACCTTTATCACCTACTCTTTTTAGTATTTATATTCACGACCTAGTGAGGAAATGGAAGCAACTAGTGGATGTAGGGTTTAAAATTTCAAAGAACAACTTCTTATATACATTATTGTTTGCCGACTATTTGTTTGTTATTCAAAATAGTGAGTCTGCCCTGAAAAAAATCACATTTGAACTTAATAAAATTTATAAACAATGTAATATGAAATTTTATTTTCTAAAAACAAAGGTAATGACATTAATAGATGATGATGATGATGATTTGTGGGTTTAAGGGCGCTCAACTTCAAGGTCATCAGCGCCCCTATAAAATTCATGGCCAGATATAAACTTGAATCAAAAATAAAATTACTAGTAACAAAGAAAATAAACACATAAACGTAAAAAAACAGTGGCAATAGCCGGATATAAAACAAGGTAATTAATAAATATGTCAAAAGGCATAAACAGAAATCTAAAATTTTAAATCCTCCAATTGATATTAGAATCCGCTAAAAACTCAAAAACTCTATCAACCACTGTTTTGTCGTCCGCTAAGATCTCTGCAAGTCTGACATTAATAGAGAAGGAAACGATTAGATAAAAGCTAGCTTTAAATAACCGTTGTGTGGAAGGAGTGCGTGGGACAATTAATAGAACATTTAGAAACAAAATACGCAAAGAAGCAAAATTATAGTTTTAACGAAGTTATGGCTGTACCTATACTAGCATACGAAAGTGAGAATTGAACATTAACTAAAATGTAACACAGTAAAATGCAGGCTTCCTTTAACCCTGCTGTTCTGTTCGGGTCAATATGACCCGAAATGAATCTAAATTTAGTTTTTAACTTACTAATTTCCAATATATATTTACAAAACTTGGTGACTTTGTCTGGAAATGCAAGAACAACATGTGTTTGAAAGCATTTTAATACACTCCAAACACTTTGTTCGTGAAATGTAAGAGTTACGTATGTAACGTTCGGGTCATTATGACCCGACATAAATATGACTACCCTTATGTCAATACTTACATTGGTATTGAAGTGCTGAACATGTAATAATGTATCATAACAATAATATATCCCATGCTATCAATAATGAGGGGTTACAACAATGGGCTTGATTGTTGTTTTTTCTGGGAAAGAGCAGTTCTCAACAATTGTATGCTATGTTGTTTTTGCTCAGTTTGAATTGTGACACCATGGCAGTTAGACCATTACCTAATGCTGGATTGGAGGAATTAGTAAATACCTCAGCAGATGAAGAATCATCAGTTTCGGAGTTCGAAGATCATGTCAGTACTGAATACGAAAGTGAGTGTTCTAATTGCAGCTACGAGAGTCCACAGACTGTACAAACAAATGGAAAGAACTTTCTTTCTAAAAATGGGAATATAGAATGGCATTTGAATCCACCAGCACAACTTGGCCGCCTCTCAGCTTCGAACATAATCAAGAGTACACCAGGAATTACAAGGTATGCAGTCACCAGAATAAGTGATATAAAAAGTTCATTTGAAACAGTACTTTTTTCAGCACTTCAAAATGAAATAATTGAGATGACAAACATGGAGGGGCAGAGGGTTTATGGTCAACAGTGGACAAATATTGATTATTCTGTTTTTCAAGCATACTTAGGACTGTTATTACTCGCAGGTGTATATCGATCTCATGGGGAATCTACAAAAAGCTTGTGGGATAAGGATACTGGGCGAAACATATTTCGAGCAACTATGTCCCGTGAAACATTCTGTAAGATATCGCATGTCCTGCGATTTGACAAGAAATATACACGAGAAGAAAGACGACGTACTGATAAACTTGCAGCAATTCGTAATATTTGGGAAAAATGGGTAGAAGTGCTTCCTAAACTGTATAATCCAGGAGAAAATGTGACTGTGGACGAGCAGTTAGTAGCATTTAGAGGCCGCTGTCCATTCAAGCAGTATATCCCAAGTAAACCAGCAAAATATGGGATCAAAATATGGACCCTGTGTGACAGCAAATCTTCATATGTATTGAAAGCCCAAATTTATACCGGAAAGGAGAGCGGAGCTGCACCAGAAAAACACCAGGGAATGAGAGTGGTAGCTGATCTCACTGCTGAGCTTCGAGGGCAGAATATCACATGTGACAATTTTTTTACATCATACAATTTGGGGCAACTACTTTTGAAACGGAAATTGACAATGTTGGGAACCATACGGAAGAATAAGCCTGAGCTTCCACAAAACATGACCAACAAGGAGGTACATAGCTCTTCATTTTACTTCACAAATGACACTACTGTGGTCAATTATGTTCCCAAGAGAAATAAAAATGTTATACTTATGAGCACTCTCCACCACGATATGCAAATCAGTGACAGGGCTGATAAGAAACCAAAAATTATTTTGGACTATAATTCAACAAAAGGAGCGGTAGACACTCTTGATCAACTAACAGGTACATATACATGCAAACGCAAAACCAATAGGTGGCCCATGATAGTATTTTACAATATGCTTGAGTGAGTGAGTGAGTGAGTAGGGTTTAAGGGCCCGTCGACAGCTAGGTCATTAGGGCCCCAAGTCAGAAGATAAAAGCAGGGAAAAACTCACCACCACCTAACAATGAATCAAATATTAAAACGGGGAGTCTAAAAGAAAGATAAAAGCTAAAACAGTTCAAATGTAAAAACTGGTCTAAAAGGATAACATAAAAACAGTTAAAACCTCAAAACTGATCTTAAAATGTACACAGATAAAAATGCGAAGGTTAAAAATAAAATCACAAAGTAAAATACAAGTTAAACCTGCTTAATGTAACTGTTTGGTCTTCATCTTTTTCTTTTTAAGTCTTATCTTGACCGACTTAGGACCTGGTCTGTTCAAGTCGCCATCCTCAGATGAGTCTGAAGAGCCCTGTCGGCTTGTTGAGCGAGAGCGGGACTTCTTTGATGATGGACGACTACGCACCCGGTCTTTAGGTCGCGAATGGTGAGCGTTTCCAGGTGAAACGGTGTGGCTTCTGCTTGTGGATGGCTGGTGAGCAGGTGTCTGCACGGCGGAAGATTTAGTTGCCGGTGCAGGTGTATCACGGGACGGTGGAGAGGGAGAGGCGCTCGTTGGTGAGTCAGTCTGCGTGGCAGCATCAGCGACTGGAACGTGCTGAATGGCCACAGTGTGGCCAGGAGTGCGGCGGACTGCTGACGCGAAACCTACGGTTGTCGCAGGTTTCAGCTGTTCAAAGCGGCGACGTGCTTCCAAAAAGGTGAGCCCTTCTTTCACGCGCAACTCCTGTATAGCTTTCTCGTCCATAAATTTAGTACACTGACGCGAGCTTGATGGATGGCTCTCTCCACAATTCACACAAAGAGGATCCCGTGTACATGCCGAGTCTTCATGGGCTGGTGATCCACAACGCTCACAAATAGATGGATTATTACAGGAAGTCTTAGTATGGCCGAACCGTTGGCACCTGAAACAACGCATTGGGTTTGGCACATACTGGCGTACAGCGGCACGTTCATATCCACAAAAGATGTACTCAGGTAATTTCGTGCCTTTGAATGTTAGAAATACTGTACGCAAAGCTAACTCCTTGCCATCCTGTTTTCGTGTAAGGCGATAGGCCTGACATACACGCTGGTCAGAGAGAGAGGTGACAATCTCCTCATTCGACAGGTTGTCTAGACTTGAGGTGGTGACAACTCCCCTACAGGTATTAAGCGTTTTGTGTGGGGCTACCCGAATTGGGTAGGATCCCAACAACTTCGCCTTCGAGAGTTTCTCTGATTGCTCTGCCGTTTTGGTCTCGATTAACAGCGTACCGTCACGTAGTCTTGTCGCGTTCTGCACCGGGCCACATATTCTATCTACCTCACGTTTAATATAAAAAGGGCTAATATCCATAATCGTCTTCCCTTCACAAGCCAATGTCACAACAAGAAAAGAGTCAAAATGAGAGGGTTTGCGCGGATGCATATTGAAATTGGACCCCCATCCGGAACCGTCGGCGTCAGCCTGCCATCCGGGGGTCAAAGAAAACAAAGACACCAAAATCTCCACGGTCTGTGCCGCCATAGAGACCCCTCCATGACTGATCTCAAAGCGTACTTCAGAGGGGCTACCCTCCGATCTCCACTGCTTGTCCGCATGGGTAAACCGTTCACCACGTGACACCCCGGTTTTATGCCCCCACCACAGGAATAACCGCCTGTGGCTCCCCGCTTTAGCACACGCTGCCTCAACGGAGTCAGCGTGGATTCAGGGGACTTCGGGTTGATTACACCGGGGCTCCGTCAGCGGTAACACGTCCGACCGCTGATACTAACCCGACGGCACGCGGCCGTCGGGAGATTAACACCGGCCGTGCCCTCAAGGAGCTACGTGGGTGTACTTGACGTGTGGACGGGCTCCGCACCTAAGGCTACACAAGGGGGCAGTGTGAAGGGTCCGCCTAACCTTCGCGCCTGAGACCTCCAAAGAGCACACAAGTCGGGGGCCGCGCCGAAAACCGTGGGACAGGACCACGGAGATAGGAAAGATCCCTGCTGGTGAGACAGGAGTTATAAAACTAGGGCCTTACTAACTAATAATCGGAATAAACCTAGAAGAGGAAGAGGATGATATAAAAGCAACGTAAATCGCTGCACGTGGCACAGTTAATGTATATGGAGGGGGTGAAATGATGGTGCGCAGCTCGGGGCCCCGGGCGCGCCAAACCCGGACCTACCGTGGTAGGTTCCCCTGGGGGAGTTTGATTTCGGAGTCCTCTTCTCCTAGATGAGTTGTTGACCAAGACTAACGAGCCTCATCTACCCGTTGGAATGTTCTTAGCTTCCCCTCACCTCTTGCCTACCAGTGGTCAAACAGACACACTTAGTAGGCCGTCTGGATCAGGTACTGAGCCCCTCCGCCACGGCAAGGCGACACTCCTTCGGAGGGGACAATATGCTTGATGTTTCTGCTTATAATGCATATATACTGTGGACTTCAGCTGACCCTAATTGGAATGCAAGGAAGTTGACCAGAAGAAGAATATTTTTGGAAGAACTTGGAAAATCACTGGTAAAACAGCACATTCAATCAAGAACAAGTTTCCCAAGAACAGAAGATTCTTTGAGAATGGTCAGGCGCATCCAAAATCCTGAAGACATGGTTAGCGTATCAAAATCAGTAACAACAAAAATTGTGAAACGTGCTCGTTGCAAGTTCTGTCCATCAAGCAATGATAATAAAACAAACATGTTGTGTGGAAAATGTAATAAACATATCTGTAAAACACATACAACATATTTGTGCCCAAACTGTCGTAAGTAAGAAGAAAAACAGGTAAAGGAAGATAAAAAGATCTGTATTGGTTTCAAAGTAATGCACTGAAAACTGAATGTTGTTTCAAAGTTGTATTAGGTACTGTTTTATTAGAGATGTTCTTTAATTGGTCTTTAATAAAGTATTGTGCGTAATTATTATTATCATTATCATCATCATCATCATCATCAATATTATTGTTATTATTATTATTATTATTATTAATCTACAAAGCACAGGAAGAGAAAAGCAATGTCAATTGTTACCAGCTGTACAAAAGTGCATGTATTTGAAGTTTTCTACAGCATTTTGACACGTCGGGTCATAGTGACCCGAACAGTACATTTGTCAAGTAATATTGAACAGAACAGCAGGGTTAAGAAGTGTGAAAGGATGTACGAAAAGAGATCCACTAACAAATAAAAGTATAAGAGTTAATATACATGAAGGGTTAAAATATTTGAAACCAAAGTGGAAAGGACATGTTGAAAGAATGCAACATATCAGACTTACTAAACAAATAATGCAATATTATCCTAAAGGAAGGAGATAGGTGGCAGACCCAGGAAACGATGGCAGGAGGTCTTTGAGGCTGTAACAGGCACATGATTTCCTATGGCATAAAGTGAAGAAGGGAAAAACAACTCGTACACACGACTGCAAAACAAAGTCCAGAAATTAAAAGGCGTCAGAAATCACCACGAACCCCTTCAAGTTACAACAAATACTGTTACATGTGCTAATGGGCTATGATGAGCTAACCAAAAAGTCATATTAAATTGTGGATGATAGGAATGTAAAACAAATACAATTCAATAAATTCTAAATACCTGTTTTACCATTTATGTCACCTTTAACATCTAAGGACATATCGGTGGGTTTAGAACCTTGGAAAAATTATTGCTGAATAGCAATTATGTTTACTGGTTTTACAATGGTTTCAATCTTTGGATTTGTAATACTTTGGGTTATTGCATTAAATTCACACTTCCGTTTATACCTCCAGGCTCTAGGGAAACTGTGGAATGATCCTGACTAAAGAAACATCCCCATCCTCTAAATTTGATGGTTAACTTGGTTAACCAGAACACACAGGCAGTCTTTATCTTGTTTGAATAAGATAGGTTCATAATACAACCTAATATATTGCATTTCCAGCATAGATGATACGCTCATGCAGTTTTGAGAACTAGAAACAACCCGTTAGTTTCTCTAATATAAGAACAATAACAAAAACTTCAAAACACAAAGTTGCACTAAGGTTTTGCATAATCTGCTTAACGATCTATACATAAGGTTTGCAAGCAGTTTAAGGTTAGAATGCACATTGAATATTGTATGCTACTCACCCTGTGGAATACATTCAGCATAATCAGGTTAATTTGCCAAAATAACCACTAATTTATATATTAATGCTTAGATATCACAGTTTACACCATTAATCCATGTCATTAACACTTCCACGTTAAAAACAAACTCCTGTCCACAGAAGTATTAGCGACAGAAGCTCAGTGAGTATACTTTTGTTTTGAACCAAAGACCAAGCTCAGTGAGTATTCTTTTGTTTTAAACCAACGACCAAGCTCAGTGAGTATTCTTTTGTTTTGAACAAAAGACCAAGCTCGGTGAGTATTCTTTTGTTCTGAACCAAAGACCAAAGAATAAGTATGGGCTTGGCTTCCTAATCTATATACATAGATAATGTTTACGGACTACTATATTATTCCATCGAACGCTATGAAAATTGACAAATTTAAATTTTTTTTTTCATAGAGAAGGTATTTATGCTATCCATTTTACTATGAAGCGTATTACATTTACACGGTTTTCTATACTCCCTTATATTTTAGTTAATACATACACATGTCCTTTATTCGCCCTTCAGTACACAGTCCATACAATATTGTGTGCTTGAAATATAAATGCAACGTATTACATTTACACTGTTTTTTCTACTCGCTTCTTTTTACGAACACACTTCCATCTCTACACGCCCTTCAATATGTAATTTTCTATATGATTGAAATACAAATGCAACGTATTACATTCACACGATTTTCTCTACTCACTTTTCCTTTACTAGAGTCACCGTCAAGAAAGAAGACGGTTCCGTAGTAGACAAATGTCCAATGACGTCACATTCACCTGTTTTCTAACCAACCAGAAACTCTGTTTCAGAGCGCGTGTGTGAGAATATTTGTAGTTTTACAGTGCAATTGAGTAATTCCGAGCAATAAGTCAACTCCGTAATATGAAAGTCAGTTCATTAACAGTTCCGAAGATGGCAGAAGACAAAAAAAGTTATGTTATTTACAGTCAAGCGAGGAAAATAGTGTATAGCGTGTGCAAATACTTGCTGAACAAGATGGAACTAGCGGGCAGTAATGTTGCCGATCACTAACAATGTAGTGTCTTGTTTCAATTCGCGCCAACTGCCACATGCTTGAGAATTACCACATTCGCCCCTCACTCTTTTGCCTCACAAGAAACATCGAAACAGAGCACTTCCACATTCAGAAAGTCAGTCTGAGTGGCTCAGTTGGTTAGATGCTGGGCTACTGATCCCAAGGTCGTAGGATCAGTAGTTGGATTCAAATTCAGTCCAAACCGATGGATTTTTTAAGTGTGCTTATATCAGTAGATTTACTGGCATGTGAAACAACTCCTGCGGGACGAAATACTGGCACACCGGCGACACTGATGTGATCCTGACACCTGACAGCGTCGTTAAACAACAAAATAACAACTTTAACATATTCACATGTTCTCCACATACTCTTCAACATAACCCCCCACCCCACCCCAGGGGTCTTCCAGGTAGGTTCGAGCGTCGTTAAACAACAAAATAACAACTTTAACATATTCACATGTTCTCCACATACTCTTCAACATAACCCCCCACCCCACCCCAGGGGTCTTCCAGGTAGGTTCGAGCGTCGTTAAACAACAAAATAACAACTTTAACATATTCACATGTTCTCCACATACTCTTCAACATAACCCCCCCACCCCACCCCAGGGGTCTTCTAGGTAGGTTCGTGCTTGGCACACCTGGGGTCCCGAGCCATACTCTCGATTGGGTTCCTATAAGGGGTGAGAGAGCATCTGCTAAACCCCCATTCAACTTTGGTCCGCTTTTGCGTCTCACCTCCCACCTGATAACCCCCTGAACACAGTCTGATGGATAACCTACTTGCTGGTTGTAGGAGGATGGGGTGACGCAAGGGCTGGCTGGGTAACCGCGTGATTCCCAGCCTCTGGTTATCATGTAGGGTCGGTGTTCGTATCCGCTGATAAAGGTCAGTCCTGGGGAGGGGCCATTGCATGAGCTGATGCACTCCTGAAGGCGATTGGGTCCCTCTGTCTATACATTGGGAGGTTTGACTCCAGGGTGAGCAAGGTCCAGGCCAGAACTCTCACCAAAGTGGGGTGGCGCCCAGGTTGTGAGCATGCCATTGGAGACACTTATAATGGTGGAGGGATAAAACGCCATGACACATGGCAAAAAACAAAACTAAAGCTGGTGAAAAGGAAGTAGTCGAGTGTTGTGGTTGAAGTCAAGTCAGTTTGAGTTGAAGTCAAACTTTTAACAAGTGAGAGGAAATAACTACGAGATACTACTTCCAGATAATACAACAGAAATAATTGCTGTAATTATAAAAAATATGGAATTTCCAGAGGGAGATGGAAGCAAAATAACCAAATACTAGGGCTCCCCGATTGAGCTCGGAGGATGTATGGGCCGATAAGTAGGGAAGAAAGAAATGGAAGAAAAGAGATGGAAACCGCCTAGGTCCCATACACGACTGACTCCCAATATCAAAATTGAGGTTACTGTAGATCCCAGACCAACTGCCTGGCGTGCACGAGCGTGTCTTGGACAATCCAGGAGCAAGTGTGCGACGGTGAGGCGAACATCGCATGTCGGACAGACAGGTGCCGGGTCACCATGCAGAAGATGGCCGTGAGTGGCTCGTGTGTGACCTATCCTCAGGCGGGTAAGGATAACTTCAGCCCGCCTGGAATCCCTGTAGGAGGTTAGCCAGGGCTCCACGCTGTCTTTAATTATCCGCAGCTGTGTGCCAGTCAACGCTTCCCAAGACTGCTGCCAAACCACAAGGAAATGAGCAATAAGAATTTGTACAAATGCTTATCTCAACTAACACAAAGAAGATATAGGAATAAGAGTTTGTAAGGATGGTCAGTACAAGAGTAGAGAAGGTAATGTGACTGCAACACAAGATTTTGCAGTTATGCGCGCGCACCCACACCCACCCACTCACACACACACACACGAGCCTTTTTTCTAAAAATGCTTTTTTAGATTCAGGTGAAGTCTCGTCATTGAATTTTTGGATCCAATGCAATACTTCCCCTACTTACTATATGTAATAGAGAAAGTAAAAATCTAAGTTTCGACCCTTTAAATTGCCATGTCCCCTTTAATTGAATATGTGATATGAAGAATAAAACACAGATATTAAGAGAACAATTTCATTATTATACAGACACTTTTTCAGGGTTCCCAAAGTTCTGAATAATATATGAGATAAAATACATGCATTGGAGAAGCTGCTAACGCAATATCGTTCGTGCTGTATTCGCAGAATTCAAACATGGATCAATGTCAAGCGCAAAAGGACTCGAGGGACTTCAATATGACGTCCGCAGAATATTTTCGCTATTGGATTTGCAGAATTGAAAGGATTTGTCCTTTCTGCTTTTGATGCAAAAACAAGAAGGGTATTCCCAATACTTAAAGAAGAAAACAGAAAAGAAAGAACATGCATGACTTGCCACAATTTAAACCCAAGATGAATGTATCAGGCTGATAAAAATTGCGCAGTCGATAAGACTAAAAATTACATCCACAGAAGGAATAGATTCCTGGGATGGAACCGAAATCTAAGTTTAACATTTTGTAGGCTTTAGCAATTAGCAGCATTATTAATTAAGCAATATGAAGGAAAATATATAAAAATTAACAGCTAGTGTACCAGTAGTACTAAATAACATAAATGTGGGTCTAAAATCACACTTGTAAAGGTTAAAGGTCAGATAAAGGCTCATAAATTTTGAAATCATTTTAATCAACATAGGTGAAATAATCACAGATAAATGAGTGAGTGAGTGTGTTGGGTTTAAGGCCCCGTCGACAACTTGGTCATTAGGGCCCCGAGTCCAGAAGTAAAATTACGTATGGTCAAGTGTTAAAACATCACCCATTAAAAACTAAAAATCTAAGGTTAAAATAGATAAAAACAGCTAAACAACTATTAAAACGTTTCATTTAAAATGCTAAAAACAGAAACTTAAAATTGCTACAAAGTAAAAAACACTAAAACGATAAAAAAAAAAAAAACAAAAATACGGCAATCTGAAAGGTTACACTTGCTTCATAAAATCAATTGTGGAACAAAACCGCAGCACTGTATTTACAGATACTGGGTCGTTGCCTAAAACTGACGACAGTGTAAGGCCCAGACCAACGGACTGGCGCTCACGAGCGTATCGCGGACAATCAAGAAGGACATGTGCGACGGAGATTGGAATATTACACGTCGTACAGACAGGCTCCGGATCACCACGCAAAAGGTGCCCATGCGTGGCTCGGGTATGGTCTATCCTCAGGCGGGTTAAAACCACTTCCTCCCGCCTGGAAATCCTGCAGCTGGTATGCCAGGGTTGTACCGTGTCCTTGATTGTCCGTAACTGAGAGCCAGATAACGCTTCCCAAAATTCCTGCCAGAGAGCAAATAGATGGCGACGGCAATATTTCTGCACGTCTATGCAGGGGAGCGTACGGGTGGAATACTCCGGAAGGCGACATGCAGACTTTGCAGCCGCATACGCCGCCTCGTTGCCCGGAAAATTGGATTGGATTTGGTTTAAGGGCGCTCAACTTCTAGGTCATCAGCGCCCTTAAAAGATTCATGGCAATAGCCAGACATAAATTTCATTCAAAAAATAAAAATACTAGCAACAAGAAAAGTTTACAAAGGTAAAAATCAGTGGCAATAGCCAGATATGAAACAAGGTGATAAATATGTCCAAAAGCAGAAACAGATAATTAAAAAATTTAAATCCTCAAATTTATATTGCACTCCGCTAAAAAATTAAAAACTCTATCAACCGCTGTTTTGTCGTCCGCTAGGACCTCTGCAAGTCTGGCAGGCAGCTGCAGAGAATCCCGGAGGTGCGCTAAAGAGCAACACTCTAGCAGCACGTGGCGAACCGACAAACCGTTGTCACACAGCGGACATAGAGGCGCAGGGTCCCTTTTAAATAGGTAACCGTGCGAAAAATTGCAGTGCCCTATTCTTAATCGAGCCAAACTAACCTCGCGACGAGATGTGCGACAGGAAGTTACCCAGTTTATTGGAAGTTCTTTCACTTCTCTAAGCTTATTACCGCGGAGAGCTGACCACTCGTCGTGCCAGGACGACAGCACCGCTCTCCGCACTTCAAGCCTAAAGTCTTCCGAAGTAACACGTGAGATGGTAATACTGGGTTCTGTAGTTGCCGTCTTTGCTGCTAAATCTGCCATTTCATTCCCCGGCAAACCTACGTGACCAGGAATCCATGCACACACCACGTCAACACCAGAAGCGTGTAAAACATGGAGGGCATCCTGGATACGTTGTACAATAGGGTGGGGGTTGTACAACTGACAAAGGCTCTGCAGTGCACTAAGCGAATCGCTCAAAATCAAGCAGTCACCTAATTTACGACGGCGAACATACAAAACGGCTCGATAAGTTGCATAAAGCTCTGCAGTAAAAATGGAAGTGCTATTTGGAAAACCGAATGTATATGCTTCGGTTCCATAAACATAAGCACATCCAACACCGTTGGTGCTCTTTGATCCATCGGTGTAAATATATCGACGGTCAGTGTAGCTTGACAAAAATTCTAAGAAACACGTGCGGATACTTGAAATAGGCATCGTGGACTTCTGGTGTACGGTCATCCCAAGATCTACATGGGGCGTACCAGATAGCCAAGGGGGGTTAAGTCTCTCGCCCTTGGCGAACATCATAGGCAGTTCCACTCCAAGCTTCACTAGGAGCTCTTGGAAACGGAACCCCCCAGGCTTAGGACTAAGGGTGCTATTCCTATATCGTTCTCTTAGCGTGGTGGTGAAAAAAGAAGCGAACGTTGGGTGCTTAGGCATACATCTAAGCGCACAACCATAATTTGCCAAGAGAATCTCACGCCGATATTGCAGAGGAGGTTCTGCGGACTCGGCGTAAAGGCTCACCACTGGGCTTGTTGGAAAAGCTCCTGTTGCAATGCGGATGCCCCTATTATGGACCACGTCTAATCTTCTCAGCACAGATGGTCGTGCTGACGAATAAACAATACACCCATAGTCTAGCTTGGATCGGACCAATGCGCGATATATTCGCAACAAAATTGTCCGATCCGCTCCCCACGATTTGCCATTCAGTACTCGCATAATATTTAGGGAACGGTCACATCTCGCTCTTAGCTGTGCAATATGCGACGACCAACTAAGCTTCCTGTCCAAGATCAAACCCAGGAAGCGCGTCTCTTCTGCGAAGGGAAGTACATCTGGACCGAAACGGAGCGAAGGTGGTAATCGTCTCCTACGTCGCCAGAAATTAACGCAGATTGACTTCTCAGTTGAGAAACGGAAGCCGTTTTTCACGCTCCATTCTCTAAGGTTGTCCAAACATTGCTGCAGGCGCCGTTGTAAGAACGCCGTGCGCTGAGAAGTGCAATAGACAGCGAAGTCGTCTACGAATAGGCATGACGAAACTCCAGGTGGAACACATTTCCAGATGGAGTTAATTGCTATAGCAAAGAGCGTGACACTTAGCACCGAACCCTGAGGTACTCCCTCCTCCTGAACAAAAGAATTAGAAAAAACCGAGCCGACCCTTACTCGGAAAAAGCGGTCCTTCATAAACTCCTGAATGAAAAGTGGTAGGCGTCCACGTATGTTCCAGGCATACAGGGAACGTAGAATCCCTGCTCGCCAGCACGTATCATAAGCCTTCTCAAGATCGAAAAATATGCCAACGGTTTGACAGTTCTTCATAAAGCCGTCCATTATCTGTGTCGATATTGACACAAGATGGTCAACAGTTGAACGGCGTCGTCGAAAACCACACTGGATGTTAGTCAGTAGGTTACGACTTTCTAACCACCATACCAATCGTCCATTGATCATGCGTTCCATCACCTTGCAAACGCAACTGGTGAGGGAAATAGGACGATAGCTGGAGGGAAGTAGTAGTAGTAGTAGGGCTTTAGGGCGCTCAACTGCTGTGGTCATTAGCGCCCAAGCAACACTAGAATCAGAAAAAGTTAAAAAAGGCAAACAGGTAAAACACTAAAACAATAAAGCATTAAAACCGTCACCAATACGGTGTCAGCAACAGCACAGTCGAGCGAAAGCGCTGGATCACAGTAATGGATAATATAGCTCTCGCAGGTGTCAAACGTAAAAAATAAAAGCTCAATACGCTGGTCAGACACGTGCACACAGTCCGCTTAAACGAATAAAAAGTAACACACGCTCTACTGCACCTGTATTGTCTGCCAGCACCTCAGCCAGGTTTGCTGGCAGGCCCAGTGAGTCACGGAGCTGACGTAAATGCTGACACTGAACTAAAACGTGCCGCACCGACAGAGGCTCATTACAATGAGCACAGAGCGGTGCGGCGTCAGAAGATAAAAGATGACCATGACTAAAATTGCAGTGCCCGATACGCATTCTGGCTAAAATTACCTCCTCGCGGCGGGAGGCGCGCGAGGAAGTCTTCCAGGCAACAGGGAGGGCCTTCACCTCCCGTAGCTTGTTCCCCTGAAGGCCATGCCAGTCATCACTCCACCGATAAAAGACGTCATGTCGTAAAAATGCGTTAAAATCAACAGAGGGAACAGAAGAGCTAAAAAGCCTGGGGGCTAAAACTGCTGCCTTAGCGGCAGCATCGGCAGCCTCGTTTCCTTGCAGGCCTACGTGTCCAGGTACCCACACGAAGTAGACGCAAGTGCCAGCACTGGCGAGGGTGTGAATGCAATCCTGGATACGCTGTACCAGGGGGTGGTAATGGTACAGGATCCGTAGGCTCTGAAGGGCACTCAAGGAATCCGAGCAAATTATCCATTTCCGCAAGGCTTGCCAACGTATAAATAAAAGTGCTTGGTAAATACTAAAAAGCTCTGCGGTAAAAATCGAGCACTGCGCTAAAAGACGAAAGCTAAAACTCTGATGATCATAAATAAAGGCACACCCGACTCCGTGCTCGTCCTTCGAACCATCGGTGTATATAAAACTACCCGGGCCTATCTGCGCTTGAAGATCTAAAAAGGCCAAACGAAGGACTGAACCTGGCGTCAACGACTTCCGTATGGACAACAAACTAAGATTAACCTGGATCTCGGAGCGGAGCCATGGGGCAAATCGTGTTTCTCCTCTGGGAAGTGTCGTTGGAAAATCGACGTCACGCAGCCGAAGCAGAGAACGAAACCGAACGCCAGGAGGGAGCAAGGCCAGGGAATGCGTTGAGTATAGACGGTCCAGGGAATCGTTAAAAAACGAACGAAATGTTGGATGTTCCGGCAAGCTGGAAAGGCCGCAGGCGTAGCTGCAAAGAAGAACGTCCCGCCGATAAGAAAGCGGAGGTTCAGCAGCTTCCGCACACAGGCTGATAACTGGGCTCGTTGGAAAAGCGCCAATACTCAAGCGGAGACCACGGTGATGTGTAGGATCAAGACGTTTCAAAATCGACGGGCGAGCCGACGAATACACAATACAACCGTAGTCCAGTTTAGATCGGACCAAAGAGCGATACAACCTTAAAAGTACAGTCCGATCAGCTCCCCAGGATGTGCCACTTAAAACGCGTAAAACACTAAGAGAACGGTCACATCTGGCCTTCAAATAGGGTATATGAGAGGCCCAGCTAAGCTTCCTGTCAAACACCAATCCCAAAAATTTCGCCTCGTCTGCGAAAGGGAGAACATCTGGGCCTAGGTGAAGGGAAGGGGAAAGAAACGCCTTCCGGCGCCAGAAGTTCACACAGACGGTTTTCTCGGCGGAGAACTTGAAACCGTTTTCCAGACTCCAAATGAACAGGCGGTCAAGGCAGAGTTGGAGGCGCCGTTCTAAGAGATGAGTATGCCGAGAACTGCAGTAAATAGCGAAATCATCCACAAAAAGGGAGGATGAAACACCAGCGGGAACGCACTCCACAATGGGATTGATGGCCACAGCGAATAAGGTGACGCTGAGTACCGAGCCCTGCGGTACTCCGTTCTCTTGAATAAAAGCACGAGATAAAATAGAACCAATCCGCACTCGAAAGACTCGATCCCTCATAAATTCTCGGATAAAGAGGGGCAGGCGACCCCGAAAGCCCCATTTATGGAGGGTACGAAGAATACCGTACCGCCAGCAAGTGTCATACGCCTTCTCAAGATCAAAAAACACAGAGACCGTTTGACTTTTCCTCAGAAAGGCATCCATGATGTGCGTCGAAAGCGAGACTAAGTGGTCGACCGTTGAACGGAAGCGACGAAAACCGCACTGAACGTTGGCTAGCAGATGATTAGATTCGAGCCACCACGTCAGTCGCCCGTTAATCATGCGCTCCATCACCTTGCAAATGACACTGGTGAGAGAGATCGGGCGATAACTGGAAGGGAGATGACGATCCTTCCCAGGTTTTAAAATTGGAACGATGGTGGCCTCACGCCAAGTGGATGGAAAAGTACTGGTACGCCAGATGCGGTTATACACCTCCAAGAGAAAGAGTTTACCAGCGGAAGAAAGGTGCTGTAACATTAAAACATGAACACCATCCGGTCCTGGAGTCGACGGTTTGGAAGAAACGAGGGCCCGCTCCAGCTCCGTCATGGTAAAAACGGCGTTGTAACACTCGCGGTTAGAAGAGGGAAACAGAATTTCGTGCGACTCAGCCCGGGTCTTGAGGGTTAAAAATCTTGGATGAAAATTCGAAGAACTGGAAACGCCAGCAAAAGCATTGCCCAGAGTGTCAGCAACAGCTCTAGGGCAAGCGATGGTGTCATTATTAATCCGCAGCCCAGGTACTGTGGAAGCTGGTATTTTGCCAGCCACGCGGCGGAGCTTGTCCCAAACAACAGATGAAGGGGTGTGGCAATTGAAGGATTCCACAAACCGGAGCCAGGATGTCCTTTTACTGGCCTGTATGATACGACGGGCTCTAGCGCGCTGTTGTTTGAAGGTGACCAGATTCTCTAGAGTGGGATGGCGCCGGAAAACTCGAAGTGCAGCCCTGCGTCCACGGATTGCGGCCCGGCATTCGTCGGTCCACCAAGGAACCGGTAGTCGTCGCGGTTGAGAAGACGACCGAGGGATTGCACGCGAAGCAGCGGAGATAATAACGGATGTAAGGTATTCCACCATCTGGTCAACATCATTGAACAGGTGGTCTTCGAAAACAGCGCAGCGACAATAAAGAGGCCAGTTTGCTTTGTTTAATTGCCAGGGGGGTACACGTGACGGTGGAGAGTAGTGCGATAACAGGCTAATGACACAGGGAAAATGATCGCTCGAGAAGGTGTCAGAGACAACGTTCCACTGAAAACGATGTGCAAGCTGTGCTGAGCAGACAGATAAATCCAGGTGGGAAAGGGTGCCAGAAGAATCAGACACAAAAGTGGCTTCACCAGTGTTAAGGAGAGAGAGGCAATTCTGGGTGAAAAAATCAGCTAGGTAGGTTCCCCTTAGGCATGCCCTAGGTGAGCCCCAAAGAGGATGGTGGGCATTAAAATCTCCCAACAGAAGATAGGGCGCTGGGAGCTGGACAACCAGAGCTGCTAGGTCCGCAACCGCGAAGGGAGAACCAGGTGGAAGATACAAGGAACACAGAGTGAAACTAAAGCCGGGTAAACTGAGGGTGATAGCTACAGCTTGCAAGGTAGTGGTAAGCGTGATAGGTTGGTAAAAAACGTGGTCTCGAATCAAAAGCATTACACCACCATGTGCAGGAGAACCAGGTTCCGGTGCAAGGTCGAAGCGCACCGGAATAAAGCCAGGAAAGGTAAAAGGGTCCTCTGGGCGAAGTTTGGTCTCCTGTAAGCACAAGACAGTAGGAGAGAGCGATTTGGTTAAAATCTGTAATTCGGCTCTATGTGTGCGTACGCCACGTGTATTCCACTGAACGAGGGACATCCGGAGGGAAAGGGAGTGAGCTGTTTAAAATCACTTGGGCTGCGTCTGGCGCTTCAACTTGGCCTTCAGCTGGAGTGTGGGACCAGGGCTTGTAGGAGGTGGAGGCTCCTCCTCCATTGGTTCTTCCGAAGGAAGAAGCTCAGCTGCGCCGGAGGCGGAAGACAGTGCTGCAAAACGATTGCCCATACTCAAGGGAGGAGAGTGACCCTTGGCTCGACTGCGCCCCCGGGAATCCTGGGAGAGGGATCTCCGAGGAGGCGAAGGAGAACTAGCTTTTACAGTACATTGGTCATTGCCTGGGGTTTTAGGATCTTTCAAAAAGTCGGTGCGCTTTGGCTGCGTTTTAAATTTACGAGGTTCAGTACCAACAGATATTGTTTTGGAAGCGGCGGAACCAGAAGTCGATGCTGTAATAGTAGGAGAAGCGACTGCAGTTAGAGGTACAGGAGTAGTTTGTGTACTCATGTCCCGCTTTTGGACCTGGGTTTGCACCACTGAGCTAAATGTGCCAAATCTCAGGATAGAAGGCTGGCGAGCTAGATGGCGTTTGCGGGCTTCATTGAAAGACAAGCGTTCTTTCACCCGCAGCTCTTGGATGGCCTTCTCGTCCAGAAAGCGTGGGCAATCGCGGGAAGTCGCTGGATGGGGACCCCTACAATTTACACAGAAAACCGATAAACAAGCTCCGTCGTGGGCATCCTTTCCACACATTGCGCAAACAGCCGTTTCAAGTTTGCAAGATGCCCTAGTGTGACCAAAGCGTTGGCACTGAAAACAACGCATTGGGCGTGGTATATATGGCCGAATATTTATAACTTCGTACCCCGCCTTAAGTTTCGATGGGAGATCAAGCCGATCGAACGTAAGGAACAGAGTACGGGTAGGCACCTGCGCACCATCGCGTTTGGCTTTGACGCGATAAACCTCAGTAACACCTTGGTCCGACAGATAACCCAAAATTTCTTCTTCCGACATATCATCCAAAAGAGAGGTTGTGATGACTCCCTTGGATGAGTTCAAGCTACGGTGCTTCTCGACACGGATAGGATATCCGTGGAGTAGTTTGGCCTTTAGCAATCTGTCGAACTGGGTGGCTGTAAAAGTCTCAATCAATAGTGAGCCATTTCTAAGACGGGTGCAAGACTTCACAGGACCGGCGATCTTATCTAGGCCCGCCTGAATTATAAAGGGATTCACTTTCAGAAAACTCTGTGACTCTTCCGTTCTAGTAACCACTAGGTACCGAGCTGCTGACACTGCGGTGACCTCTTTTCCATCGTTCACTTGTCGTCGTCTTTTCGGAGTGTTGGTAGCCATAAAAGCATAAAAATAATTTCATCCCCCAGTGCTCCCCACCCACCACGGAGCCCAACACGGGGTCATCCCACTGGGATGACAGGGCTACACAGGGGATATAGCGGGCTCGCCGTCCCACTCACCCTGGAGTTCAGTGCAATACCTAGTCCTGGCCGATTGACTAGGGGTGGGTTAGTCCCTAGCCTCCCGTTTAGATGAAGCAGTAACCAAAGCAGTGTATTGGAAATGCGCACCCTCCCCGAATTCAGAAAGTAACTGGACCGAGCTCAGATACGCATCCCTCAACCACCAGGATAAACCTTTCCACCGACACGGGTCTCCACGCACGGCCTACACGTGGGTGGGCGATTTGACTGACTCCCTCACCACTAAGAGGAACCCACATCGAGGGAGTCAGTTGGCTCGGGGCCCCGGGTGCGCCAAACCCGGACCTACCGTAGTAGGTCCCCCTGGGGGGCTGGAGGGAAGATGACGGTCCTTCCCAGCCTTCAAGATGGGAATAACGGTGGCCTCTCGCCAATTTTCTGGGAGTATACTGTCAACCCAAACACGATTATAGGCCTCGAGCAGGAATGCCTTACCTTCAGGAGAGAGCTGTTGTAACATTTGTACATGAATACCGTCCGGTCCTGGTGCTGAACATCGCGAAGATTTCAGGGAATGATCCAGCTCCGCCATGGTGAAAAGGCGATTGTAATCTTCTACGTTTCTAGAACGAAACGTGAAGCCTTGAGATTCCACCTGAGTTTTAAATGGAAGGAACTCAGGGGAGTAGTTTTCCGAGCTAGACACTTGTGCGAAAGCACTGCCAAACGTATTGGCCACTTCAAATGAATCAACAACAGCTCCTGTGGCTGTTTTTAGTCCCGCTATTCGTATTTGGGTCGTTTTAGCTGCAACACGCCTTAATCTATCCCACACAACCGAGGAAGGTGTGTGTCGGTTAAATGAAGCTACAAATTTGCTCCATGATGACTTTTTGCTATCCTTAATGACTTGTCTGGACCTGGCGCGCATTTTCTTGTATTCGATTAGGTTTTCCAAAGTAGGGTGACGTTGGAAAACCCTAAGTGCACGCCTTCGAGCACGAATGGCATTCCGACATTCTTCCGTCCACCAGGGGACGGGAAATCGACGGGGGTGTGTAGTCGACCGCGGAATCGATTGTTCAGCAGCAGAGAGAATCGTCTCCGTGAGATGCTGAGCCAAATTATTCACTGAGTCGTGCTCGTTGTACGTAAAGACAGCCAACTGGGTGTAAAGGTTCCAGTTGGCATGGTCCAAACGCCATCTGGGCATACGTGTGGAATATGTATGTTGCGTCAAGAGACTAATAAGACATGGGAAGTGGTCACTAGAGTGTAAATCAGAGATGACATTCCATTGTAAGGAGACTGCCAACTGAGGTGAACAAACTGCAAGGTCAAGATGCGAGAAACTATTGTGAGAGTCAGAAATGAATGTAGGCTCTCCAGTGTTGAGGAGAGCTAGGTGGTGACTCGCCAAGAAATCGGAAATGAGTGTACCTCTCGCACAAGCGCGACTTGAACCCCAAAGTGGATGGTGCACATTAAAGTCTCCCACCAACAGAAACGGTGTTGGCAACTGGGAAACTAGATCTTCTAAATCAATGTGCGAGAAGTTATGGGACGGAGGCAAATAAAGATTGCGGATGGTGAAATGTATGTTTGGCAGTTTAATCCATACAGCAACTGATTGTATATCAGAGTGCAATGGTAGAGTTTGCATATACACGTCATCTCTAACAAGCATCATAGCGCCGCCATGTGCCGGAACACCCTCTTCTGGTGCAACATCACACCGTATTGGGGTGTATCGCCTTAGATGGAAAGCGTCATGAGGACGTAGCTTAGTCTCTTGCAAACATGCGACCAGAGGTTCATTTTCTTTGAGCAAAAGCTCATTGAACTTCAGCAATCAGTAGGCACACTGCATATGTAGATGATGTTGCCATCATCATTACTGGTAATTCTAGGACAGTATTGGAACGTCGTGCCACAGATGTCCTGGATTTCTTTCACCGTGAATGTATGAAGCACAAGTTGACAATCTCTCCGATAAAGACTAAATATAATCTTTTGAAAGGGAAGCTAAAACGAGATCCAGCGATATCCCTTAATGGGATAAGAACACAAAGGGGTAACTATACTAGACATCTGGTTATCTTGGAAGAGGGCCTGTTGTTTAGGCAGCATATAACTGAAACAGCATAAAAGGCACTTACCATAATGGGAAAACTTGGGCGTCTAGAACGCAACTTTGGGACGATCCCTTACGGAGCTATTCGCTTGTATAATAATGTACTCCTGACTTCTGTGATGGGCCAGGCTGCAAGTGCTTGGGCACATAGACTATATTTAATCACTGCCACACGAGAAGTGCGCAGCCTTCAACGAAACATACTGATTTGCTTGAGTGGGGCTTTTTCAACAACTCCAATAGATGCCCTATTAGTCACCTTAGGTATCCTACCGCTCGACTTGGAAATTAGAAGACTACTGCCTTCGCCATCAATACCCGGTGCGAGCTGCACAAATTGCAGGAGCTCCAGTATAAGATTAACTAGATATTCGAGAACAATTTATCAGTGAATGGCAACATGAATGGGAGGCAAGCACTACGGGTAGAACCTATGACATATTCCCATATGTAGAGACTCCGCATGAAATATTTAAGCCTTCAAAAGAACTAATCCACTACATCACGGGACATGGACCTTATGGCACGTATCTCATGTTGTTATATCTAAGAAACAACGGCAATTTTTGCTGTGATGCCGTAGACACGCCCAAAAATGCGCTATGGGTATCTCCGCTGCGGACGAGTGGAAAGGCGACGCCCCTCTCATACCTAAAGGATAGAACAGCTATCTACTCGGTGGTACGATGGCGAAGACTGTGGACGTGGCTGGATAAGCTAGCGAACACCGTTTCCACAAGAGAGGCCCCCAAATTTAGAAGAAATCCATGACCACTGAGAAGACAACACTGGATTTGACGATCACCTGATTGGATCTACTGGGCATGAAATTCGTAGTCATAAGCTTAGTTAGGACGTAGGTTAAACATTAGTTTAGGTTAATATACTGTGTATTCTGTTTTAAATTGCATGAATTTTGGTATTGTTTAATAAAGATGAAATCAACTGGGGCATAACACGTAGCTATATAAAATGGGATAACATATAATTACGTGTATGTAAAATGTAATTAGGTTATACATTTTTGATATGTCTAAATTGGTAAAATAAATTGGGAATGACGTGTAAAATGTAATTAGATCACATATTTTATACTTTATGTAGCACTGAAATCGTGGAATAAAGATGAAATTAACTGGGGGGATAACATTTAATTAGGTTAAGTGTATACATGCCTGTTATATATTAAATTTCATGAAATTAGGGATTATAGTGAAATATATTGTATATCCATATTCCTGCTAAATTGTATGCAGCATTCTAACTAATAATATTATGAAAACTGTTGTTTTGCAATTAGGGATTATATTATAATTATGCATTAGTATATTCCTTCCTTTCTGTAATATAAATCATTGCAGCATTGTAATTGAGGAACCAATAAGGATGCGCAAATAGTCCGGAATATAAAAAAAGACACCGAACTAAAAATATGCAGGAGGCTCCTTAAATGTATGCAATGTAATGTACCATTACTAATGTTCCTTAAACTTAAACACACTCAACAGCCTCTCGAAGAGATTTCCAAAGTCTACTCATATTTACTACAACACCCACATCAAAAGAGAAAAGCTTATTGCCTAGGTGAACCCCATCTCTTCTAGAAGTTTAAGGAATCACCTCTCCTCTGTTCGCTTTGTAATTTAATATGTCTAAACGGCTGGTTTATTTTGCGTGTAAGCCAAGGTATACTGCAGAAGGTAATCCCCATAGTGTAGCTCGGTTCACTTCGGCGTCGAGGTAACGAGGCTTGCCTTTATTGCGGTCAGCCTCATCGTTTTGGCGTGCGAGTTCTTCCTGCCATTTTCTCTCCAGCCGTATCTCGATCACAGTACTGGACGGGATTATACAGCAACGAAACATGGGTGAGGTAGTGTTTGTTATAAAGATTCCAAGGTTGCAAAATAAGTTCGTTAATAATGAGCTAAAATTGAACAAAAATGTATAAATTGTGCGGATCCGTAAAGTAAGTCATAATAAACTCCCAGGCATCATTGTTTCTCAACAGTCTCTTTTCGCAATTAAAACAAAATTCCAGTGGTGTAAAGAATACAGTAAAGAATATAGCAGTTTTATCAATAGGCCGCCATATTTCTATGGTGACAGTAAGCATTTTTACCTAATTATCATTTGCTGCTGGGATTGAAACCATACGACATTGATCTATCATTTCGCAGCGAATTTTTGGGATAGGAGTGGAATAGCCTCGTACAAGCTTTACGCCGAGGCCGCAGAGCCTCCTCTGCAATATCGGCGTGAGATTCTCTTGGCAAATTATGGTTGTGCGCTTAGATGTATGCCTAAGCACCCAACGTTCGCTTTGTTTTTCACCACCACGCTAAGAGAACGGTATAGGAATAGCACCCTTAATCCTAAGCCTGCGGGGTTTTGTTTCCAGGAACTTCTAGCGAAGCTTGAAGTGGAACTGCCTAAGGATGGAACTGCCAAGGGCATGAAGATTTCGATCAAAATGCCCATATGTTTAAGATATTGTGACGCTGGGCAAGGCGCAGAACAAAGCACGGTCGATGTCAAGCTACTTCACACCACATACCGGGCGGGCGAGCAACAAAGGCGCAAGGTCAGCTGACCCGCACCACTCACGGGAACAAACACTTGACTAACAACAATCAAGCAGCAACGCAGTTTACAGAACCTTCGAGGGGTATCCGGCGTCCGGCGTGTCTGTGGAAGTCGAGTAAGATCCGTGTGACGTCATCCCCACTAGCCGCGCTATTGAGGTTCCTAAGCAGCAAAGCGTAGTCAAGGGATATCTTTTTATAATAATAGGGGTGGAACAGTCGCAGCCAAAGCCCAAAGACCGCAACTGTAAGCGACGACAAAGTGTAACTGAAACACTAATGTACATAGCTAAAACCGAATCATCGCCAAACTAACGGAAATCACTTATCTGTCAGCACCCATCCTTCCAGTTCAATACCGCCATTATGGCTGTGTTTTGGTCCAGCACACCACAATTTTCCGATAAAAGAACCTTTAAAACGGTGGTTGGCTGGCTTCCAGGTTTTCAGAGAAGCAATGTTTCCTCCTGCCATCAATAACCAGCTATTTATAACTATCTCCAATGTTTCTCCACTTTCAGAAATTGCCGTAGTCACCTAGCCACAATACAAACAGCTATACATATTTGTGTTTTATTGTTACTATAATATGAAATTAGAAAACAAAGCTTCAAACAATTTAAAACCTTAACAAACCAATTTCGTATCCAACATGCCACTCCGGCCTCCACGCTTTCTAACCCAAATTTGTGAAACCCTTTACCTAAGAACTTAATTCCATAAAAACATCAATTTGTGAACTGTTTCTTACGTGAAATAGGTAGGGCAGAATTTACCATGAAATTTAAACCAATAAAAAAACTCCAGTTTTTAAATACTAGTTGAGATACCCAGCGTTGCCCGTGGTTTCAGGATTCATCCCTACAACTTAAGTTGCAGTTGCCCAATAGCCAACTAAATACGCAATTGTATAAGGAAAGTTCATTATTATTCCTAAATTTGCATCGATTCGTACTGGCTTTAGGCAGTTTATTTTGTGTAACAATATGCAGCCAGATGATATCTAGAGAAACAATTCTGTGGCGCAGAGTACTGTGTTTTGTCAACTATTTACAGAATTTTATGTAATTTACATATCACATAAGAATAGAGGAATGATTCTGACGCTCAACTTTCACTTAAAAGGGAATGTTGAGTTTAGCATGAGCAATGAGAGCCCAGAAAGCTCAGAAAATGGAAACCGGTCTCTTCAACGTACAGGTGACCGTGTGGCCTAATGGATAAGGCGTCGGACTTCGGATCCGAAGATTGCAGGTTCGAGTCCTGTCACGGTCGAGATATTTTTTCCCCTCCCGAATTTCACTTACTGAGAAATAAGTAACAAGGAATTTCCTTGCGTACTGTGCATTGTACGTTAAAACTCATTTTTAGCTAACTTATGAGAATCATTAAGTTACTTCCTTATGAATAAACTATTAAATTATAGCGCTCCAATCGCCACTTAGAAAAAGAAAAAAATGCCAAGTTGTTACAATTTAACATAATAGATTATTTTAGGGGAAAGTAGTAGAAACAAAAGAGAACATTACTACAATTAGTAATAAAATGCTGTGTTGTAATAATATGACGGGTGTGCCTGCTGTCGCTTGTACTGATCAGATCTTTACCGGTCCGTCATTTCGTTAATTCTACTTTTTTAAGAAGAAACAGTTTGGAAATCTCCTCATAATGAAGCTGAGATTTACGTAAGTAATTTGAGAAGTTCGGGATAAATGAAACGCAATTTATGCGAAAACAACTTCGAAGTTTTACTGTTTGTGTTGTACTTTGTACTTCTCTAACTAACACACACACACACACGCACGCGCACGCGCACGCACGCACGCACGCACACACACACACACACAGCTATATATTGGCGCTGCCTATTATTTTGATTAATACTACAGCATCAACAATATAGTTCATGCTTAAGGCATTTTCACCCTAAGTTACATATATATCTTGAATTTTCTAGGAATATCCTCTGAAGTCCTCTTAATTCTGATTGACTGGTAAACGGTAAGAAATAGAGAAAATCTCACTGCACAGAGAATGTAGATGCTAAAGCGCATAATTGATTTTAATTACATTTTTTTAGCTAACCGTTCCCGAGATATTCCATATTATTAGTTTGCATTTTCCAATGGTAATGCTTTTCTCAAATACTAGGTCGGTATTCCATTTTATCTATTGGCTATGCTTAAAACGTAGCACGTGGTACAACAGCCCTTTCCGGCCCGAGGCCTACCGCCCGACCGCTGCGTCCCCCACCCCTGCCTTCACAGGCGTCATGAGTGGAGTGCAGTACTAGAAGCTGGGACGTGGTCAGCACCCCTATCCATCCCGACCAGTTATGTGCTCTTCTGGACCAGGGATCGCTACCTCTAATAGCTCCTCAATTGGCCCCTCAGGGATCTAACGAGACTGAGTGCAACCCGGACCAGATCTCCCAGCGGGAGAAACTCCCCACGCTGGTACGGGGAATCGAACGCGGGTCCCCCGCTTGATAAGCAGGACCACTACCATCGCGCTAAGGAGATGACCATTGGCTATGCATAGAGAAAAGAATTACAGAGTCATCACATAGCGACCAGCTTTTAAAACATCTATCACGTAAGCTTACTGTATTTCCCTATCACAATTGTACTTAGAGTGAATCACGAGTAATAAAGCCGTTTATACAAATGTTCATCTTAGTTAACATGAAGTAGATAGAAGAATAGGGAATTTTAAGGGACACTGGGAGTGAAATGTTGGTTAAAATTGTCAACAAATTGAAAATTGCTTTTTTTACCTTAAAATGTTCCTGGAACTCCTGTGCATTTGGATCAGCTAACATTTTTGATATCCCCCACTCCATGTGATCATTACGACCCTTTCAAATAGTGCTCTTCCCGTAACGTACACAGGATGCTTCTATATAAAAGCCTGTTTTTCTCAAAAAACGTTTCTGCACATTCCAAAAGAAGGTCGCGCCTGAGTTTTGCTTCAAATTCAATGAAAATTTTCAAAAGTATTCATAAATAGCAGCTAAACAAAACTATGCTTCAATATTGATGTTATCATTAACATGAATTCCAAAAACATTTTTTGTATGAAAAAAATAAATGATTTTGAAGATTAAATTTTCTTTGTTATTAAAAAAATATGTACAGCATAATCAGAAAACATATTTGAAATATCTCTTCATAAAATTGTTACCCATGTTTTAGAGTATCAGTTCTGCCAATATAAATGCATTTTCAAAAGTCAATAGACGCGAGCTCTATTTTGAAAATGTGCCTATTAAATTAATAAAATACTTTATATATCATAAACGAATTATTCAATTTTAATGAAATTTCGTGTACCTTCTATTATTATATAAATAGAAACACAGTAAAACTTTCAGAAAAAAAATCTATCAAGATATATGGAACTTTCAAATTTCACTCCCAGTGTCCCTTAAGAACAGGTTTTACAAAAGTGAGTAGAGAAGGTCATGGCAGTATAACACACACGAGTACTTTAATTTGGAGTTACTATTATAAACTTTGATACGCGACATCTCTTGGATGATTGTATAGGAGCTCAGCTATGAGGAGTTGCTCCTTTGTTTATTAAAGTTACCCGCACACTCGGTGTTTTTGGTTTGGTTTGGTTTAAGGGCACTCAACTTCTAGGTCATCAGCGCCCTCAAAAGATTCATGGAAATAGCCAGATATAAATTTCACTCAAAAAATAAAATACTAGCAACAAGAAAAATATACAAAGGTAAAAAGCAGTGGCAATAGCCAGATATTAAACAAGGTGATAAATATGTCCAAAATCAGAAACAGATAATTGAAATTTTAAATCCTCAAATTGATATTGCACTCCGCAAAAAAATTAAAAACTCTATCAAAAGCTGTTTTGTCGTCCGCTACGACCTCTGCAAGTCTGGCAGGCAGCTGAAGAGAATCTCGAAGAGTGAGTGAGTGAGTGGGGTTTAAGGGCCCGTCGACAGCTAGGTCATTTGGGCCCTAGGTCAAAGTTTAAAATTTAAAAACACTCATTAACTTTTCAGGCTAAAAGTTGAACCTTAAAATAACAATAAAAACCGTAAACAGCTAAAAACCTCAGCTTACAGATTAACACGATAAAATAAAACCCTGAAGAGCAACGCACTAAAAAGAGGTAAAAGTTGAAAGCTAAGAAAAACTAAAATACAAAATTGTAAAAACATTGAAATGTAAAATGTATCCCCGTTAAAAAAAAACAGGTTTAAAACCTCAAAAAGGAATTAAAAATGTGTTACACTTGCGTAGCAAATCCAATCTGGGCAATGAACCGCAGAGTTTTGGCCACAGACACTGGGTTGTCACCCAAAATTGAGGCTACTGTCGATCCCAGACCAACTGACTGGCGCGCACGAGCGTGTCTTGGACAATCCAAGAGCACGTGTGGGACGGTGAGGCGAACATCGCATGTCGGACAGACAGGTGCCGGGTCACCACGCAGAAGATGGCCGTGAGTGGCTCGTGTGTGACCTATCCTCAGGCGGGTAAGGATAACTTCAGCCCGCCTGGAATCCCTGTAGAAGGTCAGCCAGGGCTCCACGCTGTCTTTAATTATCCGCAGCTGTGTGCCAGTCAACGCTTCCCAAGACTGCTGCCAAACCGATAGAAGCTGGCGACGGAAGTACCGTTGAGCATCCCTATAGGGTATAGTGTCGGTAGAAGACTGCGGCAGACGACGGCATGCAGACTTAGCTGCCGCGTCCGCAGCTTCATTACCCGGAATGCCCGTATGGCCTGGGATCCATGTAAACACTAACTGGTATCCGCGTGAGAGCAATTGAGATATGAGTGTCTGAATTTTAAAAACGAGTGTAGACGTGCCGAGGAACTGCTGCAGAGTCTCCACTGCACTCAGAGAGTCGGAGCAAATTATAAAACCTCCAGGGACTAAGTTGGAAATAAAAAGTAAGCAGTAAAATATAGCACGCAGTTCGGCC
This sequence comes from Tenodera sinensis, assembly GCA_030765045.1. Classification (NCBI taxonomy): domain Eukaryota; kingdom Metazoa; phylum Arthropoda; class Insecta; order Mantodea; family Mantidae; genus Tenodera; species Tenodera sinensis. The sequence continues at coordinate 190,297,140 of CM060961.1, forward strand.
GTATAAACAGAACTGTAGTCCGGGAGGCGGTATTGATGTGGCTCACCGTTATAGACAAAACTACATCCCGTAGCACCACCCAACTGGGAACCATCGGTGAATACCGGAGTGTAAGTCCGGTAACGTCCCAGTAGTTCGGTAAAAAGTTGACGAAACACCGACTGGGGGGTGGCCACCTTGGCGCAGCCTGAAAGCGCAAGGTCAAAACGGGCTCGATGAAGTTGCCAAGGGGGAGAGCGGGAGAAGGAAAAACGCTCTACAGCAGGCATTCGGAGCTCATGAGTGGCGAGTAGTTCGCGAAATCGAATGCCGCTTGGACGGGATATAGTCGTATTCCGAAGATAACGGTGGGCGAGTTCGGGGCGCAATACAGATCTAAAGGAAGGGTGACCAGGGTGAGCTGCCAGCCTGGCCACGTAGGAACTTAATAAAATCGACCGCCGAATAGACAGTGGAGGTTCCCCGGAATCAACATACAGACACTCAACACGACTAGTACGGAAGGCTCCAGTAGCTAGACGGATACCAGAATGGTGGACAGTGTCTAAAAGGCGGAGTTTAGTGGCGGACGCCGCGCCATAGATAAAACTGCCGTAGTCCAGTTTGGACCGCACCAGCGAGCGATAAAGTCTCAACATAACAGTGCGATCGCCACCCCAAGAGGCCCCAGATAAAACCCTGAGTACCCGAAGTGAACGATCGCAGGAAGCCCGAAGCTGACGAATATGGAACTCCCAATTTAGCTTGCTGTCGAGTGAGTGAGTGAGTGGGGTTTAAGGGCCCGTCGACAGCTAGGTCATTTGGGCCCTAGGTCAAAGTTTAAAATTTAAAAACACTCATTAACTTTTCTGGCTAAAAGTTGAACCTTAAAATAACAACTAAAAACTGTGAACAGCTAAAAACCTCAGCCTACAAAGTAACACGATAAAATAGAACCCTGAAGAGCAACGTACTAAAAAGAGGTGAAGTTGAAAGCTAAAAAAAAACTAAAATACAAAATTGTTAAAACATTGAAAGGTAAAATGTATCCCCGTTAAAAACAGGGTTAAAACCTCAAAAAGGAATTAAAAAAGGGTTACACTTGCGTAGCAAATCCAATCTGGGTAATGAACCGCAGAGTTTTGGCCACAGACACTGGGTTGTCACCCAAAATTGAAGCTACTGTAGATCCCAGACCAACTGACTGGCGCGCACGAGCGTGTCTTGGACAATCCAAGAGCACGTGTGGGACGGTGAGGCGAACATCGCATGTCGGACAGACAGGTGCCGGGTCACCACGCAGAAGATGGCCGTGAGTGGCTCGTGTGTGACCTATCCTCAGGCGGGTAAGGATAACTTCAGCCCGCCTGGAATCCCTGTAGGAGGTCAGCCAGGGCTCCACGCTGTCTTTAATTATCCGCAGCTGTGTGCCAGTCAACGCTTCCCAAGACTGCTGATAAACCGATAGAAGCTGGCGACGGAAGTACCGTTGAGCATCCCTATAGGGTATAGTGTCGGTAGAAGACTGCGGCAGACGGCATGCAGACTTAGCTGCCGCATCCGAGGCTTCATTACCCGGAATGCCCGTATGGCCTGGGATCCATGTAAACACTAACTGGTATCCGCGTGAGAGCAATTGAGATATGAGTGTCTGAATTTTAAAAACGAGTGTAGACGTGCCGAGGAACTGCTGCAGGGTCTCCACTGCACTCAGAGAGTCGGAGCAAATTATAAAACCTCCAGGGACTAAGTTGGAAATAAAAAGTAAGCAGTAAAATATAGCACGCAGTTCGGTCGTATAAACAGAACTGTAGTCCGGGAGGCGGTATTGATGTGGCTCACCGTTATAGACAAAACTACATCCAGTAGCACCACCCAACTGGGAACCATCGGTGAATACCGGAGTGTAAGTCCGGTAACGTCCCAGTAGTTCGGTGAAAAGTTGACGAAACACCGACTGGGGGGTGGCCACCTTAGCGCAGCCTGAAAGCGCAAGGTCAAACCGGGCTCGATGAACTTGCCAAGGGGGAGAGCGGGAGAAGGAAAAACGCTCTACAGCAGGCATTCGGAGCTCATGAGTGGCGAGTAGTTCGCGAAATCGAATGCCGCTTGGACGGGATATAGTCGTATTCCGAAGATAACGGTGGGCGAGTTCGGCGCGCAATACAGATCTAAAGGAAGGGTGACCAGGGTGAGCTGCCAACCTGGCCACGTAGGAACTTAATAAAATCGAGCGCCGAATAGACAGTGGAGGTTCCCCGGAATCAACATACAGACACTCAACACGACTAGTACGGAAGGCTCCAGTAGCTAGACGGATACCAGAATGGTGGACAGTGTCTAAAAGGCGGAGTTTAGTGGCGGACGCCGCGCCATAGATAAAACTGCCGTAGTCCAGTTTGGACCGCACCAGCGAGCGATAAAGCCTCAACATAACAGTGCGATCGCCACCCCAAGAGGCCCCAGATAAAACCCTGAGTACCCGAAGTGAACGATCGCAGGAAGCCCGAAGCTGACGAATATGGAACTCCCAAGTTAGCTTGCTGTCGAGGTGAAGGCCCAGAAACTTAACGTGCGGAACAAACGGCAGACGTGTACCATGCAAATAAAGATCAGGTGGAGGGTGTACACCACGGAGTCGATGGAAGTGGATACATTGCGTTTTCGTAGCGGAGAACTGAAACCCGGTGCGAAGGGCCCAGTCAGCGATGGAGGTTATGTTCAGCTGCAGTTGACGCTCGAGGTGCTCAAGATTATATGATCGGTAATATATCGCGAAGTCGTCAACATACAGTGACATCGGGATTCCGCTACGAACATCTCTGGCAATCCCGTTAATGGCCACGGCGAAAAGCGTTACGCTGAGAATCGAACCCTGGGGTACACCATTCTCCTGGATCTTTTCTTCTGAGAGGGTATGGCCAATGCGTACACGAAAACGGCGAAGTTTTAAAAAGTTAAAAACGAAACCCGCTAGATGACCGCGTAAACCGTAGTCGTGCAGATTACGGAGGATACCATAGCGCCATGTAGTGTCGTAGGCCTTCTGTAGGTCGAAGAAGACCCCCACGACGTGCTGCTTCATAAGAAAGGCATTCTGAACATAAGCCTCCATGCGTGTCAGGTTGTCGACACTGGAGCGATGGCGACGAAAACCGCACTGAACATTGCTCAGCAGGTTATTCGTCTCCAGCCACCACACTAAACGAGTGTTAATCATTCGCTCCAAGGTCTTGCAAACGACACTCGTTAAGCAGATAGGGCGGTAGCTGGAGGGAAGTATCCGGTCTTTCCCAGGCCGAGGGACAGGATGGATGAATGGAGTTTAGGGGCCCGTCGACAACTAGGTCATTTGGGCCCTAGGTCAGAAAATAAAAAATCTAAAACTCGCCTAAAAACTGAAGTTTAAAATGGCAACTAAAAACGCAGACAGATAAAAACACCAAACGGCACATGAGTGCGCTAAGTTAAAACTTGGTAAAACCATTCATTAAAATGTGTAAAAGATCGAAGCTAAAACACATTAAGACTAAGCACTTAAAACACTAAAACGTAAAACACAAAAACCTATGTTAAAAGGCTACAAAAATTTCGCACACTAAAAACACGTTATACTTGCTTTGCGAACCCAATTTGTGCAACGAACCGCAGCGCCTTACAGGCAGACACAGGGTCGTCACCCAAAATTGAGGCAAGCGTACACCCCAGGCCAACCGACTGGCGCTCACGAGCGTATTGCGGACAGTCTATAAGGATATGGGCCACAGAAAGTTGGATGTTGCACGTAGGGCAGACAGGCGCAGGGTCGCCACGCAAATGGAACCCATGTGTCGCCCGTGTGTGACCTATCCTCAGGCGGGTGAGGATAACTTCAGCCCGCCTGGAGTCCCTGCAGGATGTCATCCAGGGATCTACGCTGTCTTTAATGGTCCGCAATTGAGAGCCAGAGAATTCCTTCCATGACTGCTGCCAGATCGATAAAAGATGTCGACGGAAATGGCGCTGCACATCGACATATGGCACACTGTGTGTGGCAACATCCGGCAAACGGCAAGCAGTTTTAGCAGCCGCATCCGCTTTCTCATTGCCGGGTATACCCACATGGCCTGGGGTCCAGGTAAAAAGCAACTGGTATCCGCGCGAGAGCATTTGCGAAATGAGAGCCTGTATTTTTAAAACGAATGCTGAGGTGCCGATAAACTGATCCAAGGACTGAATGGCACTCAGAGAGTCTGAACAAATGATAAAATTGCCGGGAGCTGAGTTAGAAATAAAAAGTAAACAATAAAATATAGCAAACAGCTCGGCAGTAAAAACTGAACTATGGTCCGGAAGTCGGTACTGGTGCGCCTCGTCGTTACACACGAAACTACATCCCGTAGCTCCACCCACCTGGGACCCATCGGTAAAAACCGGGGTGAAAGTCCGGTGGCGGCCCAAAAGTTCGGTGAACAGTTGTCGATACACCGATTGCGGGGTGGAAAGCTTAGCATAGCCTGAGAGCTCCAGGTCGAATTGCGCGCGCCGGAGTTGCCAAGGAGCAGAGCGTCCTAGAGAGAATCGCTCTACAGCAGGCATGCGGAGATCGTGTTTGTCAAGTAGTTCGCGGAACCGAATACCGCTTGGGCGCGATATAGTTGTGTTGCGCAGATAACGGTGAGCAAGGTCGGGACGCAGGACACATTTAAAAGAAGGATGACCCGGATGGGCTGCCAACCTTGCGACATACGAACACAATAAAATCGAACGACGGACCGACAGTGGTGGTTCTCCAGACTCAGCATACAGACACTCAACTCTACTGGTGCGGAACGCCCCAGTAGCAAGACGGATACCAGCATGGTGTACAGTATCTAAAAGACGGAGTTTAGAGGCGGACGCCGCGCCATAGATAAAACTACCGTAGTCTATTTTTGACCGCACCAGTGATCGATACAATCGTAACATAACTGTACGATCACCGCCCCAAGAAACTCCGGATAAAAGGCGGAGTACTCGAAGTGAGCGATCGCAGGAAGCACGTAGTTGGCGAATATGGTACTCCCACGTCAGCTTACTGTCGAAGTGCAGGCCAAGGAACTTGAGGTGCGGGACAAACGGTAGACGTGTGCCACGCAAATAAAAATCAGGAGGAGGGTGTACGCCGCGAACTCGATGGAAGTGGATACACTGAGTTTTCGTAGGTGAGAACTGAAAGCCGGATCGAAGGGCCCAGTCTGCGATTGATGTTATGGTCAGCTGCAGTTGACGCTCAATGTGCTCGAGATTATAGGAGCGATAGTAAATTGCAAAGTCGTCAACATACAGTGACATCGGGATTCCGCTACGAACAACATCAGCGATTCCGTTGATTGCTGCGGCAAAGAGCGTGACACTCAGGATGGACCCCTGAGGCACACCATTCTCCTGAATCTTTTCCTGTGACAGGGTATTACCAATGCGCACACGAAATTTTCGAAGTCGTAAAAAGTTTAAAATGAAAAGCGCTAAGTGACCGCGTAAACCGTAACCGTGCAGAGCACGAAGGATTCCATAGCGCCAGGTGGTGTCGTAGGCCTTCTCTAAATCAAAGAAGACACCCACGACATGCTGCTTCAGCAGAAAGGCATTCTGGATGTAAGCCTCTAAGCGTGTCAGATGGTCAACGCTAGAGCGATGGCGACGAAAACCGCACTGAATGTTGGTGAGCAGGTTATGCGTCTCTAGCCACCACACTAAACGAGTGTTAATCGTCCGTTCGAAGGTCTTACAAACAACACTCGTTAGGCAAATAGGGCGGTAACTAGAGGGAAGTGTCCTGTCTTTTCCAGGTCGAGGGATAGGGATGACAATACCCACTCGCCAGGAGGACGGAAAGACCTGCTCGTGCCAGATACGGTTATAAATACCAAGCAGGAAAGACGAAGCCGAAGGTGGAAGGTGAAGCAGCATTTGTCGATGGATGTCATCTGGACCAGGAGAGGAATCTTTAGCAAGTGACAAAGAGTGCTCTAACTCCGCTACGGTAAAGGGTGCGTTGTACGGTTCAGTACAGTCACTATTAAAAGGAAGGACTATCCGCTCGGCAGATTCCTTGAGAGGTATAAAAGCTCTGTCGTAACTATTCGTTTGGCTAGTAGCAGCAAACGAAGTAGCAAGGGCGTCGGCGATATCCTGTTCGCTGGTGTAATGCGATCCGCTTATGGCAAGGCCGGGAATGATAGTCCGGCGACACTTGCCATACATGCGGCGAACAGCAGTCCACACCCTCTGTGCCGGAGTGCGACGGGACAGAGAAGAGACAAAAGTTTCCCACGATGTGCGTTTTGCACAGCGGAGGACAAATCGAGCCCTGGCACGAGAACGCTTAAAGGCTATCAAGTTCTCCTCCGTAGGATGTGAACTGAAGACACGCAGAGCACGTTTCCTTGCTTTAATAGCCAAACTACATTCCTCGGACCACCAAGGCACAGGAACGTGACGAGGTGTAGTAGAACCACGAGGAATGCTGGAATTCGCTGCGAGCAGGACAGAACAAGTAAAATATTCCACCAGTTCATCGATGGTGGGGAAGACATCGTTGTGAAGGTGAATGAGGGAACGAAATTTCCCCCAGTCAGCCTTGGAAATAATCCAGTGAGGATATCGTGTTGGCACAGGATGGAGACTAGATATGTGAATGCTAATGGGAAAATGATCACTGCCAAAGAGGTCGCTGAGCACCGACCAATCAAGGAGTGGCACCAGTGACGGGCTACAGAAGCTCACGTCTAAAGCGGAGTAGGTACCGTAGGCAGATGATAAAAAGGTAGGGGCGCCAGTGTTTAATAGAAGTAGGCCGGACATATCACAAACATCTGCTACAAGGCAACCACGAGCATCGTCAGTGTCGGAGCCCCACAAGGTGTTTTTGGCATTCAGATCGCCTAGAAGAAGAAACGGTGGCGGAATCTGTGCCAAGAGAGCCCGAAGTTGATTCTCGTGTACGACACTGACCGGTGGCAGATAGACATTACAGATAGAGAAAGAAAGGCTCTGCAGCTGTACACGTACCGCTACAGCTTGGAGCGGCGTGTTTAGTGGTATGCTGGTGGCAGGGATGGTATTCGCCACCAGAATAGCAACACCACCGCTTGCCCGTCGATCAGCTGCAGAATCATGTCTAAAGGCCACAAATCCACGAAGATAGAGTGCGTGATGAGGTTGCAGATGGGTTTCCTGTAGACAGACGATAGATGGACAGCGTTGAGAAATTAGATGCTGTATGTCCGGAACACGTGCCCGGAACCCATTAACATTCCACTGGATTATTTCCATAGTGAAAAAGGATTAATGGCTAGTCTTCATCTTTTTCTTCTTTTTCACTTTGGCTGACTTAGGTCCAACGATGTGGAAGTCGCCGTCCTCTGGCGATTCCTCGGAGGTGTGCGAGGCAGAGGATCCCCTACGACTCGCAGAGCGAGAGCGGGATCTCTGAGAGGACGTGAGACTGCTTGCGCGAACTTTATGACGCGAACGACTTCCATCGATAGGATCCTTACCGCTTCCTAACGGCTTGGAAACTGTGGTCTGCACGGCGGAAGATGTTTTAGACACTGCACTTTTTCGACTAACTGTGTGGGTGCTCTCTGGAAGGTCAGTCTGTGTCGAGGCATTTGCAACGGTGACATGTTGCAAGCCGACAGTAGCAACAGGAGGGCGCCGAGCTGCCGACGAATAAGCTAAGGTGGTGGCAGGCTTCAGTTGTTCGAAACGCCGACGCGCTTCTATAAATGTCAGGCGCTCCTTTACCCGCAACTCCTGAATACTCTTTTCGTCCAAGAACTTAGGACACTGACGTGAGCTAGATGGATGGTTACCCCCACAGTTCACACAGCATGGGTCTCGAGTGCAAGCCGTGTCTTCGTGTGCCGGTAAGCCGCAACGTTCACAAGCTGCAGGATGGTTGCACGAGGTCCTAGTATGCCCGAATCTCTGACACTGAAAACAGCGCATGGGATTCGGGACATACGGTCGTACTGCAGCACGCTCGTAGCCACAGTAGATGTATTCTGGCAGCTGAGTGCCCTTAAACGTAAGGAATACTGTACGTAAGGCACACTCTTTCCCATCCTGTTTCCGAGTTAATCGGTATGCTTGGCAGACTCGCTGATCAGAGAGGCAGGTGACAATTTCTTCGTTGGAGAGATCGTCGAGGCTGGAAGTGGTTACTACTCCTCTACACGAGTTGAGGGTCTTATGCGGGGCTACCCGGATAGGGTAGGAGCCCAACAAACTCGCCTTCAACAGCTTCTGCGACTGATCTCCATTCATCACCTCGATCAATAACGTGCCATCTCTAAGTCTGGTTGCGTTTTTAACCGGGCCACAGATCCTATCGACTTCCTTTTTAATATAGAACGGGCTAATGTCCTTCATCGTCTTTCCTTCACATTGCAAGGTCAGCACCAAAAAACTGTCAATGAGGGAGGGTTTGCGCGGAGACATGATTATTTGGACCCCCATCCGGAACCGTCGGCGTCAGCCTGCCATCCGGGGGTCAAAGGATAAAAGACACCAAAATCTCCACGGTCTGTGCCGCCATGGAGACCCCTCCATGACTGACCTCAAGGCGTACTTCAGAGGAGCTACCCTCCGATCTCCACTGCTTGTCCGCATGGGTAAACCGTTCACCACGTGACACCCCGGTTTTATGCCCCCACCACAGGAATAACCGCCTGTGGCTCCCCGCTTTAGCACACGCTGCCTCAACGGAGTCAGCGTGGATTCAGGGGACTTCGGGTTGATTACACCGGGGCTCCGTCAGCGGTAACACGTCCGGCCGGTGATACTAACCCGACGGCACGCGGCCGTCGGGAGATTAACACCGGCCGTGCCCTCAAGGAGCTACGTGGGTGTACATGACGTGTGGACGGGCTCCGCACCTAAGGCTACACATGGGGGCAGTGTGAAGGGTCCGCACAACCTTCGCGCCTGAGACCTCCGAAGAGCACACAAGTCGGGGGCCGCGCTGAAAACCGTGGGACAGGACCACGGAGATAGGAAAGATCCCTGCTGGTGAGACAGGAGTTATAAAACTAAGGCCTTACTAACTAATAATCGGAATAAACCTAGAAGAGGAAGAGGGTGATATAAAAAGCAACATAAAATGCTGCACGTGGCACAGTTAATGAAGGTGGAGGGGGTGAAGTGATAGTGAGCAGCTCGGGGCCCCGGGTGCGCCAAACCCGGACCTACCGTGGTAGGTTCCCCTGGGGGACCGAGGGACAGGGATGACAATACCCTCGTGCCAGGAAGATGGGAAAACCTGCTGAATCCAGATACGATTGTACATGCCCAACATGAAGGAGAGAGCCTCAGGTGGGAGATGAAGCAACATTTGTCGGTGGATCTCATCAGGACCCGGAGATGAGTCCTTTGCAATAGACAGAGCATGGGCCACTTCCGCTTCCGTAAAAGGAGCGTTGTATGGTTCACTACAGTCAGTGTTAAAATTCAGGGCTATCCGCTCCGCAGATTCCTTGATGGGTAAAAAGGCGGTATTGTAACTTTGCGTTTGGCTATCGGCAGCGAAAGAGTCGGCAAGGGCGTCGGCAACATCCTGCTCACTGGTATAAGTGGAGCCCTGTACGGTAAGACCGGGAGTGAGTGAGTGAGTGTATTGGGTTTAAGGGCCCGTCGACAACTTGGTCATTAGGGCCCCGAGTCCAGAAGTAAAATTACATACTGTCAAGTGTTAAAACATCACCCATTAAAAACTAAAAATCTACGGTTAAAATAGATAAAAAACCTCTAAACAACTATTAAAACGTTTCATTTAAAATGCTAAAAACAGAGACTTAAAATTGCTACAAAGTAAAAAACGCTAAAACGCTAAAAAAAAAAAACCAAAAATACGGCCATCTAAAAGGCTAAAATCTCTGAAATAAAATATCCTTACACTTGCTTCATAAAATCAATTCTGGAACAAAACCGCAGCACTGTATTTACAGAGTGAGTGAGTGAGTGTGTGGGGTTTAACGGCCCGCCGACAACGAGGTCATTTGGGCCCACAGTTAAACAATCTAAAACACACTCACGCAGTTAAAATGAAAATTAAATGACATGGCTAAAATTCTAAAATAACGCGGTAAAATGTGAGGTATAAAAGGTCTAAAATATCATAAAACTGCAAAAATATAAAATCCATCATAAATTAAAAGGAAAAACAAGTCTGGGGTTAAAAAGTCGAGACTTTAAAACATATAAAAGGAAATCTTAAAGGGTTAAAATCACATGTCAGACTTGTTTATCGAAGCCAATATCGGCGACGAACTGTAGAGTCTTAGCTACAGATTCCGGGTCGTCGCCTAGAATAGAGGCTAGTGTAGACCCCAGACCAATAGATTGGCGCTCACGAGCGTATTGCGGACAGTCGAGTAAGATATGTGAGACGGACAGTTCGATGTCACATGTAGGACAGACAGGCGCCGGGTCGCCACGCAAAAGGTAGCCATGTGTGGCTCGTGTGTGCCCTATCCTCAGGCGGGTTAGAATAACTTCAGCCCGCCTGGAATCTCTGCAGGAGGTCAGCCAGGGTTGAACGCCGTCCTTAATTGTCCGCAATTGGGTGCCAGCCAGCGCTTCCCATGAATGCTGCCATACGGTTAGTAAATGTCGACGAAAGTATCGCCGCACGTCTGTATAAGGCAGTGTGCGCGTTGATAATCCCGGCAAGCGACAAGCAGACTTAGCAGCTGCATCAGCCTCCTCGTTGCCGGGAATACCCACATGGCCCGGGGTCCAGGTAAAAACGAACTGGTATCCGCGAGAGAGCAACTGAGATACGAGTGTCTGTATTTTCAGAGTCAATGCCGAGTTGCCAACAAACTGTTGCAGCGCCTGAATAGCGCTCAAAGAGTCACAACAGATAATAAAATTTCCCGGATTTGAGCTGGAAATAAAAAGTAAAAAATAAAAGATGGCAAACAGCTCGGCAGTGAAAACGGAACTATAGTCCGGAAGACGATACTGGTGAGCCTCACCGTTACATATGAAACTGCATCCTGTAGCTACCCCCACCTGGGAGCCGTCGGTAAATACCGGGGTATAGCTTCGATAACGGCCCAGGATTTCGGCAAAAAGTTGGCGAAAAACCGAATGAGGGGTAGTTGATTTAGTACAGCCCGAAAGCTCCAGGTCGAAACTGGCACGCTGGAGTTGCCAGGGAGGATAACGACCAAGAGAAGAACGTTCTACAGCAGGCAGTTGAAGGGCTTGTGCGGAATGCAGTTCTTGAAACCTTATACCACAGGGGCGGGATATAGTAGTATTTCGCAAGTAACGGTGCGCAAGGTCTGGATGCAATACGCATTGAAAGGACGGATGACCAGGGTTAGCTGCCAAACGGGCTACATAAGAGCAGAGCAGCAACGAGCGACGGATAGACAACGGAGGTTCACCAGACTCAACATAAAGACACTCGACTCGACTAGTTCGGAAAGCTCCAGTGGCAAGGCGGATACCAGTATGATGAACAGTATTTAAAAGACGGAGTTTAGAGGCGGTCGCCGCGCCATAAATAAAACAGCCGTAATCTAGTTTGGACCGGACCAATGAGCGATACAGCCTCAACATTACCGTGCGATCCCCACCCCAAGATGCCCCAGATAATACCCGGAGCACCCGAAGCGCGCGGTCGCAGGAAGCACGAAGATAGCGAATATGATGCTCCCATTTGAGTGTGCTGTCGAGGTGAGCGCCCAAAAACTTAAGGTGCGGTACAAACGGTAGACAAGTGCCCCTCAAATAAAGATCAGGAGGAGGATGTACACCACGAAGTCGATGAAAGTGGATGCACTGTGTTTTCGCAGGGGAGAACTGAAAGCCGGTGCGAAGCGCCCACTCGGCGATGGATGTTAAGGTCAGCTGCAGTTGACGTTCAATGTGCTCAAGGTTATAGGAGCGGTAGTATATAGCAAAATCGTCAACATACAGCGACATCGGTATTCCGCTGCGAACAACACTAGTGATACCGTTAATGGCAACGGCGAAAAGCGAGACGCTCAGAATCGACCCCTGGGGCACACCATTCTCCTGAATCCTCTCCTGTGAGACTGTGGTCCCAATGCGGACACGAAAGCGGCGTAATTTTAAAAAGTTAAAAACAAAAATAGCTAAATGACCACGTAAACCGTACTCATGCAGAGTACGGAGTATCCCATAGCGCCAGGTGGTGTCGTAGGCCTTCTGCAGATCGAAGAAGACACCCACGACATGCTGCTTCAGTAAAAAGGCGTTTTGAATATAAGCTTCCATGCGCGTCAGGTTGTCGACACTGGAGCGATTGCGACGAAAACCGCACTGAACATTGCTCAGCAGGTTATTCGTCTCTAGCCACCACACTAAGCGAGTGTTAATCATGCGTTCCAAGGTCTTACAAACGACACTCGTTAGGCAAATAGGGCGGTAGCTAGAGGGAAGTGTCCGGTCATTTCCAGGACGAGGGATAGGGATGACAATACCCTCTCGCCAGGAAGACGGGAAAACCTGCTGAAGCCAGATGCGATTATAGATGCTCAGCAGGAAGGAGATAGCCGTAGGTGGGAGATGAAGCAGCATTTGTCGGTGGATGTCATCAGGACCAGGAGAAGAGTCCTTCGCGAGGGACAAAGAATGTGCCAACTCTGCTTCTGTAAATGGTGCGTTGTACGGTTCAGTACAGTCGCTCTTAAAATCTAAAACTATCCTCTCTGCAGATTCCTTAATAGGGACAAAGGCTCTGTCGTAACTATCCGTTTGGCTAATAACAGCGAAGGCGTCGGCAAGGGCGTCGGCGATGTCCTGCTCGATGGTGTAATGGGAGCCCTGTACGGCTAAACCGGGGATAGACGTCCGGCGATACTTGCCGTACATGCGCCGGACAGCAGCCCACACCCTTTGTGCCGAACTTCGACGGGAAAGGGAACAGACATATTTTTCCCATGACGCGTTTGGCATCTCTAACTACAAATCGTGCCCTAGCACGAGCACGCTTAAACGCTACAAAGTTAGCCTCTGTAGGATGTAAAGTAAAGACACGCAGAGCACGTTTGCGTGCTTTAATAGCCAAACGGCATTCCTCAGACCACCAAGGTATAGGAACGTGACGTGGTGTAGATGAACTTCGAGGAATGCTGGAATCCGCTGCGAGAAGGATAGAACAGGTAAAATACCCTACCATATCATCAATGGTGGTAAAAACATTGTCGGTAAGGTGAATGAGGGAACGAAATTTCCCCCAGTCAGCCTTGGAAATAATCCAGTGAGGATAGCGTGTTGGCACAGAATGGTGGCCGGATAGGTGAATGTTAATGGGGTAGTGATCACTGCCAAATAAGTCGGAGAGTACCGACCAATCGATTAGAGGTACCAGTGACGGAGTACTATAAGAAACGTCAAGCGCGGAGTGTGTACCATAGGCAGATGATAAGAAAGTAGGCACGCCAGTGTTTAATAAGACTAAGCCGGACATATCGCAAACGTCTGCTACAAGGCACCCTCGAGCATCGTCAGTGTCGGAGCCCCAGTGAGTGTGTTTGGCATTCAGATCGCCGAGAAAGATGAGTGGTGGCGGAATCTGTGCCAAGAGAGCCCGAAAATCGTTCTTGTGTACGACACTGACCGGTGGCAGATAGACATTGCAAATAGAGACACAGACGCTCTGCAGCTGTACACGGATCGCTACAGCTTGCAGCGGCGTGTTAAGTGGCAAACTGGTGGCAGAGATAGTATGCGCCACGAGGATGGCAACACCACCGCTTGCTCGTCTATCAGCTACAGAGTCATGTCTAAATGCCGAAAAACCACGAAGATGTAATGCGTGGTTAGGGTGCAGGTGCGTTTCTTGTAGACAGACGATTGATGGAGAGCGTTGCGAAACGAGATGTTGTATGTCCGGAAGACGTGCCCGGAACCCATTAACATTCCACTGGATTATTTCCATGGTAGAGAAGAGGTTAGTGATTGGTCTTCATCTTTTTCTTCTTCATTTTTACCTTAACCGACTTCGGACGGGGGAGATTAATTTCGCCATCCTCTGCTGACTCCTCGGATGTTCGTGAGTCTGAAGATCCCCTGCGGCTCGCGGAACGGGAGCGGGAGCGGGACTTCATTGAGGATGTGCGGCTGCTTGCGCGAATAGTAGACCTAGAAGAATGACTTTCAACAGGTTGGCTACGGCTTGTGGACGCCTTGTGAGCTGGTGTCTGCACGGCTGTAGATGTTGTAGCTGGTGCAGGTGTGGTACGAGACAGTGGAACGATACTCGCTGGTAGGTCTGTCTGTGTGGAAGCATCTGATACAGGGACATGCTGAATCGCTACGGTGTTGACAGGAGCGCGTCGGGCAGCCAAGGCATAGCCTGTGGTGGTCGCAGGTTGCAGCTGCTCAAAGCGACGACGCGCCTCTGGAAACGTAAGATGTTCTTTCACGCGTAGCTCCTGTATACATTTTTCATCCAGAAACTTCGCACACTGACGCGAGCTAGATGGATGACTCGCTCCACAGTTAACACATTGAGGATCACGGGTACACGCCGTGCCCTCATGTGCTGACAAGCCACAACGCTCACAGACAGCAGGATGGGTGCACGATGTCTTCGTATGGCCGAACTTCTGGCACTGGAAGCACCGCATAGGATTTGGCACATACTGCCGTACTGCGGCACGCTCATAGCCGCAGTAGATGTATTCTGGCAGTTTAGTTCCCTTAAATGTAAGGAAAACCGTGCGTAAAGCCAACTCCTTCCCATCCTGTTTTCGCGTCAGACGGTACGCCTGACACACGCGCTGATCTGACAGGCACGTTACTATTTCGTCATTCGACAGATCGTCCAGGCTGGAGGTCGTTACTACTCCCCTGCAGGTGTTCAACGATTTGTGTGGGGCTACCCGAATGGGGTAGGAGCCCAACAAAGTCGCCTTCAGCAACTTCTGTGATTGATCTGCCGTAAGGACCTCTATCAATAGCGTACCGTCTCTTAACCGTGCCGCATTCTTTACCGGACCACAAATTCGGTCTATTTCTTTTTTAATATAAAACGGACTTATATCCTTCATCGTCTTCCGTTCACATGCCAAGGTCATCACAAGAAAACTGTCGTAGAGGGAGGGTTTGCGCGGATGCATAATGAAATTGGACCCCCATCCGGAACCGTCGGCGTCAGCCTGCCATCCGGGGGTCAAAGAAAAGAAAGACACCAAAATCTCCACGGTCTGTGCCGCCATGGA
The DNA here is from genome assembly GCA_030765045.1 of Tenodera sinensis. Lineage (NCBI taxonomy): Eukaryota > Metazoa > Arthropoda > Insecta > Mantodea > Mantidae > Tenodera > Tenodera sinensis. The sequence goes on from CM060961.1 coordinate 190,312,346, forward strand.
GACCCCTCCATGACTGACCTCAAAGCGTACTTCAGAGGGGCTACCCTCCGATCTCCACTGCTTGTCCGCATGGGTAAACCGTTCACCACGTGACACCCCGGTTTTATGCCCCCACCACAGGAATAACCGCCTGTGGCTCCCCGCTTTAGCTCACGCTGCCTCAACGGAGTCAGCGTGGATTCAGGGGACTTCGGGTTGATTACACCGGGGTTCCGTCAGCGGTAACACGTCCGGCCGGTGATACTAACCCGACGGCACGCGGCCGTCGGGAGATTAACACCGGCCGTGCCCTCAAGGAGCTACGTGGGTGTACTTGACGTGTGGACGGGCTCCGCACCTAAGGCTACACATGGGGGCAGTGTGAAGGGTCCGCCTAACCTTCGCGCCTGAGACCTCCGAAGAGCACACAAGTCGGGGGCCGCGCCGAAAACCGTGGGACAGGACCACGGAGATAGGAAAGATCCCTGCTGGTGAGACAGGAGTTATAAATCTAGGAACTTACAAACTAATAATCAGAATAAACCTAGAAGAGGAAGAGGGTGATATAAAAGCAACATAAATCGCTGCACGTGGCACAGTTAATGTATATGGAGGGGGTGAAATGATGGTGCGCAGCTCGGGGCCCCGGGCGCGCCAAACCCGGACCTACCGTGGTAGGTTCCCCTGGGGGAGTTTGATTTCGGAGTCCTCCTCTCCTAGATGAGTTGTCGACCAAGACTAACGAGCCTCATCTACCCGTTGGAATGTTCTTAGCTTCCCCTCACCTCTTGCCTACCAGTGGTCACAAAGACACACTGAGTAGGCCGTCTGGATCGGGTACTGAGCCCCTCCGCCACGGCAAGGCGACACTCCTTCGGAGGGGTGTATTTACAGATACTGGGTCGTTGCCTAAAACTGACGACAGTGTAAGCCCCAGGCCAACGGACTGGCGCTCACGGGCGTATCGCGGACAATCAAGAAGGACATTTGCGACGGAGATTGGAATGTTACACGTCGTACAGACAGGCTCCGGATCACCACGCAAAAGGTGTCCGTGCGTGGCTCGGGTATGGCCTATCCTCAGGCGGGTTAAAACCACTTCTTCCCGCCTGGAATTCCTGCAGCTGGTATGCCAGGGTTGTACCGCGTCCTTGATTGTCCGTAACTGAGTGCCAGATAACGCTTCCCAAGATTCCTGCCAGAGAGCAAATAGATGGCGACGGAAATATTTCTGCACATCTATATAGGGGAGCGTATGGGTGGAATACTCCGGAAGGTGACATGCAGACTTTGCAGCCGCATCCGCCGCCTCGTTACCCGGAATACCCACATGGCCTGGGATAAACGTAAAAACAAACTGGTATCCGCGAGACAGTAGCTGAGAAATCAACGTCTGGATTTTAACAACCAATGCCGAGGTGCCGATAAACTGTTGCAGGGCCTGGAGAGCGCTAAAAGAATCGGAACAAACGATAAAACTTCCAGGACCTGAACTGGAGATAAAAAGGAGGAAATAAAATATGGCAAACAACTCGGCGGTAAATACTGAACTGGCGTCCGGTAGGCGGTACGTATGAGCGTCACCGTTGTATATAAAGGCGCAACCCGTCGAACTACCCATCTGGGACCCATCGGTAAATACCGGACAGGAAGTCCGGTATCGCCCCAGTAGTTCCGTGAATAGTTGGCGAAACACGGAATGAGGGGTAGCTATCTTAACACAGCCCGACAGCTCCAGGTCAAAGCGTGCGCACTGGAGTTGCCAGGGAGGACATCGGCCACGTGAATGCCGCTCTACGGCTGGCAGTCGAAGGGCGTGTGCAGCAAGCAGTTCACGAAACCGGATACCACTTGGACGGGAGATGGTTGTATTTCGCATATAACGGTGCGCGAGGTCTGGACGCAACACGGGTGGGAATGAAGGGTGACCTGGATGGGCGGCCAGCCTTGCCACGTAAGAACAAAGTAGTAAAGAGGGTCGAACAGACAGTGGAGGTTCACCAGAATCAGCATACAGACAATCGATTCTGCTGGTGCGGAAAGCCCCAGTAGCGAGACGGATACCAGTGTGATGTACTGTGTCTAAAAGCCGGAGTTTAGACGCAGACGCCGCGCCATAAATAAAACAGCCGTAGTCTAATTTGGACCGGACCAGAGAGCCATACAACCTCAACATGACGGTACGATCGCCGCCCCAAGATGCCCCAGATAAGACCCTGAGTACCCGAAGCGAACGATCGCACGAAGCACGAAGATAGCGGATATGGTGCTCCCATGTGAGTTTACTGTCGAGGTGTAAGCCCAAGAACTTAAGGTGCGGTACAAAAGGAAGACGTGTGTCGCGCAGATGAAGATCAGGAGGAGGGTGTACTCCTCGCAGTCGGTGAAAGTGTAGACACTGTGTTTTCGTAGGGGACAGCCGAAAGCCCGTGCGTAATGCCCACTCGGCGATGGAGGTTATGGTCAGCTGCAGTTGACGCTCGATGTGCTCCACACTATAAGAGCGATAGTAGATCGCAAAGTCGTCAACATACAGCGACATCGGGATACCGCTACGAACAACACTAGTGATGCCATTAATGGCAACTGCGAAAAGTGTGACACTGGGGATGGATCCCTGGGGTACACCATTCTCCTGGATCTTCTCTTGAGACAGCGTGTTGCCTATACGGACACGAAAACGGCGAATGAGTAAAAAGTTAAAAAGGAAAACGGCTAAGTGACCGCGCAAACCATAACCGTGTAGAGTACGGAGAATGCCATAGCGCCAAGTAGTATCGTAGGCCTTCTCCAGATCAAAGAAGACACCCACGACATGCTGCTTCAGGAGAAACGCATTCTGTATGTATGCCTCCATGCGCGTCAGGTTGTCGACACTGGAGCGATAGCGACGAAATCCGCACTGAACATTGCTCAGCAGGTTATTCCTCTCTAGCCACCACACTAAGCGAGTGTTAATCATCCGTTCCAAGGTCTTGCAGACGACACTCGTCAGGCAAATAGGGCGGTAGCTAGAGGGAAGTGTCCGGTCTTTTCCTGGTCGAGGGATAGGGATGACAATACCCTCTCGCCAGGAAGACGGAAAAACCTGCTGATTCCAGATGCGGTTATACATGCTCAACATGAAGGAAAGAGCTGCAGGTGGAAGATGAAGCAGCATTTGGCGGTGGATGTCATCAGGACCGGGAGAAGAATTCTTTGCTAGGGACAAGGAATGCGCTAGCTCCGCCTCGGTAAATGGTGCATTGTACGGTTCACTTTGGGCACTGTTAAAACTAAGGCCTATCTGCTCCGCAGATTCCTTGATAGCTAAAAACGCTCTATCATAGCTTTGGGTTTGGCTAGTACAGGCAAAATACTCGGCAAGGGCGTCGGCGATGTCCTGCTCGCTGGTGTAACGGGAGCCCTGTACGGCAAGGCCGGGGATGGTCGTCCGGCGACACTTGCCGTACATTCGCCGAACAGCAGTCCACACCTTTTGCGCCGAACTTCGACGGGAAAGAGAAGATACATACTTTTCCCACGATTTGCGTTTTGCTTCTCGAAGTATAAATCTTGCCCTAGCACGAGCACGCTTAAAAGCGACAAAGTTCGCCTGCGTAGGATGTAATGTAAAGATACGCAATGCACGCTTGCGTGCTTTAGTAGCCAAACGGCATTCCTCGGACCACCAAGGCACAGGAACGTGACGAGGTGTAGTGGAACCACGAGGAATGCTGGAATCCGCTGCACGAAGGATAGAGTAAGTAAAATACTCCACCATGTCGTCAATGGTGGTAAAACCATCGTCGGTTAGGTGAATGAGGGAACGAAACTTCCCCCAGTCAGCCTTGGAAATAATCCAGTGAGGAAAGCGTGTTGGCACAGAATTGTGGCCCGATAAGTGAATGCTAATGGGGTAATGATCACTGCCAAATAGGTCGGAAAGTACCGACCAGTCGAGTAGAGGTACCAGTGACGGGCTGCTAAAAGAAACGTCAAGTGCGGAGTGTGTACCATAGGCAGATGATAAGTAAGTAGGCACGCCAGTGTTTAATATGACTAGGCCGGACATATGGCAAACGTCTGCTACAAGGCACCCACGGGCATCGTCAATGTCGGAGCCCCAATGAGAGTGCTTGGCATTCAGATCGCCAAGAAAGATGAACGGTGGCGGAATCTGTGCCAAGAGAGCCCGAAGATCGTTCGTGTGTACGACACTGACCGGTGGCAGATAGACATTGCAAACGGAGAAACAGAGGCTCTGCAGCTGCACACGCACCGCTACAGCTTGTAGCGGCGTGTTGAGTGGCACACTGGTAGCAGAGATATCATGCGCCACCAGAATAGCAACACCCCCGCTTGCTCGCCTATCAGCTGCAGAGTCATGTCTAAATGCCGAAAAACCACGAAGTTGTAATGCGTGGTTAGGGTGCAAGTGCGTTTCTTGTAGACAGACGATTGATGGAGACCTTTGCGAAACGAGATGCTGTATGTCCGGAACACGTGCCCGGAACCCATTAACATTCCACTGGATTATTTCCATGGTAAAGAAGAATTAGGGATTCGTCTTCATCTTTTTCTTTTTCATCTTTACCTTAACCGACTTCGGACGGGGTAGGTTAAATTCGCCATCGTCTGGTGACTCCGCCGACGTCCGGGAGTCTGAAGATCCCCGGCGGCTCGCTGAACGAGAGCGGGAGCGGGACTTCATGGACGATGTGCGACTGCTGGCGCGACCAGAAGGCCTAGAATAATGGCTGTCAACAGGCTGGCTGCGGCTAGTTGTCTTGTGAGCTGGTGTCTGCACGGCTATAGATGTAGTAGCAGGTGCAGCTGTGGCACGAGACAGTGAAGGGGTATTCGCAGGTAGGTCAGTCTGTGTAGAAGCATCTGACACAGGAACGTGCTGTATCGCTACGCTGCTGGCAGGAGCGCGTCGGGCAGCCAAGGCATAACCTGTGGTGGTAGCAGGTTTCAGCTGCTCAAAGCGACGACGCGCTTCTGGAAACGTGAGATGTTCTTTCACGCGCAATTCTTGTATACACTTCTCATCCAAGAACTTCGCACACTGACGCGAGCTGGATAGATGCTTCCCTTCACAGTTCACACAGAGGGGATCCCGTGTACATGTCGGGTCCTCATGGGCTGCTAAACCACAGCGCTCACATATAGCAGGATTATTACACAGGGTCTTAGTATGGCCGAACCGTTGGCACCTAAAACAACGCATGGGGTTCGGCACATACTGGCGTACGGCGGCACGTTCGTAGCCACAAAAGATGTACTCGGGCAATTTAGTTCCTCTGAACGTCAGAAACACCGTACGCAAAGGCACAATCTTGCCATCCTGCTTTTTGGTAAGACGGTAAGCCTGACACACACGCTGGTCGGAGAGACAGGTGGTAATCTCATCGTTCGACAGATTGTCCAGACTGGAGGTGGTGACAACTCCCCTACATGTGTTGAGCGATTTGTGTGGGGCTACCCGAATTGGGTAGGAGCCCAACAAACTCGCCTTTAAAAGTTTCTGGGTCTGGTCTGCCGTGTTGGTTTCGATCAACAGCGTACCGTCTCGAACTCTGGTCGCGTTCTTAACCGGGCCACATATTCTGTCGACTTCTCGTTTTATATAAAATGGGCTAAGGTCCTTTATCGTTTTCCCGTCACATGCCAAAGTCAAAACCAAGAAAGGGTCAAAGGAAGAGGGGTTGCGCGGAGACATGATTATTTGGACCCCCATCCGGAACTGTCGGCGTCAGCCTGCCATCCGGGGGTCAAAGGATAAAAGACACCAAAATCTCCACGGTCTGTGCCGCCATGGAGACCCCTCCATGACTGACCTCAAGGCGTACTTCAGAGGAGCTACCCTCCGAACTCCACTGCTTGTCCGCATGGGTAAACCGTTCACCACGTGACACCCCGGTTTTATGCCCCCACCACAGGAATAACCGCCTGTGGCTCCCCGCTTTAGCACACGCTGCCTCAACGGAGTCAGCGTGGATTCAGGGGACTTCGGGTTGATTACACCGGGGCTCCGTCAGCGGTAACACGTCCGGCCGGTGATACTAACCCGACGGCACGCGGCCGTCGGGAGATTAACACCGGCCGTGCCCTCAGGGAGCTACGTGGGTGTACATGACGTGTGGACGGGCTCCGCACCTAAGACTACACATGGGGGCAGTGTGAAGGGTCCGCACAACCTTCGCGCCTGAGACCTCCGAAGAGCACACAAGTCGGGGGCCGCGCTGAAAACCGTGGGACAGGACCACGGAGATAGGAAAGATCCCTGCTGGTGAGACAGGAGTTATAAAACTAAGGCCTTACTAACTAATAATCGGAATAAACCTAGAAGAGGAAGAGGGTGATATAAAAAGCAACATAAAATGCTGCACGTGGCACAGTTAATGAGGGTGGAGGGGGTGAAGTGATAGTGAGCAGCTCGGGGCCCCGGGTGCGCCAAACCCGGACCTACCGTGGTAGGTTCCCCTGGGGGAGTTTGATTTCGGAGTCCTCTTCTCCTAGATGAGTCGTCGACCAAGACTAACGAGCCTCATCTACCCGTTGGAATGTTCTTAGCTTCCCCTCACCTCTTGCCTACCAGTGGTCACAAAGACACACGTAGCAGGCCGTCTGGTTCGGGTACTGAGCCCCTCCGCCACGGCAAGGCGACACTCCTTCGGAGGGGTAAGACCGGGAATTATCGTCCGGCGACACTTACCGTACATACGCCGCACAGCAGTCCACACCTGTTGTGCAGAACTTCGACTGGAAAGGGAAGAAACATAGGACTCCCAGGAGCTCCGCTTTGCACTGCGAAGTACAAAACGCGCCCTTGCGCGACAGCGTTTAAAAGAAACAAAGTTTGGCTCCGTTGGATGTAAGTGGAAGACACGTAGAGCACGCTTGCGTGCTTTAATAGCCAAACGGCATTCCTCGGTCCACCAAGGTACAGGAGCACGTCGTGGGGTAGAGGAACCTCGAGGAACCTCGAGGAATGCTGGAGTCCGCTGCGAGCAAGATAGAACAGGTAAAATATTCCACCATTTCATCAATGGTGTCAAAATAATTGTCCCGAAGGTGAATGAGGGAACGGAATTTCCCCCAGTCAGCCTTGGAAATAATCCAGTGAGGAAAACGTGTTGGCACAAAATGGTGGCCGGATAGGTGAATGTTAATGGGGTAATGATCACTGCCATATAAGTCGGAAATTACCGACCAGTCAAGTAGTGGTACCAGTGACGAAGTATTATAAGAAACGTCTAGAGCGGAGTGTGTACCATAGGCAGATGATAAGAAAGTAGGCACGCCAGTGTTTAATAGGACTAAGCCGGACATATCGCAAAGGTCTGCTACAAGGCACCCTCGAGCATCGTCAGTGTCGGAGCCCCAGTGAGTGTGCTTGGCATTCAGATCGCCGAGAAAAAGGAGTGGTGGCGGAATCTGCGCCAAGAGAGCCCGAAGATCATTTTCGTGTACAACACTGACGGGTGGCAGATAGACATTACAAATAGAGAAACAGACATTCTGCAGCTGTACACGTATCGCTACGGCTTGCAGCGGCGTGTTAAGTGGTATGCTGACGGCAGAAATGTTATGCGCCACCAAAATAGCCACACCACCACATGCTCGCCCATCAGCTGCAGAGTCATGTCTATATGCCGAAAAACCACGCAGACGGAGAGCGTGGTTAGGGTGCAAATGGGTTTCTTGTAGACAGACGATTGATGGACAGCGTTGAGAAAGTAGATGCTGTAGTGAGTGAGTGTGTCGGGTTTAAGGGCCCGTCGACAACTTGGTCATTAGGGCCCCGAGTCCAGAAGTAAAATTACATACTGTCAAGTGTTAAAAAACATCACCCATTAAAAACTAAAAATCTACGGTTAAAATAGATAAAAAACCTCTAAACAACTATTAAAACGTTTCATTTAAAATGCTAAAAACAGAAACTTAAAATTGCTACAAAGTAAAAAACACTAAAACGTTAAAAACCCAAAAATACGGCCATCTAAAAAGGCTAAAATCTCTGAAATAAAATATCCTTACACTTGCTTCATAAAATCAATTATGGAACAAAACCGCAGCACTGTATTTACAGATACTGGGTCGTTGCCTAAAACTGACGACAGTGTAAGGCCCAGGCCAACGGACTGGCGCTCACGAGCGTATCGCGGACAATCAAGAAGGACATGTGCGACGGAGATTGGAATGTTACACGTCGTACAGACAGGCTCCGGATCACCACGCAAAAGGTGTCCATGCGTGGCTCGGGTATGGCCTATCCTCAGGCGGGTTAAGACCACTTCTTCCCGCCTGGAATTCCTGCAGCTGGTATGCCAGGGTTGTACCGTGTCCTTGATTGTCCGTAATTGAGTGCCGGATAACGCTTCCCAAGATTCCTGCCAGAGAGCAAATAGATGGCGACGGAAATATTTCTGCACATCTATATAGGGCAGCGTACGGGTGGAATACTCCGGAAGGCGACATGCAGACTTTGCAGCCGCATCCGCCGCCTCGTTACCCGGAATACCCACATGGCCTGGGATCCACGTAAAAACAAACTGGTATCCGCGAGACAGTAGCTGAGAAATCAACGTCTGGATTTTAACAACCAATGCCGAGGTGCCGATAAACTGTTGCAGGGCCTGGAGAGCGCTAAAAGAATCGGAACAAACGATAAAACTTCCAGGACCTGAACTGGAGATAAAAAGGAGGAAATAAAATATGGCAAACAACTCGGCGGTAAATACTGAACTGGCGTCCGGTAGGCGGTACGTATGAGCGACACCGTTGTATATAAAGGCGCAACCCGTCGAACTACCCGTCTGGGACCCATCGGTAAATACCGGACAGGAAGTCCGGTATCGCCCCAGTAGTTCCGTGAATAGTTGGCGAAACACGGAATGAGGGGTAGCTATCTTAACACAGCCCGACAGCTCCAGGTCAAAGCGCGCGCGCTGGAGTTGCCAGGGAGGACATCGGCCACGTGAATGCCGCTCTACGGCTGGCAGTCGAAGGGCGTGTGCAGCAAGCAGTTCACGAAACCGGATACCACTTGGACGGGAGATGGTTGTATTTCGCATATAACGGTGCGCGAGGTCTGGACGCAACACGGGTGGAAACGAAGGGTGACCTGGATGGGCGGCCAGCCTTGCCACGTAAGAACAAAGTAATAAAGAGCGTCGAACAGACAGTGGAGGTTCGCCAGAATCAGCATACAGACAATCGATTCTGCTGGTGCGGAAAGCCCCAGTAGCGAGACGGATACCAGTGTGATGTACTGTGTCTAAAAGCCGGAGTTTAGACGCAGACGCCGCGCCATAAATAAAACAGCCGTAGTCTAATTTGGACCGGACCAGAGAGCCATACAACCTCAACATGACGGTGCGGTCGCCGCCCCAAGATGCCCCAGATAAGACCCTGAGTACCCGAAGCGAACGATCGCAGGAAGCACGAAGATAGCGGATATGGTGCTCCCAAGTGAGTTTACTGTCGAGGTGTAAGCCCAAGAACTTAAGGTGCGGTACAAAAGGAAGACGTGTGTCGCGCAGATGAAGATCGGGAGGAGGGTGTACTCCTCGCAGTCGGTGAAAGTGTAGACACTGTGTTTTCGTAGGGGACAGCCGAAAGCCCGTGCGTAATGCCCACTCGGCGATGGAGGTTATGGTCAGCTGCAGTTGACGCTCGATGTGCTCCAAACTATAAGAGCGATAGTAGATCGCAAAGTCGTCAACATACAGCGACATCGGGATACCGCTACGAACAACACTAGTGATGCCATTAATGGCAACTGCGAAAAGTGTGACACTGAGGATGGATCCCTGGGGTACACCATTCTCCTGGATCTTCTCTTGAGACAGCGTGTTGCCTATACGGACACGAAAACGGCGAATGAGTAAAAAGTTAAAAAGGAAAACGGCTAAGTGACCGCGCAAACCATAACCGTGTAGAGTACGGAGAATGCCATAGCGCCAAGTAGTATCGTAGGCCTTCTCCAGATCAAAGAAGACACCCACGACATGCTGCTTCAGGAGAAACGGATTCTGTATGTATGCCTCCATGCGCGTCAGGTTGTCGACACTGGAGCGATAGCGACGAAATCCGCACTGAACATTGCTCAGCAGGTTATTCGTCTCTAGCCACCACACTAAGCGAGTGTTAATCATCCGTTCCAAGGTCTTGCAGACGACACTCGTCAGGCAGATAGGGCGGTAGCTAGAGGGAAGTGTCCGGTCTTTTCCTGGTCGAGGGATAGGGATGACAATGCCCTCTCGCCAGGAAGACGGAAAAACCTGCTGATGCCAGATGCGGTTATACATGCTCAACATGAAGGAAAGAGCTGCAGGTGGAAGATGAAGCAGCATTTGGCGGTGGATGTCATCAGGACCGGGAGAAGAATTCTTTGCTAGGGACAAGGAATGCGCTAGCTCCGCCTCGGTAAATGGTGCATTGTACGGTTCACTTTGGGCACTGTTAAAACTAAGGCCTAGATGCTGTATGTCCGGAACACGTGCCCGGTACCCATTAACATTCCATTGGATTATTTCCATAGTAAGAAAGAGATCAGTGGTTTGTCTTCATCTTTTTCTTTCTTACTTTGGCTGACTTTGGACCTACGATGTGAAAGTCGCCGTCCTCTGGAGATTCCTCAGATGTATGTGAGGAAGAAGATCCTTGCTGTCGAGGTGAAGGCCCAGAAACTTAACGTGCGGAACAAACGGCAGACGTGTACCATGCAAATAAAGATCAGGTGGAGGGTGTACACCACGGAGTCGATGGAAGTGGATACATTGCGTTTTCGTAGCGGAGAACTGAAACCCGGTGCGAAGGGCCCAGTCAGCGATGGAGGTTATGTTCAGCTGCAGTTGACGCTCGAGGTGCTCAAGATTATATGATCGGTAATATATCGCGAAGTCGTCAACATACAGTGACATCGGGATTCCGCTACGAACAACTCTGGCAATCCCGTTAATGGCCACGGCGAAAAGCGTTACGCTGAGAATCGAACCCTGGGGTACACCATTCTCCTGGATGGATGGATGGATGGATGAATGGAGTTTAGGGGCCCGTCGACAACTAGGTCATTTGGGCCCTAGGTCAGAAAATAAAAAATCTAAAACTCGCCTAAAAACTGAAGTTTAAAATGGCAACTAAAAACGCAGACAGATAAAAACACCAAACGGCACATGAGTGCGCTAAGTTAAAACTTGGTAAAACCATTCATTAAAATGTGTAAAAGATCGAAGCTAAAACACATTAAAACTAAGCACGTAAAACACAAAAACCTATGTTAAAACGCTAAAAAAAAATTCACACACTAAAAACACGTTATACTTGCTTTGCGAACCCAATTTGTGCAACGAACCGCAGCGCCTTACAGGCAGACACAGGGTCGTCACCCAAAATTGACGCAAGCGTACACCCCAGGCCAACCGACTGGCGCTCACGAGCGTATTGCGGACAGTCTATAAGGATATGGGCCACAGAAAGTTGGATGTTGCACGTAGGGCAGACAGGCGCAGGGTCGCCACGCAAATGGAACCCATGTGTCGCCCGTGTGTGACCTATCCTCAGGCGGGTGAGGATAACTTCAGCCCGCCTGGAGTCCCTGCAGGATGTCATCCAGGGATCTACACTGTCTTTAATGGTCCGCAATTGAGAGCCAGAGAATTCCTTCCATGACTGCTGCCAGATCGATAAAAGATGTCGACGGAAATGGCGCTGCACATCGACATATGGCACACTGTGTGTGGCAACATCCGGCAAACGGCAAGCAGTTTTAGCAGCCGCATCCGCTTTCTCATTGCCGGGTATACCCACATGGCCTGGGGTCCAGGTAAAAAGCAACTGGTATCCGCGCGAGAGCATTTGCGAAATGAGAGCCTGTATTTTTAAAACGAATGCTGAGGTGCCGATAAACTGATCCAAGGACTGAATGGCACTCAGAGAGTCTGAACAAATGATAAAATTGCCGGGAGCTGAGTTAGAAATAAAAAGTAAACAATAAAATATAGCAAACAGCTCGGCAGTAAAAACTGAACTATGGTCCGGAAGTCGGTACTGGTGCGCCTCGTCGTTACACACGAAACTACATCCCGTAGCTCCACCCACCTGGGACCCATCGGTAAAAACCGGGGTGAAAGTCCGGTGGCGGCCCAAAAGTTCGGTGAACAGTTGTCGATACACCGATTGCGGGGTGGAAAGCTTAGCATAGCCTGAGAGCTCCAGGTCGAATTGCGCGCGCCGGAGTTGCCAAGGAGCAGAGCGTCCTAGAGAGAATCGCTCTACAGCAGGCATGCGGAGATCGTGTTTGTCAAGTAGTTCGCGGAACCGAATACCGCTTGGGCGCGATATAGTTGTGTTGCGCAGATAACGGTGAGCAAGGTCGGGACGCAGGACACATTTAAAAGAAGGATGACCCGGATGGGCTGCCAACCTTGCGACATACGAACACAATAAAATCGAACGACGGACCGACAGTGGTGGTTCTCCAGACTCAGCATACAGACACTCAACTCTACTGGTGCGGAACGCCCCAGTAGCAAGACGGATACCAGCATGGTGTACAGTATCTAAAAGACGGAGTTTAGAGGCGGACGCCGCGCCATAGATAAAACTACCGTAGTCTATTTTTGACCGCACCAGTGATCGATACAATCGTAACATAACTGTACGATCACCGCCCCAAGAAACTCCGGATAAAAGGCGGAGTACTCGAAGTGAGCGATCGCAGGAAGCACGTAGTTGGCGAATATGGTACTCCCACGTCAGCTTACTGTCGAAGTGCAGGCCAAGGAACTTGAGGTGCGGGACAAACGGTAGACGTGTGCCACGCAAATAAAAATCAGGAGGAGGGTGTACGCCGCGAACTCGATGGAAGTGGATACACTGAGTTTTCGTAGGTGAGAACTGAAAGCCGGATCGAAGGGCCCAGTCTGCGATTGATGTTATGGTCAGCTGCAGTTGACGCTCAATGTGCTCGAGATTATAGGAGCGATAGTAAATTGCAAAGTCGTCAACATACAGTGACATCGGGATTCCGCTACGAACAACATCAGCGATTCCGTTGATTGCTGCGGCAAAGAGCGTGACACTCAGGATGGACCCCTGAGGCACACCATTCTCCTGAATCTTTTCCTGTGACAGGGTATTACCAATGCGCACACGAAATTTTCGAAGTCGTAAAAAGTTTAAAATGAAAAGCGCTAAGTGACCGCGTAAACCGTAACCGTGCAGAGCACGAAGGATTCCATAGCGCCAGGTGGTGTCGTAGGCCTTCTCTAAATCAAAGAAGACACCCACGACATGCTGCTTCAGCAGAAAGGCATTCTGGATGTAAGCCTCTAAGCGTGTCAGATGGTCGACGCTAGAGCGATGGCGACGAAAACCGCACTGAATGTTGGTGAGCAGGTTATGCGTCTCTAGCCACCACACTAAACGAGTGTTAATCATCCGTTCGAAGGTCTTACAAACAACACTCGTTAGGCAAATAGGGCGGTAACTAGAGGGAAGTGTCCTGTCTTTTCCAGGTCGAGGGATAGGGATGACAATACCCACTCGCCAGGAGGACGGAAAGACCTGCTCGTGCCAGATACGGTTATAAATACCAAGCAGGAAAGACGAAGCCGAAGGTGGAAGGTGAAGCAGCATTTGTCGATGGATGTCATCTGGACCAGGAGAGGAATCTTTAGCAAGTGACAAAGAGTGCTCTAACTCCGCTACGGTAAAGGGTGCGTTGTACGGTTCAGTACAGTCACTATTAAAAGGAAGGACTATCCGCTCGGCAGATTCCTTGAGAGGTATAAAAGCTCTGTCGTAACTATTCGTTTGGCTAGTAGCAGCAAACGAAGTAGCAAGGGCGTCGGCGATATCCTGTTCGCTGGTGTAATGCGATCCGCTTATGGCAAGGCCGGGAATGATAGTCCGGCGACACTTGCCATACATGCGGCGAACAGCAGTCCACACCCTCTGTGCCGGAGTGCGACGGGACAGAGAAGAGACAAAAGTTTCCCACGATGTGCGTTTTGCACAGCGGAGGACAAATCGAGCCCTGGCACGAGAACGCTTAAAGGCTATCAAGTTCTCCTCCGTAGGATGTGAACTGAAGACACGCAGAGCACGTTTCCTTGCTTTAATAGCCAAACTACATTCCTCGGACCACCAAGGCACAGGAACGTGACGAGGTGTAGTAGAACCACGAGGAATGCTGGAATTCGCTGCGAGCAGGACAGAACAAGTAAAATATTCCACCAGTTCATCGATGGTGGGGAAGACATCGTTGTGAAGGTGAATGAGGGAACGAAATTTCCCCCAGTCAGCCTTGGAAATAATCCAGTGAGGATATCGTGTTGGCACAGGATGGAGACTAGATATGTGAATGCTAATGGGAAAATGATCACTGCCAAAGAGGTCGCTGAGCACCGACCAATCAAGGAGTGGCACCAGTGACGGGCTACAGAAGCTCACGTCTAAAGCGGAGTAGGTACCGTAGGCAGATGATAAAAAGGTAGGGGCGCCAGTGTTTAATAGAAGTAGGCCGGACATATCACAAACATCTGCTACAAGGCAACCACGAGCATCGTCAGTGTCGGAGCCCCACAAGGTGTTTTTGGCATTCAGATCGCCTAGAAGAAGAAACGGTGGCGGAATCTGTGCCAAGAGAGCCCGAAGTTCGTTCTCGTGTACGACACTGACCGGTGGCAGATAGACATTACAGATAGAGAAAGAAAGGCTCTGCAGCTGTACACGTACCGCTACAGCTTGGAGCGGCGTGTTTAGTGGTATGCTGGTGGCAGGGATGGTATTCGCCACCAGAATAGCAACACCACCGCTTGCCCGTCGATCAGCTGCAGAATCATGTCTAAAGGCCACAAATCCACGAAGATAGAGTGCGTGATGAGGTTGCAGATGGGTTTCCTGTAGACAGACGATAGATGGACAGCGTTGAGAAATTAGATGCTGTATGTCCGGAACACGTGCCCGGAACCCATTAACATTCCACTGGATTATTTCCATAGTGAAAAAGGATTAATGGCTAGTCTTCATCTTTTTCTTCTTTTTCACTTTGGCTGACTTAGGTCCAACGATGTGGAAGTCGCCGTCCTCGGAGGTGTGCGAGGCAGAGGATCCCCTACGACTCGCAGAGCGAGAGCGGGATCTCTGAGAGGACGTGAGACTGCTTGCGCGAACTTTATGACGCGAACGACTTCCATCGATAGGATCCTTACCGCTTCCTAACGGCTTGGAAACTGTGGTCTGCACGGCGGAAGATGTTTTAGACACTGCACTTTTTCGACTAACTGTTGGGGTGCTCTCTGGAAGGTCAGTCTGTGTCGAGGCATTTGCAACGGTGACATGTTGCAAGCCGACAGTAGCAACAGGAGGGCGCCGAGCTGCCGACGAATAAGCTAAGGTGGTGGCAGGCTTCAGTTGTTCGAAACGCCGACGCGCTTCTATAAATGTCAGGCGCTCCTTTACCCGCAACTCCTGAATACTCTTTTCGTCCAAGAACTTAGGACACTGACGTGAGCTAGATGGATGGTTACCCCCACAGTTCACACAGCATGGGTCTCGAGTGCAAGCCGTGTCTTCGTGTGCCGGTAAGCCGCAACGTTCACAAGCTGCAGGATGGTTACACGAGGTCCTAGTATGCCCGAATCTCTGACACTGAAAACAGCGCATAGGATTCGGGACATACGGTCGTACTGCAGCACGCTCGTAGCCACAGTAGATGTACTCTGGCAGCTGAGTGCCCTTAAACGTAAGGAATACTGTACGTAAGGCACACTCTTTCCCATCCTGTTTCCGAGTTAATCGGTATGCTTGGCAGACTCGCTGATCAGAGAGGCAGGTGACAATTTCTTCGTTGGAGAGACCGTCGAGGCTGGAAGTGGTTACTACTCCTCTACACGAGTTGAGGGTCTTATGTGGGGCTACCCGGATAGGGTAGGAGCCCAACAAACTCGCCTTCAACAGCTTCTGCGACTGATCTCCATTCATCACCTCGATCAATAACGTGCCATCTCTAAGTCTGGTTGCGTTTTTAACCGGGCCACAGATCCTATCGACTTCCTTTTTAATATAGAACGGGCTAATGTCCTTCATCGTCTTTCCTTCACATTGCAAGGTCAGCACCAAAAAACTGTCAATGAGGGAGGGTTTGCGCGGAGACATGATTATTTGGACCCCCATCCGGAACCGTCGGCGTCAGCCTGCCATCCGGGGGTCAAAGGATAAAAGACACCAAAATCTCCACGGTCTGTGCCGCCATGGAGACCCCTCCATGACTGACCTCAAGGCGTACTTCAGAGGAGCTACCCTCCGATCTCCACTGCTTGTCCGCATGGGTAAACCGTTCACCACGTGACACCCCGGTTTTATGCCCCCACCACAGGAATAACCGCCTGTGGCTCCCCGCTTTAGCACACGCTGCCTCAACGGAGTCAGCGTGGATTCAGGGGACTTCGGGTTGATTACACCGGGGCTCCGTCAGCGGTAACACGTCCGGCCGGTGATACTAACCCGACGGCACGCGGCCGTCGGGAGATTAACACCGGCCGTGCCCTCAAGGAGCTACGTGGGTGTACATGACGTGTGGACGGGCTCCGCACCTAAGGCTACACATGGGGGCAGTGTGAAGGGTCCGCACAACCTTCGCGCCTGAGACCTCCGAAGAGCACACAAGTCGGGGGCCGCGCTGAAAACCGTGGGACAGGACCACGGAGATAGGAAAGATCCCTGCTGGTGAGACAGGAGTTATAAAACTAAGGCCTTACTAACTAATAATCGGAATAAACCTAGAAGAGGAAGAGGGTGATGTAAAAAGCAACATAAAATGCTGCACGTGGCACAGTTAATGAAGGTGGAGGGGGTGAAGTGATAGTGAGCGGCTCGGGGCCCCGGGTGCGCCAAACCCGGACCTACCGTGGTAGGTTCCCCTGGGGGAGTTTGATTTCGGAGTCCTCTTCTCCTAGATGAGTTGTCGACCAAGACTAACGAGCCTCATCTACCCGTTGGAATGTTCTTAGCTTCCCCTCACCTCTTGCCTACCAGTGGTCACAAAGACACACTTAGTAGGCCGTCTGGATCGGGTACTGAGCCCCTCCGCCACGGCAAGGCGACACCCCTTCGGAGGGGCCATTCTCCTGGATCTTTTCTTCTGAGAGGGTATGGCCAATGCGTACACGAAAACGGCGAAGTTTTAAAAAGTTAAAAACGAAACCCGCTAGATGACCGCGTAAACCGTAGTCGTGCAGATTACGGAGGATACCATAGCGCCATGTAGTGTCGTAGGCCTTCTGTAGGTCGAAGAAGACCCCCACGACGTGCTGCTTCATGAGAAAGGCATTCTGAACATAAGCCTCCATGCGTGTCAGGTTGTCGACACTGGAGCGATGGCGACGAAAACCGCACTGAACATTGCTCAGCAGGTTATTCGTCTCCAGCCACCACACTAAACGAGTGTTAATCATTCGCTCCAAGGTCTTACAAAGAATCTCGAAGATGTGCTAGAGAACAACACTCCAGCAACATGTGGCGAACCGACAAAACGTTGTCACACACCGGACATAGAGGCGCAGGGTCCCTTTTAAATAGTTAACCATGCGAAAAATTGCAGTGCCCTATTCTTAATCGAGCCAGATTAACCTCCTCGCGACGAGATGTGCGACAGGAAGTTACCCAGTTTATAGGAAGTTCTTTCACTTCTCTAAGTTTTATTACCGCTGAGAGCTGACCACTCTTCGTGCGAGGAAGACAGCACCGATCTCCGCAGTTCAAGCCTAAAGTCTTCCGAAGTAACACGTGAGATGGTAATACTGGGTTCTGTAGTTGCCGTCTTTGCTGCTAAATCTGGCATTTCGTCCCCCGGCAAACCTACCCTTTTGTATGGGAAATGAGTTCACCGATAAAAATGTATCTCCCTCAATTCGAGCTGGTATTAAGTAGCGAGGACCACTCGACCCTGCTACTTCCTTTATACAGGCTTTACTTTGTTTGGTTTTGTTATGAGTTTTAGTACCCATGGCGCTTTCATCCTCCACCATTGCAAATGTCTCCGATGGCATGCTCTGCTCCTGGGCGCCACCCCGGCTTAGGTAGTAGTAGTATTGTGGTTTCAGGGCGCACAACTACGACGGTCATTAGCGCCCAAACAGGACAGAAGCTAAAACCCGTATATTGTATGACAATTAAAAACAGTTAAAACAGTAAAACGTCATCAGCACAGCACCTTGAACACTAAGGCTTGTATTCATAAACGGTACTTTCAATCCAGACTTTTCAAAGACTGCTTTGCGAGGAAAGTTTAACTTTCGTGAAAGTCTTATTCAAAGACGTCGGTTTCGATACTTTAACTTTGACTTCGTAAAGTTGAGATTTCATTACCAAGTTCCAATGTTGGCTAAACCGATTTCCAAAACCACAGTCCTCTATAGGATTTAAATCAAGCCTTTCCTTCCAGCACTTTGGCGCTCTTTTTAAACCGCGTGGCGTTGGGAACAGAAGTGTTTGGTTCAATTTGCGAGTTTCTTTTGGTTTGGTTTCGTTTTGCGTTTTGACCTGTGGTTTTGACGATGGAGGATAAAAGAATGGCGCCAATCAGCGATGATGAAAGAGACGTGTTAGTAGAATTAGTGAGTAAATTCAAAGACATAATAGAAAATAAACGTACGGACAATGTATCTGTGAAACAAAAGAATGAAGCGTGGGAAAATATAAGCAGAGAAGTCGCTAGTTCGGTCCACACGCATATTAGAAGCGCGAAGCAACTGAAAAAAGTGTGGAACAACATAAAATTCAAAGCTAGGCAGCAAAAAACGCAAGAGAGAAGACAAAGGATGGTTACCGGCGGTGGATCTCCAACGAAAGAAGAACCGGCCAGTAGTTTGCTCTCTGTTGTGGAAAGCATTGCTCCCCACATCAACCTCAGGGTTTCCAGTGAATTCGACAATGATGGATATAGGGATGAAGAAACTCAAAATGGTAAGTAGTTTTCGCATTTCGTATGTGTGTCGCACTTTCACTACAGTAATGTAGCAAGTATGAACTAGTTTTGGGGGAATAAACCTATCTGAAAATTGCAGGTTATTTCCATTTCAATTCGAGTGTAAACATTTGACTTTGACCTTGTATAAGGCACATCCTCACTTATTTAGGTATCTTCTTTATATACATTTTTAACGATCTTTCTCAAATTCTAGTTCATGATTTAGTAAAATGTGGCACAGCAAACATTGTAGGCTTTTTGTTTGCCTTTGATTTTGCCTTGTCTATTTCTTTTAGACAAATCAACTTTCTCCCTCACATCCTTGTTGCCAGAATGACTCCAAAATCAAGTTGTAATTTATTTAGGTCTACCATCTAAGTTTATAACTCAGGTTTATTAGCAACTTTTCATGACCCAGTTGCACTGGACATGTGTGTGTCTGGGCAATCAATTGCAAAAATAGTGCAATGCAATGTGGTTATAATGGTTTTTAATTATGTTGCAGAACAATAACCCCAACTATATACTTGGTGATTTTTTTATTTATTCCTTTTTTATGCAAGTTGCAAGATTAGTGTGTGTGTATATTGGGAAATGCTATGCTCAGGAGTGATGCATATGGTAATTTACACCTTGCCCTACATACAATTCACATTCACTTGTGAGTGTGGACAGTCAATTGAAGCAAATATATTTTTAATATGCGAGCAGAAAGGTTCACAGCTTTGAACACACCATATTCCACTGTAGTTTTTGTTGATGTCCTGGAAGTGAAGCTGAGTGCATTTGCTTGCAACTCAAAATCAGATTATGAAGTGCTAATGATCTACAGCAGTAACCTGTATCTATGAGCAATACAAAGCGGAAGTATAAGTAGTTGTGCTGTAGATAAAGGGAGTGGTAAGGTTGACCAAAAACAGTTCCTCTTTCAGCCACACTCCCCCCCCCCCCGCCCCCCTCCTTAATGCTTCTGTTTTGCATCACTCATGTATGCATTCACTTCTGATTTTCATAGTTCCATTTCATAATGCTTTTAGAATTTTACGTAGAAGTTATTTCTGTTGCAGTGACTGATGATTATATGGAGGAAATCGAAGTGGATCTGCCAGTTATGTATGCCACACCTAACAGCAGCCTTTCTGCTACTGCGGAGGTTACAACTCCAGCAAGGAGACCAAAATTTAAGAATCGAGAAACAGGAAATGTATGTAGTAGTTACCTCGAGGAAAGGAAGCTTTTGGACTTCAAGCATATGGATGAGCAGCACCAGCACCGATTAAAGTGTGTAGCCGAACGTTATGCTGCACTGATGCGGCATGAAGAACTTTTTAAATTAAAAGTTGAAAATTTGCAAGAACTGCATAAAAAACAAATGGAAAAATAACGGTGGTTCTAACAGCAACTACATATACAGCAACTACTAGTACATATAAAGTGGTCTATGTAATTATTTTGCTTAATAAATTTATATTCAGGATCAGAATGTTGTAGCCATTGATGCATAATTGTGAAATAATACTTTCCTTATAAAACTGATGAAAATGAAGTGTTTCAAATGTGGAGCATATTAATAAATTGAAAAATATGTCAATATTTCTAAACATATTCTGCACAAACTTCATTCTGGAGCAGACTGTGTTTAGAATCAACATATTTTTCAATTTAATTACTTTATATTGTAATGTGTACCACAAAAATTGCTGAGCAATTTGTGCAAGCACAATAATTCATTTTAAAAACTTCAGAAGGCTGTTTAGCTTGATAACTAGCTAAAGAACCAAACACACATTATTCAACTATTTATAATTTGGCTTTTGTTCAGTATTATGCCCTACAACTGTTCAAATGAGGACAGCTTGAAATTAGTGTACTATGGGGATACAGTAGGCAGGGTGCTGTCTTACTCAGGTACTATATAACTATAGTGGCAGTTTAATGCAATCAGTTTTCATTGAAACACATAGACCAGGAGGGAAGGAGCAAAAGGAAATTTGCTACTTGTTAGGAAATGAACAGTAATATTCTATGCTATCCAGTTGGATTTATTAATGAAGTAAAAAATAAATTTGTATTATAAGGGCATAAACCTCAATTTTTAATTTGTTTAAGGTTTCTAGTACAATATATTTTCTAGTTAAATATTACCTTACAGACAAATAGAGTCAATACATCTGTCACAGTTCTACTTTTGTTCCTTGTCAGCACTTACATCATGGTACACATGTGTAGTAGCAGCTGCAGGCATGTAATTGATAGTGTAAGTCTTGTTTTATATCTGTTTGTATCAATAGGTTGAGACAGAATATTAGAAGACCCCAAAAGAAAATCGTTTATGTGAATATTTGTTAAAAGTGTAATTTGTTTTTTGATGTTGGTATGTGTTGGTCAAAAGACGAAAATGTGTTACAAATGTTCATTGTTACGAACAACTAAGTTAGTTTAAAGACGTCATAAATATCTGAATATTTGATTTTAATATATATGTATAAATATTAGTATATGTGTTCCATAATAAAAGTAAGGGAGGATGGTTAGGGATCGCTTCCCTAACGAGAAAGAACTATTTGATGGACGCATACGCGGATGTATACGAAAAAGGGGGTGTCACGTGAAGTGACGCCATAATCAGCCCACTCGCGTGTGTGTAATCAAGGCATAAGGACGTATTGGTGTAACGTGCGAACATAGAACTTTCACCACACTTTCATCAAGCATTAGTTCCAGTAAATGAAAAAGTGGAGTGGAGTGGAGTGTGGAGTTTAAGGGCCCGTCGACAGCTGGGTCATTTGGGCCCCAGGTCAATTTTTACGGGCTGAAACAAATTAATACGGTTAAAAAGGGGAAACTAAAAAAGCAGTAAACTTGTAAGAAGGTAAAACGTGAAAATCTAAAACAGTTAAAACGTTAAAAATCTTACGGATAAATATTAAAATAAAACAGCTAAAAAGTAAAAACAAACGGTGCTACAATAAAACCGGGATTCATTGTCTAAAAACCGTAGAATAAAACACCAAAACTAAAACACAAGTTAAACTTGTTTCCCAAACCCAATTTGGGTGACGAACCGCAGAACCTTATCTACCGATACCGGGTCGTCGCCCAGAATTGACCGCATAGTAAAACCCAGGCCAAGGGACTGGCGCTCTCTAGTATATCGTGGACAATCAAGCAAAACGTGTGGGACGGACAGTTGTACATCGCACGTCTGACAAACAGGGGCCGGGTCGCCACGCAGTAGATGACCGTGTGTGGCGCGAGTGTGACCGATTCTCAACCGGGTGAGAATGACCTCCGACCGCCGCGCATCCCTGACGGATGTCGGCCAGGGTGTTACTGTGTCTTTGATTGTCCGTAATTGGGTGCCAGATATTTCTTCCCACGACTTCTGCCAGAACGAAAAAATATGGCGCCGGAAATATCGTTGCGCATCACTAAAAGGCAGAGTTCGTGTGGATAATCCCGGCAGACGACATGCAGACTTTGCAGCCGCATCCGCCTCCTCGTTACCAGGAATACCCACATGGCCTGGGATCCATATAAAAACAAACTGGTATCCGTGAGTCAGTAACTGTGAAATGAGTGTCTGTATTTTAATTATGAGTGCTGAAGTGCCGAGAAATTGCTGTAAGGCCTGGAGAGCACTCAGAGAGTCACAGCAAATCATAAAATTTCCAGGTCCTGAGCTGGAGATAAAGAGTAAAAAATAAAATATGGCGAACAGCTCGGCGGTAAAAACAGAACTGGCGTCCGGAAGGCGGTACTTGTGAGCCTCATTGTTATAAACAAAACTACAGCCTGTAGCACCACCCACCTGGGAACCATCGGTAAAAACCGGAAAGTAAATCGGGTAACGTCCCAGGAGCTCGGTGAAGAGTTGACGAAACACCAAGTGAGGGGTAGTTACTTTAGCATGGGCTGCAAGCTCGAGGTCGAATTGGGCACGGTGGAGTTGCCAAGGAGGAAAGCGACCATGGCAATACCGCTCTACAGCAGGCATTCGCAAAGAATGTGTGGCGAGCAGTTCACGAAACCGAATACCGCTGGGGCGGGATATTGAGCTATTTCGCATATAACGGTGGGCTAGGTCTGGACGCAATACAGAGTAAAATGACGGGTGACCAGGGTGAGCTGCTAACCGTGCCACGTATGAAGAAAGCAATACCGAGCGTCGCACAGACAATGGAGGTTCGCCAGATTCAGCATACAGACACGGAATTCGACTAGTACGGAAAGCTCCAGTAGCAAGGCGGATACCAGTATGATGAATCGTATCTAAAAGGCGGAGTTTAGAGGCAGATGCCGCGCCATAAATAAAACAGCCGTAATCTAATTTGGACCGGACCAGTGAGCCATACAACCTCAACATGACGGTTCGATCGCCGCCCCAAGATGCCCCAGATAACACCCGGAGCATCCGAAGCGAACGATTGCAGGAAGCACGAAGATGGCGAATATGGTGCTCCCATGTGAGTTTGCTGTCGAGGTGTAGGCCCAAGAACTTCAGGTGCGGAACAAAAGGAATACGCGTGTCACGCAAATAAAGAACAGGAGGAGGATGCACACCACGAAGTCGATGAAAGTGTAGACACTGTGTTTTCGTAGGGGAGAACTGAAAGCCGGTGCGATGAGCCCATTCGGCGATAGAGGATATGGTCAGCTGCAGTTGGCGTTCGATGTGTTCAAGATTAAAAGAGCGGTAGTAGATGGCAAAGTCGTCAACATACAGCGATATCGGGATTCCCCCACGAACAACACTGGCGATACCGTCAATCGCCACGGCGAAAAGCGTTACACTAAGAATCGACCCCTGGGGTACACCGTTCTCCTGGATCCTGTCGTGGGATAGTGTATTCCCAATGCGGACACGAAACCGGCGTAGTTTTAAAAAATTTAAAACGAGAATGGCTAAATGACCGCGTAAACCGTAACCGTGTAAAGTACGTAGGATACCATAGCGCCAGGTAGTATCGTAGGCCTTCTGCAGATCGAAGAAGACGCCCACGACATGCTGCTTCAAGAGAAAGGCATTTTGTATATATGCTTCCATGCGTGCCAGATTGTCGACACTGGAGCGATGACGACGAAAACCGCACTGAGCATTGCTCAGCAGGTTATTCTTCTCCAGCCACCACACTAAGCGAGTGTTAACCATACGTTCGAAGGTCTTACAAACAACACTCGTCAGGCAAATAGGGCGGTAGCTAGAGGGAAGTGTCCGGTCCTTTCCGGGCCGAGGGATGGGGATGACAATACCCTCGCGCCAGGAAGACGGGAAAACCTGCTGAAGCCATATGCGGTTGTAAATGCTCAGCAGGAAGGAGAGAGCCGCAGGTGGAAGGTGAAGCAGCATTTGTCGGTGGATGTCATCAGGGCCAGGAGAGGAGTCCTTTGCGAGAGACAAAGCACGTTCTAGCTCCTCTTCGGTGAAAGGCGCGTTGTACGATTCACTGCAGTCACTGTTAAAATTGAGGATTATCCGCTCCGCAGATTCCTTGATTCCTAGAAAGGCATTACTGTAACTTCGGGTTTGGCTGTCAGCAGCGAAAGAATCGGCAAGGGTGTCGGCGATGTCCTGCTCGGAGGTGTAGGTGGAGCCTTGTACGGCAAGAGCGGGAATAATGGTCCGGCGACACTTGCCGTACATACGCCGAACAGCAGTCCACACCCTTTGTGCCGAAGTGCGACGTGAAAGCGAAGAGACGTAGCTTTCCCAGGATCTGCGCTTTGCACTCCGAAGAACAAAACGTGCTCTGGCACGAGAACGCTTAAAAGCTATAAAATTGTCTTCGGTCGGATGTAAACTAAAAAGACGCAGAGCACGTTTACGCGCTTTGATAGCCAAACGGCATTCCTCAGACCACCAAGGCACAGGAAAGTGTCGTGGTGTAGATGATCCACGAGGAATGCTGGAATCTGCTGCGAGCAACACAGAACATGTAAAATATTCCACCATGTCGTCAATGGTGGTAAAGCCATCGTCGGTGAGATGAATAAGCGAGTGAAATTTCCCCCAATCAGCTCTGGAAATAATCCAGTGAGGATGCCGTGTTGGCACAGTATGACTATGGTAGAGGTGAATATTAATGGGGTAATGATCGCTGCCAAATAGGTCGGAAAGCACCGACCAATCAAGCAGTGGAACTAATGCCGGGCTACAAAAGGTAACGTCTAGTGCTGAATGTGTGCCGTGAGTGGAGGATAAGAATGTGGGGACACCAGTGTTCAGCAGAAGTAAGCCAGACATGTCACAAACGTCTGCTATAAGGCACCCACGAGCATCGTCAATGTCGGAGCCCCATAAAGTGTTTTTGGCATTCAGATCGCCGAGGAATAGAAGCGGTGGCGGAATCTGAACCAGAAGAGCCCGAAGATCGTGTTCTTGTACGACATTGACCGGTGGCAGATAGACATTGCAAATAGAAAAGCACAGGCCCCGCAGCTGTACACGAACCGCTACAGCTTGCAGCGGCGTGTTAAGCGGTATGCTGGCAGCAGAGATGGTATGTGCCACCAGCGTAGCCACACCACCGCTAGCCCGCCGACCAGCTGCAGAGTCATGTCTAAATGCGGAAAAATTACGTAGATGTAAACCATGATTAGGCTGCAAATGGGTTTCTTGTAAGCAGACGACGGAAGGCGATCGCTGAGAAACTAAATGTTGTATGTCTGGAGCCCTGGCCCGGAACCCATTAATATTCCACTGGATTATTTCCATGCTAAAATCGAATTAGTAGTTGGTCTTTATTTTCTTTTTCACCTTCGCACTCTTTGGACCGATAATGTGAGGTCCACCATCCTCCGGTGACTCCTCCGATGTGCGGGAGTCTGAAGAACCCCTGCGGCTCGCAGAGCGGGAGCGGGACTTCACAGAGGACGTGCAACTACTGGCCCGGAGTTTATGCCTGGAACGATGGCGTTCAACAGGCAACGAAGCAGTCTCAGAGCTAGTCGACTGCGGCGGAACTGGCGTCTGGACGGCAGAAGAGGTAGTCTGTGGTCGAACTGTAGGTGGAGTAGAACTATGCTCGTCAGGTGAGCCAGTTTGTACTCCCACGGAAACCCGAGAGGGCGAACTGGGGCACGTCTGTACGACGGCGTCCTGTTTCGGAACAGCCTGGCGGACAGCTGCAGAAAACTTCAAGGTGGTGGTTGGATGAAGTTCCTGATACCGCTTTCGTGCGTCTACAAAAGTCAGGTGTTCCTTAACCCGAAGCTCCTGGATTGCCTTCTCCTCTAAAAAGCGGGGGCAATCGCGCGAGTTCGACGGGTGTGCACCTCCACAGTTGACACAGGTGGAGTCCTGATCGCACAGGGAGCCGTCGTGAGCATTTCGACCACAGCGAGGACAAACTGGTGTACCGGTACATCGCTGCTGCGTATGCCCGAACTTCTGGCAGCGGAAACAACGCATAGGGTTCGGCACATACGGTCGTACGGTTGCGCGTTCATACCCGCAGAAAATGAATTGCGGCAGAGTCGTACGTTCAAACGTAAGGAAAACCGTACGTAAGGGGGAGGGCTTGTCATCCTTCTTACCAATTAAACGGTATGCAGCAATAACACCTTGGTCAGAGAGGCAGTTAACTATGTCCTCGTTAGAGAGGTTGTCCAGACTTGATGTTGAAACTACGCCGCGACAACTATTCAAAGTCTTATGCTTCTCTACCTTTACGGGATAAGAACCTAGGAGAGTGGCTTTAAGTAGTTTTGCGGTTTGGGAGTCTTGAGCCACCTCTATCAGCAAGTTGCCGTCCCTACATCGAGTGACATTTTTTACAGCGCCACATAAGCGATCTACTTCCTTTTTAATATAAAACGGACTCAGAGTAGCCAGGGTCTTCTTCTCGCTTACCATACTCATAACCAAAAATCGTGGAGTTGAAGGGGGGGAGCGCAGAGGAGACATTATGAAAAGGTCCCCCTTCCGGACCGTCGGCGTCAGCCTGCCATCCGGGGGATAAAGGAAAAAGACACCTAAATCTTCCGGTCTGTGCCGGCCCGAAGCACCCGCTTCAGACCCGATCTCAAGGAGTACATCAGAAAAAGTTACCCTCCGCCTATCACTACTTACCGGTATGCGACATTTCCACCAAAGGCAGGCCCGACTTTATGCCCCTACCACAGGAATAACCGCCTGTGGCTCCCCACTCTAGCCCACGCTGCCTCAACGGAGTCAGCGTGGATTCAGGGGACTTGTGGTTGATTACATCGGACCCCAGACAGCGGTAACACGTCGGGTCCCCCTGTACACCCCAGCGGCAGCACGGCCGCCGAGATACCCATGGGGACCCGGCCCCTAAGGAGCTACGGGGGTGTACTTGACAATGGAACGGCTCCGCACCTAGTGTCGCACAAAAGGGGTAGTGAGGAGGGTCCACTCAACCTTCACGCCTGAGCCTCCGAAGAGCACACAAGTTGGAAGCTGCGCCGAAACCGTGGGACAGGAACCACGGAGACAGGATAGATCCCTGTTGGTGAGACAGGAGTTATAATTCTAAAACTTAACCTACATAAAACCATAAGACCTAGAAGAGGAAGAGACTAAATCTAAGTGGATGATAACGTGGCTAGACCTGATGGAGGCGAGGGGATGATAATGGGGATGAGCGGCTCGGGGCCCCGGGTGCGCCAAGCCCGGACCTACCGTGGTAGGTCCCCCTGGGGGAAATGAAAAAGTGGAAACGTTTTAAATCATTTAGAATGGTGCTAAGAGGAATTATTGAATGTAAAATATCGAAAAAGTGTTAATAAAATAATACATTGTGGTGAAGAAACATCGTGTGATTTTTCATTCCATCCGTTACCACGCCCTGAGATCACAAAGATCTCAATAGCTCAAAGACCCAACGAAGCATAATTACAAAAACTGCACCAAATGGCGCCCAACGTGGGGTACGAATTTTGGATGGAATGGAAATTACGAGAAATGAACTTACGCGAAATACCAAGTGACGCCATATCTTCGCGCCAAAAAGAAAGAAGACGCCATTAGACCATCGTTTGAAATCCAATACATCAGAACATCAATGAACAATAATCAATGCGGGAACACACCAGAGATCGTCTAGCGAAGCCAACTGCCCAGGAGACACACGTAACTGGACAAATCAACGAGAAAAAAGTAGGACCAAAAATTTTTATTTTTACATCCAGTTTATTGTTATTTTTATGTTACTGCGAAGCGGCAAAATAGTGGGACCTTTAAGTCAAAGTGAACTGAATAAAGAAACTAAAATGTCGCGAAAAGAGCTAGTAACAGGAGTAGGGGAAGGGGCAGATAGGCCTAGTTATCAAATAGAACCAGAAAGTGAGGAACAGGTAGCAATAGGAAAAGACCAAAGGTTATTAATGATCATGTTTGAAAGACTAGAACAAAGTTTAGGTCAGAGTATAGAACAAAAACTAGAACAAAATAGAAAAGATATAGGTCAGAAAATGGAACAAAATAACATAGAATTGAGTAAGAAAATGGAGGAAGTGAGACAAGGCTTAGAGCAGAAAATAGAATTAGGAAGACAGAACTTAGAACAGAAAATAGAATTAGGAAGACAGGAGTGTAAAGAAAATATGAAAGTAATGGAAACTAATTTAAAATTAGTACATAAAAACTTAAATGAGACAAAAGAAGCCTTAGAAGCTAGGATAGAAATCATAGGAGATAGGATGGGAAAAATTGAATCAGAAATGAGAGAAAATAAGATTGTATTAGAAGGAGAAATTGGTAGATGTAGAGATGAAATAACAGAATGTAATGCAAGTGTAGACTGTAAGATTACAAATGTAAAAGCAGAAATAACTGAGGAATTAAGGAAAGAGATTGAGGTAGTAAAGAAAGACATTATTAATGAAACTGTAGAACAAATTGTAATTCCTAAAATTAAGGCTATGACTGATGTACTACATTCGCAACAGGATGCTATGAATGATATGAAACAAAGTCACTTAGAAATAAAGAATGATTTAAAATCAATTTGTGAAGAAATGAAAAGAGGAAAAGAAAGTTTGGCTAATGTAAATGATGTTGTGAATGCACTACAAAGGCAAGGTGATTTAGATGTAAGTAATGTACAAGATGAGAGTTATTTGAATAATGTACAAAATGTTGACTCACCATACAGAGAAAGAGGTTCACAATCAAACAATGACACAACACACAACACATGCTACACCAACAGCATACTAGATGAAATCACACCACCTACATTTAACGAGGAGAAGGGAGACGATCCAAAACTCTTTGTTAAAGAGATGGAAGAGTATTTTAAAGTGATAAGGATACCAAATGAGCTTAGGATGATGATAGTTAAGAAAAGCTTAAAAAACAAGGCATTAGAATGGCTTAGGTTAACACTAGCTGGTCATGAATCGTATAGCTCATTTAGAAATCTATTCCTATCAAGGTATTGGAGCCCAGCTAAGCCAAACCAGACTAGGGTAGAGCTAGCGACAGGTAGATATGATCCAACCAAAGGGTTATCGCTAGTCGATTATTTTATGAAAGTAGTCAACAAAGGAAAGCTATTAGACCCTAACCTGTCGGAAGCAGAGTTAATTACCAGCATAGCAAGACATTTCCCAGACACAGTGAGAACATGGTTAATTGTTGCGAGGCCAGTAGATTTTGCAGACATGATAGAATTACTGACAGCCTTCGAAACACAAAATGGTCGGCCTAATGAGCATAGACATAGGAACGGTCACCCAAACTCACCCATCTTAAACCCGAGCACGGCTACGAACAACCAGAATGAGGGAGAAGATAGAAATATTAGGAGCACCCATGGCAGGGGGAGAGGGGCACACCATTTCCCACAACCATGCAATCATGGCGAAAGAATGGAGAACACAAGACAGCGGTACCACGACACAATACCAAGGGGTGAATCGAGATACAGTATGCATAGATATGATCGGGGGAGACCAGGAGACCGTACCCATCAAGTGAATCACATACGATTCTGTAGGGAATACTTAAACAGCCAAAGGTCGTCATACAATAGGGGTTCACGCCAAAGGGGCAGAAACCAATGGAACGCCGACAACGTAAGACAACAGGAACAGAATGAAAATGTGCCGAATAGGACCGATGCTGCACAGAATACAGAAACATCACCTCTAATGCCCAGGAAAACTAAGTACAAGTCAACTTTGTGTCCCGGAAGTTGACCTGTGTGGCAGTAGGGGCAATATTGATCCTGAACTTGGAAAAGTGTGAATTTTTTGTCAAAGAGGCAGAATTTCTAGGCCACATCATTATGCCTGATGGTATACAACCTAATCCGGAGAGAGTCAAGGCCATAGAGTGTATACCACCCCCACGTAACTTGAAACAGTTGAGAAGGTTTCTGGGCATTTTACAGTACCAGTCAAAATTTGTGATCAAGTACGCTAAGGAATTAGTGCCCCTTAGAGAACTGTTGAGAAAGGATACTAAGTGGGAATGGAATACTGAACACCAGGTAGCCTTTGAGAAAATCAAAGAACTTTTTAAGCACAGTATTCTCCTGGAACGACCGGATCCAAATTCACCTTTTTTAATATACACCGATGCTAGTGCGCACTCATATGGAGCAATATTGGCACAAGAAGATGTAGATGGCAACAAACATGTGATTGCCACAGCTTCTAGATTTCTAAACAAGATAGAAGCCAATGCCTGCATAACGGAATTAGAAATAGGTGCAATCCATTTTGCGTTGCAAAAATTCAGGCAATATATCTACCATTATAAAATAATTATATATACTGATCACGTAAGCCTGTCCTTCATCCAAAAATGCAAGCTAACCAACTCCAAAATCTTGAGGTACATACACGAAATAACATCGCATGACATAGAGGTCAGACATATCCCGCGCAAGGATAACATCTTTAGTGACTTATTGCCAAGATTAAGATCGGAGAGTCACATACCCGAGATGATATACAATCCACACTATGAAATTAAAATCATGCAGATAAATAGTAAGGAAAGCAACGAAATCTTACAAGACTTCAAAAACATGGCGAAGCTACAGCAAGAAGACCCTGTATTGAAGAGGCTATTCGACAAGGCTCCAGACATAGTACCAAAATTGGAAGCCAAGATAGGGAAATTTAGGAACATCCTGTTTAAATTACATGGCTGCGACGTAAGGAAGTGGAAAATGATGGTACCAAATTCCTTACAGGACAGGGTTATTTTGGCATTCCTATCACTCGATGCCTCACTCTGGTACTGAGAGAACAATGCTTGCAATTGAGGAAGTACTGTACATCAAACATCTTGGCAAGAAAGTCAGGAAGTTAATTTCCTCATGCGACCTATGTCAGAAGGCCAAGCCAATTAATGTAACATACGATGTCGTTCCCCAATCCATCGTGAGAAACGAGAAAAATGCATTGGTGTGCATCGAAGAACATGGCGAGCTACCAAGGGGGAAAGATGGAAACAGATACATCTTTGTCATGTTTGATGTTTTCACAAAATTCACTAAGATATACCCCATTAGGAACATTAAAAGTAGAACTTGCCTAAATAAAATCATCAAGGACTATATCCCAAAATATGGGAATATAAAAGCTATACTATCAGATAATGCAACAATGCATAAAAGTAAATTATTCCAGGACACCTTAAGAACATTAGGAATAAAATTATACTATTCCTCAACTTATTATCCTCAAGGAAACCCGACAGAAAGAGCGATGAGGGATATAAGTATATATTTCCGCCTACTTTGCCACAAAGACCACACTTCCTGGACGGAAAAATGCGGGTACATAGAGGAGGTGATTAACCATTCGGTGAACCCCACGACCAAGTTCGCCCCAATCGAATTGATTACCAACACAAAACCCAAAAGGTTGACAATTGACATTGACACTACGATGGCTGCTCAAAGGGAATTGACAGAGAAGGAAAAATGTCAATTGGCATTCAGAAGGTTACAGCAAAAGGCAGAAAAGGGGAGAAACAAGGTAAAAAGATTTATCAGGAAATGGTCCCCACAAATTGGAGAAAAGGTGCTCTTAAGAAGCCACAAAGCATCCAAGGCATCTGAGAAAAGATCTGGAAAGATGGAACTACTGTACACTGGACCACTGATCATAACAAAACAGCTGGGTGACCATACGTATGAGCTACAGAATACAAATGGCATGTTGGTAGGAAGATACCATAAAACTAAATTAAAACCATACAAAGAAAGGACCAAATAGTCTTAACCAACAAACATGTAAGGCAGGAATAGTAGAGATGATGGAAAATAATTTTTAATGGGTTACTTAAAAAAGATTATGTTCAGATTGGAAAATACAACAAGAAAGAAAATCAACATAGTCATTGGCTATATTGACCAGCAAGAGCATTGTCAACAAAGACAGATGAGGACACTGATTGTCATTAAAGAAGTGAATAGTGACGGAAAATAATGTGTTTTTGACATAAGGATGTCAGGGACAAAAATAAAAAGGAATCAATTGTGATGACAACGATAAAATATTTTTGACACAAAGGTGTCGAGGGTGAATTGAGAAGAAAAATAATACAATTGCAGAATAATTATAAGTATAGAAGTTTTCTCTAATAGGGATAAGAGACAAAGAGGTGACAATTAGTGAAGTGAGGAAAACCATAGTCAGAAAAGCAATGCCCATGAATTAAGATGGATATAGCCTATGCTAAGCTTGAAGAAATGTTAAACTAAACAATAATGAATAAGAACCCAAAAAAATGGTACCATTAGTAATATCAGAGTTTAAGAACCGACTCAACGACCTGCCTATACATAATAAGCTTACAAGACAAAGAAGGCAAAGAACTGAATAAAATATTGCCATAAATATGATCATAATCATTAGCTCAAGATTAGTGTCCTGTTTTTCTCCTCTCATAACAAGGAACATAAGTCAAAAGCCACACAATAAACCATGATACACTTAAATTATATTTATGTCAATGTCAAATGTAAAATCTTAGGAATATGTGTTGTATAATAACTGAACATATGTTGTATAATAACTGGGTATGTTGTATAATAACTGAATGTGTTGTACAATAACTGAATATGTATTGTATAACAACTGAATATGTGATGTATAATAACTGAACATGTATTGTGTAGTAACTGAATATGTGAAATTTATAAAGACATACTGTGTCATGCCAAAACAACAGACAAAAACAAACAGCGAAGAAGACTGTAGAAAAAAAAAAAAAGGTATTGTACAAAGTGATTGTATCAGAGGAATAGGGAGAAGTATTGTATTGTGTTTCAAGATTGTAAATATAGGTGACAACTTGAAAAACAAAACAAGGGGCATGTGAGACAGAATATTAGAAGACCCCAAAAGAAAATCGTTTATGTGAATATTTGTTAAAAGTGTAATTTGTTTTTTGATGTTGGTATGTGTTGGTCAAATGATGAAAATGTATTACAAATGTTCATTGTTACGAACAACTAAGTTAGTTTAAAGACGTCATAAATATTTCAATATTTGATTTTAATATATATGTATAAGTATTAGAATTATATGTGTTCCATAATAAAAGTAAGGGAGGATGGTTAGGGATCGCTTCCCTAACAAGAAAGAACTATTTGATGGACGCATACGCGGATGTGTACGAAAAAGGCGGTGTCACGTGAGGTGATGCCATAATCTTCCCATTAGCGTGTGTGTAATCAAGGCATAAGGACGTATTGGTGTAACGTGTGAACATAGAACTTTCACCAGACTTTCATCAAGCATTAGTTCCATTAAATGAAAAAGTGGAAACATTTAAAATCATTTAGAATGGTGCTAAGAGGAATTATTGAATGTAAAATATCAAAAAAGTGTTAATAAAATAATACATTGTGGTGAAGAAACATTGTGTGATTTTTCATTCCATCCGTTACCACGCCCTGAGATCACAAAGATCTCAATAGCTCAAAGACCCAACGAAGCATAATTACAAAAACCGCACCAAGGTTATAAGGAATCAGGAACAGTTATTTATTTATGCTGGCAAACTTACTGCCGGTGCTTTTAAACACACAAGCTGTGTGTGGGCAATGTTTGAGGGGTAGAATCGGAACTGAAAAATTCAATGCCATACATGGGACTTCAATCACAGACCCTCCAATCCTTAATGATGTAAAGATTTTCCCACACTGTTAACACCCAATCGGCTGATGAATTTCGACATACCAATCATGGACATATTACGACTAGCCAATAAGATCCTGATATAATGCTTGTTTGGCAGAGGGTGGACATTTCCAGCATCTTCTATAAGGTAAGAGGGTTATACATGCTTTATGCGCAGAGTTCATGTAGGGACAAAGCTAGCTGTGGCACACCCAATCACACACAGGTGAAATGCCATGCTCCTGTTAGATTGTAAATGAAGAACCCTGTACAAACAAACTGCAATACTTCTAAAATGGTAAACCAAAAATATGTAGAGTGGTATGATGAGTTCTAGTGTAATAGAAAATTTAACTCTTTAAAGTGCAAAACAAAATGCTTTCTGACTGCCTCTGCAGTCATGTGGTCAGCATTCTGGCTTCTCAATCCAAATGTCCCAGATTCTATTCCTGACTGGTGTGGGGAGTCTTCTTTAACCAAAAAAACTTTCTATCCTAACAGAGTTTGAAAGTATGCATGTGTTCGAAAACAGAACACACTTAGGCTGAATATTATGGTCAGGGGGGCAGAACACTCACTGCTGCCAGGATCTTGGGTCTACCTTTCACACTTATTTACCTTAAGTGTGTTTCTTATTTCGGCAAGAGTATAGCTTATGAGGTAAACCTCAAAATATGCACTCACACAAATAAACATTAATATGCCTGAGCTTTTCTACTGTATACCATGATTCAGTTTTTAGTTGCCCAATTAAAATAATGGGCAATTATATTCCTCCTGGCTATTGCCCCTAAAGGTTGCGGAGGTGGCTGATGAGCAATGATATTATCTTCTATAGCATCGGGTTCCTCCAGAAGTCCTCGGTCTGCTGCAATATTGTGCAATAGCACAGTGGCCACAATAACCGCTGGAATATTGTTTAGCTTTAGTGTGATTTTTCTGTTTAAGCACTGAAACTTTTTCTTCCAGCATCCAAATGCTCGCTCAACCACATTTCTGGCTTGTATATGTGCAGCATTGTATGTTGCTTCTGCTGTGTGGGTTTAACACAGGAGTCATCAAAAATGGCCTGCAGCCATACCCACTGTCACCAACAAGAATGCCTTGCCTCACCCCCTGTTCAAACTGCAAGCAGATCCTGCTATTGTTGAATATCCTGTTGTCATGCGTGGAGCCTGGCCAACCAGTCACAAAATCTATGAACTTTCGCTCATGAGTGACAATACCCTGGAATAAAGTAAATATAATTAGCAATGTTTACTATAGTCTAAGAAAAACCTGCATTTTACACATTTTCAACTTCATCACTATACCTGGCAATTGAAACTGAAGATGCCTTTCCTATTGCGGAAAACTTCAGCATGGTCACCTCCAGGATTTAGTATAGGGACGTGGGTACCATCAATTGCACCCACTACTCCAGGAAGTCGTGACTGTTCATACACTTGGCGAGCATTGTTTCGACATTCTGCTCTGCCTGGAAATTTTATAACCTGTGGCCTTCTCTGCGCAATTAACCTTGATATTCTTTTGATAATTCTGCTCACTGTTGGTTGACTTACTCCTTGTAAGTCACCAGAAACCAACTGAAAATTACCTGAAATCAATACACAAATTACAATATCATGTACATTCTTTAAAGAAACAGTTTGCCTAGTAAGCTGTTCGAGCATGGGCCTGCATATTGCAAATTGTGTAGGTAGTTGGTAAAATTGTTTCGTGT
Organism: Tenodera sinensis; assembly: GCA_030765045.1. NCBI lineage: Eukaryota > Metazoa > Arthropoda > Insecta > Mantodea > Mantidae > Tenodera > Tenodera sinensis. Next base: position 190,348,123 of record CM060961.1, read on the forward strand.
GTGCCCTAGCAAAATTCAATGCATTTTCCGCATTGTAGCTATGTTGCATATTCAGACATATGTATGCATCCTTCTCAGTCAGTATTTACTTTTATGAAACTAATTACTTGTGAATATTTTACTGTGTAACACTTTTTTATACAGGAGAAAAGCTCTTGGTAATAGAGGAATTATATGGTCCCTGCACCTCGCTTTATATTTCCCCTCCTTGCAATTTCCCATCGTGACCACCCTCCAGAATTTTATTTATTCATTCATTCAGTTCAATACAGTGGAATACACAATTGAACCATATCCTGAGTCAATACATAAGATGATAAAAAAGGTACCCTATAAGGGCCCATGTCATGAGAAACATAAATAGAAAGGAATTTAGTAATTACATAGTATATACAATATAATTAGATAAGTTAAAAGTACAATTAGTATAATCAAAACATCATAGAAAATATCTATATGTTTAGGTATTCTTCAATACTGTAAAAAGCTTTGGTTATTAAATAATTTTTATCCTATTTTTAAAGGTATTATAATTTTCATATGATTTTAGATTTTCAGGCAAAGCATTATAAAACTTCGCTCCCATATAACTAGGGACCCTCTCTGATAAATGTGTCGGTCTGGGTGGCTCAGTTGGTTAGACGCTGGCCTACGGATCCCAAGGTCACGGGTTCAACCCCGGCCCAGACCGATGGTTTTTAAGTGTGCTTAAAAACGACAGCTCCATGTCAGTAGATTTACTGGCATGTAAAAGAACTCCTGCGGGACAAAATCCCGGCACACCGGCGACGCTGATGTGATCCTGGCAATTGACAGCGTCGTTAAACAAGAAAATAATTTAATTCTGATAAATGTAGTTTCCCCCAAAGTATTTGTTCTTCAACATCCAATTCATATAATTTTTATATGACTAAATATGATTTTGTGCAATTACATATTTGTTTCTATATATGTTGCTGGTGCAGGAAAATGGCATCCTCTCGTGCAGTACTTATAATTAGACACATTTTAAATAAATATCTCACTGGTCTTGGTTTAAATATGTAAGTACTTTGGCAGCAATAGATAGAAATTATTTATATCTAGTCCATCTTTGATGCAAGCACCACATTTTGCTATTCAGCACGAGAACAATGATGCATTATTGGTATGAATAGACTGAATTACCATTTTATTTCATCACGATGAAAATTATTTTAATCATTTGAGTTTAATTGTAAATCCCCAGTTTGTATGGGATCAAGACCAATGCAACAGAAATGTGCCTCAAATTACAAGTGCGCACCATAACCTAAACCTCATTTTAACCAAGGGTGGCAATAATACACCTTTGTTTGAAACTATTAGAAAATTAAATAAAAACTGTAGGAGACCGTCGTCACGTGGTTCACTGACAGTTCTATTATGTCATTGACCTACAACGGAAGAAGATGATGCTGCAAGGCAGAAATATCTGTTGCCAACTTAACATTGTACAACTCGCTAAAACTGCCAACCACGCATCACAAAATGAGAAAACAATGTACTATTATTTATTAATATTGTTGTTGTTGTTGTTAGTAATCTGTAATAACATTACTGTATTACACAACCTCAATATTATTAATTACTTCATTATTATTGTTGCACTATTGCGTAATACTGCGTAATCTGTAATAAAATTACCGTATTATACAATCTCATATAAGGATTGTTGTACCTTTGATAAGTGTAGTCATCTGTGAAAAGGTGCAACAAGTTGAAGTTTATTATTTATTTATGCCAACAAACTTACTATTGGTATTTATTATTTATTTATGCCAACAAACTTACTGTTGGTGTTTTTAAACACACAAGCGGAAGGTCTGTGGTTCAAATCCCAGTTCTGGCATTGAATTTTTAAGTTCCAGTTCTACCTCTTTTACTATTGGTATTTTTAAACACAAACCATTAAGCTACTGTGACAATCTGCCAGAATGACATTGAATTCTCAAACCAGTGACATCGAATTTTTAATTTCCAGTTCTACCTCTCAAAGTTCAAGTTTATTTATTCCAGTATTGTCCTGCCGCCGGTACATAGGGCCCGACTTAAAGGCTAGAATTTACATTTTTTTTATAATTAACGTCCTCCAACATTGTGTCATATCGGGCGAATGAATGAAATGAAATGAAGTGGAGCTTTAAGTTACCCCACATTCGTCTTCTCAGGGTAGGGAAAACCTCGGAAAAAAACCTTACCCGGACAACTTACCTTAAGGGAGATTCGAACTCGCGACCTCTTGAACGTGAGGCAGACATCCTAACCATCACGCTACCGAGGCGGGCTAGAATTTACATTATATTATAGTTGACACATATACATTTTGCTGGTTTGGCAAAAATCCATACGGTGACCGGGGACAGTCCTTGTTTTTGTGATTCCCCGAGACCCAGGCCTCTGTGGTAGCGAGAGTGTGGTCCGAACATGCATTCAAGCATTCGAGAACAGGTCGCACAGGTTCTCCTGTATGGTATGTTTATCTGCACAGCACCTAGCCGCTTAGTGCGACTTTATCTGTGCAGTATATAAGGTGTTTTAAATTTTTTCAAGCTTTCGTGTCTGTGAGGATGGTTTCTTCCTGCATACCAGAGTTTGGATGCAGGAAGGGTGTCAGGAATACGTGTTGAGGTGAGTAAGTGTTAGAAGATGGGAGATGCATTACCGTCACCCAAGGGAGCCCTTAGGAAACCGGTAACTTTTCCTTCTGCGTGATGCTCTGTGTTCCTAATAACCTAGTGTAATAATAATAATAATAATTTATGGTTTTAAGGGCGCTCAACTTCTAGGTCATTAGCACCCTTCTAAAATTCATGGCAATAGCCAGATATAAACTTGAATCAAAAATAAAATACCAGTATCAAAGAAAAAATACACATAAACGTAAAAACAGTGGCAACAGCCGGATATAAAACAATGTAATAAATACTAATAATATAATAACCTAGTGCCCGTACCCATTGGTTGGTGTGGGAACTCCGACAATGTTTGTATATCCTAATTTGAGGCTAGTGCTATCTCGTCCAATCGTGTTACAAACACATATCACAACAATTGGTCGATTGGACGAGAAAGGGCTAGCCTCGTTTGCAGGTAAGTGAATCAACTGTCAAATGCCGGGTTAGCTCTCGCCGATTTTAGTGAATGTTTCCACACACACAATACTAATTTGAAATCTACATTCTGCAGAAAACTTTAGTTTTAAAATAAGCGTTACGTTGTTAACAATCCCCAAATGCATAATGAACAAAACTCAACGTTGGACCTTAGAGCCAATATATTTCTCTGACAATATAATAAAAGCGCGGGTGTTTTGGGCTCGCTAGCTGGCCAGATAACCACTAAAAATCTGGGGTTCACTGGCACATAATTGTGACTCGCATCTGGGTCATTTAACATTGCCATTTGTGATCAACAGATTGTAACCATGGCTCGAGTGAAAAACATTGTGCCACAAGAACAGATGCTTGGTCGCGATGCGATTTTAGTGGAAAAGTGGATCCTGTCCCTCCTGGCCCGCACAATTGACGGGCCATTAGCAGTTCTACAGTGGTTGGCCCAACGCCGACTAATCGCCAACACGAGGTACTGCAACAATTGCAGCGAGCATTATGCTCTTAACAAATATGCAGAGAGCAGAGATGGGAAGCGGTGGGCCTGCCCAGGTTGCAATAGAAGAAGGTCCATTAGAGATGGTTCCTTCTTCTCTGGAAGTAAACTAAAGTTGGAGCAGATACTATTTATGGTATATTCATGGGCTTTAGATCAATCCCAAATAGTTATGCGGTGGGAAGCCCAGGTGGCCAATTGTCACACCTCTGTAGATTGGAGCAACTTCCTGAGGGAAGAATGCGAACGGTGGCTGGAAGATCATCCTGATGTCATCGGCGGGATGGATGAAAATAATCAACCAATCACGGTGGAGATCGATGAGTCCAAGTTCTTTCACCGCAAGTACCACAGAGGGTTGTGGCCGGAGGGTCACTGGGTATTTGGTGGGATTGAAAGAGACACTGGGAAGTACTTCCTAGTAGAAGTGCCAAACAGGAGGGCAGAAACTTTGGAAGCATTGATTATCCAACACATTTTGCCAGGAACACGCACTGTGTCCGATGGGTGGGCCTTCTACGCCAACATTAACCATCTGAATGGCGGTGTATATATTCATGATGTGGTAGTTCATGAGAGGAATTTCGTGGACCCAGAAGATCATTCAATCCATACCCAGAATGTAGAAAACCTGTGGATGAGGGTGAAGAGTGAGTGAGTGAGTGGTTAGGGTTTAAGGGCCCGTCGACAGCTAGGTCATTAGAGCCCCAAGTCACAAGATAAAAAAAAATGGATAAAACTCACCACCACTTAAAACTCAAAGTTAAATATTAAAACGCAAGCTAAAACAGCCAAAAGTTAAAAAAGTTAAAACTTAAAACTTGTCTAAAAAGTATGCTCAAAATAGTTAAAAGCGTGTAAAATGATCTAAAAAGGTAAGCAGATAAAATATAAAAGGTAAAAAGTAAAACCACGCAATAAAATTTAAACTTGCTTACCAAAGCCAATGCTGCCGACGAACCGCAGCACTGAATCCACAGCTACCGGGTCGTCGCCTAACATCGTCTTTAAACTAGAACCCAGGCCAAACAACTGGCGCTCACGATTGTAGCGCGGACAATCAACTAGGACATGGGCCACAGAGAGCTGAACGCCACAGGTGGAACATACCGGCGCCGGCTCACCACGCAGATAGTGTCCATGCGTGATGCGCGTGTGACCTATTCTCAGGCGGGCCAAGATGACTTCTGCCCGCCTGGTATCCCTTGAAGATGTTATCCAAGGCTGCACCGTTTCCTTGATTGTCCGCAATTGCGTGCCAGTGACATCCAACGCTTCCCACGATTGCTGCCAGACTGATAAAATATGACGTCGGAAGTACCGTTGTACATCAGTGTAGGGAAGACTGCGTGTTAAGATCTCCGGCAAACGGCAGGCAGACTTAGCAGCCTCATCCGCTGCTTCATTGCCGGGAATGCCTACATGGCCTGGGGTCCAGGTAAAAACAATCTGGTATCCGCGCGAGAGCAACTGCGAGACGAGTGTCTGTATTTTCACAACTAGCGCTGACGTGCCGACAAACTGTTGCAATGCCTGGAATGCGCTCAGAGAGTCGCAGCAGACGATAAAACTTCCAGGAACGGAACTGGAGATAAAAAGGACGAAATAAAATATTGCAAACAGCTCGGCGGTAAAGACGGAACTCAAGTCTGGCAGACGGTACTTGTGAGTCTCACCGTTATGCACAAAGCTACATTGGTTGGATTGGATTTGGTTTAAGGGCGCTTAACTTCTAGGTCATCAGCGCCCTTAACAGACTCATGGCAATAGCCAGATATAAATTTCACTCAAAAAATAAATATACTAGCAACAAGAAAAATATACAAAGGTAAAAAGCAGTGGCAATAGCCAGATATGAAACAAGGTGATAAATATGTTCAAAATCAGAGACAGATAATTACAAATTTTAAATCCTCAAATTTATATTGCACTGCGCTAAAATATTAAAAACTCTATCAACCGCTGTTTTGTCGTCCGCTAGGACCTCTGCAAGTCTGGCAGGCAGCTGCAGAGAATCCCGAAGGTGCGCTAGAGAGCAACACTCTAGCAGCACGTGGCGAACCGACAAAACGTTGTCACACAGCGGACATAGAGGCGCAGGGTCCCTTTTAAATAGGTAACCATGCGAAAAATTGCAGTGCCCTATTCTTAATCGAGCCAAACTAACCTCCTCGCGACGAGATGTGCGACAGGAAGTTACCCAGTTTATCGGAAGTTCTTTCACTTCTCTAAGCTTATTACCGCGGAGAGTTGACCATTCGTCGTGCCAGGACGACAGCACCGCTCTCCGCACTTCAAGCCTAAAGTCTTCCGAAGTAACACGTGAGATGGTAATACTGGGTTCTGTAGTTGCCGTCTTTGCTGCTAAATCTGCCATTTCATTCCCCGGCAAACCTACGTGACCAGGAATCCATGCACACACCACGTCAACGCCAGAAGCGTGTAAAACATGGAGGGCATCCTGGATACGTTGTACAAGTGAGTGAGTGAGTGAGTGGGGTTTAAGGGCCCGTCGACAGCTAGGTCATTTGGGCCCTAGGTCAAAGTTTAAAATTTAAAAACACTCATTAACTTTTCTGGCTAAAAGTTGAACCTTAAAATAACAACTAAAAACTGTGAACACCTAAAAACCTCAACCTACAAAGTAACACGATAAAATAAAACCCTGAAGGGCAACGTACTAAAAAGAGGTGAAGTTGAAAGCTAAAAAAAAACTAAAATACAAAATTGTTAAAACATTGAAAGGTAAAATGTATCCCAGTTAAAAACAGGGTTAAAACCTATAAAAGGAATTAAAAAAGTGTTACACTTGCGTAGCAAATCCAATCTGGGTAATGAACCGCAGAGTTTTGGCCACAGAAACTGGGTTGTCACCCAAAATTGAAGCTACTGTAGATCCCAGACCAACTGACTGGCGCGCATGAGCGTGTCTTGGACAATCCAAGAGCACGTGTGGGACGGTGAGGCGAACATCGCATGTCGGACAGACAGGTGCCGGGTCACCACGCAGAAGATGGCCGTGAGTGGCTCGTGTGTGACCTATCCTCAGGCGGGTAAGGATAACCTCAGCCCGCCTGCAATCCCTGTAGGAGGTCAGCCAGGGCTCCACGCTGTCTTTAATTATCCGCAGCTGTGTGCCAGTCAACGCTTCCCAAGACTGCTGCCAAACCGATAGAAGCTGGCGACGGAAGCACCGCTGAGCATCCCTATAGGGTATAGTGTCGGTAGAAGACTGCGGCAGACGGCATGCAGACTTAGCTGCCGCATCCGCAGCTTCATTACCCGGAATGCCCGTATGGCCTGGGATCCATGTAAACACTAACTGGTATCCGCGTGAGAGCAATTGAGATATGAGTGTCTGAATTTTAAAAACGAGTGTAGACGTACCGAGGAACTGCTGCAGGGTCTCCACTGCACTCAGAGAGTCGGAGCAAATTATAAAACCTCCAGGGACTAAGTTGGAAATAAAAAGTAAGCAGTAAAATATAGCACGCAGTTCGGCCGTATAAACAGAACTGTAGTCCGGGAGGCGGTATTGATGTGGCTCACCGTTATAGACAAAACTACATCCCGTAGCACCACCCAACTGGGAACCATCGGTGAATACCGGAGTGTAAGTCCGGTAACGTCCCAGTAGTTCGGTGAAAAGTTGACGAAACACCGACTGGGGGGTGGCCACCTTAGCGCAGCCTGAAAGCGCAAGGTCAAACCGGGCTCGATGAAGTTGCCAAGGCGGAGAGCGGGAGAAGGAAAAACGCTCTACAGCAGGCATTCGGAGCTCATGAGTGGCGAGTAGTTCGCGAAATCGAATGCCGCTTGGACGGGATATAGTCGCATTCCGCGTTGTACAATAGGGTGGGGGTTGTACAACTGACAAAGGCTCTGCAGTGCACTAAGGGAATCGCTCAAAATCAGGCAGTCACCTAATTTACGACGGCGAACATACAAAACGGCTCGATAAATTGCATAAAGCTCTGCAGTAAAAATGGAGGTGCTATTTGGAAAACCGAATGTATATGGTTCGGTTCCATAAACACAAGCACATCCAACACCGTTGGAACTCTTTGACCCATCGGTGTAAATATATAGACGGTCAGTGTAGCCTGACAAAAATTCTAAGAAACACGTGCGGATACTTGAAATAGGCATCGTGGACTTCTGGTGTATGGTCATCCCAAGATCTACATGGGGCGTACCAGATAGCCAAGGGGGGTAAAGTCTCTCGCCCTTGGCGAACATCACAGGCAGTTCCACTCCAAGCTTCACTAGGAGCTCTTGGAAACGGAACCCCGCAGGCTTTGGATTAAGGGAGCTATTTCTATATCGTTCTCTTAGCGTGGTGGTGAAAAAAGAAGCGAACGTTGGGTGCTTAGGCATACATCTAAGCGCACAACCATAATTTGCCAAGAGAATCTCACGCCGATATTGCAGAGGAGGTTCTGCGGACTCGGCGTAAAGGCTCACCACTGGGCTTGTTGGAAAAGCTCCTGTTGCAATGCGGATGCCCCTATTATGGACCACGTCTAATCTTCTCAGCACAGATGGTCGTGCTGACGAATAAACAATACACCCATAGTCTAGCTTGGATCGGACTAATGCGCGATATATTCGCAACAAAATTGTCCGATCCGCTCCCCACGATTTGCCATTCAGCACTCGTATAATATTTAGGGAACGGTCACATCTCGCTCTTAGCTGTGCAATATGCGACGACCAACTAAGCTTCCTGTCCAAGATCAAACCCAGGAAGCGCGTCTCTTCTGCGAAGGGAAGTACATCTGGTCCAAATCGGAGCGAAGGTGGTAATCGTCTCCTACGGCGCCAGAAATTAACGCAGATTGACTTCTCAGTTGAGAAACGGAAGCCGTTTTTCATGCTCCATTCTCTAAGGTTGTCCAAACATTGCTGCAGGCGCCGTTGTAAGAACGCCGTGCGCTGAGAAGTGCAATAGACAGCAAAATCGTCTACGAATAGGCATGACGAAACTCCAGGTGGAACACATTTCCAGATGGAGTTAATTGCTATAGCAAAGAGCGTGACACTTAGCACCGAACCCTGAGGTACTCCCTCCTCCTGAACAAAAGAATTAGAAAAAACCGAGCCGACCCTTACTCGGAAAAAGCGGTCCTTCATAAACTCCTGAATGAAAAGTGGTAGGCGTCCACGTATGTTCCAGGCATACAGGGAACGTAGAATCCCTGCTCGCCAGCACGTATCATAAGCCTTCTCAAGATCGAAAAATATGCCAACGGTTTGACAGTTCTTCATAAAGCCGTCCATTATCTGTTTCGATATTGACACAAGATGGTCAACAGTTGAACGGCGTCGTCGAAAACCACACTGGATGTTAGTCAGTAGGTTGCGACTTTCTAACCACCATACCAATCGTCCATTGATCATGCGTTCCATCACCTTGCAAACGCAACTGGTGAGGGAAATAGGACGATAGCTGGAGGGAAGATGACGGTCCTTCCCAGCCTTCAAGATGGGAATAACGGTGGCCTCCCGCCAATTTTCTGGGAGTATACTGTCAACCCAAACACGATTATAGACCTCGAGCAGGAATGCCTTACCTTCAGGAGAGAGCTGTTGTAACATTTGTACATGAATACCGTCCGGTCCTGGTGCTGAACATCGCGAAGATTTCAGGGAATGCTCCAGCTCCGCCATGGTGAAAAGGCGATTGTAATCTTCTACGTTTCTAGAACGAAACGTGAAGCCTTGAGATTCCACCTGAGTTTTAAATGGAAGGAACTCAGGGGAGTAGTTTTCCGAGCTAGACACTTGTGCGAAAGCACTGCCAAAGGTATTGGCCACTTCAAATGAATCAACAACAGCTCCTGTGGCTGTTTTTAGTCCCGCTATTGGTATTTGGGTCGTTTTAGCTGCAACACGCCTTAATCTATCCCACACAACCGAGGAAGGTGTGTGTCGGTTAAATGAAGCTACAAATTTGCTCCATGATGACTTTTTGCTATCCTTAATGACTTGTCTGGACCTGGCGCGCATTTTCTTGTATTCGATCAGGTTTTCCAAAGTAGGGTGACGTTGGAAAACCCTAAGTGCACGCCTTCGAGCACGAATGGCATTCCGACATTCTTCCGTCCACCAGGGGACGGGAAATCGACGGGGTTGTGTAGTCGACCGCGGAATCGATTGTTCAGCAGCAGAGAGAATCGTCTCCGTGAGATGCTGTGCCAAATTATTCACTGAGTCGTGCTCGTTGTACGTAAAGACAGCCAACTGGGTGTAGAGGTTCCAGTTGGCATGGTCCAAACGCCATCTGGGCATACGTGAGGAACATGTAGGTTGCGTCAAGAGACTAATAAGACATGGGAAATGGTCGCTAGAGTGTAGATCAGAGATGACATTCCATTGTAAGGAGACTGCCAATTGAGGTGAACAAATTGAAAGATCAAGGTGTGAAAAACTGTTATGAGTGTCAGAAATGAATGTAGGCTCTCCAGTGTTGAGGAGAGCTAGGTTGTGACTGTCTAAGAAATCGGAAATAAGTGTACCTCTCGCACAAGCGCGACTTGAACCCCACAGCGGGTGGTGCGCATTGAAGTCTCCCACCAACAGGAACGGTGTTGGTAACTGGGAAACTAGATCTTCTAAATCAATGTGCGAGAAGTCGTGGGACGGAGGCAAATAAACATTACAGATAGTGAAATGTATGTTTGGCAGTTTAATCCGTACAGCAACTGATTGTATATCAGAGTGCAAAGGTAGAGTTTGCATATATACGTCATCTCTGACAAGTATCATAGCGCCGCCATGTGCCGGTACACCCTCTTCTGGTGTTCCGAGATACGCCCCGGTGCGCCAGTCGCTTGGCCTGGGTTTTAGTCTGCGGTCCATCCTAGGCGACGACCCAGTTTCCGTAGATACGGTGCTGCGGTTCGTTGCTGAAATTGGATTCGCCAAACAAGTATAACTTGTGCTTTTAGTATTAGACTTTTGAGTAAGATTTAAAAATCTGCAATTAGGTTTGTTTTGTTTTACTGTTTAGTATTTTAAACCTTTTTAGCGTTTTAATCTTTTTGGTGTTTTAACGGTTTTACCATTAACCTTTTTAGTATTTTAACCGTTTTAGCATTTTTTAGTTTTGTATGTTAGCTTAGTTCTTAACCAGAAGTTAGCGAGTGTTTTATCCTTTAAAATTGACTTGGGGCCCAAATGACCTAGCTGTCGACGGGCCCTTATACACCACTCACTCACTCACTCACTCTTCTGGTGTGACATCACACCGTACTGGGGTGTATCGCCTTAGATGGAAAGCGTCTCGAGGACGCAGCTTAGTCTCTTGCAAACATGCGACCAGAGGTTCGTTTTCTTTGAGCAAGAGCTCAAGTTCTGGCCTTTGAGTTCGAATGCCACGTACGTTCCATTGTAGGATAGTCATATTGCATTGTGTATGGGATAGGTAATTCCAAGGTAACTCTTCATTACTTACTTTGGAGCAGGCGGTTGTCGAACTAATTTAGCCCTTTTCTCTCTTGGGCTGACGTTCTTTTCGGACGCTTTTTCGCGCCTCTTTTCCACTGGGGGTCTTCCAGTGTGGGCAGATTCTAGTTCCATGTCTTCTGCCGAGGACGTGCGTCTTCCCATAGCAAACTTGGGTTCGAGTGTCTCGAACCGGTTGCTAATGGGGACCGGCGAAGATGACATTTGCCGGTCTGTAGCCATACCAGAGGATCCCTCTGAAGAGGATCTCCTAGGAGATGGCTTTTTCTTTCCCTTTGATGGCTTGGGAGAAACCTTGCTTGCCTTGAGGAAATCGGATCTTTTATACTCGGTCTTAAACTTGATCGGTGAAGCATCGTATACAATCGGTCTACTTGTCGAGGTCGGCTTCTTTGTTGGTGACCTTCCTGGTCTGCTGGATTGAACTGCGGTGCTTATAGATGCTCTGGCGGACTTAGGTGATGTCTGAGGCTTTGGATGTGACCTAGCTACAAGAATTTTTTCTGAGATTGTTGCCCCATTTATATCGCTAGTTTGAGTTGCGATTTCCCGACATGGTACTGCTTTAGCTGCAACCGAGCTATAGGTACCGGAGCTCGGGATAGTGGGCTGGCGCAAACGTAAGAGCTTTCGGGCTTCTGAGAAGGACACCTTCTCTCTAACCCGGATCTCCTGGATAGCTCTTTCCTCCATATAGCGCGGACATTCTCGGGAGTTTGCTGGATGTTCTCCCCTGCAGTTAATACAACTGGGAGGTGAGGTACAGTCATCGTCATGGGCGATGCCTCCACACTTTACGCAGGTAGCTCTACCACTGCACGTGTCACTTGTATGACCAAAGCGCTGGCATTTGTAACATCTAAGCGGGCTCGGAATGTAAGGTCTTACTTCAATGGCCTCGTACCCAGCCTTTATCCTTTGCGGGAGATCTACCCGATCAAAGGTAAGGAAAAGGGTACGGGTAGGCAGATATTCGCCTCCATCTTTTCTCTGAACCCGATAAACAGATATTACACCTTGATCTGCGAGGTTCTCCTGAATTTCATCATTGGACATATCGTCCAATGCGCGTGTGTTCACAACGCCGCGAGAGGAGTTCAACGTTTTGTGCATCTCTACACGCACCGGATAGCTGGCTAACATGTTGGCTTTTACAATAGTAGCTGCCTGTGCTGCTGAAATAGATTCAACAAGCAGCGTGCCGTTTCGCGATCTTGTGCAGTTCTTCACTGGGCCAGCTATCTTATCGAGACCCTTCTGTATCACGAAAGGATTCACCGATCTGAATGTTTTACCTTCCTCTGTTCTTGATATCACTAAGTAGCGAGGACCACTCAACTCTGCTACTTCCTTTTCACTGACTTTTGCATGTTTTGTTCTTGGGGTTTTAAAAGAACTCATGGCGATGATATCCTCCACCATTGCAAATGTCTCCGATGGCATGCTCACATCCTGGGCGCCACCCCGGCTTAGGTGAGAGTCCTGGCCTGGACCTTGCTCACCCTAGGATCTCACCTCCCAATGTATAGACAGAGGGACCCAATCGCCTTCAGGAGTGCATCAGCTCATGCAATGGCCCCTCCCCGGGACTGACCTTTATCAGCGGATACGCACACAGATCCTACATGATAACCAGGGGCTGGGACTTACGCGATTACCCAGTCACCCCTTGCGTCACCCCATCCTCCAACCCGCGCGTAGGTTATCCATCAGACTGTGTACAGGGAGGTATCAGGAGGGAGGTCAAACACAAAAGTGGACCAAAGTTGATTGGGCGTTTGGCACGTGCTCTCTCACCTCTTGGAGGAACCCAATCGAGAGTATGGCTCGGGGCCCCGGGTTCGCCAAACCCGTACCTACCATAGTAGGAGCCCCTGGGGGAGTTTGATTTCGGAGTTCTCTTCTCCTAGATGAGTCGTCAACCAAGACTAACGAGCCCCATCTACCCGTTTGGAATGTTCTTTGCTTCCCCTCACCTCTTGCCTACCAGTAATCAAAATGACACTTAGTAGGCCGTCTGGCTCAGGTACTGAGCCCCTCCGCCACGACAAGGCGACACTCCTTCGGAGGGGACAAAGCTACACCCTGTAGCCCCATCCACCTGGGAACCATCGGTAAATACCGGAGTGTAATTCCGGTAACGTCCCAGGATCTCGGTGAAAAGCTGACGATACACCGATGGAGGGGTAACCAACTTAGCATGCATCGAAAGCTCCAGGTCGAACTGGGCACGCTGTAATTGCCATGGAGGACAGCGGCCAAGGGAAAACCGTTCGACAGCAGGCATGCGCAGCGCGTGTAAGTTAAGCAGTTCGTGAAATCGAATACCGCTTGGGCGAGAGATCGTGCTATTCCGAAGATAACGGTGAGCGAGTTCCGTGCGCAATACAGGATTAAAAGACGGGTGACCAGGATGGGCCGCCAAACGGGCCACGTAAGAACACAATAAAAACGAGCGCCGAATAGAAAGTGGAGGTTCGCCAGAGTCAGCATACATTTGATTTGATTTAGTTTAAGGGCGCTCAACTTCTAGGTCATCAGCGCCCTTAAAGGATTCATGGCAATAGCCAGATACAAATTTCACTCAAAAACTAAAAATACTAGCAACAAGAAACGTTTACAAGTAAAAAGCAGTGGCAATAGCCAGATATGAAACAAGGTGATAAATATGTCCAAAAGCAGAAACAGATAATTAAAAAAATTTAAATCCTCAAATTCATATTACACTCCGCTAAAAAATTAAAAACTCTATCAACCGCTGTTTTGTCGTCCGCTAGGACCTCTGCAAGTCTGGCAGGCAGCTGCAGAGAATCCCGAAGGTGCGCTAGAGAGCAACACTCTAGCAACACGTGGCGAACTGACAAAAGGTTGTCACACAGCGGACATAGAGGCGCAGGGTCCCTTTTAAATAGGTAACCGTGCGAAAAATTGCAGTGCCCTATTCTTAATCGAGCCAAACTAACCTCCTCGCGACGAGATGTGCGACAGGAAGTTACCCAGTTTATCGGAAGTTCTTTCACTTCTCTAAGCTTATTACCGCGGAGAGCTGACCACTCGTCGTGCCAGGACGATAGCACCGCTCTCCGCACTTCAAGCCTGAAGTCTTCCGAAGTAACACGTGAGATGGTAATACTGGGTTCTGTAGTTGCCGTCTTTGCTGCTAAATCTGCCATTTCATTCCCAGGCAAACCTACGTGACCAGGAATCCATGCACACACCACGTCAACGCCAGAAGCGTGTAAAACATGGAGGGCATCCTGGATACGTTGTACAATAGGGTGGGGGTTGTACAACTGACAAAGGCTCTGCAGTGCACAAAGGGAATCGCTCAAAATCAGGCAGTCACCTAATTTACGACGGCGAACATACAAAACGGCTCGATAAATTGCATAAAGCTCTGCAGTAAAAATGGAGGTGCTATTTGGAAAACCGAATGTATATGGTTCGGTTCCATAAACATAAGCACATCCAACACCGTTGGTGTTCTTTGATCCATCGGTGTAAATACATCGACGGCCAGTGTAGCCTGACAAAAATTCTAAGAAACACGTGCGAATACTTGAAATAGGCATCGTGGACTTCTGGTGTATGGTCATCCCAAGATCTACATGGGGCGTACCAGATAGCCAAGGGGGGTAAAGTCTCTCGCCCTTGGCGAACATCACAGGCAGTTCCACTCCAAGCTTCACTAGGAGCTCTTGGAAACGGAACCCCACAGGCTTTGGATTAAGGGAGCTATTTCTATATCGTTCTCTTACCGTGGTGGTGAAAAAAGAGGCGAACGTTGGGTGCTTAGGCATACATCTAAGCGCACAACCATAATTTGCCAAGAGAATCTCACGCCGATAATGCAGAGGAGGTTCTGCGGACTCGGCGTAAAGGCTCACCACTGGGCTTGTTGGAAAAGCTCCTGTTGCAATGCGGATGCCCCTATTATGGACCACGTCTAATCTTCTCAGCACAGATGGTCGTGCTGACGAATAAACAATACACCCATAGTCTAGCTTGGATCGGACTAATGCGCGATATATTCGCAACAAAATTGTTCGATCCGCTCCCCACGATTTGCCATTCAGTACTCGCATAATATTTAGGGAACGGTCACATCTCGCTCTTAGCTGTGCAATATGCGACGACCAACTAAGCTTCCTGTCCAAGATCAAACCCAGGAAGCGCGTCTCTTCTGCGAAGGGAAGTTCATCTGGACCAAATCGGAGCGAAGGTGGTAATCGTCTCCTACGGCGCCAGAAATTAACGCAGATTGACTTCTCAGTTGAGAAACGGAAGCCGTTTTTCATGCTCCATTCTCTAAGGTTGTCCAAACATTGCTGCAGGCGCCGTTGTAAGAACGCCGTGCGCTGAGAAGTGGAATAGACAGCAAAATCGTCTACGAATAGGCATGACGAAACTCCAGGTGGAACACATTTCCAGATGGAGTTAATTGCTATAGCAAAGAGCGTGACACTTAGCACCGAACCCTGAGGTACTCCCTCCTCCTGAACAAAAGAATTAGAAAAAACCGAGCCGACCCTTACTCGGAAAAAGCGGTCCTTCATAAACTCCTGAATGAAAAGTGGTAGGCGTCCACGCATATTCCAGGCATACAGGGAACGTAGAATCCCTGCTCGCCAGCACGTATCATAAGCCTTCTCAAGATCGAAAAATATGCCAACGGTTTGACAGTTCTTCATAAAGCCGTCCATTATCTGTGTCGATATTGACACAAGATGGTCAACAGTTGAACGGCGTCGTCGAAAACCACACTGGATGTTAGTCAGTAGGTTACGACTTTCTAACCACCATACCAATCGTCCATTGATCATGCGTTCCATCACCTTGCAAACGCAACTGGTGAGGGAAATAGGACGATAGCTGGAGGGAAGATGACGGTCCTTCCCAGCCTTCAAGATGGGAATAACGGTGGCCTCCCGCCAATTTTCTGGGAGTATACTGTCAACCCAAACACGATTATAGACCTCGAGCAGGAATGCCTTACCTTCAGGAGAGAGCTGTTGTAACATTTGTACATGAATACCGTCCGGTCCTGGTGCTGAACATCGCGAAGATTTCAGTGAATGCTCCAGCTCCGCCATGGTGAAAAGGCGATTGTAATCTTCTACGTTTCTAGAACGAAACGTGAAGCCTTGAGATTCCACCTGAGTTTTAAATGGAAGGAACTCAGGGGAGTAGTTTTCCGAGCTAGACACTTGTGCGAAAGCACTGCCAAAGGTATTGGCCACTTCAAATGAATCAACAACAGCTCCTGTGGCTGTTTTTAGTCCCGCTATTGGTATTTGGGTCGTTTTAGCTGCAACACGCCTTAATCTATCCCACACAACCGAGGAAGGTGTGTGTCGGTTAAATGAAGCTACAAATTTGCTCCATGATGACTTTTTGCTATCCTTAATGACTTGTCTGGACCTGGCGCGCATTTTCTTGTATTCAATCAGGTTTTCCAAAGTAGGGTGACGTTGGAAAACCCTAAGTGCACGCCTTCGAGCACGAATGGCATTCCGGCATTCTTCCGTCCACCAGGGGACGGGAAATCGACGGGGGTGTGTAGTCGACCGCGGAATCGATTGTTCAGCAGCAGAGAGAATCGTCTCCGTGAGATGCTGCGCCAAATTATTTACTGAGTCGTGCTCGTTGTACGTAAAGACAGCCAACTGGGTGTAAAGGTTCCAGTTGGCATGGTCCAAACGCCACCTGGGCATACGTGTGGAGTGTGTATGTTGCGTCAAGAGACTAATAAGACATGGGAAGTGGTCACTAGAGTGTAAATCAGAGATGACATTCCATTGTAAGGAGACTGCCAACTGAGGTGAACAAACTGCTAGATCAAGGTGTGAGAAGGTTCTGTGGGAGTCCGAAATGAATGTAGGCTCTCCAGTGTTGAGGAGAGCTAGGTTGTGACTGTCCAAGAAATCGGAAATGAGTTTACCTCTCGCACAAGCGCGACTTGAACCCCAAAGTGGGTGGTGCGCATTGAAGTCTCCCACCAACAGAAACGGTGTTGGCAACTGGGAAACTAGATCTTCTAAATCAATGTGCGAGAAGTCATGGGACGGAGGCAAATATATATTACAGATGGTGAAACGGATGTCTGGCAGTACAATACTTATTGCAACTGATTGGATATCAGACTGTATTGGTACAGATTGCATATAAATGTCATCTCTCACAAGTATCATAGCGCCGCCATGTGCCGGAACACCCTCTTCTGGTGTAACATCACACCGTACTGGGGTGTATCGCCTTAGATGGAAAGCGTCTTGAGGACGCAGCTTAGTCTCTTGCAAACATGCGACCAGAGGTTCGTTTTCTTTGAGCAAGAGCTCAAGTTCTGGCCTTTGAGTTCGAATGCCACGTATGTTCCAATGTAAGATAGCCATATTAGTATCTGTGTGGGATAAATATTGCAAGGTAACAGTGTATTACCTTTAGTAGGCGGTGGTCGGTTCAATTTAGCCCTTTTGTGATCTTTTGGGCTCACACTCTTTTCACATTTATCCTGCCTCTTTTTCACTGGGTTTCTCCCAGTATAGGCAGGATCTTCTTGCATCTCCTCTACCGAGGAGGTGCGTATCCCCATAGCAAATTTCGGTTCGAGAGCCTCGAACCGATTGCTCGTGGATACCGGCGAAGATGAAAGTTGCCGGTCTGTGTCCATCCCGGAGGAATCCTCAGAAGAGGATCTTCGGGGAGATGAACGCTGGCTCTTCTTTCCCTTTGGTTGAGTGGGAACAGACACGTTTTCTTCTTTGAGGAAGTCAGTTCTTACATATTGTTTCTTAAATTTCTTCGGTGATGTAACATAAACAACGGGCTCATTCTTGCCATTGTTGTAGACTGGCAATTTAGACGGTGACCTTGTAGATGTGTTCTTTTCCTTTACGGACTTGGTAGGAGACGTAGATTTACCTGTAGATGTTGAAGGCTTTGGAACTGTTCTTGCTACGATAATTTTTTGTGAAATTGTCGCCCCGGTTTGATCGCTGGTTTGTGTAGCGATTTCCCGCTTCTCTGCCGGCCTAGCTACAACAGAGCGATAGGTACCGGACTTTGGAAGGGGGGGCTGTCGGATACGCAGGAGTTTCCGAGCTTCTGAGAAGGACACCTTCTCTTTGACTCGGATTTCCTGGATCGCCCTTTCCTCTATAAACCGGGGGCACTCTCGCGAATTGGCTGGATGTTCGCCGCTGCAGTTCACACAACTGGGAGGCAATGAACATGGAGCGTCGTGAAGGACGCCTCCGCAGTTGACGCAAGAAGCCGTTCTGTTACATAGTTCACTTGTGTGTCCAAAATGGTTACACTTAAAGCACCGGATTGGGTTCGGGATGTATGGCCTTACTTCTATAGCTTCGTATCCTGCCCTAATTCTTTGAGGGAGATCTACCCGATCAAAGGTCAGGAACAGGGTACGAGTAGGCTTCAATTCACCGCTTTCTTTGCGATGAACCCGATACACACAGGTAACACCTTGATCTTCTAGGTTTTCCTTAATCTCTTCAACACTGAGTCCGTCTAATGCGCGGGTATTGACGACACCGCGTGACGAGTTCAACGTCTTATGTAGGTCAACACGTATTGGATAGCTGGCCAACAGGTTTGCTTTCTGTATTTTAGCTGCCTGTTCTGCTGAATGCGCTTCTACTAGAAGCGTGCCATTACGCGATCTAGTGCATGCCTTCACTGGACCAGCTATCTTATCCAGGCCCTTCTGGATTACAAATGGGCTCACCGAAAGAAACTTTTTTCCTTCCTCAGTTCGCGAAATTACTAAGTAGCGAGGACCACAGGACTCAACTACTTCCTTTACACTTGACTTCAGGTATTTTGATTTATTTTGAGTTTTTTGTGAACTCATGGCGCTTTAATCCTCCACCATTGCAAATGTCTCCGATGGCATGCTCACATCCTGGGCGCCACCCCGGCTTAGGTGAGAGTCCTGGCCTGGACCTTGCTCACCCTAGGGTCTCACCTCCCAATGTATAGACAGAGGGACCCAATCGCCTTCAGGAGTGCATCAGCTCATGCAATGGCCCCTCCCCGGGACTGACCTTTATCAGCGGATACGCACACAGATCCTACATGATAACCAGGGGCTGGGACTTACGCTATTACCCAGTCACCCCTTGCGTCACCCGCGCGTAGGTTATCCATCAGACTGTGTACAGGGAGGTAACAGGTGGGAGGTCAAACACAAAAGTGGACCAAAGTTGATTGGGCGTTTGGCATATGCCCTCTCACCTCTTGGAGGAACCCAATCGAGAGTATGGCTTGGGGCCCCGGGTGCGCCAAACCCGTACCTACCATAGTAGGAGCCCCTGGGGGAGTTTGATTTCGGAGTCCTCTTCTCCTAGATGAGTCGTCAACCAAGACTAACGAGCCCCATCTACCCGTTTGGAATGTTCTTTGCTTCCCCTCACCTCTTGCCTACCAGTAATCAAAATGACACTTAGTAGGCCGTCTGGCTCAGGTACTGAGCCCCTCCGCCACGACAAGGCGACACTCCTTCGGAGGGGTCAGCATACAGACACTCTACACGGCTAGTGCGGAAAGCTCCAGTAGCCAGACGGATACCAGCATTATGTACAGTATTTAAAAGACGGAGTTTAGAGGCGGACGCCGCGCCATAAATAAAACTGCCGTAATCTAGTTTGGACCTCACCAATGAACGATACAGCCTCAACATGACAGTGCGATCGCCACCCCAAGACACTCCAGATAAAACCCGGAGCACTCGAAGCGAACGATCGCAGGAGCCACGAAGTTGACGAATATGGTGCTCCCATGTGAGTTTGCTGTCTAGGTAAAGGCCCAAGAACTTGATGTGCGAAACAAACGGCAGGGGTGTGTCACGCAAACGGAGTTCTGGAGGAGGATGTACACCGCGAAGTCGATGAAAGTGGACACATTGTGTTTTCGTAGGGGAGAACTTGAAGCCGGCGCGAAGGGCCCAGTCGGCGATAGAGGATATGGTCAGCTGCAGTTGACGTTCTATATGTTCGAGACTATAAGATCGATAATAGATCGCAAAATCGTCAACATACAGCGACATCGCTATTCCCCTACGAACGACACTAGCAATGACGTTAATGGCAACGGTGAAAAGAGTTACACTAATAATCGACCCCTGGGGCACACCATTTTCTTGGATCCTCTCCTGTGAGAACGTATTGCCAATGCGGACACGAAAGCGACGCAGGGCTAAAAAGTTAAAAAGAAAGATTGCTAAAAGACCTCGCAAACCATACCCGTGAAGAGTACGGAGAATACCATGACGCCATGTAGTATCGTAGGCCTTCTCCAGATCGAAGAAGACACCCACGACATGCTGCTTCAAAAGAAAGGCATTTTGGATGTAGGCTTCTATGCGTGTCAGATTGTCGACACTGGAGCGGTGGCGACGAAAACCGCACTGAACATTGCTCAGCAGGTGAGTGAGTGAGTGAGTGATTAGGGTTTAAGGGCCCGTCGACAGCTAGGTCATTAGAGCCCCAAGTCAAAAGATAAAAAACGGATAAAACTCACCACCACTTAAAACTCAAAGTTAAATAGTAAAACGCAAGCTAAAACAGCCAAAAGCTAAAACAGTTAAAACTTAAAAACTTGTCTAAAATGTATGCTCAAAATAGCTAAAAGCGTGTAAAATGATCTAAAAAGGTAGGCAGATAAAACGTAAAAGGTAAAAAGTAAAACCACGCAATAAAATTTAAACTTGCTTACCAAAGCCAATGCTGCCGACAAACCGCAGCACTGAATCCACAGATACCGGGTCGTCGCCTAACATCGTCTTTAAACTAGAACCCAGGCCAAACAACTGGCGCTCACGATTGTAGCGCGGACAATCAAGTAGGACATGGGCCACAGAGAGCTGAACGCCAGAGGTGGAACATACCGGCGCCGGCTCACCGCGCAGATGGTGTCCATGCGTGATGCGCGTGTGACCTATTCTCAGACGGGCCAAGATGACTTCTGCCCGCCTGGTATCCCTTGATGATGTTATCCAAGGCTGCACCGTTTCCTTGATTGTCCGCAATTGCGTGCCAGTGATGTCTAACGCTTCCCATGATTGTTGCCAGACATATAAAAGATGGCGACGGAAGTACCGTTGTACATCCGTGTAAGGAAGACTGCGTGTAAAAATCTCCGGCAAACGGCAGGCAGACTTAGCAGCCTCGTCAGCCGCTTCGTTGCCGGGAATGCCCACGTGGCCTGGGGTCCAAGTAAAAACTATCTGGTATCCACGCAAGAGTAACTGCGAAACGAGTGTCTGAATTTTCATAATTAATGCTGACGTGCCGACAAACTGTTGCAATGCCTGCAGTGCGCTCAGAGAGTCGCAGCAGATGATAAAACTTCCAGGATCGGAACTGGAGATAAAAAGGACGAAATAAAAGATTGCAAACAGCTCGGCGGTAAAAACGGAACTCAAGTCTGGAAGACGGTACTTGTGAGTCTCACCGTTATGCACAAAGCTACACCCTGTAGCCCCATCCACCTGGGAACCATCGGTAAATACAGGAATGTAATTCCGGTAACGTCCCAGGATCTCGGTGAAAAGCTGACAATACACCGATGGAGGGGTAGCTAACTTAGCATTCGTCGAAAGCTCCAGGTCGAACTGGGCACGCTGTAATTGCCATGGAGGACAGCGGCCAAGAGAATACCGTTCGACAGCAGGCATGCGGAGCGCGTGTGCACTAAGCAGCTCGCGAAACCGAATACCGCTTGGGCGAGAGATCGTGCTATTCCGGAGATAACGGTGAGCGAGTTCCGGGCGCAATACAGGATTAAAAGACGGGTGACCAGGATGGGCTGCCAAACGGGCCACGTAAGAACACAATAAAAACGAGCGCCGAATAGAAAGTGGAGGTTCACCAGAGTCAGCATACAGACACTCTACACGACTACTGTCTTTACGTACAACGAGCACGACTCTGCATAATTTGGCGCAGCATCTCACGGAGACGATTCTCTCTGCTGCTGAACAATCGATTCCGCGGTCGACTACACACCCCCGTCGATTTCCCGTCCCCTGGTGGACGGAAGAATGTCGGAATGCCATTCGTGCTCGAAGGCGTGCACTTAGGGTTTTCCAACGTCACCCTACTTTGGAAAACCTGATTGAATACAAGAAAATGCGCGCCAGGTCCAGACAAGTCATTAAGGATAGCAAAAAGTCATCATGGAGCAAATTTGTAGCTTCATTTAACCGACACACACCTTCCTCGGTTGTGTGGGATAGATTAAGGCGTGTTGCAGCTAAAACGACCCAAATACCAATAGCGGGACTAAAAACAGCCACAGGAGCTGTTGTTGATTCATTTGAAGTGGCCAATACCTTTGGCAGTGCTTTCGCACAAGTGTCTAGCTCGGAAAACTACTCCCCTGAGTTCCTTCCATTTAAAACTCAGGTGGAATCTCAAGGCTTCACGTTTCGTTCTAGAAACGTAGAAGATTACAATCGCCTTTTCACCATGGCGGAGCTGGAGCATTCCCTGAAATCTTCGCGATGTTCAGCACCAGGACCGGACGGTATTCATGTACAAATGTTACAACAGCTCTCTCCTGAAGGTAAGGCATTCCTGCTCGAGGTCTATAATCGTGTTTGGGTTGACAGTATACTCCCAGAAAATTGGCGGGAGGCCACCGTTATTCCCATCTTGAAGGCTGGGAAGGACCGTCATCTTCCCTCCAGCTATCGTCCTATTTCCCTCACCAGTTGCGTTTGCAAGGTGATGGAACGCATGATCAATGGACGATTGGTATGGTGGTTAGAAAGTCGTAACCTACTGACTAACATCCAGTGTGGTTTTCGACGACGCCGTTCAACTGTTGACCATCTTGTGTCAATATCGACACAGATAATGGACGGCTTTATGAAAAACTGTCAAACCGTTGGCATA
Organism: Tenodera sinensis; assembly: GCA_030765045.1. Classification (NCBI taxonomy): domain Eukaryota; kingdom Metazoa; phylum Arthropoda; class Insecta; order Mantodea; family Mantidae; genus Tenodera; species Tenodera sinensis. Next base: position 190,371,132 of record CM060961.1, read on the forward strand.
TTTTTCGATCTTGAGAAGGCTTATGATACGTGCTGGCGAGCAGGGATTCTACGTTCCCTGTATGCCTGGAATATGCGTGGACGCCTACCACTTTTCATTCAGGAGTTTATGAAGGACCGCTTTTTCCGAGTAAGGGTCGGCTCGGTTTTTTCTAATTCTTTTGTTCAGGAGGAGGGAGTACCTCAGGGTTCGGTGCTAAGTGTCACGCTCTTTGCTATAGCAATTAACTCCATCTGGAAATGTGTTCCACCTGGAGTTTCGTCATGCCTATTCGTAGACGACTTCATTGGATTGGATTGGATTTGGTTTAAGGGCGCTCAACTTCTAGGTCATCAGCGCCCTTAACAGACTCATGGCAATAGCCAGATATAAATTTCACTCAAAAAATAAAAATACTAGAAACAACAAAATATACAAGGTAGAAATCAGTGGCAATAGCCAGATATGAAACAAGGTGATAAATATGTCCAAAAGCAGAACAAGATAATTAAAAAATTTAAATCCTCAAATTTATATTACACTGCGCTAAAAAATTAAGAACTCTATCAACCGCTGTTTTGTCGTCCGCTAGGACCTCTGCAAGTCTGGCAGGCAGCTGCAGAGAATCCCGAAGGTGCGCTAGAGAGCAACACTCTAGCAGCACGTGGCGAACCGACAAAACGTTGTCACACAGCGGACATAGAGGCGCAGGGTCCCTTTTAAATAGGTAACCGTGCGAAAAATTGCAGTGCCCTATTCTTAATCGAGCCAAACTAACCTCCTCGCGACGAGATGTGCGACAGGAAGTTACCCAGTTTATCGGAAGTTCTTTCACTTCTCTAAGCTTATTACCGCGGAGAGCTGACCACTCGTCGTGCCAGGACGACAGCACCGCTCTCCGCACTTCAAGCCTAAAGTCTTCCGAAGTAACACGTGAGATGATAATTCTGGGTTCTGTAGTTGCCGTCTTTGCTGCTAAATCTGCCTTTTCATTCCCAGGCAAACCTACGTGACCAGGAATCCATGCACACACCACGTCAACGCCAGAAGCGTGTAAAACATGGAGGGCATCCTGGATACGTTGTACAATAGGGTGGGGGTTGTACAACTGACAAAGGCTCTGCAGTGCACTAAGGGAATCGCTCAAAATCAGGCAGTCACCTAATTTACGACGGCGAACATACAAAACGGCTCGATAGATTGCATAAAGCTCTGCAGTAAAAATGGAAGTGCTATTTGGAAAACCGAATGTATATGGTTCGGTTCCATAAACATAAGCACATCCAACACCGTTGGTGTTCTTTGATCCATCGGTGTAAATATATTTACGGTCAGAGTAGCCTGACAAAAATTCTAAGAAACACGTGCGGATACTTGAAATAGGCATCGTGGACTTCTGGTGTATGGTCATCCCAAGATCTACATGGGGCGTACCAGATAGCCAAGGGGGGTAAAGTCTCTCGCCCTTGGCGAACATCGCAGGCAGTTCCACTCCAAGCTTCACTAGGAGCTCTTGGAAACGGAACCCCGCAGGCTTTGGATTAAGGGTGCTATTTCTATATCGTTCTCTTAGCGTGGTGGTGAAAAAAGAAGCGAACGTTGGGTGCTTAGGCATACATCTAAGCGCACAACCATAATTTGCCAAGAGAATCTCACGCCGATATTGCAGAGGAGCTTCTGCGGACTCGGCGTAAAGGCTCACCACTGGGCTTGTTGGAAAAGCTCCTGTTGCAATGCGGATGCCCCTATTATGGACCACGTCTAATCTTCTCAGCACAGATGGCCGTGCTGACGAATAAATAATACACCCATAGTCTAGCTTGGAGCGGACCAATGCGCGATATATTCGCAACAAAATTGTTCGATCCGCTCCCCACGATTTGCCATTCAGTACTCGCATAATATTTAGGGAACGGTCACATCTCGCTCTTAGCTGTGCAATATGCGACGACCAACTAAGCTTCCTGTCCAAGATCAAACCCAGGAAGCGCGTCTCTTCTGCGAAGGGAAGTTCATCTGGACCAAATCGGAGCGAAGGTGGTAATCGTCTCCTACGGCGCCAGAAATTAACGCAGATTGTCTTCTCAGTTGAGAAACGGAAGCCGTTTTTCACGCTCCATTCTCTAAGGTTGTCCAAACATTGCTGCAGGCGCCGTTGTAAGAACGCCGTGCGCTGAGAAGTGCAATAGACAGCGAAGTCGTCTACGAATAGGCATGACGAAACTCCAGGTGGAACACATTTCCAGATGGAGTTAATTGCTATAGCAAAGAGCGTGACACTTAGCACCGAACCCTGAGGTACTCCCTCCTCCTGAACAAAAGAATTAGAAAAAACCGAGCCGACCCTTACTCGGAAAAAGCGGTCCTTCATAAACTCCTGAATGAAAAGTGGTAGGCGTCCACGTATGTTCCAGGCATACAGGGAACGTAGAATCCCTGCTCGCCAGCACGTATCATAAGCCTTCTCAAGATCGAAAAATATGCCAACGGTTTGACAGTTCTTCATAAAGCCGTCCATTATCTGTGTCGATATTGACACAAGATGGTCAACAGTTGAACGGCGTCGTCGAAAACCACACTGGATGTTAGTCAGTAGGTTACGACTTTCTAACCACCATACCAATCGTCCATTGATCATGCGTTCCATCACCTTGCAAACGCAACTGGTGAGGGAAATAGGACGATAGTTGGAGGGAAGATGACGGTCCTTTCCAGCCTTCAGGATGGGAATAACGGTGGCCTCCCGCCAATTTTCTGGGAGTATACTGTCAACCCAAACACGATTATAGACCTCGAGCAGGAATACCTTACCTTCAGGAGAGAGCCGTTGTAACATTTGTACATGAATACCGTCCGGTCCTGGTGCTGAACATCGCGAAGATTTCAGGGAATGCTCCAGCTCCGCCATGGTGAAAAGGCGATTGTAATCTTCTACGTTTCTAGAACGAAACGAGAAGCCTTGAGATTCCACCTGAGTTTTAATTGGAAGGAACTCAGGGGAGTAGTTTTCCGAGCTAGACACTTGTGCGAAAGCACTGCCAAAGGTATTGGCCACTTCAAATGAATCAACAACAGCTCCTGTGGCTGTTTTTAGTCCCGCTATTGGTATTTGGGTCGTTTTAGCTGCAACACGCCTTAATCTATCCCACACAACCGAGGAAGGTGTGTGTCGGTTAAATGAAGCTACAAATTTGCTCCATGATGACTTTTTGCTATCCTTAATGACTTGTCTGGACCTGGCGCGTATTTTCTTGTACTCGATTAGGTTTTCCAAAGTAGGGTGACGTTGGAAAACCCTGAGTGCACGCCTTCGAGCACGAATGGCATTCCGACATTCTTCCGTCCACCAGGGAACGGGAAATCGACGGGGGTGTGTAGTCGACCGCGGAATCGATTGTTCAGCAGCAGAGAGAATCGTCTCCGTGAGATGCTGTGCCAAATTATTTACTGAGTCATGCTCGTTGTAGGTAAAGACAGCCAACTGGGTGTAAAGGTTCCAGTTGGCATGGTCCAAACGCCATCTGGGCATACGAGTGGAAAATGTATGTTGCGTCAAGAGACTAATAAGACATGGGAAGTGGTCACTAGAGTGTAAATCAGAGATGACATTCCATTGTAAGGAGACTGCCAACTGAGGTGAACAAACTGCAAGGTCAAGATGCGAGAAACTATTGTGAGAGTCCGAAATGAAAGTAGGCTCTCCAGTGTTGAGGAGAGCTAGGTTGTGACTGTCTAAGAAATCGGAAATAAGTGTACCTCTCGCACAAGCGCGACTTGAACCCCAAAGTGGGTGGTGCGCATTGAAGTCTCCCACCAACAGAAACGGTGTTGGCAACTGGGAAACTAGATCTTCTAAATCAATGTGCGAGAAGTCATGGGACGGAGGCAAATATATATTACAGATGGTGAAATGGATGTCTGGCAGTAGAATCCTTATTGCAACTGATTGTATATCAGAGTGCAATGGTAGAGTTTGCATATACACGTCATCTCTAACAAGTATCATAGCGCCGCCATGTGCCGGTACACCCTCTTCTGGTGTAACATCACACCGTATTGGGGTGTATCGCCTTAGATGGAAAGCGTCTCGAGGACGCAGCTTAGTCTCTTGCAAACATGCAACCAGAGGTTCGTATTCTTTGAGCAAAAGCTCAAGTTCTGGCCGTTGAGTTCGAATTCCACGTATGTTCCATTGTAGGATAGCCATATTGCATTGTGTGTGGGACAGATAGTTCCAAGGTAACTCTTCATTACTTTAGAGCAGGCGGTTGTCGAACTAATTTAGCCCTTTTCTCTCTTGGGCTGACGTTCTTTTCGGACGCTTTTTCGCGCCTCTTTTCCACTGGGGGTCTTCCAGTGTGGGCAGATTCTAGTTCCATGTCCTCTGCCGAGGACGTGCGTCTTCCCATAGCAAACTTAGGTTCGAGTGTCTCGAACCGGTTGCTAATGGGGACCGGCGAAGATGACATTTGCCGGTCTGTAGCCATACCAGAGGATCCCTCTGAAGAGGATCTCCTAGGAGATGGCTTTTTCTTTCCCTTTGATGGCTTGGGAGAAACCTTGCTTGCCTTGAGGAAATCGGATCTTTTATACTCGGTCTTAAACTTGATCGGTGAAGCATCGTATACAATCGGTCTACTTGTCGAGGTCGGCTTCTTTGTTGGGGACCTTCCTGGTCTGCTGGATTGAACTGCGGTGCTTGTAGATGCTCTGGCGGACTTAGGTGATGTCTGAGGCTTTGGATGTGACCTAGCTACAAGAATTTTTTCTGATATCGTTGCCCCATTCATATCGCTAGTTTGAGTTGCGATTTCCCGACATGGTACTGCTTTAGCTGCAACCGAGCTATAGGTACCGGAGCTCGGGATAGTGGGCTGGCGCAAACGTAAGAGCTTTCGGGCTTCTGAGAAGGACACCTTCTCTCTAACCCGGATCTCCTGGATAGCTCTTTCCTCCATATAGCGCGGACATTCTCGGGAGTTTGCTGGATGTTCTCCCCTGCAGTTAATACAACTGGGAGGTGAGGTACAGTCATCGTCATGGGCGATGCCTCCACAGTTTACGCAGGTAGCTCTACCACTGCACGTGTCACTTGTATGACCAAAGCGCTGGCATTTATAACATCTAAGCGGGCTCGGAATGTAAGGTCTTACTTCAATGGCCTCGTACCCAGCCTTTATCCTCTGCGGGAGATCTACCCGATTAAAGGTAAGGAAAAGGGTACGGGTAGGCAGATATTCGCCTCCATCTTTTCTCTGAACCCGGTATACTGCTGTTACACCTTGATCTTCGAGGTTCTCCTGAATCTCCTCATTGGACATGCCGTCCAATGCCCGGGTGTTCACAACGCCGCGAGAGGAGTTCGACGTTTTGTGCATCTCTACACGCACCGGATAGCTGGCTAACATGTTTGCTTTTACAATAGTAGCTGCCTGTGCTGCTGAAATAGATTCAACAAGCAGCGTGCCGTTTCGCGATCTTGTGCAGTTCTTCACTGGGCCAGCTATCTTATCGAGACCCTTCTGTATCACGAAAGGATTCACCGATCGGAATGTTTTACCTTCCTCTGTTCTTGATATCACTAAGTAGCGAGGACCACTCAACTCTGCTACTTCCTTTTCACTGGCTTTCGCATGTTTAGTTTTTTGAGTTTTAAAAGAACTCATGGCGATGATATCCTCCACCATTGCAAATGTCTCCGATGGCATGCTCACATCCTGGGCGCCACCCCGGCTTAGGTGAGAGTCCTGGCCTGGACCTTGCTCACCCTAGGGTCTCACCTCCCAATGCATAGACAGAGGGACCCAATCGCCTTCAGGAGTGCATCAGCTCATGCAATGGCCCCTCCCCGGGACTGACCTTTATCAGCGAATACGCACACAGATCCTACATGATAACCAGGGGCTGGGACTTACGCGATTACCCAGTCACCCCTTGCGTCACCCCATCCTCCGACGACCCGCGCGTAGGTTATCCGTCAGACTGTGTACAGGGAGGTAACAGGTGGGAGGTCAAACACAAAAGTGGACCAAAGTTTATTGGGCGTTTGGCATGTGCCCTCTCACCTCTTGGAGGAACCCAATCGAGAAAATGGCTCGGGGCCCCGGGTACGCCAAACCCGTACCTACCGTAGTAGGAGCCCCTGGGGGAGTTTGATTTCGGAGTCCTCTTCTCCTAGATGAGTTGTCGACCAAGACTACCGAGCCTCATCTACCCGTTTGGAATGTTCTTAGCTTCCCCTCACCTCTTGCCTACCAGTAGTCAAAATGACAGTAGGCCGTCTGGCTCAGGTACTGAGCCCCTCCGCCACGACAAGGCGACATTCCTTCGGAGGGGTATAGACGACTTCGCTGTCTATTGCACTTCTCAGCGCACGGCGTTCTTACAACGGCGCCTGCAGCAATGTTTGGACAACCTTAGAGAATGGAGCATGAAAAACGGCTTCCGTTTCTCAACTGAGAAGTCAATCTGCGTTAATTTCTGGCGCCGTAGGAGACGATTACCACCTTCGCTCCGTTTTGGTCCAGATGTACTTCCCTTCGCAGAAGAGACGCGCTTCCTGGGTTTGATCTTGGACAGGAAGCTTAGTTGGTCGTCGCATATTGCACAGCTAAGAGCGAGATGTGACCGTTCCCTAAATATTATGCGAGTACTGAATGGCAAATCGTGGGGAGCGGATCGAACAATTTTGTTGCGAATATATCGCGCATTGGTCCGATCCAAGCTAGACTATGGGTGTATTGTTTATTCGTCAGCACGACCATCTGTGCTGAGAAGATTAGACGTGGTCCATAATAGGGGCATCCGCATTGCAACAGGAGCTTTTCTAACAAGCCCAGTGGTGAGCCTTTACGCCGAGTCCGCAGAAGCTCCTCTGCAATATCGGCGTGAGATTCTCTTGGCAAATTATGGTTGTGCGCTTAGATGTATGCCTAAGCACCCAACGTTCGCTTCTTTTTTCACCACCACGCTAAGAGAACGATATAGAAATAGCACCCTTAATCCAAAGCCTGCGGGGTTCCGTTTCCAAGAGCTCCTAGTGAAGCTTGGAGTGGAACTGCCTGTGATGTTCGCCAAGGGCGAGAGACTTTACCCCCCTTGGCTATCTGGTACGCCCCATGTAGATCTTGGGATGACCATACACCAGAAGTCCACGATGCCTATTTCAAGTATCCGCACGTGTTTCTTAGAATTTTTGTCAGGCTACTCTGACCGTAAATATATTTACACCGATGGATCAAAGAACACCAACGGTGTTGGATGTGCTTATGTTTATGGAACCGAACCATATACATTCGGTTTTCCAAATAGCACTTCCATTTTTACTGCAGAGCTTTATGCAATTTATCGAGCCGTTTTGTATGTTCGCCGTCGTAAATTAGGTGACTGCCTGATTTTGAGCGATTCCCTTAGTGCACTGCAGAGCCTTTGTCAGTTGTACAACCCGCACCCTATTGTACAACGTATCCAGGATGCCCTCCATGTTTTACACGCTTCTGGCGTTGACGTGGTGTGTGCATGGATTCCTGGTCACGTAGGTTTGCCTGGGAATGAAAAGGCAGATTTAGCAGCAAAGACGGCAACTACAGAACCCAGAATTATCATCTCACGTGTTACTTCGGAAGACTTTAGGCTTGAAGTGCGGAGAGCGGTGCTGTCGTCCTGGTACGACGAGTGGTCAGCTCTCCGCGGTAATAAGCTTAGAGAAGTGAAAGAACTTCCGATAAACTGGGTAACTTCCTGTCGCACATCTCGTCGCGAGGAGGTTAGTTTGGCTCGATTAAGAATAGGGCACTGCAATTTTTCGCACGGTTACCTATTTAAAAGGGACCCTGCGCCTCTATGTCCGCTGTGTGACAACGTTTTGTCGGTTCGCCACGTGCTCCTAGATTGTTACTCTCTAGCGCACCTTCGGGATTCTCTGCAGCTGCCTGCCAGACTTGCAGAGGTCCTAGCGGACGACAAAACAGCGGTTGATAGAGTTCTTGATTTTTTAGCGCAGTGCAATATAAATTTGAGGATTTAAATTTTTTAATTATCTTGTTCTGCTTTTGGACATATTTATCACCTTGTTTCATATCTGGCTATTGCCACTGATTTCTACCTTGTATATTTTGTTGTTTCTAGTATTTTTATTTTTTGAGTGAAATTTATATCTGGCTATTGCCATGAGTCTGTCAAGGGCGCTGATGACCTAGAAGTTGAGCGCCCTTAAACCAAATCCAAATCCAAAATCCAAATCTACACGACTAGTGCGGAAAGCTCCAGTAGCTAGACGGATACCAGCATTATGTACAGTATTTAAAAAACGAAGTTTAGAGGCGGACGCTGCGCCATAAATAAAACTGCCGTAATCTAGTTTGGACCTCACCAATGAACGATACAGCCTCAACATGACAGTGCGATCGCCGCCCCAAGATACTCCAGATAAAACCCGGAGTATTCGAAGCGAACGATCGCAAGAGGCACGAAGTTGACGAATGTGGTGCTCCCATGTGAGTTTGCTGTCGAGGTGAAGGCCCAAGAACTTGATGTGCGAAACAAACGGCAGGGGTGTGTCACGCAAATACAGTTCTGGAGGAGGATGTACACCACGAAGTCGATGAAAGTGGACACATTGTGTTTTCGTAGGGGAGAACTTAAAACCGGCGTGAAGGGCCCAGTCGGCGATAGAGGATATGGTCAACTGCAGTTGACGTTCTATGTGCTCAAGACTATTAGATCGATAATAGATCGCAAAATCGTCAACGTACAGTGACATCGGTATTCCCCTACGAACAACATTAGCAATGCCGTTAATGGCAACTGCAAAGAGCGTTACACTAAGAATCGACCCCTGGGGCACACCATTTTCCTGAATCCTCTCTCGTGAGAACGTATTACCAATGCGGACACAAAAGCGGCGCAGAGCTAAAAAATTAAAAATAAATATTGCTAAAAAACCTCGCAAACCATACCCGTGAAGAGTACGGAGAATACCATGACGCCATGTGGTATCGTAGGCCTTCTCCAGATCGAAGAAGACACCCACGACATGCTGCTTCAAAAGAAAGGCATTTTGGATGTAGGCTTCCATGCGTGTCAGATTGTCGACACTGGAGCGATGGCGACGAAAACCGCACTGAACATTGCTCAGCAGGCTATTCGTCTCTAGCCACCACACTAAGCGAGTGTTGATCATCCGTTCAAAGGTCTTGCAGACGACACTCGTCAGGCATATAGGGCGGTAGCTAGAGGGAAGTGTACGGTCTTTTCCTGGTCGAGGGATAGGGATCACAACACCCTCTCGCCAGGAAGACGGAAAAACCTGCTGAAGCCAGATGCGGTTATAGATGCTCAACAGGAAGGAACGAGCCGGAGGTGGAAGATGAAGCAGCATTTGGCGATGGATGTCATCAGGACCAGGAGAAGAGTCGTGAGCGAGGGACAAAGAATGCGCCAGTTCCGCTTCAGTAAAAGGTGCATTGTAGGATTCACTACAATCACTGTTAAAATTTAGGCTTATCCGCTCCGCAGATTCCTTAATCAGTAAAAAGGCTCCGTCGTAGCTTTGAGTTTGGCTAGCACTGGCGAAAGAATCGGCAAGGGCGTCGGCGATATCCTGCTCGCTGGTGTATATGGAGCCCTGTACGGCAAGACCGGGGATGATCGTCTGGCGACATTTGCCGTGCATACGCCGGATGGTAGTCCACACCTTCTGGGCCGAACTGCGACGTGAAAGGGAAGACACGTACGATTCCCAGGATGTGCGTTTTGCATTGCGCAATACAAAGCGAGCCCTTGCACGAGAACGTTTAAAAGCAATAAAATTCGCCTCCGTAGGGTGTATGCGGAAAACACGTAGAGCACGCTTACGTGCTTTAATAGCCAAACGGCATTCCTCGGACCACCAAGGCACAGGGACGTGACGTGGTATGGATGAACCCCGAGGAATACTGGATTCTGCTGCGAGAAGGATAGAGCATATAAAATACTCCACCATGTCGTCAATGGTGGTAAAAACATTGTTGGTCAAGTGAATGAGGGAACGGAATTTTCCCCAGTCAGCCTTGGAAATAATCCAGTGAGGATATCGTGTGGGTACAGAATGATGGACCGATATGTGAACGTTAATGGGATAGTGATCACTGCCAAATAGGTCGGAAAGAACCGACCAATCGAGAAGAGGTACCAGCGACGGGCTGCAGAAAGTAACATCTAGGGCGGAATGGGTACCATAGGCAGAGGATAAGAAGGTAGGAGCACCAGTGTTTAATAGCACTAAGCCGGACATATCACAAACGTCTGCTACAAGGCAACCACGAACATCGTCAGTGTCGGAGCCCCACAAGGTGTTTTTGGCATTCAGATCGCCTAGAAGAAGAAACGGTGGCGGAATCTGTGCCAAGAGAGCCCGAAGTTCGTTCTCGTGTACGACACTGGCCGGTGGCAGGTAGACATTACAGATAGAGAAAGAAAGGCTCTGCAGCTGTACACGTACCGCTACAGCTTGGAGCGGCGTGTTTAGTTGTATGCTGGTGGCAGGGATGGTATTCGCCACCAGAATAGCAACACCACCGCTTGCCCGTCGATCAGCTGCAGAATCATGTCTAAAGGCCACAAATCCACGAAGATAGAGTGCGTGATGAGGTTGCAGATGGGTTTCCTGTAGACAGACGATAGATGGACAGCGTTGAGAAATTAGATGCTGTATGTCCGGAACACGTGCCCGGAACCCATTAACATTCCACTGGATTATTTCCATAGTGAAAAAGGATTAATGGCTAGTCTTCATCTTTTTCTTCTTTTTCACCTTGGCTGACTTAGGTCCAACTATGTGGAAGTCGCCGTCCTCTGGCGATTCCTCGGAGGTGTGCGAGGCAGAGGATCCCCTACGACTCGCAGAGCGAGAGCGGGATCTCTGAGAGGACGTGAGACTACTTGCGCGAACTTTATGTCGCGAACGACTTCCATCGATAGGATCCTTACCGCTTCCTAACGGCTTGGAAACTGTGGTCTGCACGGCGGAAGATGTTTTAGACACTGCACTTTTTCGACTAACTGTTGGGGTGCTCTCTGGAAGGTCAGTCTGTGTCGAGGCATTTGCAACGGTGACATGTTGCAAGCCGACAGTAGCAACAGGAGGGCGCCGAGCTGCCGACGAATAAGCTAAGGTGTTGGCAGGCTTCAGTTGTTCGAAACGCCGACGCGCTTCTATAAATGTCAGGCGCTCCTTTACCCGCAACTCCTGAATACTCTTTTCGTCCAAGAACTTAGGACACTGACGTGAGCTAGATGGATGGTTACCCCCACAGTTCACACAGCATGGGTCTCGAGTGCAAGCCGTGTCTTCGTGTGCCGGTAAGCCGCAACGTTCACAAGCTGCAGGATGGTTACACGAGGTCCTAGTATGCCCGAATCTCTGACACTGAAAACAGCGCATGGGATTCGGGACATACGGTCGTACTGCAGCACGCTCGTAGCCACAGTAGATGTATTCTGGCAGCTGAGTGCCCTTAAACGTAAGGAATACTGTACGTAAGGCACACTCTTTCCCATCCTGTTTCCGAGTTAATCGGTATGCTTGGCAGACTCGCTGATCAGAGAGGCAGGTGACAATTTCTTCGTTGGAGAGATCGTCGAGGCTGGAAGTGGTTACTACTCCTCTACACGAGTTGAGGGTCTTATGTGGGGCTACCCGGATAGGGTAGGAGCCCAACAAACTCGCCTTCAACAGCTTCTGCGACTGATCTCCATTCATCACCTCGATCAATAACGTGCCATCTCTAAGTCTGGTTGCGTTTTTAACCGGGCCACAGATCCTATCGACTTCCTTTTTGATATAGAACGGGCTAATGTCCTTCATCGTCCTTCCTTCACATTGCAAGGTCAGCACCAAAAAACTGTCAATGAGGGAGGGTTTGCGCGGAGACATGATTATTTGGACCCCCATCCGGAACCGTCGGCGTCAGCCTGCCATCCGGGGGTCAAAGGATAAAAGACACCAAAATCTCCACGGTCTGTGCCGCCATGGAGACCCCTCCATGACTGACCTCAAGGCGTACTTCAGAGGAGCTACCCTCCGATCTCCACTGCTTGTCCACATGGGTAAACCGTTCACCACGTGACACCCCGGTTTTATGCCCCCACCACAGGAATAACCGCCTGTGGCTCCCCGCTTTAGGACACGCTGCCTCAACGGAGTCAGCGTGGATTCAGGGGACTTCGGGTTGATTACACCGGGGCTCCGTCAGCGGTAACACGTCCGGCCGGTGATACTAACCCGACGGCACGCGGCCGTCGGGAGATTAACACCGGCCGTGCCCTCCAGGAGCTACGTGGGTGTACATGACGTGTGGACGGGCTCCGCACCTAAGGCTACACATGGGGGCAGTGTGAAGGGTCCGCACAACCTTCGCGCCTGAGACCTCCGAAGAGCACACAAGTCGGGGGCCGCGCTGAAAACCGTGGGACAGGAAAACGGAGATAGGAAAGATCCCTGCTGGTGAGACAGGAGTTATAAATCTAGGAACTTACAAACTAATAATCAGAATAAGCCTAGAAGAGGAAGAGGGTGATATAAAAAGCAACATAAAACGCTGCACGTGGCACAGTTAATGAAGGTGGAGGGGGTGAAATGATGGTGCGCAGCTCGGGGCCCCGGGCGCGCCAAACCCGGACCTACCGTGGTAGGTTCCCCTGGGGGAGTTTGATTTCGGAGTCCTCTTCTCCTAGATGAGTTGTCGACCAAGACTAACGAGCCTCATCTACCCGTTGGAATGTTCTTAGCTTCCCCTCACCTCTTGCCCACCAGTGGTCACAAAGACACACTTAGTAGGCCGTCTGGATCGGGTACTCAGCCCCTCCGCCACGGCAAGGCGACACTCCTTCGGAGGGGTGAGGGTGAAGAGAAAAATTCGGCGCCAATTTGGTACCAGCAATGCCCTCTTCACCTCATATTTGCATGAATTCATGTTCCGCAATCGTTTCCGGGATAGTGATATTTTTAGTGTAATGCTAAATGTCATTGCTGAACACTATCCCATGTGACTTTGAACATCGAAGTATTATTTTGTTAATACTTTCGGCTCTCTATTAATAATTATTACCAAATTTTTAACCATGTTAGAATGCCACATGTAAAACATGTTTACACAATTTTAAAGCAAATTGTTATATTTAATTATTTACTTATCTATTTTATCAAAGGTAAACTTGTTCTTACCAATATTTTCTGTTACTGTTTATCATTTTATTTGAATAAGTTAACACTTTTTTTTTTTTAAGCTAATAATTTTTTTTTTAAAAAAAAAAGGAATGTTAAGCAAAATGTATTTATTGTTAATTACATTATATATTAGAATGTGAAGAAACGAAGCTATGGAGGGAGCAGTTGGTAGTGCTACATAAATATTTTGTTTTGTTAATGTACTGGATATAGTAACAAATATGTAAACAGCTATGCTGTGGTATTTCATTCTTCTTTTTATGCAGATGCAATATTGACAGTATTTATACATTACAGTGACGTAATTTAGAATGAGATATGTTGTTGTTGTTAGCTAATGCTGGATTTCTGACAATGAAGTCATTAATCCTCTTGCTCTCCAATATTTTTAACTGATGGATGGGGCATTAGAAGTGGCCGGGCATATTTGAAAGTGGTCTCGATCCATTTCCTCTTGCAGATCACATAGAGGACAGAGTGGTGAAGAATGTATCCCAATTCTGTTTAAATGTTTTGCCAGACAATCATGTCCTGTAATCAACCTGAAGGTTGCAACTGCTGTTTTTCGAGGATACTCAGGAATTACTGTTCGAATGTTTGGTAGTTCCCATCTTTTATTTTTTGATTTTTCATAGTAATATTGTTCAATAATTTTTTTGAATTCAGAGTTGACTAATCTATTAGCTGCATAAAATGGTAGATTAACTATTGATTTCTGCACATTGCCGGTACCCTTTTTTGCAAGAAAATCAGCTTTCTCATTACCACTCAGTCCACAGTGAGCTGGTATCCATTGGAAGACTAAGTGTTTTTGAAGTGCTGTTAGATGGGTAAGGATTTTCTGACATTCTATAATTGTTTGGTTTTTTGGTGACAACTTGGAAGTAATTGCTATAATTGCTGCCCTGGAATCTGAGAGAATAACTGCTTGCTGAAAATGTGAAATTCTGTACAAAAGATTTTGTAGGGCCATTCGAATTGCTTCAATTTCTCCATCAAAGTTTGTAGTTCCATAACTTAAAGATTTGTAATAGGAAAAGAGGTGACATGTGACTCCAGCATGAGATATTAATACATAAATCTTCTGTTCTGAAAGACTAGGAGAATTTATGGGGAGAGCAAGGACAAATAATTTAGAAAATAAAGCAATATTAATTATGTTAAGGTCCATCATGCATAAAAAATCAGGATGTTACCTTTAAGGAAAATGTACTAGATATAGTAACAAATATGTTGTTAGCTAATGCTGGATTTCTGAGAGTGAAGTCATTAATCCTCTTGCTCTCCAATATTTTTTGATATTGAAGAGAGCAATAGCAGTAATAGTAACCGCTTAATAGAGAGCACCATATTTTTATGTTTTGGCGGTCACATCGCTCACTCACAACCCCCAGAATGTCTGGAGGATCACACCTGTCGTTGGTTTATGGGTCTCACCGACCTGACCGGGAGAATTATCAAAATAAATTCACCGACCATATCCTCTGATTACCAATCAGTGAGTGAGTGAGTGAGTAGGGTTTAAGGGCCCGTCGACAGCTAGGTCATTAGGGCCCCAAGTCAGAAGATAAAAGCAGGGAAAAACTCACCACCACCTAACAATGAATCAAATATTAAAACGGGGAGTCTAAAAGAAAGATAAAAGCTAAAACAGTTCAAATGTAAAACTGGTCTAACAAGATAACATAAAAACAGTTAAAACCTCAAAAGTGATCTTACAATGTACATAGATAAAAATACGAAGGTTAAAAATAAAATCACAAAGTAAAATACAAGTTACACCTGCTTAATGTAAGTGTTTGGTCTTCATCTTTTTCTTTTTCAGTCTTATCTTGACTGACTTGGGACCTGGTATGTTCAAGTCGCCATCCTCAGATGAGTCTGAAGAGCCCTGTCGGCTTGTTGAGCGGGAGCGGGACTTCCTTGATGATGGACAACTACTCACCCGGTCTTTAGGTCGCGAATGGTGAGCGTTTCCAGGTAAAACGGTGTGGCTACTGCTTTTGGATGGCTGGTGAGCAGGTGTCTGCACGGCGGAAGATTTAGTTGCCGGTGCAGGTATATCACGGGACGGTGGAGAGGGAGAGGCGCTCGTTGGCGAGTCAGTCTGCGTGGCAGCATCAGCGACTGGAACGTGCTGAATGGCCACAGTGTGGGCAGGAGTGCGGCGGACTGCTGACGCGAAACCTAGGGTTGTCGCAGGTTTCAGCTGTTCAAAGCGGCGACGTGCTTCCAAAAATGTGAGCCGTTCTTTCACGCGCAACTCCTGTATAGCTTTCTCGTCCATAAATTTAGAACACTGACGCGAGCTTGATGGATGGCTCTCTCCACAATTCACACAAAGAGGATCCCGTGTACATGCCGAGTCTTCATGGGCTGGTGATCCACAACGCTCACAAATAGATGGATTATTACAGGAAGTCTTAGTATGGCCGAACCGTTGGCACCTGAAACAACGCATTGGGTTTGGCACATACTGGCGTACAGCGGCACGTTCGTATCCACAAAAGATGTACTCAGGTAATTTCGTGCCTTTGAATGTTAGAAATACTGTACGCAAAGCTAACTCCTTACCATCCTGTTTTCGCGTAAGGCGATAGGCCTGACATACACGCTGGTCAGAGAGAGAGGTGACAATCTCCTCATTCGACAGGTTGTCTAGACTTGAGGTGGTGACAACTCCCCTACAGGTATTAAGCGTTTTGTGTGGGGCTACCCGAATTGGGTAGGATCCCAACAACTTCGCTTTCGAGAGTTTCTGAGATTGCTCTGCCGTTTTGGTCTCGATTAACAGCGTACCGTCACGTAGTCTTGTCGCGTTCTGCACCGGGCCACATATTCTGTCTACCTCACGTTTGATATAAAAAGGGCTAATATCCATAATCGTCTTCCCTTCACAAGCCAATGTCACAACAAGAAAAGAGTCAAAAAGAGAGGGTTTGCGCGGATACATATTGAAATTGGACCCCCATCCGGAACCGTCGGCGTCAGCCTGCCATCCGGGGGTCAAAGAAAACAAAGACACCAAAATCTCCACGGTCTGTGCCGCCATAGAGACCCCTCCATGACTGATCTCAAAGCGTACTTCAGAGGGGCTACCCTCCGATCTCCACTGCTTGTCCGCATGGGTAAACCGTTCACCACGTGACACCCCGGTTTTATGCCCCCACCACAGGAATAACCGCCTGTGGCTCCCCGCTTTAGCACACGCTGCCTCAACGGAGTCAGCGTGGATTCAGGGGACTTCGGGTTGATTACACCGGGGCTCCGTCAGCGGTAACACGTCCGGCCGGTGATACTAACCCGACGGCACGCGGCCGTCGGGAGATTAACACCGGCCGTGCCCTCAAGGAGCTACGTGGGTGTACTTGACGTGTGGACGGGCTCCGCACCTAAGGCTACACAAGGGGGCAGTGTGAAGGGTCCGCCTAACCTTCGCGCCTGAGACCTCCAAAGAGCACACAAGTCGGGGGCCGCGCCGAAAACCGTGGGACAGGACCACGGAGATAGGAAAGATCCCTGCTGGTGAGACAGGAGTTATAAATCTAGGAACTTACAAACTAATAATCAGAATAAACCTAGAAGAGGAAGAGGGTGATATAAAAAGCAACATAAAACGTTGCACGTGGCACAGTTAATGAAGGTGGAGAGGGTGAGATGATTGTGAGTGGCTCGGGGCCCCGGGTGCGCCATACCCGGACCTACCGTGGTAGGTTCCCCTGGGGGAGTTTGATTTCGGAGTCCTCTTCTCCTAGATGAGTTGTCGACCAAGACTACCGAGCCTCATCTACCCGTTGGAATGTTCTTAGCTTCCCCTCACCTCTTGCCTACCAGTGGTCACAAAGACACACTTAGTAGGCCGTCTGGATCGGGTACTGAGCCCCTCCGCCACGGCAAGGCGACACTCCTTTGGAGGGGTGATTACCAATCAGAGGACGTATTACATGACATGACAGGTCGGCATGTTAGGGGTTAATATTTTAGAGAAATGGAGAGGTTGGAAAACTAAAGACTCCCTAGCCCTCAGGAACCCTAATAGCATCGAGGTCGGAAGAGAACAAGAGATGACCAAATATGTAAATAGCTATGCTGTAGTATTTCATTCTTATTTTTATGCACATGCAACATTGACAGTATTTAAACATTACAATGACGTAAGAAAGAAGAAGCCGTTGCAGAGAGGGAGGGAGGGAAGGAAAGCCCTATGTGCAAGAGTTGCTCATGTTTCACCTTTCATTTTTTTTAATTGGTTTGTCAAGGCATTTCAGCATTATTAGCATCCTCCTACTCTTTTTCATTAGTTTTGTTATGCATTATTGAAAGGATGATTTGGAGAAGCTGAAGAAAATAAAAACTAAGTTGTACTTGATACAATGCCATTTATTTATACAACAAATTACACAGTTTATTACTAATCTTCATCTTGAGCTTCAATAATGGCTAACATGATTTTCTTCCATAACTCCTTTTTAAAACATTTACTTTGAAGGGCACAAAGGATAGAGGCCACAAACGACCCAAATTCATCATGCTCATCCTTCTTCAAATTTATATTTTGAAGCATACCTGATGCAGCCTGTAGAAAAGTTAGTATTTCACTGCTGTCTTCGGTTACTACCTTTAGTTTCCTTTACTTTGGTGCAGCAGCTATTGTCACTTCAGGATCTGTATCCAGTTGGCTGGTCTCTAGCTCCTAGAAATAATTCAAATCAGCATTAATTTAACATTGTTTCAGCTTCCTAAGGATTCAGAAGAATGGCTTGCTCAGTGATAGTCATTAGAAAGAATAGTTCTATATATAACACAGTGACAATCAAGTGTTCTTACTGAGCGTGCACAAGTATGAGTGAGTGAGTGTGTCGGGTTTAAGGGCCCGTCGACAACTTGGTCATTAGGGCCCCGAATCCAGAAGTAAAATTACATACTGTCAAGTGTTAAAAACATCACCCATTAAAAAACTAAGAATCTACGGTTAAAATAGATAAAAAACCTCTAAACAACTATTAAAACGTTTCATTTAAAATGCTAAAAACAGAAACTTAAAATTGCTACAAAGTAAAAAACACTAAAACGTTAAAAACCCAAAAATACGGCCATCTAAAGAGGCTAAAATCTCTGAAATAAAATATCCTTACACTTGCTTCATAAAATCAATTATGGAACAAAACCGCAGCACTGTATTTACAGATACTGGGTCGTTGCCTAAAACTGACGACAGTGTAAGGCCCAGGCCAACGGACTGGCGCTCACGAGCGTATCGTGGACAATCAAGAAGGACATGTGCGACGGAGATTGGAATGTTACACGTCGTACAGACAGGCTCCGGATCGCCACGCAAAAGGTGTCCATGCGTGGCTCGGGTATGACCTATCCTCAGGCGGGTTAAGACCACTTCTTCCCGCCTGGAATTCCTGCAGCTGGTATGCCAGGGTTGTACCGTGTCCTTGATTGTCCGTAACTGAGTGCCAGATAACGCTTCCCAAGATTCCTGCCAGAGAGCAAATAGATGGCGACGGAAATATTTCTGCACATCTATATAGGGGAGCGTACGGGTGGAATACTCCGGAAGGCGACATGCAGACTTTGCAGCCGCATCCGCCGCCTCGTTACCCGGAATACCCACATGGCCTGGGATCCACGTAAAAACAAACTGGTATCCGCGAGACAGTAGCTGAGAAATCAACGTCTGGATTTTAACAACCAATGCCGAGGTGCCGATAAACTGTTGCAGGGCCTGGAGAGCGCTAAAAGAATCGGAACAAACGATAAAACTTCCAGGACCTGAACTGGAGATAAAAAGGAGGAAATAAAATATGGCAAACAACTCGGCGGTAAATACTGAACTGGCGTCCGGTAGGCGGTACGTATGAGCGTCACCGTTGTATATAAAGGCGCAACCCGTCGAACTACCCATCTGGGACCCATCGGTAAATACCGGACAGGAAGTCCGGTATCGCCCCAGTAGTTCCGTGAATAGTTGGCGAAACACGGAATGAGGGGTAGCTATCTTAACACAGCCCGACAACTCCAGGTCAAAGCGTGCGCGCTGGAGTTGCCAGGGAGGACACCGGCCACGTGAATGCCGCTCTACGGCTGGCAGACGAAGGGCGTGTGCAGCAAGCAGTTCACGAAACCGGATACCACTTGGACGGGAGATGGTTGTATTTCGCATATAACGGTGCGCGAGGTCTGGACGCAACACGGGTGGAAACGAAGGGTGACCTGGATGGGCGGCCAGCCTTGCCACGTAAGAACAAAGTAATAAAGAGCGTCGAACAGACAGTGGAGGTTCGCCAGAATCAGCATACAGACAATCGATTCTGCTGGTGCGGAAAGCCCCAGTAGCGAGACGGATACCAGTGTGATGTACTGTGTCTAAAAGCCGGAGTTTAGACGCAGACGCCGCGCCATAAATAAAACAGCCGTAGTCTAATTTGGACCGGACCAGAGAGCCATACAACCTCAACATGACGGTGCGATCGCCGCCCCAAGATGCCCCAGATAAGACCCTGAGTACCCGAAGCGAACGATCGCACGAAGCACGAAGATAGCGGATATGGTGCTCCCATGTGAGTTTACTGTCGAGGTGTAAGCCCAAGAACTTAAGGTGCGGTACAAAAGGAAGACGTGTGACGCGCAGATGAAGATCAGGAGGAGGGTGTACTCCTCGCAGTCGGTGAAAGTGTAGACACTGTGTTTTCGTAGGGGACAGCCGAAAGCGTAATGCCCACTCGGCGATGGAGGTTATCGTCAGCTGCAGTTGACGCTCGATGTGCTCCAAACTATAAGAGCGATAGTAGATCGCAAAGTCGTCAACATACAGCGACATCGGGATACCGCTACGAACAACACTAGTGATGCCATTAATGGCAACTGCGAAAAGTGTGACACTGAGGATGGATCCCTGGGGTACACCATTCTCCTGGATCTTCTCTTGAGACAGCGTGTTGCCTATACGGACACGAAAACGGCGAATGAGTAAAAAGTTAAAAAGGAAAACGGCTAAGTGACCGCGCAAACCATAACCGTGTAGAGTACGGAGAATGCCATAGCGCCAAGTAGTATCGTAGGCCTTCTCCAGATCAAAGAAGACACCCACGACATGCTGCTTCAGGAGAAACGCATTCTGTATGTATGCCTCCATGCGCGTCAGGTTGTCGACACTGGAGCGATAGCGACGAAATCCGCACTGAACATTGCTGAGCAGATTATTCGTCTCTAGCCACCACACTAAGCGAGTGTTAATCATCCGTTCCAAGGTCTTGCAGACGACACTCGTCAGGCAAATAGGGCGGTAGCTAGAGGGAAGTGTCCGGTCTTTTCCTGGTCGAGGGATAGGGATGACAATGCCCTCTCGCCAGGAAGACGGAAAAACCTGCTGATGCCAGATGCGGTTATACATGCTCAACATGAAGGAAAGAGCTGCAGGTGGAAGATGAAGCAGCATTTGGCGGTGGATGTCATCAGGACCGGGAGAAGAATTCTTTGCTAGGGACAAGGAATGCGCTAGCTCCGCCTCGGTAAATGGTGCATTGTACGGTTCACTTTGGGCACTGTTAAAACTAAGGCCTATCTGCTCCGCAGATTCCTTGATAGCTAAAAACGCTCTATCATAGCTTTGGGTTTGGCTAGTACAGGCAAAATACTCGGCAAGGGCGTCGGCGATGTCCTGCTCGCTGGTGTAACGGGAGCCCTGTACGGCAAGGCCGGGGATGGTCGTCCGGCGACACTTGCCGTACATTCGCCGAACAGCAGTCCACACCTTTTGCGCCGAACTTTGACGGGAAAGAGAAGATACATACTTTTCCCACGATTTGCGTTTTGCGTCTCGAAGTATAAATCTTGCCCTAGCACGAGCACGCTTAAAAGCGACAAAGTTCGCCTGCGTAGGATGTAATGTGAAGATACGCAATGCACGCTTGCGTGCTTTAGTAGCCAAACGGCATTCCTCGGACCACCAAGGCACAGGAACGTGACGAGGTGTAGTGGAACCACGAGGAATGCTGGAATCCGCTGCACGAAGGATAGAGTAAGTAAAATACTCCACCATGTCGTCAATGGTGGTAAAACCATCGTCGGTTAGGTGAATGAGGGAACGAAACTTCCCCCAGTCAGCCTTGGAAATAATCCAGTGAGGAAAGCGTGTTGGCACAGAATTGTGGCCCGATAAGTGAATGCTAATGGGGTAATGATCACTGCCAAATAAGTCGGAAAGTACCGACCAGTCGAGTAGAGGTACCAGTGACGGACTGCTAAAAGAAACGTCAAGTGCGGAGTGTGTACCATAGGCAGATGATAAGTAAGTAGGCACGCCAGTGTTTAATATGACTAGGCCGGACATATGGCAAACGTCTGCTACAAGGCACCCACGGGCATCGTCAATGTCGGAGCCCCAATGAGAGTGCTTGGCATTCAGATCGCCAAGAAAGATGAACGGTGGCGGAATCTGTGCCAAGAGAGCCCGAAGGTCGTTCGTGTGTACGACACTGACCGGTGGCAGATAGACATTGCAAAGGGAGAAACAGAGGCTCTGCAGCTGCACACGCACCGCTACAGCTTGTAGCGGCGTGTTGAGTGGCACACTGGTGGCAGAGATATCATGCGCCACCAGGATAGCAACACCCCCGCTTGCTCGCCTATCAGCTGCAGAGTCATGTCTAAATGCCGAAAAACCACGAAGTTGTAATGCGAGGTTAGGGTGCAAGTGCGTTTCTTGTAGACAGACGATTGATGGAGAGCGTTGCGAAACGAGATGCTGTATGTCCGGAACATGTGCCCGGAACCCATTAACATTCCACTGGATTATTTCCATGGTAAAGAAGAATTAGGGATTCGGCTTCATCTTTTTCTTTTTCATCTTTACCTTAACCCACTTCGGACGGGGTAAGTTAAATTCGCCATCGTCTGGTGACTCCGCCGACGTCCGGGAGTCTGAAGATCCCCGGCGGCTCGCTGAACGAGAGCGGGAGCGGGACTTCATGGACGATGTGCGACTGCTGGCGCGACCAGAAGGCCTAGAATAATGGCTGTCAACAGGCTGGCTGCGGCTAGTTGTCTTGTGAGCTGGTGTCTGCACGGCTATAGATGTAGTAGCAGGTGCAGCTGTGGCACGAGAGAGTGAAGGGGTATTCGCAGGTAGGTCAGTCTGTGTAGAAGCATCTGACACAGGAACGTGCTGGATCGCTACGCTGCTGGCAGGAGCGCGTCGGGCAGCCAAGGCATAACCTGTGGTGGTAGCAGGTTTCAGCTGCTCAAAGCGACGACGCGCTTCTGGAAACGTGAGATGTTCTTTCACGCGCAATTCTTGTATGCACTTCTCATCCAAGAACTTCGCACACTGACGCGAGCTGGATGGATGCTTCCCTTCACAGTTCACACAGAGGGGATCCCGTGTACATGTCGGGTCCTCATGGGCTGCTAAACCACAGCGCTCACATATAGCAGGATTATTACACAGGGTCTTAGTATGGCCGAACCGTTGGCACCTAAAACAACGCATGGGGTTCGGCACATACTGGCGTACGGCGGCACGTTCGTAGCCACAAAAGATGAACTCGGGCAATTTAGTTCCTCTGAACGTCAGAAACACCGTACGCAAAGGCACATCCTTGCCATCCTGCTTTTTGGTAAGACGGTAAGCCTGACACACACGCTGGTCGGAGAGACAGGTGGTAATCTCATCGTTCGACAGATTGTCCAGACTGGAGGTGGTGACAACTCCCCTACATGTGTTGAGCGATTTGTGTGGGGCTACCCGAATTGGGTAGGAGCCCAACAAACTCGCCTTTAAAAGTTTCTGGGTCTGGTCTGCCGTGTTGGTTTCGATCAACAGCGTACCGTCTCGAACTCTGGTCGCGTTCTTAACCGGGCCACATATTCTGTCGACTTCTCGTTTTATATAAAATGGGCTAAGGTCCTTTATCGTTTTCCCGTCACATGCCAAAGTCAAAACCAAGAAAGGGTCAAAGGAAGAGGGGTTGCGCGGAGACATGATTATTTGGACCCCCATCCGGAACCGTCGGCGTCAGCCTGCCATCCGGGGGTCAAAGGATAAAAGACAAAAAAAAAAAAAAAAAAAAAAAAAAAATAAAAAATAAAAATAAAAATAAAAATAAAAATAAAAATAAAAATCTGCATACTGGACCCCGGCACCTAATTTCTTAAACCGGGGTCAATATTCAGATCTTTATTATTTTATTACAAATATAAAACAAATATACACTTTACAAAATTTACAGATTAACAAAATAAAATAAAAATAAAATAATTTAAAACACAACATTTTAACATCCTAAAACCACACCTCTTCTAACTAAAATTAAGAGAAAAAAAAACCAATAAATTACCAAAATAAAATCTAAAAATTTCCATCTCATCCCTAATCATACCTATTCAAAACTTTTATAAATTTAATAAAAAATCTATAAAAATTTTAAAAAATCACCTCTTTAAACACAAACTCTTATAAATTATAAAATAACTTATAAGAACCTTAACTTTCAAAATCAAAATTTATATAAAAAAAAACAAAAAATTTTAAATAAAATATTACTGATATCCAGTAATAAAATAAATAACTGGTAACCAGTTACTACTAAATCTACAAATATAAAAGATCCATAACAAAACAAAATATGACCGCCGAAATCCGGCGGCCATCTTGGTACTGGTACCCAGCACCAAAACTCCTTTACTCCACACTACAACTCAATTACACTCATGCATAGTTATATAATAAACAATAATCAAAGTAACTATTGAACATAATCAAATTACACATTTAAAAATATACACATAAACATCATACAACACAAACATTACAACATTCAAAATCTTCAGAACCTCAATTAAATAACTCAAAAATACAAATTATCTTCAGACCTCCAAAATAAACAACAAATCCTTCAAATTTCTTAATCTCAGACCTCCAAAATAAACAACAAATCCTTCAAATTTCTTAATCTACTAAAGCTTTAAAACATTTGAGTTTATTTAATAAAAGAAAATATTGCATTAAATTTAAATCAAATATTAAAATTCCAAATTCAGATTTATATATTAAATATTACAAAAAATTTTTGATCCCTAAATTTAGAAAGCATTTGAAACTATTTAAACTCTACACTACAACACGAATACACTCGTACATAATTATATAAAATGCGAGACATAATAATCAAAATGACAATTAAATATAAACAAAATTGCACATATTTAAGATAATACACTAAAACATCATCTAACATAAAAATACAACATTTAAACATTTTCATAGCCTCATTTTCATAAAAATTTCAAACATTTCTTTATTGTCGGTATTTATATCTTATTGGTCATCTTGTGTATCAGATAAACCACTATCAATATTATTTCTGTGCTGTTGATTTTGTATCCTCTCGGATCGTCTTATTAATGGGTTCTGATGTTGAATATTTATTTGCCTTGGCAGAGTTTTGGTCTCGATGGCAGATTTGCTGATGGTATTAGCCATTGTCTCTAGGTGGTGGAGTAAATCCTTATCCCTTACGATGTTGCAGATTTGGTGTCCTTGTAATGGTGTCCGATGTTCTTCTGTCAGGTGTGCATATTTTGGACATTCAAAGAAAACATGTTCAGGAGTGTCTTGGATGTTGCATATATCACATATATCGGTTAATTGTTTATTAATCTTTAGCCAGTAGGTTCCATACGGGCCGTGCCCGGTTAGGAAATGTATTGTACCTTTTGTATAATTAAAACTTTTATACTTCTTTTGTAATCTTTCTCTAATGTTACCGAAAATTGAGTAAGTTCTCCTGCCTTCTTCTATTAAATCCCACTCTTCTTGCCAGATTTGTAATAGTTTATTTTTGACGTCTCGTTTCTTGTAATAAAAACCATCCATTATTTCAAAAACTTTTCCTTGATCTCCTTTTTTCATCCAAAAGCATGCACCCCTGTATCGTAGGGTAAGGTCAATAGGCCAAATTCCCAGGATAACTAGCAAAGCCATGGTTGGTGTTGTGTTCACTGCTCCTGTAAATCGGAGTAGGATCTTCCTCTGTGATCTTCTCAGTAAGGTCTTGACTGTGGTAAGCTTGGCTCTGTGCGCCCACGTTGATGCTGCATAGGTCACTATGGCTCCAAATATGCTCGTATGGTAGGTGGTTATGGTGTTCAAGGGAATTTTGAAATCAAATTGTGCTAAACGGGAAAGTTTCAACATTACTTTTTCTGCTTTAACCCTCACATAATCAGTATGAAATTTGAAATTTAGTCTTTCGTCCAGAAATATGCCCAGATATTTTACTTGTATTGAACGTTTAATATGGTTATTTTCAAATTTAATAATGGGGTCTCGCTTAAATGAGCCTTTAAGTATCATATATGTAGATTTCGCTGATGAAATCTTCATCTTAGCAACCTGGCACCAATTGGATAGCTCTATTAACAATTTGTTGGCCTTTTCTTCCAAAATATTCCTAGTTCTTCCCTCTACCAAAAAGACTACATCATCTGCATATGCCACTACCCTAAGACAGATATTTATACGAGTAATTTGTTCTAATAATGTTTCCAAAATTATGTCCCAAAAAGTGGGCCCGAGAATCGAACCCTGGGGGCATCCCTTGGTGATGTCTTTTGAAATGATTTGGTTCACACCAACAAGTTGTACTTTTCTATTTCTACAGTAATCTTCTAAAATGTTATACAAAGTTCTGGGATAATTTAAATTTCTAAGCCTAGTGAAAAAATGGGGCCACCAAACGTTATCAAAAGCAGCCGAAATATCCACGAAAATAGCCATAACGTATTTTGATTTGGAATTTAGGGTGGCAGTGATAAGGGTATTAATTGCGTCTTCGGTGGATCTCCCTTTCCTGAAACCATACTGATCATCATTAAGCCCAATAAGTGTCCGATATTCCAAAATACGCTTATTTATTAAAGCTTCAAAAATTTTTCCAATAGTATTCAAAAGACAGATGGGTCTGTAAGATTTACAGTCCATCGGATCTTTATCAGCACTTTTCTTCAAAACAGTTAATTTTGCAACTTTCCAATTGTTGGGAAATTTTCCTTGCCACAAACAATTATTATATAAATTACAAAGTATTGGGATTAATGATTCTGCAGTATTTATAAGAATTTCGTTCTTGATGTTATCGGGTCCTGCTGCTTTTTTCTTTTTTAGTCCTCTAATTATCTGTCGTATTTCCGATTTGTCAAAAGGATATATAACATTAGAATTCGGATACGGCACTTCCAAATTTCTTCTAATTTGTGTGTTTTCATCAGTGTCTGTCTCCTGGCTGTCGTCGGGTAGTAGTTTTTGTAACAGTTCCTGTGTAGTTTCGGTCCAGTTTTGGGTTAAAGTCCCATCATCCCTTCTAATGGTATTTAAAATTTCCGGTTTCCTGATTTTTTCCATAGTGATTTTATAAGGTGCTCCCCATATATTATGCATAGAATTGGTTTCAACAAAACTTTTCCATGATCTACTTCTTGTTTCAAATAATTCTTTCTTAAATTTTTCTTTGGCTTTCCTATAGATTTCTAAATTTCTATTTCTCTCTTCTATTACAATAGTCTTCTGATAAATTCTACGACATTTTCGAGCTTTTCTCCGTAAATTTTGTAATGTATCGGTCCAAACATCATCTTTAAATTTTTTGAGTCTCCTTTTAGGAATATATTTAAGCATAGTGGATTTTAAAATGTGTTCTAATTTAGTCGCTTCGTGATTAGCTTCAGCTCCTATATGTCCTAGTTGTCTGTTCTGTAGTGTCCTATTGAAGTCTTTCCAATTTGCAGCATTAAAATTAAAACTTGGTACTGTATAACTTCTATCCCATCTTGAAATTTTAATAATATAGTTGAATAGGATCAAATTGTGGTCACTGGAGGTGTAATCCTGTCCAACTTTCCAGTTTTGGATTTTGGGTATAATTCTACTATTTCCTAAAGTGATGTCAATATTGGACATTGCTCCTGCACGATTTTGGAAAGTAGGAGGATTATTAGGTTTATTAAAAATATATAAATTAAGTTCCGAAATGAGATCTTCCAGTTTCTCACCCCTGTCATCTTTTATACCGCTATGCCACCAATGGGATTTGGCGTTAGCGTCTAGAGTATTAATAGTTTCATAATCCCGATATTTGATATGTATTTGTTTAATTAAATCCAAATATTGGTCAATTTCTTGGCTATACTGGCAGTAATGATTAGATAGGATAAAATTCCCCTTTTCCATATTGATCTGAACACAGTTATTGTGTGTATCATTAAAATTAGTTATTTTGGTCACTTGTAAATTTGGATTCACAATTATAATGGCCGCCATTGGATTTTCGCCAGTGCAGATTACTCTTGCCATAGTTGGAGTTATCGTGAGTTTGTTTTTAAAGGTATACGGCTCTTGAAGGCATAAAATGTCCATATCTAGTTCGTCAATTAATTTCCTAAGTTCAGTCATCACCATTTTCGAGCGCTGCGCATTTATTTGACCAATTTTGATCGTCTGGGTCTTCTCTGTCTGAAAATGATTCGTGTCCGTCTTCTCTGACTTGCGTAACGTAACCTCTGTTTGCGAAAAAGCGCTCCTTTGATGTTATGTCTGGAATTATTGCAGTCACCTCGCGTAAGTATTTATATCCCCTAGTGGGCCTAATGGATTTTCTTGTTTTGCTTGTCTTTTTAGTGGAAGTTGCCTTCATAATCTGTACTTTATTTTTATCCTGTTTAACAAGTTCTTTTGTCACTGTAGCAATAATATTATCATTCTTATGTTTCGATTGTATTTTACTATACTTTTGTGGATTATGTTTATTTTTCTTATATGATTCTTTTGTTAGATGGGCTTTGTGTGAGAAGGTATCTTCCGATTTGTGGCTTGATTCGGCCGGAAAAATAGGGGAAATGGTTGTTTTTGGTGTATATATTTTGGGGTAGTCTAGTGAGTCGTGTCTGGTGACTACGTAGCAATATGGCCATTTTTGCGTTCCATCAAAAGCTAATCTGCCGTAGCATAAGACAAAATGCCTATATACTTCATCTAGATCTAAGTTTTCATTGCGTCTACTATATACCTTTTCAACAAGCTCAAGAAGCTCTTTTGGATCTGTTGTTATATTTAGAGTTTTTAATTCCATACGGTCAATAGCATCTGGTACTGGAAAGATAATTTTGTCCCCGTTTTGATGTAGTTTTCTAATAATATGTCTTAATGCTGCCATTAAATTATTTCGTTCTTCGAGGCGACTCAGCTGTAGGGTCTGGTCAAAGTCATTGTACAGCAAAGCCGCATTACTGCTGACTTGCATCTCTGTTTCCGCGTGGACAGGAGTAACGACCCGACTTTCACAGCTGGCCAAATCGCTTGCTTTCGGTTCTAAAACCGGGTTATCTTCCTTCGCTTGCTTAAAATTCATCATACGATACTTCCAAAGTTTTGTTAAGAAATTTTGATTTACCTTATCACCATGTTCCTGAGTATCCTCTTCATCACTCGTGCCAGTAATTGCCTCATAATTTACATTTATTTTAGTCTTTTTTGTATTTTTATTTTCTTCCGGATTACTTATTAATTTTTTACTTTCATTTTCTAATAAATTTACTACCGATTTATTATTATTATTTTTCTGATTTAATTCTTTTTTATATTCTGATGATTGGTTGTCTATTATTATTACATTTGGTTCAACGTATTCGGTTCCAAAATATTTTCCTTGATTTAGCTTTAATTTGTGGTTTATGACTCTAATTAAATTTCGTCTTAAACGACTGGGGGTATTTCGCCTGGATCTTCTCTTATAAATATTATTGTATTTATGGTCTAAATTATCCATAATCTATTCTGGAGACAGTTCTTTCCCAGTATAATCTATATGTTGGACAATTATTTTTGCCCCCGCAAGTTTTGTTCCTTTTTGTGCAAGGAATGCAGATGGAAGGGTGATCCCTCTTTTCACAATCTTTGCGTAAATGTGTTTGTTCCCCGCAGTGCCCACAACTTGAGCTCTTTGACTTACAAGCCTTGGTAGTGTGGCCCAAATCATAACACTTAAGGCAGCGAGCTACAGAAATATAATCCTTTACGGTACAGGATTGGAAGCCCAGAAATATCCTACCTTGTTCCTTCAATATGTTCCTAATTTGTGGGATAACCTCAGCGACATGATGAACATGTGCCCTTTCCCTGGGTCCTGTTTTAAATTTCAAATTGAAGCCTTTTTTAAATTCCTCCTCACTGATCTTTCCATCAAAATTTTGAATAAAAATATTCTCCTTCAGATCCTCCTCTTTCATTCCTGAAGATACGTCATAAATAATCATTAGGGGGTTCCTTTTTCTGGGTGGCTCAATTACCAACTCCTTACCTTCTAAATTCTTAGATTTAATAATTTTATCCATATCTTCACTAGAATCGGTTTCCACAATTACGTTCTTACCTGCTGTTCGTATTTGCCTTATTTTTATTTTTTCTTGGGAGGGTTTTAGATTATTTATCACAATTTTTTGAATCTCCTTTGGATCCTGGTTTGTCTTTGAAGAAATAAAAAGAGTATGTTTGGGAGCGGGAATTACTTTGGGTTGGATGACTTGGCTATTGCTTCCTGCATAGACCGGTGCATGAGGTTTTTGTGCCATTTGAGCATAGGTAACTGTGTTAATTTTAGAACATAATTCTTTAGCTAATTTAGCTTCAGATTTTGCCTTTTCGTATTCAATACGCAATTTAGTATAAGCTTGATTAATCTTATCTAGATATCCAAAAAATTCCTTTTTAATATCTACTTTTGTTTTTTCTTTGCCAATATAATTTTGCAATTCAAGCATTGCTAGATGAAATTCATCATTACCTGTATCTGCATTATCATTAGACCGCATTTCACTGTCGCGCCTAAAACTTTTTTCAGGGGATCTGGCCAAAGTTTTGGACGGGGTGAACGGGTTATTCTCCGCCATCTTTTCAAGAGGGGAAAAACCCCCTCGGGTTTTTAAATTTAACCAAAATCTCCACGGTCTGTGCCGCCATGGAGACCCCTCCATGACTGACCTCAAGGCGTACTTCAGAGGAGCTACCCTCCGATCTCCACTGCTTGTCCGCATGGGTAAACCGTTCACCACGTGACACCCCGGTTTTATGCCCCCACCACAGGAATAACCGCCTGTGGCTCCCCGCTTTAGCACACGCTGCCTCAACGGAGTCAGCGTGGATTCAGGGGACTTCGGGTTGATTACACCGGGGCTCCGTCAGCGGTAACACGTCCGGCCGGTGATACTAACCCGACGGCACGCGGCCGTCGGGAGATTAACACCGGCCGTGCCCTCAAGGAGCTACGTGGGTGTACATGACGTGTGGACGGGCTCCGCACCTAAGGCTACACATGGGGGCAGTGTGAAGGGTCCGCACAACCTTCGCGCCTGAGACCTCCGAAGAGCACACAAGTCGGGGGCCGCGCTGAAAACCGTGGGACAGGACCACGGAGATAGGAAAGATCCCTGCTGGTGAGACAGGAGTTATAAAACTAAGGCCTTACTAACTAATAATCGGAATAAACCTAGAAGAGGAAGAGGGTGATATAAAAAGCAACATAAAATGCTGCACGTGGCACAGTTAATGAAGGTGGAGGGGGTGAAGTGATAGTGAGCAGCTCGGGGCCCCGGGTGCGCCAAACCCGGACCTACCGTGGTAGATTCCCCTGGGGGAGTTTGATTTCGGAGTCCTCTTCTCCTAGATGAGTTGTCGACCAAGACTAACGAGCCTCATCTACCCGTTGGAATGTTCTTAGCTTCCCCTCACCTCTTGCCTACCAGTGGTCACAAAGACACACGTAGCAGGCCGTCTGGTTCGGGTACTGAGCCCCTCCGCCACGGCAAGGCGACACTCCTTCGGAGGGGTGCACAAGTTTAATTAATTGCAATTATATAAGAGTTGAATGGGAATGTGATAACTTGGTATTCTCATTAATATTGTATAAATAGAGATAGGAAATGTTTTTCAATAGGTACTAATGGAAAGTGATATATTTAATACTTAATTCTGAACTTGAAAATATTGATATTTGGTTTAAATTTAATGCTCTATTTTAATTTTAAATAAGTTTAAATGCTTTGAAATTTTTATATACTGAGATGTTTAAAGTGATTTTGTTTGCTTATTTTGATTCTCGAGTTTATGTAAATGAGGTTCTGAAGATGATGACTTATGGCTTTAAGGGCGCTCAACTTCTAGGTCATTAGCGCCCTTCTAAAATTCATGGCAATAGCCAGATATAAACTTGAATCAAAAATTAAATACTAGTATCAAAGAAAAAATACACATAAACGTAAAAACAGTGGCAACAGCCGGATACAAAACAATGTAATAAATACTAATAATATAATAACCTAGTGCCCGTACCCGTTGGTTGGTGTGGGAACTCCGACAATGTTTGTATATCCTAATTTGAGGCTAGTGCTATCTCGTCCAATCGTGTTACAAACACATATCACAACAATTGGTCGATTGGACGAGAAAGGGCTAGCCTCGTTTGCACGTAAGTGAATCAACTGTCAAATGCCGGGTTAGCCCTTGCCAATTTTAGTGAATGGTTCCACACACACAATACTAATTTGAAATCTACATTCTGCAGAAAACTTTAGTTTTAAAATAAGCGTTACGTTGTTAACAATCCCCAAATGCATAACGAACAAAACTCAACGTTGAACCTTAGAGTCAATATATTTCTCTGACAATATAATAAAAGCGCGGGTGTTTAGGGCTCGCTAGCTGGCCAGATTACCACTAAAAATCTGGGGTTCACTGGCACATAATTGTGACTCGCATCTGGGTCATTTAACATTGCCATTTGTGATCAACAGATTGTAACCATGGCTCGAGTGAAAAACATTGTGCCACAAGAACAGATGCTTGGTTGCGATGCGATTTTAGTGGAAAAGTGGATCCTGCCCGTCCTGGCCCGCACAATTGACGGGCCATTAGCAGTTCTACAGTGGTTGGCCCAACGCCGACTAATCACCAACACGAGGTACTGCAACAATTGCAGCAAGCATTATGCTCTTAACAACTATGCAGAGAGCAGAGATGGGAAGCGGTGGGCCTGCCCAGGTTGCAATAGAAGAAGGTCCATTAGAGATGGTTCCTTCTTCTCTGGAAGTAAACTAAAGTTGGAGCAGATACTATTTATGGTATATTCATGGGCTTTAGATCAATCCCAAATAGTTATGCGGCGGGAAGCCCAGGTGGCCAACTGTCACACCTCTGTAGATTGGAGCAACTTCCTGAGGGAAGAATGCGAACAGTGGCTGGAAGATCATCCTGATGTCATGGCGGGATGGATGAAAATAATCAACCAATCACGGTGGAGATCGATGAGTCCAAGTTCTTTCACCGCAAGTACCACAGAGGGTTGTGGCGGGAGGGTCACTGGGTATTTGGTGGGATTGAAAGAGACACTGGGAAGTACTTCCAAGTAGAAGTGCCAAACAGGAGGGCAGAAACTTTGGAAGCATTGATTATCCAACACATTTTGCCAGGAACACGCACTGTGTCCGATGGGTGGGCCTCCTACGCCAACATTAACCATCTGAATGGCGGTGTATATATTCACGATGTGGTAGTTCATGAGAGGAATTTCGTGGACCCAGAAGATCATTCAATCCATACCCAGAACGTAGAAAACCTGTGGATGAGGGTGAAGAGAAAAATTTGGCGCCAATTTGGTACCAGCAATGCCCTCTTCACCTCATATTTGCATGAATTCATGTTCCGCAATCGTTTCCGGGATAGTGATATTTTTAGTGTAATGCTAAATGTCATTGCTGAACACTATCCCATGTGACTTTGAACATCGAAGTATTATTTTGTTAATACTTTCGGCTCTCTATTAATAATTATTACCAAATTTTTAACCATGTTAGAATGCCACATGTAAAACATGTTTACACAATTTTAAAGCAAATTATTATATTTAATTATTTACTTATCTATTTTATCAAAGGTAAACTTGTTCTTACAAATATTTTCTGTTACTATAATATAAGTGCTGAGGCTTTCACGGCCGGCATTATCAACTATGTTAAGTAGATTTTCCGGGTGTGTGGGCCGTGGTCGAGTTGGATTACCTTCCTCCGACATTTCGCTGAAAACTGCGCCCAGCATCTTCAGGGTAAACCTCTGTTATTAGCGGCTGCTGTTACTGTTTATCACTTTATTTGAATAAGTTAACACATTTTTCTTCTTTTTTTTTTTTGTTAAGCTAATATTTTGTTTAAAAAAAAAGCAATGTTAAGCAAAATGTATTTATTGTTAATTACATTATATATTATAATGTGAAGAAACGTACCTATGGAGGGAGCAGTTGGTAGTGCTACATAAATATTTTGTTTTGTTAATGTACTAGATATAGTAACATATATGTAAACAGCTATGCTGTAGTATTTCATTCTTTTTATGCAGATGCAATATTGACAGTATTTATACATTACAGTGATGTAATTTAGAATGAGGTATGTTGTTGTTGTTAGCTAATGCTGGATTTCTGACAATGAAGTCATTAATCCTCTTGCTCTCCAATATTTTTTGATATTGAAGAGAGCAATAGCAGTAATAGTAACCACTTAATAGAGAGCACCATATTTTTATGTTTTGGTGGTCACATCGCTCACTCACAACCCCCAGAATGTCTGGAGGATCACACTTGTCGTTGGTTTACGGGTCTCACCGACCTGACCGGGAGAGTTATCAAAATAAATTCACCGACCATATCCTCTGATTACCAATCAGAGGACGTATTACATGACATGACAGGTCAGCATGTTAGGGGTTAATATTTTAGAGAAATGGAGAGGTTGGAAAACTAAAGACTCCCTAGCCCTCAGGAACCCTAATAGCATCGAGGTCGGAAGAGAACAAGAGATGACCAAATATGTAAATAGCTATGCTGTAGTATTTCATTCTTATTTTTATGCAGATGCAACATTGACAGTATTTATACATTACAATGATGTAAGAAAGAAGAAGCCGTTGCAGAGAGGGAGGGAGGGAAGGAAAGCCCTATGTGCAAGAGTTGCTCATGTTTCACCTTTCATTTTTTTTAATTGGTTTGTCAAGGCATTTCAGCATTATTAGCATCCTCCTACTCTTTTTCATTAGTTTTGTTATGCATTATTGAAAGGATGATTTGGAGAAGCTGAAGAAAATAAAAACTAAGTTGTACTTGATACAATGCCATTTATTTATACAACAAATTACACAGTTTATTACTAATCTTCATCTTGAGCTTCAATAATGGCTAACATGATTTTCTTCCATAACTCCTTTTTAAAACATTTACTTTGAAGGGCACAAAGGATAGAGGCCACAAACGACCCAAATTCATCATGCTCATCCTTCTTCAAATTTATATTTTGAAGCATACCTGATGCAGCCTGTAGAAAAGTTAGTATTTCACTGCTGTCTTCGGTTACTACCTTTAGTTTCCTTTACTTTGGTGCAGCAGCTATTGTCACTTCAGGATCTGTATCCAGTTGGCTGGTCTCTAGCTCCTAGAAATAATTCAAATCAGCATTAATTTAACATTGTTTCAGCTTCCTAAGGATTCAGAAGAATGGCTTGCTCAGTGATAGTCATTAGAAAGAATAGTTCCATATATAACACAGCGACAATCAAGTGTTCTTAGTGAGCGTGCACAAGTATAATTAATTGCAATTATATAAGAGTTGAATGGGAATGTGATAACTTGGTATTCTCATTAATATTGTATAAATAGAGATAGGATATGTTTTTCAATAGGTACTAATGGAAAGTGATATATTTAATATTTAATTCTGAACTTGAAAATATTAATATTTGGTTTAAATTTAATGCTCTATTTTAATTTTAAATAAGTTTAAATGCTTTGAAATTTTTATATACTGAGATGTTTAAAGTGATTTTGTTTGCTTATTTTGATTCTCGAGTTTATGTAAATGAGGTTCTGAAGATGATGACTTATGGCTTTAAGGGCGCTCAACTTCTAGGTCATTAGCGCCCTTCTAAAATTCATGGCAATAGCCAGATATAAACTTGAATCAAAAATTAAATACTAGTATCAAAGAAAAAATACACATAAACGTAAAAACAGTGGCAACAGCCGGATACAAAACAATGTAATAAATACTAATAATATAATAACCTAGTGCCCGTACCCGTTGGTTGGTGTGGGAACTCCGACAATGTTTGTATATCCTAATTTGAGGCTAGTGCTATCTCGTCCAATCGTGTTACAAACACATATCACAACAATTGGTCGATTGGACGAGAAAGGGCTAGCCTCGTTTGCACGTAAGTGAATCAACTGTCAAATGCCGGGTTAGCCCTTGCCAATTTTAGTGAATGGTTCCACACACACAATACTAATTTGAAATCTACATTCTGCAGAAAACTTTAGTTTTAAAATAAGCGTTACGTTGTTAACAATCCCCAAATGCATAACGAACAAAACTCAACGTTGAACCTTAGAGTCAATATATTTCTCTGACAATATAATAAAAGCGCGGGTGTTTAGGGCTCGCTAGCTGGCCAGATTACCACTAAAAATCTGGGGTTCACTGGCACATAATTGTGACTCGCATCTGGGTCATTTAACATTGCCATTTGTGATCAACAGATTGTAACCATGGCTCGAGTGAAAAACATTGTGCCACAAGAACAGATGCTTGGTTGCGATGCGATTTTAGTGGAAAAGTGGATCCTGCCCGTCCTGGCCCGCACAATTGACGGGCCATTAGCAGTTCTACAGTGGTTGGCCCAACGCCGACTAATCACCAACACGAGGTACTGCAACAATTGCAGCAAGCATTATGCTCTTAACAACTATGCAGAGAGCAGAGATGGGAAGCGGTGGGCCTGCCCAGGTTGCAATAGAAGAAGGTCCATTAGAGATGGTTCCTTCTTCTCTGGAAGTAAACTAAAGTTGGAGCAGATACTATTTATGGTATATTCATGGGCTTTAGATCAATCCCAAATAGTTATGCGGCGGGAAGCCCAGGTGGCCAACTGTCACACCTCTGTAGATTGGAGCAACTTCCTGAGGGAAGAATGCGAACAGTGGCTGGAAGATCATCCTGATGTCATGGCGGGATGGATGAAAATAATCAACCAATCACGGTGGAGATCGATGAGTCCAAGTTCTTTCACCGCAAGTACCACAGAGGGTTGTGGCGGGAGGGTCACTGGGTATTTGGTGGGATTGAAAGAGACACTGGGAAGTACTTCCAAGTAGAAGTGCCAAACAGGAGGGCAGAAACTTTGGAAGCATTGATTATCCAACACATTTTGCCAGGAACACGCACTGTGTCCGATGGGTGGGCCTCCTACGCCAACATTAACCATCTGAATGGCGGTGTATATATTCACGATGTGGTAGTTCATGAGAGGAATTTCGTGGACCCAGAAGATCATTCAATCCATACCCAGAACGTAGAAAACCTGTGGATGAGGGTGAAGAGAAAAATTTGGCGCCAATTTGGTACCAGCAATGCCCTCTTCACCTCATATTTGCATGAATTCATGTTCCGCAATCGTT
This sequence comes from Tenodera sinensis, assembly GCA_030765045.1. Classification (NCBI taxonomy): domain Eukaryota; kingdom Metazoa; phylum Arthropoda; class Insecta; order Mantodea; family Mantidae; genus Tenodera; species Tenodera sinensis. The sequence goes on from CM060961.1 coordinate 190,407,873, forward strand.
TCCGGGATAGTGATATTTTTAGTGTAATGCTAAATGTCATTGCTGAACACTATCCCATGTGACTTTGAACATCGAAGTATTATTTTGTTAATACTTTCGGCTCTCTATTAATAATTATTACCAAATTTTTAACCATGTTAGAATGCCACATGTAAAACATGTTTACACAATTTTAAAGCAAATTATTATATTTAATTATTTACTTATCTATTTTATCAAAGGTAAACTTGTTCTTACAAATATTTTCTGTTACTATAATATAAGTGCTGAGGCTTTCACGGCCGGCATTATCAACTATGTTAAGTAGATTTTCCGGGTGTGTGGGCCGTGGTCGAGTTGGATTACCTTCCTCCGACATTTCGCTGAAAACTGCGCCCAGCATCTTCAGGGTAAACCTCTGTTATTAGCGGCTGCTGTTACTGTTTATCACTTTATTTGAATAAGTTAACACATTTTTCTTCTTTTTTTTTTTTGTTAAGCTAATATTTTGTTTAAAAAAAAAGCAATGTTAAGCAAAATGTATTTATTGTTAATTACATTATATATTATAATGTGAAGAAACGTACCTATGGAGGGAGCAGTTGGTAGTGCTACATAAATATTTTGTTTTGTTAATGTACTAGATATAGTAACATATATGTAAACAGCTATGCTGTAGTATTTCATTCTTTTTATGCAGATGCAATATTGACAGTATTTATACATTACAGTGATGTAATTTAGAATGAGGTATGTTGTTGTTGTTAGCTAATGCTGGATTTCTGACAATGAAGTCATTAATCCTCTTGCTCTCCAATATTTTTTGATATTGAAGAGAGCAATAGCAGTAATAGTAACCACTTAATAGAGAGCACCATATTTTTATGTTTTGGTGGTCACATCGCTCACTCACAACCCCCAGAATGTCTGGAGGATCACACTTGTCGTTGGTTTACGGGTCTCACCGACCTGACCGGGAGAGTTATCAAAATAAATTCACCGACCATATCCTCTGATTACCAATCAGAGGACGTATTACATGACATGACAGGTCAGCATGTTAGGGGTTAATATTTTAGAGAAATGGAGAGGTTGGAAAACTAAAGACTCCCTAGCCCTCAGGAACCCTAATAGCATCGAGGTCGGAAGAGAACAAGAGATGACCAAATATGTAAATAGCTATGCTGTAGTATTTCATTCTTATTTTTATGCAGATGCAACATTGACAGTATTTATACATTACAATGATGTAAGAAAGAAGAAGCCGTTGCAGAGAGGGAGGGAGGGAAGGAAAGCCCTATGTGCAAGAGTTGCTCATGTTTCACCTTTCATTTTTTTTAATTGGTTTGTCAAGGCATTTCAGCATTATTAGCATCCTCCTACTCTTTTTCATTAGTTTTGTTATGCATTATTGAAAGGATGATTTGGAGAAGCTGAAGAAAATAAAAACTAAGTTGTACTTGATACAATGCCATTTATTTATACAACAAATTACACAGTTTATTACTAATCTTCATCTTGAGCTTCAATAATGGCTAACATGATTTTCTTCCATAACTCCTTTTTAAAACATTTACTTTGAAGGGCACAAAGGATAGAGGCCACAAACGACCCAAATTCATCATGCTCATCCTTCTTCAAATTTATATTTTGAAGCATACCTGATGCAGCCTGTAGAAAAGTTAGTATTTCACTGCTGTCTTCGGTTACTACCTTTAGTTTCCTTTACTTTGGTGCAGCAGCTATTGTCACTTCAGGATCTGTATCCAGTTGGCTGGTCTCTAGCTCCTAGAAATAATTCAAATCAGCATTAATTTAACATTGTTTCAGCTTCCTAAGGATTCAGAAGAATGGCTTGCTCAGTGATAGTCATTAGAAAGAATAGTTCCATATATAACACAGCGACAATCAAGTGTTCTTAGTGAGCGTGCACAAGTATAATTAATTGCAATTATATAAGAGTTGAATGGGAATGTGATAACTTGGTATTCTCATTAATATTGTATAAATAGAGATAGGATATGTTTTTCAATAGGTACTAATGGAAAGTGATATATTTAATATTTAATTCTGAACTTGAAAATATTAATATTTGGTTTAAATTTAATGCTCTATTTTAATTTTAAATGAGTTTAAATGCTTTGAAATTTTTATATACTGAGATGTTTAAAGTGCTTATTTAGATTCTCGAGTTTATGTAAATGAGGTTCTGAAGATGATGATTTATGGGTTTAAGGGCGCTCAACTTCTAGGTCATTAGCGCCCTTCTTAAACTCATGGCAATAGGCAGATATAAACTTGAATCAAAAATAAAATACTAGAATAAAAGAAAACATACACATAAACGTAAAAATAGCGGCAACAGCCGGATATATAACAACGTAATCAATAGGTCAAAAGGCATAAACAAATATCTAAAATTTTAAATCCTCAAAGTGATATTACAATCCGCTAAAAACTTAAAAACCCTATCAACCACTGTTTTGTAGTCCGCCAGGACCTCTGCAATTCTGGCAGGCAGCTGCAGAGAAACTCCAAGGTGCGCTAGAGAACAACACTCTAGCAGCACGTGGCGAACCGACAAAAGGTTGTCACACAGCGGATATAGAGGTGCAGGGTCCCTTTTAAATAGGTAACCATGTGAAAAATTGCAGTGCCCTATTCTTAATCGAGCCAAACTAACCTCCTCGCGACGAGATGTGCGACAGGAAGTTACCCAGTTTATCGGAAGTTCTTTCACTTCTCTAAGCTTATTACCGCGGAGAGCTTGATTTGATTTGCTTTACTTCTCAAGATCGAAAAATATGCCAACGGTTTGACAGTTCTTCATAAAGCCGTCCATTATCTGTGTCGATATTGACACAAGATGGTCAACAGTTGAACGGCGTCGTCGAAAACCACACTGGATGTTAGTCAGTAGGTTACGACTTTCTAACCACCATACCAATCGTCCATTGATCATGCGTTCCATCACCTTGCAAACGCAACTGGTGAGGGAAATAGGACGATAGCTGGAGGGAAGATGACGGTCCTTTCCAGCCTTCAAGATGGGAATAACGGTGGCCTCCCGCCAATTTTCTGGGAGTATACTGTCAACCCAAACACGATTATAGACCTCGAGCAGGAATGCCTTACCTTCAGGAGAGAGCCGTTGTAACATTTGTACATGAATACCGTCCGGTCCTGGTGCTGAACATCGCGAAGATTTCAGGGAATACTCCAGCTCTGCCATGGTGAAAAGGCGATTGTAATCTTCTACGTTTCTAGAACGAAACGAGAAGCCTTGAGATTCCACCTGAGTTTTAATTGGAAGGAACTCAGGGGAGTAGTTTTCCGAGCTAGACACTTGTGCGAAAGCACTGCCAAAGGTATTGGCCACTTCAAATGAATCAACAACAGCTCCTGTGGCTGTTTTTAGTCCCGCTATTGGTATTTGGGTCGTTTTAGCTGCAACACGCCTTAATCTATCCCACACAACCGAGGAAGGTGTGTGTCGGTTAAATGAAGCTACAAATTTGCTCCATGATGACTTTTTGCTATCCTTAATGACTTGTCTGGACCTGGCACGCATTTTCTTGTATTCGATTAGGTTTTCCAAAGTAGGGTGGGTGACGTTGGAAAACCCTAAGTGCACGCCTTCGAGCACGAATGGCATTCCGACATTCTTCCGTCCACCAGGGGACGGGAAATCGACGGGGGTGTGTAGTCGACCGCGGAATCGATTGTTCAGCAGCAGAGAGAATCGTCTCCGTGAGATGCTGCGCCAAATTATTCACTGAGTCGTGCTCGTTGTATGTAAAGACAGCCAACTGGGTGTAAAGGTTCCAGTTGGCATGGTCCAAACGCCATCTGGGCATACGTGTGGAATATGCATGTTGCGTCAAGAGACTAATAAGACATGGGAAGTGGTCTCTAGAGTGTAAATCAGAGATGACATTCCATTGTAAGGAGACTGCCAACTGAGGTGAACAAATTGCAAGATCGAGGTGTGAGAAGGTGCTGTGAGAGTCAGAAATGAATGTTGGCTCTCCAGTGTTGAGGAGAGCTAGGTTATGACTGTCGAGGAAATCGGCAATGAGGGTACCTCTCGCACAAGCGCGACTTGAACCCCAAAGTGGGTGGTGCGCATTGAAGTCTCCCACCAACAGAAACGGTGTTGGCAACTGGGAAACTAGATCTTCTAAATCAATGTGCGAGAAGTCATGGGACGGAGGCAAATAAACATTACAGATGGTGAAATGTATGTTTGGCAGTTTAATCCGTACAGCAACTGATTGTATATCAGAGTGCAAAGGTAGAATTTGCATATATACGTCATCTCTGACAAGTCTCATAGCGCAGCCATGTGCCGGTACACCCTCCTCTGGTGTAACATTACACCGTACTGGGGTGTATCGCCTTAGATGGAAAGCGTCTCGAGGACGCAGCTTAGTCTCTTGCAAACATGCGACCAGAGGTTCGTTTTCTTTGAGCAAGAGCTCAACTGGCCTTTGAGTTCGAATGCCACGTACGTTCCATTGTAGGATAGTCATATTGCATTGTGTATGGGATAGGTAATTCCAAGGTAACTCTTCATTACTTTGGAGCAGGCGGTTGTCGAACTAATTTAGCCCTTTTCTCTCTTGGGCTGACGTTCTTTTCGGACGCTTTTTCGCGCCTCTTTTGCACTGGGGGTCTCCCAGTGTGGGCAGATTGGTCCAAATCCATGTCCTCTGCCGAGAACGAGCGTCTTCCCATAGCAAACTTGGGTTCGAGTGTCTCGAACCGGTTGCTAATGGGGACCGGCGAAGATGAAAGACGCCGGTCTGAGTCCACCCCTGAAGATTCCCCAGAAGAGGATCTTCGAGGAGATCTCCTTGGACTCTTATACCCCTTTGATGTACTGGGATGAGCCTTATCTTCCTTGAGGAAATCGTTTTTCGTGTAGTTCTTTTTAAACTTTATCGGCGAGCCATTGTAAATAACGGGTTTGCTAGTCTTCTGTGTCGAGTTTGGCATTTTCGTTGGTGATCGAACAGTTGAATTTTTTTCACCAACAGATTTTGTACACGTTGATACAGATGTGCGCGCTGATGTTGAAGGCTTTGGTATAGAGCTACGGGCAACAAGTGTTTTTTCAGAAATTGTTGCCCCATTGAAATCGCTGGTCTGAGTTGCGATCTCTCTGCTCGCTACCGCTTTAGCTGCAACTGAGCTATAGGTTCCGGATCTGGGAACAGAGGATTGGCGTAGACGCAACAGCTTCCGGGCCTCTGAGAAGGGCACCTTCTCTTTAACCCGTATCTCTTGGATCGCTCTTTCCTCTACAAAGCGGGGGCAGCGTCGGGAACAAGATGGATGTTCACCTCTGCAGTTCACACATGTAGGAGCTGTAGTACATGCACCATCGTGGGATTCGTCTCCACATTGAGGGCATGTAGCTAGTCCCTTACAAATCTCACTTGTATGTCCAAAGCGCTGGCACTTAAAACACCTGAGTGGGTTCGGGATGAACGGCCCAACTTCGATGGATTCATACCCTGCCTTAATCCTTTGCGGGAGATCTACCCGATCAAAGGTCAGGAACAGGGTATTAGTTGGCTTTAACTCACCACCTTCTTTACGTTGAACCCGGTAAACGTGTATGACGCCTTGCTCCGTCAGATTCTCTTGAATCTCATTGGATAATCCTTCCAATGCACGGGTGTTTATCACACCGCGCGAGGAGTTCAAGGTTCTGTGCATCTCGACGCGTACTGGATAACTTGCTAGCATGTTCGCTCTCAGTATCTTAGCTGCCTGGGTAGCTGAATGTGCTTCAACCAGGAGCGTTCCATTGCGAGATCTAGTGCATGATTTTACTGGACCAGCAATGTTATCCAAACCCTTTTGAATTGTAAACGGGCTTACCGATAACAATTTCTTGTCTCCCTCAGTTCTTGATATTACTAAGTAGCGAGGACCACTCAACTCAGCTACTTCCTTTACACAAACTTTAAATTTTTTTTTGTTGTGAGTTTTTTGTGAACTCATGGCGATGTCATCCTCCACCATTGCAAATGTCTCCGATGGCATGCTCACATCCTGGGCGCCACCCCGGCTTAGGTGAGAGTCCTGGCCTGGACCTTGCTCACCCTAGGGTCTCACCTCCCAATGTATAGACAGAGGGACCCAATCGCCTTCAGGAGTGCATCAGCTCATGCAATGGCCCCTCCCCGGGACTGACCTTTATCAGCGGATACGCACACAGATCCTACATGATAACCAGGGGCTGGGACTTACGCGATTACCCAGTCACCCCTTGCGTCACCCCATCCTCCGACGACCCGCGCGTAGGTTATCCATCAGACTGTGTACAGGGAGGTAACAGGTGGGAGGTCAAACACAAAAGTGGACCAAAGTTGATCGGGCGTTTGCCATGTGTCCTCTCACCTCTTGGAGGAACCCAATCGAGAGTATGACTCGGGGCCCCGGGTACGCCAAACCCGTACCTACCGTAGTAGGAGCCCCTGGGGGAGTTTGATTTCGGAGTCCTCTTCTCCTAGATGAGTCGTCGACCAAGACTACCGAGCCTCATCTACCCGTTTGGAATGTTCTTAGCTTCCCCTCACCTCTTGCCTACCAGTAGTCAAAATGACACTTAGTAGGCCGTCTGGTTCAGGTACTGAGCCCCTCCGCCACGACAAGGCGACACTCCTTCGGAGGGGCCCATCGGTGTAAATACATCGACGGTCAGTGTAGCCTGACAAAAATTCTAAAAAATACGTGCGGATACTTGAAATAGGCATCATGGACTGCCGGTGTACGGTCATCCCGAGATCTATCTGGGGCGTGCCAGATAGCCAAGGGGGGTAAAGCCTCTCGCCCCTAGCGAACAGCCTAGGCAGTTCCATTTAAACCTTCGCTGGAAGTTCCTGGAAATGAAACCCCGCAGGCTTAGGATTAAGGATGCCATTCCTATACTGTTCTCTTAGCGTGGTGGTGGAAAAAGAAGCGAACGTTGGGTCATTAGGCATACATTTAAGCGCACAACCATAATATGCCAAGAGAATCTCACGCCGATATTGCAGAGGAGCTTCTGCGGACTCCGCGTAAAGTCTCACCACTGGGCTTGTTGTAGAAGCTCCTATTGCAATACGGATGCCCCTATTGTGGACCGCGACTACTTCTCAGCACAGATGGTTATGCTGACGAATAAACAATACATCCATAGTCTAGATCGAATGAGTGCGCGATACATTAGCAACAAAATTGTTCGATCCGCTCCCCACGATTTGCCATTTAGTAGTCGCATAATATGTAGGGAACGGTCACATCCTACTCTTAGCTGTGCAATATGCGACGACCATTGCTCACGCAATGGTCCCTCCCCGGGACTGACCTTTATCAGCGGATACGAACACAAATCCTACATGATAACCAGGGGCTGGGAATTACGCGGTTACCCAGTCACCCCGTGCGTCTCCCCATTCTCCTACCACCCGCGCATAGGTTATCCATCAGACCGTGTACAGGGAGGTATCAGGTGGGAGGTCAAACACAAAAGTGGACCAAAGTTGATTGGGCATTTGGAATGTGCCCTCACCTCTTAGAGGATACCAATCGAGTGTGTGGCTCGGGGCCCGGGGTACGCCAAACCCGTACCTACGGTAGTAGGACCCCCTGGGGGAGTTTGATTTCATAGTCCTCTTCTCCTAGATGAGTCGTCGACCAAGACTACCGAGGCTCATCTACCCGTTTTTGGAATGTTCTTTGCTTCCCCTCACCTCTTGCCTACCTGTAGTCAAAAAGGACACACTTAGTAGGCCATCTGGATCGGGTACAGAGTCCCTCTGCCACGTCAAGGCGACATTCCTTCGGAGGGGTGGAGACATCGAAAAGAGGTACGAACTTATTCTCTAGTCTAAACTGAATGAATCAGCGGAAGCTATGAGGGTAATTTTGAAAAGTAAGGTTAATCCAACACAACTAAAATTAGGAATAAGCTCACTAAAAGCTGTAAGGGACGGAAGATTGAAATCAAAGAATGAAATAAATCTTCTAGTAGAAAAGATTCAAGAACAGTGTACCCAACAGCGAGAAGTTAAAGTTCCTGAACTTCGAAAGTCGTATGTAATAATTTACAATGTGCCAAGAGAAATAACACCACAAAATGCAGCAGAAACTATAAAATCACAAAACTGAGAGCTTAATCTAAGTGAGCAAGTAGTAGTAGTAGTGTGGTTTTAGGGCGCTCAACTGCTAAGGTTATTAGCGCCCAAGTATAACTAAAAGCTTAAAAATGTAAGTTACAAAGTAACAAACTAACAGGGCTAAAACTAAACCAATAAAACCTTAAAAAGTCACCAATAAGTGCCAGCAACTGCAGAGTAGAGCAAAGCACGGAAACAGTTTCATGTACTGGTAAAAACGACTCGGATCAATAACCGAACGTAATAGGCTGGATAAAATATTGATGAACGAGTCAGATTCGTGCGCACACTCCACTTAAACGAATAAAACGTAAAACACGCTCTACTGCACAGGAAGTGTCTGCCAGCACCTCAGCCAGGGTGACTGGCAGACCCAGTGTGTCTCTGAGCTGTGTTAAAAACTGGCACTGAACTAAAAAGTGCCGCACCGTCAGAGGTTCATTACAGTGACCACAGAGCGGTGCAGCGTCAGATGATAAAAGATGACCATGGCTAAAACGGCAGTGCCCGATGCGCATTCTGGCTAAAAACACTTCCTCGCGGCGAGTGGCGCGCGAGGAAGTCCTCCAGGCACCAGGTAGGGGCTTCACCTCACGAAGTTTGTTACCCTCAAGGTCATGCCAAACATCTCTCCACCGGGAGAGAATGGCATGACGTAAAACTACGCTAAAATCAACCGAGGGAACACAAGAACTAAAATGCCTGGGAGCTAAAACTGCTGCCTTAGCAGCAGCATCGGCAGCCTCGTTACCTTCCAGGCCTACGTGTCCAGGTACCCACACAAATGAGACGCAAGTGACGAGGGTGTGAAGGCAGTCCTGGATACGCTGTACCAGGGGATGGTAGTGGTACAGCGTCCGCAGGCTCTCAAGGGCACTCAAAGAATCTGAGCAAATAACCCAGTTCTGTAAGGTTTGCCGACGAATATATAAAAGCGCTTGGTATATACTAAAAAGCTCTGCTGTAAAAATCGAGCACTGCGATAAAAGACGAAAACTAAAACTCTGGCCACCATGAATAAAAGCACAACCTACACCTCGATCGTCCTTCGAGCCGTCAGTGTATATAAAACTACAGGGTCCACACTGTGCCTGGATATCTAAAAAGGCAGAACGAAGGACGAAATCTGGCGTTGATGACTTCGGCATGGACAACAAACCCAGGTTGACATGGGTCTCGCGGCGGAGCCATGGAGGAAATCTTGTTTCGCCCTGCGGCAACGTCGCGGGTAAGACGATGCCCAATAACCGAAGTAGTGAACGAAATCGAACGCCAGGAGGAAGTATGGCTAGGGAGCTCGTTAAATACTGCCGGTCCAAGCTGTCATCATAAAATAAACGAAAGGATGGGTGTTCAGGTAGACCATAAAGTCTGCAAGCGTAGCTGCAGAGAAGAACGTCGCGCCGAGTGAGTGAGTGAGTGTGTCGGGTTTAAGGGCCCGTCGACAACTTGGTCATTAGGGCCCCGAGTCCAGAAGTAAAATTACATACTGTCAAGTGTTAAAAACATCACCCATTAAAAACTAAAAATCTACGGTTAAAATAGATAAAAAACCTCTAAACAACTATTAAAACGTTTCATTTAAAATGCTAAAAACAGAAACTTAAAATTGCTACAAAGTAAAAAACACTAAAAACGTTAAAAACCCAAAAATACGGCCATCTAAAAAGGCTAAAATCTCTGAAATAAAATATCCTTACACTTGCTTCATAAAATCAATTATGGAACAAAACCGCAGCACTGTATTTACAGATACTGGGTCGTTGCCTAAAACTGACGACAGTGTAAGGCCCAGGCCAACGGACTGGCGCTCACGAGCGTATCGCGGACAATCAAGAAGGACATGTGCGACGGAGATTGGAATGTTACACGTCGTACAGACAGGCTCCGGATCACCACGCAAAAGGTGTCCATGCGTGGCTCGGGTATGGCCTATCCTCAGGCGGGTTAAGACCACTTCTTCCCGCCTGGAATTCCTGCAGCTGGTATGCCAGGGTTGTACCGTGTCCTTGATTGTCCGTAATTGAGTGCCGGATAACGCTTCCCAAGATTCCTGCCAGAGAGCAAATAGATGGCGACGGAAATATTTCTGCACATCTATATAGGGCAGCGTACGGGTGGAATACTCCGGAAGGCGACATGCAGACTTTGCAGCCGCATCCGCCGCCTCGTTACCCGGAATACCCACATGGCCTGGGATCCACGTAAAAACAAACTGGTATCCGCGAGACAGTAGCTGAGAAATCAACGTCTGGATTTTAACAACCAATGCCGAGGTGCCGATAAACTGTTGCAGGGCCTGGAGAGCGCTAAAAGAATCGGAACAAACTATAAAACTTCCAGGACCTGAACTGGAGATAAAAAGGAGGAAATAAAATATGGCAAACAACTCGGCGGTAAATACTGAACTGGCGTCCGGTAGGCGGTACGTATGAGCGACACCGTTGTATATAAAGGCGCAACCCGTCGAACTACCCGTCTGGGACCCATCGGTAAATACCGGACAGGAAGTCCGGTATCGCCCCAGTAGTTCCGTGAATAGTTGGCGAAACACTGAATGAGGGGTAGCTATCTTAACACAGCCCGACAGCTCCAGGTCAAAGCGTGCGCGCTGGAGTTGCCAGGGAGGACATCGGCCACGTGAATGCCGCTCTACGGCTGGCAGTCGAAGGGCGTGTGCAGCAAGCAGTTCACGAAACCGGATACCACTTGGACGGGAGATGGTTGTATTTCGCATATAACGGTGCGCGAGGTCTGGACGCAACACGGGTGGAAACGAAGGGTGACCTGGATGGGCGGCCAGCCTTGCCACGTAAGAACAAAGTAATAAAGAGCGTCGAACAGACAGTGGAGGTTCGCCAGAATCAGCATACAGACAATCGATTCTGCTGGTGCGGAAAGCCCCAGTAGCGAGACGGATACCAGTGTGATGTACTGTGTCTAAAAGCCGGAGTTTAGACGCAGACGCCGCGCCATAAATAAAACAGCCGTAGTCTAATTTGGACCGGACCAGAGAGCCATACAACCTCAACATGACGGTGCGGTCGCCGCCCCAAGATGCCCCAGATAAGACCCTGAGTACCCGAAGCGAACGATCGCACGAAGCACGAAGATAGCGGATATGGTGCTCCCAAGTGAGTTTACTGTCGAGGTGTAAGCCCAAGAACTTAAGGTGCGGTACAAAAGGAAGACGTGTGTCGCGCAGATGAAGATCGGGAGGAGGGTGTACTCCTCGCAGTCGGTGAAAGTGTAGACACTGTGTTTTCGTAGGGGACAGCCGAAAGCCCGTGCGTAATGCCCACTCGGCGATGGAGGTTATGGTCAGCTGCAGTTGACGCTCGATGTGCTCCAAACTATAAGAGCGATAGTAGATCGCAAAGTCGTCAACATACAGCGACATCGGGATACCGCTACGAACAACACTAGTGATGCCATTAATGGCAACTGCGAAAAGTGTGACACTGAGGATGGATCCCTGGGGTACACCATTCTCCTGGATCTTCTCTTGAGACAGCGTGTTGCCTATACGGACACGAAAACGGCGAATGAGTAAAAAGTTAAAAAGGAAAACGGCTAAGTGACCGCGCAAACCATAACCGTGTAGAGTACGGAGAATGCCATAGCGCCAAGTAGTATCGTAGGCCTTCTCCAGATCAAAGAAGACACCCACGACATGCTGCTTCAGGAGAAACGCATTCTGTATGTATGCCTCCATGCGCGTCAGGTTGTCGACACTGGAGCGATAGCGACGAAATCCGCACTGAACATTGCTCAGCAGGTTATTCGTCTCTAGCCACCACACTAAGCGAGTGTTAATCATCCGTTCCAAGGTCTTGCAGACGACACTCGTCAGGCAGATAGGGCGGTAGCTAGAGGGAAGTGTCCGGTCTTTTCCTGGTCGAGGGATAGGGATGACAATGCCCTCTCGCCAGGAAGACGGAAAAACCTGCTGATGCCAGATGCGGTTATACATGCTCAACATGAAGGAAAGAGCTGCAAGTGGAAGATGAAGCAGCATTTGGCGGTGGATGTCATCAGGACCGGGAGAAGAATTCTTTGCTAGGGACAAGGAATGCGCTAGCTCCGCCTCGGTAAATGGTGCATTGTACGGTTCACTTTGGGCACTGTTAAAACTAAGGCCTATCTGCTCCGCAGATTCCTTGATAGCTAAAAACGCTCTATCATAGCTTTGGGTTTGGCTAGTACAGGCAAAATACTCGGCAAGGGCGTCGGCGATGTCCTGCTCGGTGGTGTAACGGGAGCCCTGTACGGCAAGGCCGGGGATGGTCGTCCGGCGACACTTGCCGTACATTCGCCGAACAGCAGTCCACACCTTTTGCGCCGAACTTCGACGGGAAAGAGAAGATACATACTTTTCCCACGATTTGCGTTTTGCGTCTCGAAGTATAAATCTTGCCCTAGCACGAGCACGCTTAAAAGCGACAAAGTTCGCCTGCGTAGGATGTAATGTAAAGATACGCAATGCACGCTTGCGTGCTTTAGTAGCCAAACGGCATTCCTCGGACCACCAAGGCACAGGAACGTGACGAGGTGTAGTGGAACCACGAGGAATGCTGGAATCCGCTGCACGAAGGATAGAGTAAGTAAAATACTCCACCATGTCGTCAATGGTGGTAAAACCATCGTCGGTTAGGTGAATGAGGGAACGAAACTTCCCCCAGTCAGCCTTGGAAATAATCCAGTGAGGAAAGCGTGTTGGCACAGAATTGTGGCCCGATAAGTGAATGCTAATGGGGTAATGATCACTGCCAAATAAGTCGGAAAGTACCGACCAGTCGAGTAGAGGTACCAGTGACGGACTGCTAAAAGAAACGTCAAGTGCGGAGTGTGTACCATAGGCAGATGATAAGTAAGTAGGCACGCCAGTGTTTAATATGACTAGGCCGGACATATGGCAAACGTCTGCTACAAGGCACCCACGGGCATCGTCAATGTCGGAGCCCCAATGAGAGTGCTTGGCATTCAGATCGCCAAGAAAGATGAACGGTGGCGGAATCTGTGCCAAGAGAGCCCGAAGATCGTTCGTGTGTACGACACTGACCGGTGGCAGATAGACATTACAAAGGGAGAAACAGAGGCTCTGCAGCTGCACACGCACCGCTACAGCTTGCAGCGGCGTGTTGAGTGGCACACTGGTGGCAGAGATATCATGCGCCACCAGAATAGCAACACCCCCGCTTGCTCGCCTATCAGCTGCAGAGTCATGTCTAAATGCCGAAAAACCACGAAGTTGTAATGCGTGGTTAGGGTGCAAATGCGTTTCTTGTAGACAGACGATTGATGGAGACCGTTGCGAAACGAGATGCTGTACGTCCGGAACACGTGCCCGGAACCCATTAACATTCCACTGGATTATTTCCATGGTAAAGAAGAATTAGGGATTCGTCTTCATCTTTTTCTTTTTCATCTTTACCTTAACCGACTTCGGACGGGGTAGGTTAAATTCGCCATCGTCTGGTGACTCCGCCGACGTCCGGGAGTCTGAAGATCCCCGGCGGCTCGCTGAACGAGAGCGGGAGCGGGACTTCATGGACGATGTGCGACTGCTGGCGCGACCAGAAGGCCTAGAATAATGGCTGTCAACAGGCTGGCTGCGGCTAGTTGTCTTGTGAGCTGGTGTCTGCACGGCTATAGATGTAGTAGCAGGTGCAGCTGTGGCACGAGACAGTGAAGGGGTATTCGCAGGTAGGTCAGTCTGTGTAGAAGCATCTGACACAGGAACGTGCTGGATCGCTACGCTGCTGGCAGGAGCGCGTCGGGCAGCCAAGGCATAACCTGTGGTGGTAGCAGGTTTCAGCTGCTCAAAGCGACGACGCGCTTCTGGAAACGTGAGATGTTCTTTCACGCGCAATTCTTGTATGCACTTCTCATCCAAGAACTTCGCACACTGACGCGAGCTGGATGGATGCTTCCCTTCACAGTTCACACAGAGGGGATCCCGTGTACATGTCGGGTCCTCATGGGCTGCTAAACCACAGCGCTCACATATAGCAGGATTATTACACAGGGTCTTAGTATGGCCGAACCGTTGGCACCTAAAACAACGCATGGGGTTCGGCACATACTGGCGTACGGCGGCACGTTCGTAGCCACAAAAGATGTACTCGGGCAATTTAGTTCCTCTGAACGTCAGAAAAACCGTACGCAAAGGCACATCCTTGCCATCCTGCTTTTTGGTAAGACGGTAAGCCTGACACACACGCTGGTCGGAGAGACAGGTGGTAATCTCATCGTTCGACAGATTGTCCAGACTGGAGGTGGTGACAACTCCCCTACATGTGTTGAGCGATTTGTGTGGGGCTACCCGAATTGGGTAGGAGCCCAACAAACTCGCCTTTAAAAGTTTCTGGGTCTGGTCTGCCGTGTTGGTTTCGATCAACAGCGTACCGTCTCGAACTCTGGTCGCGTTCTTAACCGGGCCACATATTCTATCGACTTCTCGTTTTATATAAAATGGGCTAAGGTCCTTTATCGTTTTCCCGTCACATGCCAAAGTCAAAACCAAGAAAGGGTCAAAGGAAGAGGGGTTGCGCGGAGACATGATTATTTGGACCCCCATCCGGAACTGTCGGCGTCAGCCTGCCATCCGGGGGTCAAAGGCTAAAAGACACCAAAATCTCCACGGTCTGTGCCGCCATGGAGACCCCTCCATGACTGACCTCAAGGCGTACTTCAGAGGAGCTACCCTCCGATCTCCACTGCTTGTCCGCATGGGTAAACCGTTCACCACGTGACACCCCGGTTTTATGCCCCCACCACAGGAATAACCGCCCGTGGCTCCCCGCTTTAGCACACGCTGCCTCAACGGAGTCAGCGTGGATTCAGGGGACTTCGGGTTGATTACACCGGGGCTCCGTCAGCGGTAACACGTCCGGCCGGTGATACTAACCCGACGGCACGCGGCCGTCGGGAGATTAACACCGGCCGTGCCCTCAAGGAGCTACGTGGGTGTACATGACGTGTGGACGGGCTCCGCACCTAAGGCTACACATGGGGGCAGTGTGAAGGGTCCGCACAACCTTCGCGCCTGAGACCTCCGAAGAGCACACAAGTCGGGGGCCGCGCTGAAAACCGTGGGACAGGACCACGGAGATAGGAAAGATCCCTGCTGGTGAGACAGGAGTTATAAAACTAAGGCCTTACTAACTAATAATCGGAATAAACCTAGAAGAGGAAGAGGGTGATATAAAAGCAACATAAATCGCTGCACGTGGCACAGTTAATGTATATGGAGGGGGTGAAATGATGGTGCGCAGCTCGGGGCCCCGGGCGCACCAAACCCGGACCTACCGTGGTAGGTTCCCCTGGGGGAGTTTGATTTCGGAGTCCTCTTCTCCTAGATGAGTTGTCGACCAAGACTAACGAGCCTCATCTACCCGTTGGAATGTTCTTAGCTTCCCCTCACCTCTTGCCTACCAGTGGTCACAAAGACACACTTGGTAGGCCGTCTGGATCGGGTACTGAGCCCCTCCGCCACGACAAGGCGACACTCCTTCGGAGGGGGGTGGGGCGTCGCGCCGATAACTAAGCGGAGGTTCAGCAGCTTCCGCACACAAGCTAAGAACCGGGCTCGTGGGAAATGCGCCTATACTCAATCGGATGCCACGGTGATGTATAGCGTTGAGGCGATTTGAAACCGACCGGCGAGCTGAGGAATACACGACACAGCCGTAGTCAAGTTTCGATCGGACCAGTGAACGGTATAGTCGTAAAAGAATGGTCCGATCAGCTCCCCAGGATGTGCCACTTAAAACCCATAAAATATTAAGAGAACGCTCACACCGTGCCTTTATATACGAGATATGGGAAGACCAACTAAGTTTCCTATCAAAAATCAATCCCAAAAATTTCGTCTCGTCTGCGAAAGGAAGTGTATCTGGGCCGAGACGTAGAGAAGGTGCAAGAAACGCCTTCCGGCGCCAGAAGTTAACGCAGACGGTCTTCTCGGCGGAGAACTTGAAACCGTTTTCGACACTCCAAGTGTACAGGCGGTCAAGACACAATTGGAGGCGGCGTTGTAAGAGAGAAGTCCGCCGAGTACTGCAATAAATAGCGAAGTCGTCCACAAATAACGATGAAGAGATGCCCAAAGGGACGCACTCCACAATGGGATTGATTGCAATGGCAAACAATGTGACACTGAGTACCGAGCCCTGCGGTACCCCGTTCTCTTGAATAAAAACACGAGATAAAACCGACCCCACACGTACCCGAAAGACTCTATCGCGCATAAACTCCCGAATAAAAAGCGGCATTCGACCGCGGATGCCCCATTGATGAAGGGTACGAAGAATTCCGTACCTCCAGCACGTATCATACGCTTTCTCCAAGTCAAAAAAGACAGCAACCGTTTGGCTCTTCCTCAGGAAACCGTTCATAATATACGTGGATAAAGACACTAAATGGTCGTCCGTTGAACGGAATCGGCGAAAACCGCACTGAACATCTGACAACAAATTATGAGATTCAAGCCACCATGTCAGTCGCCCGTTGATCATGCGCTCCATCACCTTGCAGATCACACTGGTGAGGGAGATCGGACGATAGCTGGAAGGTAGTTGACGATCCTTCCCAGGTTTCAAAATCGGGACAATGGTGGCCTCGCGCCAAGCGGATGGAAATGTTGCTGTGCGCCAGATACGGTTATACACGTGTAAGAGAAAGAGTTTACCAGCCGAAGACAGGTGCTGTAGCATTAAGACATGGACACCATCCGGCCCAGGAGCGGAGGGTTTGGAGGAAGCTAGGGCCCGCTCCAACTCCCGCATGGTGAAAAAGGCGTTATAACACTCCGCGTTCGATGAGTTAAAAGAAAGGTTGTGCGACTCAGAGTCATGTTTGATACGCATAAAATTCGGGTGGTAATGCGACGAGCCTGAAATACCAGCAAAAGCGTTGCCCAGAGTGTCAGCAACAGCTCTAGGGCAAACAATGGAGGTATTATTGAGCCGGAGACCGGGTACGGCGAACGGCGAAGCCTTGCCGGCCACGCGACGGAGCTTATCCCAAACGATAGATGAAGGTGTAAATTTATTAAAGGACTCCGCAAAGCGGAGCCAGGATGCCCTCTTACTGGCCTGTATGACGCGACGAGCCCTGGCGCGCGATTGCTTAAATACGACCAGATTGTCCAAAGTAGGGTGACGCCGAAACACGCGTAGCGCCGACCGCCGCGCACGGACGGCAGTTCGGCATTCATCGGTCCACCAAGGGACCGCTACACGTCGTGGATGGCCAGACGATCGGGGTATTGCGCCTTCGGCAGCGCTAAGAACAACAGATGTGAAGTGAGCCATCATCTGGTCTACATCGTCGAAAAAGCGGTTGTCAAAAACTGCTAAGCGGGTAAATAGATTCCAATCCGCGCTGTTTAGACGCCAGTGAGGTACACGTGGCGAGGGTGCGTGGTGAGAAAGCAAGCTGATCACACATGGAAAGTGATCGCTAGAGAAGGTGTCGGAGACGACGTTCCACTCCAAACGAGGTGCAAGCTGAGCTGAACAGACGGATAAATCCAGGTGGGAAAGGGTGCCAGTGGAGTCGGAAACAAAAGTAGGTTCACCAGTGTTCAGTAGTGAAAGAGAGTTCTCTGTAAAGAAAGCGGTTATGAGTGTTCCCTTGCGCAAGCCCTTGGTGAACCCCAAAGAGGGTGGTGGGCATTGAAGTCTCCCAACAGTAAGTACGGCGTTGGGAGCTGGGATACTAGATGGGAGAGATCCGCAATTGCGAAGGGAGAACAAGGCGGTAAATAGACGGAACAGAGACTAAAAGAAAAACCGGGTAAGCTCAGGGTAACAGCAATAGCTTGCAATGGAGTGGTAAGATTAAGAGGTTGGTAAAAGACGTCATCACGAATTAGGAGCATGACACCTCCATGAGCAGGAATACCTGGTTCCGGTGGTAGGTCAAAGCGCACCGGAGTAAAGCCTTTGAATGTGAAAGAGTCCTGCTGGCGAAGCTTTGTCTCCTGCAAGCACAGAACGCTAGGGGATAGCGAACTAATAAGCACTTGCAGGTCGGTCCTATGTGCACGTATGCCACGTATATTCCACTGAATTATGGACATCCTGGGACGAAGAGGATAAGCTGTCGATTACGGTCACTTGACCAGCGGTTGCCGCTTCAATTTGCCCTTCTGAGAACGCGTGGGGCTAGGGCTGTTTGGAGCAGATGGTTCGTGCTCCATAGGCTCCACGGACGGAGGAGGCTCTGTGTCACCACTAACAGTAGATAGAACAGAATATCTGTTACCCGTGGAAACGGGAGGTGAAGAGACCCTTGGCGCCCGACCACGCCCTCTGGTGTCCTGAGAGCATGAGCGCCGAGGAGGGGAAGGTGAGGCACGCTTCCCAGTGGCCGATCTCGGAGGGTCTTTAAGGAAGTCGCTGCGTTTCGGCTCAACTCTAAACTTCCGGGTATCGGTACTGGCAGGAAGATTCTTGGGGCTGGTACAGGTTGATGTGGAAGCTGTGGCCTGACTAGGTTGAGGTGCAATAGGGGTGGTGGTAACAGGGCCAGTTTGGGTACCCATATCCCGCTTTGACACTGGGGTTGACACAACCGAACTAAAGGTACCAAATTTGAGAATTGAAGGCTGGCGAGCAAGATGTTTTTTGCGGGCTTCAGAAAACGATAAACGCTCCTTCACCCGTAGCTCTTGTATAGCCTTCTCGTCCAGGTAACGTGGACAGTCACGGGATGTCGCCGGATGGGCACCTCGACAGTTTACACAGCTAGGAGCAGATGGACATGCTCCTTCATGGGCATCCTTTCCACAGGTGACACAAACAGGAACCGAAACCTTGCAAGAGGTCTGTGTATGGCCATAACGTTGACATTGAAAACACCGCATTGGACGCGGGATATACGGTCGAACGTTAATCACCTCATAGCCGGCCTTTATCTTCTGAGGGAGATCGAGCAGATCAAACGTAAGAAACAGAGTGCGGGTATCAACCTGCACTCCGTCACGCCTAGTGCGGACCCGATACACAGATGTTACTCCCTGGTCAGATAAGTATCCCTGAATCTCTTCCTCCGGCATACCATCCAACAAGTGGGTGGTTATTACGCCCTTGGAAGAGTTGAGGCTCCTGTGCTTCTCAACACGGATAGGATATCCGTGGAGTAGTTTCGCCTTCAGCAACTTGTCGAACTGAGTGGACGTATACGTTTCAACAAGAAGCGATCCTGTTCTTAGGCGGGTACATGATTTCACCGGCCCGGCTATTTTATCAAGACCTGACTGTATTACAAAGGGGTTTACCTTCAAAAACGTCTGAGCCTCTTCCGTCCTACTGATGACTAGGTAACGAGCGGTAGGAGCTACGTGTACCTCTATTTCGTTAACTTGTCGTTTTCTTTTTATTGTTTTGTTTGCCATAGAAAGTAGGCTATAAATTTCATCCCCCAGTGCTCCCCACCCACCACGGAGCCCAACAAGGGGTCATCCCACTGGGATGACAGGGCTACACAGGGGATATAGCGGGCTCGCCGTCCCACTCACCCTGGAGTTCGGTGCACTACCTAGTCCTGGCCGATTGACTAGGGGTGGGTTAGTCCCTAGCCTCCCGTTTAGATGAAGCAGTAACCAAAGCAATGTATTGGAAATGCGCACCCTCCCCGAATTCAGAAAGTAACTGGACCGAGCTCAGATACGCATCCCTCAACCACCAGGATAAACCTTTCCACCGACACGGGTCTCCACGCACGGCCTACACGTGGGTGGGCGATTTGACTGACTCCCTCACCACGAAGAGGAGCCCACACCGAGGGAGTCAGTTGGCTCGGGGCCCCGGGTGCGCCAAACCCGGACCTACCGTAGTAGGTCCCCCTGGGGGGTAAGTGAGCAATCAATAGGTCCTAAATTTATCACTACGAACAGAAGAAACATCAGAAATTTGGTGGCGAAGGTCAAGACTGAAGAACTGGAGAATGCTAGTGAACAGAAAGTAGAAATTAGGCTGGAATTTACGTACTGTAGAGGACTATGTAAACATCAGTCGATGTTTTAAGTGTAACAAATTCAGTCATAGAGCAACAGAATGTCGAGAAGAAAAGTGCCCTCTTTGTGCAGGAAAGCATAAATTTAAAGAATATAAAACATCAGTACAGGAATACAAATGTAGCAACTGCATAAATCACAATATGTATAACAAAATTGTGAACGTTGATGAAAATCATTCCGCTCTGGAAAAATAAATGCCAATGTTTACAGATGTTATCAGAAGGAATACACAAAACACAGAATATTAAGATGGCTACCATTAAAACACTAAGTGACAGAAGGATTTACAACAATAAATTTCAGAATAGTAATGCCCAACTTAAGATAATACAAATAAACTTACAGCATTCTAGAATAGCTGCAGACAATTTAATGCAAGTAACAAAGCAAAATAGAACGGATATTTTGCTTATTCAAGAGCCATATATTCTTCAGAACGTTAGCTGGGATCAATAAAAGCTACAAAACTTTTACTTTTGGGGACAATAAAATTAAAACTGCTGTATTGATAGTAAACAACTTGATGCTATCCTCATTTCTCAGCTATCGGATGGAGAGTGAGTGAGTGTGTCGGGTTTAAGGGCCCGTCGACAACTTGGTCATTAGGGCCCCGAGTCCAGAAGTAAAATTACATACCGTCAAGTATTAAAACATCTCCCATTAAAAACTAAAAATCTACGGTTAAAATAGATAAAAAAACCTCTAAACAACTATTAAAACGTTTCATTTAAAATGCTAAAAACAGAAACTTAAAATTGCTACAAAGTAAAAAACACTAAAACGTTAAAAAACCCAAAAATACGGCCATCTAAAAGGCTAAAATCTCTGAAATAAAATATCCTTACACTTGCTTCATAAAATCAATTGTGGAACAAAACCGCAGCACTGTATTTACAGATACTGGGTCGTTGCCTAAAACTGACGACAGTGTAAGGCCCAGGCCAACAGACTGGCGCTCACGAGCGTATCGCGGACAATCAAGAAGGACATGTGCGACGGAGATTGGAATATTACACGTCGTACAGACAGGCTCCGGATCACCACGCAAAAGGTGTCCATGCGTGGCTCGGGTATGGCCTATCCTCAGGCGGGTTAAAACCACTTCTTCCCGCCTGGAATTCCTGCAGCTGGTATGCCAGGGTTGTACCGTGTCCTTGATAGTCCGTAATTGAGTGCCAGATAACGCTTCCCAAGATTCCTGCCAGAGAGCAAATAGATGGCGACGGAAATATTTCTGAGCATCTATATAGGGGAGCGTACGGGTGGAATACTCCGGAAGGCGACATGCAGACTTTGCAGCCGCATCCGCCGCCTCGTTACCCGAAATACCCACATGGCCTGGGATCCACGTAAAAACAAACTGGTATCCGCGAGACAGTAGCTGAGAAATCAACGTCTGGATTTTAACAACCAATGCCGAGGTGCCGATAAACTGTTGCAGGGCCTGGAGAGCGCTAAAAGAATCGGAACAAACTATAAAACTTCCAGGACCTGAACTGGAGATAAAAAGGAGGAAATAAAATATGGCAAACAACTCGGCGGTAAATACTGAACTGGCGTCCGGTAGGCGGTACGTATGAGCGTCACCGTTGTATATAAAGCCGCAACCCGTCGAACTACCCATCTGGGACCCATCGGTAAATACCGGACAGGAAGTCCGGTATCGCCCCAGTAGTTCCGTGAATAGTTGGCGAAACACGGAATGAGGGGTAGCTATCTTAACACAGCCCGACAACTCCAGGTCAAAGCGTGCGCGCTGGAGTTGCCAGGGAGGACATCGGCCACGTGAATGCCGCTCTACGGCTGGCAGTCGAAGGGCGTGTGCAGCAAGCAGTTCACGAAACCGGATACCACTTGGACGGGAGATAGTTGTATTTCGCATATAACGGTGCGCGAGGTCTGGACGCAACACGGGTGGAAACGAAGGGTGACCTGGATGGGCGGCCAGCCTTGCCACGTAAGAACAAAGTAATAAAGAGCGTCGAACAGACAGTGGAGGTTCGCCAGAATCAGCATACAGACAATCGATTCTGCTGGTGCGGAAAGCCCCAGTAGCGAGACGGATACCAGTGTGATGTACTGTGTCTAAAAGCCGGAGTTTAGACGCAGACGCCGCGCCATAAATAAAACAGCCGTAGTCTAATTTGGACCGGACCAGAGAGCCATACAACCTCAACATGACGGTGCGATCGCCTCCCCAAGATGCCCCAGATAAGACCCTGAGTACCCGAAGCGAACGATCGCAGGAAGCACGAAGATAGCGGATATGGTGCTCCCATGTGAGTTTACTGTCGAGGTGTAGGCCCAAGAACTTAAGGTGCGGTACAAAAGGAAGACGTGTGTCGCGGAGATGAAGATCAGGAGGAGGGTGTACTCCTCGCAGTCGGTGAAAGTGTAGACACTGTGTTTTCGTAGGGGACAGCCGAAAGCCCGTGCGTAATGCCCACTCGGCGATGGAGGTTATGGTCAGCTGCAGTTGACGCTCGATGTGCTCCAAACTATAAGAGCGATAGTAGATCGCAAAGTCGTCAACATACAGCGACATCGGGATACCGCTACGAACAACACTAGTGATGCCATTAATGGCAACTGCGAAAAGTGTGACACTGAGGATGGATCCCTGGGGTACACCATTCTCCTGGATCTTCTTTTGAGACAGCGTGTTGCCTATACGGACACGAAAACGGCGAATGAGTAAAAAGTTAAAAAGGAAAACAGCTAAGTGACCGCGCAAACCATAACCGTGTAGAGTACGGAGAATGCCATAGCGCCAAGTAGTATCGTAGGCCTTCTCCAGATCAAAGAAGACACCCACGACATGCTGCTTCAGGAGAAACGCATTCTGTATGTATGCCTCCATGCGCGTCAGGTTGTCGACACTGGAGCGATAACGACGAAATCCGCACTGAACATTGCTCAGCAGGTTATTCGTCTCTAGCCACCACACTAAGCGAGTGTTAATCATCCGTTCCAAGGTCTTGCAGACGACACTCGTCAGGCAGATAGGGCGGTAGCTAGAGGGAAGTGTCCGGTCTTTTCCTGGTCGAGGGATAGGGATGACAATGCCCTCTCGCCAGGAAGACGGAAAAACCTGCTGATGCCAGATGCGGTTATACATGCTCAACATGAAGGAAAGAGCTGCAGGTGGAAGATGAAGCAGCATTTGGCGGTGGATGTCATCAGGACCGGGAGAAGAATTCTTTGCTAGGGACAAGGAATGCGCTAGCTCCGCCTCGGTAAATGGTGCATTGTACGGTTCACTTTGGGCACTGTTAAAACTAAGGCCTATCTGCTCCGCAGATTCCTTGATAGCTAAAAACGCTCTATCATAGCTTTGGGTTTGGCTAGTACAGGCAAAATACTCGGCAAGGGCGTCGGCGATGTCCTGCTCGCTGGTGTAACGGGAGCCCTGTACGGCAAGGCCGGGGATGGTCGTCCGGCGACACTTGCCGTACATTCGCCGAACAGCAGTCCACACCTTTTGCGCCGAACTTCGACGGGAAAGAGAAGATACATACTTTTCCCACGATTTGCGTTTTGCGTCTCGAAGTATAAATCTTGCCCTAGCACGAGCACGCTTAAAAGCGACAAAGTTCGCCTGCGTAGGATGTAATGTAAAGATACGCAATGCACGCTTGCGTGCTTTAGTAGCCAAACGGCATTCCTCGGACCACCAAGGCACAGGAACGTGACGAGGTGTAGTGGAACCACGAGGAATGCTGGAATCCGCTGCACGAAGGATAGAGTAAGTAAAATACTCCACCATGTCGTCAATGGTGGTAAAACCATCGTCGGTTAGGTGAATGAGGGAACGAAACTTCCCCCAGTCAGCCTTGGAAATAATCCAGTGAGGAAAGCGTGTTGGCACAGAATTGTGGCCCGATAAGTGAATGCTAATGGGGTAATGATCACTGCCAAATAAGTCGGAAAGTACCGACCAGTCGAGTAGAGGTACCAGTGACGGACTGCTAAAAGAAACGTCAAGTGCGGAGTGTGTACCATAAGCAGATGATAAGTAAGTAGGCACGCCAGTGTTTAATATGACTAGGCCGGACATATGGAAAACGTCTGCTACAAGGCACCCACGGGCATCGTCAATGTCGGAGCCCCAATAAGAGTGCTTGGCATTCAGATCGCCGAGAAAGATGAGCGGTGGCGGAATCTGTGCCAAGAGAGCCCGAAGATCGTTCGTGTGTACGACACTGACCGGTGGCAGATAGACATTGCAAAGGGAGAAACAGAGGCTCTGCAGCTGCACACGCACCGCTACAGCTTGTAGCGGCGTGTTGAGTGGCACACTGGTGGCAGAGATATCATGCGCCACCAGGATAGCAACACCCCCGCTGGCTCGCCTATCAGCTGCAGAGTCATGTCTAAATGCCGAAAAACCACGAAGTTGTAATGCGTGGTTAGGGTGCAAATGCGTTTCTTGTAGACAGACGATTGATGGAGACCGTTGCGAAACGAGATGCTGTACGTCCGGAACACGTGCCCGGAACCCATTAACATTCCACTGGATTATTTCCATGGTAAAGAAGAATTAGGGATTCGTCTTCATCTTTTTCTTTTTCATCTTTACCTTAACCGACTTCGGACGGGGTAAGTTAAATTCGCCATCGTCTGGTGACTCCGCCGACGTCCGGGAGTCTGAAGATCCCCGGCGGCTCGCTGAACGAGAGCGGGAGCGGGACTTCATGGACGATGTGCGACTGCTGGCGCGACCAGAAGGCCTAGAATAATGGCTGTCAACAGGCTGGCTGCGGCTAGTTGTCTTGTGAGCTGGTGTCTGCACGGCTATAGATGTAGTAGCAGGTGCAGCTGTGGCACGAGACAGTGAAGGGGTATTCGCAGGTAGGTCAGTCTGTGTTGAAGCATCTGACACAGGAACGTGCTGTATCGCTACGCTGCTGGCAGGAGCGCGTCGGGCAGCCAAGGCATAACCTGTGGTGGTAGCAGGTTTCAGCTGCTCAAAGCGACGACGCGCTTCTGGAAACGTGAGATGTTCTTTCACGCGCAATTCTTGTATACACTTCTCATCCAGGAACTTCGCACACTGACGCGAGCTGGATGGATGCTTCCCTTCACAGTTCACACAGAGGGGATCCCGTGTACATGTCGGGTCCTCATGGGCTGCTAAACCACAGCGCTCACATATAGCAGGATTATTACACAGGGTCTTAGTATGGCCGAACCGTTGGCACCTAAAACAACGCATGGGGTTCGGCACATACTGGCGTACGGCGGCACGTTCGTAGCCACAAAAGATGTACTCGGGCAATTTAGTTCCTCTGAACGTCAGAAACACCGTACGCAAAGGTACATCCTTGCCATCCTGCTTTCGGGTAAGACGGTAAGCCTGACACACACGCTGGTCGGAGAGACAGGTGGTAATCTCATCGTTCGACAGATTGTCCAGACTGGAGGTGGTGACAACTCCCCTACATGTGTTGAGCGATTTGTGTGGGGCTACCCGAATTGGGTAGGAGCCCAACAAACTCACCTTTAAAAGTTTCTGGGTCTGGTCTGCCGTGTTGGTTTCGATCAACAGCGTACCGTCTCGAACTCTGGTCGCGTTCTTAACCGGGCCACATATTCTGTCGACTTCTCGTTTTATGTAAAATGGGCTAAGGTCCTTTATCGTTTTCCCGTCACATGCCAAAGTCAAAACCAAGAAAGGGTCAAAGAAAGAGGGGTTGCGCGGAGACATGATTATTTGGACCCCCATCCGGAACTGTCGGCGTCAGCCTGCCATCCGGGGGTCAAAGGATAAAAGACACCAAAATCTCCACGGTCTGTGCCGCCATGGAGACCCCTCCATGACTGACCTCAAGGCGTACTTCAGAGGAGCTACCCTCCGATCTCCACTGCTTGTCCGCATGGGTAAACCGTTCACCACGTGACACCCCGGTTTTATGCCCCCACCACAGGAATAACCGCCTGTGGCTCCCCGCTTTAGCACACGCTGCCTCAACGGAGTGAGCGTGGATTCAGGGGACTTCGGGTTGATTACACCGGGGCTCCGTCAGCGGTAACACGTCCGGCCGGTGATACTAACCCGACGGCACGCGGCCGTCGGGAGATTAACACCGGCCGTGCCCTCCAGGAGCTACGTGGGTGTACATGACGTGTGGACGGGCTCCGCACCTAAGGCTACACATGGGGGCAGTGTGAAGGGTCCGCACAACCTTCGCGCCTGAGACCTCCGAAGAGCACACAAGTCGGGGGCCGCGCTGAAAACCGTGGGACAGGACCACGGAGAGAGGAAAGATCCCTGCTGGTGAGACAGGAGTTATAAATCTAGGAACTTACAAACTAATAATCAGAATAAGCCTAGAAGAGGAAGAGGGTGATATAAAAAGCAACATAAAACGCTGCACGTGGCACAGTTAATGAAGGTGGAGGGGGTGAAGTGATAGTGAGCAGCTCGGGGCCCCGGGTGCGCCAAACCCGGACCTACCGTGGTAGGTTCCCCTGGGGGAGTTTGATTTCGGAGTCCTCTTCTCCTAGATGAGTCGTCGACCAAGACTAACGAGCCTCATCTACCCGTTGGAATGTTCTTAGCTTCCCCTCACCTCTTGCCTACCAGTGGTCACGAAGACTCACTTAGTAGGCCGTCTGGGTCGGGTACTGAGCCCCTCCGCCACGGCAAGGCGACACTCCTTCGGAGGGGTCGGATGGAGATGCCAGAGCTGTAGAAGTAATTTACCAAAATACAACGTACTACATAGCTAGTATGTATCTGGACATTGAGGATGACATTAACGTTGATCTGTATAAAGAAGGTAAGATATATCTAAGGAAGGATCTGTTAATTGATATGGATAGTAATGTCAGATCAT
Organism: Tenodera sinensis; assembly: GCA_030765045.1. NCBI lineage: Eukaryota > Metazoa > Arthropoda > Insecta > Mantodea > Mantidae > Tenodera > Tenodera sinensis. The sequence goes on from CM060961.1 coordinate 190,434,890, forward strand.
CAATATGGCATGATGTAACTACAAATACCAGAGGAAAGAAAATGGAGGAACATTTAAATTAATATATATATATATATATATATATATATATATATATATATATATATATTAATTATAAACGAAGAAAGTGAAAACACAACATTTGAAAGTACTGCTGGAAGAAGTAATAATGATCTATCACTAATAGTGAGTTGTTACCACGAATTACAGATTGGGAATGCGGCAAAGACGAAAGTTGTTCTGGTGATAGAAATATAACTTACACAGCAAGTCAAAGATCCGGTCACAAAACAGAATTTAACTTGCAGGTCCCAAAATATATATTCTGGATTAGGATTTGTGGGTTTAAGGGCGCCCAACTTCTAGGTCATCAGTGCCCTTATAAAATTCATGGCAATAACCAGATATAAACTTTAATCAAAAATAAAATTAATATTACTAGTACCAAAGAAAATAATAATATACACATAAATGTAAAAAACAGTCGCAATAGCCGGCTTTAAAACAAGGGAACAAATAAGTCAAAAGGCATAAACAAATATCTAAAGGTTTAAATCCTCAAATTGATATTACAATCCTTAAAAACTCAAAAACTCTATCAACCACTATTTTATTGTCCGCTAAGACCTCTGCAAGCCTGGCAGGCAGCTGCAGAGAATCCCGAAGGTGCGCTAGAGAGCAACACTCTAGCAGCACGTGGCTGTTGGATGTGCTATACCAGGCACCGGCAGTGTTTGCCCGATCGAGTTGTAACGGATGTATTATAAGGAAGGTTGTTGACGAAAATGCCTTATACTTTATTTAAATACAAATATTGAAATACACATGTATATTTTATATCTTTTACCACTAAGGGATCAATCAATCGTCATTGTTTCTTTCGTTATTTTTCAGATAAGTGAAGTCAGCCTCTGCCGCCTCCCTTCTTCCATCTAGAATCATTCCAGAGGGCTTAGGCAAGAAATACTGCTTCAGAGTCTTGCTCTGGCTCACTGATAACTTAGATCCTCAGCGCGGCTCTCTACGTCAGTGGCTTGCTTTATTGAGTGAGTGAGTGTGTCGGGTTTAAGGGCCCGTCGACAACTTGGTCATTAGGGCCCCGAGTCCAGAAGTAAAATTACATACCGTCAAGTGTTAAAACATCTCCCATTAAAAACTAAAAATCTACGGTTAAAATAGATAAAAAACCTCTAAACAACTATTAAAACGTTTCATTTAAAATGCTAAAAACAGAAACTTAAAATTGCTACAAAGTAAAAAACACTAAAACGTTAAAAAACCCAAAAATACGGCCATCTAAAAGGCTAAAATCTCTAAAATAAAATATCCTTACACTTGCTTCATAAAATCAATTGTGGAACAAAACCGCAGCACTGTATTTACAGATACTGGGTCGTTGCCTAAAACTGACGACAGTGTAAGGCCCAGGCCAACAGACTGGCGCTCACGAGCGTATCGCGGACAATCAAGAAGGACATGTGCGACGGAGATTGGAATATTACACGTCGTACAGACAGGCTCCGGATCACCACGCAAAAGGTGTCCATGCGTGGCTCGGGTATGGCCTATCCTCAGGCGGGTTAAAACCACTTCTTCCCGCCTGGAATTCCTGCAGCTGGTATGCCAGGGTTGTACCGTGTCCTTGATAGTCCGTAATTGAGTGCCAGATAACGCTTCCCAAGATTCCTGCCAGAGAGCAAATAGATGGCGACGGAAATATTTCTGAGCATCTATATAGGGGAGCGTACGGGTGGAATACTCCGGAAGGCGACATGCAGACTTTGCAGCCGCATCCGCCGCCTCGTTACCCGAAATACCCACATGGCCTGGGATCCACGTAAAAACAAACTGGTATCCGCGAGACAGTAGCTGAGAAATCAACGTCTGGATTTTCACAACCAATGCCGAGGTGCCGATAAACTGTTGCAGGGCCTGGAGAGCGCTAAAAGAATCGGAAAAAACTATAAAACTTCCAGGACCTGAACTGGAGATAAAAAGGAGGAAATAAAATATGGCAAACAACTCGGCGGTAAATACTGAACTGGCGTCCGGTAGGCGGTACGTATGAGCGTCACCGTTGTATATAAAGGCGCAACCCGTCGAACTACCCATCTGGGACCCATCGGTAAATACCGGACAGGAAGTCCGGTATCGCCCCAGTAGTTCCGTGAATAGTTGGCGAAACACGGAATGAGGGGTAGCTATCTTAACACAGCCCGACAACTCCAGGTCAAAGCGTGCGCGCTGGAGTTGCCAGGGAGGACATCGGCCACGTGAATGCCGCTCTACGGATGGCAGTCGAAGGGCGTGTGCAGCAAGCAGTTCACGAAACCGGATACCACTTGGACGGGAGATGGTTGTATTTCGCATATAACGGTGCGCGAGGTCTGGACGCAACACGGGTGGAAACGAAGGGTGACCTGGATGGGCGGCCAGCCTTGCCACGTAAGAACAAAGTAATAAAGAGCGTCGAACAGACAGTGGAGGTTCGCCAGAATCAGCATACAGACAATCGAGTGAGTGAGTGAGTGAGTGAGTGAGTGGGGTTTAAGGGCCCGTCGACAGCTAGGTCATTTGGGCCCTAGGTCAAAGTTTAAAATTTAAAAACACTCATTAACTTTTCTGGCTAAAAGTTGAACCTTAAAATAACAACTAAAAACTGTGAGCACCTAAAAACCTCAGCCTACAAAGTAACACGATAAAATAAAACCCTGAAGGGCAACGTACTAAAAAGAGGTGAAGTTGAAAGCTAAAAAAAACTAAAATACAAAATTGTTAAAACATTGAAAGGTAAAATGTATCCCAGTTAAAAACAGGGTTAAAACCTATAAAAGGAATTAAAAAAGTGTTACACTTGCGTAGCAAATCCAATCTGGGTAATGAACCGCAGAGTTTTGGCCACAGAAACTGGGTTGTCACCCAAAATTGAAGCTACTGTAGATCCCAGACCAACTGACTGGCGCGCTTGAGCGTGTCTTGGACAATCCAAGAGCACGTGTGGGACGGTGAGGCGAACATCGCATGTCGGACAGACAGGTGCCGGGTCACCACGCAGAAGATGGCCGTGAGTGGCTCGTGTGTGACCTATCCTCAGGCGGGTAAGGATAACCTCAGCCCGCCTGGAATCCCTGTAGGAGGTCAGCCAGGGCTCCACGCTGTCTTTAATTATCCGCAGCTGTGTGCCAGTCAACGCTTCCCAAGACTGCTGCCAAACCGATAGAAGCTGGCGACGGAAGTACCGCTGAGCATCCCTATAGGGTATAGTGTCGGTAGAAGACTGCGGCAGACGGCATGCAGACTTAGCTGCCGCATCCGCAGCTTCATTACCCGGAATGCCCGTATGGCCTGGGATCCATGTAAACACTAACTGGTATCCGCGTGAGAGCAATTGAGATATGAGTGTCTGAATTTTAAAAACGAGTGTAGACGTACCGAGGAACTGCTGCAGGGTCTCCACTGCACTCAGAGAGTCGGAGCAAATTATAAAACCTCCAGGGACTAAGTTGGAAATAAAAAGTAAGCAGTAAAATATAGCACGCAGTTCGGCCGTATAAACAGAACTGTAGTCCGGGAGGCGGTATTGATGTGGCTCACCGTTATAGTGAGTGAGTGAGTGGTGCTTAAGGGCCCGTCGACAGCTAGGTCATTTGGGCCCCAAGTCAATTTTAAAGGATAAAACACTCGCTAACTTCTGGTTAAGAACTAAGCTAAAATACAAAACTAAAAAATGCTAAAACGGTTAAAATACTAAAAAGGTTAATGGTAAAACCGTTAAAACACCAAAAAGATTAAAACGCTAAAAAGGTTTAAAATACTAAACAGTAAAACAAAACAAACCTAATTGCAGATTTTTAAATCTTACTCAAAAGTCTAATACTAAAAGCACAAGTTATACTTGTTTGGCGAATCCAATTTCAGCAACGAAGCGCAGCACCGTATCTACGGAGACTGGGTCGTCGCCTAGGATGGACCGCAGACTAAAACCCAGGCCAAGCGACTGGCGCACCGGGGCGTATCTCGGACAATCAATTAAAACGTGCGACACGGAGAGTTGGACGTCGCACGTGTGACAGACAGGGGCCGGGTCACCACACAGATGGTGGCCATGTGTGGCGCGTGTGTGACCTATGCGTAACCGCGTTAAAATGACCTCTGCCCGACGGGAATCCCTGCAAGAAGTCCGCCAGGGTTTTACTGAGTCCTTAATTGTCCGTAGTTGGGTGCCAGTCAGCTCTTCCCAAGATTTCTGCCAATAGGAATATAGATGGCAGCGGAAGTATCGCTGCACATCTCTAAAAGGAAGAGCATGTGTGGAAAACACCGGCAAACGACATGCAGCCTTAGCAGCCACATCTGCCTCCTCGTTGCCGGGAATACCCACATGGCCTGGGATCCATGTAAAAATAAACTGGTATCCGCGAGTGACTAACTGCGAAACGAGTGTCTGGATTTTAATTATCAATGCTGATGTGCCGAGAAACTGTTGCAACGCCTGAACAGCGCTCATAGAGTCGCAGCATATAATGAAGCTGTCAGGAACCGAACTAGAAACAAAGAGTAAGAAATAAAAAATGGCAAACAGCTCGGCAGTAAAAACGGAAGTGCTGTCTGGAAGTCTGTACGTATGAGCCTCACCGTTGTACATGAAACTACATCCTGTACCACCCCCCACCTGGGACCCGTCGGTAAAAACCGGGGTAAAAGTCCGGTAACGTCCCAGGAGCTCGGTGAATAGTTGGCGAAACACCGAGTTAGGGGTAGCCACCTTCGCATAGCCCGAAAGCTCCAGGTCAAACTGCGCGCGCTGGAGTTGCCAAGGAGGGTAGCGGCCTATAGACGATCGCGCTACATGGGGCATGCGAAGATCATGTGCAGTGAGCAGTTCACGGAATCGTATACCACTTGGACGTGAGATAGTGGTATTACGTATATAACGGTGGGCGAGGTCGGGACGTAAGACGCATTGGAACGAGGGATGACCGGGGTGAGCGGCCAACCGTGCCACGTAGGAACTGAGTAAAAACGAGCGTCGGACAGACAGTGGAGGTTCGCCAGAATCAGCATACAGACACGCAATTCGACTAGTTCGGAAAGCGCCAGTGGCCAGACGGATACCAGTGTGATGGACAGTGTCTAAAAGGCGGAGTTTAGAGGCGGACGCCGCGCCATATATAAAACAGGCGTAGTCTAGTTTGGACCGGACCAATGAGCGGTACAACCTCAACATTACCGTGCGATCGCCGCCCCATGATGCCCCAGATAAAACCCGGAGTATCCGAAGCGAACGATCGCAGGAAACACGAAGATGTCGAATATGGTGCTCCCATGTAAGTTTGTTGTCGAGGTGTAGGCCCAAGAACTTCAGGTGCGGAACAAACGGTAGACGTGTGCCACGCAAATAAAGATCAGGCGGAGGGTGTACGCCACGAAGCCGATGGAAGTGGACACACTGTGTTTTGGTAGCGGAAAACTTGAAGCCCGTACGAAACGCCCACACGGCAATGGATGTTATGATCAGCTGCAGTTGACGTTCAATATGCTCAAGATTATACGAGCGATAATATACAGCAAAATCGTCAACATACAGGGACATCGGGATTCCGCTACGAACAGCACTAGTGATGCTGTTAATCGCAACGGCGAAAAGCGTGACACTCAGGATCGATCCCTGGGGTACACCATTCTCCTGGATCTTCTCCTCGGAAAGCGTGTTGCCAATGCGGACACGAAAACGGCGAATTAATAAAAAGTTAAAAAGAAAAACGGCTAAGTGACCGCGCAAACCATAACCTTGCAGAGTACGAAGGATGCCATAACGCCATGTAGTGTCGTAAGCCTTCTCCAGATCAAAGAAAACACCCACGACATGCTGCTTCATCAGAAAGGCATTTTGGATGTAACTTTCCAGGCGTGTTAGATTGTCTACACTGGAGCGATTGCGGCGAAAGCCGCATTGAGCATTGTTCAGCAGGTTATTCTTCTCTAGCCACCACACTAAACGAGTGTTAATCATACGTTCTAAGGTCTTACAGATAACACTCGTTAAGCAAATAGGGCGGTAGCTAGAGGGAAGTGTCCGGTCTTTTCCGGGCCGAGGGATGGGGATGACAACACCCTCGCGCCAGGAAGACGGGAAAACCTGCTCACTCCAGATGCGGTTATAAACGCTCAGAAGGAAGGACAAAGCCGCAGATGGAAGATGAAGCAACATTTGTCGGTGGATATCATCAGGACCAGGAGAAGAGTCGTGGGCGAGAGATAAAGAATGCTCCAGCTCTGCAACGGTAAAAGGTACGTTATACGCTTCACTGCTGTCACTGTTAAAATCTAGGACTATCCGCTCCGCAGATTCCTTGATGGGTATAAATCCTCTATCGTAGCTAACCGTCTGGCTGGTAGCAGCAAAACAATCGGCAAGGGCATCAGCCATACCCTTCTCGCTGGTGTAATGCGAGCCGTTGACGGCAAGACCGGGGATGACCGTCCGGCGACACTTGCCGTACATACGCCGAACAGCAACCCAAACCTGTTGAGCTGAAGTACGACGGGAAAGGGAAGAGGTGTAGGTTTCCCAAGATCGACGTTTTGCGCTGCGCAGTACATATCGTGCTCTAGCGCGTGAGCGTTTAAAAGCGATAAAATGTTCTTCTGTTGGGTGTATAGTAAACACACGCAGAGCACGTTTGCGAGCTTTAATAGCCACACGGCATTCCTCGGACCACCAGGGCACAGGAACGTGTCGTGGGGTGGATGAACCTCGAGGAATGCTGGAATCCGCTGCAAGCAAGATAGTGCAGGTAAAATATTGCACCATTTCATCGATGGTGTCAAAACCATTGTCATACAGGTGAATGAGGGAACGAAATTTCCCCCAATCAGCCTTAGAAATAATCCAGTGAGGATGTCGCGTTGCCGCAGGATGGTGGCACGACAGGTGAATGTTAATTGGGTAGTGATCACTGCCAAATAAGCCGGAAAGGACCGACCAATCAAGTAAAGGTACCAACGAAGGACTACAAAAAGAAACGTCTAGTGCGGAGTGTGTACCATAGGCAGATGATAGAAAGGTAGGGGCACCAGTATTTAACAAAAGTAAACCGGACATATCGCAAACGTCTGCTACAAGGCACCCGCGGGCATCGTCAGTGTCGGAGCCCCAAAGGGTATTCTTGGCATTAAGATCCCCTAGAAAGAGGAATGGTGGCGGTATCTGGGCCAAAAGAGCTCGAAGATCAGTTTGTTGTACGACACTGACAGGTGGCAGATAGACATTGCAAATAGACAGGCTCAGGCCCTGCAGCTGTACACGCACCGCTACAGCTTGCAACGGTGTGTTAAGCGGGATGCTGGTGGCAGAGATGTTATGTGTCACCAGAGTAGCAACACCACCGCTTGCGCGTCCGCCAGCTGCAGAGTCATGTCTTAATGCCGAAAAACCACGGAGGTGTAGTGTGTGATGAGGATTCAAATGGGTTTCCTGTAGACAGACGATTGATGGAGAATGTTGAAAAACTAAATGCTGTATGTCCGGAGTACGTGCACGGAACCCATTAACATTCCACTGGATTATTTCCATATTAAAAAGATATTAGTGGCCTGTCTTTATCTTTTTCTTTTTCTTCATTTTTACTCTGGCGCACTTAGGACCATATACTCGACGTTCGTCGTTCTCAGGCGACTCCCCTGATGTGCGGGAGTCTGAAGTTCCCCTTTGGCTCACGGAGCGAGAGCGGGACTTCATTGAAGAGGTGAGACTACTAGCTCGAACAGTATGCCTGGAACGAGGGCGGTCATCAGTTGTGGCACTCGTGGACGGTTTGGGATCTGTGGTCTGCACTGCGATTGAAGTCACTGTAGGTGTAGTAGGACGTTGCGCAGGGGGATTCGTCGACCAGTCGGTTTGCGTGGAGGCATCCGAAGCGGGTACGTGTTGCAAACCGACAGTGGTTACAGGAGGCCGGCGTGCAGCTGCTGCATAGCCTATGGTGTTAGCAGGCTTCAGCTGCTCAAAGCGCCGCCGCGCTTCTAGAAAAGTTAGGCGTTCCTTAACGCGTAGCTCCTGTATGCTCTTTTCATCGCAAAACTGCGGACACTGACGAGAGCTTGATGGATGTTTCCCTCCACAGTTCACGCAGCAGGGGTCCCGAGTACAGGCGGTGTCCTCATGTGCTGCCAAACCGCAACGCTCACATATCGCAGGATGCGTGCACGAGCCCCTAGTATGCCCGAACCTCTGGCACTGAAAACAGCGCATGGGATTCGGGACATACGGGCGTACTGCAGCGCGCTCATACCCACAGAAGATGTATTCGGGTAAAGTAGTTCCCTTGAAGGTTAGGAACACCGTCTTTAAGGGAATCTCTTTTCCATCCTGCTTTCGGGATAGGCGGTACGCTTGAATGACCCTTTGGTCTGAGAGGCAGGTGACAATGTCCTCCGTTGACAGATCATCCAGGCTGGAGGTGGTAACAACTCCCCTACACGAGTTCAATGATTTGTGTGGGGCTACCCGGACCGGGTAGGAGCCCAACAAACTCGCTTTTAACAACTTTTGGGACTGTTCAGCATTGCACGTCTCAAGCAAAAGCGTACCGTCTCTCAGTCGCGTTGCGTTTTTTACTGAGCCACAGATCTTATCCACTTCACGCTTAATATAGAACGGGCTTAGGTTCTTCATCGTTTTTCCTTCACATGCCAAGGTCATCACCAGAAAAACATCAGTAAAGGGGGTTTTGCGCGGATGCATGATTGATTTGGACCCCCTTCCGGAACCGTCGGCGTCAGCCTGCCATCCGGGGGTCAAGGGATAAAAGACACCAAAATCTCCTCGGTCTGTGCCGCCATGGAGACCCCTCCAGGACTGACCTCAAGGCGTACTTCAGAGGAGCTACCCTCCGATCTCCACTGCTTGTCCGCATGGGTAAACCGTTCACCACGTGACACCCCGGTTTTATGCCCCCACCACAGGAATAACCGCCTGTGGCTCCCCGCTTTAGCACACGCTGCCTCAACGGAGTCAGCGTGGATTCAGGGGACTTCGAGTTGATTACACCGGGGTTCCGTCAGCGGTAACACGTCCGGCCGGTGATACTAACCCGACGGCACGCGGCCGTCGGGAGATTAACACCGGCCGAGCCCTCAAGGAGCTACGTGGGTGTACATGACGTGTGGACGGGCTCCGCACCTAAGGCTACACATGGGGGCAGCGTGAAGGGTCCGCACAACCTTCGCGCCTGAGACCTCCGAAGAGCACACAAGTCGGGGGCCGCGCAGAAAACCGTGGGACAGGACCACGGAGATAGGAAAGATCCCTGCTGGTGAGACAGGAGTTATAAATCTAGGAACTTACAAACTAATAATCAGAATAAGCCTAGAAGAGGAAGAGGGCGATGTAAAAGGCAACATAAAAGCTGCACGTGGCACAGTTAATGACTATGAAGGGGTGGAATGATGGTGAGCAGCTCGGGGCCCCGGGTACGCCAAACCCGGACCTACCGTGGTAGGTTCCCCTGGGGGAGTTTGATTTCGGAGTCCTCTTCTCCTAGATGAGTTGTCAACCAAGACTACCGAGCCTCATCTACCCGTTGGAATGTTCTTAGCTTCCCCTCACCTCTTGCCTACCAGTGGTCACAAAGACACACGTAGCAGGCCGTCTGGTTCGGGTACTGAGCCCCTCCGCCACGTCAAGGCGACACTCCTTCGGAGGGGTCACCGTTATAGACAAAACTACATCCCGTAGCACCACCCAACTGGGAACCATCGGTGAATACCGGAGTGTAAGTCCGGTAACGTCCCAGTAGTTCGGTGAAAAGTTGACGAAACACCGACTGGGGGGTGGCCACCTTAGCGCAGCCTGAAAGCGCAAGGTCAAACCGGGCTCGATGAAGTTGCCAAGGCGGAGAGCGGGAGGAGGAAAAACGCTCTACAGCAGGCATTCGGAGCTCATGAGTGGCGAGTAGTTCGCGAAATCGAATGCCACTTGGACGGGATATAGTCGCATTCCGAAGATAACGGTGGGCGAGTTCGGGGCGCAATACAGATCTAAAGGAAGGGTGACCAGGGTGAGCTGCCAACCTGGCCACGTAGGAAGTTAATAAAATCGAGCGCCGAATAGACAGTGGAGGTTCCCCGGAATCAACATACAGACACTCAACACGACTAGTACGGAAGGCTCCAGTAGCTAGACGGATACCAGAATGGTGGACAGTGTCTAAAAGGCGGAGTTTAGTGGCGGACGCCGCGCCATAGATAAAACTGCCGTAGTCCAGTTTGAACCGCACCAGCGAGCGATAAAGCCTCAACATAACAGTGCGATCGCCACCCCAAGAGGCCCCAGATAAGACCCTGAGTACCCGAAGTGAACGATCGCAGGAAGCCCGAAGCTGACGAATATGGAACTCCCAAGTTAGCTTGCTGTCGAGGTGAAGGCCCAGAAACTTAACGTGCGGAACAAACGGCAGACGTGTACCATGCAAATAAAGATCAGGTGGAGGGTGTACACCACGGAGTCGATGGAAGTGGATACATTGCGTTTTCGTAGCGGAGAACTGAAACCCGGTGCGAAGGGCCCAGTCAGCGATGGAGGTTATGTTCAGCTGCAGTTGACGCTCGAGGTGCTCAAGATTATATGATCGGTAATATATCGCGAAGTCGTCAACATACAGTGACATCGGGATTCCGCTACGAACAGCTCTGGCAATCCCGTTAATGGCCACGGCGAAAAGCGTTACGCTGAGAATCGAACCCTGGGGTACACCATTCTCCTGGATCTTTTCTTCTGAGAGGGTATGGCCAATGCGTACACGAAAACGGCGAAGTTTTAAAAAGTTAAAAACGAAGGTCGCTAGATGACAGCGTAAACCGTAGTCGTGCAGATTACGGAGGATACCATAGCGCCATGTAGTGTCGTAGGCCTTCTGTAGGTCGAAGAAGACCCCCACGACGTGCTGCTTCATGAGAAAGGCATTCTGAACATAAGCCTCCATGCGTGTCAGGTTGTCGACACTGGAGCGATGGCGACGAAAACCGCACTGAACATTGCTCAGCAGGTTATTCGTCTCCAGCCACCACACTAAACGAGTGTTAATCATTCGCTCCAAGGTCTTACAAACGACACTCGTTAAGCAGATAGGGCGGTAGCTGGAGGGAAGTATCCGGTCTTTCCCAGGCCGAGGGACAGGGATGACAATACCCTCGCGCCAGGAAGATGGGAAAACCTGCTGAACCCAGATACGGTTGTACATGCCCAACATGAAGGAGAGAGCCTCAGGTGGGAGATGAAGCAGCATTTGTCGGTGGATCTCATCAGGACCCGGAGATGAGTCCTTTGCAATAGACAGAGCATGGGCCAGTTCCTCTTCCGTAAAAAGAGCATTGTATGGTTCACTACAGTCACTGTTAAAATTGAGGGCTATCCGCTCCGCAGATTCCTTCATGGGTAAAAAGGCGGTATTGTAACTTTGCGTTTGGCTATCGGCAGCGAAAGAGTCGGCAAGGGCGTCGGCAACATCCTGCTCACTGGTGTAAGTGGAGCCCTGTACGGCAAGACCGGGTATTATCGTCCGGCGACACTTACCGTACATACGCCGCACAGCAGTCCACACCTGTTGTGCAGAACTGCGACTGGAAAGAGAAGAAACATAAGACTCCCAGGAGCTCCGCTTTGCACTGCGAAGTACAAAACGAGCCCTTGCGCGACAGCGTTTAAAAGAAACAAAGTTTGCCTCCGTTGGATGTAAGTGGAAGACACGTAGAGCACGCTTGCGTGCTTTAATAGCCAAACGGCATTCCTCGGTCCACCAAGGTACAGGAGCACGTCGTGGGGTAGAGGAGCCTCGAGGAATGCTGGAATCCGCTGCGAGCAAGATAGAACAGGTAAAATATTCCACCATTTCATCAATGGTGTCAAAATCATTGTCTCGAAGGTGAATGAGGGAACGGAATTTCCCCCAGTCAGCCTTGGAAATAATCCAGTGAGGAAAACGTGTTGGCACGGAATGGTGGCCGGACAGGTGAATGTTAATGGGGTAATGATCACTGCCATATAAGTCGGAAATTACCGACCAGTCAAGTAGTGGTACCAGTGACGGAGTACTATAAGAAACGTCTAGAGCGGAGTGTGTACCATAGGCAGATGATAAGAAAGTAGGCACGCCAGTGTTTAATAGGACTAAGCCGGACATATCGCAAAGGTCTGCTACAAGGCACCCTCGAGCATCGTCAGTGTCGGAGCCCCAGTAAGTGTGCTTGGCATTCAGATCGCCGAGAAAAAGGAGTGGTGGCGGAATCTGCGCCAAGAGAGCCCGAAGATCATTTTCGTGTACAACACTGACGGGTGGCAGATAGACATTACAAATAGAGAAACAGACGCTCTGCAGCTGTACAGTTATCGCTACGGCTTGCAGCGGCGTGTTAAGTGGTATGCTGACGGCAGAGATGTTATGCGCCACCAAAATAGCCACACCACCACATGCTCGCCCATCAGCTGCAGAGTCATGTCTATATGCCGAGAAACCGCGAAGACGGAGAGCGTGGTTAGGGTGCAAATGGGTTTCTTGTAGACAGACGATTGATGGACAGCGTTGAGAAAGTAGATGCTGTATGTCCGGAACACGTGCCCGGTACCCATTAACATTCCATTGGATTATTTCCATAGTAAGAAAGAGATCAGTGGTTTGTCTTCATCTTTTTCTTTCTTACTTTGGCGGACTTTGGACCTACGATGTGAAAGTCGCCGTCCTCTGGAGATTCCTCAGATGTATGTGAGGAAGATCCTCTACGGCTCGCGGAGCGAGAGCGGGACTTCAAAGAGGAAGAGCGACTACCGGCGCGAACAATAGGCCTGGAACGATGTTTTTCAACAGGCTGGCTACGGCTTGTGGACGGCTTAGGAGCTTTGGTCTGCACGGCTGAGGATGTTTTCGCCGATGCAGGTGTGGCACGATTAAGTGGAGGGGTACTTGCCAGTGGCTCGGTCTGGGTACAAGCGTCTGCAACAGGAACGTGCTGTATGGCGACTGTGTTCACAGCAGCGCGTCGGGCAGCAGAGACATAGTCCAAGGTGGTAGTGGGCTTGAGCTGCTCAAAGCGGCGACGCGCTTCTGGAAAGGTGAGGTGTTCTTTCACACGCAGTTCCTGAATACACTTCTCATCCAGAAACTTCGGACACTGTCGAGAGCTCGATGGATGACTTCCTCCACAGTTAACACAGTTCGGGTCACGGGTGCACGCCGTTCCCTCATGTGTCGGTAGGCCACAACGCTCACATACAGCAGGATGGTTACATGATGTTTTGGTATGCCCGAACTTCTGACACTGGAAGCAGCGCATAGGGTTCGGAACATACTGCCGCACAGAGGCACGTTCGTAGCCGCAAAAGATATATTCCGGCAAGACAGTGCCCTTGAACGTAAGGAACACTGTCCGCAATGGTACGTCCTTGCCATCCTGCTTGCGCGTAAGCCGATACGCCTGACAGACTCGCTGATCAGACAGGCAACTGACTATCTCCTCATTACTGAGATTGTCGAGACTAGAAGTGGTGACGACTCCCCTGCAGGTGTTGAGAGTTTTGTGGGGGGCTACCCGAATAGGGTAGGACCCCAACAAACTAGCCTTTAGAATTTTCTGGCTTTGTTCTGCAGTATTGGTCTCTAACAATAGCGTGCCGTCGCGTAGTCTGCTCGCATTCTTTACGGGTCCACATATCCTGTCCACTTCGCGCTTAATGTAAAAAGGGTTCAGGTCCTTAATCGTTTTCCCGTCACATGCCAAGGTCACAACAAGAAATGGGTCAGTGAAAAGGTTTTTGCGCGGATGCATATTGAAATTGGACCCCCATCCGGAACCGTCGGCGTCAGCCTGCCATCCGGGGGTCAAAGGATAAAAGACACCAAAATCTCCACGGTCTGTGCCGCCATGGAGACCCCTCCATGACTGACCTCAAAGCGTACTTCAGAGGAGCTACCCTCCGATCTCCACTGCTTGTCCGCATGGGTAAACCGTTCACCACGTGACACCCCGGTTTTATGCCCCCACCACAGGAATAACCGCCTGTGGCTCCCCGCTTTAGCACACGCTGCCTCAACGGAGTCAGCGTGGATTCAGGGGACTTCGGGTTGATTACACCGGGGCTCCGTCAGCGGTAACACGTCCGGCCGGTGATACTAACCCGACGGCACGCGGCCGTCGGGAGATTAACACCGGCCGTGCCCTCAAGGAGCTACGTGGGTGTACATGACGTGTGGACGGGCTCCGCACCTAAGGCTACACATGGGGGCAGTGTGAAGGGTCCGCACAACCTTCGCGCCTGAGACCTCCGAAGAGCACACAAGTCGGGGGCCGCGCTGAAAACCGTGGGACAGGACCACGGAGATAGGAAAGATCCCTGCTGGTGAGACAGGAGTTATAAATCTAGGAACTTACAAACTAATACTCAGAATAAGCCTAGAAGAGGAAGAGGGTGATATAAAAAGCAACATGAAACGTTGCACGTGGCACAGTTAATGAAGGTGGAGGGGGTGAAGTGATAGTGACCAGCTCGGGGCCCCGGGTGCGCTAAACCCGGACCTACCGTGGTAGGTTCCCCTGGGGGAGTTTGATTTCGGAGTCCTCTTCTCCTAGATGAGTCGTCGACCAAGACTAACGAGCCTCATCTACCCGTTGGAATGTTCTTAGCTTCCCCTCACCTCTTGCCTACCAGTGGTCACAAAGACACACGTAGCAGGCCGTCTGGTTCGGGTACTGAGCCCCTCCGCCACGGCAAGGCGACACTCCTTCGGAGGGGAGGGATGACGATACCCTCGCGCCAGGAAGACGGGTAAACCCGCTGGAGCCAGATTCGGTTATAGATGCTCAGCAGGAAGGAAAGAGCCTGAGGTGGTAGATGAAGCAACATTTGTCGGTGGATGTCATCAGGACCGGGAGAAGAGTCGTGCGCCAGAGACAAGGAGTGCATCAGCTCTGCTATGCTAAAAGGCGTGTTGTATGGTTCACTACCGTCGCTGTTAAAATTAAGAACTATCCGCTCCGCAGATTCCTTGATAGCTAAAAACGACCTATCGTAACTTTGGGTTTGGCTGGTAGCAGAGAAAGATTCGGCAAGGGCGTCGGCGATCGCCTGCTCGTTGGTGTAATAAGAGCCCTGTACGGCAAGACCGGGAATAATCGTCCGGCGACACTTGCCGTACATACGCCGAACCGCAGTCCACACCCTTTGTGTTGAAGTGCGTCGAGAGAGGGAAGAGACGTAAGTTACCCAGGATGTGCGTTTTGCACTGCGAAGTACAAAACGCGCCCGGGCACGCACACGCTTAAAGGCAATGAAGTTCTCTTCCGTAGAATGTGCACTGAAAACTCGCAGAGCCCGTTTGCGGGCTTTAACAGCCAAACGACATTCCTCGGACCACCAAGGCACGGGAACATGACGAGGTGTAGTAGAACCGCGAGGAATGCTGGAATTTGCTGCAAGCAGGACAGAACATGCAAAATACTCCACCATGTTGTCAATGGTGGTAAAGCCATCGTCGATGAGATGAATAAGCGAGTGAAATTTCCCCCAATCAGCTCTGGAAATAATCCAGTGAGGATGCCGTGTTGGCACAGTATGACTATGGTAGAGGTGAATATTAATGGGGTAATGATCGCTGCCAAATAGGTCGGAGAGCACCGACCAATCAATAAGTGGAACCAATGACGGGCTACAGAAGCTAACGTCTAAGGCGGAATAGGTACCATAGGCAGATGATAAGAAGGTAGGGGCACCAGTGTTCAACAAAAGAAGGCCGGACATATCGCAAACGTCTGCTACAAGGCACCCACGAACATCGTCAGTGTCGGAGCCCCATAAAGTGTGTTTGGCATTCAGATCACCAAGGAAGATAAGCGGTGGCGGAATCTGAGCCAAAAGAGCCCGAAGGTCGTTCGCGTGTACGACACTGACCGGTGGCAGATAGACATTACAAATTGACAGACTCACGCCCTGCATATGGACACGCACTGCTACAGCTTGCAGCGGCGTGTTTAGCGGGATGCTTGTGGCTGAGATGGTATGCGCCACCAGAGTAGCAACACCACCGCTTGCTCGTGTATCAGCTGCAGAGTCATGTCTAAATGCCGAAAAACCACGAAGATGTAAGGTGTGGTTAGGCTTCAGATGGGTTTCTTGTAGACAGACGATTGAAGGTGAATGGTGCCAAGCTAAGTGTTGTATGTCCGGGGCACGGGCCCTGTACCCATTAACATTCCACTGAATTATGTCCATAATAAAAAAGGTTAAGGCATAGTCTTTATCTTTTTCTTCATCTTAACCTTGGCGCACTTGGGACCAATGATGTGCTTTTCACCGTCCTCAGGCGACTCCTCGGAACTTCGGGAGTCAGAAGATCCCCGGCGGCTCGCGGAGCGGGAGCGGGACTTCGTGGAGGTACGACTACTCGCCCGATGTTTAGGTCGCGAACGATTTGTGGGAACAGGCAATACGGTGTGGCCTCTGCTTGCGGACGGCTGGTGAGCGTGTGTCTGCACAGCGGAAGATGTAGTTGCTGGTGCAGTTTTATCACGACGCGGTGGAGAGGTGCTCGCCGGTAAATCTATTTGTGTCGAAGCATCTGCGACGGGTACATGCTGTATAGCAACAGTGTTCACAGGAGGGCGACGAACAGCGGATGCAAAACCTGTGGTGGTAGCAGGTTGCAGTTGTTGAAAGCGACGGCGCGCTTCAACAAACGTCAGGCGTTCTTTCACGCGCAGCTCCTGGATACACTTTTCCTCGAGAAACTTCGGACACTGTCGCGAGCTGGATGGATGACTCCCTTCACAATTAACGCAGTAAGGGTCTCGGGTGCAAGCCGTGCCCTCAATGTATGGTAGTCCACAACGCTCACAAGTAGCAGGATGGGTGCACGAAGGCTTAGTATGACCGAACTTCTGACATTGAAAACAGCGCATAGGGTTCCGTACATACTGCCGAACTGCGGCACGCTCGTAGCCGCAGAAGATGTACTCGGGTAACTGAGTACCCTTAAATATCAAAAACACAGTGCGTAAATCGATCACTTTTCCATCCTGCTTTCTTGTCAGACGGTACGCCTGACACACCCGTTGATCTGAAAGGCAGGTGACTATCTCTTCATTAGACAGACCATCAAGGCTGGAGGTGGTGACAACTCCTCTGCAAGTATTCAGTGTTTTATGTGGGACTACCCGGATAGGGTAGGAGCCCAATAAACTCGCTTTCAGTAGTTTCTGCGACTGGTCTGCAGTAATCACCTCTATCAATAGCGTACCGTCGCGTATTCTGGTCGCATTTTTTACAGGGCCACAGATTCGGTCAACTTCCCGTTTAATATAGCAGGGGCTAAGATCCTTTACCGTTTTCCCGTCACAAGCCAAAGTCAAAACCAAAAACGTGTCAAATGAGGAGGGTTTGCGCGGATGCATTATGAATTGGACCCCCATCCGGAACCGTCGGCGTCAGCCTGCCATCCGGGGGTCAAAAGATAAAAGACACCAAAATCTCCTCGGTCTGTGCCGCCATGGAGACCACTCCATGACTGACCTCAAGGCGTACTTCAGAGGAGCTACCCTCCGATCTCCACTGCTTGTCCGCATGGGTAAACCGTTCACCACGTGACACCCCGGTTTTATGGCCCCACCACAGGAATAACCGCCTGTGGCTCCCCGCTTTAGCACACGCTGCCTCAACGGAGTCAGCGTGGGTTCAGGGGACTTCGGGTTGATTACACCGGGGCTCCGTCAGCGGTAACACGTCCGGCCGGTGATACTAGCCCGACGGCACGCGGCCGTCGGGAGATTAACACCGGCCGTGCCCTCAAGGAGCTACGTGGGTGTACATGACGTGTGGACGGGCTCCGCACCTAAGGCTACACATGGGGGCAGTGTGAAGGGTCCGCACAACCTTCGCGCCTGAGACCTCCGAAGAGCACACAAGTCGGGGGCCGCGCTGAAAACCGTGGGACAGGACCACGGAGATAGGAAAGATCCCTGCTGGTGAGACAGGAGTTATAAATCTAGGAACTTACAAACTAATAATCAGAATAAGCCTAGAAGAGGAAGAGGGTGATATAAAAGGCAACATAAAACGTTGCACGTGGCACAGTTAATGAAGGTGGAGGGGGTGAAGTGATAGTCAGCAGCTCGGGGCCCCGGGTGCGCCAAACCCGGACCTACCGTGGTAGGTTCCCCTGGGGGAGTTTGATTTCGGAGTCCTCTTCTCCTAGATGCGTTGTCAACTAAGACTAACGAGCCTTATCTACCCGTTGGAATGTTCTTAGCTTCCCCTCACCTCTTGCCTACCAGTGGTCACAAAGACACACGTAGCAGGCCGTCTGGTTCGGGTACTGAGCCCCTCCGCCACGGCAAGGCGACACCCCTTCGGAGGGGACCACAGGAATAACCGCCTGTGGCTCCCCGCTTTAGCACACGCTGCCTCAACGGAGTCAGCGTGGATTCAGGGGACTTCGGGTTGATTACACCGGGGCTCCGTCAGCGGTAACACGTCCGGCCGGTGATACTAACCCGACGGCACGCGGCCGTCGGGAGATTAACACCAGCCGTGCCCTCAAGGAGCTACGTGGGTGTACATGACGTGTGGACGAGCTCCGCACCTAAGGCTACACATGGGGGCAGTGTGAAGGGTCCGCACAACCTTCGCGCCTGAGACCTCCGAAGAGCACACAAGTCGGGGGCCGCGCTGAAAACCGTGGGACAGGACCACGGAGATAGGAAAGATCCCTGCTGGTGAGACAGGAGTTATAAAACTAAGGCCTTACTAACTAATAATCGGAATAAACCTAGAAGAGGAAGGGGGTGATATAAAAGCAACATAAATCGCTGCACGTGGCACAGTTAATGTATATGGAGGGGGTGACATGATGGTGCGCAGCTCGGGGCCCCGGGCGCGCCAAACCCGGACCTACCGTGGTAGGTTCCCCTGGGGGATTGACGCTCGATGTGCTCCAAACTATAAGAGCGATAGTAGATCGCAAAGTCGTCAACATACAGCGACATCGGGATACCGCTACGAACAACACTAGTGATGCCATTAATGGCAACTGCGAAAAGTGTGACACTGAGGATGGAGCCCTGGGGTACACCATTCTCCTGGATCTTCTCTTGAGACAGCGTGTTGCCTATACGGACACGAAAACGGCGAATGAGTAAAAAGTTAAAAAGGAAAACGGCTAAGTGACCGCGCAAACCATAACCGTGTAGAGTACGGAGAATGCCATAGCGCCAAGTAGTATCGTAGGCCTTCTCCAGATCAAAGAAGACACCCACGACATGCTGCTTCAGGAGAAACGCATTCTGTATGTATGCCTCCATGCGCGGCAGGTTGTCGACACTGGAGCGATAGCGACGAAATCCGCACTGAACATTGCTCAGGAGGTTATTCGTCTCTAGCCACCACACCAAGCGAGTTTTAATCATCCGTTCCAAGGTCTTGCAGACGACACTCGTCAGGCAAATAGGGCGGTAGCTAGAGGGAAGTGTCCGGTCTTTTCCTGGTCGAGGAATAGGGATGACAATGCCCTCTCGCCAGGAAGACGGAAAAACCTGCTGATGCCAGATGCGGTTATACATGCTCAACATGAAGGAAAGAGCTGCGATTGGAAGATGAAGCAGCATTTGGCGGTGGATATCATCAGGACCGGGAGAAGAATTCTTTGCTAGGGACAAGGAATGCGCTAGCTCCGCCTCGGTAAATGGTGCATTGTACGGTTCGCTTTGGGCACTGTTAAAACTAAGGCCTATCTGCTCCGCAGATTCCTTGATAGCTAAAAACGCTCTATCATAGCTTTGGGTTTGGCTAGTACAGGCAAAACACTCGGAAAGGGCGTCGGCGATGTCCTGTTCGCTGGTGTAACGGGAGCCCTGTACGGCAAGGCCGGGGATGATCGTCCGGCTACACTTGCCGTACATTCGCCGAACAGCAGTCCACACCTTTTGCGCCGAACTTCGACGGGAAAGAGAAGATACATACTTTTCCCACGATTTGCGTTTTGCGTCTCGAAGTATAAATCTTGCCCTAGCACGAGCACGCTTAAAAGCGACAAAGTTCGCCTGCGTAGGATGTAATGTAAAGTTACGCAATGCACGCTTGCGTGCTTTAGTAGCCAAACGGCATTCCTCGGACCACCAAGGCACAGGAACGTGACGAGGTGTAGTGGAACCACGAGGAATGCTGGAATCCGCTGCACGAAGGATAGAGTAAGTAAAATACTCCACCATGTCGTCAATGGTGGTAAAACCATCGTCGGTTAGGTGAATGAGGGAACGAAACTTCCCCCAGTCAGCCTTGGAAATAATCCAGTGAGGAAAGCGTGTTGGCACAGAATTGTGGCCCGATAGGTGAATGCTAATGGGGTAATGATCACTGCCAAATAAGTCGGAAAGTACCGACCAGTCGAGTAGAGGTACCAGTGACGGACTGCTAAAAGAAACGTCAAGTGCGGAGTGTGTACCATAGGCAGATGATAAGTAAGTAGGCACGCCAGTGTTTAATATGACTAGGCCGGACATATGGCAAACGTCTGCTACAAGGCACCCACGGGCATCGTCAATGTCGGAGCCCCAATGAGAGTGCTTGGCATTCAGATCGCCGAGAAAGATGAGCGGTGGCGGAATCTGTGCCAAGAGAGCCCGAAGATCGTTCGTGTGTACGACACTGACCGGTGGCAGATAGACATTGCAAAGGGAGAAACAGAGGCTCTGCAGCTGCACACGCACCGCTACAGCTTGTAGCGGCGTGTTGAGTGGCACACTGGTGGCAGAGATATCATGCGCCACCAGGATAGCAACACCCCCGCTGGCTCGCCTATAAGCTGCAGAGTCATGTCTAAATGCCGAAAAACCACGAAGTTGTAATGCGTGGTTAGGGTGCAAATGCGTTTCTTGTAGACAGATGATTGATGGAGACCGTTGCGAAACGAGATGCTGTATGTCCGGAACACGTGCGCGGAACCCATTAACATTCCACTGGATTATTTCCATGGTAAAGAAGAATTAGGGATTCGTCTTCATCTTTTTCTTTTTCATCTTTACCTTAACCGACTTCGGACGGGGTAGGTTAAATTCGCCATCGTCTGGTGACTCCGCCGACGTCCGGGAGTCTGAAGATCCCCGGCGGCTCGCTGAACGAGAGCGGGAGCGGGACTTCATGGACGATGTGCGACTGCTGGCGCGACCAGAAGGCCTAGAATAATGGCTGTCAACAGGCTGGCTGCGGCTAGTTGTCTTGTGAGCTGGTGTCTGCACGGCTATAGATGTAGTAGCAGGTGCAGCTGTGGCACGAGACAGTGAAGGGGTATTCGCAGGTAGTTCAGTCTGTGTAGAAGCATCTGACACAGGAACGTGCTGGATCGCTACGCTGCTGGCAGGAGCGCGTCGGGCAGCCAAGGCATAACCTGTGGTGGTAGCAGGTTTCAGCTGCTCAAAGCGACGACGCGCTTCTGGAAACGTGAGATGTTCTTTCACGCGCAATTCTTGTATACACTTCTCATCCAGGAACTTCGCACACTGACGCGAGCTGGATGGATGCTTCCCTTCACAGTTTACACAGAGGGGATCCCGTGTACATGTCGGGTCCTCATGGGCTGCTAAACCACAGCGCTCACATATAGCAGGATTATTGCACAGGGTCTTTGTATGGCCGAACCGTTGGCACCTAAAACAACGCATGGGGTTCGGCACATACTGGCGCACGGCGGCACGTTCGTAGCCACAAAAGATATACTCGGGCAATTTAGTTCCTCTGAACGTCAGAAACACCGTACGCAAAGGTACATCCTTGCCATCCTGCTTTCGGGTAAGACGGTAAGCCTGACACACGCTGGTCGGAGAGACAGGTGGTAATCTCATCGTTCGACAGATTGTCCAGACTGGAGGTGGTGACAACTCCCCTACATGTGTTGAGCGATTTGTGTGGGGCTACCCGAATTGGGTAGGAGCCCAACAAACTCGCCTTTAAAAGTTTCTGAGTCTGGTCTGCCGTGTTGGTTTCGATCAACAGCGTACCGTCTCGAACTCTGGTCTCGTTCTTAACCGGGCCACATATTCTGTCGACTTCTCGTTTTATGTAAAATGGGCTAAGGTCCTTTATCGTTTTCCCGTCACATGCCAAAGTCAAAACTAAGAAAGGGTCAAAGGAAGAGGGGTTGCGCGGAGACATGATTATTTGGACCCCCATCCGGAACCGTCGGCGTCAGCCTGCCATCCGGGGGTCAAAGGATAAAAGACACCAAAATCTCCACGGTCTGTGCCGCCATGGAGACCCCTCCATGACTGACCTCAAGGCGTACTTCAGAGGAGCTACCCTCCGATCTCCACTGCTTGTCCGCATGGGTAAACCGTTCACCACGTGACACCCCGGTTTTATGCCCCCACCACAGGAATAACCGCCTGTGGCTCCCCGCTTTAGCACACGCTGCCTCAACGGAGTCAGCGTGGATTCAGGGGACTTCGGGTTGATTACACCGGGGCTCCGTCAGCGGTAACACGTCCGGCCGGTGATACTAACCCGACGGCACGCGGCCGTCGGGAGATTAACACCGGCCGTGCCCTCAAGGAGCTACGTGGGTGTACATGACGTGTGGACGGGCTCCGCACCTAAGGCTACACATGGGGGCAGTGTGAAGGGTCCGCACAACCTTCGCGCCTGAGACCTCCGAAGAGCACACAAGTCGGGGGCCGCGCTGAAAACCGTGGGACAGGACCACGGAGATAGGAAAGATCCCTGCTGGTGAGACAGGAGTTATAAATCTAGGAACTTACAAACTAATAAGCAGAATAAGCCTAGAAGAGGAAGAGGGTGATATAAAAAGCAACATAAAAAGCTGTACGTGGCACAGTTAATGAAGGTGGAGGGGGTGAAGTGATAGTGAGCAGCTCGGGGCCCCGGGCGCGCCAAACCCGGACCTACCGTGGTAGGTTCCCCTGGGGGAGTTTGATTTCGGAGTCCTCTTCTCCTAGATGAGTTGTCGACCAAGACTAACGAGCCTCATCTACCCGTTGGAATGTTCTTAGCTTCCCCTCACCTCTTGCCTACTAGTGGTCACAAAGACACACGTAGCAGGCCGTCTGGTTCGGGTACTGAGCCCCTCCGCCACGGCAAGGCGACACTCCTTCGGAGGGGACAGAGAGCAGTGAGTAAAGGTTAGAGTGAGTGAGTTGGGTTTAAGGGCCCGTCGACAACTAGGTCATTAGGGCCCGAAGTCTAAAGGTTACGAGAAAATGTTGTGAGTTGTAATATCACGAAAGCTGTAGACTATGTTAACGCCAGTGAAAGACTGGACTGGACTTTTGTTGTTGTATTACAATAATGGCTCTTCTTCATCATGGTTTAGGCTATGCATTTGATTTGATTTGATTTAGTTTAAGGGCGCTCAACTTCTAGGTGTAAAGGTGTAAAGGTGTAAAGGTTCCAGTTGGCATGGTCCAAACGCCACCTGGGCATACGTGTGGAGTGTGTATGTTGCGTCAAGAGACTAATAAGACATGGGAAGTGGTCACTAGAGTGTAAATCAGAGATGACATTCCATTGTAAGGAGACTGCCAACTGAGGTGAACAAACTGCTAGATCAAGGTGTGAGAAGGTTCTGTGGGAGTCCGAAATGAATGTAGGCTCTCCAGTGTTGAGGAGAGCTAGGTTGTGACTGTCCAAGAAATCGGAAATGAGTTTACCTCTCGCACAAGCGCGACTTGAACCCCAAAGTGGGTGGTGCGCATTGAAGTCTCCCACCAACAGAAACGGTGTTGGCAACTGGGAAACTAGATCTTCTAAATCAATGTGCGAGAGTTCATGGGACGGAGGCAAATATATATTGCAGATGGTGAAACGGATGTCTGGCAGTACAATACTTATTGCAACTGATTGGATATCAGACTGTATTGGTACAGATTGCATATAAATGTCATCTCTCACAAGTATCATAGCGCCGCCATGTGCCGGAACACCCTCTTCTGGTGTAACATCACACCGTACTGGGGTGTATCGCCTTAGATGGAAAGCGTCTTGAGGACGCAGCTTAGTCTCTTGCAAACATGCGACCAGAGGTTCGTTTTCTTTGAGCAAGAGCTCAAGTTCTGGCCTTTGAGTTCGAATGCCACGTATGTTCCAATGTAAGATAGCCATATTAGTATCTGTGTGGGATAAATATTGCAAGGTAACAGTGTATTACCTTGTAGTAGGCGGTGGTCGGTTCAATTTAGCCCTTTTGTGATCTTTTGGGCTCACACTCTTTTCACATTTATCCTGCCTCTTTTTCATTGGGTTTCTCCCAGTATAGGCAGGATCTTCTTGCATCTCCTCTACCGAGGAGGTGCGTATCCCCATAGCAAATTTCGGTTCGAGAGCCTCGAACCGATTGCTCGTGGATACCGGCGAAGATGAAAGTTGCCGGTCTGTGTCCATCCCGGAGGAATCCTCAGAAGAGGATCTTCGGGGGGATGAACGCTGGCTCTTCTTTCCCTTTGGTTGAGTGGGAACAGACACGTTTTCTTCTTTAAGGAAGTCAGTTCTTACATATTGTTTCTTAAATTTCTTCGGTGATGTAACATAAACAACGGGCTCATTCTTGCCATTGTTGTAGACTGGCAATTTAGACGGTGACCTTGTAGATGTGTTCTTTTCCTTTACGGACTTGGTAGGAGACGTAGATTTACCTGTAGATGTTGAAGGCTTTGGAACTGTTCTTGCTACGATAATTTTTTGTGAAATTGTCGCCCCGGTTTGATCGCTGGTTTGTGTAGCGATTTCCCGCTTCTCTGCCGGCCTAGCTACAACAGAGCGATAGGTACCGGACTTTGGAAGGGGGGGCTGTCGGATACGCAGGAGTTTCCGAGCTTCTGAGAAGGACACCTTCTCTTTGACTCGGATTTCCTGGATCGCCCTTTCCTCTATAAACCGGGGGCACTCTCGCGAATTGGCTGGATGTTCGCCGCTGCAGTTCACACAACTGGGAGGCAATGAACATGGAGCGTCGTGAAGGACGCCTCCGCAGTTGACGCAAGAAGCCGTTCTGTTACATAGTTCACTTGTGTGTCCAAAATGGTTACACTTAAAGCACCGGATTGGGTTCGGGATGTATGGCCTTACTTCTATAGCTTCGTATCCTGCCCTAATTCTTTGAGGGAGATCTACCCGATCAAAGGTCAGGAACAGGGTACGAGTAGGCTTCAATTCACCGCTTTCTTTGCGATGAACCCGATACACACAGGTAACACCTTGATCTTCTAGGTTTTCCTTAATCTCTTCAACACTGAGTCCGTCTAATGCGCGGGTATTAACGACACCGCGTGACGAGTTCAACGTCTTATGTAGGTCAACACGTATTGGATAGCTGGCCAACAGGTTTGCTTTCTGTATTTTAGCTGCCTGTTCTGCTGAATGCGCTTCTACTAGAAGCGTGCCATTACGCGATCTAGTGCATGATTTCACTGGACCAGCTATCTTATCCAGGCCCTTCTGGATTACAAATGGACTCACCGAAAGAAACTTTTTTCCTTCCTCAGTTCGCGAAATTACTAAGTAGCGAGGACCACAGGACTCAACTACTTCCTTTACACTTGACTTCAGGTATTTTGATTTATTTTGAGTTTTTTGTGAACTCATGGCGCTTTAATCCTCCACCATTGCAAATGTCTCCGATGGCATGCTCACATCCTGGGCGCCACCCCGGCTTAGGTGAGAGTCCTGGCCTGGACCTTGCTCACCCTAGGGTCTCACCTCCCAATGTATAGACAGAGGGACCCAATCGCCTTCAGGAGTGCATCAGCTCATGCAATGGCCCCTCCCCGGGACTGACCTTTATCAGCGGATACGCACACAGATCCTACATGATAACCAGGGGCTGGGACTTACGCTATTACCCAGTCACCCCTTGCGTCACCCGCGCGTAGGTTATCCATCAGACTGTGTACAGGGAGGTAACAGGTGGGAGGTCAAACACAAAAGTGGACCAAAGTTGATTGGGCGTTTGGCATATGCCCTCTCACCTCTTGGAGGAACCCAATCGAGAGTATGGCTTGGGGCCCCGGGTGCGCCAAACCCGTACCTACCATAGTAGGAGCCCCTGGGGGAGTTTGATTTCGGAGTCCTCTTCTCCTAGATGAGTCGTCAACCAAGACTAACGAGCCCCATCTACCCGTTTGGAATGTTCTTTGCTTCCCCTCACCTCTTGCCTACCAGTAATCAAAATGACACTTAGTAGGCCGTCTGGCTCAGGTACTGAGCCCCTCCGCCACGACAAGGCGACACTCCTTCGGAGGGGTTTAGGCTATGCAGCCCGTTCCGGCGAAGTCATCAGTGGAGTCCATCTTCTGCAAGGTCGGCCAACATCTCGTGCTCCTCTTGGGTTATATAGAAAGATCCTCTTAGGTATCCTTTCTTCACTCATCCTCATTAAATGTTCTGTCCATTTCTTGTTATTTGTTTGAATTTTGTCTTCTAATTTATATATATATACATATATATATACATATATATAGTTCTTCTCTTATTAACTCATTTCGTATTCTATCTGCTCTCGTGCATCCTCTCACATTTCGCACAAGTAACATTTCCGCTGGATGTATTCTACTACTATCCTTCGATTTTATTACCCAACTTTCGCTTCCATATAGCAAGGAAGGAACAGCCAATGTTTTATATAATTTAAGTTTAGTCTTTTCTTGTTTTCTTTTAATAGTTCAACATATTGCCTGGAATTTATATATTTTGTTTTCTATATCTTTGTCTTCTTTAGAAGATAATAGTTGCAATAATAGTTATTATTATAGTAATAATAAATTAATAATAATAATAATAATAATAATAATAATAATAATAATAATAATAATAATAATAATAATAATAATAATAATAATAATAATAATAATAATAATAATAATAATAATAATAATAATAATAATAATAATAATAATAATAATAATAATAATAATAATAATAATAATAATAATAATAATAATAATGTGTGCAAGTTATGCATTCTAAGTATACTGTACTATTTAAATGACAATATCCATAACATCATTCCTACTGTTTATGACTTTCAATAAAGATTAAAAAAGGTGTATAACACACAATATTTTTAGCACTGTGAAATGATATAGAGGTAAATTACGAGTATTGTTAGTATTATTACTATTTTTTTCTTCCCGCAACCGCCTACGTCTGCAGCTGTAGTCCAGTTAGCGCGTGACTTCGATAAGTGGAATCCCACGCGGCAAATGCACTTCCGCTCGTGGTACCTACTTCCATAAGAGATAAACTTTTTCAGTTGATGTAAACAACATGCTGGGTGTAGCAGGAATGTGCTTAAGCCTCGTTTTCTTTGTACAAACCTCTGCTTCAGGTACGGAGTGCATCTGTGTACCCCGTCAAGAATGCGATGCCAACTTCACTGTCATTGATTCTGCGAAAAAAGCATGGTAAGGTAAACCAGTGACATTTAACAAACTAGTACATGGATAGAAACCTTGTAAACAGTATAAAACAATAATCTATTTGACATCACTTAATTTACATGGGAAAATACAATTGAACGGCCTTCTAAATCTATATTTATGGTTATTTTACATCTTCGATGAATAATTTATACTATGGCAAATACAAAATTTAATGGCTGCCGATATTCCATTACCATTCGCTTTCCTGTTGTGCAAATCAATTTTATGAACGCAAATGATGTTTAAATTACCGTCCTTTCAGTGTGATTTCACTGCGTGTTTAACTGTACAGCACCGCACGGTATGGCAAGCCTCTGATTGGATGGTGTATTCACCCACCCACCATTAAATTTTGTGTCGGCCGTAGTCTATATTGATACCAAAATACCACTTTTTCTTTCTCTGCTGTTTGTTTATAATAAATATATGCAGTGCCGCGTTCCGCCCAAAAATTTTACACCGAGGTTTCATTTGAAATGCAGATTGTGAAGTCACCTTAATCCAAAAGAGCATTTTTAGGAACTCTCTTTCTGTGTGTGTGTGTGTGGGGGGGGGGGGGGGGTCAGTGAACGGCATGACTCAGAAATGAAAAGCTGATTAACTACCAAACGTGGTATTTAAATTTACGGTCTTCCAAGGAGCGAGACGAAGATGATGAAGGGGGAGGGTGAGTGTGGCCACACTAGATTACCCTTTACAATTGACGCAAAATGGCTATTACGATTTTGTTAATCTACTGCACGTTTAAGATATCAGCATGACAAACAAAAGGTGTCCGCTATTTTTTTTTTTTTTTTTTTTTTTTTTTTTTTTTTGCGGAAACAGCCAGTGAAGCTTTCTTCATTCTGAAGATATTTGTACAATTGGTAAACCGTAACAGACAAAATCGTATTACCCAAAATAACAGATATCATTAAAGCACATAATTTAACCAAACACATTTTTTGCGACGTCAACCGTTTCCATTTATTAAATTTTATGGTTTGAATTTTCGAACAGTTATACTCTTCTCGAGTAGCTTGTAGAAAAAAGAGCAGAGAAATTCATGCGAATGTAACACATTTTTCTTTAAAGTAGTGAAAGATTTTTGTCTCATAAGAATAGTAAAACATACTGTTGTAAACCTTGCGCATAGAAAATAGCCTACATGGCATCATAAAACTACTTTTTTATAACATGGGCCATTATATCAGGTGGTTACTTGTCCTAAGCCTGGGTTCTAATGGGGTGAACTCACATGACTTCCTCTACTCTTGTACTAACTATTCTTACAAACTCTTATTACTCTATCTTCATGTTTCCCCCACCCCTTTTGGTGGGCTGGCTCCTCACCCGCCAGCCCGGTGGCAATCGACCGGCATGCAGGGCCATGCACATGCTGTTAGTAGGCTAATCATGCAGGGCAAGGGGAAGGGTGCTTGTTAGTACTTTCCTACGGTGCAAGTGGTCAGGTTCCGCTAATAGCACCCTGGTTAGTATAGGTCGGTTGCAGGGCTGGCATGCGGTGCATGCGAGCAGGAGAAGCAATGCAGTCCAGGGCAGGTTGGAGTGGCGTTGTGTGGAAGAAGAGTGTAGCGATTGCTTGGTGAGGGCGGATTTGTTAGTAATCTTAGGTTAATAGTAGTTAACATTAGTGTATGCAGAGTTTACCAAATCCTGTCCGTGTACTTAGCCGGGTCGTCAACAGATGTGGGGTTTGCCTTCGTGTCCTGGTACCTGGCCGGATCGTCATCGAGATGGTGCTTCCGCCTTCATAGTCCGTGGCCATTGCGAGGTCAAATTCCTTACAGGTGGGGGGGGGGGGGGTCCTCGTCCCCCCTGGGCCGCCCTGACAAGCAGGGACTTGGAGGGCTACCTGGTGGCAGAGGACAGATGATTAGCGGGGAAGAGAGGAGGTGTAGTTTGAGAGTTGCCGGGGGAGGGGGTGTGAGGCTGAGAAGGCGCCGTGTGGGCTAGTCTGGTACCAGAAAGTCGAGGTAGACTTGGATGTCCTCCGGTGTGATTGTCTCGGTGAGGTTTCTATCGAAAAGTGAAAGTGGTCGTTTGTGTTTGTATATTGTATTGTCGTATTGTCCTAGGTGAGTGAGGAGTGGATTGTGGCAGTTAGGGGCCCTTTCGTACATATCGTGCGCGAGTTTTTTTAATAAATTGCTCTATTGTGTGTATTCTTAGTTCTCTGTGTAATGCGTCTGCGGGGGCTATTGCAGGGACTTTCGCGATGAGTCTCAGTACCTTGTTTTGAAACCGCTGGAGGCGTTTGATGTGGGTAGGGGCTGCGTAGCCCCAGGCTGGAGATGCGTAGGTGAGAATCGGTCTAAGGAGTGTTTTGTAGAGGGTTAGTCCCATGTTCAATTGTAGAGAGTTGTTGAGGTTAATGAGTGGGTCTAGTTTGGCCAGTTGGGCGTTAGCTTTGTTACGGATGGTCTCGACGTGCTTTTTCCAGGTTAACCTCTGGTCGAGGGTCACCCCGAGGTATGTGACAGTTGGCTTCCAGCGGATGTTGTTACCGAAGAGTTGAAGCGGGGGTAGTGTTCTTGCGGAGCGACGGTGGTTAATTCTCTTAGTGAAGAGGATGGCCTCACATTTGTGGGTATTGACTTTGATACGCCACTTGGTGAGCCAAGAAAATTAGCAATCTGGGACTACAGTAGATTTTGAGGTACAGTTAAATCTTTTAAAGCTTTGAAATTCCGTTCTCTTTGCACGGCTGCAGCCAAATTTCACCCGCACACGAGTAAGGTGGATTTGGCACAATACCATTATAATTTGAAGTTGATTTCAAGCGCAAATCATTGCCTAAATGAAGCATCTTATCAACAAAATACAAATTCCAAGCATTAACACTTGTCATAGTTGATAAGCATAACGCCACCACTGAGTTACTTGTAGGCTGTTTTTAATGTCACCAAATATAGCATGATATTGGCTAAGAGAACCAGCAATCACTTTGGCCGTTTTTATTGCAAAGGATTGCTTAAGATTAAAGTTCGTGTTTTACAAGGAATTATGAAAAGTCGTGGAACAAGAAATAAACAAATAGAACGAACAGCTAAAAACACTATTATAACAAACAGTAAATGCAAATTAAACTTCAAATGAAAGTGTTACGTATTTGGTTGGATGCTAACCTCTATTCTGAAAAGCCTTGGAACATTGAAGTAAAAAAATATTACCAATAGCTGAAAACAGTATATGTTATAACAAATAATAAATACCAATTAAACTTAAAATGAAACAGTCCTACATATTTGTTAAATGGTAACTCTTCGAAGCTCAATGTGCTGATGGAGAGCTCCAAGAATTTTTACATTCATGATTTAATATAATCAAATCTTTATATCGTGCGAAAACCGCATCTTCCAACGTGGTAACAAGCGCTTGCCATTGAAAAGAGAAACCGGCGGGGGGTGGGGGGGGGGGGGTGGGTTGAGAATAACGATCCCAGTAGGCTTTGAGCGATAGTCGAATCTTTTAAAGCCGGTGGCTATATGAAGGCTTTGAAGTATAAGTTTTGGAAAGCTCACAAGGAATATCTACAAAATGGTTCGCTGCCCGAAAAAATTCATTTGGACAAATTGTGTATTTTAACAAGATCTACATTTTTTGTGCAGTAAGATTTGGTCTATCTCTTATGGTTTACCAGTTATGCTAAAGTCATCCTTAGTAAACAGGGCTACATGGGCTATAGCCAGAAAATTCAAAATATACATTGCATTTGTCATAAAAACGTGTTAAACATATGGCATTTTAATCAAAAACGTTAGAACCATTTTCGAGAAGAGAGAGAGAGAGTAGTGGGGTTTACGGGCCCGTCGACAACTAGGTCATTAGGGCCCGAAGTCCAAAAATAAAAACAAAGAAATAAAACCTCACCCTTTTAAAACTAAAAAGTGAAAGTTAAAATACCTAAAAATGAACATTATAATTACTAAAAAGAGAGCTAAGACAGCTAAAAACGGAAAATTAAAACCGATGAACACTTAAATTACTAAAGACATAAAACTGGCTACCGTTAAAAAGGGCTAAAAACACGAGTAAAACATCCTAAAAGTATATTTCCGCCAAGATAAAAGAAACCTTACACTTGCTTACCAAAATCGATATGCGCAACAAACCGCAGTACTGCATTTACAGCTACTGGATCGTTGCCTAACACGGTGCACAGTGTAAGACCCAGGCCAAAGGACTGGCGCTCACGAGCATACCGCGGACAATCAGTAAGGACATGTGCAACGGAGAGTGGGACATTGCACGTCGCACAGACAGGCTCCGGATCACCGCGCAAAAGGTGTGCATGCGTGGCTCGAGTGTGGCCTATCCTCAGGCGGGTTAAAATCACCTCCTCACGCCTGGAATCCCTGCAAGATGTTTGCCAGGGTTGTACCGTGTCCTTGATTGTCCGTAACTGAGTGCCAGCTAACGCTTCCCAAGATTGTTGCCAGAGAGTAAATAGATGGCGACGAAAGTACTTCTGAACATCTATATAGGGTAGCGTACGGGTGGAATATTCCGGAAGGCGACATGCAGACTTCGCAGCCGCATCAACCGCCTCGTTGCCCGGAATACCCACATGACCTGGGATCCACGTAAAAACGAACTGGTATCCGCGAGATAACAACTGAGATAAAAGTGTCTGTATTTTAATAATTGATGCCGAGTTGCCAACAAATTGTTGCAGCGCCTGAAGAGCACTCAGGGAGTCGCTACACACAATAAAATGTCCAGGAACTGAACGGGAGATAAAAAGTAAGAAATAAAAGATGGCAAACAGCTCGGCGGTAAAAACTGAACTGGCGTCTGGAAGGCGGTATGTGTGAACCTCACCGTTGTATATAAATGCGGAACCCGTCGTACTACCCAACTGGGAGCCATCGGTGAATACCGGTGTATAAGTCCGGTATCGGCCCAGAACTGCGGTGAAGAGTTGACGGAACACCGAAGAAGGGGTAGCAGTCTTTGGACAGCCCGACAGCTCCAGGTCAAAGCGTGCACGCTGGAGCTGCCAGGGAGGACAGTGGCCAAGTGAATGCCGCTCTACAACTGGCAGTCGGAGGGTGTTTGCGACAAGTAGTTCTTGAAACCTGATGCCACTTGGACGGGAGATTGTTTTATTCCGCATATAACGGTGCTCGAGGTCTGGACGCAATACAGGTGGAAACGAAGGATGACCTGGATGAGCGGCCAACCTTGCCACATAAGAACAAAGTAACAATGAGCGTCGAACAGACAGTGGAGGTTCGCCTGAATCAGCATACAGACAATCCACTCTACTTGTGCGGAAAGCCCCAGTAGGGAGCCGGATACCAGTGTGATGAATTGTGTCTAAAAGGCGGAGTTTAGAGGCTGATGCACAGCCATAGATAAAACAGCCGTAGTCTAATTTGGACCGGACCAGTGAGCGATACAACCTCAACATTACCGTGCGATCGCCGCCCCAAGATGCCCCAGACAGGACCCTGAGTACCCGAAGCGAGCGACCGCAGGAAGCACGAAGGTGACGTATATGGTGCTCCCATGTGAGTTTGCTGTCGAGGTGTAAGCCCAAGAACTTCAGGTGCGGAACAAATGGAAGACGTGTGCCACGCAAATGAAGATCAGGAGGAGGGTGTACACCACGGAGTCGGTTAAAGTGGAGACACTGTGTTTTCGTAGGGGAAAACCGAAAGCCGGTGCGAGACGCCCACTCGGCGATGGATGTTATGGTCATCTGCAGTTGACGTTCGATGTGCTCCAAACTATAAGAGCGATAGTATATCGCGAAGTCGTCAACATACAGCGACATCGGGATTCCGCTGGAACAGCGCTGGTGATGCCATTAATGGCAACGGCGAAAAGCGTAACGCTGAGAATCGACCCTTGGGGTACACCATTCTCCTGAACCTTCTCTTGGGAGAGCGTGTTGCCTATGCGGACACGAAAACGGCGAATTAGTAAAAAGTTAAAAATAAAAAACGACAAGTTTCCGCGTAAACCATAACCGTGTAGAGTACGGAGAATGCCATAGCGCCATGTAGTGTCGTAGGCCTTCTCCAGATCAAAGACACCAACGACATGCTGCTTCAAGAGAAATGCATTCTGTATGTAGGCCTCCATGCTTGTCAGATTGTCGACACTGGAGCGATGGCGACGAAAACCGCACTGGACATTACTCAGCAGGTTATTCGTCTCTAGCCACCACACTAAACGAGTGTTGATCATACGTTCGAGGGTCTTGCAAACGACACTCGTTAGGCAAATAGGGCGGTAGCTAGAGGCAAGTGCCCGGTCTTTCCCGGGCCGAGGTATAGGGATGACGATAACCTCGCGCCAGGAAGACGGGTAAACCCGCTGGAGCCAGATTCGGTTATAGATGCTCAGCAGGAAGGAAAGAGCCTGAGGTGGAAGATGAAGCAACATTTGTCGGTGAATGTCATCCGGACCGGGAGAAGAGTCGTGCGCCAGAGACAAGGAGTGCATCAGCTCTGCTATGCTAAAAGGCGTGTTGTATGGTTCACTACCGTCGCTGTTAAAATTAAGAACTATCCGCTCCGCAGATTCCTTGATAGCTAAAAACGACCTATCGTAACTTTGGGTTTGGCTGGTAGCAGAGAAAGATTCGGCAAGGGCGTCGGCGATCGCCTGCTCGTTGGTGTAATAAGAGCCCTGTACGGCAAGACCGGGAATAATCGTCCGGCGACACTTGCCGTACATACGCCGAACCGCAGTCCACACCCTTTGTGTTGAAGTGCGTCGAGAGAGGGAAGAGACGTAAGTTACCCAGGATGTGCGTTTTGCACTGCGAAGTACAAAACGCGCCCGGGCACGCACACGCTTAAAGGCAATGAAGTTCTCTTCCGTAGGATGTGCACTGAAAACTCGCAGAGCCCGTTTGCGGGCTTTAACAGCCAAACGACATTCCTCGGACCACCAAGGCACGGGAACATGACGAGGTGTAGTAGAACCGCGAGGAATGCTGGAATTTGCTGCAAGCAGGACAGAACGTGTAAAATACTCCACCATGTTGTCAATGGTGGTAAAACCATCGTCCGTAAGGTGAATGAGGGAACGGAATTTCCCCCAGTCAGCCTTGGAAATAATCCAGTGAGGGTATCGTGTTGGAATAGGATGGAAACCAGTAACGTGAATGTTAATGGGAAAATGATCACTGCCAAAGAGGTCGGAGAGCACCGACCAATCAATAAGTGGAACCAATGACGGGCTACAGAAGCTAACGTCTAAGGCGGAATAGGTACCATAGGCAGATGATAAGAAGGTAGGGGCACCAGTGTTCAACAAAAGAAGGCCGGACATATCGCAAACGTCTGCTACAAGGCACCCACGAGCATCGTCAGTGTCGGAGCCCCATAAAGTGTGTTTGGCATTCAGATCACCAAGGAAGATAAGCGGTGGCGGAATCTGAGCCAAAAGAGCCCGAAGGTCGTTCGCGTGTACGACACTGACCGGTGGTAGATAGACATTACAAATTGACAGACTCACGCCCTGCATATGGACACGCACTGCTACAGCTTGCAGCGGCGTGTTTAGCGGGATGCTTGTGGCTGAGATGGTATGCGCCACCAGAGTAGCAACACCACCGCTTGCTCGTCTATCAGCTGCAGAGTCAAGTCTAAATGCCGAAAAACCACGAAGATGTAAGGTGTGGTTAGGCTTCAGGTGGGTTTCTTGTAGACAGACGATTGAAGGTGAATGGTGCCAAGCTAAGTGTTGTATGTCCGGGGCACGGGCCCTGTACCCATTAACATTCCACTGAATTATTTCCATAATAAAAAGGTTAAGGCATAGTCTTTATCTTTTTCTTCATCTTAACCTTGGCGCACTTGGGACCAATGATGTGCTTTTTACCGTCCTCAGGCGACTCCTCGGAACTTCGGGAGTCAGAAGATCCCCGGCGGCTCGCGGAGCGGGAGCGGGACTTCGTGGAGGTACGACTACTCGCCCGATGTTTAGGTCGCGAACGATTTGTGGGAACAGGCAATACGGTGTGGCCTCTGCTTGTGGACGGCTGGTGAGCGTGTGTCTGCACAGCGGAAGTTGTAGTTGCTGGTGCAGTTTTATCACGACGCGGTGGAGAGGTGCTCGCCGGTAAATCTGTTTGTGTCGAAGCATCTGCGACGGGTACATGCTGTATAGCAACAGTGTTCACAGGAGGGCGACGAACAGCGGATGCAAAACCTGTGGTGGTAGCAGGTTGCAGTTGTTGAAAGCGACGGCGCTCTTCAACAAACGTCAGGCGTTCTTTCACGCGCAGCTCCTGGATACACTTTTCCTCGAGAAACTTCGGACACTGTCGCGAGCTGGATGGATGACTCCCTTCACAGTTAACGCAGTAAGGGTCTCGGGTGCAAGCCGTGCCCTCATGGTATGGTAGTCCACAACGCTCACAAGTAGCAGGATGGGTGCACGAAAGCTTAGTATGACCGAACTTCTGACACTGAAAACAGCGCATAGGGTTCGGTACATACTGCCGAACTACGGCACGCTCGTAGCCGCAGAAGAGTAAGTAAGTGAGTAAGTATTGTTTAAGGGCCCATCGACAACTAGGTCATTAGGGCCCTAAGTTCACAGAATAAAAACAAGCCAACAATAAAACCTCACCCTAAAAAGCTAAAAGGTGAAAGTTAAAATAACTTAAAAAAGGTTAAAAAGTCTAAAACCGAGAGCTAGAACAGTTAAAAGTTAAACAACTGGTAAAAACGTAGACTTATAAAACTTAAAACTGACAAAATCTTTAAAAGGCAAAAACCAGAATAACATCCAAAGTAAAAACAACTAAAAGTCAATATCCGCCAATATAAAAGCACCTTACACTTGCTTGCAAAAATCAATCTTGGCAACAAACCGCAGTGCTGTATTGACAGCTACTGCGTCGTTGCCTAAAACAGAGCACAGTGTAAGGCCCAGGCCTAGGGACTGACGCTCATGACCGTATTGCGGACAATCAAGAAGGACATGTGCGACGGAGAGTGGAACATTGCACGTCGCACAGACAGGCTCCGGATCACCACGCAAAAGATGTCCATGCGTGGCTCGAGTGTGGCCTATCCTCAGGCGGGTTAAAATCACTTCCTCACGCCTGGAATTCCTGCAGCTGGTCTGCCAGGGTTGTACAGTGTCCTTTATTGTCCGTAACTGAGTGCCAGCTAACGCTTCCCAAGATTGCTGCCAGTGGGTAAATAGATGGCGGCGAAAGTATTTCTGCACATCTATATAGGGTAGCGCACGGGTGGAGTATTCCGGGAGGCGGCATGCAGACTTTGCAGCCGCATCCGCCGCCTCGTTGCCCGGAATACCCACATGGCCTGGGATCCACGTAAAAACAAACTGGTGTCCGCGAGACAGTAGTTGCGAGATCAACGTCTGAATTTTAATAATCAATGCCGAGGTGCCGATAAACTGTTGCAGGGCCTGGAGGGCGCTAAAAGAGTCGGAACAGATAATAAAACTTCCAGGACCTGAACTGGAGATAAAAAGCAGGAAATAAAATATGGCAAACAGCTCGGCGGTAAATACTGAACTGGCGTCTGGAAGGCGGTACTTGCGAACGTCGCCATGGTATACAAAAGCGGAACCCGTCGCACTACCCATCCGTGAGCCATCAGTAAATACCGGAGTATGAGTCCGGTATCGGCCCAGAACTGCGGTGAAAAGTTGGTGAAACACCGAGTGAGGGGTAGCTAACTTCGCACTGCTCGACAGCTCCAGGTCAAAGCGTGCACGCTGGAGCTGCCATGGAGGGTATCGGCCATGCGAATGCCGCTCTACGGCTGGCAAGCGTAGATCGTGTGCGGTCAGAAGTTCTCGAAACCTGATGCCGCTTGGACGGGAGATAGTTGTATTCCGCGTATAACGGTACATTAGGTCTGGACGCAATACAGGTGGAAACGAAGGATGACCTGGATGAGCGGCCAACCTTGCCACGTAGGAACATAGTAACAACGAGCGTCGGGCAGACAGTGGGGGTTCGCCAGAATCAGCATACAAACAGTCCACTCTACTTGTACGGAAAGCCCCAGTAGCGAGACGGATACCAGTGTGATGTATTGTATCTAAAAGGCGGAGTTTAGAGGCGGATGCGGAGCCATAGATAAAACAGCCGTAGTCTAATTTGGACCGGACCAGTGAACGATACAACCTCAACATGACCGTGCGATCGCCGCCCCAAGATACCCCAGATAAAACCCGGAGCACCCGAAGCGAACGATCGCAGGAAGCACGCAGATAACGAATATGGTGCTCCCATGTAAGTTTGGTGTCGAGGTGTAAGCCCAAGAATTTCAGGTGCGGAACAAATGGAAGACGCGTGCCACGCAAATAAAGATCAGGGGCCGGGTGTACGCCACGAAGTCGATGGAAGTGGACACATTGTGTTTTCGTAGGGGAGAACTGAAAGCCGGTGCGAAATGCCCACTCGGCGATGGATGTTATAGCTAGCTGCAGTTGACGCTCGATGTGCTCTAAACTATGAGAGCGATAGTATATCGCAAAGTCGTCAACATACAGTGACATTGGTATTCCCCTACGAACAACACTGGCAATGCCGTTGATGGCCACGGCGAAAAGTGTTACACTCAGAATCGACCCCTGGGGTACACCATTCTCCTGGATTCGTTCTTGTGAAAGCGTATGGCCAATGCGGACACGAAATCGGCGAAGTTGTAAAAAATTAAGAACAAAGAGAGCTAGATGGCCACGTAAACCGTAGTCGTGTAAACTACGGAGAATACCATAGCGCCATGTAGTGTCGTAGGCCCTCTGGAGGTCGAAGAACACCCCCACGACATGCTGCTTCATGAGAAAGGCATTCTGGATGTAGGCCTCCATGCGAGTAAGGTTATCGACACTCGAGCGATGACGACGAAAGCCGCACTGAACGTTGCTCAGCAGGTTATTCGTCTCTAGCCACCACACTAAGCGAGTGTTAATCATTCGTTCCATGGTCTTACAAACGACACTCGTCAGGCAGATAGGACGGTAGCTAGAGGGAAGTGTCCGGTCCTTCCCCGGCCGAGGGATAGGGATGACAGTACCCTCGCGCCAGGAAGAAGGGAAAACCTGCTGGAGCCAGATGCGGTTGTACATGTTCAGCAGGAAGGTCAACGCCTCAGGTGGAAGATGAAGCAGCATTTGTCGGTGAATGTCATCAGGCCCAGGAGAAGAGTCCTTCGCGAGAGACAAAGCATGGGCTAGCTCCGCCTCCGTAAAATGAGCGTTGTACGGTTCACTAGAGTCACTTTTAAAATTGAGGACTACCCGCTCCGCAGATTCCTTGACGGGTAAAAAGGTAGTGTGGTAGCTTTGGGTTTGGCTATCAGCAGCGAAAGCGTCTGCGAGGGCGTCGGCGATATCCTGCTCGTGGGTGTAAGAGCGTCCCTGCACGGCAAGACCGGGTATTATCGTCCGGCGACACTTGCCGTACATACGCCGAACCGCAGTCCACACCCTTTGTGTTGAAGTGCGTCGAGAGATGGAAGAGACGTAAGTTACCCAGGATGTGCGTTTTGCACTGCGGAGTACAAAACGCGCCCGGGCACGCACTCGCTTAAAGGTAATAAAGTTCTCTTCCGTAGGATGTGCACTGAAAACTCGCAAGGCCCGTTTGCGGGCTTTAACAGCCAAACGACATTCCTCGGACCACCAAGGCACAGGAAGATGACGAGGTGTAGTAGAACCGCGAGGAATGCTGGAATTTGCTGCAAGCAGGACAGAACATGTAAAATACTCCACCATGTTGTCGATGGTGGTAAAACCATCGTCGGTAAGGTGAATGAGGGAACGAAATTTCCCCCAGTCAGCCTTGGAAATAATCCAGTGAGGGTGTCGTGTTGGAATAGTATGGAAACCAGATATGTGAATGTTAATGGGAAAATGATCACTGCCAAAGAGGTCGGAGAGCACCGACCAATCAATGAGTGGTACCAATGACGGGCTACAGAAGCTAACGTCTAAGGCGGAGTACGTACCATAGGCAGATGATAAAAAGGTAGGGGCACCAGTGTTCAACAAAAGGAGGCCGGACATATCGCAAACGTCTCCTACAAGGCATCCGCGAGCATCGTCAGTGTCGGAGCCCCATGAAGAGTGTTTGGCATTCAGATCACCAAGGAAGATAAAGGGTGGCGGAATCTGAGCCAAAAGAGCTCGAAGGTCGTTCTCGTGTACAACACTGACCGGTGGCAGATAGACATTGCAAATTGACAGACTTAAGCCCTGCAACTGGACACGCACAGCCACAGCTTGCAGCGGCGTGTTTAGCGGGATGCTTGTGGCAGAGATGGTATGCGCCACTAAAGTAGCAACTCCTCCGCTTGCTCGTCGATCAGCTGCAGAGTCATGCCTAAAAGCCGAAAAACCACGAAGATGTAATGCGTGATTAGGGTGCAAATGTGTTTCTTGTAGGCAGACGATTGATGGAGAGCGTTGCGCAACGAGATGCTGTATGTCCGGAACACGTGCCCGGAACCCATTAACATTCCACTGGATTATTTCCATGGTAAAGAAGAATTAGTGGTTCGTCTTCATCTTTTTCTTTTTCATCTTTACCTTAACCGACTTTGGACGGGGTAGGTTAATTTCGTCATCCCCTAGTGACTCCTCGGATGTACGGGAGTCTGAAGATCCCCTGCGGCTCGCGGAACGGGAGCGGGAGCGGGACTTCATTGATGACGTGTGGCTGCTGGCGCGAACATCAGGCCTAGAGGAATAGCTATCAACAGGCTGGCTACGACTTGTGGACGCCTTGTGAGCTGGTGTCTGCACGGCTGTAGATGTTGTAGCTTTTGCAGGTGTGGCACGAGACAGTGGAACAGTACTCGCTGGTAGGTCTGTCTGTGTGGAAGCATCTGATACAGGGACATGCTGTATCGCTACGGTGTTGACAGGAGCGCGTCGGGCAGCCAAGGCATAACCTGTGGTGGTTGCAGGTTGCAGCTGCTCAAAGCGACGACGCGCCTCTGGAAATGTAAGATGTTCTTTCACGCGTAGCTCCTGTATACATTTTTCATCCAGAAACTTCGCACACTGACGCGAGCTAGATGGATGACCGGCTCCACAGTTAACACAATGAGGGTCACGGGTACAAGCCGTGCCCTCATGAGGTGATAGGCCACAACGCTCACAAACGGCAGGATGGTTGCACGCGGTCTTAGTATGTCCGAACTTCTGACACTGAAAACAGCGCATAGGGTTCGGGACATATTGACGTACGGCGGCACGCTCGTACCCGCAGAAGATGTATTCTGGCAACTGTGTGCCCTTAAAAGTGAGGAAAACCGTACGTAATTCAATCACTTTACCATCCTGCTTTCTTGTCAGACGGTACGCTTGACACACACGCTGGTCGGAGAGGCAAGTAACAATCTCCTCGTTTGACAGACCGTCCAGACTGGATGTGGTGACAACTCCTCTGCATGAGTTTAGAGATTTATGTGGGGCTACCCGGATGGGGTAGGAGCCCAATAAAGTGGCTTTCAACAATTTCTGGCACTGGTCTGCGGTGGTCACTTCTACCAAAAGCGTACCGTCTCGTACTCGGGTGGCGTTTTTAACAAGGCCACAAATCCTGTCGAGTTCTTTTTTGATGTAAAAGGGGCTCAGATCCTTCATCGTTTTCCTTTCACTGGCCAAGGTCATGACTAAAAAACTGTCAAAATGGGAGGGTTTGCGCGGATGCATGTTGAAATCGGACCCCCATCCGGAACCGTCGGCGTCAGCCTGCCATCCGGGGGTCAAAGAAAAGAAAGACACCAAAATCTCCTCGGTCTGTGCCGCCATGGAGACCCCTCCATGACTGACCTCAAGGCGTACTTCAGAGGAGCTACCCTCCGATCTCCACTGCTTGTCCGCATGGGTAAACCGTTCACCACGTGACACCCCGGTTTTATGCCCCCACCACAGGAATAACCGCCTGTGGCTCCCCGCTTTAGCACACGCTGCCTCAACGGAGTCAGCGTGGATTCAGGGGACTTCGGGTTGATTACACCGGGGCTCCGTCAGCGGTAACACGTCCGGCCGGTGATACTAACCCGACGGCACGCGGCCGTCGGGAGATTAACACCGGCCGTGCCCTCAAGGAGCTACGTGGGTGTACATGACGTGTGGACGGGCTCCGCACCTAAGGCTACACATGGGGGCAGTGTGAAGGGTCCGCACAACCTTCGCGCCTGAGACCTCCGAAGAGCACACAAGTCGGGGGCCGCGCTGAAAACCGTGGGACAGGACCACGGAGATAGGAAAGATCCCTGCTGGTGAGACAGGAGTTATAAATCTAGGAACTTACAAACTAATAATCAGAATAAGCCTAGAAGAGGAAGAGGGTGATATAAAAAGCAACATAAAACGTTGCACGTGGCACAGTTAATGAAGGTGGAGGGGGTGAAGTGATAGTGAGCAGCTCGGGGCCCCGGGTGCGCCAAACCCGGACCTACCGTGGTAGGTTCCCCTGGGGGAGTTTGATTTCGGAGTCCTCTTCTCCTAGATGAGTCGTCGACCAAGACTAACGAGCCTCATCTACCCGTTGGAATGTTCTTAGCTTCCCCTCACCTCTTGCCTACCAGTGGTCACAAAGACACACGTAGCAGGCCGTCTGGTTCGGGTACTGAGCCCCTCCGCCACGGCAAGGCAACACTCCTTCGGAGGGGGCCGCAGAAGATGTACTCGGGTAACTGAGTACCCTTAAATGTTAAAAACACAGTGCGTAAATCGATCACTTTTCCATCCTGTTTTCGAGTGAGACGGTACGCCTGACACCCGTTGATCTGAAAGGCAGGTGACTATCTCTTCATTAGACAGACCATCAAGGCTGGAGGTGGTGACAACTCCTCTGCAAGTATTCAGTGTTTTATGTGGGACTACCCGGATAGGGTAGGAGCCCAATAAACTCGCTTTCAGTAGTTTCTGCGACTGGTCTGCAGTAATCACCTCTATCAATAGCGTACCGTCGCGTCCATTTTCGAGAAAATAAAAATTTTTTTCCACGCAAAGTATTTCCGATGAAATCTCGACATCGATTTCTTGGGTGGAACACAATTCTTATTAAACTACTATACGTAGTAGAGAAAGTAAAAATATTTTAGGTGTGTTGCTTGTTATTATATTTTAGGAAAGGTTACATGCTAGAACTTGATAAGCATGTTGGGGTGAGTGAGTGAGTAGGGTTTAAGGGCCCGTCGACAGCTAGGTCATTAGAGACCCATGTCAAAAGGATAAAAACAGTAAAAGCTCACCACCACTTAACACTCTTACCTACATATTTAAAACAGATAGTAGCTAAAATAGATAAAATGTAACACTTATCTAAGCGGTAAGCTAAAAACCGTTAAAACTGGTAAATTCATCTAAAAAGATACGCTAAAAACACTAACATTGATCTTAAAAGGTAAGCAGATAAAAGGTAAAAAGTAAAACGAAGCAATAAAATAGAAAACCTGCTTACCAAGTCAATACTGCCGACGAACCGCAGCACTGAATTAACAGCTACCGGGTCGTCGCCTAAGATTGACCTCAAAGTAGGACCCAGGCCAAACAGCTGGCGCTCACGACTGTAACGCGGACAATCGACTAGGACATGGGCCACAGAGAGCTGAACGCCACAGGTGGAACATTCAGGCGCCGGCTCACCACGCAGATGGTGTCCATGCGTGATGCGTGTGACCTATTCTCAGGCGGGCCAAGATGGCATGCGCAGCGCGTGTGCGTTAAGCAGTTCGCGAAATCGAATACCGCTTGGGCGAGAGATCGTGCTATTCCGAAGATAACGGTGAGCGAGTTCCGGGCGCAATACAGGATTAAAAGACGGGTGACCAGGATGGGCCGCCAAACGGGACACGTATGAGCACAATAAAAACGAGCGCCGAATAGAAAGTGGAGGTTCACCAGAGTCAGCATACAGACACTCTACACGACTAGTGCGGAAAGCTCCAGTAGCCAGACGGATACCAGCATTATGCACAGTATTTAAAAGACGGAGTTTAGAGGCGGACGCCACGCCATAAATAAAACTGCCGTAATCTAGTTTGGATTTGAATTTGAATTTGAATTTGATTTGGTTTAAAGGCGCTCAACTTCTAGGTCATCAGCGCCCTTAAAAGATTCATGGCAATAGTCAGATATAAATTTCACTCATAAAATAAAAATACTAGCAACAAGAAAAGTTTACAAAGGCAAAAGCAGGTGGCAATAACCAGATATGAAACAAAGTGATAAATACGTCCAAAAGCAGAAACAGATAATTAAAAAAAAATTTAAATCCTGAAATTGATATTGCACTCCGCTAAAAAATTAAGAACTCTATCAACCGCTGTTTTGTCGTCCGCTAGGCCCTCTGCAAGTCATAACATACAAAACGGCTCGATAAATTGCATAAAGCTCTGCAGTAAAAATGGAAGTGCTATTTGGAAAACCGAATGTAAATGGTTCGGTTCCATAAACATAAGCACATCCAACACCTTTGGTGTTCTTTGATCCATCGGTGTAAATATATCGACGGTCAGTGTAGCCTGACAAAAATTCTAAGAAACACGTGCGGATACTTGAAACAGGCATCGTGGACTTCTGGTGTATGGTCATCCCTAGATCTACATGGGGCGTGCCAGATAGCCAAGGGGGGTAAAGTCTCTTGCCCTTGGCGAACATCACAGGCAGTTCCACTCCAAGATTCACTAGGAGCTCCTGCAGAGGAGGTTCTGCGGACTCGGCGTAAAGGCTCACCACTGGGCTTGTTGGATGGATGGATGGATGGATGAATGGAGTTTAGGGGCCCGTCGACAACTAGGTCATTTGGGCCCTAGGTCAGAAAATAAAAAATCTAAAACTCGCCTAAAAACTGAAGTTTAAAATGGCAACTAAAAACGCAGACAGATAAAAACACCAAACGGCACATGAGTGCGCTAAGTTAAAACTTGGTAAAACCATTCATTAAAATGTGTAAAAGATCGAAGCTAAAACACATTAAAACTAAGCACGTAAAACACAAAAACCTATGTTAAAACGCTAAAAAAAAAATTCACACACTAAAAACACGTTATACTTGCTTTGCGAACCCAATTTGTGCAACGAACCGCAGCGCCTTACAGGC
Organism: Tenodera sinensis; assembly: GCA_030765045.1. Lineage (NCBI taxonomy): Eukaryota > Metazoa > Arthropoda > Insecta > Mantodea > Mantidae > Tenodera > Tenodera sinensis. The sequence goes on from CM060961.1 coordinate 190,479,426, forward strand.
AGACACAGGGTCGTCACCCAAAATTGACGCAAGCGTACACCCCAGGCCAACCGACTGGCGCTCACGAGCGTATTGCGGACAGTCTATAAGGATATGGGCCACAGAAAGTTGGATGTTGCACGTAGGGCAGACAGCCGCAGGGTCGCCACGCAAATGGAACCCATGTGTCGCCCGTGTGTGACCTATCCTCAGGCGGGTGAGGATAACTTCAGCCCGCCTGGAGTCCCTGCAGGATGTCATCCAGGGATCTACGCTGTCTTTAATGGTCCGCAATTGAGAGCCAGAGAATTCCTTCCATGACTGCTGCCAGATCGATAAAAGATGTCGACGGAAATGGCGCTGCACATCGACATATGGCACACTGTGTGTGGCAACATCCGGCAAACGGCAGGCAGTTTTAGCAGCCGCATCCGCTTTCTCATTGCCGGGTATACCCACATGGCCTGGGGTCCAGGTAAAAAGCAACTGGTATCCGCGCGAGAGCATTTGCGAAATGAGAGCCTGTATTTTTAAAACGAATGCTGAGGTGCCGATAAACTGATCCAAGGACTGAATGGCACTCAGAGAGTCTGAACAAATGATAAAATTGCCGGGAGCTGAGTTAGAAATAAAAAGTAAACAATAAAATATAGCAAACAGCTCGGCAGTAAAAACTGAACTATGGTCTGGAAGTCGGTACTGGTGCGCCTCGTCGTTACACACGAAACTACATCCCGTAGCTCCACCCACCTGGGACCCATCGGTAAAAACCGGGGTGAAAGTCCGGTGGCGGCCCAAAAGTTCGGTGAACAGTTGTCGATACACCGATTGCGGGGTGGAAAGCTTAGCATAGCCTGAGAGCTCCAGGTCGAATTGCGCGCGCCGGAGTTGCCAAGGAGCAGAGCGTCCTAGAGAGAATCGCTCTACAGCAGGCATGCGGAGATCGTGTTTGTCAAGTAGTTCGCGGAACCGAATACCGCTTGGGCGCGATATAGTTGTGTTGCGCAGATAACGGTGAGCAAGGTCGGGACGCAGGACACATTTAAAAGAAGGATGACCCGGATGGGCTGCCAACCTTGCGACATACGAACACAATAAAATCGAACGACGGACCGACAGTGGTGGTTCTCCAGACTCAGCATACAGACACTCAACTCTACTGGTGCGGAACGCCCCAGTAGCAAGACGGATACCAGCATGGTGTACAGTATCTAAAAGACGGAGTTTAGAGGCGGACGCCGCGCCATAGATAAAACTACCGTAGTCTATTTTTGACCGCACCAGTGATCGATACAATCGTAACATAACTGTACGATCACCGCCCCAAGAAACTCCGGATAAAAGGCGGAGTACTCGAAGTGAGCGATCGCAGGAAGCACGTAGTTGGCGAATATGGTACTCCCACGTCAGCTTACTGTCGAAGTGCAGGCCAAGGAACTTGAGGTGCGGGACAAACGGTAGACGTGTGCCACGCAAATAAAAATCAGGAGGAGGGTGTACGCCGCGAACTCGATGGAAGTGGATACACTGAGTTTTCGTAGGTGAGAACTGAAAGCCGGATCGAAGGGCCCAGTCTGCGATTGATGTTATGGTCAGCTGCAGTTGACGCTCAATGTGCTCGAGATTATAGGAGCGATAGTAAATTGCAAAGTCGTCAACATACAGTGACATCGGGATTCCGCTACGAACAACATCAGCGATTCCGTTGATTGCTGCGGCAAAGAGCGTGACACTCAGGATGGACCCCTGAGGCACACCATTCTCCTGAATCTTTTCCTGTGACAGGGTATTACCAATGCGCACACGAAATTTTCGAAGTCGTAAAAAGTTTAAAATGAAAAGCGCCAAGTGACCGCGTAAACCGTAACCGTGCAGAGCACGAAGGATTCCATAGCGCCAGGTGGTGTCGTAGGCCTTCTCTAAATCAAAGAAGACACCCACGACATGCTGCTTCAGCAGAAAGGCATTCTGGATGTAAGCCTCTAAGCGTGTCAGATGGTCGACGCTAGAGCGATGGCGACGAAAACCGCACTGAATGTTGGTGAGCAGGTTATGCGTCTCTAGCCACCACACTAAACGAGTGTTAATCATCCGTTCGAAGGTCTTACAAACAACACTCGTTAGGCAAATAGGGCGGTAACTAGAGGGAAGTGTCCTGTCTTTTCCAGGTCGAGGGATAGGGATGACAATACCCACTCGCCAGGAGGACGGAAAGACCTGCTCGTGCCAGATACGGTTATAAATACCAAGCAGGAAAGACGAAGCCGAAGGTGGAAGGTGAAGCAGCATTTGTCGATGGATGTCATCTGGACCAGGAGAGGAATCTTTAGCAAGTGACAAAGAGTGCTCTAACTCCGCTACGGTAAAGGGTGCGTTGTACGGTTCAGTACAGTCACTATTAAAAGGAAGGACTATCCGCTCGGCAGATTCCTTGAGAGGTATAAAAGCTCTGTCGTAACTATTCGTTTGGCTAGTAGCAGCAAACGAAGTAGCAAGGGCGTCGGCGATATCCTGTTCGCTGGTGTAATGCGATCCGCTTATGGCAAGGCCGGGAATGATAGTCCGGCGACACTTGCCATACATGCGGCGAACAGCAGTCCACACCCTCTGTGCCGGAGTGCGACGGGACAGAGAAGAGACAAAAGTTTCCCACGATGCGCGTTTTGCACAGCGGAGGACAAATCGAGCCCTGGCACGAGAACGCTTAAAAGCTATCAAGTTCTCCTCCGTAGGATGTGAACTGAAGACGCGCAGAGCACGCTTCCTTGCTTTAATAGCCAAACTGCATTCCTCGGACCACCAAGGCACAGGAACGTGACGAGGTGTAGTAGAACCACGAGGAATGCTGGAATTCGCTGCGAGCAGGACAGAACAAGTAAAATATTCCACCAGTTCATCGATGGTGGGGAAGACATCGTTGTGAAGGTGAATGAGGGAACGAAATTTCCCCCAGTCAGCCTTGGAAATAATCCAGTGAGGATATCGTGTTGGCACAGGATGGAGACTAGATATGTGAATGCTAATGGGAAAATGATCACTGCCAAAGAGGTCGCTGAGCACCGACCAATCAAGGAGTGGCACCAGTGACGGGCTACAGAAGCTCACGTCTAAAGCGGAGTAGGTACCGTAGGCAGATGATAAAAAGGTAGGGGCGCCAGTGTTTAATAGAAGTAGGCCGGACATATCACAAACATCTGCTACAAGGCAACCACGAGCATCGTCAGTGTCGGAGCCCCACAAGGTGTTTTTGGCATTCAGATCGCCTAGAAGAAGAAACGGTGGCGGAATCTGTGCCAAGAGAGCCCGAAGTTCGTTCTCGTGTACGACACTGACCGGTGGCAGATAGACATTACAGATAGAGAAAGAAAGGCTCTGCAGCTGTACACGTACCGCTACAGCTTGGAGCGGCGTGTTTAGTGGTATGCTGGTGGCAGGGATGGTATTCGCCACCAGAATAGCAACACCACCGCTTGCCCGTCGATCAGCTGCAGAATCATGTCTAAAGGCCACAAATCCACGAAGATAGAGTGCGTGATGAGGTTGCAGATGGGTTTCCTGTAGACAGACGATAGATGGACAGCGTTGAGAAATTAGATGCTGTATGTCCGGAACACGTGCCCGGAACCCATTAACATTCCACTGGATTATTTCCATAGTGAAAAAGGATTAATGGCTAGTCTTCATCTTTTTCTTCTTTTTCACTTTGGCTGACTTAGGTCCAACGATGTGGAAGTCGCCGTCCTCTGGCGATTCCTCGGAGGTGTGCGAGGCAGAGGATCCCCTACGACTCGCAGAGCGAGAGCGGGATCTCTGAGAGGACGTGAGACTGCTTGCGCGAACTTTATGACGCGAACGACTTCCATCGATAGGATCCTTACCGCTTCCTAACGGCTTGGAAACTGTGGTCTGCACGGCGGAAGATGTTTTAGACACTGCACTTTTTCGACTAACTGTTGGGGTGCTCTCTGGAAGGTCAGTCTGTGTCGAGGCATTTGCAACGGTGACATGTTGCAAGCCGACAGTAGCAACAGGAGGGCGCCGAGCTGCCGACGAATAAGCTAAGGTGGTGGCAGGCTTCAGTTGTTCGAAACGCCGACGCGCTTCTATAAATGTCAGGTGCTCCTTTACCCGCAACTCCTGAATACTCTTTTCGTCCAAGAACTTAGGACACTGGCGTGAGCTAGATGGATGGTTACCCCCACAGTTCACACAGCATGGGTCTCGAGTGCAAGCCGTGTCTTCGTGTGCCGGTAAGCCGCAACGTTCACAAGCTGCAGGATGGTTGCACGAGGTCCTAGTATGCCCGAATCTCTGACACTGAAAACAGCGCATGGGATTCGGGACATACGGTCGTACTGCAGCACGCTCGTAGCCACAGTAGATGTATTCTGGTAGCTGAGTGCCCTTAAACGTAAGGAATACTGTACGTAAGGCACACTCTTTCCCATCCTGTTTCCGAGTTAATCGGTATGCTTGGCAGACTCGCTGATCAGAGAGGCAGGTGACAATTTCTTCGTTGGAAAGATCGTCGAGGCTGGAAGTGGTTACTACTCCTCTACACGAGTTGAGGGTCTTATGTGGGGCTACCCGGATAGGGTAGGAGCCCAACAAACTCGCCTTCAACAGCTTCTGCGACTGATCTCCATTCATCACCTCGATCAATAACGTGCCATCTCTAAGTCTGGTTGCGTTTTTAACCGGGCCACAGATCCTATCGACTTCCTTTTTAATATAGAACGGGCTAATGTCCTTCATCGTCTTTCCTTCACATTGCAAGGTCAGCACCAAAAAACTGTCAATGAGGGAGGGTTTGCGCGGAGACATGATTATTTGGACCCCCATCCGGAACCGTCGGCGTCAGCCTGCCATCCGGGGGTCAAAGGATAAAAGACACCAAAATCTCCACGGTCTGTGCCGCCATGGAGACCCCTCCATGACTGACCTCAAGGCGTACTTCAGAGGAGCTACCCTCCGATCTCCACTGCTTGTCCGCATGGGTAAACCGTTCACCACGTGACACCCCGGTTTTATGCCCCCACCACAGGAATAACCGCCTGTGGCTCCCCGCTTTAGCACACGCTGCCTCAACGGAGTCAGCGTGGATTCAGGGGACTTCGGGTTGATTACACCGGGGCTCCGTCAGCGGTAACACGTCCGGCCGGTGATACTAACCCGACGGCACGCGGCCGTCGGGAGATTAACACCGGCCGTGCCCTCAAGGAGCTACGTGGGTGTACATGACGTGTGGACGGGCTCCGCACCTAAGGCTACACATGGGGGCAGTGTGAAGGGTCCGCACAACCTTCGCGCCTGAGACCTCCGAAGAGCACACAAGTCGGGGGCCGCGCTGAAAACCGTGGGACAGGACCACGGAGATAGGAAAGATCCCTGCTGGTGAGACAGGAGTTATAAAACTAAAGCCTTACTAACTAATAATCGGAATAAACCTAGAAGAGGAAGAGGGTGATATAAAAGCAACATAAATCGCTGCACGTGGCACAGTTAATGTATATGGAGGGGGTGAAATGATGGTGCGCAGCTCGGGGCCCCGGGCGCGCCAAACCCGGACCTACCGTGGTAGGTTCCCCTGGGGGACTGGGCTTGTTGGAAAAGCTCCTGTTGCAATGCGGATACCCCTATTATGGACCACGTCTAATCTTCTCAGCACAGATGGTCGTGCTGACGAATAAACAATACACCCATAGTCTAGCTTGGATCGGACCAATGCGCGATATATTCGCATCAAACCCAGGAAGCGCGTCTCTTCTACGAAGGGAAGTACATCTGGACCAAATCGGAGCGAAGGTGGTAATCGTCTCCTACGGCGCCAGAAATTAACGGAGATTGTCTTCTCAGTTGAGAAACGGAAGCCGCTCCATTCTCTAAGGTTGTCCAAACATTGCTGCAGGCGCCGTTGTAAGAACGCCGTGCGCTGAGAAGTGCAATAGACAGCGAAGTCGTCTACGAATAGGCATGACGAAACTCCAGGTGGAACACATTTCCAGATGGAGTTAATTGCTATAGCAAAGAGCGTGACACTTAGCACCGAACCCTGAGGTACTCCCTCCTCCTGAACAAAAGAATTAGAAAAAACCGAGCCGACCCTTACTCGGAAAAAGCGGTCATTCATAAACTCCTGAATGAAAAGTGGTAGGCGTCCACGTATGTTCCAGGCATACAGGGAACGTAGAATCCCTCCTCGCCAGCACGTATCATAAGCCTTCTCAAGATCGAAAAATATGCCAACGGTTTGACAGTTCTTCATAAAGCCGTCCATTATCTGTGTCGATATTGACACAAGATGGTCAACAGTTGAACGGCGTCGTCGAAAACCACACTGGATGTTAGTCAGTAGGTTACGACTTTCTAACCACCATACCAATCGTCCATTGATCATGCGTTCCATCACCTTGCAAACGCAACTGGTGAGGGAAATAGGACGATAGCTGGAGGCAAGATGACGGTCCTTCCCAGCCTTCAAGATGGGAATAACGGTGGCCTCCCGCCAATTTTCTGGGAGTATACTGTCAACCCAAACACGATTATAGACCTCGAGCAGGAATGCCTTACTTTCAGGAGAGAGCTGTTGTAACATTTGTACATGAATACCGTCCGGTCCTGGTGCTGAACATCGCGAAGATTTCAGGGAATGCACCAGCTCCGCCATGGTGAAAAGGCGATTGTAATCTTCTACGTTTCTAGAACGAAACGTGAAGCCTTGAGATTCCACCTGAGTTTTATATGGAAGGAACTCAGAGGAGTATTTTTCCGAGCTAGACACTTGTGCGAAAGCACTGCCAAAGGTATTGGGTGAGTGAGTGGTTAGGGTTTAAGGGCCCGTCGACAGCTAGGTCATTAGAGCCCCAAGTCAAAAGATAAAAAAATGGATAAAACTCACCACCACTTAAAACTCAAAGTTAAATATTAAAACGCAGCCTAAAACAGCCAAAAGTTAAAAAAGTTAAAACTTAAAACTTGTCTAAAAAGTATGCTCAAAATAGTTAAAAGCGTGTAAAATGATTTAAAAAGGTAAGCAGATAAAATATAAAAGGTAAAAAGTAAAACCACACAATAAAATTTAAACTTGCTTACCAAAGCCAATGCTGCCGACGAACCGCAGCACTGAATCCACAGCTACCGGGTCGTCGCCTAACATCGTCTTTAAACTAGAACCCAGGCCAAACAACTGGCGCTCACGATTGTAGCGCGGACAATCAACTAGGACATGGGCCACAGATAGCTGAACGCCACAGGTGGAACATACCGGCGCCGGCTCACCACGCAGATAGTGTCCATGCGTGACGCGCGTGTGACCTATTCTCAGGCGGGCCAAGATGACTTCTGCCCGCCTGGTATCCCTTGAAGATGTTATCCAAGGCTGCACCGTTTCCTTGATTGTCCGCAATTGCGTGCCAGTGACATCCAACGCTTCCCACGATTGCTGCCAGACTGATAAAATATGACGTCGGAAGTACCGTTGTGCATCCGTGTAGGGAAGACTGCGTGTTAAGATCTCCGGCAAACGGCAGGCAGACTTAGCAGCCTCATCCGCTGCTTCATTGCCGGGAATGCCTACATGGCCTGGGGTCCAGGTAAAAACAATCTGGTATCCGCGCGAGAGCAACTGCGAGACGAGTGTCTGTATTTTCACAACTAGCGCTGACGTGCCGACAAACTGTTGCAATGCCTGCAGTGCGCTCAGAGAGTCGCAGCAGACGATAAAACTACCAGGAACGGAACTGGAGATAAAAAGGACGAAATAAAATATTGCAAACAGCTCGGCGGTAAAGACGAAACTCAAGTCTGGAAGACGGTACTTGTGAGTCTCACCGTTATGCACAAAGCTACACCCTGTAGCCCCATCCACCTGGGAACCATCGGTAAATGCCGGAGTGTAATTCCGGTAAAGTCCCAGGATCTCGGTGAAAAGCTGACGATACACCGATGGAGGGGTAACCAACTTAGCATGCATCGAAAGCTCCAGGTCGAACTGGGCACGCTGTAATTGCCATGGAGGACAGCGGCCAAGAGAATACCGTTCGACAGCAGGCATGCGGAGCGCGTGTGCACTAAGCAGCTCGCGAAACCGAATACCGCTTGGGCGAGAGATCGTGCTATTCCGGAGATAACGGTGAGCGAGTTCCGGGCGCAATACAGGATTAAAAGACGGGTGACCAGGATGGGCCGCCAAACGGGCCACGTAAGAACACAATAAAAACGAGCGCCGAATAGAAAGTGGGGGTTCCCCAGAGTCAGCATACAGACACTCTACACGACTAGTGCGGAAAGCTCCAGTAGTCAGACGGATACCAGCATTATGTACAGTATTTAAAAAACGAAGTTTAGAGGCGGACGCTGCGCCATAAATAAAACTGCCGTAATCTAGTTTGGACCTCACCAATGAACGATACAGCCTCAACATGACAATGCGATCGCCGCCCCAAGATACTCCAGATAAAACCCGGAGTATTCGAAGCGAACGATCGCAAGAGGCACGAAGTTGAATGTGGTGCTCCCATGTGAGTTTGCTGTCGAGGTGAAGGCCCAAGAACTTGATGTGCGAAACAAACGGCAGGGGTGTGTCACGCAAATACAGTTCTGGAGGAGGATGTACACCACGAAGTCGATGAAAGTGGACACATTGTGTTTTCGTAGGGGAGAACTTAAAACCGGCGTGAAGGGCCCAGTCGGCGATAGAGGATATGGTCAACTGCAGTTGACGTTCTATGTGCTCAAGACTATAAGATCGATAATAGATCGCAAAATCGTCAACGTACAGTGACATCGGTATTCCCCTACGAACAACATTAGCAATGCCGTTAATGGCAACTGCAAAGAGCGTTACACTAAGAATCGACCCCTGGGGCACACCATTTTCCTGAATCCTCTCTCGTGAGCACGTATTACCAATGCGGACACGAAAGCGGCGCAGAGCTAAAAAATTAAAAAGAAATATTGCTAAAAAACCTCGCAAACCATACCCGTGAAGAGTACGGAGAATACCATGGCGCCATGTGATATCGTAGGCCTTCTCCAGATCGAAGAAGACACCCACGACGTGCTGCTTCAAAAGAAAGGCATTTTGGATGTAGGCTTCCATGCGTGTCAGATTGTCGACACTGGAGCGATGGCGACGAAAACCGCACTGAACATTGCTCAGCAGGTTATTCGTCTCTAGCCACCACACTAAGCGAGTGTTGATCATCCGTTCAAAGGTCTTGCAGACGACACTCGTCAGGCATATAGGGCGGTAGCTAGAGGGAAGTGTACGGTCTTTTCCTGGTCGAGGGATAGGGATCACAACACCCTCTCGCCAGGAAGACGGAAAAACCTGCTGAAGCCAGATGCGGTTATAGATGCTCAACAGGAAGGAACGAGCCGGAGGTGGAAGATGAAGCAGCATTTGGCGATGGATGTCATCAGGACCAGGAGAAGAGTCGTGAGCGAGGGACAAAGAATGCGCCAGTTCCGCTTCAGTAAAAGGTGCATTGTAGGATTCGCTACAATCACTGTTAAAATTTAGGCTTATCCGCTCCGCAGATTCCTTAATCAGTAAAAAGGCTCCGTCGTAGCTTTGAGTTTGGCTAGCACTGGCGAAAGAATCGGCAAGGGCGTCGGCGATATCCTGCTCGCTGGTGTATATGGAGCCCTGTACGGCAAGACCGGGGATGATCGTCTGGCGACATTTGCCGTACATACGCCGGATGGTAGTCCACACCTTCTGGGCCGAACTGCGACGTGAAAGGGAAGACACGTACGATTCCCAGGATGTGCGTTTTGCATTGCGCAATACAAAGCGAGCCCTTGCACGAGAACGTTTAAAAGCAATAAAATTCGCCTCCGTAGGGTGTATGCGGAAAACACGCAGAGCACGCTTACGTGCTTTAATAGCCAAACGGCATTCCTCGGACCACCAAGGCACAGGGACGTGACGTGGTGTGGATGAACCCCGAGGAATACTGGATTCTGCTGCGAGAAGGATAGAGCATATAAAATACTCCACCATGTCGTCAATGGTGGTAAAAACATTGTTGGTCAAGTGAATGAGGGAACGGAATTTCCCCCAGTCAGCCTTGGAAATAATCCAGTGAGGATATCGTGTGGGTACAGAATGATGGACGGATATGTGAACGTTAATGGGATAGTGATCACTGCCAAATAGGTCGGAAAGAACCGACCAATCGAGAAGAGGTACCAGCGACGGGCTGCAGAAAGTAACATCTAGGGCGGAATGGTTACCATAGGCAAAGGATAAGAAGGTAGGAGCACCAGTGTTTAATAGCACTAAGCCGGACATATCACAAACGTCTGCTACAAGGCAACCACGAGCATCGTCAGTGTCGGAGCCCCACAAGGTGTTTTTGGCATTCAGATCGCCTAGAAGAAGAAACGGTGGCGGAATCTGTGCCAAGAGAGCCCGAAGTTCGTTCTCGTGTACGACACTGACCGGTGGCAGGTAGACATTACACATAGAGAAAGAAAGGCTCTGCAGCTGTACACGTACCGCTACAGCTTGGAGCGGCGTGTTTATGGGTATGCTGGTGGCAGGGATGGTATTCGCCACCAGAATAGCAACACCACCGCTTGCCCGTCGATCAGCTGCAGAATCATGTCTAAAGGCCACAAATCCACGAAGATAGAGTGCGTGATGAGGTTGCAGATGGGTTTCCTGTAGACAGACGATAGATGGACAGCGTTGAGAAATTAGATGCTGTATGTCCGGAACACGTGCCCGGAACCCATTAACATTCCACTGGATTATTTCCATAGTGAAAAAGGAGTGAGTGAGTGAGTGTGTGGGGTTTAACGGCCCGCCGACAACGAGGTCATTTGGGCCCACAGTTAAACAATCTAAAACACACTCACGCAGTTAAAATGAAAATTAAATGACATGGCTAAAATTCTAAAATAACGCGGTAAAATGTGAGGTATAAAAGGTCTAAAATATAAAACTGCAAAAATATAAAATCCATCATAAATTAAAAGGAAAAACAAGTCTGAGGTTTAAAAAGTCGAGACTTTAAAACATAAAAGGAAATCTTAAAGGGTTAAAATCACATGTCAGACTTGTCTATCGAAGCCAATATCGGCGACGAACTGTAGAGTCTTAGCTACAGATTCCGGGTCGTCGCCTAGAATAGAGGCTAGTGTAGACCCCAGACCAATAGATTGGCGCTCACGAGCGTATTGCGGACAGTCGAGTAAGATATGTGCGACGGACAGTTCGATGTCACATGTAGGACAGACAGGCGCCGGGTCGCCACGCAAAAGGTAGCCATGTGTGGCTCGTGTGTGCCCTATCCTCAGGCGGGTTAGAATAACTTCAGCCCGCCTGGAATCTCTGCAGGAGGTCAGCCAGGGTTGAACGCCGTCCTTAATTGTCCGCAATTGGGTGCCAGCCAGCGCTTCCCATGAATGCTGCCATACGGTTAATAAATGTCGACGAAAGTATCGCCGCACGTCTGTATAAGGCAGTGTGCGCGTTGATAATCCCGGCAAGCGACAAGCAGACTTAGCAGCTGCATCAGCCTCCTCGTTGCCGGGAATACCCACATGGCCCGGGGTCCAGGTAAAAACGAACTGGTATCCGCGAGAGAGCAACTGAGATACGAGTGTCTGTATTTTCAGAGTCAATGCAGAGTTGCCAACAAACTGTTGCAGCGCCTGAATAGCGCTCAAAGAGTCACAACAGATAATAAAATTTCCCGGATTTGAGCTGGAAATAAAAAGTAAAAAATAAAAGATGGCAAACAGCTCGGCAGTGAAAACGGAACTATAGTCCGGAAGACGATACTGGTGAGCCTCACCGTTACATACGAAACTGCATCCTGTAGCTACCCCCACCTGGGAGCCGTCGGTAAATACCGGGGTATAGCTTCGATAACGGCCCAGGATTTCGGCAAAAAGTTGGCGAAAAACCGAATGAGGGGTAGTTGATTTAGTACAGCCCGAAAGCTCCAGGTCGAAACTGGCACGCTGGAGTTGCCAGGGAGGGTAACGGCCAAGAGAAGAACGTTCTACAGCAGGCAGTTGAAGGGCTTGTGCGGAATGCAGTTCTTGAAACCTTATACCACAGGGGCGGGATATAGTAGTATTTCGCAGGTAACGGTGCGCAAGGTCTGGATGCAATACGCATTGAAAGGACGGATGACCAGGGTTAGCTGCCAAACGGGCTACATAAGAGCAGAGCAGCAACGAGCGACGGATAGACAACGGAGGTTCACCAGACTCAACATAAAGACACTCGACTCGACTAGTTCGGAAAGCTCCAGTGGCAAGGCGGATACCAGTATGATGAACAGTATTTAAAAGACGGAGTTTAGAGGCGGTCGCCGCGCCATAAATAAAACAGCCGTAATCTAGTTTGGACCGGACCAATGAGCGATACAGCCTCAACATTACCGTGCGATCCCCACCCCAAGATGCCCCAGATAATACCCGGAGCACCCGAAGCGCGCGGTCGCAGGAAGCACGAAGATAGCGAATATGATGCTCCCATTTGAGTGTGCTGTCGAGGTGAACGCCCAAAAACTTAAGGTGCGGTACAAACGGTAGACAAGTGCCCCTCAAATAAAGATCAGGAGGAGGATGTACACCACGAAGTCGATGAAAGTGGATGCACTGTGTTTTCGCAGGGGAGAACTGAAAGCCGGTGCGAAGCGCCCACTCGGCGATGGATGTTAAGGTCAGCTGCAGTTGACGTTCAATGTGCTCAAGGTTATAGGAGCGGTAGTATATAGCAAAATCGTCAACATACAGCGACATCGGTATTCCGCTGCGAACAACACTAGTGATACCGTTAATGGCAACGGCGAAAAGCGAGACGCTCAGAATCGACCCCTGGGGCACACCATTCTCCTGAATCCTCTCATGAAAAAGGATTAATGGCTAGTCTTCATCTTTTTCTTCTTTTTCACCTTGGCTGACTTAGGTCCAACTATGTGGAAGTCGCCGTCCTCTGGCGATTCCTCGGAGGTGTGCGAGGCAGAGGATCCCCTACGACTCGCAGAGCGAGAGCGGGATCTCTGAGAGGACGTGAGACTACTTGCGCGAACTTTATGTCGCGAACGACTTCCATCGATAGGATCCTTACCGCTTCCTAACGGCTTGGAAACTGTGGTCTGCACGGCGGAAGATGTTTTAGACACTGCACTTTTTCGACTAACTGTTGGGGTGCTCTCTGGAAGGTCAGTCTGTGTCGAGGCATTTGCAACGGTGACATGTTGCAAGCCGACAGTAGCAACAGGAGGGCGCCGAGCTGCCGACGAATAAGCTAAGGTGGTGGCAGGCTTCAGTTGTTCGAAACGCCGACGCGCTTCTATAAATGTCAGGCGCTCCTTTACCCGCAACTCCTGAATACTCTTTTCGTCCAAGAACTTAGGACACTGACGTGAGCTAGATGGATGGTTACCCCCACAGTTCACACAGCATGGGTCTCGAGTGCAAGCCGTGTCTTCGTGTGCCGGTAAGCCGCAACGTTCACAAGCTGCAGGATGGTTACACGTGGTCCTAGTATGCCCGAATCTCTGACACTGAAAACAGCGCATGGGATTCGGGACATACGGTCGTACTGCAGCACGCTCGTAGCCGCAGTAGATGTATTCTGGCAGCTGAGTGCCCTTAAACGTAAGGAATACTGTACGTAAGGCACACTCTTTCCCATCCTGTTTCCGAGTTAATCGGTATGCTTGGCAGACTCGCTGATCAGAGAGGCAGGTGACAATTTCTTCGTTGGAGAGATCGTCGAGGCTGGAAGTGGTTACTACTCCTCTACACGAGTTGAGGGTCTTATGTGGGGCTACCCGGATAGGGTAGGAGCCCAACAAACTCGCCTTCAACAGCTTCTGCGACTGATCTCCATTCATCACCTCGATCAATAACGTGCCATCTCTAAGTCTGGTTGCGTTTTTAACCGGGCCACAGATCCTATCGACTTCTTTTTTGATATAGAACGGGCTAATGTCCTTCATCGTCTTTCCTTCACATTGCAAGGTCAGCACCAAAAAACTGTCAATGAGGGAGGGTTTGCGCGGAGACATGATTATTTGGACCCCCATCCGGAACCGTCGGCGTCAGCCTGCCATCCGGGGGTCAAAGGATAAAGGACACCAAAATCTCCACGGTCTGTGCCGCCATGGAGACCCCTCCATGACTGACCTCAAGGCGTACTTCAGAGGAGCTACCCTCCGATCTCCACTGCTTGTCCGCATGGGTAAACCGTTCACCACGTGACACCCCGGTTTTATGCCCCCACCACAGGAATAACCGCCTGTGGCTCCCCGCTTTAGCACACGCTGCCTACACGGAGTCAGCGTGGATTCAGGGGACTTCGGGTTGATTACACCGGGGCTCCGTCAGCGGTAACACGTCCGGCCGGTGATACTAACCCGACGGCACGCGGCCGTCGGGAGATTAACACCGGCCGTGCCCTCCAGGAGCTACGTGGGTGTACTTGACGTGTGGACGGGCTCCGCACCTAAGGCTACACATGGGGGCAGTGTGAAGGGTCCGCACAACCTTCGCGCCTGAGAACTCCGAAGAGCACACAAGTCGGGGGCCGCGCTGAAAACCGTGGGACAGGACCACGGAGATAGGAAAGATCCCTGCTGGTGAGACAGGAGTTATAAAACTAAGGCCTTACTAACTAATAATCGGAATAAACCTAGAAGAGGAAGAGGGTGATATAAAAAGCAACATAAAATGCTGCACGTGGCACAGTTAATGAAGGTGGAGGGGGTGAAGTGATAGTGAGCAGCTCGGGGCCCCGGGTGCGCCAAACCCGGACCTACCGTGGTAGGTTCCCCTGGGGGAGTTTGATTTCGGAGTCCTCTTCTCCTAGATGAGTCGTCGACCAAGACTAACGAGCCTCATCTACCCGTTGGAATGTTCTTAGCTTCCCCTCACCTCTTGCCTACCAGTGGTCACAAAGACACACGTAGCAGGCCGTCTGTTTCGGGTACTGAGCCCCTCCGCCACGGCAAGGCGACACTCCTTCGGAGGGGCAAAGGTATTGGCCACTTCAAATGGATCAACAACAGCTCCTGTGGCTGTTTTTAGTCCCGCTATTGGTATTTGGGTCGTTTTAGCTGCAACACGCCTTAATCTATCCCACACAAACGAGGAAGGTGTGTGTCGGTTAAATGAAGCTACAAATTTCCTCCATGATGACCTTTTGCTATCCTTAATGACTTCTCTGGACCTGGCGCGCATTTTCTTGTATTCAATCAGGTTTTCCAAAGTAGGGTGACGTTGGAAAACCCTAATTTGGATTTGGATTTGGTTTAAGGGCGCTCAACTTCTAGGTCATCAGCGCCCTTAACAGACTCATGGCAATAGCCAGATATAAATTTCACTCAAAAAATAAAAATACTAGCAACAAGAAAAATATACAAAGGTAAAAAGCAGTGGCAATAGCCAGATATGAAACAAGGTGATAAATATGTCCAAAATCAGAAACAGATAATTAAAAATTTTTAAATCCTCAAATTTATATTGCACTGCGCTAAAAAATTAAAAACTCTATCAACCGCTGTTTTGTCGTCCGCTAGGACCTCTGCAAGTCTGGCAGGCAGCTGCAGAGAATCCCGAAGGTGCGCTAGAGAACAACACTCTAGGAGCACGTGGCGAACAGACAAAACGTTGTCACACAGCGGACATAGAGGCGCAGGGTCCCTTTTAAATAGGTAACCGTGCGAAAAATTGCAGTGCCCTATTCTTAATCGAGCCAAACTAACCTCCTCGCGACGAGATGTGCGACAGGAAGTTACCCAGTTTATCGGAAGTTCTTTCACTTCTCTAAGCTTATTACCGCGGAGAGCTGACCACTCGTCGTGCCAGGACGACAGCACCGCTCTCCGCACTTCAAGCCTAAAGTCTTCCGAAGTAACACGTGAGATGATAATTCTGGGTTCTGTAGTTGCCGTCTTTGCTGCTAAATCTGCCATTTCATTCCCAGGCAAACCTACGTGACCAGGAATCCATGCACACACCACATCAACACCAGAAGCGTGTAAAACATGGAGGGCATCCTGGATACGTTGTACAATAGGATGGGGGTTGTACAACTGACAAAGGCTCTGCAGTGCACTAAGGGAATCGCTCAAAATCATACAAAACGGCTCGATAAATTGCATAAAGCTCTGCAGTAAAAATGGAAGTGCTATTTGGAAAACCGAATGTATATGGTTCGGTTCCATAAACATAAGCACATCCAACACCGTTGGTGTTCTTTGATCCATCGGTGTAAATATATCTACGGTCAGAGTAACCTGAAAAAAATTCTAAGAAACACGTGCGGATACTTGAAATAGGCAGCGTGGACTTCTGGTGTATGGTCATCCCAAGATCTACATGGGGCGTACCAGATAGCCAACGGGGGTAAAGTCTCTCGCCCTTGGCGAACATCACAGGCAGTTCCACTCCAAGCTTCACTAGGAGCTCTTGGAAACGGAACCCCGCAGGCTTTGGACTATGGGTGCTATTTCTATATCTTTCTCTTAGCGTGGTGGTGAAGAAAGAAGCGAACGTTGGGTGCTTAGGCATACATCTAAGCGCACAACCATAATTTGCCAAGAGAATCTCACGCCGATATTGCAGAGGAGGTTTCGCGGGCTCGGCGTAAAGGCTCACCACTGGGCTTGTTGGAAAAGCTCCTGTTGCAATGCGGATGCCCCTATTATGGACCACGTCTAATCTTCTCAGCACAGATGGCCGTGCTGACGAATAAATAATACACCCATAGTCTAGCTTGGATCGGACCAATTCGCGATATATTCGCAACAAAATTGTTCGATCCGCCCCCACGATTTGCCATTCAGTACTCGCATAATATTTAGGGAACGGTCACATCTCGCTCTTAGCTGTGCAATATGCGACGACCAACTAAGCTTCCTGTCCAAGATCAAACCCAGGAAGCGCGTCTCTTCTGCGAAGGGAAGTTCATCTGGACCAAATCGGAGCGAAGGTGGTAATCGTCTGCTACGGCGCTAGAAATTAACGCAGATTGTCTTCTCAGTTGAGAAACGGAAGCCGTTTCTCACGCTCCATTCTCTAAGGTTGTCCAAACATTGCTGCAGGCGCCGTTGTAAGAACGCCGTGCGCTGAGAAGTGCAATAGACAGCGAAGTCGTCTACGAATAGGCATGACGAAACTCCAGGTGGAACACATTTCCAGATGGAGTTAATTGCTATAGCAAAGAGCGTGACACTTAGCACCGAACCCTGAGGTACTCCCTCCTCCTGAACAAAAGAATTAGAAAAAACCGAGCCGACCCTTACTCGGAAAAAGCGGTCCTTCATAAACTCCTGAATGAAAAGTGGTAGGCGTCCACGTATGTTCCAGGCATACAGGGAACGTAGAATCCCTGCTCGCCAGCACGTATCATAAGCCTTCTCAAGATCGAAAAATATGCCAACGGTTTGACAGTTCTTCATAAAGCCGTCCATTATCTGTGTCGATATTGACACAAGATGGTCAACAGTTGAACGGCGTCGTCGAAAACCACACTGGATGTTAGTCAGTAGGTTACGACTTTCTAACCACCATACCAATCGTCCATGGATCATGCGTTCCATCACCTTGCAAACGCAACTGGTGAGGGAAATAGGACGATAGCTGGAGGGAAGATGACGGTCCTTCCCAGCCTTCAAGATGGGAATAACGGTGGCCTCCCGCCAATTTTCTGGGAGTATACTGTCAACCCAAACACGATTATAGACCTCGAGCAGGAATGCCTTACTTTCAGGAGAGAGCCGTTGTAACATTTGTACATGAATACCGTCCGGTCCTGGTGCTGAACATCGCGAAGATTTCAGGGAATACTCCAGCTCTGCCATGGTGAAAAGGCGATTGTAATCTTCTACGTTTCTAGAACGAAACGAGAAGCCTTGAGATTCCACCTGAGGTTTAATTGGAAGGAACTCAGGGGAGTAGTTTTCCGAGCTAGACACTTGTGCGAAAGCACTGCCAAAGGTATTAGCCACTTCAAATGAATCAACAACAGCTCCTGTGGCTGTTTTTAGTCCCGCTATTGGCATTTGGGTCGTTTTAGCTGCAACACGCCTTAATCTATCCCACACAACCGAGGAAGGTGTGTGTCGGTTAAATGAAGCTACAAATTTGCTCCATGATGACTTTTTGCTATCCTTAATGACTTGTCTGGACCTGGCGCGCAATTTTTTGTATTCGATTAGGTTTTCCAAAGTTGGGTGACGTTGGAAAACCCTAAGTGCACGCCTTCGAGCACGAATGGCGTTCCGAAATTCTTCCGTCCACCAGGGGACGGGAAATCGACGGGGGTGTGTAGTCGACCGCGGAATCGATTGTTCAGCAGCAGAGAGAATCGTCTCCGTGAGATGCTGCGCCAAATTATTCACTGAGTCGTGCTCGTTGTAGGTAAAGACAGCCAACTGGGTGTAAAGGTTCCAGTTGGCATGGTCCAAACGCCATCTGGGCATACGTGTGGAATACGTATGTTGCGTCAAGAGACTAATAAGACATGGGAAGTGGTCACTAGAGTGTAAATCAGAGATGACATTCCATTGTAAGGAGACTGCCAACTGAGGTGAACAAACTGCAAGGTCAAGGTGTGAGAAGCTGTTATGAGAGTCCGAAATGAATGTAGGCTCTCCAGTGTTGAGGAGAGCTAGGTTGTGACTGTCCAAAAAATCGGAAATGAGTACCTCTCGCACAAGCGCGACTTGAACCCCAAAGTGGGTGGTGCGCATTGAAGTCTCCCACCAACAGAAAAGGTGTTGGCAACTGGGAAACTAGATCTTCTAAATCAATGCGCGAGAAGTCATGGGAGGGCGGCAAATAAACATTACAGATGGTGAAATGTATGTTTGGCAGTTTAATCCATACAGCAACTGATTGTATATCAGAGTGCAAAGGTAGAGTTTGCATATATACGTCATCTCTGACAAGTATCATAGCGCCGCCATGTGCCGGTACACCCTCTTCTGGTGTAACATCACACCGTACTGGGGTGTATCGCCTTAGATGGAAAGCGTCTCGAGGACGCAGCTTAGTCTCTTCCAAACATGCGACCAGAGGTTCGTTTTCTTTGAGCAAGAGCTCAAGTTCTGGCCTTTGAGTTCGAATGCCACGTACGTTCCATTGTAGGATAGTCATATTGCATTGTGTATGGGATAGGTAATTCCAAGGTAACTCTTGATTACTTTGGAGCAGGCGGTTGTCGAACTAATTTAGCCCTTTTCTCTCTTGGGCTGACGTTCTTTTCGGACGCTTTTTCGCGCCTCTTTTCCACTGGGGGTCTCCCAGTGTGGGCAGATTGGTCCCGATCCATGTCCTCTGCCGAGGACGTGCGTCTTCCCATAGGAAACTTGGGTTCGAGTGTCTCGAACCGGTTGCTAATGGGGACCGGCGAAGATGAAAGACGCCGGTCTGAGTCCACCCCTGAAGATTCCCCAGAAGAGGATCTTCGAGGAGATCTCCTTAGACTCTTATACCCCTTTGATGTACTGGGGTGAGCCTTATCTTCCTTGAGGAAATCGTTCTTTGTGTAGTTCTTTTTAAACTTTATCGGCGAGCCATTGTAAATAACGGGTTTGCTAGTCTTCTGTGTCGAGTTTGGCATTTTCGTTGGTGATCGAACAGTTGAATTTTTTTCACCAACAGATTTTGTACACGTTGATACAGATGTGCGCGCTGATGTTGAAGGCTTTGGTATAGAGCTACGGGCAACAAGTGTTTTTTCAGAAGTTGTTACGCGAGGAGTTCAAGGTTCTGTGCATCTCGACACGTACAGGATAACTTGCTAGCATGTTCGCTTTCAGTATCTTAGCTGCCTGGGTAGCTGAATGTGCTTCAACCAGGAGCGTGCCATTTCGAGATCTAGTGCATGACTTGACTGGACCAGCAATGTTATCTAAACCCTTTTGTATAGAAAATGGGCTCACCGATAAAAATTTCTTATCTCCCTCAGTTCGAGATATAACTAAGTAGCGAGGACCACTCGACTCTGCTACTTCCTTTACACTTACTTTAATTGGTTTTGTTTTATGAGTTTTCGTACTCATGGCGCATTAATCCTCCACCATTGCAAATGTCTCCTATGGCATGCTCACTTCCTGGGCGCCACCCCGGCTTAGGTGAGAGTCCTGGCCTCGACCTTGCTCACCCTAGGGTCTCACCTCCCAATGTATAGACAGAGGGACCCAATCGCCTTCAGGGGTGCATCAGCTCATGCAATGGCCCCTCCCCGGGAGTGACCTTTATCAGCGGATACGCACACAGATCCTACATGATAACCAGGGGCTGGGACTTACGCGATTACCTAGTCACCCCTTGCGTCACCCCATCCTCCGACGACCCGCGCGTAGGTTATCCCTCAGACTGTGTACAGGGAGGTAACAGGTGGGAGGTCAAACACAAAAGTGGACCAAAGTTGATTGGGCGTTTGGCATGTGCCCTCTCACCTCTTGGAGGAACCCAATCGAGAGTATGGCTCGGGGCCCCGGGTACGCCAAACCCGTACCTACCGTAGTAGGAGCCCCTGGGGGAGTTTGATTTCGGGGTGAGTGAGTGAGTGTGTCGGGTTTAAGGGCCCGTCGACAACTTGGTCATTAGGGCCCCGAGTCCAGAAGTAAAAATTACATACCGTCAAGTGTTAAAACATCACCCATTAAAAACTAAAAATCTACGGTTAAAATAGATAAAAAACCTCTAAACAACTATTAAAACGTTTCATTTAAAATGTTAAAAACAAAGTTAAAATTGCTACAAAATAAAAAACACTAAAACGTTAAAAAACCCAAAAATACCGTAATCCAAAAGGCTAAAATCTCTGAAATAAAATAACCTTACACTGACTTCATAAAATCAATTGTGCGACAAAACCGCAGCACTGTATTTACAGATACTGGGTCGTTGCCTAAAACTGACGACAGTGTAAGGCCCAGGCCAACAGACTGGCGCTCACGAGCGTATCGCGGACAATCAAGAAGGACATGTGCGACGGAGATTGGAATATTACACGTCGTACAGACAGGCTCCGGATCACCACGCAAAAGGTGTCCGTGCGTGGCTCGGGTATGGCCTATCCTCAGGCGGGTTAAAACCACTTCTTCCCGCCTGGAATTCCTGCAGCTGGTATGCCAGGGTTGTACCGTGTCCTTGATAGTCCGTAATTGAGTGCCAGATAACGCTTCCCAAGATTCCTGCCAGAGAGCAAATAGATGGCGACGGAAATATTTCTGAGCATCTATATAGGGGAGCGTACGGGTGGAATACTCCGGAAGGCGACATGCAGACTTTGCAGCCGCATCCGCCGCATCGTTACCCGGAATACCCACATGGCCTGGGATCCACGTAAAAACAAACTGGTATCCGCGAGACAGTAGCTGAGAAATCAACGTCTGGATTTTAACAACCAATGCCGAGGTGCCGATAAACTGTTGCAGGGCCTGGAGAGCGCTAAAAGAATCGGAACAAACGATAAAACTTCCAGGACCTGAACTGGAGATAAAAAGGAGGAAATAAAATATGGCAAACAACTCGGCGGTAAATACTGAACTGGCGTCCGGTAGGCGGTACGTCTGAGCGTCACCGTTGTATATAAAGGCGCAACCCGTCGAACTACCCATCTGGGACCCATCGGTAAATACCGGACAGGAAGTCCGGTATCGCCCCAGTAGTTCCGTGAATAGTTGGCGAAACACGGAATGAGGGGTAGCTATCTTAACACAGCCCGACAGCTCCAGGTCAAAGCGTGCGCGCTGGAGTTGCCAGGGAGGACATCGGCCACGTGAATGCCGCTCTACGGCTGGCAGTCGAAGGGCGTGTGCAGCAAGCAGTTCACGAAACCGGATACCACTTGGACGGGAGATGGTTGTATTTCGCATATAACGGTGCGCGAGGTCTGGACGCAACACGGGTGGAAACGAAGGGTGACCTGGATGGGCGGCCAGCCTTGCCACGTAAGAACAAAGTAATAAGGAGCGTCGAACAGACAGTGGAGGTTCGCCAGAATCAGCATACAGACAATCGATTCTGCTGGTGCGGAAAGCCCCAGTCGCGAGACGGATACCAGTGTGATGTACTGTGTCTAAAAGCCGGAGTTTAGACGCAGACGCCGCGCCATAAATAAAACAGCCGTAGTCTAATTTGGACCGGACCAGAGAGCCATACAACCTCAACATGACGGTGCGATCGCCGCCCCAAGATGCCCCAGATAAGACCCTGAGTACCCGAAGCGAACGATCGCAGGAAGCACGAAGATAGCGGATATGGTGCTCCCATGTGAGTTTACTGTCGAGGTGTAGGCCCAAGAACTTAAGGTGCGGTACAAAAGGAAGACCTGTGTCGCGGAGATGAAGATCGGGAGGAGGGTGTACTCCTCGCAGTCGGTGAAAGTGTAGACACTGTGTTTTCGTAGGGGACAGCCGAAAGCCCGTGCGTAATGCCCACTCGGCGATGGAGGTTATGGTCAGCTGCAGTTGACGCTCGATGTGCTCCAAACTATAAGAGCGATAGTAGATCGCAAAGTCGTCAACATACAGCGACATCGGGATACCGCTACGAACAACACTAGTGATGCCATTAATGGCAACTGCGAAAAGTGTGACACTGAGGATGGACCCCTGGGGTACACCATTCTCCTGGATCTTCTCTTGAGACAGCGTGTTGCCTATACGGACACGAAAACGGCGAATGAGTAAAAAGTTAAAAAGGAAAACGGCTAAGTGACCGCGCAAACCATAACCGTGTAGAGTACGGAGAATGCCATAGCGCCAAGTAGTATCGTAGGCCTTCTCCAGATCAAAGAAGACACCCACGACATGCTGCTTCAGGAGAAACGCATTCTGTATGTATGCCTCCATGCGCGTCAGGTTGTCGACACTGGAGCGATAGCGACGAAATCCGCACTGAACATTGCTCAGCAGGTTATTCGTCTCTAGCCACCACACTAAGCGAGTGTTAATCATCCGTTCCAAGGTCTTGCAGACGACACTCGTCAGGCAGATAGGGCGGTAGCTAGAGGGAGGTGTCCGGTCTTTTCCTGGTCGAGGGATAGGGATGACAATGCCCTCTCGCCAGGAAGACGGAAAAACCTGCTGATGCCAGATGCGGTTATACATGCTCAACATGAAGGAAAGAGCTGCAGGTGGAAGATGAAGCAGCATTTGGCGGTGGATGTCATCAGGACCGGGAGAAGAATTCTTTGCTAGGGACAAGGAATGCGCTAGCTCCGCCTCGGTAAATGGTGCATTGTACGGTTCACTTTGGGCACTGTTAAAACTAAGGCCTATCTGCTCCGCAGATTCCTTGATAGCTAAAAACGCTCTATCATAGCTTTGGGTTTGGCTAGTACAGGCAAAGCACTCGGCAAGGGCGTCGGCGATGTCCTGCTCGCTGGTGTAACGGGAGCCCTGTACGGCAAGGCCGGGGATCATCGTCCGGCGACACTTGCCGTACACTCGCCGAACAGCAATCCACACCTTTTGCGCCGAACTTCGACGGGAAAGAGAAGATACATACTTTTCCCACGATTTGCGTTTTGCGTCTCGAAGTATAAATCTTGCCCTAGCACGAGCACGCTTAAAAGCGACAAAGTTCGCCTGCGTAGGATGTAATGTAAAGATACGCAATGCACGCTTGCGTGCTTTAGTAGCCAAACGACATTCCTCGGACCACCAAGGCACAGGAACGTGACGAGGTGTAGTGGAACCACGAGGAACGCTGGAATCCGCTGCACGAAGGATAGAGTAAGTAAAATACTCCACCATGTCGTCAATGGTGGTAAAACCATCGTCGGTTAGGTGAATGAGGGAACCAAACTTCCCCCAGTCAGCCTTGGAAATAATCCAGTGAGGAAAGCGTGTTGGCACAGAATTGTGGCCCGATAGGTGAATGCTAATGGGGTAATGATCACTGCCAAATAAGTCGGAAAGTACCGACCAGTCGAGTAGAGGTACCAGTGACGGACTGCTAAATGAAACGTCAAGTGCGGAGTGTGTACCATAGGCAGATGATAAGTAAGTAGGCACGCCAGTGTTTAATATGACTAGGCCGGACATATGGCAAACGTCTGCTACAAGGCACCCACGGGCATCGTCAATGTCGGAGCCCCAATGAGAGTGCTTGGCATTCAGATCGCCGAGAAAGATGAGCGGTGGCGGAATCTGTGCCAAGAGAGCCCGAAGATCGTTCGTGTGTACGACACTGACCGGTGGCAGATAGACATTGCAAAGGGAGAAACAGAGGCTCTGCAGCTGCACACGCACCGCTACAGCTTGTAGCGGCGTGTTGAGTGGCACACTGGTGGCAGAGATATCATGCGCCACCAGGATAGCAACACCCCCGCTGGCTCGCCTATCAGCTGCAGAGTCATGTCTAAATGCCGAAAAACCACGAAGTTGTAATGCGTGGTTAGGGTGCAAGTGCGTTTCTTGTAGACAGACGATTGATGGAGACCGTTGCGAAACGAGATGCTGTACGTCCGGAACACGTGCCCGGAACCCATTAACATTCCACTGGATTATTTCCATGGTAAAGAAGAATTAGGGATTCGTCTTCATCTTTTTCTTTTTCATCTTTACCTTAACCGACTTCGGACGGGGTAGGTTAAATTCGCCATCGTCTGGTGACTCCGCCGACGTCCGGGAGTCTGAAGATCCCCGGCGGCTCGCTGAACGAGAGCGGGAGCGGGACTTCATGGACGATGTGCGACTGCTGGCGCGAGCAGAAGGCCTAGAATAATGGCTGTCAACAGGCTGGCTGCGGCTAGTTGTCTTGTGAGCTGGTGTCTGCACGGCTATAGATGTAGTAGCAGGTGCAGCTGTGGCACGAGACAGTGAAGGGGTATTCGCAGGTAGGTCAGTCTGTGTAGAAGCATCTGACACAGGAACGTGCTGGATCGCTACGCTGCTGGCAGGAGCGCGTCGGGCAGCCAAGGCATAACCTGTGGTGGTAGCAGGTTTCAGCTGCTCAAAGCGACGACGCGCTTCTGGAAACGTGAGATGTTCTTTCACGCGCAATTCTTGTATACACTTCTCATCCAAGAACTTCGCACACTGATGCGAGCTGGATGGATGCTTCCCTTCACAGTTCACACAGAGGGGATCCCGTGTACATGTCGGGTCCTCATGGGCTGCTAAACCACAGCGCTCACATATAGCAGGATTATTACACAGGGTCTTAGTATGGCCGAACCGTTGGCACCTAAAACAACGCATGGGGTTCGGCACATATTGGCGTACGGCGGCACGTTCGTAGCCACAAAAGATGTACTCGGGCAATTTAGTTCCTCTGAACGTCAGAAACACCGTACGCAAAGGCACATCCTTGCCATCCTGCTTTTTGGTAAGACGGTAAGCCTGACACACACGCTGGTCGGAGAGACAGGTGGTAATCTCATCGTTCGACAGATTGTCCAGACTGGAGGTGGTGACAACTCCCCTACATGTGTTGAGCGATTTGTGTGGGGCTACCCGAATTGGGTAGGAGCCCAACAAACTCGCCTTTAAAAGTTTCTGGGTCTGGTCTGCCGTGTTGGTTTCGATCAACAGCGTACCGTCTCGAACTCTGGTCGCGTTCTTAACCGGGCCACATATTCTGTCGACTTCTCGTTTTATATAAAATGGGCTAAGGTCCTTTATCGTTTTCCCGTCACATGCCAAAGTCAAAACCAAGAAAGGGTCAAAGGAAGAGGGGTTGCGCGGAGACATGATTATTTGGACCCCCATCCGGAACTGTCGGCGTCAGCCTGCCATCCGGGGGTCAAAGGATAAAAGACACCAAAATCTCCACGGTCTGTGCCGCCATGGAGACCCCTCCATGACTGACCTCAAGGCGTACTTCAGAGGAGCTACCCTCCGATCTCCACTGCTTGTCCGCATGGGTAAACCGTTCACCACGTGACACCCCGGTTTTATGCCCCCACCACAGGAATAACCGCCTGTGGCTCCCCGCTTTAGCACACGCTGCCTCAACGGAGTCAGCGTGGATTCAGGGGACTTCGGGTTGATTACACCGGGGCTCCGTCAGCGGTAACACGTCCGGCCGGTGATACTAACCCGACGGCACGCGGCCGTCGGGAGATTAACACCGGCCGTGCCCTCAAGGAGCTACGTGGGTGTACATGACGTGTGGACGGGCTCCGCACCTAAGGCTACACATGGGGGCAGTGTGAAGGGTCCGCACAACCTTCGCGCCTGAGACCTCCGAAGAGCACACAAGTCGGGGGCCGCGCTGAAAACCGTGGGACAGGACCACGGAGATAGGAAAGATCCCTGCTGGTGAGACAGGAGTTATAAAACTAAGGCCTTACTAACTAATAATCGGAATAAACCTAGAAGAGGAAGAGGGTGATATAAAAAGCAACATAAAATGCTGCACGTGGCACAGTTAATGAAGGTGGAGGGGGTGAAGTGATAGTGAGCAGCTCGGGGCCCCGGGTGCGCCAAACCCGGACCTACCGTGGTAGGTTCCCCTGGGGGAGTTTGATTTCGGAGTCCTCTTCTCCTAGATGAGTCGTCGACCAAGACTAACGAGCCTCATCTACCCGTTGGAATGTTCTTAGCTTCCCCTCACCTCTTGCCTACCAGTAATCAAAATGACACTTAGTAGGCCGTCTGGCTCTGGTACTGAGCCCCTCCGCCACAAGGCGACGCTCCTTCGGAGGGGTGTGAAGCGGTGAAATGATGGTGAGCAGCTCGGGGCCCCGGGTGCGCCAAACCCGGACCTACCGTGGTAGGTTCCCCTGGGGGAGTTTGATTTCGGAGTCCTCTTCTCCTAGATGAGTTGTCGACCAAGACTAACGAGCCTCATCTACCCGTTGGAATGTTCTTAGCTTCCCCTCACCTCCTGCCTACCAGTGGTCACAAAGACACAGTAGGCCGTCTGGATCGGGTACTGAGCCCCTCCGCCACGGCAAGGCGACACTCCTTCGGAGGGGACTGCTGAGCAAATGCTTCAAAATTACTCGTGTAGTATACCACAGCAGCCAAGGTAACGGTCATAAGGCCACATGTTAAATTTAGCAAACTTTAGGTAAATATTGCACAAAAAGTAATACATCCAGAGCTTTAAAAATTTTACACAATGTAGCTAACATATGTAACTAAAAACTCATAGCAGATCAGGTCTGCACTGTAATCGTGTTTTGATATAAAGATAATATTTAATATGAATACATAAATTTAAAAAAAAGTGGAAATTTTTAGTAACCTTTCCACGCGCACTAATCATTAGATTAATCATGCAACCCTGCAAGGCTATCGCGTTTTTAATCATGCTATTCTTTAAGAGCTGTGAATATTTCAGGTCTGTATCTTTCATACTTTAGCAGATAACTGCCTAAAGGCAGACAAATGTAGTTTTGAGAAAAACTGAGTAGACGTTTAAAGTATTCAATACATTTTTGTTTTATGTTTCAGACTTACAATTAATATATTCCAGAACTGTATGCTGAATCATCTATTTCCTCCTTTTCTTGCCCCTGTTTACTTTTCTGTCCTATTTTGTAGCTTGTTGAACTGCAACTTCAGCTTTCCAGATCCTCTATACATCTATGTTCCTGAGCCCAATAACAGTGTTTGCTCCCTATTTAACACCCAGCAGATTTAAGACATCAATCTTCTTTGACACACCATCATTAAAGCAGAACACTGCATCATATACGCCAAACTTCAATGTCTCCATCCTCACAAATTCAATTTTTGGGACACGCCTTCAAATAACAGAATTGAAACTCTCATTTAGATTTTGTCTGCCCATGTAGACATTTTTCAACAGTGCTGGTTCAGATAGTCCTCTGCACAGAGGTTTAATAGCTACCACTACAGCTTTTGTTTATGGATAATTTTTCCCTTTAATAACAGAAATTTTGTATTTGCACCAGCTGTTTGAACAGAGAGAGAATGTTGAGGTTTGCTGTCTGCAGAAAGCTTGTGGAACTATATGGCCCAGATAGCTCTCCTGTATCTTCTAAACTGTTTACATTTTTTCTTATTGCTAAGCCATAATAATTTTGAAGTTGATCAATTGTAGATTTTGTTAGGCGTCCCTTCCCACCTACTCCTTTACCATCTTGCAGTTTGGTGCCAGATTGCTCCTTCACAAGGTTCCTCAATCTTGAACCCATTCTCTTTTGGACATGTCTATTGTGATTGAGTGCAAAAATATGTGGGTCAGATTCAAACACAATGGCCACAAAGCTTCTAGTGCCTCACTAAACACTCTAGCTACTGTTACATGGTCTGTAGATCGTATTTCTTTACAGACCAGCAACAATTTTTGTCGAGAAACTGTTTCGTCATTTTTCAATACACCACCATTACATTTCATACTTTTATATCGCTGTAATCGATAGTTTCCTCATTGGTGACCCATATTTTTTTTTTCTTTTTTTTTTCCAAATGGTCTTTATGTGACAATGTTTTATCAGCAATTTGAAATACACTTTTCCATAGCGTCGTCTCATCAGCAGGATTTACATTTCTGTATTTGGTAAGAAGCCATTTGAGCTCGGGATAGTTCGCCCTTAAAAGGTAGTGTCACCTGAAATAAATACTTTACACAAATCCGAAAATAAAATCTGAACGTTTTGGTATGCCAGAAGAAAAGCACATGCTCCTGCTCTAGCTTATAATGCACAACGCCATATATGCACAGTGACTCGCTGATATTCATTATCTCAGAAAAAACAATTGGTGTTTGGACAAGTAACACCTGAGTCACTAAATCACACATGGGGGATCAGGGGGATCAGCCTCAGGTAAGAATCGTGCTGTGTACATAATGGTGTGCATATTGCAGTCTTAAGTCAACAAAACCTGGTCCTTCTAGACCATACTTATAAACTACAGAAACATAAGTGGAAGTATTTTCCATGTTACAACATTTTTACTTTGTATTTCTAGACAGATCTGCTTATATTTGTACATAAAGCGTCAGAGTTGAAGATTTTGTTCTCTAAAACCACGAAGTGGAGGGATATAAAAGAAAAGTTCGTGTAATGTAATTAATAGGGCCAGGCATTTAATGACCTATAATTTGGTAAAAAATGCAAAATAAAAAATGCATTTATGACCTAAAAATTACAAAAAATGACCCAAAAAGATGACCCCAAAAATGTTAAAGTTACCAAAAAATAAAGAATTGCCAATAAAAATGCTATTTTTTATCATTATTATTATTATTATTATTATTATTATTATTATTATTATTATTATTATTATTATTATTATTATTATTATTATTATTATTATTATTATTATTATTATTATTATTATTATTATTATTATTATTATTATTATTATTATTATTATTATTATTATTATTATTATTATTATTATTATTATTATTATTATTATTATTATTATTATTATTATTATTATTATTATTATTATTATTATTATTATTATTATTATTATTATTATTATTATTATTATTATTATTATTATTATTATTGTTATTATTATTACATTAAGCACTCACTTTGTTACTAAGTTACATAAAATATAACATAAAATCCAAATACTAAAAGAAAACTATAAATGTACATGTTAGGAGTATCTTTTATTGAAGAAATTCCATTTCAGCGCACTTTTATAACAATTTTGAGTTGCAGTTAACAATCGCAAATTGGCGGACATTCTCAAACAAAAATGACTCTGTTAGTACTGACTTATAAATGGAAAAGCTCCTCTCTACTTCAACGGAAACAATTGGAGCATACTGAAAGCAAGCAATATCTCCTGGATTTAACTCACAGTCAGCAAGAGAAAACTTCACCAGAAAAAGCACTGTCAATTGAACATAATGTTTTGTACCCCCTATTCTTGTCTATACACTTCTTTATTTTCATTGCCACTGCATCACCTACTTTACCGTATGCACGGCTCAAGTCATCCACTACTTTATCCACTATTTGTAGCTGTTCCATTAATGTCACTTGGGATTTTTCCAGAGATGTTATTGCATCAGGAAGGAATCCAAAATTGGTGTTCATGTAAGAAAGTTTACCTACTATTTCTTTATCAGCCAGCAGTTCTTGCACCTTTTTGATTGACACAGACTCAGCATTATCAAAAGAATCAACTACTTTCTTCACTACGACAAAATTCTTGCAATAATAACTACAAGCCTCGAACCATGTTCCCCATCTAGTCAAAACGGGTGAAAAGGGCAGTTGAATTTCTGGAGCTTCTGTTTTGAATGCTACAACTCGAGAGGGACTTTCAAGAATACTTTCTTGACGCATCCAATTAATTTATCCACTTCAGGAAAATCTGCACGTACTTTTTCCGCGACCTGGTGTAATGCGTGCGCTAAATATGTCACATGCATCATTTTTGGGTAGAGTGCACTTAAAGAAGCAGCAGCTTTTATCATGTTGGGTGCTGCATCTGTTATAAACAGCAATACATTGGTATTTTGAATCCCATTAGGCCAAAGTATTCTCAGGGCACGGTCAAATACTACAGATGGTTGAATAGTTCACTTTGTCCAGCTGCTCACAATGTAATAGAAATTGCTCTCCGGGGCTGTGTGCTTCTAGCACTCCAACAATAATATTCGTTACATAACGGCCTACAGTCTGTTGTCTCGTCATTGGATACGAATATATTTTCTCCAATCCTTTTTCTTATTTGTTGCAAAGTTTTGTTGTAGCACCGATCCACATAGGTTCTTCTGAATGTTCTGGGATCTGGAATTAATTTTCCTGTCTCCTCTTCTAAGAAAGCGTGCAGCTTAGGATGATTCAGCTTGTGAAGTGGAATATCGGCAGACAGAAATGCTTCATATAATTTCTTACAAAATGGCAAAAATGTTGAACGAGTTTCGCCCAGGAGTATCTACTATAAGCTTACACTGGAATTATTTTCAAGTCGTTGCAGGCCACGTTTATACTTCTCCCGTGACATATGTTGTTCTACGGTAAACGTTCTTTCAGCAGCCACTCTCACATCACCTTGCAGAATAATATATGACCGTCCGTGGAAAAATATTTTCTCCATGTTTTGAAACGAGTGCCTTCAATTTAACATTACTACTTCCCTTCACCTTAGGCATTTTGCTCTTATGGTGCTCGTACAGGTGTTAGAAACAACTGATCACCTCACTTAACAGTACAATGCCGGTTTACCTGGATATAGGAATTTCCTTGGGAGTGTGGGCAAGTCCATTAACCACATTCCTTGAAAAATGGGATAGGAGGTAGCTTAAGCTCTAAAAAATTGAATTCCTAGAAGTGGGCCAGTTCATAGTGCACATTCCTTAAAAAATAGGGGTAGGAGTTAGCATAGCATTTACTTCAATCCAAGAAATTGTATTGACAAGAAAAAATACTGAATTTTAGTTTTAAAAAATGAATTAAATACAAATAATCTCCCAATCTTCCGGAAAAGTGTTAAAAATGCTCAAAATGACCTAAAAGTTGCCAAAAAATGACTTATCCGTAAAAAAGTAAGAAAATGCACAAAAATGCCCTGACAAATTGCTTTTATTTAACTCGTTAGTCAATGCCATACCTTTCCGTATATGCAAGCAATGTTTCAACCTTCATAAGGAAAAGATGCAAAATCATTAATTGCCTTGCCCTAGTAATTAACTCGCAAGCATAATAACACTAATTCCCAGAAATAAAATAGTGCATGTCCGTTTCTGCTTCATATTCAAGAGGACCCGAAATCGAATCTCAATTAGGATGAGTTATCCGGATAAGGTCTTTCGCGGGCGTTTTCCTTATTCTGGAAATATGAAGTTCATATCCCGCCCAGGCTTTGCGGCTTGGGCCCTGAATGTTGGCAACGCATGGGGAGCTATGGACATGCTCCCATGATGCATTGGGTGTGACATGTCAAATGCCAGCATGAAATTACCCACATTGATAGTTATAACTGCACATAATTGTGCTGGTTGGTTGTTTTGTAGGTTTAAGCGCGCTCCACTTCGTGGTCATCAGCGCCCTTATAAATTCATGGCAATAGCCGATCTAAATTTCAATCAAAAATAAAATTACTAGTAACAAAGAAAATATAGACCTAAACGTAAAAAATAGTGGCAATAGCCAGATATAAAACAAGGTAATAAATATATCAAAAAGCATAAAAAGAGGTATCTAAAATTTGATACTACCCTCCGCTAAAAACTTAAAAACTCTATCAAACGCTGTTTGTCGTCCGCTAAGACCTCCGCAAGTCTGGCGGGCAGCTGCAGAGAATCTCGAAGGTGCGCTAGAGAGGAACACTCTAGCAGCACGTAACGGACTGACACAACGTTGTCGCACAGCGGACATAGAGGAGCAGGGTCCCTTTTAAATAGGTAACCATGCCAAAAATTGAGGAAGAGGATGATGAAGAGTAGCAGTCAAATAGCTACACGTGGCAACAATTAATGGTGGTGGAAGGGGTGAAATGGGGGTGAGTGTCTCGGGGCCCCGGGTACGCCAAACCCGTACCTACCGTAGTAGGACCCCCTGGGGAATGTACGGGGTATCAGGTGGGAGGTCAAACACAAAAGTGGACCAAAGTTGATTGGGCATTTGGCATGTGCCCTCTCACCCCTTAGAGGAACCCAATCGAGAGTATGGCTCGGAGTCCCGGGTACGCCAAACCCGTATCTACCGTAGTAGGACCCCGTGGGGGATGTACGAGGTATCAGGTGGGAGGTCAAACACAAAAGTGGACCATAGTTGATTGGGCGTTTGGCATGTGCCCTCTCACCCCTTAGAGGAACCCAATCGAAAGTATGGCTCGGAGTCCCGGGTACGCCAAACCCGTATCTACCGTAGTAGGACCCCGTGGGGGATGTGATTTCGGAGTCCTCTTCTCCTAGATGAGTCGTCGACTAAGACTACTGAGCCTCATGTACCCGTTGTGGAATGTCCTTTGCTTAGCCTTACCTCTTGCCTATTAGTAGTCAAAAATGACTCACTTAGTAGACCCGAGTACTGAGTCCCTCGGGCGACATTCCCCAGCAGGGATTTCCACCTTCTGTTCCCATAGGTCGCTTATAGGTGCTAGCTTGTCATTTGCCCTTCGTGCCCGTCGATCAGATTTGTCATCAAAACGTAACACTCGAGATATGCGAAACATTTTTATTGACATTGTGGCAGAAAAATGGCTCTACATGGTTTTGGATCCCACAAGTTTCTTGTTGATTCAGCACATGATTTATAAACACCAGCTAGCATCAGTACACTGATGTATGCTTCTAACGTAACTTCATCCAAATCTTCCCATCGGTCACCGTACACTCTTCGGGCCTTATTCATTTTCAACACAATATTGCAAAGCATTTTGTTCATAATTACTGGAAAAGCAGCTAATCACCCACTCTGGATGTAGAATATCTGTTTGGACCAGGTGTTTGATTATGTCTGCAATGGGTTCCGTTCCATGTTGTGGAAAGAATACTAAATTCCAATGTATGTTTTTGTATTTTGATTGAACTACATCCACATTTGTTAAATTGCCACTTTTAACCACAGTCTGAAGAACAAGCTTCTGATTCCGATGTAGAGGGAGTGCTGTCTTCGTTAGTATGGGTTTCTTCTGAAGTATACTCCGAACTACCAGGTACTTTGCCTAATGCTTGCAATCCACTTTCAGTGGAGCAACTTTTGTCATAATATATCACCATTCACTACGATAACTAAAATGGCGTCCTCGTTCAAAAGTCAGTGTGACGTAAGCAATTTGTATTCCCTTGGATTTATTTCCTCAACAATATGTATATTTCCACTGTTGCAAAAGCAAGCGTCAGTCATATTCTTATGTACATTGACGTCACACGGATTTGGACATAGTGGAACGTGAAATTTAATAGAAAAAGTGTAGTAAATAGTTTTAAACCCAATCAGGTCATTATCACCCAAAGAACATAAGTGTAACAACTTCAATTATAAAATTACGAAATACGTATATTTTAAAATTCAAGATTTTAGCGAGTAGTCCGTATGAAGAGGTAGAAATACATAACATTACAAGTATCAGATAAATTAAATTTAGATTAGTACCACACAATAAATTTCTTGTCGGGTCATATTGACCCAAAGATAACAGTAGGGTTAAACATGACTGAAAATTAGAACTATTGCGAATTTTCATGATAGTGTGATTTAAATTTGCTAAAATATCGACATGTTTAATTATAATGTATAATTGTAACACACGTTATTTCGCAAAAATTTAATTAATAAAAGAGGAATCTTCAAGTAATGTGTTTAATACATCACACAAAAAATCAATTAATACCATATATTTCAAAACTTTTTATGTAACAGTACATATTTCATCTAATATTATTACATAGATATGTACATATTCAACATGTTGATAATACATAAAAATCCTAGCCTTAATGATTACTGTTCCAGGATGTCATCCTTTGTGAATGAAAAATGTAACTGTTTTTACAATCACAAGGCTCTTGGACAACGATGTAATAATCCAATGAAAGTGTGTTGCCGGCTATCTAAGACTGTGAATGACAAACTATCATGGGATGTATGCGGAAAGGAAGTGGAGGACTCTAATTCAGAAGAAAACGTCTCTCACTTTCCATGGATGGCAACAGTCTACAATAAAAATACACAACAACTTGTTTGTGGCGGAACAATTGTTGGGCCTCGGGTGGTACTTATACCTGCCAACTGTGTTCATGGGTAAGAACGGCATCTCATTCCTTCTTTTTTGAATCATGTCTTCAGCTGACTTGCACGAATACCTATACGTTCAAATTTAATAATTGTTTCCTTTCTTTTTCTTCACTACTCACTGGGAGGATCTGCTTGTGAAACTTAAATACCCCTACGATAGTGTGTTGTTGTTTTGTAGGTTTAAGGGCGCTCAGCTTCTAGGTCATCAGCACCCTTAAAAGATTCATGGCAATAGCCAGACATAAATTTCACTCAAAAATAAAAATACTAGTAACAAGGAAATAATACATCAACGTAAAAAACAGTGGCAATAGCCAGATACAATACAAGGTAACAGATATCAAAAAGTATAAACAAATATCTAAAATTCTAAATCCTCAAATTGATATTACAATCCCCTAAAAACTTAAAAACTCTATCAACCGCTGTTTTGTCGTCCGCTAAGACCTCTGTAAGTCTGGCAGGCAGCCGCAGAGAATCTCGAAGGTGCGCTAGAGAGCAACACTCTAGCAGCACGTGGCGAACTGACAAAAGGTTGTCACACAGCGGACAGAGGGGCTGGGTCCCTTTTAAATAGGTAACCATGCGAAAAATTGCAGTACCCTATTCTTAGTCGAGCCAAACTAACCTCCTCGCGGCAAGATATGCGACAGGAGGTTGTTTATCGGAAGTTCTTTCACTTCTCTAACCTTATTACCGCGCAGAGCTGACCACTCTTCATGTCAGGACGACAGCACCGCTCTCCGCACTTCAAGCCTAAAGTCTTCCGAAGTAACACGTGAGATGGTAATACTGGGTTCTGTAGTTGCCGTCTTTGCTGCTAAATCTGCCATTTCATTCCCGGCAAACCTACGTGACCAGGAATCCATTACTAAAAAAAAAATATTATCTTGGTGACTAATTTATAAATATGCATAGTACTGGCAGAGCGAATAGAAGGATAAGTGTGATCACTGCTGTAGTTCATGTGTTCCGCCGCACAGATGGCAGCGCAACTGCTAGTGCGGTACAATGC
Organism: Tenodera sinensis; assembly: GCA_030765045.1. NCBI lineage: Eukaryota > Metazoa > Arthropoda > Insecta > Mantodea > Mantidae > Tenodera > Tenodera sinensis. The sequence goes on from CM060961.1 coordinate 190,515,047, forward strand.
TAATACAAACACTAGCGTTTCGCAGGAGATTCACTGGAAAAGTAGCAATGGAGAAGAATATTGTCGTTCAACAATGACTAAATCACGCATGCACATTCTGGCAGCCATTCATAGAAATGCAAGTCAATAATATTACCACTAGAATGCAAAATGGCATTAAACGAATGAAGTAAAATATAATTTCCTGTGAATGAAAAGTTAACTTTGCTGTAAGAATAGTACAAGCTACTTGTATTTTGTTCTTCATTTAAAAATGTACTCACCAATGTTGAAATCAGCTGTTAGTAACTTTTGACAATTTCCGAGATGGTTTTGCAGCCTTTGATGATTGTAATTCCTTTCTTATTTCCTTGGTGCGGAAAAATAAGTGACACTTCATGTAATGCAGAATTAGTTTGGGGACAAGATCCAGTAAATGTTCCTCACAACACCCAATTCCAGAAGCAACACTAATTTGGTTAACACTGTCACAACAATCGAAAAATATATCGCCCCACAAGTTACTTTCATTTGAAAGTCTATCTGCTACAATCCTCTCTATTTGCGAAAGAACGCTATATACAGATTTAGACAGGTAAGTAAGGCATAAATTATAATAATAAATTGTCTGTACTAGTTTTGTGGTCTTTAATTGTAGTTAAAAGTGATACGACGGGGAAATCTGCACACTTGCCATGAGTAAATTAACACATGTTTACAATCTGTTATCGTTGAACAGTTGTGTACTATATATCCACTCAAGTGATATACCAGACATCCAACTTCCTTCGAATCCAGCAAAGTGTGTCTCCCGGAAGAATTTAATACCATCTTGGCATTGGCTACTTTCAATTGCTTTTTAGTCTAATTATATTACGCTGTTGTTGCTTTAACCTTTTCTTTAGTAGGCCTACTTTATTACTAAAACATCTACTGGTATCCCCTGTGAGGGGAAGATTAACAGTCGTATTTTGAAAGCCTTCTGAATGATTCCCACTGTCTTCTAAATTGGTATCTCTTTCAACCTTTTTTGATGGTCGCTGTGAAGGAGGTTTACGGGAGTGTATTGGCCGTGATAAGTATTTAGGAAGATTAGGAAAAAGATGTGGAACTGCATGAGGCATTAACTTCCATCTTTGCCTTGCAATCTCAACATTTTCTCCATTAACTACAAACTTGTCTACCTTTATCAAAAGCTCTTCTGAAAAATGTAAATCACATACGTAACTATTAGATGAAAGGCACTTGTCCTTTCTTGGTATGGCCCTCTCCCATTTAGAAAACAGTACTTTATCTTTTGGAGGTGTAAAGAAATGTTTACCTTTACATTTGTCATATCCAGATCTACAACCAGGCACGAAACACATAGGCATGTCGATTATTTCTATAAATTCACAGTTTCATAAAAATTAACCACAATTCATCGCACTGTAACAAACACAGCAACCATACACAACAATACTCCAATGTAATGCCCAGCTAAAAGAGCTGTAAATAGCCACACTAACGCCTTTGCTGCCACCTGACGGAGGCGCCAGGTAGCTCTTGTAAAATCATATGGAAGAGCAGTGGAGTGATCACACTTCTCCTTCTATTCGCTCTGGTACTGGGTTTACTTGACCCATTTATGAAAGTCTACTGCTTTATCAAAACTTCAAATGAATCGGCCTGAAATTTAGCATCTTAAAATTCCACTGGTGGATATCCTAAAGCGCAACTTCAGGTGTACATTTTCTTAATAAGAGGAAATGCCAACGGATCGTTAATTTTTGTCATTTATTGTAGACAGAAGCAACTAGAAATGATCGTGCGCACCGGAGATCCAGCCAATTCTGATATCCAAGAACGCGCGACATCAAAAGTCATCGTACATCCTTACTTCAACTCACTGACGTCGGTGTACAACGTGGCACTTTTAGTTCTGGATGAACCCCTGGAGCGTACGAGAAGCGTCGGACCCATCTGCCTTCCTGAACCGAGCAGTGTATATGACAACGAGAATTGTCTGGCCACCGCATGGAGCTTCACACCTTTGGGTAACTATGCAGTATCCTGAAAGCTAATTTGATAGTAGATGAGTGAGTGAGTGAGTGAGTAAGTGAGTGAGCGAGCGAGTGTGAGTGAGTGAAGTTCAAGGTCCCCTTGACAACGCGGTCATTTGGACCCTAAGTCAAACCTTAAAATAAAAAATAAAATAAAAAATAAAAACACTCAGCGTTAAAATAACGAAACCTAAAACAGAGGGATAAAATATTAAAACATGAAAACAATAAAACGCAGAAGAAAAGCTTAAAAGATAAAAAATAACAAAAAAAAAAAAAAAAAAAGCAACGCTTAAAAAGCTAAAAACCACCTAAAACGAAAAGACAAGTCAAATTCCCTTATCGAAGTCAATTTCGGCGACGAACAGCAGAGCCTTGGCTACAGATGCCGAGTCGTTGCCCAAAAATGTACGAAAGTGTAGACCCTAGACCAATGGATTGGCGCTCACGAGAGTAATGCGGGCAATTAGTACATGTGCGAAGGAGTTGAACACCACATGTCGGACAGACGGGCGCCACGCAGCAGTGAGTGAGTGAGTAGGGTTTAAGGGCCCGTCGACAGCTAGGTCATTAGGGCCCCAAGTCAGAAGATAAAAGCAGGGAAAAACTCACCACCACCTAACAATGAATCAAATATTAAAACGGGGAGTCTAAAAGAAAGATAAAAGCTAAAACAGTTCAAATGTAAAACTGGTCTAAAAAGATAACATAAAAACAGTTAAAACCTCAAAAGTGATCAATGTACATAGATAAAAATACGAAGGTTAAAAATAAAATCACAAAGTAAAATACAAGTTACACCTGCTTAATGTAAGTGTTTGGTCTTCATCTTTTTCTTTTTCAGTCTTATCTTGACTGACTTGGGACCTGGTATGTTCAAGTCGCCATCCTCAGATGAGTCTGAAGAGCCCTGTCGGCTTGTTGAGCGGGAGCGGGACTTCCTTGATGATGGACGACTACTCACCCGGTCTTTAGGTCGCGAATGGTGAGCGTTTCCAGGTAAAACGGTGTGGCTACTGCTTTTGGATGGCTGGTGAGCAGGTGTCTGCACGGCGGAAGATTTAGTTGCCGGTGCAGGTGTATCACGGGACGGTGGAGAGGGAGAGGCGCTCGTTGGTGAGTCAGTCTGCGTGGCAGCATCAGCGACTGGAACGTGCTGAATGGCCACAGTGTGGGCAGGAGTGCGGCGGACTGCTGACGCGAAACCTAGGGTTGTCGCAGGTTTCAACTGTTCAAAGCGGCGACGTGCTTCCAAAAATGTGAGCCGTTCTTTCACGCGCAACTCCTGTATAGCTTTCTCGTCCATAAATTTAGAACACTGACGCGAGCTTGATGGATGGCTCTCTCCACAATTCACACAAAGAGGATCCCGTGTACATGCCGAGTCTTCATGGGCTGGTGATCCACAACGCTCACAAATAGATGGATTATTACAGGAAGTCTTAGTATGGCCGAACCGTTGGCACCTGAAACAACGCATTGGGTTTGGCACATACTGGCGTACAGCGGCACGTTAGTATCCACAAAAGATGTACTCAGGTAATTTCGTGCCTTTGAATGTTAGAAATACTGTACGCAAAGCTAACTCCTTGCCATCCTGTTTTCGCGTAAGGCGATAGGCCTGACATACACGCTGGTCAGAGAGAGGTGACAATCTCCTCATTCGACAGGTTGTCTAGACTTGAGGTGGTGACAACTCCCCTACAGGTATTAAGCGTTTTGTGTGGGGCTACCCGAATTGGGTAGGATCCCAACAACTTCGCTTTCGAGAGTTTCTGTGATTGCTCTGCCGTTTTGGTCTCGATTAACAGCGTACCGTCACGTAGTCTTGTCGCGTTCTGCACCGGGCCACATGTTCTGTCTACCTCACGTTTAATATAAAAAGGGCTAATATCCATAATCGTCTTCCCTTCACAAGCCAATGTCACAACAAGAAAAGAGTCAAAAAGAGAGGGTTTGCGCGGATACATATTGAAATTGGACCCCCATCCGGAACCGTCGGCGTCAGCCTGCCATCCGGGGGTCAAAGAAAACAAAGACACCAAAATCTCCACGGTCTGTGCCGCCATAGAGACCCCTCCATGACTGATCTCAAAGCGTACTTCAGAGGGGCTACCCTCCGATCTCCACTGCTTGTCCGCATGGGTAAACCGTTCACCACGTGACACCCCGGTTTTATGCCCCCACCACAGGAATAACCGCCTGTGGCTCCCCGCTTTAGCACACGCTGCCTCAACGGAGTCAGCGTGGATTCAGGGGACTTCGGGTTGATTACACCGGGGCTCCGTCAGCGGTAACACGTCCGGCCGGTGATACTAACCCGACGGCACGCGGCCGTCGGGAGATTAACACCGGCCGTGCCCTCAAGGAGCTACGTGGGTGTACTTGACGTGTGGACGGGCTCCGCACCTAAGGCTACACAAGGGGGCAGTGTGAAGGGTCCGCCTAACCTTCGCGCCTGAGACCTCCAAAGAGCACACAAGTCGGGGGCCGCGCTGAAAACCGTGGGACAGGACCACGGAGATAGTAAAGATCCCTGCTGGTGAGACAGGAGTTATAAATCTAGGAACTTACAAACTAATAATCAGAATAAACCTAGAAGAGGAAGAGGGTGATATAAAAAGCAACATAAAACGTCGCACGTGGCACAGTTAATGAAAGTGGAGGGGGTGAAATGATTGTGCGCAGCTCGGGGCCCCGGGTGCGCCAAACCCGGACCTACCGTGGTAGGTTCCCCTGGGGAGTTTGATTTCGGAGTCCTCTTCTCCTAGATGAGTCGTCGACCAAGACTAACGAGCCTCATCTACCCGTTGGAATGTTCTTAGCTTCCCCTCACCTCTTGCCTACCAGTGGTCACGAAGACTCACTTAGTAGACCGTCTGGATCGGGTACTGAGCCCCTCCGCCACGGCAAGGCGACACTCCTTCGGAGGGGCGAAGGAGTTGAACACCACATGTCGGACAGACGGGCGCCACGCAGCAGGTGGCCGTGTAACCTATCGTCAGGCGGGTGAGAATAACTTCAGCCCACCTGGAATCCCAGCAGGACGTCAACAAGGGTTGAACGCTGTCCTTAATTCTCCGCAATTGAGTAGCACCTAATGCTTACCAAGATTGCTGTCAGACCTAAAAGAGATGGTGGCGAAAGTACCGCTGAGCATCTATGTAAGGCAAAGAGTGTGTGGAGAACTGCGGCAAAGGACAGGCAGACTTAGCAGCCACATCCGCTTCCTCATTGACAGAAATATCCACATGGTCTGGGTTGAATTTGAATTTGATTTGGTTTAAGGGCGCTCAACTTCTAGGTCATCAGCGCCCTTAAAAGATTCATGGCAATAGCCAGATATAAATCTCACTCAAAAAATAAAAATACTAGCAACAAGAAAAGTTTACAAAGGTAAAAAGCAGTGGCAATAGCCAGATATGAAACAAGGTGATAAATATGTCCAAAAGCAGAAACAGATAATCTAAAAATTTTAAATCCTCAAATTGATATTGCACTCCGCTAAAAAAATTAAAAACTCTATCAACCGCTGTTTTGTCGTCCGCTAGGACCTCTGCAAGTCTGGCAGGCAGCTGCAGAGAATCCCGAAGGTGCGCTAGAGAGCAACACTCTAGCAGCACGTGGCGAACCGACAAAACGTTGTCACACAGCGGACATAGAGGCGTAGGGTCCCTTTTAAATAGGTAACCATGCGAAAAATTGCAGTGCCCTATTCTTAATCGAGCCAAACTAACCTCCTCGCGACGAGATGTGCGACAGGAAGTTACCCAGTTTATCGGAAGTTCTTTCACTTCTCTAAGCTTATTACCGCGGAGAGCTGACCACTCGTCGTGCCAGGACGACAGCACCGCTCTCCGCACTTCAAGCCTAAAGTCTTCCGAAGTAACACGTGAGATGGTAATACTGGGTTCTGTAGTTGCCGTCTTTGCTGCTAAATCTGCCATTTCATTCCCCGGCAAACCTACGTGACCAGGAATCCATGCACACACCACGGCAACGCCAGAAGCGTGTAAAACATGGAGGGCATCCTGGATACGTTGTACAATAGGGTGGGGGTTGTACAACTGACAAAGGCTCTGCAGTGCACTAAGGGAATCGCTCAAAATCAGGCAGTTACCTAATTTACGACGGCGAACATACAAAACGGCTCGATAAATTGCATTAAGCTCTGCAGTAAAAATGGAGGTGCTATTTGGAAAACCGAATGTATATGGTTCGGTTCCATAAACATAAGCACATCCAACACCGTTGGTGCTCTTTGATCCATCGGTGTAAATATATCGTCGGTCAGTGTAGCCTGACAAAAACTCTAAGAAATACGTGCGGATACTTGAAATAGGCATCGTGGACTTCTGGTGTACGGTCATCCCAAGATCTACATGGGGCGTAACAGATAGCCAAGGGGGGTAAACATGGTCTGGGGTCCAAGTAAAAACTGATATCTGCGAGAGAGCAACTGTGAGACGAGAGTCTCTATTTTCACAGCTAATTTGATATGAGCACAAGTTTTGCTAAGCTGTTGGGTACTAATTCGTAAGGAACCTGAGACGTTCTCACAAAATATGTAATGCATAATGTATAAGTAACGAATATCGCAAGACACAAGTGATTTTTAATTATATTTCTTTGTTCCACAGCGATTAAATGCTCCAGCATTCCAAACGTCTGCGAAGGTATGCTCACATCCTGGACGCCAACCAGCCTAGGTGAGAGTCCATGCCTGGACATTACTCATCTTAGGAGCCTCACCTCTCAAAGTATAGAGGGAACCTGTCTTCAGGAATTCAACAGTTCATGCAACGTATCCACTCCGGGATTGGCCTTTATCAGCAGATACTAACAGTCCCACATGATGCTCAGGGTCTATGCATTACGCGTTATCAAGTCACCCCCAGCCACTCTCCATCTACCGGTCCGTGCAACGCTATCCCTTGGACTATGTTCAGCCATGTAGCTGGTAGTTAATCACCTCTCAGAGGAACCCAATCGAGAGTGGATTTTAATGTTTGTAGGATACTAAGCTGCGTCCATAAGACGCTTTCATCTAAGACGGTAAACCCCTTGCGTCACTCCATCCACCTACAACCCGCGCGTAGTTATCCATCAAATAACTGACAACGATGTAAGCTCAGAGGAAAAGAGAGACTAAAAGAGGTTCATGGAGGTATCAGGTAGGAGGTCAAACACAAAAGTGGACCAAAGTTCATCGAGCATTTTGCATATGCCCTCTCACCCCTTAGAGGAACCCAAACGAGAGTATGGCTCGGGATCCCGGTGCGCCAAACCCGTACCTACCGTAGTAGGCTCCTGGGGGGTTATGTTTACATTTATGCTGTTATTTGAAAGTGAAACGTTCATTTCTATCAATGATTTATAGACCAGAGAGATATGTCTAAATGTATCAGAAGTTCTAGAGCTGAACCTCTTTACTCTCCTCTGTCTCTTACAGTGAAATGAATCAATCATACGTGAGAAAGCTATGCCCAAAATCTCTAGCCTTAAAAGCTCTCTCTGTTTATTTCTTCTAGTAAGAATTACGTCATTTCATTACCTCCTTTGCTCCTTGCATCCCATTATATAGTTGCATCAAGTGTCATGCAAATATACACTAATGGTATAATTGCATGGGTGAGTGCATGGGTGATAATGATGCTGACAAGGACGTAAGCTCAGAGGGCAAGAGGCACTAAAAAGAGGCACAGGGAGGGTTTGGCCGTCATTTAGGGTGGAGAACGTTAGCTTTCGGTTGGTGGATTAGCTATTTATTATAGACAACACGTCCTGGTGGCCGAACCTCGGGCCAGAATCTTGCAACACACGCAGACTTACATGGGAAGTTCGGGGAGATCTCGACAATCAAAGACTTCTCGATGTGGCGGCGTCTGACTAGAGGCGTGTCACGAGCGAGACGACAGAAGAACAGACAACGTGGCCTAAATCGCCCGCGCTCATAAAGCTCCTGTCTGCTTTGTCAGCACTCCAATGCTCTGGATACTTGACCTGAATAAGGTTTCGTCATTTTGCATTCACTAATGCAACCCCACCGACGGTGTTCGAAACCCAGTATGGTCGTTACAATATAATACTTCAACATATCGAAAAGTGTAGGTATATTCATATTTACACTAAAATTTCTAATGCGTTATATTTCAGGTGGTAAAACCTCGGAGAAACTATTAGGCGAATGGCTGAGAATACTTCCCCGGAATGAATGTCAGGTATCTCTACGCACTCTCCGAGCAGATAAACGATATCTACTGGATAGCAGCACTATGTGCAGTGAGGGTGGAAACCACATTAACACCTGTAATGTAAGTATGAGCACCTCTCTTAATAAAGTAAACGTATAATCTATGTATACCAAATATGTTCACGCTGTTTAGCATGGTAGACTTGGAGGACACCCGTCCCTCAGATCTGGTGCATATTTGTATGACTGCGTAAAGTTACATAGTTTTTTTTTTTTTTTGGGGGGGGGGGGTTGTGTTGCTGACAGCGATTCGCCACAGGCGTGTTTACTAAAGATGGCAATGTTCTTATTGTAGATTTTGGATGTAGAATAAAATTTTAGGAGCTAAACCGTTACCCCTCTTCCACTATCTCTTTCCCAGCTGTACCAGTTCTAGTCTTATTTTCTGTTATACTGTGTATGCCGAACGATAAGATTGAGCAGAGGAGCAGTGAAGAGAGAAAGGAACACAAATTTAAAGAACTCCATAGTGTTGGAAGCACACGACCTTCTGTACCAAACCTTGTTCTATTCATAAAAGGGCATAACAGTTTTTGTAGCACATATTTATAGCAACAGTATTGAATGGCATCCGAAAACTTGACACCGAGAATTCATCGGAGCAGATGCAGGTTTAACGAGGAGATGTAGGTTTAAAGGGCGCTCAACTACATGGTCATCAGCAACAAAATTTAGGCTCTCCAGCGTTCAGGAGAAATAGGTTGTAACTGTCCAGGAAGTCAGCGACGAGCTTGTCTCTCGCACAAGTGCGACTTGAACCGTAAAGTGGGTGGTGCGCATTGATGTCTTCCACCAACGGAAACGGTGTTGGTAACTGGGAAGCTAAATCTTCTAAATCAATGTGCGAGAAGTCATGGGACCGAGGCAAATATAAATTGCAAATGGTGAAATGGATGTGTGGCAGTAGGATCCTCATTGCAATTGATTGGATATCAGACCGTGTTGGTACAGATTGCATATATATGTCATCTCTCACAAGTATAATAGCGCCGCCATGTGTCGGAACACCCTCTTCTGGTGTAACATCACACCGTACTGGGGTGTATCGCCTTAGGTGGAAAGCGTCTTGAGGACGCAGCTTAGGCTCTTATAAACATACGACCAAGGGTTCGTTCTCTGAGCAGAGGCTCTAGTTCTGGTCGTTGTGTTCTAACACCACGTATGTTCCATTGTAGGATAGCCATGTTATCTGTGTGGAATACGTATTTCAAAGTAACTGTGCATTACCTTGTAGTAGACGGTGGTCGGTTCAATTTAGCCCTTTTGTGAGCTTTTGGGCTTACACTATTTTCAGCTTTATCCTGTCTCTTTTTCACTTGGTTTCTCCCAGCATAGGCAGGATCTTCTTGCACCTCCTCTAAGGTGTGTCTCCCCATAGCAAACTTCTGTTTGAGAGTCTCGAATCGATTGCTCGTGGATACCAGTGAACATGAAAACAGCCGGTATGTGTCCATCCCAGAGGAATCCTCAGTAGAGGAACTTCGAGGGGAGGAACGCTGGCTCTTCTTGTCCTTTGGTTTACTGGGAACAGACACGTTTTCTTCTTTGAGGAAGCCAGATTTTTACATACTGTCTCTTGAATTTCTTCGGAGAAGTAAAATAAATAACGGGCTCATTCTTGCCATTGCTGTAGACTGTTTACCGAGTCTCATCTACCCGTTGTGGAATGTTCTTTGATTCCCCTCACCTCTTGCCTAGCAGTAGTCAAAAATGACTCACTTAGTAGACCGTCTGGATCGAGTACTGAGCCCCTCCGCCACGTCAAGGCGACATTCCTCCGGAGGGGAATGATAACGTTTATAATGAAACAAAATCCGGGGTGAATGTGGACAACCTGTGTGCCACATATGATGTTGCTAGAAACTATCGCAGATGACCTTTAGTGGTATTTTTTGCTATGCTCAACCTATGTGCAATAAAGGCTCAAATTCTCTTCCTAGGCAATGGAAGTGAAATTAAGAGCAGGAGGTTATTCTTGAAGGAATTTATCGCGAGAACTATATTAATATCTAACAGGAGCATGCTTAGAAGGGGAATAGGCAGTGGGCTTCAAGAAGGTCTTAAAAGATTTCGGCCTACAGAAATTAACGAAGATTCTTCAGGTCCTTCTGCTGAAAATAAGCGCAAACTTTGCAAGACTTCCCTTGTTGACTCAAAAAAGAAGCGACTTTCAATAAATGTGAAATATACTATTGTTTAGAGCATGCCGGACAGGTTTGCAAGAAGTGTGCTGAAAATTTGCAGTGAAAACTCTCATACAGACACACGCACATACAATTTAGTTCAAATAATTGATTAGTTGTAATAATGTACATAATTTCATAAAAACTGATGTTTATTCTTTTATTTCAACATAAAATTATTACCCTTTCACATTTTGTACATTCGCAGCATTAGTTTATTTTCTGCAACTTACATAACTTATGTTTTCGAAATGTAGTATGATGCATTGTAATTCTTTGAAAATAGAATTTGGTATATAAAAATAATATAAATAAAATACTATAAAATACAAATAATTCACAATTAGAAGGAATTTCAGACAGCACAGAGGCAGATATGTACGTGGTATCTCTCAGATATATTGCGCCCGAACACCTAACAATAGGTATTGCGCCTGAGGGAGGGTTAATGTGTCTTACATGTCTACTTCTTGTATGTAACTAACTCTTGAAAATAAAATATCTTAATACGTATGTTTTATGTTAGCAGTTTTAGTGCATTAAAATTTATTTCGCGTGTAATGTAGAAGTTGCCCTTATTTTGCCCGGTTTAAAATTAAGTCTGTGTAGGTTCTGTTTTGCTGTATACGTGTTGTATACAGGGGTTTGTTGTGCTGCGTTCACTCACCCTCCCACACTTTCTACGGTTACTGTGCGCCAAGCCTGGTGATAACGTTGAAAATGCAAGTAGGTTCTGACATTCAGACTCATACTGAGCTATCTCAGCAACATTTTGGTAACATTTACAGTGTATTAAGTGATATTCAATGTGACAACTTATTTATTATTTTGTTTTGTTTGATTTTAATGCAGCTGCTGGGAAGTGGACCATTATTCTGCAAAGAAACTGACCGCTATGTGCAGACAGGAATTTTCAATATGGCCTTCGACTGCCGTGGCAAACCACCCGTCCAATATGCGAATATAGCATTACTAAAACCCTGGATCTGGTATGAAATGCACACTCGAAACCTGCAGCCGTAGATTAGTATGTTATGTATGCTGACATAAGACGATTCTTCTTATCCTATAGTAGCATGTAACCATTGTAATCTGGAAATAATATACACAGCATGTCTAAGCTAATATAGGAGTGGTCCCAAAGCATTCTAGAGCAGGTTCTGAAGGGTGTTTTTTACTCCATTTATCCTCTAAAGTCTTGGCTAATATCACCAATTGTCCAAGAATTCTGTAATGAGTCACAACGGAAGTTTTTAAGGGCATATAAAAATGGAGGCTTATAGGATGTGTTATACGACTTCTCAAAGAGAAGTTTCCTGTTTTGAGGATTGGAGTGCGCTTAAGCCCCACATTTCCTGGTCATTTTATGAATGATGTGTAATTCTTTGTAACTTATCAAGAACATTAGATAACTATATTGTTCCTGACGCAGAAGATGAGGAATTGCAGAACGAGATTGGCGGGGATAAGGAGAAGGTTCCACCTCAGCAGGCTGAAGAGGAGCTAAATTTTCTTTAGTCATTTCATCTGAAAAGCATATAAATTACTCACAGAAAATTAAAGGATTGTTATACGTAGAATGAATAAACTTTATTAACACAGATATTGTATATGAAATATTCTATAGTCATTAAACTTCTCAATACTACTAGTCAGGCATGAATGCTTGATATTCGCACATTTTCTTTCTCCTGCAGCCCCACTCGCAATTTTCTTACTTCAAGTTTTAATTTCCTCATTTTTTAGTGCCTCGATTTGATTTTTTCTTCCTTCTCTTTGACAATAACTGATATCTTTACTATAACTTGAACTGTATGAATATAAAATAAATTATTAGCAATAAATGGAAAGCATATCATTATGTATTATACTATTTTACCATTTAAATCAGCCAGTAAAACTTGTATTGCTTTTGTGATTCAAATTGAATTAAAAACATTACAATTGTTTGTTAAAATATGCACACAAATGCTATATATACAGACCTATTCAAATAGAAAGAACAGATTTCAAACACTTACATATTTCTTCCAAACTACAAAAGATAGCAACATGATTCCAACGTTTATGGACAGAGAAAGGTTTACAATTGAAATAGTAGGGATAGAAGTTCCAATCACGGCCACATTGGCTCAATTTCTCTTGTGATTTGATCATTGTTATGACAATGATAACAATGAACGATATCGCCACCATTTCACTACAAACAACGTTTTAAAATACTCCGAGTGACTTTTATCTATGGGGGTACGTAAAAAACCGTATTTATATCCCTCCTATGCCTGACACTCTTGAAGATCTACGATGTCGAATTGTTGAAGCTGTGAATGTCATAACTGGAGACCACCTGAATCATATGTGGCAAGAAATGAGCCACCGTTTTGACATTTGTCAAAACACGGTGCTCATATTGAATGCATAATATAAAATTATAAACTTTTCCCTCTCCATGAGCGTTGGAAACATGTTTCTATATTTTGTAGTTTGGAAGAAATAAATGTTTGAAATCTATTCTTTCTTTTTGAATAGCCCTGTATATTGCATGCTCATATTCATACTTTGCGATTCTTCTTTTTAGAATCATAAAGTGGAACTATTTTGCTGTAATTCGCCTTTAAAACCCCAACACATGCTATTTTAAAGGACACTGCGAATGTATCAGTGCCTCCTTAAATGGCTGCAATGTTACTTCTGCAAAAAGAAGTATAGTTACGGCAAGCATTCTAAACAAAACATTCATATTTATATTTTGAGTCTTAAGTATAAGACTTATTTTAAAAAGTATTAAAATGTATATTTGTAGTCGGTTATCATAAGCCAACCCAGTCCGCCTCGGTAGCGTAATGGTTAGCGTGTCTGCCTCACGTTCAAGAGGTCGTAAGTTCGAATTTTGCTTAGAGTAAGTTATTCGGGTAAGGTTTTGTCCTGAGAACACGAACGTCGGGTAACTTAAACCTCTATGGACCTCGGGCTCATTGGAGTATCATTTCACCCGTTTCACCGTCCGACATGACATTAAGTTGGAGCACATTTATTTTTAAAAAAGAAAGGAATTTAAACTAAACTGCTAGGACCTTTTACAATACAACCCATAAAAAAATGAGTTTTTTTTTTTTTTTTTTTTTTTTTTTTTTTTTTTTTTTTTTTTTTTTTTTTTCCACTCAAAAAACATTTAAGATGTTGCTTTGAAACTTGGTGGGATGCTTAATATAATTGATATTAACACATGGTAAAACAATGGCATTACTTAAAAACAAGGAATTTCTCAATTTCACCGTTTGGTCCCCTTTAAAGAATAAATTAGTGGCTTATTTAATTTTGCTAAACACCCGTAGGTGTTCTAACCACTATCTCTGTAACAGGAACGTTTGCATCTAAAATGAGATAAGTTGTCCCCATTGAACTTGACACACCACCTCCTGAAACACTAGTGATTTTCTGCCTATGATTTCCAAGACTAGATTGTCTATTTGGTCAATTTTGGCATGAGTTCCCCCGCAGTTCCAGTCTCAGAATAATTGTTAACTTTGGCCTGTAAAAGCCTTATTGAGTTGAAAATAACATTACCTTGCCTTTTCATAACAAATAGAGATAAGTAGTTTATTTAATGCAGCAAATTATAAATGTAAACTGGAAAATAAACAATACTTACCATTGTCTTTTTTCTTATATTCAGCTTGCAGCAATCTTTCTCCTTTGATATAAATGCAATAGACATAGCATAGTTTCTTAATTATGCACATGCTTGGTTTTTCGAATCCTTGATAACTGTAGAAGAGAAGGCTCCAAATACGTCAGCTTTTAATTCAAGCATTTCGTTTAGAAAACACTCCTTTTTGCATTTGTTTCATCTCTTTTACATATTATAAATTAACTTGAACATTTCTTTAATATTTCAACAAATTAAGTTTTCCTACTAAAACAAGCAACAAAACACAAACAACTTGAAATAAATTAACACTAAAAATATTGGTGAAGCATTTTATTAGTTTATAAGAGTGAGTGAGTGAGTGAGTGGGTGGGTGAGTTAAGTTTAAGGACGATGGATCGATGGATTTGAGGGTTTAAGCGCGCTCAACTTCTAGGTCATCAGCGCCATTATAGTGAGTGAGTGAGTGAGTTAGTTGGGTTTAAGACCCCGTCGACAACTAGGTCATTAGGACAAATTAGTAAAAGCTCACTCCTAAAAAGTTAAAACAAAGTTAAAATAACTAAAACGGAAAGTTAAAAGTACTAAAACGTGAGTTAAAACGGCTAAAAGTTAAAACTGGTAAAAACTTAACCTTGTAAGGCGCCCTTATAAAATTCATGGCAATAACCAGATATAAACTTGAATTAAAAATAAAATTACTAGTAACAAAGAAAATATACACATAAACGTAAAAACAGTGGCAATAGTCGAATATAAAACAAGGTATTAGATACGTCAAAAATCATAAACAAATATCTAAAAATTTAAATCTCAAATTGATATTACAATCCGCTAAAAACTTAAAAACTCTATCAACCGCTGTTTTGTCGTACGCTAAGACCTCTGCAAGCCTGCCAGGCAGCTGCAGAGAATCTCGAAGGTGCTCTTGACAGGAACAGTCTAGCAGTACGTGACGGACAGACAAAAGATTACCACACAGCGGACATAGAGGGGCAGGGTCCCTTTTAATTAGCTAACCAAGCGAACAATTACGGTGCCCTATTCTTAATCGAGCCAAACTAACCTCCTCGCGACGAGATGTGCGACAGGAAGTTACCCAGTTTATCGGAAGTTCTTTCACTTCTCTAAGCTTATTACCGCGGAGAGCTGACCACTCGTCGTGCCAGGACGACAGCACCGCTCTCCGCACTTCAAGCCTAAAGTCTTCCGAAGTAACACGAGAGATGGTAATACTGGGTTCTGTAGCTGCCGTCTTTGCTGCTAAATCTGCCATTTCATTCCCCGGCAAACCTATGTAACCAGGAATCCATGCACACACCATGTCAACGCCAGAAGCCTGTAAAACATGGAAGGCATCCTGGATCACTTCCCACGAGAGTGGAGAGAGACTCAGGTGATCTGCATCTTGAAGCCCGGGAAAGACCCGGTTCACCCATCCAACTACCGATCCATAAGCCTCCTTTCCACCCTCTCGAAAGTTTTCGAGAGGATGATCTTAAACCGCTTGTCCCCCCTGCTGGGGGACATTCAAGCCATCCCTGAACATCAGTTCGGGTTCCGTCCTGGGCACTCTACGCCCCAGCAGCTGCTGCGGGTGGTGGAGGCTGCCGCCCTGGGTTTCCAGGAACGCGCCTTCACTGCTGCGGTATTACTGGATGTGGAGAAAGCCTTCTCGACGACCTGGCACGCAGAGCTCCTCTACAAGCTGATCCACCTGGGGCTACCCACACAGCTTATCCACACACTATACAGTTTCCTCCGTCATCGGACTTTTAAAGTCACAGTCGCGAGGCGAACCTCCACAATTAGGCCAGCAAGAGGCGGAGTCCCCGAAGGCTCTGTTCTGTCCCCTACTTTATTTAGTGTCTACATGGCAGACTTCCCCACAGAACCACAGGTCAGTATAGCTCAGTACGCAGATGACGTATTGCTCTCCTGCACCAACCGACACATCCTCAGAGCCTTCAACCCCATACAGACACACCTCCGCCAAGTCCAACAGTGGTGTCGGCGCTGGCGAATGTCCGTTAATCCGGACAAGAGCCACGCAATCCTCTTCACGAGGCGCCACACCCCCGCAGACTGCCCCACATTTCACCTTCGAGGCCGAAGGATCGAGTGGACAAATTCCATCAGCTACCTAGGAGTCAAACTGGACAGAGGTCTGACTTTCCGCGGTCATGTCAGAGACCTCTCGGCAAGGTCTCAGGGGGCTATTGCCTCCCTGTAGAGATGCGAGTCCGCCTAAAGCTACACCTCTTCCGGGCTCTTGTAGTCCCCCTCATGCTTTACGCTTGTGAAGTGTGGGGCATGGCTGCAGGTAGTTGGCTCCTATGGCTCCAGAGGGTTCAGAACAGAGGACTCCGGTCCATCTTCTCTGTCCCCTTACCCTTCCCCGTGAGACTACTTCACGAAGCCTCATCTCTTCCATACGTGGAAGATGAAATTAGGCGCCGGGCAGCAAAATTGTACGCCAAATTACCCAACCATCAAAGCGCCCTAGTTAGGTCTCTAGGGGACTACGACCCCTCTACACGCCGCTTCAAGGCGTATAGGGTTCCCCGCATGGCTTGCGGGCACGCCCCATAACCATGGAGAACTACCACCAGCAGCTAAAGCTGATCTCCAAAGATCCCTACAGAGAGTTGATCCTCTCCAAAATTTCTTCCCCATTCAAAATTCTAAATTCAAAATTCATAAAACACCAATTTAAAAAAAATTTAAAAACTTTTTAAAATATTATTTTCATACACGTCAGAATGCAGACATGGCTGCATCCTGCAAGACAGCTGTCAAGGGGCTTTATAGCTCCCTTCTAAACCTCACCTACGTAAACAAAAACAAGCCACCCTATAAAATCTCCTATCCTTAATTATCCCTATCTGCGGTTAAACCCTAATAGGGGTAGGCACGCAGCAAAAGTCGTCGGGCTGAACCTCAGCCTGCCAGTAGCTCGTCGTCGTCGTCGACGATAGTTGACCGGCAAAACTTAGTTCGTGCCAGTTTTAAAATTGCAAACAAAATTGCCAAATCCTCTAAACCTCTCTCTGAAGCAGACTTTATAAAGGAGTGCTTGATAACTGCTGCTGAAGAAATTTGCCCTGATATAGTGAATTCCTTTACATCTCTTAGTTTATCTCGTGGAACAGTCACCGAGCGAATTGCAGAAATTGCTTGCAATCTGGAGAAACAGCTCAAAACGAAAATCGGACGATTGGTGTACTACTCATTAGCATTAGACGAGTGTAGTGACAGGAAAGACACGGCTCAGTTAGCTGTTTTCTTAAGAAGAGTTTATGAAAATTTCAATATCAGTGAAGAATTTCTAGATCTTGCATCGTTAAAGAAGCGGACCACAGGTGAGAATGTGCTTAATGCTATGCTAAAGACAACGGAAAACTTTAATCTTCCATTGGAAAAACTAGTTTGTGTTGCAACCGATGAAGCGCCATCCATGATGGGCCATACGTCGGGATTTGCAGGAAGACTTCGAGGTGTCGTTGCAGCAAAAGGAATAAACCCAGATGGTGTACTACATGTACATTGCTTTATTCATCGCGAGGCATTGTGTGCGAAATCAGTAACGTTGGATACAGTGATGTCAGAATTGTGAATACCATTAGGTCGAATTCACTTCGTCAGTTTCAAGAATTTTTAAAAGATATAAATTCTGAGTTTTTAGATCTGCGGTATATTTCTCAAATTAGATTGCTAAGTAGAGGCAACGTGCTTCAGAGATTTTCGCGTTACGAAGCGAAATAGACATTTTTTTTAAAGATCAGAAAATAGACTTTGGAGAACTTAGCACCAAAGACTGGATTTGTGATTTAACATTTTTGAGTGATCTAACGTTACACTTAAATACGTACATTGAACACCAACCTACAAGGAAAATATAATTTAATCATTACGATGATTGATGAACTAAAGGCTTTTATAGAGAAATTGCGAATCTGGATGTATCAAATACAGCACACAGATGTGTATCATTTTCCAAATTTGAAATCCGTATTTATTAAAGGATCGTCTAAAGAACTAAATAAATGCAACACAATTCTGGAAGATCTACTGGAAGAATTTAAAATCCTATTTAATGATCTGAAGACCATGGACACAAAATGGAGGTTGTTTAACAACCCATTTGCATTCAATATTAAAGATGCATCACACTCTTTGCAGATAGACTCAATCGACCTCCAGAACAACACACCTCTGCGAACCTTAGGACTGTTGGGAGTAGAGTTGTTTCGTACACTGCCCAAAGTGAAGTTTCCAAATTTGTTTCTTTGGCAGTCGCACTGTAACTATGTTTGGTACAACATTGTTGTGAGCAGTTTTTCAGTAAGCTGACCAATGTCAAAACTGCTTCACGCAGTAGTTTAAGTGATGAAAATTTAGTGCACATATTGCGATTGCAATGTTCAAATTTGCAGCGAATATGACGAAATAATGAAGCACAAAAGATTGCACGCTTCAACAGTGACTCAGTAAGTAGCGCTCGAGGTTTACGTGATTTACGAAGTGTTTTAGTTTATTGCATATTAATATACTTAAAAGTCTTGCAAGTCTAAATAGCATTCTAAAATCTGAAAATGTAGCACTACAACATTTATGTAAATATTGTATAATGTTTAATTTTGTGTTTGCAATAAATTACAATTTAGCAAGCCGTGTACGCACGCCACTTTCATGTGCCCTTATTGCACGCACGCATGGGACGGTAGAAACCGGATTTCTCTCACGCTAACACACGACGCCCCCGGGATTGGATTAAGTTATCCAAAGTAGGGTGACGTTGGAAAACCCTAAGAGCACGCCTTCGAGCACGAATGGCATTCCGGCATTCTCGAAGGTGCGCTAGAGGGGAAAACTCTAGCAGCACGTGACACACTGACGAAAGGTTGTCACACAGCGGACATAGAGGCGCAGGGTCCCTTTTAAATAGGTAACCATGCGTAAAATTGCATTGGCCTATTCACAACCGAGCCAAGTTAACCTCCTCGCGGTCCAGGTCGCAAAGGCTGCATAACTGTCGGGAGGGCTCGGGGCGCTGACCACGTCCCATCTTTCAATACTGCACCCCATTCATGACGCCTTTAGTGGCCAGAGGTAGGGGACGCAGCGGCCGGGCGGCCAGCCTTGCCCTTCATCGGCTGTTGCGCTGGTGTGTGGTTGTTTGTGGGGAGGGTTTAATATACTCTAAAGAGACATGGAAATGCAGTTTATCTTGAAAATCACCATGCAATACCAAGTAGAATCTACTTTTTTATGTGTACATATGAAAAGCAGATAAAAAGCTAAAGAAAGAAATCTGCAACTGGAAATATTTATGATGCCCTTTATCTCGAACACAAAATCGGCGCAAATAGTTCCCTTTTGCTAGAACCAGGAATAACTGGAGAGAAAGAATAGAATACGATAATTTTATTTAACTTTCCTAAGTATGTTTAAAAAGGCTTAGTCCGATATTAGATTGTTACGGTATGACTTCCATGACGTCATGATACAATTTTCACGATGAAGCAAACTTCACATGTACAAGTCAAGCAGAAGGTTCTAAGTGCGACAACACAGAAGTGATGTTATGAAGTGACCCATTATATACCTAAAGGGTAAGCATTTATGAATATAAGGCAAGGTAAGTAACCATTGGAAAGAATTTTTAATCGATAATCACATATCTGACCAACATTTTAACAAAGAATCACAGTTTTCTGAACACTGCATTTAGGAGTGATAAAGATGACAGCCTGTGCAATTAAGCCATTTGCAATACGTACATATTGCAGTAGTGGTGAGGTAATTTTGCAACATCATATGATGTGGTTCCTACAATATACAGAGTCTGAACCTTCACGTCATCTATCTCATATATAAATAGCTGCAATTGTTTAGTGTGTTTGGCATTTATGATAAGGTGTTAAAATGAGCACTGTGTCTATGATGCATATCAACTGATAACGGCGACCCAATTCTGTGTTTGAGGATGTTCCAGGTCTTCATTTTCGAGCAAAAATTTCTCGTGTTGTAAGAAACATACAATTTGCTGCTTTGTATAAGGTCACACTCAGAATTTCACTTTCCTAGCTGCACTCGAAAGATCTAAGTACCATAATTTCTGTACACTTTTCACTTCCCTGTTTAGTAGTCTTATATTTTTAAGAGCCAGGTTGGGCTAAAGTCTGTAAAACTAATCAAGATAAAATCAAACATTTTTATAATTCCACATATATTAATAAATAAACGCCATTTTCATATAATGGGTTGGTACACTGGCATCATGGCACAGCATTCGATAAGGGAATTTGGGAGTAGACTAAAATTAATTTGTTTTTATGATTATGTATGTAGATTCCCTGTAATATGCGAAACAGCTGCTGTGGAGGAACACGTAGAACCGATGTACATAAGAGAAACAAACAGTTGAAATGAATGGTCTCAAATGTAGGCAGATGTTCGTAAGAAATGCGCTGGTTACTTAAGGTTCTTGTATGCTTATGCGTTACACTAACACACCAATACGTTTATACTACACTATAAACATCATATATCTATTCTGTGTTTAAAACTTACGTAACATGCTTCAAATGGCTTGAAATTGCATTTAAAACTGCGTAAGTGTACGACACTGGCCGTCATCGGTAAACTCGACACTAAATGGGAAAATTTCATTCCGTGCATTCCAATGACCACGGCAGTCTGGAATACGAACAAGTTTGAAGGGAATATGTCATTCTACCTGCCTAAGTAATCTGTGAAACCTTTGAGAAATACAATTTTTGTGCGGAGAAATATTTTTGAGCAAATATTTGCTAAATCAATCAATAGCTATAATTGCAGCAGTAATTAAAGAAACACGTCGAGTACTTTGCAGACGCCTTAGGCTTCGGGGAGATGGGGGAATAAGTGTTATATTGGGTTTCTCCAGCTTACATAACTTCCACGAACTGTGTTTACAAAAGCAGCGTCATTGCTGTGACTTAATATTAATCGAAATACAATTTTCATACTCATTTCCTTTAACGTACATACAGTTGGCTGGCTTTGAAGTCCAATACAGGTAGACAGTTCTCATACATAAATGAAAATTCCTTTGTCCCATATGGTTCCGATTTTAGGTAAAAGATTATTGAGCGTAAAATGACGAAGCAATGTATTGGAAATAGGAAAGCATTTAGGTTTAGTGAGAAAGAAATGGTTGAGAAAAATTAGAAACAAGGGTAATCAAGATAAACTAGCAGGATGACAAAAAGTGGTAACTAAGGCCCAACAGCTCGAAAACCATGGTGTTGGAGTAAATGGGCCCAAGGATATTCAGCAATTCAATGAAGAATTGTGATATGTAACTCGGGATATGTGGGAAATATGTAAATAGTATTAAATTGGAAACATACAGGAATTTATATACATCATGAAGTTTAATAAACATAAATCTAGAAGGTGCTGGTCAAATATCAAACACGAAGTGATAGAAGTTTCTGTGGCGTTATGGGAGCCAGCTTCTTTTTCCGCCACCTTTGCAGAGGGTATGTAGCTTTAAGGGCGCTCAACTACTTGGTCATCAGCAATTCATGGCAAATGCCAGATATAAACTTCAACAAATTAAAATACTAGTAAAAAGTGAGGGTATAAGCGCCCGTCGACAGCTAGGTCATTAGACCCCCAAGTCAAAAAGATAAAAAAACACACCACCACTTAACACTAAAAATTAAATATTAAAACAGCAAAGCTAAAACAGATAAAATGTAAAACTTGTCTAAAAAAGGTAAGCTAAAAACAGTTAAAACGAAAAGTGCGTGAGTGAGTGTGTCGGGTTTAAGGGCTCGTCGACAAGTTGGTCATTGGGGGCCCGAGTCCAAAGATAAAATCACAGCAGTTCAACATTTAAAATGTCACTCCTAAAAGGCTAAATAATCGAAAATTAAAATAGACAAAATCAGCTCACATCAACTATTAAAACCTGGCATTTAAAAACTTAAAAATTGAAACTCATAATTGCTAAAAGTTAAGACACTTAAAACGGAAGAATTAAAACGTTAAAAAAAACCGTAAGAGACCCTAAAATGCTAAAACTTCCGAAATAAAATAACCTTACACTACCTTAAGAAAATCAATATTGGCAACAAACCGCAGAACTGTATTTACACATACTGGTTTGTTGCCTAAAAGTGAGAACAGTGTAAGACCCAGGTCAAGGGACTGGCGCTCTCGAGCGTAATCACGGACAATCTAGAAGGACGTGTGCGACGGAGACTGGAACTCTTCTATCCGCTATGCTGGAACATTGCACGTCGCACAGAGAGGCTCCGGATCACCACGCAAAAAGGTGCCCATGGGTAACTCGCGTGTGGCTTATCCTCAGGCGGGTTAAAACAACTTCTTCTCGCCTGGAATCCCTGCAACTAGTCTGCCAGGGTTGTACAGTGTCCTTGATTGTCCCTGAGTGCCAGATAACGCTTCTCAAGATTCCTGCAAGAGAGAAAATAGATGGCGACGAAAGTACGAGTATTTTTGCACATCTATATAGGAAAGCGTGCGGCTGGAATATTCCGGCAGGCGACATGCGGACTTCGCAGCCGCATCCGCCTCCTCGTTGCCCGGAACACCCATATGGCCTGGGATCCACGTAAAAACAAACTGGTATCCGCGAAAGCAGCATCTGAATTTTAACAATTAACAACGAGGTGCCGAGAAACTGTTGTTAAGTCCTGAAGAGCGCTAAGAGAGTCCCAACAGATGATAAAACTCCCAGGGCCTGAACTGGAGATAAAAAGTAAGAAATTAAAAATAGCGAACTGCTCGGCGGTAAAAACTGAACTGGCTTCTGGAAGGCGTACATGTCTGTCACCGATGTATTTAAAGCGGAACCCGCAGAACTACGCCAACGAGAAACCATCGGTAAAGTGAGTGAGTGAGTAGTGGGGTTTACGGGCCCGTCGACAACTAGGTCATTAGGGCCCGAAGTCCAAAAATAAAAACAAAGAAATAAAACCTCACCCTTTTAAAGCTAAAAAGTGAAAGTTAAAATACCTAAAAATGAACATTATAATTACTAAAAAGAGAGCTAAGACAGCTAAAAACGGAAAATTAAAACCGATAAACACTTAAATTACTAAAGACATAAAACTGGCTACTGTTAAAAAGGGCTAAAAACACGAGTAAAACATCCTAAAAGTATATTTCCGCCAAGATAAAAGAAACCTTACACTTGCTTACCAAAATCGATATGCGCAACAAACCGCAGTACTGTATTTACAGCTACTGGATCGTTGCCTAACACGGTGCACAGTGTAAGACCCAGGCCAAAGGACTGGCGCTCACGAGCATACCGCGGACAATCAGTAAGGACATGTGCAATGGAGAGTGGGACATTGCACGTCGCACAGACAGGCTCCGGATCACCGCGCAAAAGGTGTGCATGCGTGGCTCGAGTGTGGCCTATCCTCAGGCGGGTTAAAATCACCTCCTCACGCCTGGAATCCCTGCAAGATGTTTGCCAGGGTTTTACCGTGTCCTTGATTGTCCGTAACTGAGTGCCAGCTAACGCTTCCCAAGATTGTTGCCAGAGAGTAAATAGATGGCAACGAAAGTACTTCTGAACATCTATATAGGGTAACGTACGGGTGGAATATTCCGGAAGGCGGCATGCAGACTTCGCAGCCGCATCCACCGCCTCGTTGCCCGGAATACCCACATGACCTGGGATCCACGTAAAAACGAACTGGTATCCGCGAGATAACAACTGAGATAAAAGTGCCTGTATTTTAATAATTAATACCGAGTTGCCAACAAATTGTTGCAGCGCCTGAAGGGCGCTCAGCGAGTCGCAACACACAATTAAATGTTCAGGAACTGAACGGGAGACAAAAAGTAAGAAATAAAAGATGGCAAACAGCTCGGCGGTAAAAACTGAACTGGCGTCTGGAAGGCGGTATGTGTGAACCTCACCGTTGTATATAAATGCGGAACCCGTCGTACTACCCAACCGCGAGCCATCGGTGAATACCGGAGTATAAGTCCGGTATCGGCCCAGAACCGCGGTGAAGAGTTGACGGAACACCGAAGGAGGGGTAGCGGTCTTTGCACAGCCCGACAGCTCCAGGTCAAAGCGTGCACGCTGGAGTTGCCAGGGAGGACAGTGGCCAAGTGAATGCCGCTCTACAACTGGCAGTCGGAGGGCGTTTGCGACAAGCAGTTCTCGAAACCTGATGCCACTTGGACGGGAGATTGTTTTATTCCGCATATAACGGTGCGCGAGGTCTGGACGCAATACAGGTGGAAACGAAGGATGACCTGGATGAGCGGCCAACCTTGCCACGTAAGAACAAAGTAACAACGAGCGTCGAACAGACAGTGGAGGTTCGCCAGAATCAGCATACAGACAATCCACTCTACTTGTGCGGAAAGCCCCAGTAGCGAGACGGATACCAGTGTGATGAATTGTGTCTAAAAGGCGGAGTTTAGAGGCTGATGCAGAGCCATAGATAAAACAGCCGTAGTCTAATTTGGACCGGACCAGTGAGCGATACAACCTCAACATTACCGTGCGATCGCCTCCCCAAGATGCCCCAGATAGGACCCTGAGTACCCGAAGCGAACGACCGCAGGAAGCACGAAGGTGACGTATATGGTGCTCCCATGTGAGTTTGCTGTCGAGGTGTAAGCCCAAGAACTTCAGGTGCGGAACAAATGGAAGACGTGTGCCACGCAAATGGAGATCAGGAGCGGGGTGTACACCACGGAGTCGGTGAAAGTGGAGACACTGTGTTTTCGTAGGAGAAAACCGAAAGCCGGTGCGAGACGCCCACTCGGCGATGGATGTTATGGTCATCTGCAGTTGACGCTCTATGTGTTCCAAACTATAAGAGCGATAGTATATCGCAAAGTCGTCAACATACAGCGACATCGGGATTCCGCTACGAACAGCGCTGGTGATGCCATTAATGGCAACGGCGAAAAGCGTAACGCTGAGAATCGACCCCTGGGGTACGCCATTCTCCTGAACCTTCTCTTGGGAGAGCGTGTTACCTATGCGGACACGAAAGCGGCGAATTAGTAAAAAGTTAAAAATAAAAAACGACAAGTTACCGCGTAAACCATAACCGTGCAAAGCACGCAGGATGCCGTAGCGCCATGTAGTGTCGTAGGCCTTCTCCAGATCAAAGAAGACACCCACGACATGCTGCTTCAAGAGAAATGCATTCTGTATGTAGGCCTCCATGCTTGTCAGATTGTCGACACTGGAGCGATGGCGACGAAAACCGCACTGGGCATTACTCAGCAGGTTATTCGTCTCTAGCCACCACACTAAACGAGTGTTGATCATACGTTCGAGGGTCTTGCAAACGACACTCGTTAGGCAAATAGGGCGGTAGCTAGAGGCAAGTACCCGGTCTTTCCCGGGCCGAGGTACAGCGATGACGATACCCTCGCACCAGGAAGACGGGTAAACCCGCTGGAGCCAGATTCGGTTATAGATGCTCAGCAGGAAGGAAAGAGCCTGAGGTGGAAGATGAAGCAACATTTGTCGGTGGATGTCATCAGGACCGGGAGAAGAATCGTGCGCGAGAGACAAGGAGTGCATCAGCTCTGCTATGCTAAAAGGCGTGTTGTATGGCTCACTACCGTCGCTGTTAAAATTAAGAGCTATCCGCTCCGCAGATTCCTTGATAGCTAAAAACGACCTATCGTAACTTTGGGTTTGGCTGGTAGCCGAGAAGAAATCGGCAAGGGCATCGGCGATAGCCTGCTCGCTAGTGTAATAAGAGCCCTGTACGGCAAGGCCGGGAATAATCGTCCGGCGACACTTGCCGTACATACGCCGAACCGCAGTCCACACCCTTTGTGTTGAAGTGCGTCGAGAGATGGAAGAGACGTAAGTTACCCAGGATGTGCGTTTTGCACTGCGAAGTACAAAACGCGCCCGGGCACGCACTCGCTTAAAGGCAATAAAGTTCTCTTCCGTAGGATGTGCACTGAAAACTCGCAAGGCCCGTTTGCGGGCTTTAACAGCCAAACGACATTCCTCGGACCACCAAGGCACAGGAAGATGACGAGGTGTAGTAGAACCGCGAGGAATGCTGGAATTTGCTGCAAGCAGGACAGAACATGTAAAATACTCCACCATGTTGTCGATGGTGGTAAAACCATCGTCGGTAAGGTGAATGAGGGAACGAAATTTCCCCCAGTCAGCCTTGGAAATAATCCAGTGAGGGTATCGTGTTGGAATAGTATGGAAACCAGATATGTGAATGTTAATGGGAAAATGATCACTGCCAAAGAGGTCGGAGAGCACCGACCAATCAATGAGTGGTACCAATGACGGGCTACAGAAGCTAACGTCTAAGGTGGAGTACGTACCATAGGCAGATGATAAAAAGGTAGGGGCACCAGTGTTCAACAAAAGGAGGCCGGACATATCGCAAACGTCTCCTACAAGGCATCCGCGAGCATCGTCAGTGTCGGAGCCCCATGAAGAGTGTTTGGCATTCAGATCACCAAGGAAGATAAAGGGTGGCGGAATCTGAGCCAAAAGAGCTCGAAGGTCGTTCTCGTGTACAACACTGACCGGTGGCAGATAGACATTGCAAATTGACAGACTTAAGCCCTGCAACTGGACACGCACAGCCACAGCTTGCAGCGGCGTGTTTAGCGGGATGCTTGTGGCAGAGATGGTATGCGCCACCAAAGTAGCAACTCCTCCGCTTGCTCGTCGATCAGCTGCAGAGTCATGCCTAAAAGCCGAAAAACCACGAAGATGTAATGCGTGATTAGGGTGCAAATGTGTTTCTTGTAGGCAGACGATTGATGGAGAGCGTTGCGCAACGAGATGCTGTATGTCCGGAACACGTGCCCGGAACCCATTAACATTCCACTGGATTATTTCCATGGTAAAGAAGAATTAGTGATTCGTCTTCATCTTTTTCTTTTTCATCTTTACCTTAACCGACTTTGGACGGGGTAGGTTAATTTCGTCATCCCCTAGTGACTCCTCGGATGTACGGGAGTCTGAAGATCCCCTGCGGCTCGCGGAACGGGAGCGGGAGCGGGACTTCATTGATGACGTGTGGCTGCTGGCGCGAACATCAGGTCTAGAGGAATGGCTATCAACAGGCTGGCTACGACTTGTGGACGCCTTGTGAGCTGGTGTCTGCACGGCTGTAGATGTTGTAGCTTTTGCAGGTGTGGCACGAGACAGTGGAACAATACTCGCTGGTAAGTCTGTCTGTGTGGAGGCATCTGATACAGGGACATGCTGCATCGCTACGGTGTTAACAGGAGCGCGTCGGGCAGCCAAGGCATAACCTGTGGTGGTCGCAGGTTGCAGCTGCTCAAAGCGACGACGCGCCTCTGGAAATGTAAGATGTTCTTTCACGCGTAGCTCCTGTATACATTTTTCATCCAGAAACTTCGCACACTGACGCGAGCTAGATGGATGACCGGCTCCACAGTTAACACAATGAGGGTCACGGGTACAAGCCGTGCCCTCATGAGGTGATAGGCCACAACGCTCACAAACGGCAGGATGGTTGCACGCGGTCTTAGTATGTCCGAACTTCTGACACTGAAAACAGCGCATAGGGTTCGGGACATATTGACGTACGGCGGCACGCTCGTACCCGCAGAAGATGTATTCTGGCAACTGTGTGCCCTTAAAAGTGAGGAAAACCGTACGTAAATCAATCACTTTACCATCCTGCTTTCTTGTCAGACGGTACGCTTGACACACACGCTGGTCGGAGAGGCAAGTAACAATCTCCTCGTTTGACAGACCGTCCAGACTGGATGTGGTGACAACTCCTCTGCATGAGTTTAGAGATTTATGTGGGGCTACCCGGATGGGGTAGGAGCCCAACAAAGTGGCTTTCAACAATTTCTGGCACTGGTCTGCGGTGGTCACTTCTACCAAAAGCGTACCGTCTCGTACTCGGGTGGCGTTTTTAACAAGGCCACAGATCCTGTCGAGTTCTTTCTTTATGTAAAAGGGGCTCAGATCCTTCATCGTTTTCCTTTCACTGGCCAAGGTCATGACTAGAAAACTGTCGAAATGGGAGGGTTTGCGCGGATGCATGTTGAAATCGGACCCCCATCCGGAACCGTCGGCGTCAGCCTGCCATCCGGGGGTCAAAGAAAAGAAAGACACCAAAATCTCCACGGTCTGTGCCGCCATGGAGACCCCTCCATGACTGACCTCAAGGCGTACTTCAGAGGAGCTACCCTCCGATCTCCACTGCTTGTCCGCATGGGTAAACCGTTCACCACGTGACACCCCGGTTTTATGCCCCCACCACAGGAATAACCGCCTGTGGCTCCCCGCTTTAGCACACGCTGCCTCAACGGAGTCAGCGTGGATTCAGGGGACTTCGGGTTGATTACACCGGGGCTCCGTCAGCGGTAACACGTCCGGCCGGTGATACTAACCCGACGGCACGCGGCCGTCGGGAGATTAACACCGGCCGTGCCCTCAAGGAGCTACGTGGGTGTACATGACGTGTGGACGGGCTCCGCACCTAAGGCTACACATGGGGGCAGTGTGAAGGGTCCGCACAACCTTCGCGCCTGAGACCTCCGAAGAGCACACAAGTCGGGGGCCGCGCCGAAAACCGTGGGACAGGACCACGGAGATAGGAAAGATCCCTGCTGGTGAGACAGGAGTTATAAATCTAGGAACTTACAAACTAATAATCAGAATAAACCTAGAAGAGGAAGAGGGTGATATAAAAAGCAACATAAAACGCTGCACGTGGCACAGTTAATGAATGTGAAGCGGTGAAATGATGGTGAGCAGCTCGGGACCCCGGGTGCGCCAAACCCGGACCTACCGTGGTAGGCTCCCCTGGGGGAGTTTGATTTCGGAGTCCTCTTCTCCTAGATGAGTCGTCGACCAAGACTAACGAGCCTCATCTACCCGTTTGGAATGTTCTTAGCTTCCCCTCACCTCTTGCCTACCAGTGGTCACAAAGACACACTTAGTAGGCCGTCTGGATCAGGTACTGAGCCCCTCCGCCACGGCAAGGCGACACTCCTTCGGAGGGGACCATCGGTAAATACCGGTTTGGTTTGGTTTAAGGGCGTTCAACTTCTAGGTCATCAGCGCCCTTGAAATGATTTGTGGGTTTAAGGGCGCTCAACTTCTAGGTCATTAGCGCCCTTCTAAAATTCAAGGCAATAGCCAGATATAAACTTGAATCAAAAATAAATTACTAGTATCAAAGAAAAAATACACATAAACGTAAAACCAGCGGCAATAACCGGATATAAAACAATACAATAAATAGGTCAAAAGGCATAAACAATAATCTAAAATTTTAAATCCTCAAATTGATATTACAATCCGCTAAAAACTTAAAACTCTATCAACCGCTGTTTTGTCGTACGCTAACACCTCTGCAAGTCTGGCAGGCAGCTGCAGAGAATCCCGAAGGTGCGCTAGAGAGCAACACTCCAGCAGCACGTGGCGAACCGACAAAAGGTTGTCACACAGCGGACATAGAGGCGTAGGGTCCCTTTTAAATACGTAACCATGCGAAAAATTGCAGTGCCCTATTCTTAATCGAGCCAAACTAACCTCCTCGCGACGAGATGTGCGACAGGAAGTTACCCAGTTTATCGAAGTTCTTTCACTTCTCTAAGCTTATTACCGCGGAGAGCTGACCACTCGTCGTGCCAGGACGACAGCACCGCTCTCCGCACTTCAAGCCTAAAGTCTTCCGAAGTAACACGTGAGATGGTAATACTGGGTTCTGTAGTTGTCGTCTTTGCTGCTAAATCTGCCATTTCATTCCCCGGCAAACCTACGTGACCAGGAATCCATGCACACACCACGTCAACACCAGAAGCGTGTAAAACATGGAGGGCATCCTGGATACGTTGTACAATAGGGTGGGGGTTGTACAACTGACAAAGGCTCTGCAGTGCACTAAGGGAATCGCTCAAAATCAGGCAGTCACCTAATTTACGACGGCGAACATACAAAACGGCTCAATAAATTGCATAAAGCTCTGCAGTAAAAATGGTGGTGCTATTTGGAAAACCGAAAGATCTTACTGATCTTTATCGCGCACATGGTTAAGATGGACGATGATGTTCATTTGTACCTCGTTATCCACCAGAGAAAAGCACTGCTTTTTGTAACTGCAAATAATGAAATCACATTATAATACCAGATATTCGAAATAACTAATTCGAAGCCATAGTACTAATACATATTACAGAATCCCATATTGCATCTTTAATAATACTTACTTGCAATCCGAGCCAGTTTTCAACGAAGGAACGGTTTCTCCTCGCCAGCTTTTCTGTTCCATCCTTTGACTTTGGAGTTTCTTATGTTTCTTTCGTATGTATCTGCATTCTTAGTTCTGTTTTTCCTTCGTCTTCACTTTCAGAACTGGAAAAATAATTACTGTCTGACATGACGTTTTAACCATCCAAATAATATGGGTAAACACACAACACTCGACAATAATGAACTCGACAATATGAATTTAAGAATTCACTCGGATAGCTCTGTTTTTCTCTTTTATGCGTAAAATAATGAGCGGCAGCCTTCAGCATTATGTAGTTTTAGTGCGGCAAAAGTAATGTTGCAAATCAATCCATGCAGAAAGGGCATCAGTCACTGACTCATGAGTTTCTGCAGAAACTACGATTTTTAGGACACCGCTAACACCCTATTTAATGACATACCCTTTCTGTGTAGACTTGTGCATCTACCTCAAAACAACCAAATACTGTATAAAACTCATTTTCAGAAAAAAGCTGACTCATGACCTTTCTGCAATGACCGATTCCCGGTCGGGTACAATACAGGTCCTTGGGTGTGCGGGGATTAAACCCATTAGCTCAGCGTTGCCATTTACTTTGCTGGAAGAATGATCATGTTTACAAAGCGAGATGAAACTTAGTATTTTATGCTTCTTAAACCTGCTTCTGTTAGCCAGGTTATTCTGGGCGAAGCAGTACCTTTCACTTGTACTATCTTTCTGTTTTTGACTTGATTTTCACAGTGGGTCCATAGAATGCGTTGTACGTTCAATGGCACATTTCGATATTGGTAGCTGTGTATCCTGCCTAAAGGTCTATAAATCCCATGGGTAAATGGTACTCTAGTAGAAGCATTTCTTGTTTCTGAGATGGTGTTCCTTCCACATTAACTTGGTCCCTTGAACACTTTTCCACTGAATGCGCAGTTTGCCTGCATAAATACGAAAAGTAAATACAGCTGGGAATAAAACCTGTTGAGCAGCTCCTGAGAAAAGCACCGGTGAGGAGATGATGGACCCAATGGTTTGAAATAGCAACAAATATCTTACTGAACTTCAAACACAGCGAGCATTTCAGCACAGTAAGCGACGATATGCAATATAGGTTGAAATAGGATACTCAGGGGATGAACTATTTTATACATGTTTTAATATTAACTCAAGCTAGAGTGAATACAATACAAATTATTTATAACACATGCACCATGAAATTTTCAGAAAAGAAGCGCCTTCTGTGAATGGCATTGTAGAATCACATAATAGAAGCTATGGATACCAACATTACATTTAACAAAAATGGGGACCTAGAGAAAGAGTTAATCTTTTCCTGGCTGGATTTCGTATTTTTTGGATTGATGCTAGCGGTATCCACTCTAATTGGAGTGTACTTTGGAACTTGCGGCAAAAAGCAGGATTCTCCGAAGGAATACCTTCATGGGGGAAAGACAATGGATACACTTCCAGTAGCTGTTTCACTTGTGGCTAGGTAAGTGTCCTCATTCTTAGTTTATTTTGGGTAAGCCACCTTCTCCTGCACATATCCAGTAAAGGGCAGCACTAATTAAATTGAAGTATGCAGCACAAGCCATTTTGTTAATTATAAAGTGAGATCACAGTTGGTATCAATGTTTGAATGTGCTTCCAAGAATAACAGCAAAAAGTAGTGTTATTTATTTAATCGTATGGCTTGGAAGAGAACGTGGATTCGTTCCAGGCCATAAGAACCGTCAAAAGAGCTTAGGACATATAAACAAATATTCTTGCAGCATTATATCGGGAATTACTGTGATGGGAGTGCCGACAGAGGTATATTCACATGGAACAACTTATTGGCTGGTGTGCATATCAGCTGTGCTTGTAGGTCTGATCAACCACTACATTTACCTACCAGTTTTCTATGGATTGCAACTCACATCTACTTATGAGGTAAGTACCATGCTAAGAGTAACAAATTATATGATAAAATTCCCGGCATAAGAACATAATACTTGCAATTGAGCCGGTTTTGCACTATCTGACGCCTCTAATTTATGTTATCCGTGTACGGTAGAAGGCAGTAATTTCAAAAGATAATCCTCGTGATGTGCAATCTGGCTTATAAAGTGTATGCGACCTATACACAACCGGTGAGTGAGTGAGTGAGTGAGTGAGTGAGTGAGTGAGTGAGTGAGTGAGTAGGGTTTAAGGGCCCGTCGACAGCTAGGTCATTAGGGCCCCAAGTCAGAAGATAAAAGCAGGGAAAAACTCACCACCACCTAACAATGAATCAAATATTAAAACGGGGAGTCTAAAAGAAAGATAAAAGCTAAAACAGTTCAAATGTAAAACTGGTCTAAAAAGATAACATAAAAACAGTTAAAACCTCAAAAGTGATCTTACAATGTACATAGATAAAAATACGAAGGTTAAAAATAAAATCACAAAGTAAAATACAAGTTACACCTGCTTAATGTAAGTGTTTGGTCTTCATCTTTTTCTTTTTCAGTCTTATCTTGACTGACTTGGGACCTGGTATGTTCAAGTCGCCATCCTCAGATGAGTCTGAAGAGCCCTGTCGGCTTGTTGAGCGGGAGCGGGACTTCCTTGATGATGGACGACTACTCACCCGGTCTTTAGGTCGCGAATGGTGAGCGTTTCCAGGTAAAACGGTGTGGCTACTGCTTTTGGATGGCTGGTGAGCAGGTGTCTGCACGGCGGAAGATTTAGTTGCCGGTGCAGGTGTATCGCGGGACGGTGGAGAGGGAGAGGCGCTCGTTGGTGAGTCAGTCTGCGTGGCAGCATCAGCGACTGGAACGTGCTGAATGGCCACAGTGTGGGCAGGAGTGCGGCGGACTGCTGACGCGAAACCTAGGGTTGTCGCAGGTTTCAACTGTTCAAAGCGGCGACGTGCTTCCAAAAATGTGAGCCGTTCTTTCACGCGCAACTCCTGTATAGCTTTCTCGTCCATAAATTTAGAACACTGACGCGAGCTTGATGGATGGCTCTCTCCACAATTCACACAAAGAGGATCCCGTGTACATGCCGAGTCTTCATGGGCTGGTGATCCACAACGCTCACAAATAGATGGATTATTACAGGAAGTCTTAGTATGGCCGAACCGTTGGCACCTGAAACAACGCATTGGGTTTGGCCCATACTGGCGTACAGCGGCACGTTCGTATCCACAAAAGATGTACTCAGGTAATTTCGTGCCTTTGAATGTTAGAAATACTGTACGCAAAGCTAACTCCTTGCCATCCTGTTTTCGCGTAAGGCGATAGGCCTGACATACACGCTGGTCAGAGAGAGAGGTGACAATCTCCTCATTCGACAGGTTGTCTAGACTTGAGTGAGTGAGTGTATTGGGTTTAAGGGCCCGTCGACAACTTGGTCATTAGGGCCCCGAGTCCAGAAGTAAAATTACATACCGTCAAGTGTTAAAACATCACCCATTAAAAACTAAAAATCTACGGTTAAAATAGATAAAAAAACCTCTAAACAACTATTAAAACGTTTCATTTAAAATGTTAAAAACAGAAAGTTAAAATTGCTACAAAATAAAAAACACTAAAAGGTTAAAAAACCCAAAAATACGGTAATCCAAAAGGCTAAAATCTCTGAAATAAAATAACCTTACACTGACTTCATAAAATCAATTGTGGAACAAAACCGCAGCACTGTATTTACAGATACTGGGTCGTTGCCTAAAACTGACGACAGTGTAAGGCCCAGGCCAACGGACTGGCGCTCACGAGCGTATCGCGGACAATCAAGAAGGACATGTGCGACGGAGATCGGAATATTACACGTCGTACAGACAGGCTCCGGATCACCACGCAAAAGGTGTCCATGAGTGGCTCGGGTATGGCCTATCCTCAGGCGGGTTAAAACCACTTCTTCCCGCCTGGAATTCCTGCAGCTGGTATGCCAGGGTTGTACCGTGTCCTTGATTGTCCGTAATTGAGTGCCAGATAACGCTTCCCAAGATTCCTGCCAAAGAGCAAATAGATGGCGACGGAAATATTTCTGCACATCTATATAGGGGAGCGTACGGGTGGAATACTCCGGAAGGCGACATGCAGACTTTGCAGCCGCATCCGCCGCCTCGTTACCCGGAATACCCACATGGCCTGGGATCCACGTAAAAACAAACTGGTATCCGCGAGACAGTAGCTGAGAAATCAACGTCTGGATTTTAACAACCAATGCCGAGGTGCCGATAAACTGTTGCAGGGCCTGGAGAGCGCTAAAAGAATCGGAACAAACGATAAAACTTCCAGGACCTGAACTGGAGATAAAAAGGAGGAAATAAAATATGGCAAACAACTCGGCGGTAAATACTGAACTGGCGTCCGGTAGGCGGTACGTATGAGCGTCACCGTTGTATATAAAGGCGCAACCCGTCGAACTACCCATCTGGGACCCATCGGTAAATACCGGACAGGAAGTCCGGTATCGCCCCAGTAGTTCCGTGAATAGTTGGCGAAACACGGAATGAGGGGTAGCTATCTTAACACAGCCCGACAGCTCCAGGTCAAAGCGTGCGCGCTGGAGTTGCCAGGGAGGACATCGGCCACGTGAATGCCGCTCTACGGCTGGCAGTCGAAGGGCGTGTGCAGCAAGCAGTTCACGAAACCGGATACCACTTGGACGGGAGATGGTTGTATTTCGCATATAACGGTGCGCGAGGTCTGGACGCAACACGGGTGGAAACGAAGGGTGACCTGGATGGGCGGCCAGCCTTGCCACGTAAGAACAAAGTAATAAAGAGCGTCGAACAGACAGTGGAGGTTCGCCAGAATCAGCATACAGACAATCGATTCTGCTGGTGCGGAAAGCCCCAGTAGCGAGACGGATACCAGTGTGATGTACTGTATCTAAAAGCCGGAGTTTAGACGCAGACGCCGCGCCATAAAGAAAACAGCCGTAGTCTAATTTGGACCGGACCAGAGAGCCATACAACCTCAACATGACGGTGCGATCGCCGCCCCAAGATGCCCCAGATAAGACCCTGAGTACCCGAAGCGAACGATCGCAGGAAGCACGAAGATAGCGGATATGGTGCTCCCATGTGAGTTTACTGTCGAGGTGTAGGCCCAAGAACTTAAGGTGCGGTACAAAAGGAAGACGTGTGTCGCGCAGATGAAGATCAGGAGGAGGGTGTACTCCTCGCAGTCGGTGAAAGTGTAGACACTGTGTTTTCGTAGGGGACAGCCGAAAGCCCGTGCGTAATGCCCACTCGGCGATGGAGGTTATGGTCAGCTGCCCCTCCGAAGGAGTGTCGCCTTGTCGTGGCGGAGGGGCTCAGTACCTGAACCAGACGGCCTACCAAGTGTCATTTTGACTACTGGTAGGCAAGAGGTGAGGGGAAGCAAAGAACATTCCAAACGGGTAGATGGGGCTCGGTAGTCTTGGTCGACAACTCATCTAGGAGAGGAGGACTCCGAAATCAAACTCCCCCAGGGGCTCCTACTACGGTAGGTACGGGTTTGGCGTACCCGGGGCCCCGAGCCATACTCTCGATTGGGTTCCTCCAAGAGGTGAGAGGGCACATGCCAAACTCCCAATCAAATTTGGTCCACTTTTGTGTTTGACCTCCCACCTGTTACCTCCCTGTACACAGTCTGATGGATAACCTACGCGCGGGTGACGCAAGGGGTGACTGGGTAATAGCGTAAGTCCCAGCCCCTGGTTATCATGTAGGATCTGTGTGCGTATCCGCTGATAAAGGTCAGTCCCGGGGAGGGGCCATTGCATGAGCTGATGCACTCCTGAAGGCGATTGGGTCCCTCTGTCTATACATTGGGAGGTGAGACCCTAGGGTGAGCAAGGTCCAGGCCAGGACTCTCACCTAAGCCGGGGTGGCGCCCAGGATGTGAGCATGCCATCGGAGACATTTGCAATGGTGGAGGATTAAAGCGCCATGAGTTCACAAAAAACTCAAAATAAACAAAAATACCTGAAGTCAAGTGTAAAGGAAGTAGTTGAGTCCTGTGGTCCTCGCTACTTAGTCATTTCGAGAACTGAGGAAGGAAAAAAGTTTCTTTCGGTGAGTCCATTTGTAATCCAGAAGGGCCTGGATAAGATAGCTGGTCCAGTGAAATCATGCACTAGATCGCGTAATGGCACGCTTCTAGTAGAAGCGCATTCAGCAGAACAGGCAGCTAAAATACAGAAAGCAAACCTGTTGGCCAGCTATCCAATACGTGTTGACCTACATAAGACGTTGAACTCGTCACGCGGTGTCGTCAATACCCGCGCATTAGACGGACTCAGTGTTGAAGAGATTAAGGAAAACCTAGAAGATCAAGGTGTTACCTGTGTGTATCGGGTTCATCGCAAAGAAAGCGGTGAATTGAAGCCTACTCGTACCCTGTTCCTGACCTTTGATCGGGTAGATCTCCCTCAAAGAATTAGGGCAGGATACGAAGCTATAGAAGTAAGGCCATACATCCCGAACCCAATCCGGTGCTTTAAGTGTAACCATTTTGGACACACAAGTGAACTGTGTAACAGAACGGCTTCTTGCGTCAACTGCGGAGGCGTCCTTCACGACGCTCCATGTTCATTGCCTCCCAGTTGTGTGAACTGCAGCGGCGAACATCCAGCCAATTCGCGAGAGTGCCCCCGGTTTATAGAGGAAAGGGCGATCCAGGAAATCCGAGTCAAAGAGAAGGTGTCCTTCTCAGAAGCTCGGAAACTCCTGCGTATCCGACAGCCCCCCCTTCCAAAGTCCGGTACCTATCGCTCTGTTGTAGCTAGGCCGGCAGAGAAGCGGGAAATCGCTACACAAACCAGCGATCAAACCGGGGCCACAATTTCACAAAAAATTATCGTAGCAAGAACAGTTCCAAAGCCTTCAACATCTACAGGTAAATCTACGTCTCCTACCAAGTCCATAAAGGAAAAGAACACATCTACAAGGTCACCGTCTAAATTGCCAGTCTACAACAATGGCAAGAATGAGCCCGTTGTTTATGTTACATCACCGAAGAAATTTAAGAAACAATATGTAAGAACTGACTTCCTCAAAGAAGAAAACGTGTCTGTTCCCACTCAACCAAAGGGAAAGAAGAGCCAGCGTTCATCCCCCCGAAGATCCTCTTCTGAGGATTCCTCCGGGATGGACACAGACCGGCAGCTTTCATCTTCGCCGGTATCCACGAGCAATCGGTTCGAGGCTCTCGAACCGAAATTTGCTATGGGAATACGCACCTCCTCGGTAGAGGAGATGCAAGAAGATCCTGCCTATACTGGGAGAAACCCAGTGAAAAAGAGGCAGGATAAATGTGAAAAGAGTGTGAGCCCAAAAGATCACAAAAGGGCTAAATTGAACCGACCACCGCCTACTACAAGGTAATACACTGTTACCTTGCAATATTTATCCCACACACATACTAATATGGCTATCTTACATTGGAACATACGTGGCATTCGAACTCAAAGGCCAGAACTTGAGCTCTTGCTCAAAGAAAACGAACCTCTGGTCGCATGTTTGCAAGAGACTAAGCTGCGTCCTCAAGACGCTTTCCATCTAAGGCGATACACCCCAGTACGGTGTGATGTTACACCAGAAGAGGGTGTTCCGGCACATGGCGGCGCTATGATACTTGTGAGAGATGACATTTATATGCAACCTGTACCAATACAGTCTGATATCCAATCAGTTGCAATAAGTATTGTACTGCCAGACATCCGTTTCACCATCTGCAATATATATTTGCCTCCGTCCCATGACCTCTCGCACATTGATTTAGAAGATCTAGTTTCCCAGTTGCCAACACCGTTTCTGTTGGTGGGAGACTTCAATGCGCACCACCCACTTTGGGGTTCAAGTCGCGCTTGTGCGAGAGGTAAACTCATTTCCGATTTCTTGGACAGTCACAACCTAGCTCTCCTCAACACTGGAGAGCCTACATTCATTTCGGACTCCCACAGCACCTTCTCACACCTTGATCTTGCAGTTTGTTCACCTCAGTTGGCAGTCTCCTTACAATGGAATGTCATCTCTGATTTACACTCTAGTGACCACTTCCCATGTCTTATTAGTCTCTTGACGCAACATACATATTCCACACGAATGCCCAGATGGCGTTTGGACCATGCCAACTGGAACCTTTACACCCAGTTGGCTGTCTTTACGTACAACGAGCACGACTCAGTGAATAATTTGGCGCAGCATCTCACGGAGACGATTCTCTCTGCTGCTGAACAATCGATTCCGCGGTCGACTACACACCCTCGTCGATTTCCCGTCCCCTGGTGGACGGAAGAATGTCGGAATGCCATTCGTGCTCGAAGGCGTGCACTTAGGGTTTTCCAACGTCACCCTACTTTGGAAAACCTAATCGAATACAAGAAAATGCGCGCCAGGTCCAGACAAGTCATTAAGGATAGCAAAAAGTCATCATGGAGCAAATTTGTAGCTTCATTTAACCGACACACACCTTCCTCGGTTGTGTGGGATAGATTAAGGCGTGTTGCAAAAAAAACGACCCAAATACCAATAGCGGGACTAAAAACAGCCACAGGAGCTGTTGTTGATTCATTTGAAGTGGCCAATACCTTTGGCAGTGCTTTCGCACAAGTGTCTAGCTCGGAAAACTACTCCCCTGAGTTCCTTCCAATTAAAACTCAGGTGGAATCTCAAGGCTTCTCGTTTCGTTCTAGAAACGCAGAAGATTACAATCGCCTTTTCACCATGGCAGAGCTGGAGCATTCCCTGAAATCTTCGCGATGTTCAGCACCAGGACCGGACGGTATTCATGTACAAATGTTACAACGGCTCTCTCCTGAAGGTAAGGCATTCCTGCTCGAGGTCTATAATCGTGTTTGGGTTGACAGTATACTCCCAGAAAATTGGCGGGAGGCCACCGTTATTCCCATCTTGAAGGCTGGGAAGGACCGTCATCTTCCCTCCAGCTATCGTCCTATTTCCCTCACCAGTTGCGTTTGCAAGGTGATGGAACGCATGATCAATGGACGATTGGTATGGTGGTTAGAAAGTCGTAACCTACTGACTAACATCCAGTGTGGTTTTCGACGACGCCGTTCAACTGTTGACCATCTTGTGTCAATATCGACACAGATAATGGACGGGTTTATGAAGAAGTGTCAAACCGTTGGCATATTTTTCGATCTTGAGAAGGCTTATGATACGTGCTGGCGAGCAGGGATTCTACGTTCCCTGTATGCCTGGAACATACGTGGACGCCTACCACTTTTCATTCAGGAGTTTATGAAGGACCGCTTTTTCCGAGTAAGGGTCGGCTCGGTTTTTTCTAATTCTTTTGTTCAGGAAGAGGGAGTACCTCAGGGTTCGGTGCTAAGTGTCACGCTCTTTGCTATAGCAATTAACTCCATCTGGAAATGTGTTCCACCTGGAGTTTCGTCATGCCTATTCGTAGACGACTTCGCTGTCTATTGCACTTCTCAGCGCACGGCGTTCTTACAACGGCCGCTGCAGCAATGTTTGGACAACCTTAGAGAATGGAGCATGAAAAACGGCTTCCGTTTCTCAACTGAGAAGTCAATCTGCGTTAATTTCTGGCGCCGTAGGAGAC
This sequence comes from Tenodera sinensis, assembly GCA_030765045.1. Taxonomy (NCBI): domain Eukaryota; kingdom Metazoa; phylum Arthropoda; class Insecta; order Mantodea; family Mantidae; genus Tenodera; species Tenodera sinensis. The sequence continues at coordinate 190,554,963 of CM060961.1, forward strand.
GATTACCACCTTCGCTCCGATTTGGTCCAGATGAACTTCCCTTCGCAGAAGAGACGCGCTTCCTGGGTTTGATCTTGGACAGGAAGCTTAGTTGGTCGTCGCATATTGCACAGCTAAGAGCGAGATGTGACCGTTCCCTAAATATTATGCGAGTACTGAATGGCAAATCGTGGGGAGCGGATCGAACAATTTTGTTGCGAATATATCGCGCATTGGTCCGATCCAAGCTAGACTATGGGTGTATTGTTTATTCGTCAGCACGACCATCTGTGCTGAGAAGATTAGACGTGGTCCATAATAGGGGTATCCGCATTGCAACAGGAGCTTTTCCAACAAGCCCAGTGGTGAGCCTTTACGCCGAGTCCGCAGAAGCTCCTCTGCAATATCGGCGTGAGATTCTCTTGGCAAATTATGGTTGTGCGCTTAGATGTATGCCTAAGCACCCAACGTTCGCCTCTTTTTTCACCACCACGCTAAGAGAACGATATAGAAATAGCACCCTTAATCCAAAGCCTGCGGGGTTCCGTTTCCAAGAGCTCCTAGTGAAGCTTGGAGTGGAACTGCCTGTGATGTTCGCCAAGGGCGAGAGACTTTACCCCCCTTGGCTATCTGGTACGCCCCATGTAGATCTTGGGATGACCATACACCAGAAGTCCACGATGCCTATTTCAAGTATCCGCACGTGTTTCTTAGAATTTTTGTCAGGCTACTCTGACCGTAAATATATTTACACCGATGGATCAAAGAACACCAACGGTGTTGGATGTGCTTATGTTTATGGAACCGAACCATATACATTCGGTTTTCCAAATAGCACTTCCATTTTTACTGCAGAGCTTTATGCAATCTATCGAGCCGTTTTGTATGTTCGCCGTCGTAAATTAGGTGACTGCCTGATTTTGAGCGATTCCCTTAGTGCACTGCAGAGCCTTTGTCAGTTGTACAACCCCCACCCTATTGTACAACGTATCCAGGATGCCCTCCATGTTTTACACGCTTCTGGCGTTGACGTGGTGTGTGCATGGATTCCTGGTCACGTAGGTTTGCCTGGGAATGAAAAGGCAGATTTAGCAGCAAAGACGGCAACTACAGAACCCAGAATTATCATCTCACGTGTTACTTCGGAAGACTTCAGGCTTGAAGTGCGGAGAGCGGTGCTGTCGTCCTGGCACGACGAGTGGTCAGCTCTCCGCGGTAATAAGCTTAGAGAAGTGAAAGAACTTCCGATAAACTGGGTAACTTCCTGTCGCACATCTCGTCGCGAGGAGGTTAGTTTGGCTCGATTAAGAATAGGGCACTGCAATTTTTCGCACGGTTACCTATTTAAAAGGGACCCTGCGCCTCTATGTCCGCTGTGTGACAACGGTTTGTCGGTTCGCCACGTGCTCCTAGAGTGTTGTTCTCTAGCGCACCTTCGGGATTCTCTGCAGCTGCCTGCCAGACTTGCAGAGGTCCTAGCGGACGACAAAACAGCTGTTGATAGAGTTTTTAATTTTTTAGGGCAGTGTAATATAAATTTGAGGATTTAAATTTTTTAATTATCTGTTTCTGATTTTGGACATATTTATCACCTTGTTTCATATCTGGCTATTGCCACTGCTTTTTACCTTTGTATATTTTTCTTGCTGCTAGTATTTTTATTTTTTGAGTGAAATTTATATCTGGCTATTGCCATGAGCCTGTTAAGGGCGCTGATGACCTAGAAGTTGAGCGCCCTTAAACCAAATCCAATCCAATCATTATGGTCAGCTGCAGTTGACGCTCGATGTGCTCCATACTATAAGAGCGATAGTAGATCGCAAAGTCGTCAACATACAGCGACATCGGGATTCCGCTACGAACAGCGCTGGTGATGCCATTAATGGCAACGGCGAAAAGCGTAACGCTGAGAATCGACCCCTGGGGTACGCCATTCTCCTGAACCTTCTCTTGGGAGAGCGTGTTACCTATGCGGACACGAAAGCGGCGAATTAGTAAAAAGTTAAAAATAAAAAACGACAAGTTACCGCGTAAACCATAACCGTGCAAAGCACGCAGGATGCCGTAGCGCCATGTAGTGTCGTAGGCCTTCTCCAGATCAAAGAAGACACCCACGACATGCTGCTTCAAGAGAAATGCATTCTGTATGTAGGCCTCCATGCTTGTCAGATTGTCGACACTGGAGCGATGGCGACGAAAACCGCACTGGGCATTACTCAGCAGGTTATTCGTCTCTAGCCACCACACTAAACGAGTGTTGATCATACGTTCGAGGGTCTTGCAAACGACACTCGTTAGGCAAATAGGGCGGTAGCTAGAGGGAAGTGTCCGGTCTTTTCCTGGTCGAGGGATAGGGATGACAATGCCCTCTCGCCAGGAAGACGGAAAAACCTGCTGATGCCAGATGCGGTTATACATGCTCAACATGAAGGAAAGAGCTGCAGGTGGAAGATGAAGCAGCATTTGGCGGTGGATGTCATCAGGACCGGGAGAAGAATTCTTTGCTAGGGACAAGGAATGCGCTAGCTCCGCCTCGGTAAATGGTGCATTGTACGGTTCACTTTGGGCACTGTTAAAACTAAGGCCTATCTGCTCCGCAGATTCCTTGATAGCTAAAAACGCTCTATCATAGCTTTGGGTTTGGCTAGTACAGGCAAAACACTCGGCAAGGGCGTCGGCGATGTCCTGCTCGGTGGTGTAACGGGAGCCCTGTACGGCAAGGCCAGGGATGGTCGTCCGGCGACACTTGCCGTACATTCGCCGAACAGCAGTCCACACCTTTTGCGCCGAACTTCGACGGGAAAGAGAAGATACATACTTTTCCCACGATTTGCGTTTTGCGTCTCGAAGTATAAATCTTGCCCTAGCACGAGCACGCTTAAAAGCGACAAAGTTCGCCTGCGTAGGATGTAATGTAAAGATACGCAATGCACGCTTGCGTGCTTTAGTAGCCAAACGGCATTCCTCGGACCACCAAGGCACAGGAACGTGACGAGGTGTAGTGGAACCACGAGGAATGCTGGAATCCGCTGCACGAAGGATAGAGTAAGTAAAATACTCCACCATGTCGTCAATGGTGGTAAAACCATCGTCGGTTAGGTAAATGAGGGAATGAAACTTCCCCCAGTCAGCCTTGGAAATAATCCAGTGAGGAAAGCGTGTTGGCACAGAACTGTGGCCCGATAGGTGAATGCTAATGGGGTAATGATCACTGCCAAATAAGTCGGAAAGTACCGACCAGTCGAGTAGAGGTACCAGTGACGGACTGCTAAAAGAAACGTCAAGTGCGGAGTGTGTACCATAGGCAGATGATAAGTAAGTAGGCACGCCAGTGTTTAATATGACTAGGCCGGACATATGGAAAACGTCTGCTACAAGGCAGCCACGGGCATCGTCAATGTCGGAGCCCCAATGAGAGTGCTTGGCATTCAGATCGCCGAGAAAGATGAGCGGTGGCGGAATCTGTGCCAAGAGAGCCCGAAGATCGTTCGTGTGTACGACACTGACCGGTGGCAGATAGACATTGCAAAGGGAGAAACAGAGGCTCTGCAGCTGCACACGCACCGCTACAGCTTGTAGCGGCGTGTTGAGGGGCACACTGGTGGCAGAGATATCATGCGCCACCAGGATAGCAACACCCCCGCTGGCTCGCCTATCAGCTGCAGAGTCATGTCTAAATGCCGAAAAACCACGAAGTTGTAACGCGTGGTTAGGGTGCAAATGCGTTTCTTGTAGACAGACGATTGATGGAGACCGTTGCGAAACGAGATGCTGTACGTCCGGAACACGTGCCCGGAACCCATTAACATTCCACTGGATTATTTCCATGGTAAAGAAGAATTAGGGATTCGTCTTCATCTTTTTCTTTTTCATCTTTACCTTAACCGACTTCGGACGGGGTAGGTTAAATTCGCCATCGTCTGGTGACTCCGCCGACGTCCGGGAGTCTGAAGATCCCCGGCGGCTCGCTGAACGAGAGCGGGAGCGGGACTTCATGGACGATGTGCGACTGCTGGCGCGACCAGAAGGCCTAGAATAATGGCTGTCAACAGGCTGGCTGCGGCTAGTTGTCTTGTGAGCTGGTGTCTGCACGGCTATAGATGTAGTAGCAGGTGCAGCTGTGGCACGAGACAGTGAAGGGGTATTCGCAGGTAGTTCAGTCTGTGTAGATGCATCTGACACAGGAACGTGCTGGATCGCTACGCTGCTGGCAGGAGCGCGTCGGGCAGCCAAGGCATAACCTGTGGTGGTAGCAGGTTTCAGCTGCTCAAAGCGACGACGCGCTTCTGGAAACGTGAGATGTTCTTTCACGCGCAATTCTTGTATACACTTCTCATCCAGGAACTTCGCACACTGACGCGAGCTGGATGGATGCTTCCCTTCACAGTTTACACAGAGGGGATCCCGTGTACATGTCGGGTCCTCATGGGCTGCTAAACCACAGCGCTCACATATAGCAGGATTATTGCACAGGGTCTTAGTATGGCCGAACCGTTGGCACCTAAAACAACGCATGGGGTTCGGCACATACTGGCGCACGGCGGCACGTTCGTAGCCACAAAAGATGTACTCGGGCAATTTAGTTCCTCTGAACGTCAGAAACACCGTACGCAAAGGTACATCCTTGCCATCCTGCTTTCGGGTAAGACGGTAAGCCTGACACACACGCTGGTCGGAGAGACAGGTGGTAATCTCATCGTTCGACAGATTGTCCAGACTTGAGGTGGTGACAACTCCCCTACAGGTATTAAGCGTTTTGTGTGGGGCTACCCGAATTGGGTAGGATCCCAACAACTTCGCTTTCGAGAGTTTCTGTGATTGCTCTGCCGTTTTGGTCTCGATTAACAGCGTACCGTCACGTAGTCTTGTCGCGTTCTGCACCGGGCCACATATTCTGTCTACCTCACGTTTGATATAAAAAGGGCTAATATCCATAATCGTCTTCCCTTCACAAGCCAATGTCACAACAAGAAAAGAGTCAAAAAGAGAGGGTTTGCGCGGATACATATTGAAATTGGACCCCCATCCGGAACCGTCGGCGTCAGCCTGCCATCCGGGGGTCAAAGAAAACAAAGACACCAAAATCTCCACGGTCTGTGCCGCCATAGAGACCCCTCCATGACTGATCTCAAAGCGTACTTCAGAGGGGCTACCCTCCGATCTCCACTGCTTGTCCGCATGGGTAAACCGTTCACCACGTGACACCCCGGTTTTATGCCCCCACCACAGGAATAACCGCCTGTGGCTCCCCGCTTTAGCACACGCTGCCTCAACGGAGTCAGCGTGGATTCAGGGGACTTCGGGTTGATTACACCGGGGCTCCGTCAGCGGTAACACGTCCGGCCGGTGATACTAACCCCACGGCACGCGGCCGTCGGGAGATTAACACCGGCCGTGCCCTCAAGGAGCTACGTGGGTGTACTTGACGTGTGGACGGGCTCCGCACCTAAGGCTACACAAGGGGGCAGTGTGAAGGGTCCGCCTAACCTTCGCGCCTGAGACCTCCAAAGAGCACACAAGTCGGGGGCCGCGCCGAAAACCGTGGGACAGGACCACGGAGATAGGAAAGATCCCTGCTGGTGAGACAGGAGTTATAAATCTAGGAACTTACAAACTAATAATCAGAATAAACCTAGAAGAGGAAGAGGGTGATATAAAAAGCAACATAAAACGTTGCACGTGGCACAGTTAATGAAGGTGGAGGGGGTGAGATGATTGTGAGTGGCTCGGGGCCCCGGGTGCGCCATACCCGGACCTACCGTGGTAGGTTCCCCTGGGGGAGTTTGATTTCGGAGTCCCCTTCTCCTAGATGAGTCGTCGACCAAGACTACCGAGCCTCATCTACCCGTTTGGAATGTTCTTAGCTTCCCCTCACCTCTTGCCTACCAGTGGTCACAAAGACACACTTAGTAGGCCGTCTGGATCGGGTACTGAGCCCCTCCGCCACGGCAAGGCGCCACTCCTTCGGAGGGGTGAGTGAGTGAGTGTGTGTGTTAGGTTTAAGGGCCCGTCGACAACTTGGTCATTAGGGCCCCGAGTCCAAAAGTAAAAAAAAAAAAAAAAATTAGGGACGGTAAAGTGTTAAAATATCACCCACAAAAAATAACTAAAACTCTAAAGTCAATAGATAAAAGCAGCTAAACAACTATTAAAACGTTCCATTTAAAATGCTAAAAACTGAAACTTAAAATTGCTACAAAGTAAAAAAGGCTAAAAGGTTAAAAAAAATCTAAAAGTCTAAAATCTCTGAAATAAAATAACCTTACACTGGCTTCATAAAAGCAATTGTAGAACAAAACCGCAGCACTGTATGTACAGATACAGGGTCGTTGTCTAAAACTGACCACAGTGTAAGGCCCAGGCCAACGGACTGGCGCTCACGAGCATGTCGCGGACAATCAAGAAGGACATGTGCGACGGAGATTGGAATATTAAAACGTCGTACAGACAGGCTCTGGATCATCACGCAAAAGGTGTCCATGCGTGGCTCGGGTATGGCCTATCCTCAGGCAGGTTAAAGCCACTTCTTCCCGCCTGGAATCCCTGCAGCTGGTATGCCAGGGTTGTACCGTGTCCTTGATTGTCCGTAACTGAGTGCCAGATAACGCTTCCCAAGATTCCTGCCAGAGAGCAAATAGATGGCGACGGAAATATTTATGCACATCTATATAGAGGAGCTTACAGGTGGAATACTCCGGAAGGCGACATGCAAACTTTGCAGCCGCATTCGCTGCCTCGTTGCCCGGAATACCCACATGGCCTGGGATCCACTTAAAAACAAACTGGTATCCGCGAGACAGCTGAGAGATCAACGTCTGGATTTTAATAACCAATGCCGAGGTGCCGATAAACTGTTGCAGGGCCTGGAGAGCGCTAAAAGAATCGGAACAGACGATAAAACTTCCAGGACCTGAACTGGAGATAAAAAGGAGGAAATAAAATATGGCAAACAACTCGGCGGTAAATACTGAACTGGCGTCCGGTAGGCGGTACGTATGAGCGTCACCGTTGTATATAAAGGCGCAACCCGTCGAACTACCCATCTGGGACCCATCGGTAAATACCGGACAGGAAGTCCGGTATCGCCCCAGTAGTTCCGTGAATAGTTGGCGAAACACGGAATGAGGGGTAGCTATCTTAACACAGCCCGACAGCTCCAGGTCAAAGCGTGCGCGCTGGAGTTGCCAGGGAGGACATCGGCCACATGAATGCCGCTCTACGGCTGGCAGTCGAAGGGCGTGTGCAGCAAGCAGTTCACGAAACCGGATACCACTTGGACGGGAGATAGTTGTATTTCGCATATAACGGTGCGCGAGGTCTGGACGCAACACGGGTGGAAACGAAGGGTGACCTGGATGGGCGGCCAGCCTTGCCACGTAAGAACAAAGTAATAAAGAGCGTCGAACAGACAGTGGAGGTTCGCCAGAATCAGCATACAGACAATCGATTCTGCTGGTGCGGAAAGCCCCAGTAGCGAGACGGATACCAGTGTGATGTACTGTGTCTAAAAGCCGGAGTTTAGACGCAGACGCCGCGCCATAAATAAAACAGCCGTAGTCTAATTTGGACCGGACCAGAGAGCCATACAATCTCAACATGACGGTGCGATCGCCGCCCCAAGATGCCCCAGATAAGACCCCGAGTACCCGAAGCGAACGATCGCACGAAGCACGAAGATAGCGGATATGGTGCTCCCATGTGAGTTTACTGTCGAGGTGTAGGCCCAAGAACTTAAGGTGCGGTACAAAAAAGAAGACGTGTGTCGCGGAGATGAAGATCAGGAGGAGGGTGTACTCCTCGCAGTCGGTGAAAGTGTAGACACTGTGTTTTCGTAGGGGACAGCCGAAAGCCCGTGCGTAATGTCCACTCGGCGATGGAGGTTATGGTCAGCTGCAGTTGACGCTCGATGTGCTCCAAACTATAAGAGCGATAGTAGATCGCAAGGTCGTCAACATACAGCGACATCGGGATACCGCTACGAACAACAGTGATGCCATTAATGGCAACTGCGAAAAGTGTGACACTGAGGATCGATCCCTGGGGTACACCAGTCTCCTGGATCTTCTTTTGAGACAGCGTGTTGCCTATACGGACACGAAAACGGCGAATGAGTAAAAAGTTAAGAAGAAAAACGGCTAAGTGACCGCGCAAACCATAACCGTGTAGAGTACGGAGAATGCCATAGCGCCAAGTAGTATCGTAGGCCTTCTCCAGATCAAAGAAGACACCCACGACATGCTGCTTCAGAGGAACGCATTCTGTATGTATGCCTCCATGCACGTCAGATTGTCGACACTGGAGCGATGGCGACGAAATCCGCACTTAACATTGCTCAGCAGGTTATTCGTCTCTAGCCACCACACTAAGCGAGTGTTAATCATCCGTTCCAAGGTCTTGCAGACGACACTCGTCAGGCAAATAGGGCGGTAGCTAGAGGGAAGTGCCCGGTCTCTTCCTGGTCGAGGGATAAGGATGACAATACCCTCTCGCCAGGAAGACGGAAACCTGCTGATGCCAGATGCGGTTATACATGCTCAACATGAAGGAAAGAGCTGCAGGTGGAAGATGAAGCAGCATTTGGCGGTGGATGTCATCAGGACCGGGAGAATTCTTTGCTAGAGACAAGGAATGCGCCAGCTCCGCTTCGGTAAATGGTGCGTTGTACGGTTCACTTTGGGCACTGTTAAAACTTAAGGCCTATCTGCTCCGCAGATTCCTTGATAGCTAAAAATGCTCTATCATAGCTTTGTGTTTGACTAGTACAGGCGAAACACTCGGCAAGGGCGTCGGCGATGTCCTGCTCGGTGTATCGGGAGCCCTGTACGGCAAGGCCGGGGATGATCATCCGGCGACACTTGCCGTACATTCGCCGAACAGCAGCCCACACCTTTTACGCCGAACATCGACGGGAAAGATAAGATACATACTTCTCCCACGATTTGCGTTTTGCATCTCGAAGTATAAATCTCGCCCTAGCACGAGCACGCTTAAAAGCGACAAAGTTCGCCTGTGTAGGATGTAATGTAAAGATACGCAATGCACGCTTGCCTATGCTTTAATAGCCAAACGGCATTCCACGGACCACCCAGGCACCGGAACGTGACGAGGTGTAGTGGAACCACGAGGAATGCTGTATACACAACGGAGATACGATCTATTTGTCACCAAGAATGTCTGTATCTGAATCCTATATTACCTGGATAACCTGTTTTTACTCTACTAGAACACTTGAGGCAAGTGTATGCTGAGTCGTCGCTGGTTTACCCCTCCGAAGGAATGTCGCCTGACGTGGCGGAGGGGCTCAGTACCCGATCCAGTGAGTGAGTGATTAGGGTTTAAGTTTGATTTGATTTGACTTGGTTTAAGGGCGCTCAACTTCTAGGTCATCAGCGCCCTTAAAAGATTCATGGCAATAGCCAGATATACATTTCACTCAAAAAATAAAAATGCTAACAAGAAAAATATACAAAGCTGAAAAGCAGTGGCAATAGCCAGATATGAAACAAGGTGATAAATATGTCCAAAAGCAGAAACAGATAATTAAAAAATTTTAAATCCTCAAATTGATATTGCACTCCGCTAAAAAATTAAAAACTCTATCAACCGCTGTTTTGTCGTCCGCTAGGACCTCTGCAAGTCTGGCAGGAAGCTGCAGAGAATCCCGAAGGTGCGCTAGAGAGCAACACTCTAGCAGCACGTGGCGAACTGACAAAAGGTTGTCACACAGCGGACATAGAGGCGCAGGGCCACTTTTAAATAGGTAACCATGCGAAAAATTGCAGTGCCCTATTCTTAATCGAGCCAAACTAACCTCCTCGCGACGAGATGTGCGACAGGAAGTTAACCAGTTTATCGGAAGTTCTTTCACTTCTCTAAGCTTATTACCGCGGAGAGCTGACCACTCGTCGTGCCAGGACGACAGCACCGCTCTCCGCACTTCAAGCCTAAAGTCTTCCGAAGTAACACGTGAGATGGTAATACTGGGTTCTGTAGCTGCCGTCTTTGCTGCTAAATCTGCCATTTCATTCCCCGGCAAACCCGTACCTACCGTAGTAGGAGCCCCTGGGGGAGTTTGATTTCGGAGTCCTCTTCTCCTAGATGAGTCGTCGACCAAGACTAACGAGCCCCATCTACCCGCTTGGAATGTTCTTAGCTTCCCCTCACCTCTTGCCTACCAGTAGTCAAAATGACAGTAGGCCGTCTGGATCGGGTACTGAGGCCCTTCGCCACGTCAAGGCGACACTCCTTCGAAGGGGGGACCTAGACCTGGTATAGTTTTGGTGTAAAGGGACCACCAGGGTGGAATTACCTCTGACACCCACGTAAAGGAGCTTTTCCAACAAGCCCAGTGTTGAGCGTTTACGCCGAGTCCGCAGAACCTCCTCTAATTACTTTTACCCCTCATTATACTCTTGCATTTTCCGTTTCCTCGTAGTTCTTGTAACCATTTCAATCTCATTTTTCCTAAATACTTTCCTGCTTTCTCAATGTATTCGCTTGATTTTGGACTTCAAATGTGCTTTTAAACCTAATGGGAAATCATTCCCCCTTTTTTTTTTTATCAGGTTCTCTCTTCCTTTATCCTTATCATTGCAATCCAAAATATAGTGCCAATTATCATGCGATCTATCATTTTGTGCATCTCTCTCCGCTTTCTATCGCTATCATGCCACTTAAGTTCACTACTCCCGTCCTAGCCCATGCACACCCCATTCTGGCCTCTTTATTACACACTTCGATGTATTTCTCTCACCTCATTCCATTTTCAAGAATGTATAATCCATTAATGACATTTTGTCCTTAAAGCTACTCAGAATTTCTTGCTTTTCGATATCCTCCACCCTTGTTCTAATTTCTCTCCAGCAACTCTTTTACTGTTTGTGTACCCATATTTTCTCCACACCAATTTACTCCAATATTACCCGCATTTTGTGCATCCAAGTTTCTTTTTCGCCCATTTGTTTCCCCCTGTACAGCCACGCACTGTTTTAATTATCATTTTCCTCCAAGAAGTTATTCTAAACCAGTATTTAACTGTTCTATAATTTGACCTTTCGCTCCTACTCTCCCTAGTTCTGTCTGAGCTACTCCATTAGGTGAACTCCTTGGTAATCCCAATATTTTACAAAACGTCCTGTGTATTACGTCATTTGCTCAACCTTTTTCCAGTCCCCATATTTCTGCTGCATATAGCGTCCTTGCTTCTGCCACTGCACTGTATATCCTTTCTAGCCATACAATGTTAATGTCTGGTAAGATAAAAAGTAAAGAATAAAAGATGGCAAACAGCTCGGCAATAAAAACTGAACCATTGTACGATACTCGGCACTTCTGAGCCTTACCGATAGTGTCTGAACCTTAGGTTTCCTCTTGCATTAGCATATGTCTACAGCACAGTAGATGCATCAAATATCCTGCGGAACTGGGCAGAAATATAAAGAAGCTAAGAGTTACGGATCCGTAAACCACCCGACCAAGGGCCGTAAAAGGTGTGTCTCAAGTTATTTTAACTTTCCAAAAGACACTAATTCTATTTTTTTTTCTATACCCTGTGCACGATGGCCACCATACTCATTAGCATTTATCTGTTAGAATAACTTAAATTTATACCATCGTAACAAGATTTCTAACACACATTGCACAATTGATTCAGTGTTTACATCTTCTGTTACAGTACTTGGAACTCCGCTTTAATCAGAAAGTGAGGATAGCCGCTTCAGTTTTATGTACGATCAACCTTCTGCTATACATCCCAATAGTGGTGTATGTGCCTGCCCTCGCCTTCAGCCAAGGTACTTGAATTTTTAACTTACATCTACTTTCATCGTATCCGTATAATAATTCTTGTTTGTCTTTTGGTATGATAACAGCTGTTAAGAGGCACAAAAAGTTATCAAAGAAGGAATCCTCTTATACAAGTGGCAGACTTCTAATAAAAGGGCCGCTTTCCTTTTTGTTTATCAGCAGCACTAACCAAAGATCCAGATTTCTCCATAATTTACTATCTGCACACAAAGTGCTGGTGCGTTTGTCACCCAGGCACTTGCAGACGATGGCTACTTTCATTGTATTTTAACCTTCCTCTGAGTACAAGTCAGCACACACCTACCGTAGTGTTAGGCATAGGCATTTCTTTTAAAAATGAATTTGAAAGCTGCTTGCAAATTTTCTGCCATTCTGTCATACCATGGGTAGTAAACTAAGTGAAACATCAGAGAACAAGTATTCTTAGTTAAAACATCATTTAAAGTGACGATGTAACACAGAGTGCCTTTATCTGCGGATCCATTCTCTGGATATCCTACTACTGTTGTGGAATGTATCATGATTATACCGAGCAGGATGACTCAGGCGGTAAGGTCTGTGGCCCGCATTCGGGAGGCCACGGATTCTATCCCCGTAGCCACGCACTGTGCATTATTTCATACACGGTTTCCTTTCCATCATTTCCCTTCATTCCATTTCCCTATCATCCTTCAGGTGTATTTTTAAGCGTATAGTGTTAGTAGTGCCGGGCAGATGGTGCAGATGACTGTACATGGTAACTGCTGTTCTCGGCGCAAGGTGGCGTTCTTCCGTCGGAAGGGGGGGGGGGCGCTCAGTGCGACACCGGAACCGCGGTGTGATGGCTGCTTGGCGGGCATGGCGCCGGGTTGAAGAGCACGCAGCACTACTTAAGGACTTCCGCGTGTCCCTGTGGCCTGTCTAGCTGCGACCCTATTGGCACCTTCGGTTCCCTCATTTCATCCCTGCCTCAAGGGGGTGGTAGCTACAATAGATCTGTGTAGGTCGAAGTGAGCGAGGTGTCCCCTCTATGTCTGTACCCTTTATCCCATAATTGTGCACATCAGCGTTTTGCCACTGGGTTAGGAGTCTGCTTCTGTAATGCAAACAGCAAACGAGAAGCGGTGTGAAGTGAAGTGAGGATTTAGGGTGCAAAACCGGAAAGGTCATTAGCGCCCGTCCAAAGTTAAAATAAGCGAAAACTAGGCTAGCAAAACAGGTAGACTACCTAAGACAACTAAGATTAAAAACAAAGAAGTTGATTCAGAAACATACCTTAAAGAATTAAAATATGGGCAGTGACTATAGAACACGACGTTAAAACGAGGCATTAAAAGTTAACAGCCACTAAGGACTTTATACCCCGACAATGCTAAAATGTTATATCGCGGCAATCATGTTGCTGCGACGAAGAAAGCTTAAACGCGTTCAACTGCCACCGTGTCATCTGCTAAAATGCCTGGCAGTGTTGTACCCAACCCAGAAGACTTCGGAGGGGCTAAACACAAACAATCCGTTAAAACACGCCGTGGCGTAGCAGGCTCACCGCAGCGAGGACAAAGTGGTGCGGGGTCAATGCCCAATGCAGAGACGGCACAAAATAACCTCTTCTCTACGGCATGGCCGGGAACACGTTTTCCAAACATAGGCAGACGGTTTGATTTCCCGTAGTTTATTCCCCTGGATGGCGGACTATTCGGTGAACCAACGGGAGAGAATAACTTTCCGTAGGTGCAAGGGTAATACGGGAATACAGTAGGCTTTGAGCGATAGTCAAATCTTTTAAAGCTTTCAGATCCCGTTCTCTCTGCACGCTTAACATATACAAATGAAAAACGATGTTCCATTTCACGAAAGCTTTGTTTTCCGAAGCTGACACACATAACAAGGAATATCTCCAAAATGGTTCACTCTACACAAAATTTATTCAGACAAAATTGTGTGTTTTATCAAGATTTATATTTTTGTGTGGTAAAATTTTGTCTATCTGTTACGGTTTACGAGTTATTCAAAAGTCATCCAAACTAAACAGGACCACATAGGCTGTAGCCAGAAAATTCAAAATATACATTTCATTTGTCATCAAAATCCTTAAAGCCATTTTCAAGATAATCGAAATTTTCGAAAAAGTTTCTATGTTAAGGGTAGTTTTGGCTGGGGCTATTTTCTTCATAATCTTCGTGTCGTATCCTTGAAAGACATTAAACTTAAATACCAACTATGGTTTTTGAGTTATGCTGTCCACTGACACACACACACACACACACACACACACACACACACACACACACACACACACACACACACACACACACACACACACACACACACACACAGAACTTTTTCTAAAATACTTGTTTTAATTCAGGGGGTCTCAAAACATACATATATTTCCGGTGACATCTCGACATCGAATTTTTGGATGGAACATAATCTACTTACCAGTAGAGAAAGTAATTTTTTTTTTTGGGGGGGGGGTGGCTTCCGTTTCTCAACTGAGAAGTCGCTATACGTTAATTTCTGGCGTCCTAGGAGGCGATTACCACCTTCGCTCCATTTCGGTCCAGATTTGCTTCCCTTCGCAGAAGAGACGCGCTTCCTGGGTTTGATCTTGGACAGGAAGCTTAGTTGGTCGTCGCATATTGCACAGCTAAGAACACGATGTGACCGTTCCCTAAATATCATGCGAGTACTGAATGGCAAATCGTGGGGAGCGGATCGGACAATTTTGTTGCGAATCTATCGCACACTCATCCGATCCAAGCTAGACTATGGGTGTCTGTTTATTCGTCAGCACGACCATCTGTGCTGAGAAGAGTAGACGCAGTTCATAATAGGGCTATCCGCATTGCAATAGGAGCATTTCCAACAAGCTCAGTGGTGAGCCTTTACGCCGAGTCCGCAGAACCTCCTCTGTAATATCGGCGGAGATTCTCTTGGCAAATTATGGTTGTGCGCTTAGATGTATGCCTAAGCACCCAACGTTCTCTTCTTTTTTCACCGCCACGCTAAGAGAACGGTATAGGAATAGCATCCTTAGTCCTAAGCCTGCGGGGTTCCGTTTCCAAGACCTTCTAATGAAGCTTGGAGTGGAACTGCCTAGGATGTTCGCCAAGGGCGAGAGGCTTTAGCCCCCTTGGCTATCTGGCACGCCCCATGTAGATCTTGGATTGGATTGGATTTGGTTTAAGGGCGCTCAACTTCTAGGTCATCAGCGCCCTTAACAGACTCATGGCAATAGCCAGATATAAATTTTACTCAAAAAATAAAAATACTAGCAACAAGAAAAATATACAAAGGTAAAAAGCAGTGGCAATAGCCAGATATGAAACAAGGTGATAAATATGTCCAAAATCAGAAACACATAATTAAAAATTTTAAATCCTCAAATTTATATTGCATTGCGCTAAAAAATTAAACACTCTATCAACCGCTGTTTTGTCGTCCGCTAGGACCTCTGCAAGTCTGGCAGGCAGCTGCAGAGAATCCCGAAGGTGCGCTAGAGAGTAACACTCTAGGAGCACGTGGCGAACCGACAAGAAGTTGTCACAGAGCGGACATAGAGGCGCAGGGTCCCTTTTAAATAGGTAACCGTGCGAAAAATTGCAGTGCCCTATTCTTAATCGAGCCAAACTAACCTCCTCGCGACGAGATGTGCGACAGGAAGTTACCCAGTTTATCGGAAGTTCTTTCACTTCTCTAAGCTTATTACCGCGCAGAGCTGACCACTCGTCGTGCCAGGACGACAGCACCGCTCTCCGCACTTCAAGCCTAAAGTCTTCCGAAGTAACACGTGAGATGATAATTCTAGGTTCTGTAGTTGCCGTCTTTGCTGCTAAATCTGCCATTTCATTCCCCGGCAAACCTACGTGACCAGGAATCCATGCACACACCACACCAACACCAGAAGCGTGTAAAACATGGAGGGCATCCTGGATACGTTGTACAATAGGGTGGGGGTTGTACAACTGACAAAGGCTCTGCAGTGCACTAAGGGAATCGCTCAAAATCAGGCAGTCACCTAATTTACGACGGCGAACATACAAAACGGCTCGATATATTGCATAAACCTCTGCAGTAAAAATGGAAGTGCTATCTGGAAAACCGAATGTATATGGTTCGGTTCCATAAACATAAGCACATCCAACACCGTTGGTGTTCTTTGATCCATCGGTGTAAATATATCTACGGTCAGAGTAACCTGACAAAAATTCTAAGAAACACGTGCGGATACTTGAAATAGGCATCGTGGACTTCTGGTGTATGGTCATCCCAAGATCTACATGGGGCGTACCAGATAGCCAAGGGGGGTAAAGTCTCTCGCCCTTGGCGAACATCACAGGCAGTTCCACTCCAAGCTTCACTAGGAGCTCTTGGAAACGGAACCCCGCAGGCTTTGGATTAAGGGTGCTATTTCTATATCGTTCTCTTAGCGTGGTGGTGAAAAAAGAAGCGAACGTTGGGTGCTTAGGCATACATCTAAGCGCACAACCATAATTTGCCAAGAGAATCTTACGCCGATATTGCAGAGGAGCTTCTGCGGACTCGGCGTAAAGGCTCACCACTGGGCTTGTTGGAAAAGCTCCTGTTGCAATGCGGATGCCCCTATTATGGACCACGTCTAATCCTCTCAGCACAGATGGTCGTGCTGACGAATAAACAATACACCCATAGTCTAGCTTGGATCGGACCAATGCGCGATATATTCGCAACAAAATTGTTCGATCCGCTCCCCACGATTTGCCATTCAGTACTCGCATAATATTTAGGGAACGGTCACATCTCGCTCTTAGCTGTGCAATATGCGACGACCAACTAAGCTTCCTGTCTAAGATCAAACCCAGGAAGCGCGTCTCTTCTGCGAAGGGAAGTTCATCTGGACCAAATCGGAGCGAAGGTGGTAATCGTCTCCTACGGCGCCAGAAATTAACGCAGATTGTCTTCTCAGTTGAGAAACGGAAGCCGTTTATCACGCTCCATTCTCTAAGGTTGTCCAAACATTGCTGCAGGCGCCGTTGTAAAAACGCCGTGCGCTGAGAAGTGCAATAGACAGCGAAGTCGTCTACGAATAGGCATGACGAAACTCCAGGTGGAACACATTTCCAGATGGAGTTAATTGCTATAGCAAAGAGCGTGACACTTAGCACCGAACCCTGAGGTACTCCCTCCTCCTGAACAAAAGAATTAGAAAAAACCGAGCCGACCCTTACTCGGAAAAAGCGGTCCTTCATAAACTCCTGAATGAAAAGTGGTAGGCGTCCACGTATGTTCCAGGCGTACAGGGAACGTAGAATCCCTGCTCGCCAGCACGTATCATAAGCCTTCTCAAGATCGAAAAATATGCCAACGGTTTGACAGTTCTTCATAAAGCCGTCCATTATCTGTGTCGATATTGACACAAGATGGTCAACAGTTGAACGGCGTCGTCGAAAACCACACTGGATGTTAGTCAGTAGGTTACGACTTTCTAACCACCATACCAATCGTCCATTGATCATGCGTTCCATCACCTTGCAAACGCAACTGGTGAGGGAAATAGGACGATAGCTGGAGGGAAGATGACGGTCCTTCCCAGCCTTCAAGATGGGAATAACGGTGGCCTCCCGCCAATTTTCTGGGAGTATACTGTCAACCCAAACACGGTTATAGACCTCGAGCAGGAATGCCTTACCTTCAGGAGAGAGCTGTTGTAACATTTGTACATGAATACCGTCCGGTCCTGGTGCTGAACATCGCGAAGATTTCAGGGAATGCTCCAGCTCCGCCATGGTGAAAAGGCGATTGTAATCTTCTACGTTTCTAGAACGAAACGTGAAGCCTTGAGATTCCACCTGAGTTTTAAATCGAAGGAACTCAGGGGAGTAGTTTTCCGAGCTAGACACTTGTGCGAAATCACTGCCAAAGGTATTGGCCACTTCAAATGAATCAACAACAGCTCCTGTGGCTGTTTTTAGTCCCGCTATTGGTATTTGGGTCGTTTTAGCTGCAACACGCCTTAATCTATCCCACACTACCGAGGAAGGTGTGTGTCGGTTAAATGAAGCTACAAATTTGCTCCATGATGACTTTTTGCTATCCTTAATGACTTGTCTGGACCTGGCGCGCATTTTCTTGTATTCGATTAGGTTTTCCAAAGTAGGGTGACGTTGGAAAACCCTAAGTGCACGCCTTCGAGCACGAATGGCATTCCGACATTCTTCCGTCCACCAGGGGACGGGAAATCGACGGGGGTGTGTAGTCGACCGCGGAATCGATTGTTCAGCAGCAGAGAGAATCGTCTCCGTGAGATGCTGCACCAAATTATTCACTGAGTCGTGCTCGTTGTACGTAAAGACAGCCAACTGGGTGTAGAGGTTCCAGTTGGCATGGTCCAAACGCCATCTGGGCATACGTGAGGAACATGTAGGTTGCGTCAATAGACTAATAAGACATGGGAAATGGTCACTAGAGTGTAGATCAGAGATGACATTCCATTGTAAGGAGACTGCCAATTGAGGTGAACAAATTGAAAGATCAAGGTGTGAAAAACTGTTATGAGTGTCAGAAATGAATGTAGGCTCTCCAGTGTTGAGGAGAGCTAGGTTGTGACTGTCTAAGAAATCGGAAATAAGTGTACCTCTCGCACAAGCGCGACTTGAACCCCACAGCGGGTGGTGCGCATTGAAGTCTCCCACCAACAGGAACGGTGTTGGTAACTGGGAAACTAGATCTTCTAACTCATTGTGAGAGAAGTCATGAGACGGAGGCAGATATAGATTACAGATGGTGAAATGGATGTTTGGCAGTTTAATCCGTACAGCAACTGATTGTATATCAGAGTGCAAAGGTAGAGTTTGCATATATACGTCATCTCTGACAAGTATCATAGCGCCGCCATGTGCCGGTACACCCTCTTCTGGTGTGACATCACACCGTACTGGGGTGTATCGCCTTAGATGGAAAGCGTCTCGAGGACGCAGCTTAGTCTCTTGCAAACATGCGACCAGAGGTTCGTTTTCTTTGAGCAAGAGCTCAAGTTCTGGCCTTTGAGTTCGAATGCCACGTACGTTCCATTGTAGGATAGTCATATTGCATTGTGTATGGGATAGGTAATTCCAAGGTAACTCTTCATTACTTTGGAGCAGGCGGTTGTCGAACTAATTTAGCCCTTTTCTCTCTTGGGCTGACGTTCTTTTCGGACGCTTTTTCGCGCCTTTTTTCCACTGGGGGTCTCCCAGTGTGGGCAGATTGGTCCAAATCCATGTCCTCTGCCGAGGACGTGCGTCTTCCCATAGCAAACTTGGGTTCGAGTGTCTCGAACCGGTTGCTAATGGGGACCGGCGAAGATGAAAGACGCCGGTCTGAGTCCACCCCTGAAGATTCCCCAGAAGAGGATCTTCGAGGGGATCTCCTTGGACTCTTATATCCCTTTGATGTACTGGGATGAGCCTTATCTTCCTTGAGGAAATCGTTCTTTGTGTAGTTCTTCTTAAACTTTATCGGCGAGCCATTGTAAATAACAGGTTTGCTAGTCTTCTGTGTCGAGTTTGGCAATTTCGTTGGTGATCGAACAGTTGAATTTTTTTCACCAACAGATTTTGTACACGTTGATACAGATGTGCGCGCTGATGTTGAAGGCTTTGGTATAGAGCTGCGGGTAACAAGTGTTTTTTCAGAAATTGTTGCCCCATTGAAATCGCTGGTCTGAGTTGCGATCTCTCTGCTTGGTACCGCTTTAGCTGCAACTGAGCTATAGGTTCCGGATCTAGGAACAGAGGGTTGGCGTAGACGCAAGAGCTTCCGGGCTTCTGAGAAGGGCACCTTCTCTTTGACCCGTATCTCTTGGATCGCTCTTTCCTCTACAAAGCGGGGGCAGTCTCGGGAACTAGATGGATGTTCACCTCTGCAGTTCACACATGTAGGAGCTGTAGTACATGCACCATCGTGGGATTCATCTCCACATTGAGGGCATGTAGCTAGTCCCTTACAAAGCTCGCTGGTATGTCCAAAGCGCTGGCACTTAAAACACCTGAGTGGGTTCGGGATGAACGGCCTAACTTCGATGGATTCATACCCTGCCTTAATCCTTTGCGGGAGATCTACCCGATCAAAGGTCAGGAACAGGGTATTAGTTGGCTTTAACTCACCACCTTCTTTACGTTGAACCCGGTAAACGTGTATGACGCCTTGTTCCGCCAGATTCTCTTGAATCTCCTCATTGGATAATCCTTCCAATGCACGGGTGTTTATCACACCGCGCGAGGAGTTCAAGGTTCTGTGCATCTCGACGCGTACTGGATAACTTGCTAGCATGTTCGCTTTCAATATCTTAGCTGCCTGGGTAGCTGAATGTGCTTCAACCAGGAGCGTTCCATTGCGAGATCTAGTGCATGATTTTACTGGACCAGCAATATTATCCAAACCCTTTTGAATAGTAAATGGGCTCACCGATAGAAATTTTTTATCTCCCTCAGTTCTAGATATGACTAAGTAGCGAGGACCACTCGACTCTGCTACTTCCTTTACACAGACTTTACTTTGTTTGGTTTTGTTTTGAGTTTTCGTACTCATGGCGATGTTATCCTCCACCATTGCAGATGTCTCCGATGGCATGCTCACATCCTGGGCGCCACCCCGGCTTAGGTGAGAGTCCTGGCCTGGACCTTGCTCACCCTAGGGTCTCACCTCCCAATCTATAGATAGAGGGACCCAATCGCCTTCAGGAGTGCATCAGCTCATGCAATGGCCCCTCCCCGGGACTGACCTTTATCAGCGGATACGTACACAGATCCTACATGATAACCAGGGGCTGGGACTTACGCGATTACCCAGTCACCCCTTGCGTCACCCCATCCTCCAACCCGCGCGTAGGTTATCCGTCAGACTGTGTACAGGGAGGTAACAGGTGGGAGGTCAAACACAAAAGTGGACCAAAGTTGATTGGGCGTTTGGCATGTGCCCTCTCACCTCTTGGAGGAACCCAATCGAGAGTATGGCTCGGGGCCCCGGGTACGCCTAACCCGTACCTACCATAGCAGGAGCCCCTGGGGGAGTTTGATTTCGGAGTCCTCTTCTCCTAGATGAGTCGTCAACCAAGACTAACGAGCCCCATCTACCCGTTTGGAATGTTCTTTGCTTCCCCTCACCTCTTGCCTACCAGTAATCAAAATGAATCTTAGTAGGCCGTCTGGCTCAGGTACTGAGCCCCTCCGCCACGACAAGGCGACACTCCTTCGGAGGGGTGTAGATCTTGGGATGACCGTACACCAGAAGTCCACGATGCCCATTTCAGGTATCCGCACGTGCTTTTTTTAGAATTTTTATCTGGCTACACTGACCGTCTATGTATTTATACAGACGGGTCAAAGAGCACCAACGGTGTTGGATGTGCTTGTGTTTATAGAACCGAACAATATATATTCGGTTTTCCAAATAGCACTTCCATATTTAGTGCAGAGCTTTATGCAATTTACCGAGCCGTTTTGTATGTGCGCCGTCGTAAATTAGGTGACTGATTTTGAGCAATTACCTTAGTGCACTGCAGAGCCTTTGTCAGTTGTACAACCCCCCCCCCCTATTGTACAACGTATCCAGGATGCGCTCCATGTTTTACACGTTTCTGGCGTTGACGTGGTGTGTGCATGGATTCCTGGTCACGTAGGTTTGCCGGGGAGTGATATGGCAGATTTGGCAGCAAAGACGGCAACTACAGAACCCAGTATTACCATCTCACGTGTTACTTCGGAAGACTTTAGGCTTGAAGTGCGGAGAGCGGTGCTATCGTCCTGGCACGACGAGTGGTCAACTCTCCGCGGTAATAAGCTTAGAGAAGTGAAAGAACTTCCGATAAACTGGGTAACTTCCTGTCGCACATCTCGTCGCGAGGAGGTTAATTTGGCTCGATTAAGAATAGGACACTGCAATTTTTTGCATGGTTACGTATTTAAAAGGGACCCTGCCCCTCTATGTCCGCTGTGTGACAATCTTTTGTCTGTCCGCCACGTGCTACTAGAGTGCTGCTCTAGAGTGAATTTTTAGCGGATTGTAATATCAATTTGGGGATTTAAAATTTTAGATATTTGTTTATGCCTTTTGACATGTTACCTTGTTTTATATCCGGCTTTTGCGACTGTTTTTTACGTTTATGTGTATATTTTCTTTGGTACTAGTAATTGTATTTCTGATTGAAGTTTATATCTGGCTATTGCCATGAGTTTTATAAGGGCGCTGAGGACCTAGAAGTTGAGCGCCCTTTAACCCACAGATAATAATAACAGCCTGAGCCTCCGAAGAGCACACAAGTTGGAAGCTGCGCCAAAACCGTGTAATAGGAACCACGGATATAGAATACATCTTTGTTGGTGAGATAGGAATTTATAAACCTAATACTTAACGTATGTAAAACAATAAAGCTAGAAGAGGAAGGGACTAATATTAAGGAAAACGCGGCTCAAACCCATGGATATCACGGGATGGAAATGGCGGTGAGTGGCTCGCGATCCCGGGTGCGGAAACCCGTACCTACCGACGAAGGCCCCTGGGGGGAGAGAAATGTTTAATATTCCATCCTCACAAAAGAAAGACTCAAATGAATGTGATTTTGTTTCGAAACTTATTGTTTTATTCTTTTTTTGTTTTAGTGAGTGGATTGAACCTTCACTTCATCACTCCGGTTACGTCCATAATATGCATATTCTACACCATGATGGTAAGTACAGGTCCTGTAACTGGTGCAGAAATACAAATTTCTTAATAATGATACAATACGAAACCAAACAGCGAACATTCATGCATTTGAATTATGATCAGACTTCGGATTTTGGGTGAAAACCTATTGTTCTTCATGAAATGCACGCAAATAGTTTGCGTGAATTCATGTAATTAAGGATACCCATCTGTGTAAAAAGGCTAACAATTTCAAAAATTGTCAAAAATGGATTTTTGTTTAATCAAAGTTTAAATCATCTGCTTTATTTTGATATGCTTTTTATAGCCTTACGGCCTTAACTATGTCACATGGCCGTCTAACTAATTGCCTGTAACTGGTCGTGTCCATTTAAATCCATACAGTTCTATTATCCTTGCTATGACTTCAAACTTAGTTTTTCCATGCTTTTATTTTTAACACTATTTGCTCTTTAAAATGCTCCACACGATGCAATTTTCAGTACTTATGCATGAAATTTGGTGTATCTCCTTAGAAATAACATTAAAAAGAAATGAGATAATTTTTTCATAACGTGAATAACTGCTGAGTAATTAAATATTAAAGTTTACATTTCGAAATTTAAATGAAAAAAATTATGAATTTAAACTTTAAAATTTATTTTTATCCAAACTAATAACAAGATTAAAAATTTATCTCATCAATTTGCTAACATTCTATTACAGGACATAACTGAAAATTATTAAGTTTTTCAAATCAAAATTGCATCATGGGGAACCATTTATACAACTATTTAAAAAAAATAATAAAATATTAATATGTTAGCAACTAATCTGACAAAATGTATGAAATTTAGCAGTTA
This sequence comes from Tenodera sinensis, assembly GCA_030765045.1. Classification (NCBI taxonomy): domain Eukaryota; kingdom Metazoa; phylum Arthropoda; class Insecta; order Mantodea; family Mantidae; genus Tenodera; species Tenodera sinensis. Next base: position 190,578,233 of record CM060961.1, read on the forward strand.
CTCCTCACTATACAGTGATTGTTTTAAAATTTCAAATCAATCCAATGAAAACTAGATTTTCAAAATTTCACAGATGGGTATCCTTGAATGGCCTAAGATCAAATTGTACGAAAAAATGTATAAAATGACGTTAGAAACGGCTTTAAATATTGTGAACAAAAACCAATTTAAGCCCTTAAATATAAACAAAATGTTAGCTTAACAAGAATAACTTGAAATTCCAGTTCTCATGGTCCGTTTTGAACTCCAACTCCAAGCTACAATAAACGATTCAGATGGCATTTTTTGCAGAGGAGTGAGTCCAAAACAGTAAAAGAATAGGCAATAATAATAATAATAATAATAATAATAATAATAATAATAATAATAATAATAATAATAATAATAATAATAATAATAATAATAATAATAATAATAATAATAATAATAATAATAATAATAATAATAATAATAATAATAATATGTATAATGATAAAAATAATAGAATAATAAAATTAATATGCTAATAAAATAATTAAACATAAAATATAACAGTAATAAGAACGAAAAAATACCAATGGATTATTACGTGCCCTCAAGTTTGCAAGGATTTTGTTACGGCAATTTATAATGTAATCCGTAATGTTAGGCAATAGCAGCATATACAGGAGTGGGTTTATTCCCTGGGAAATAAAGCCCCTTTAAGCAAACTAGAAAATATTCTAGGACTGTTCTGCCCTATTACCTCGGGTTACACACGCTAGTTCAAGCCTAGAAATTACCTCTCATCGCAAGTTTTCTCTTACAAGCAGAACAAAATTCGCTCACGCCACTGGCACGCGCTTCATAGGAATTGCGCTGTGGCGTTCTGCAACTGTTTTAATACACCAAGAGAAATCTACTTATGGCAATTGAGTGAGTGAGTGAGTGAGTGAGTGAGTGAGTGAGTGAGTGAGTGAGTGAGTGAGTGAGTGAGTGAGTGAGTGAGTGAGTGAGTGGGGTTTAAGGGCCCGTCGACAGCTAGGTCATTTGGGCCCTAGGTCAAAGTTTAAAATTTAAAAACACTCATTAACTTTTCTGGCTAAAAGTTGAACCTTAAAATAACAACTAAAAACTGTGAACAGCTAAAAACCTCAGCCTACAAAGTAACACGATAAAATAAAACCCTGAAGAGCAACGTACTAAAAAGAGGTGAAGTTGAAAGCTAAAAAAAACTAAAATACAAAATTGTTAAAACATTGAAAGGTAAAATGTATCCCAGTTACTTATGGCAAAGACGGATGAGATGGCCACCTGGTATGTCCTGGGATTTGAGAAGCATTTTATAAATTACTGTTGAGTACTAATTTTAAGTTAAAATGATCTTTATTACAGCATCCATATAAGTGGTTGGTTTTCAACGTGAGTTGTTGTAGTGTTTAACGCCCGCTTTTACTACTACGGCACCGCAGGCGGTGACACTGATGATACATGGAATGAAGATGGAGCACCGGTGGAATGAGATGGCGGGGGAAACCGGAGCACCCGGAGAAAACCCGCCCTGACGCCGCTTCGTCCACCACGAATACCAAATGCGGGTCCCTGGGATCGAACCCGGGCCGCCTAGGTGGTAGGCGAGCGCGCTAACCGCTCGGCCACGGCGCCGATACCAGTTACTGAGCTTAAAACATCTTTTCCTGAGAAAATATTTTTTCCCCTCTTATATTGCCTCTTGATTCATCTAAAGCCATATTTCTTTCAACGGAACTATATTTCATACCATGCTGTAACGTACAACTAATATTGTGTTATGTAATGTGACACTTCCAAATAACTATTGTTATGGGAAATTATTACTTGGTTCCATTATCGTATATGTACAGGGTGGCATTAAGGCTGTAGTGTGGACGGACTTCCTGCAAGGCGTGGTGATGGTAGTAGCAAGCATAGCCGTCATCATCCTAGGACTTTTTCACGTAGGGGGCTCAAACATAGTGTGGGAAAGAAGCTCTGAAGGAGGACGCATTCGCTTTTTTGAGTAAGTGTAATAGACTTCCAAGTCAGCTTTCAAACAAAGCTGAATATATTTAACATCCATTGTCTTGTTTTCTGTAATTTTGCTACGATGATTACAATTGTGTTGTGGATATAAATGCTGTGGTTCTAATTACAGCTTTGTTGGGCTGATGCTTGGGTTCATAAAGAAAATTACATATTTCAGAAACACAATTAATCCAAGCTGCATATGGGCTTTTAGAGTCTATTTGCATTTTCGGCCACCAGCCAGGGTAAGGGAGGAAAAACAGGTCCGTGCAACAAGCGGCACGTGGCGCACACACAGTGCTATGTAAACAGTGCAGGCGACGTTGAACGTTCTACTCTCTATTACAAGGAATGGTGAAAAAGGCCACCGCTGACAGTATTACACAGCTGCAGAAACTTATAATGCACGCTTTTGATGAATTAGCTGCTAAGCATGGCCATGTACTTCGACGGTGCCGATCAGGGTTGCCAACTCGTACGATAATTATGGGGGCATACGATAATTTTAATGTTTGTACACATGGTTGCCAACCCGTACGATAATTATGGGGGTGCACGATAATTTGAATGTATGATAGTTCGATACCGGAGAAATATCATTTTCACTGGTTTGTCACACCAGCGAAATGAAACTAATTACAAATGCCCTCATGGCCTGTCTCCACCCCTCTAAGGCAACCATTTCATATCGTACTAATCCTCTTTATCCTCTTTTTGCCAGTGTGCTCGGATCTGGTAATCTCAATGAAGAAGGCGCTGTTCCGAAAATTGATGATCAATGGAGAAAACTCTGAATAAGTGATATTCGGTGTGAAATAAAGAACATGCCTGAACCTGATAGGTTTTGAAGTGCTCTTGAACACATGCTAACTTGGTGGAAATACTGATTTCAAAGAACTAGCAGCCTTTGCATTATCAGTGATTTCATTTCCCCATAGAAAAGCTTCTTGTAAAAGGGTTTTCTCTAAACTGGGCTTAATAAAAACTAAAGTTAGAAGCAGATTGGCACTATATACGGTAAATGAACTTATTTTGTCGCCTTAGTTTTGAAATAATGCGGTAGATCCGAAAATCTCTAAGTCACTGAGAAGATGTTAGGTTTATCTCAACAACAAATTTGTATAATGCTGCAACGGTCGAGGAAGATGAACTTTCAGGTAAATAATGCAAGAAACATGAGTTCTTAAGTTGCAATACTGGTTGAGGTCATCAATCTTGTATATCATAAACATCATTCATATTACATTTTCATAAGTGCTATGCTGATATTTTTATTGTTGCATTTGGTTTAAGATGTACGATAATTTTGAATCCAAATCTATAATTTTGAGTAACTGGTAAGATAATTTTACTTTTAAATGTTGGCAACCCTGGTGCCGATCATTTAACTTCGAATCCCATAGAATATGCAAGATTAGAGCTAAAGAGAAACATCGCTTCCAATAATGATTGATTTGTTGGTTTAAGGGCGCTCAACTTCTGAGTCATTAGCGCCCTTCTAAAATTCATGGCAATAGCCAGATATAAACTTAAATAAAAAATAAAGCTTCCAATGATGTCTTCGGAAGAAAAATGTTACTGAAATTCAAGGCTTGGTTTAAAATACTATAAAGGACATTGAAAACAACAATAATTTGCCTAACTACATATACCATGTTGAAATAGAAAACAAATATCGCCCCTTTGAAGGTATAATGGAAAACAGCCAGCCCCTGTTAAGGTACACATATACGTTTTGCATTATTTGGTAGCTTTTCTTCTGCTTTCAAATGATATATCAGTTATTTGAATCTGATGCGTAGTTTTGTATTTAGAAGGATTTAAAGGGAACCATGTGATGCTGTTAAACTAAAAGGGGGCGCGGCATCGAGTGCTTTTTTAGGTTTCTTCTTGTATTTTGGCTAATATTCCAAAAGTTATAAATCTGTTGTCAAATCTGACCAGTTGATTCATATAAGCATAAACCAGGAATACCACTGAAAATACTTCAGGCGTGCAAACCTGTGTATGGAAGACTTTGGGATCCAAATATGCTATCCAAATGCCTACATGGATTAACACAGAATGCCAATGAGTTATTTAATGGGATGATTTGGTGAAGATGTAGGAAAGAAACCTATTTAGGTCTAGAAACCCTAAAACTGGGGATAATGGATGGTATATCGCATTTTAACTGTGGTAACACCGTGGAAGCAGAGATCCTGCACAGGATGAAAATTGTAGCAGGCAAATACACAATGTCAGGAGTTCTGAAATCAGATGAGTCACGGCTATGTCACAGTATAAAGAACAGCACCCCAGAACAAAAGCAGCGTAGAAGATAACTTAGAGGCCGAAGGAAGCTCAAGGAAGATAGAAATATTGAGGAAGAGCGTCCTACTTATGTAGCAGGGATGTTCTAGCTGTTTAAATTGTGAGTACAGAACTGCAGTTAACCATAAACTTTACTTCCTCGTTTTCTCAAAACTAAAAATATGTACCTTTTGGGACATTCAGAATAAAAAATGACATACTAAAAATTAAGAGAACCACTAATTTTATATACCAAATTAATCACAATAAAACAAGGAATGTTATGAAGCAGAATGGTTGAGCTAAATGTTCTGAGAAAAAAGATATGTTCAGTTGTAAAAAAAAGTATAATTAAACATAATGGTAATTTTGCAATAAAAATCACAAATATTTGATAAGTTAATGGAAGTTAGCAATTGCGCTTCACAGCATTTTGCATGTAATTAGAAACATTTCGGTAAAAGAATCACGATGATTGGTTAAAAATTGTGTTTGCTATGAGGTTTACAAGAAATTTGCTTTTTTTACACAAAAATACATTTTACAACGATGTAAAATCCAAATTTAAATTTTGAGTAGCATAAAAAATATATTTGACTGAAAGATCAACGTGGCAAAAAAATTGTGTTTCACCAAAAACTGTGGATTTTTTTGTCCAAACGTATATGTGTACCTTAATCGATTTGCAAGGTAACGATACATTTTCAGAGGATGATCATTAATGTTACATTAATTTCATGGTAAAATATTCCGCATATTTTACTGTTTTATCTGTTCTTCATGTTTGCATATTACTGCAGGTCTCTGATATTTTCTCTGGTCTATAGATTCAGGTTTCTTAAAATCACGTAAAAGCCATTTTCAAGAAAATAGATACTGTAAACAAAGTCCCTAGTCATTTGCCTGATAAGGACGATATTGCAACGCCGATGCTTCAACTGCTCACGCCTGTCAAACGAACACTACGTGCCTTACCTGAAGGTCTGGGTACCCCAACACCTTTATCCTCCGTCAAGACCAGGCCCAAAACAATGCGAATGGACTGCAAGTGTAATATATGAAAGCGATGGGATATCGATATCATTAGTGCAACGAAGATGTATATTCAAGGACGCTGAACTACATGGTCATCAGCGCCTTAAGAAGCAATTAATACCAAAAAGCCAGATATAAATGTCAATAAAAAATAAAATTGCTAGTAAAAAGGAAACACACACACAGACACACAGACACACACACACACACACACACACACACACACACACACACACACACACACACACACACACTTACTGCAGAGCTTTATGCAATTTATCGAGCCGTTTTGTATGTTCGCCGTCGTAAATTAGGCGACTGCCTGATTTTGAGCGATTCCCTTAGTGCACTGCAGAGCCTTTGTCAGTTGTACAACCCCCACCCTATTGTACAACGTATCCAGGATGCCCTCCATGTTTTACACGCTTCTGGTGTTAATGTGGTGTGTGCATGGATTCCTGGTCACGTAGGTTTGCCTGGGAATGAAATGGCAGATTTAGCAGCAAAGACGGCAACTACAGAACCCAGAATTATCATCTCACGTGTTACTTCGGAAGACTTTAGGCTTGAAGTGCGGAGAGCGGTGCTGTCGTCCTGGCACGACGAGTGGTCAGCTCTCCGCGGTAATAAGCTTAGAGAAGTGAAAGAACTTCCGATAAACTGGGTAACTTCCTGTCGCACATCTCGTCGCGAGGAGGTTAGTTTGGCTCGATTAAGAATAGGGCACTGCAATTTTTCGCACGGTTACCTATTTAAAAGGGACCCTGCGCCTCTATGTCCGCTGTGTGACAACGTTTTGTCGGTTCGCCACGTGCTCCTAGAGTGTTACTCTCTAGCGCACCTTCGGGACTCTCTGCAGCTGCCTGCCAGACTTGCAGAGGTCCTAGCGGACGACAAAACGGCGGTTGATAGAGTTTTTAATTTTTTAGCGCACTGTAATATGAATTTGAGGATTTAAATTTTTTAATTATCTGTTTCTGCTTTTGGACAAATTTATCGCCTTGTTTCATATCTGGCTATTGCCACTGCCTTTTACCTTTGTATATTTTGTTGTCTCTAGTATTTTTATTTTTTGAGTGAAATTTATATCTGGCTATTGCCATGAATCTTTTAAGGGCGCTGATGACCTTGAAGTTGAGCGCCCTTAAACCAAATCCAAATCCAAATCCAACACACACACACACACACACACACACACACACACACCAGAAAAAGTCAAGAAGTCCATTGACGTTGAGCAAGGTGTGACGCTAAGTATGAACTGTATAAGCGAAGCAAGCAAAAGGTTTTCAGAATTAACAAAGGATCAAATAACAACACCAAAGGAAAATCAGTACCATGGTGGACTACAGAATTGGGAATCTTAAGAAAGAGAGTAAATGCACTCAGACGTAGATACCAACGAACCATAAACAATGAGGAAATGCGACAAGAGAGAAAAATAAAATACATGGCAGGGAAAAGAGAATACCAAGGCGCCATAAATTTAGGACGAATCACTTCCTGGAAAAACTTCTGTTCTATAGAAGAAGGATCTAACCCATGGAATGGGGCATTCAAAATATCAGCTGGAAAGACTAAAAGACCACCCACATATTCAACACTCCAGAATGAAGATGGATCTTATACAACCGATATGAAGAGTACACTCCACTTAATGCTTAAAAACTTCGTACCAGATGATGACGAGCTCGACGACAGCACACATCAGGAAGCAATTAGACAACAAGCCAAGGAAATCATAGATTACACCGATGACATCGAATTTACTCAAGAAGAAATGTTAGAAGTGATCGAAGGGTTCAATCCTAGGAAGGCACCAGGAGAAGACGGCTTGACTAGTGATATAATATTAAGAGCATACAGACGATACCCTATATTTTATACGGAGATCTACAACCAGTGTCTTAGAAAGAGGAAATTCCCATCAATTTGGAAAAGATCAATAATAATTCCAGTAATAAAACCAGGAAAAGAAAACAGAACACAAGTGTCTAAGTACAGACCCATTAGCTTAATAAATGTAGCAGGCAAAGTATTGGAAAAACTTTTAATAGATAGAATTCTCCACCACATACATTCGAATAATCTCATGAATGAGAATCAGTATGGATTCATACCTCAAAGAAATACAATAGACGCTGTAATGGCAATGAAAGAATTCGTAGATAAAAACATCAAAGAGCATAAATACATTGTGATGACCAGTTTAGATGTCAAAGGAGCGTTCGACGCTGCATGGTGGCCCAGCATACTTAAAAATCTTAAGGATCTTAGAAGCCCCCGGAACTTATATATGCTATCACAGAATTATTTCAATAATAGAGTAGCAATACTGCAGACAACAGATTACAAAGAAGAAAAGGAGATGAAAAAAGGCTGCCCACAAGGATCCTGCAGCGGGCCGGGATATTGGAATATTTTGTACAACACCCTCTTAAACATCGAATTCACTCCAAAAACAAAAGTAATAGCATTCGCTGATGACCTACTAATATTGACAAAAGGTAAAAGCGTGGAGGAAGCTGAAGCATATGCTAATGAGGATACAAAGAAAATTGAGAAATGGGCAGAACAAAATAAACTAAAATTTAATGAACAAAAATCAAAAGTTATGCTAGTCGCGAAGAAAAGAACAGGAAATGAGAAAATTAATGTCTACATAAATAACAAGAGGATGGAACAAGTACAGGAAATGAAATACCTAGGAATCTACATAGATAAAAACTACACGTTTGATCGACATATAAATCATATAACTGAAAAGGCAACAAGCATAACACACGCGTTGGGAAAAATAGCAAAACTACAATGGGGCTTAGGCCATAAAGCATTAAGCACAATATACAAAGGTGCAATAGTACTAATTCTTACATACGGAGCACCGGTGTGGGGAGAGGCAGCAAAGAAAACAAAGAACATAGTGAAATTACAAAGGGTCCAAAGACTGATTAACATAAAGATATCGAAAGCATACAGAACAATATCATTTGATGCATCTTGTATAGTAGCTGGAGTGGAACCAATAACAATAATCATCGAAGGAAAAGCGGACGTGTACAAGGCAATAAAAGACAAGGGAACTTATGATTCACCAGTGGGGCTAAGTAAATGGCAACACCCTACAAATAAAATTAAAATCAAGCTAAAAGCAAATGCAGATGAAATAACACACTTTGAGATCTACACTGACGGCAGCAAAATGCAAGATAAAATTGGAGCAGGAGCAGTAATATTCAAGAATGAAGATGTAATCAGGTCATTAAAATACAAGTTATACGAGAACTGCTCAAATAACCAGGCCGAGCAGATAGCTATTCTTCAAGCTCTAAAAGAAATTGAAAAACACACTGTATCAATAGAAGAAAGATCTGTGACAGTTCACACCGACAGTCAAGTAACTCTGGCACTTCTAAATAATAATAGAAAGCATCATTCCATAGCTACAGAAATACATGAAACAGTCAAAACATTAAGTCAGAAACAATTGAAAATTCAATTCAATTCAATTCAATTGGGTTAAAGCACATGTAGGAATTCCAGGAAACGAGCTGGCAGACAAAATAGCAAAGCAAGCAGCACAAGACGATGGAACTCAAATTATTTATGACAAGATACCTAAATCTACCATTATATCACAAATTAATGAAAGAATAGTACAACAGTGGCAGAATAGGTGGGACCAAACTACAAAAGGGCCTATAACAAAGTCGGTTTTTCCCTCCGTCAAAGAAAGACTGAAATTAAAACTACCAATTGCCCCCTGCTTTACAGCATTAATAACAGGACACGGAAAGACCAAATCATACCTGCACAAATTCAAAATAATAGATGACCCCACATGTCCCTGTAATAAAGGACAACAAACAGTACAACATATAATTTATGAATGTCAAGAAACACAAAAACAACGAATAAAGCTGAAAGAAGATATTAAGAAGAATGGAGGCAGCTGGCCAGTCACTACACATCAATTAGCAACAAAGCATTTGAAGGCTTTCAAAGAATTCTGCATCGCACTAGAACTATGAGAAATGAACTATACAGTGAAAAAAGAGAAGATACGAGTTTACCAAACATCAGTAACAATTACTAAAACTGTGGAATATTAAAGTGATCAAGCAAAGGACAAAACAATTGAGAGAAATTAATGCATGTAATATTACTTTGTAATGGGGCATGCTGCCTAATTTCAATAAAGAGTGTTATTGAAAAAAAAAAAACCACACACACACACACACACACACACACACACACACACACACACACACACACACACACACCAGAGTGGCAAAAGCCAGAATTAAGCCAAAGTGACAAAGGTGTCAAAAGAGGATTAAAACTATGTCTAAAGTTCTAAATTCTCAAACTAATCTTACTCTCCGCTAAAAACAAAAACCCTTTCAACCGCTTGGTTGTCGTCCGCCAAGACCTCTGCAAGCCTGGCAGGCAGGTGCAGAGACTCGAAGAGGCGCTCGAGAGGACATGTGGCGGACTGACACAAGGTTGTCGCACAGCGGACAAAGAGAACCAGGGTACAGTTTAAATAGGTAACCATGCGAAAAATTATTGCAGTTGCCTAATCCAACCGAGCCAACCTAACCTCCCTGCGACGAGATACGCGAGAAGAGGTTACCCAGTTAATCGGCAGTTCTTTCAGTTCTCTAAGCTTATTACCGCAGAGCTGCACACTTCGTGCCAGCACGACAGCACCGCTCTCCGAACTTCAAGCCTACAGTCTTCCGAAGTAACACCTGAGATGGTAATACTGTGTTCTGTGTTTGCCGTCTTTGCTGCCAAATCTACCATTTCATTCCCCGGCAAACCTACGTGACCAGGAATCCATGCACACACCACGTTAACGCCAGAAGCGTTACGTGGATACGTAGTACAATAGGATGGGAGTTGTACAGCTCATGAAGGCTCGGAAGTGCGTTAAGGGAACCACTCAAAATCAGGCAGTCACTTAATTTACGACGACGCACATATAGAACAGTTCGGTATATTGCATACAGCCGTGCAGTATAAATGGAAGTGCTACTATGGTAACCCCGTGCAACAAACCCGTGTCTACCATAGCAGACTCCTGGGGGAAACCCCTTTAGCGCGAATATGTTTTATAACAGAAACAATTAGGACATACTTGAAGTTTCAGTTTAATGTAATAATTAGTTGCTAAAACATTCTCTTTATTATTGGAACAATTTAGCCGTATCGGGGAAAATCACTTCCCGATGCACTTAAAACACCAGTTCAACTAATATCAATGTTTTCTCCTCTTCAGAATGTCGCCTTCTCCTTTCGAAAGGATGTCATTCTGGACTGTGGTGTTTGGTAACACGATGGCTTGGACTGCAGGACTTGCGGTTAATCAAGCAATGGTGCAGAAGTTCCTTTCTTTGCCTTCATATTCTCAAGTATTGAAGTAAGTATACAACGAAAAATTACGAAACCCAAAGAGTATTTTGAAAATGTTCATGTCTCAAAAATAAAATGTTAGCAAATTAACATCCTCCATAACATTGTAACACTGGATTCGGTGAGTACAGTAATCGTACTGTGAGCCGTATGCTATTTCCTCTAGTGCGTTTAACTCAATTTGTGGATTACTTTGCCACCTAAAGTGGTTTTCATATTCCTTTGACAGGAATCTTAATGTAAGCAATTCGAAAAGCCATGATAGCCATCCATTCAAAGTTTGGTTCGTTTGGTTTAAGGCCGCTCAACCTCCAGGTCATCAGCGCCCTTAAAAGATTCATGGCAATAGCCAGATATAAATTTTACTCGAAAATAAAAATACTAGCAACAAGAAAAATGTACACAAAAAGTTAAAAACAGTGGCAATAGCCAGATATGAAACAAGATGATAAATATGTCCAAAAGCACAAACAGATAACCTGCAATATCGGCGTGAGATTCTCTTGGCAAATTATGGTTGTGCGCTTAGATGTATGCCTAAGCACCCAACGTTCGCTTCTTTTCTCACCACCACGCTAAGAGAACGATATAGGAATAGCACCCTTAGTCCTAAGCTTGCGGGGCTCCGTTTCCAAGACCTCCTAGTGAAGCTTGAGTGGAACTGCCTGGGATGTTCGCCAAGGGCGAGAGCCTTTACCCCCCTTGGCTATCTGGTACGCCCACATGTAGATCTTGGGATGACCTTACACCAGAAGTCCACGATGCCTATTTCAAGTATCCGCACGTGTTTCTTAGAATTTTTGTCAGGCTACTCTGACCGTCGGTATATTTACACCTATGGATCAAAGAGCACCAACGGTGTTGGATGTGCTTATGTTTATGGAACCGAACCATATACATTCGGTTTTCCAAATAGCACTTCCATTTTTACTGCAGAGCTTTATGCAATTTATCGAGCCGTTTTGTATGTTCGCCGTCGTAAATTAGGTGGCTGCCTGATTTTGAGCGATTCCCTTAGTGCACTGCAGAGCCTTTGTCAGTTGTACAACCCCCACCCTATTGTACAACGTATCCAGGATGCCCTCCATGTTTTACACGCTTTGGTGTTGACGTGGTGTGTGCATGGATTCCTGGTCACGTAGGTTTGCCTGGGAATGAAATGGCAGATTTAGCAGCAAAGACGGCAACTACAGAACCTAGTATTACCATCTCACGCGTTACTTCGGAAGACATCAGGCTTGAACTGCGGAGAGCGGTGCTGTCGTCCTGGCACGACGAGTGGTCAGCTCTCCGCGGTAATAAGCTTAGAGAAGTGAAAGAACTTCCGATAAACTGGGTAACTTCCTGTCGCACATCTCGTCGCGAGGAGGTTAGTTTGGCTCGATTAAGAATAGGGCACTGCAATTTTTCGCATGGTTACCTATTTAAAAGGGACCCTGCGCCTCTATGTCCGCTGTGTGACAACCTTTTGTCGGTTCGCCACATGCTGCTAGAGTGTTGCTCTCTAGCGCACCTTCGAGTTTCTCTTCAGCTGCCTGCCAGACTTGCAGAGGTCCTGGCGGACGACAAAACAGTGGTTGATAGGGTTTTTAAGTTTTTAGCGCATTGTAATATCACTTTTAGGATTTAAAATTTTAGATATTTGTGTATGCCTTTTGACCTATTTATTACATTGTTTTATATCCGGCTGTTGCCGCTGTTTTTACGTTTATGTGTTGTTGTTGGTTTTTTATATATATATATATATATATATATATATATATATATATATATATATATATATATATATATATATATACACTAGTATTTTATTTTTTAGTTTTGATTCAAGTTTATATTTGGCTATTGCCATGAATTTTAGAAGGGCGCTAATGAACTAGAAGTTGAGCGCCCTTAAACTAAAATATTTTTTTAACTCCGCAGTTCACACATGTAGGAGCTGTAGTACATGCACCATCGTGGAATTCATCTCCACATTGAGGGCATGTAGCTAGTCCCTTACAAAGCTCGCTTGTATGTCCAAAGCGCTGGCACTTAAAACATCTGAGTGGGTTCGGGATGAACGGCCTAACTTCGATGGACTCATACCCTGCCTTAATCCTTTGCGGGAGATCTACCCGATCAAAGGTCAGGAACAGGGTATTAGTTGGCTTTAACTCATCACCTTCTCTGCGTTGAACCCGGTAAACGTGTATGACGCCTTGTTCTGTCATATTCTCTTGAATCTCCTCATTGGATAATCCTTCCAATGCACGGGTATTTATCACACCGCGCGAGGAGTTCAAGGTTCTGTGCATCTCGACACGTACAGGATAACTTGCTAGCATGTTCGCTTTCAGTATCTTAGCTGCCTGGGTAGCTGAATGTGCTTCAACCAGGAGCGTGCCATTGCGAGATCTAGTGCATGACTTTACTGGACCAGCAATGTTATCCAAACCCTTTTGTATAGAGGAGAAGGTGGTATTATGGGACAGTGTTTTTTGTAATTCTGTAAATCGTGAGGTTTTCAGTAAAAAGTGCATCCGGTTTCAGAATTTTATTCGTGAATCATTTGGCTTTAACATTTGCAAGTTAAAAAAGCTCAGATTTTAAGATATGGTCATAAAATTTGGTGAAAATGATTACACGACAAAATAGAGGTTTTCAAAATTAAGGTGGTAATATGAGACAAAGGAGAAAAAGAATCAAAACACCATTGAAAGGGCAAATAATTCTAGTGTTATTAAATTTAAAGAAATTTTAACACGCAAATGCTAAGAGTAGTACAATATGATTTTTCCCATCCTAAGAGATATAAAATATTAGTCCCAGCATGATCTTAAGTAAGGAGCATCTGTGTTTATCGAGGTGATTGTCTTTAAAAATAAAATTGACTGAATAAAGAGCAAAAGTCACATACAAATCTATTACTCTCGCAAGCACTACAGTCCATATGGGCCCATCTATTACAAACAACACCCTTTATCCAAAGTTCACCGGGCTTAAGAGTCCATAAATGTTCCTTCACAGAACAGGCACTCGGCATCTTTTCTCCTGGAGTTGATTTCTCAGCCTCAGGAGATAAAACTGTTTCTCCCGAAGATACGGACGCATCAGTGTCATCAGAATCAGATGATTCTTGTCTGATTCTCAGTTTGCTTCTTCCTTTTGCATTACTGCTCTTGTTTTTTCCATTTTTGGTTGGGTTTCCCTTACTTCTGAATCCGTTTGTAGATGGTTGCACGTCATGTGTAGAAGCATTTCTTGCCGAATCTTGAGCTTGTTTCTGAGAACGTTTGTTCTGCTTAGTTCTCTCCTGTGAAGCTTCAAGTGCAGTCTTATATGGGGAGCTTGTAATCACTGCTGCTGGAGCTTTTCGTCCTCTGCTGCTTGTCTTCTTTTAAGTACAGAAACGGGCGAAATATCTGTAGGACTCACGTGGTTTGGTCGAGTGTGTTCAACCCTTGGTGGGGTAGGCAAAATGATTTGTTCATTATCAAGGTCGCTGACTGCAGTTTCCTGTTCTTCCACATTGTTGGCCTCCGTGAAATTTGCTTCTGTAAACACATTTCTATTCAGAGGATAGATGCCTGTTACTCTGAAGCTATTAACAGCTATTTCCCCTGTTTGCATTTTGAGGTATGCCCTGCCTAACAAGTCTGCAATGTCGTAAGGCGATATATGACCTTGTGTTTGGCACAGTCTCATGCAAAACTCCTCACTGTAGTAGGACTTCAAGGGAGACATGAAGGTTCTGTCCAAAGGCTGTCTCTTGTGGCTTGAGTGAGGTGGCAAACTCACAATTGTCACATGATTTTCTCTCGCTGTTTGAATTAAATCCAACTTCCTCGTGTGAAAGAGAGCCCATCGAGGATCATAAGAACTGGGGAGTTAGCACACGGTGCAGTATTGGCCACAAAATGTTCAAACCATCTGGTAAATAGATGGTATTGTACCCAACAAGAAGGGTAACAAGCTCCAACAGCTCCAGGAGGAGCTCCCTTCAGTAGTTGATCGCTCCAATTTATTCGGGGAAAGATTAGCATTGGAGAGATGAAAGTACCTCTGGCACTCATTGAAACGACATGCTTTCTTCCTTCCAATTCTTTCGAATCCCCTTCGAAGAAGATCCAAGTTTTGTTCCTGACATGCTGCGAATACAATAAAAAATGGGTTTTAATATGGGACACTCAAGATCTATCTGTCCCATAATACCACCATTGCTATAACGGTGTTCCATCTTAAAAACTTGACCTATGCGTTCCTACGCGATTTTCAAAATATTACATATTTAAGGACATGTTTATGTATAAACTATAACCACAAAACAATATGTTCTAACTTGCCTGATTATTGCAGAAAATAAGCTGACGCTCTACTCGGCAAAAACTTTTACACACTAGATTTACAACTACTTCTCACAAACACGACCCTCTGCCAACCCACTCGCTGCGTTGCATGCTACTCTAGTACACCCTCCTCAGTAGTTCAGCGCAGTTTCCGATAGATAGGGCCATTAGTATTCCCAAAACTAGCCTGTCCCATTTTACAACCCCGTCCCATAATACCACCTTCTCCTCTAGTAAATGGGCTCACCGATAAAAATTTCTTATCTCCCTCAGTTCTAGATATTACTAAGTAGCGAGGACCATCGACTCTGCTACTTCCTTTACACAAACTTTAGTAAGTTTTGTTTTTTGAGTTTTCGTACTCATGGCGATGACATCCTCCACCATTGCAAATGTCTCCGATGGCATGCTCACATCCTGGGCGCCACCCCGGCTTAGGTGAGAGTCGTGGCCTGGACCTTGCTCACCCTAGGGTCTCACCTCCCAATGTATAGACAGAGGGACCCATTCGCCTTCAGGAGTGCATCAGCTCATGCAATGGCCCCTCCCCGGGACTGACCTTTATCAGCGGATACGCACACAGATCCTACATGATAACCAGGGGCTGGGACTTACGCGATTACTAAGTCACCCCTTGCGTCACCCCATCCTCCTACAACCCGCGCGTAGGTTATCCATCAGAATGTGTACAGGGAGGTAACAGGTGGGAGGTCAAACACAAAAGTGGACCAAAGTTGATTGGGCGTTTGGCAGGTGCCCTCTCACCTCTTGGAGGAACCCAATCGAGAGTATGGCGCGGGGCCCCGGGTACGCCAAACCCGTACCTACCGCAGTAGGTGCCCCTGGGGGAGTTTGATTTCGGAGTCCTCTTCTCCTAGATGAGTCGTCAACCAAGACTAACGAGCCCCATCTACCCGTTTGGAATGTTCTTTGCTTCCCTTCACCTCTTGCCTACCAGTAGTCAAAATGACAGTAGGACATCTGGTTCGGGTACTGAGCCCCTCCGCCACGGCAAGGCGACACTCCTTCGGAGGGGTGTGGTGGTAGTGGTGGTGGTGGTAGTGGTGGTTGGTGGTGGTTAAATTATTTAAAAAGATTATTTTGTTAACGACGCTGTCAATTGCCAGGATCACATCAGCGTCGCCGGTGTACATAATTTTGTCCCGCAGGAGTTCTTTTACATGCCAGTAAATCTACTGACATGGAGCTGTCGTTTTTAAGCACACTTAAAACCATCGGTCTGGGCCGGGTTTGAACCCACGACCTTGGGATCAGTAAGCCAGCGTCTAACCAACTGAGCCATCCAGACCGACGTGGTGGTGGTGGTTAAATTATTTTAAAAAAATTATTTTGTTGTTTAACGACGCTGTCAATTGCCAGGATCACATCAGCGTCGCCGGTGTGCCGGAATTTTGTCCCACAGGAGTGTTCTTTTACATGGCAGTAAATCTACTGACATGGAGCTGTCGTTTTTAAGCACACTTAAAAACCATCGGTCTGGGCCGGGTTTGAACCCACGACCTTGGGATCAGTAAGCCAGCGTCTAACCAACAGAGCCACCCAGACCGACGTGGTGGTGGTGGTGTTGGTGGTGGTGGTGGCGAGCTTCATGCACATGACCCAATACGTGCGATTGTCTTTGATGATCGTCAATCACTCCGGGGACTCAAGGCATAAGGGCGTCCGTTGACGTTACAGCTGTGCCATAGACCATACTTTTCAAACTGCAGAAAATCCCTCCAACTACCGTCCTATTTCCCTCACCAGTTGCGTTTGCAAGGTGATGGAACGTATGATCAATGGACGATTGGTATGGTGGTTAGAAAGTCGTAACCTACTGACTAACATCCAGTGTGGTTTTCGACGACGCCGTTCCACTGTTGACCATCTTGTGTCAGTATCGACACAGATAATGGACGGCTTTATGAAGAACTGTCAAACCGTTGGCATATTTTTCGATCTTGAGAAGGCTTATGATACGTGCTGGCGAGCAGGGATTCTACGTTCCCTGTATGCCTGGAACATACGTGGACGCCTACCACTTTTCATTCAGGAGTTTATGAAGGACCGCTTTTTCCGAGTAAGGGTCGGCTCGGTTTTTTCTAATTCTTTTGTTCAGGAGGAGGGAGTACCTCAGGGTTCGGTGCTGTCACGCTCTTTGCTATAGCAATTAACTCCATCTGGAAATGTGTTCCACCTGGAGTTTCGTCATGCCTATTCGTAGACGACTTCGCTGTCTATTGCACTTCTCAGCGCACGGCGTTCTTACAACGGCGCCTGCAGCAATGTTTGGACAACCTTAGAGAATGGAGCGCGAGAAACGGCTTCCGTTTCTCAACTGAGAAGACAATCTGCGTTAATTTCTGGCGCCGTAGGAGACGATTACCACCTTCGCTCCGATTTGGTCCAGATGTACTTCCCTTCGCAGAAGAGACGCGCTTCCTGGATTTGATCTTGGATAGGAAGCTTAGTTGGTCGTCGCATATTGCACAGCTAAGAGCGAGATGTGACCGTTCCCTAAATATTATGTGAGTACTGAATGGCAAATCGTGGGGAGCAGATCGGACAATTCTGTTGCGAATATATCGCGCATTGGTCCTATCCAAGCTAGACTATGGGTGTATTGTTTATTCGTCAGCACGACCATCTGTGCTGAGAAGATTAGACGTGGTCCATAATAGGGGCATCCGCATTGCAACAGGAGCTTTTCCAACAAGTCCAGTGGTGAGCCTTTACGCCGAGTCCGCAGAACCTCCTCTGCAATATCGGCGTGAGATTCTCTTGGCAAATTATGGTTGTGCGCTTAGATGTATGCCTAAGCACCCAACGTTCCTTTCTTTTTTCACCACCACGCTAAGAGAACGATATAGAAATAGCTCCCTTAGTCTAAAGCCTGCGGGGTTCCGTTTCCAAGAGCTCCTAGTGAAGCTTGGAGTGGAACTGCCTGTGATGTTCGCCAAGGGTGAGAGACTTTACCCCCCTTGGCTATCTGGTACGCCCCATGTAGATCTTGGGATGACCATACACCAGAAGTCCACGATGCCTATTTCAAGTATCCGCACGTGTTTCTTAGAATTTTTGTCAGGCTACTCTGACCGTCGATATATTTACACCGATGGATCAAAGAACACCAACGGTGTTGGATGTGCTTATGTTTATGGAACCGAACCATATACATTCGGATTTCCAAATAGCACCATTTTTACTGCAGAGCTTTATGCAATTTATCGAGCCGTTTTGTATGTTCGCCGTCGTAAATTAGGTGACTGCCTGATTTTGAGCGATTCCCTTAGTGCACTGCAGAGTCTCTGTCAGTTGTACAACCCCCACCCTATTGTACAACGTATCCAGGATGCCCTCCATGTTTTACACGCTTCTGGTGTTGACGTGGTGTGGGCATGGATTCCTGCTCACGTAGGTTTGCCTGGGAATGAAATGGCAGATTTAGCAGCAAAGACGGCAACTACAGAACCTAGTATTACCATCTCACGTGTTACTTCGGAAGACTTCAGGCTTGAAGTGCGGAGAGCGGTGCTGTCGTCCTGGCACGACGAGTGGTCAACTCTCCGCGGTAATAAGCTTAGAGAAGTGAAAGAACTTCCGATAAACTGGGTAACTTCCTGTCGCACATCTCGTCGCGAGGAGGTTAGTTTGGCTCGATTAAGAATAGGGCACTGCAATTTTTCGCATGGTTACCTATTTAAAAGGGACCCTGGGCCTCTATGTCCGCTGTGTGACAACGTTTTGTCGGTT
The DNA here is from genome assembly GCA_030765045.1 of Tenodera sinensis. Taxonomy (NCBI): domain Eukaryota; kingdom Metazoa; phylum Arthropoda; class Insecta; order Mantodea; family Mantidae; genus Tenodera; species Tenodera sinensis. The sequence goes on from CM060961.1 coordinate 190,597,060, forward strand.
CGCCACGTGCTGCTAGAGTGTTGCTCTCTAGCGCACCTTCGGGATTCTCTGCAGCTGCCTGCCAGACTTGCAGAGGTCCTAGCGGACGACAAAACAGCGGTTGATAGAGTTTTTAATAGTTATAGCGGAGTGCAATATCAATTTGAGGATTTAAAATTTTTATTATCTGTTTCTGATTTTGGACATATTTATCACCTTGTTTCATATCTGGCTATTGCCACTGATTTTTACCTTTGTATATTTTTCTTGTTGCTAGGATTTTTTGAGTGAAATTTATATCTGGCTATTGCCATGAATCTGTTAAGGGCGCTGATGACCTAGAAGTTGAGCGCCCTTAAACCAAATCTAATCTAATCTAATCTGCAGAAAATAGTCGAGAGGCATCAGATCTGGCGACCGTGCTGCCATGGAACTGGTTCAACTCTACCAATTCATTGACCTAGATTTGCAACGTTGAAGTGATTCCGCACATTTACATCAAATTGTGCTTGAGCTCAAGTCGGTCATTTCTGCAGCTGTGTACTGGTAGGGGTAGCACTACTGTTAAAACACGTTATTGTACTGGAAACTACACAAGTAACGCAGCAGGATGCACACCAAGGAGCGCATGCGCAGGAATGTTCTTATGCTCAGGTCGTTCATCCCAGCACACAGATGGCTAAAGAGTTGCATACCTTCCATATTCAGATATCAAAACGACTGTTAACAAATTCTCACAACCGTTCATTATCAAACTCCCACGCTCTCCAGCGTCCAAACCGTACATTTCCGAAACGGGATTCCCATTTGAAAACCGAGGAGTTTGCCATCCCGCACAACATACTAGGCGTTGTCGGCGTATCTTGGGACACCCAGTATGTGTGCGCATGTGTGTGTGTGTGTGTGTGCGCGCGCGCGCGCGCGCCTGTGTGTGTGTGCAAAGTTATACTGTTTACTTGCACCGTTTTGACATTATTTGTGCTAACAATTGTATTTTCTTTACAGATCTCTGGTATTTTTCGTTGTTGGAATTGTTATCATAAAATGTATCAGCTGCTACATCGGACTGTTGATATACGCCACTTACTACGATTGTGATCCCCTGAAAACTAAGGTAACATGTTTACATAATCATTCACTATCATTACAAAACAATTAAAACTAGAAAAGCCACTAAATCCTTTGCAGGCAAGGGCCTCCAACCCTCGGTAGGGTTAGCTCAGTTTTACACAAGGGGTGGGCTATTCCCTGTGAGCCTAGTTTAAACGTTGAGTCTTTTCACCTTATATAATGTGATTATTATTTACTGCTTGTACTCCATTCTTAAGTTAAAATGGTGTCTTTTCATTTTCCACTTTTAGTTTCCAAGATCTGTTAGTTTTTTTAGTTAAACATAAAATTGTGATTTTCAGCTCTTTCCTGTTCCTTGCTTGTCATGTCCAACATCGCTTCAGTGAAGTGCTGCGCCCATCTCATTCTTGGTCTCTCCCTCCTTTTCCCTCTTCTTGGGCCCCACATCGTACCGATAGGCCCATCTGTCTGCAGGTAGTCTGGCCACATGTGCTCCCTATTTCCATTTGCGTCCTCTTGTCTTATTGAGTCCGTCTTAGATGCCACTTCGTAATCTCTGTTCTTCATTCCTTACTTTGTTTTGTAGTTTAATTTCCAAGATCTTTCTACTTCGGGTTGGTATATTTGTATCTTGTTTTCTTATTGGTTTGTCAGCGTGCAGGTTTGGCTGTCTTATCTTAGCACCGGTAAAATACAGGTTTGCAGGGTTTCAAATCTTAATTTAATGTTAATGACTTTTTGAATTTGTGTCGTGATTAAGGGCCCGTCAACAACTTGGTCATTAGGGCCCCCAGTCCAAAGATAAAACCATGGAGGTTTAAATGTTAAAATAACACCCTTAAAAGCTAAATACCAAAAGTTAAAATAGAAAAAGCAGCTAAACTCAACCATTGAAACTTCCCAATTAAAAAGCTAAAAAGTGAAGCCTAAATTTGCTAAAAGTTACAGTTAAAACTCAACAATTAAAAGGTTAAAAAACCTAAAAGTAAAACACCCTAAAATGCTAAAATCTCCGAAGTAAAATAATCTTATACTTGCTTACAAAAATCAATATTGGTAGTAAACCGCAGCACTGTATTTACAGCTACTGGATCGGTGCCTAAAACTAAGCCCAGTGTAAGACCCAGGCCAAGGGACTGGCGCTCCCGAGGAGAAGTGGAAGCACGCTCAATTCCAAGGACATCACCGCCGTTAAAAGCATTGCATGGCAAAAGCCAGATATAAACTTCCATCAAAAATAAAATTACTAGTAAAAAAATTAAATACACATAAATGCGAGTATGAAACAGATAGTGGCAAGACAGATATAAAACAAGGTGATAAATATGTCAAAAAGCATATAAAAGAGACATACAAAGTTTCAAATCCTCAAACTGATATCACTCCGCTAAAAACTTAAAAACTATCAGCCGCTGTTTAGTCGTCCGCTAAGACTTCTGCAAGTCTGGCAGGCAGCTGCAGAGAGTCTCGAAGGTGCCCAAGAGAGGAGCGCTCTATCAGCACGCGACGGACTGACAAAAAGAGCAGGGTCCCGTTTAAACAGGTAACCATGGGAAAATTGCAGTGGCCATTTCGCAACCGAGCCAGTTAACCTACTCACGAATGGCGCTCCCGAGCGTATCGCGGACAAACAAGCACATGTACGGCAGGGAATGGAACTTTGTACGTCGCACAGACAGGCGCCGGATCACCACGCAAAAAGTGTCCATGTGTGACTCGGGTGTGGCCTATCCTCAAGCGGGTTAAAATCACTTCTTCCCGCCTGGAATCCCTGAAAGAGGTCTCCCAGGGTTGTACAGTGTCTTTGATTGTCCGCAATTGACAAGGGACACCTTTGATTAGATTAGATTAGATTTGGTTTAAGGGCGCTCAACTTCTAGGTCATCAGCGCCCTTAACAGATTCATGGCAATAGCCAGATATAAATTTCACTCAAAAAATCCTAGCAACAAGAAAAATATACAAAGGTAAAAATCAGTGGCAATAGCCAGATATGAAACAAGGTGATAAATATGTCCAAAATCAGAAACAGATAATAAAAATTTTAAATCCTCAAATTGATATTGCACTCCGCTAAAAAATTAAAAACTCTATCAACCGCTGTTTTGTCGTCCGCTAGGACCTCTGCAAGTCTGGCAGGCAGCTTTAGAGAATCCCGAAGGTGCGCTAGAGAGCAACACTCTAGCAACACGTGGCGAACTGACAAAAGGTTGTCACACAGCGGACATAGAGGCGCAGGGTCCCTTTTAAATAGGCAACCATGCGAAAAATTGCAGTGCCCTATTCTTAATCGAGCAAAACTAACCTCCTCGCGACGAGATGTGCCACAGTTGGATTGGATTTGGTTTAAGGGCGCTCAACTTCTAGGTCATCAGCGCCCTTAACAGACTCATGGCAATAGCCAGATATAAATTTCACTCAAAAAATAAAAATACTAGCAACAAGAAAAATATACAAAGGTAAAAAGCAGTGGCAATAGCCAGATATGAAACAAGGTGATAAATATGTCCAAAATCAGAAACAGATAATTAAAAATTTTAAATCCTCAAATTTATATTGCACTGCGCTAAAAAATTAAAAACTCTATCAACCGCTGTTTTGTCGTCCGCTAGGACCTCTGCAAGTCTGGCAGGCAGCTTTAGAGAATCCCGAAGGTGCGCTAGAGAGTAACACTCTAGGAGCACGTGGCGAACCGACAAAACGTTGTCACACAGCGGACATAGAGGGGCAGGGTCCCTTTTAAATAGGTAACCGTGCGAGAAATTGCAGTGCCCTATTCTTAATCGAGCCAAACTAACCTCCTCGCGACGAGATGTGCGACAGGAAGTTACCCAGTTTATCGGAAGTTCTTTCACTTCTCTAAGCTTATTACCGCGGAGAGCTGACCACTCGTCGTGCCAGGACGACAGCACCGCTCTCCGCACTTCAAGCCTAAAGTCTTCCGAAGTAACACGTGAGACGATAATTCTGGGTTCTGTAGTTGCCGTCTTTGCTGCTAAATCTGCCATTTCATTCCCAGGCAAACCTACGTGACCAGGAATCTATGCACACACCACATCAACACCAGAAGCGTGTAAAACATGGAGGGCATCCTGGATACGTTGTACAATAGGGTGGGGGTTGTACAACTGACAAAGGCTCTGCAGTGCACTAAGGGAATCGCTCAAAATCAGGCAGCCACCTAATTTACGACGGCGAACATACAAAACGGCTCGATAAATTGCATAAAGCTCTGCAGTAAAAATGGAAGTGCTATTTGGAAAACCGAATGTATATGGTTCGGTTCCATAAACATAAGCACATCCAACACCGTTGGTGTTCTTTGATCCATCGGTGTAAATATATCTACGGTCAGAGTAACCTGACAAAAATTCTAAGAAACACGTGCGGATACTTGAAATAGGCATCGTGGACTTCTGGTGTATGGTCATCCCAAGATCTACATGGGGCGTACCAGATAGCCAAGGGGGGTAAAGTCTCTCGCCCTTGGCGAAAATCACAGGCAGTTCCACTCCAAGCTTCACTAGGAGCTCTTGGAAACGGAACCCCGCAGGCTTTGGATTAAGGGTGCTATTTCTATATCGTTCTCCTAGCGTGGTGGTGAAAAAAGAAGCGAACGTTGGGTGCTTAGGCATACATCTAAGCGCACAACCATAATTTGCCAAGAGAATCTCACGCCGATATTGCAGAGGAGGTTCTGCGGACTCGGCGTAAAGGCTCACCTCTGGGCTTGTTGGAAAAGCTCCTGTTGCAATGCGGATGCCCCTATTATGGACCACGTCTAATCTTCTCAGCACAGATGGCCGTGCTGACGAATAAATAATACACCCATAGTCTAGCTTGGATCGGACCAATGCGCGATATATTCGCAACAAAATTGTTCGATCCGCTCCCCACGATTTGCCATTCAGTACTCGCATAATATTTAGGGAACGGTCACATCTCGCTCTTAGCTGTGCAATATGCGACGACCAACTAAGCTTCCTGTCCAAGATCAAACCCAGGAAGCGCGTCTCTTCTGCGAAGGGAAGTATATCTGGACCAAAGCGGAGCGAAGGTGGTAATCGTCTCCTACGGCGCCAGAAATTAACGCAGATTGTCTTCTCAGTTGAGAAACGGAAGCCGTTTTTTACGCTCCATTCTCTAAGGTTGTCCAAACATTGCTGCAAGCGCCGTTGTAAGAACGCCGTGCGCTGAGAGGAGCAATAGACAGCGAAGTCGTCTACGAATAGGCATGACGAAACTCCAGGTGCAACACATTTCCAGATGGAGTTAATTGCTATAGCAAAGAGCGTGACACTTAGCACCGAACCCTGAGGTACTCCCTCCTCCTGAACAAAAGAATTAGAAAAAACCGAGCCGACCCTTACTCGGAAAAAGCGGTCCTTCATAAACTCCTGAATGAAAAGTGGTAGGCGTCCACGTATGTTCCAGGCATACAGGGAACGTAGAATCCCTGCTCGCCAGCACGTATCATAAGCCTTCTCAAGATCGAAAAATATGCCAACGGTTTGACAGTTCTTCACAAAGCCGTCCATTATCTGTGTCGATATTGACACAAGATGGTCAACAGCCGAACGGCGTCGTCGAAAACCACACTGGATGCCAGTCAGCAGGCTACCACTCTCCAACCACCATACCAATCGTCCATTGATCATGCGTTCCATCACCTTGCAAACGCAACCGGTGAGGGAAATAGGACGATAGCTGGAGGGAAGATGACGGTCCCTCCCAGCCTTCAAGATGGGAACAACGGTGGCCTCCCGCCAACCCTCTGGGAGTATACTGTCAACCCAAACACGGTTATAGACCTCAAGAAGGAATACCTCACCTTCAGGAGAGAGCCGCTGTAACACCCGCACATGAACACCGTCCGGTCCTGGTGCCGAACATCGCGAAGATTTCAGGGAACGCTCCAGCTCCGCCATGGTGAAAAGGCGATTGCAATCCTCCACGCCCCTAGAACGAAACGTGAAGCCTTGAGATTCCACCTGAGTTCCAAATGGAAGGAACTCAGGGGAGCAGTTTTCCGAGCCAGACACCTGCGCGAAAGCACCGCCAAAGGTACTGGCCACCTCAAATGAATCAACAACAGCTCCTGTGGCCGCTTTTAGTCCCGCTATTGGTATTTGGGTCGTTTTCGCTGCAACACGCCCTAATCCATCCCACACAACCGAGGAAGGCATGTGTCGGTCAAATGAAGCTACAAATTTGCTCCATGATGACCCCCTGCTATCCTTAATGACTTGTCTGGACCTGGCGCGCACTTTCTTGCATTCGACCAGGCCTTCCAAAGCAGGGTGACGTTGAAAAAGCCCAAGTGCACGCCTTCGAGCACGAATGGCATTCCGACACCCTTCCGTCCACCAGGGGACAGGAAATCGACGGGGGTGTGCAGTCGACCGCGGAATCGACCGTTCAGCAGTAGAGAGAACCGTCTCCGCGAGATGCCGCGCCAAACTATTCACCGAGCCGTGCTCGCTGCACGCAAAGACAGCCAACTGGGTGCAAAAGGATCCAGCTGGCATGGTCCAAACGCCATCCGGGCACACGCGCGGAACATGCATGCTGCGCCAAGAGACCAATAAGACATGGGAAGTGGTCACTAGAGTGCAAATCAGAGATGACATTCCATTGTAAGGAGACTGCCAACTGAGGTGAACAAACCGCAAGGTCAAGGCGTGAGAAGGCGCTGTGGGAGTCCGAAATGAATGCAGGCTCTCCAGTGTTGAGGAGAGCCAGGTTGTGACTGTCCAAGAAATCGGAAATGAGTCCACCTCTCGCACAAGCGCGACCCGAACCCCAAAGTGGGTGGCGCGCACCGAAGTCTCCCACCAACAGAAACGGTGCTGGCAACCGGGAAACCAGATCTTCCAAATCAATGCGCGAGAGGTCATGGGACGGAGGCAAATACACATCACAGATGGTGAAATGGACGTCTGGCAGCACAATCCCTACCGCAACTGATTGGATATCAGACTGTATTGGTACAGATTGCATACATATGTCATCTCTCACAAGCATCACAGCGCCGCCATGCGCCGGAACACCCTCCTCCGGTGCAACACCACACCGCACTGGGGTGCATCGCCCCAGATGGAAAGCGTCTCGAGGACGCAGCTCAGTCTCTTGCAAACATGCGACCAGAGGCTCGTTTTCTTTGAGCAAGAGCTCAAGTTCTGGCCTTTGAGTTCGAATGCCACGCACGTTCCATTGCAGGACAGTCATATTGCACTGTGTATGGGATAGGCAACTCCAAGGCAAATCCTCATTACTTTGGAGCAGGCGGCTGTCGAACCAATTCAGCCCCCCTCTCTCCTGGGCTGACGTTCTTTTCGGACGCTTTTTCGCGCCTCCCCTCCACTGGGGGTCTCCCAGTGTGGGCAGATTGGTCCAAATCCATGTCCTCTGCCGAGGACGCGCGTCTTCCCATAGCAAACTTGGGCTCGAGTGTCTCGAACCGGTTGCTAATGGGGACCGGCGAAGATGAAAGACGCCGGTCTGAGTCCACCCCTGAAGATTCCCCAGAAGAGGATCCTCGAGGAGATCTCCTTGGACTCTTATATCCCTTTGATGTACTGGGATGAGCCTTATCTTCCTTGAGGAAATCGTTCTTTGTGTAGTTCTTCTTAAACTTTATCGGCGAGGCATTGTAAATAACAGGTTTGCTAGTCTTCTGTGTGGAGTTTGGCATTTTCGTTCGTGATCGAACAGTTGAATTTTTTTCACCAACAGATTTTGTACACGTTGATACAGATGTGCGCGCTGATGTTGAGGGCTTTGGTATAGAGCTGCGGGCAACAAGTGTTTTTTCGGAAATTGTTGCCCCATTGAAATCGCTGGTCTGAGTTGCGATCTCTCTGCTCGCTACCGCTTTAGCTGCAACTGAGCTATAGGTTCCAGATCTAGGAACAGAGGGTTGGCGTAGACGCAAGATTTTCCGGGCTTCTGAGAAGGGCACCTTCTCTTTGACCCGTATCTCTTGGATCGCTCTTTCCTCTACAAAGCGGGGGCAGTCTCGGGAACTAGATGGATGTTCACCTCTGCAGTTCACACATGTAGGAGCTGTAGTACATTCACCATCGTGGGATTCATCTCCACATTGAGGGCATGTAGCTAGTCCCTTACAAAGCTCACTTGTATGTCCAAAGCGCTGGCACTTAAAACACCTGAGTGGGTTCGGGATGAACGGCCTAACTTCGATGGATTCATACCCTGCCTTAATCCTTTGCGGGAGATCTACCCGATCAAAGGTCAGGAACAGGGTATTAGTTGGCTTTAACTCACCACCTTCTTTACGTTGAACCCGGTAAACGTGTATGACGCCTTGCTCCGTCAGATTCTCTTGAATCTCCTCATTGGATAATCCTTCCAATGCACGGATGTTTATCACACCGCGCGAGTTCAAGGTTCTGTGCATCTCGACACGTACAGGATAACTTGCTAGCATGTTCGCTTTCAGTATCTTAGCTGCCTGGGTAGCTGAATGTGCTTCAACCAGGAGCGTGCCATTGCGAGATCTAGTGCATGACTTTACTGGACCAGCAATGTTATCCAAACCCTTTTGAATGGTAAATGGGCTCACCGATAAAAATTTCTTATCTCCCTCAGTTCGAGATATAACTAAGTAGCGAGGACCACTCGACTCAGCTACTTCCTTTACAGAAACTTTAAAAAATTTTTTGTTATGAGTTTTTTGTGAACTCATGGCGATGTGATCCTCCACCATTGCAGATGTCTCCGATGGCATGCTCACATCCTGGGCGCCACCCCGGCTTAGGTGAGAGTCCTGGCCTGGACCTTGCTCACCCTAGGGTCTCACCTCCCAATGCATAGACAGAGGGACCCAATCGCCTTCAGGAGTGCATCAGCTCATGCAATGGCCCCTCCCCGGGACTGACCTTTATCAGCGGATACGTACACAGATCCTACATGATAACCAGGGGCTGGGACTTACGCTATTACCCAGTCACCCCTTGCGTCACCCGCGCGTAGGTTATCCATCAGACTGTGTACAGGGAGGTAACAGGTGGGAGGTCAAACACAAAAGTGGACCAAAGTTGATTGGGCGTTTGGCATGTGCCCACTCATCTCTTGGAGGAACCCAATCGAGAGTATGGCTTGGGGCCCCGGGTACGCCAAACCCGTACCTACCGTAGTAGGAGCCCCTGGGGGAGTTTGATTTCGGAGTCCTCTTCTCCTAGATGAGTTGTCGACCAAGACTACCGAGCCTCATCTACCCGTTTGGAATGTTCTTTGCTTCCCCTCACCTCTTGCCTACCAGTAGTCGACAGAGCACTTAGTAGGCCGTCTGGTTCAGGTACTGAGCCCCTCCGCCACGACAAGGCGACACCCCTACGGAAGGGTATCCGGGAGATGATACTTCATTTTTGATAAAAGACCATCATGCCATACTTTGTCAAACGCCTTCTCAGTGTCTAAAAATACGCCTAAACAGATATGATTGTTTTCATAGGTGTCCGTTATTTCATCGATAATTCTGTGAAGTTGTGGGCAGGAGTGGAGTTTTCTAAATCCAAATTGTGTAATGGGCAGTAATGGCCCAAGAAGTGTCAAAAGTCTGGGTAATAACAAGCGCTCAAATATTTTGGAGAACAGTGGTATAAGGTTAACTGGCCTGTAGCTTGATGGATCATTGCGATCATTTTGTTGGGCTTCTGTATCATCATAATATTGGCATGCTTCCATGCTGTTGGAAAGTATGTTAAGCGTAGCATTGCATTGTAGATTTGTGTTAGCAACAATAAGGTTTTGCATGGTAAATTTTTAAGCAAGGGTTGCCCAATATGGTCAAATCCAGGAGCTTTATTAGATGATAATCTATTAATGGTATTTTGTATTATTCCTGGAGTAAATAGTTTACACAAAGGTGACAGTTGCAGTGGCTGCACTAGGGTGTTATATACTTTCTCATTCATGGTAGGGTCTTCTGAGATGTTGGGTTTAAACTGATGCAGTAGAATTTCAGAAAATTTGTTTACCTTTTCTTGTGAGGTTGTAAGCCATTGATTACCAACTCTAAGTGGAGGGATTTTGTCAACTACCTTGGTCAAGTGAGTATTGTTTAAGGGCCCATCGACAACTAGGTCATTAGGGCCCTAAGTTCACAGAATAAAACAAGCCAACAATAAAACCTCACCCTAAAAAGCTAAAAGGTGAAAGTTAAAATAACTTAAAAAAGGTTAAAAAGTCTAAAACCGAGAGCTAAAACAGTTAAAAGTTAAACAACTGGTAAAAACGTAGACTTATAAAACTTAAAACTGATAAAATCTTTAAAAGGTAAAAACCAGAATAACATCCAAAGTAAAAACAACTAAAAGTCAATATCCGCCAATATAAAAGCACCTTACACTTGCTTGCAAAAATCAATCTTGGCAACAAACCGCAGTGCTGTATTGACAGCTACTGCGTCGTTGCCTAAAACAGAGCACAGTGTAAGGCCCAGGCCTAGGGACTGACGCTCATGACCGTATTGCGGACAATCAAGAAGGACATGTGCGACGGAGAGTGGAACATTGCACGTCGCACAGACAGGCTCCGGATCACCACGCAAAAGATGTCCATGCGTGGCTCGAGTGTGGCCTATCCTCAGGCGGGTTAAAATCACTTCCTCACGCCTGGAATTCCTGCAGCTGGTCTGCCAGGGTTGTACAGTGTCCTTTATTGTCCGTAACTGAGTGCCAGCTAACGCTTCCCAAGATTGCTGCCAGTGGGTAAATAGATGGCGGCGAAAGTATTTCTGCACATCTACATAGGGTAGCGCACGGGTGGAGTATTCCGGGAGGCGGCATGCAGACTTTGCAGCCGCATCCGCCGCCTCGTTGCCCGGAATACCCACATGGCCTGGGATCCACGTAAAAACAAACTGGTATCCGCGAGACAGTAGTTGCGAGATCAACGTCTGAATTTTAATAATCAATGCCGAGGTGCCGATAAACTGTTGCAGGGCCTGGAGGGCGCTAAAAGAGTCAGAACAGATAATAAAACTTCCAGGACCTGAACTGGAGATAAAAAGCAGGAAATAAAATATGGCAAACAGCTCGGCGGTAAATACTGAACTGGCGTCTGGAAGGCGGTACTTGCGAACGTCGCCATGGTATACAAAAGCGGAACCCGTCGCACTACCCATCCGTGAGCCATCAGTAAATACCGGAGTATGAGTCCGGTATCGGCGCAGAACTGCGGTGAAAAGTTGGTGAAACACCGAGTGAGGGGTAGCTAACTTCGCACTGCTCGACAGCTCCAGGTCAAAGCGTGCACGCTGGAGCTGCCATGGAGGGTATCGGCCATGCGAATGCCGCTCTACGGCTGGCAAGCGTAGATCGTGTGCGGTCAGAAGTTCTCGAAACCTGATGCCGCTTGGACGGGAGATAGTTGTATTCCGCGTATAACGGTACACTAGGTCTGGACGCAATACAGGTGGAAACGAAGGATGACCTGGATGAGCGGCCAACCTTGCCACGTAGGAACATAGTAACAACGAGCGTCGGGCAGACAGTGGGGGTTCGCCAGAATCAGCATACAGACAGTCCACTCTACTTGTACGGAAAGCCCCAGTAGCGAGACGGATACCAGTGTGATGTATTGTATCTAAAAGGCGGAGTTTAGAGGCGGATGCGGAGCCATAGATAAAACAGCCGTAGTCTAATTTGGACCGGACCAGTGAGCGATACAACCTCAACATGACCGTGCGATCGCCGCCCCAAGATACCCCAGATAAAACCCGGAGCACCCGAAGCGAACGATCGCAGGAAGCACGCAGATAACGAATATGGTGCTCCCATGTAAGTTTGGTGTCGAGGTGTAAGCCCAAGAATTTCAGGTGCGGAACAAATGGAAGACGCGTGCCACGCAAATAAAGATCAGGGGCCGGGTGTACGCCACGAAGTCGATGGAAGTGGACACATTGTGTTTTCGTAGGGGAGAACTGAAAGCCGGTGCGAAATGCCCACTCGGCGATGGATGTTATAGCTAGCTGCAGTTGACGCTCGATGTGCTCTAAACTATGAGAGCGATAGTATATCGCAAAGTCGTCAACATACAGTGACATTGGTATTCCCCTACGAACAACACTGGCAATGCCGTTGATGGCCACGGCGAAAAGTGTTACACTCAGAATCGACCCCCGGGGTACACCATTCTCCTGGATTCGTTCTTGTGAAAGCGTATGGCCAATGCGGACACGAAATCGGCGAAGTTGTAAAAAATTAAGAACAAAGAGAGCTAGATGGCCACGTAAACCGTAGTCGTGTAAACTACGGAGGATACCATAGCGCCATGTAGTGTCGTAGGCCTTCTGCAGGTCGAAGAACACCCCCACGACATGCTGCTTCATGAGAAAGGCATTCTGGATGTAGGCCTCCATGCGAGTAAGGTTATCGACACTCGAGCGATGACGACGAAAGCCGCACTGAACGTTGCTCAGCAGGTTATTCGTCTCTAGCCACCACACTAAGCGAGTGTTAATCATTCGTTCCATGGTCTTACAAACGACACTCGTCAGGCAGATAGGACGGTAGCTAGAGGGAAGTGTCCGGTCCTTCCCCGGCCGAGGGATAGGGATGACAGTACCCTCGCGCCAGGAAGAAGGGAAAACCTGCTGAAGCCAGATGCGGTTGTACATGTTCAGCAGGAAGGTCAACGCCTCAGGTGGAAGATGAAGCAGCATTTGTCGGTGAATGTCATCAGGCCCAGGAGAAGAGTCCTTCGCGAGAGACAAAGTATGGGCTAGCTCCGCCTCCGTAAAATGAGCGTTGTACGGTTCACTAGAGTCACTTTTAAAATTGAGGACTACCCGCTCCGCAGATTCCTTGACGGGTAAAAAGGTAGTGTGGTAGCTTTGGGTTTGGCTATCAGCAGCGAAAGCGTCTGCGAGGGCGTCGGCGATATCCTGCTCGTGGGTGTAAGAGCGTCCCTGCACGGCAAGACCGGGTATTATCGTCCGGCGACACTTGCCGTACATACGCCGAACCGCAGTCCACACCCTTTGTGTTGAAGTGCGTCGAGAGATGGAAGAGACGTAAGTTACCCAGGATGTGCGTTTTGCACTGCGAAGTACAAAACGCGCCCGGGCACGCACTCGCTTAAAGGTAATAAAGTTCTCTTCCGTAGGATGTGCACTGAAAACTCGCAAGGCCCGTTTGCGGGCTTTAACAGCCAAACGACATTCCTCGGACCACCAAGGCACAAGAAGATGACGAGGTGTAGTAGAACCGCGAGGAATGCTGGAATTTGCTGCAAGCAGGACAGAACATGTAAAATACTCCACCATGTTGTCGATGGTGGTAAAACCATCGTCGGTAAGGTGAATGAGGGAACGAAATTTCCCCCAGTCAGCCTTGGAAATAATCCAGTGAGGGTGTCGTGTTGGAATAGTATGGAAACCAGATATGTGAATGTTAATGGGAAAATGATCACTGCCAAAGAGGTCGGAGAGCACCGACCAATCAATGAGTGGTACCAATGACGGGCTACAGAAGCTAACGTCTAAGGCGGAGTACGTACCATAGGCAGATGATAAAAAGGTAGGGGCACCAGTGTTCAACAAAAGGAGGCCGGACATATCGCAAACGTCTCCTACAAGGCATCCGCGAGCATCGTCAGTGTCGGAGCCCCATGAAGAGTGTTTGGCATTCAGATCACCAAGGAAGATAAAGGGTGGCGGAATCTGAGCCAAAAGAGCTCGAAGGTCGTTCTCGTGTACAACACTGACCGGTGGCAGATAGACATTGCAAATTGACAGACTTAAGCCCTGCAACTGGACACGCACAGCCACAGCTTGCAGCGGCGTGTTTAGCGGGATGCTTGTGGCAGAGATGGTATGCGCCACCAAAGTAGCAACTCCTCCGCTTGCTCGTCGATCAGCTGCAGAGTCATGCCTAAAAGCCGAAAAACCACGAAGATGTAATGCGTGATTAGGGTGCAAATGTGTTTCTTGTAGGCAGACGATTGATGGAGAGCGTTGCGCAACGAGATGCTGTATGTCCGGAACACGTGCCCGGAACCCATTAACATTCCACTGGATTATTTCCATGGTAAAGAAGAATTAGTGATTCGTCTTCATCTTTTTCTTTTTCATCTTTACCTTAACCGACTTTGGACGGGGTAGGTTAATTTCGTCATCCCCTAGTGACTCCTCGGATGTACGGGAGTCTGAAGATCCCCTGCGGCTCGCGGAACGGGAGCGGGAGCGGGACTTCATTGATGACGTGTGGCTGCTGGCGCGAACATCAGGCCTAGAGGAATGGCTATCAACAGGCTGGCTACGACTTGTGGACGCCTTGTGAGCTGGTGTCTGCACGGCTGTAGATGTTGTAGCTTTTGCAGGTGTGGCACGAGACAGTGGAACAATACTCGCTGGTAGGTCTGTCTGTGTGGAGGCATCTGATACAGGGACATGCTGTATCGCTACGGTGTTAACAGGAGCGCGTCGGGCAGCCAAGGCATAACCTGTGGTGGTCGCAGGTTGCAGCTGCTCAAAGCGACGACGCGCCTCTGGAAATGTAAGATGTTCTTTCACGCGTAGCTCCTGTATACATTTTTCATCCAGAAACTTCGCACACTGACGCGAGCTAGATGGATGACCGGCTCCACAGTTAACACAATGAGGGTCACGGGTACAAGCCGTGCCCTCATGAGGTGATAGGCCACAACGCTCACAAACGGCAGGATGGTTGCACGCGGTCTTAGTATGTCCGAACTTCTGACACTGAAAACAGCGCATAGGGTTCGGGACATATTGACGTACGGCGGCACGCTCGTACCCGCAGAAGATGTATTCTGGCAACTGTGTGCCCTTAAAAGTGAGGAAAACCGTACGTAAATCAATCACTTTACCATCCTGCTTTCTTGTCAGACGGTACGCTTGACACACACGCTGGTCGGAGAGGCAAGTAACAATCTCCTCGTTTGACAGACCGTCCAGACTGGATGTGGTGACAACTCCTCTGCATGAGTTTAGAGATTTATGTGGGGCTACCCGGATGGGGTAGGAGCCCAACAAAGTGGCTTTCAACAATTTCTGGCACTGGTCTGCGGTGGTCACTTCTACCAAAAGCGTACCTTCTCGTACTCGGGTGGCGTTTTTAACAAGGCCACAGATCCTGTCGAGTTCTTTCTTTATGTAAAAGGGGCTAAGATCCTTCATCGTTTTCCTTTCACTGGCCAAGGTCATAACTAGAAAACTGTCGAAATGGGAGGGTTTGCGCGGATGCATGTTGAAATCGGACCCCCATCCGGAACCGTCGGCGTCAGCCTGCCATCCGGGGGTCAAAGAAAAGAAAGACACCAAAATCTCCACGGTCTGTGCCGCCATGGAGACCCCTCCATGACTGACCTCAAGGCGTACTTCAGAGGAGCTACCCTCCGATCTCCACTGCTTGTCCGCATGGGTAAACCGTTCACCACGTGACACCCCGGTTTTATGCCCCCACCACAGGAATAACCGCCTGTGGCTCCCCGCTTTAGCACACGCTGCCTCAACGGAGTCAGCGTGGATTCAGGGGACTTCGGGTTGATTACACCGGGGCTCCGTCAGCGGTAACACGTCCGGCCGGTGATACTAACCCGACGGCACGCGGCCGTCGGGAGATTAACACCGGCCGTGCCCTCAAGGAGCTACGTGGGTGTACATGACGTGTGGACGGGCTCCGCACCTAAGGCTACACATGGGGGCAGTGTGAAGGGTCCGCACAACCTTCGCGCCTGAGACCTCCGAAGAGCACACAAGTCGGGGGCCGCGCTGAAAACCGTGGGACAGGACCACGGAGATAGGAAAGATCCCTGCTGGTGAGACAGGAGTTATAAATCTACGAACTTACAAACTAATAATCAGAATAAGCCTAGAAGAGGAAGAGGGTGATATAAAAAGCAACATAAAATGCTGCACGTGGCACAGTTAATGAAGGTGGAGGGGGTGAAGTGATAGTGAGCAGCTCGGGGCCCCGGGTGCGCCAAACCCGGACCTACCGTGGTAGGTTCCCCTGGGGGAGTTTGATTTCGGAGTCCTCTTCTCCTAGATGAGTCGTCGACCAAGACTAACGAGCCTCATCTACCCGTTGGAATGTTCTTAGCTTCCCCTCACCTCTTGCCTACCAGTGGTCACAAAGACACACGTAGCAGGCCGTCTGGTTCGGGTACTGAGCCCCTCCGCCACGGCAAGGCGACACTCCTTCGGAGGGGTCCTTGGTCAAAATTTTTGTTTTTTCTCCAAAGGCTGCCATCTTTGGCTTCTAAAGACTAAATGTTTTTCCGCGCTTTCTCTGTTGAGTTCTTTTAATGCCAGTTTTAACTCATTGGTGGCAGTTATAATTTCCCTTATGTGGAGGGTACTTAGTTCTTTCCCATAGTTTCCTAGCTGAATTTCTCACGTATTGAATTTGTAATATGTGAGGTGGAAAAAATAACTCTTCTGTTTCTAAAGTATTTATCTGAATACTTGGAGGATGCAAGATGAGTTGCCGTCTGGATATTTTTGGTTACTTACTGACTGCTATATCAACATCTCTCTTGGTTTTTAAAGGGATTTTGTAATTGTAGTGCTATTGAGATATGATTTGTACGTTGGCCAGTTAAATGGATGGTTTATGAGGGAGTATTTCTTTGTGTTATTTAGGACAGTTGCAGATATTTCAAGTAGAACAGGATAGTGGTCGGAGCTTAGGTCATGAATAACTCTTGGGAAGCTGCATAAGTGAGAAAATTGTTTTCCAACAAAGAAATCAAGAACATCAGGTCTATTTCCTGTATCTAGAAAATGTGTAGGTTCTAATGGATGTGCTATTTGAAGTCTAAATTTATGTATTTGTTCATACAGCATTCTTCCTCGTGGATTAATTACATTAGATCCCCA
Organism: Tenodera sinensis; assembly: GCA_030765045.1. Lineage (NCBI taxonomy): Eukaryota > Metazoa > Arthropoda > Insecta > Mantodea > Mantidae > Tenodera > Tenodera sinensis. The sequence continues at coordinate 190,613,980 of CM060961.1, forward strand.
CCTTGGATGCTTACTGTTGTAATCTCCTAATATGAATTTGTCCCCCATTTCATGCATTATTCTCCGTATTATGCTAGGAGTTACATGTTGATCAGGAACTGAATAGAAAGCTCCTAGTTGGTAGTTTACATTATCGATCTATACTTCTACCCTTGCAACTTGCACTTCATTTTCTGAGATAGGAGAGAGCTGATTGTGGTTAATATTAGCTCTAATGATTATTGCAGCCCCACCTTTCCTGCTGTGAGGATGATCTGACCTATATATTTTATACTCAGGCATGAAAAAATTTAAAGATGGAGTGAGTTTTGTTTCTGTCACCATCAATAAGTCTATATTGTAATTGTTTAGAAAAAAAGTTCAACTCGTGATATTATTTAGACTTTGACAATTCCATGTGCTAATTTTGAATACTCTGTATGCTGTATTATTCATTGTGCAGTATTTTTGGAATCAGGATATTTAATGTGTTAATGGTAGTTTGAAGTAGTGATAAAAGCATGTCAACCTTTTTGATCATATCAGTCATTACTGTGCTATTTATTGTGTTACCAGCGTTATCTTGTTTGTTTCTGGAGTTACCTGCAACATAAGCATAAGTAGGTCGATTGGTAGCGTCAGTGCAGTTGGGTAGAGCTGATCCTCCTTGGTTTGTAGTTGCAGTTTGTGCTGTTACTGTAGTTGAATTCTGAGATGTGGCAACGATTAATGGATGCTTTCTGTCTGTGGTTTACTAGAATTTAGGAGATCTCTGAATTCTTTGGTATTCGGGACAACCCCAGTAGTTGGCTGGATGACATCCTTTGCAGTTCGTGCATATCGGCAGGGTGTCCTTGGGTTTGTTGCAATTTTCCGTGAGATGAAGTCCTTCACATTTTACGCATCTTGCTGTTTGATTACAAAAGTTTTTGGTATGCCCATATTGTTGACATCTATGGCATTGTATAATTTCTCGCTTTGGTTTGGGTGGCTCTACTTTAATAACAGCATTGGAAAGCCGGGTTAGGTTATAGATTTCTGGATTTTTTGAATTTGGTTTTAGGTCCAGAAAAAACAGTGGTATGGGTAATTTTGTGACTGGGTGTCACATGTGTAATGGTTCATATCCCAGCTCTTTTAATTCAGCCATCATTAATGCTGTGCTGCAGGTGTAATGTAGTCCTCTTATAACTACTCTGAAAGCCCTATCAGATTTAAATTGTAAGGTGTGATATTCTGCCTTGTGCATTTCTAAGAACGCAGTTACTTTTCCATATCCTTCTATTAGATCCATATTTAGCTTAACTACATTATTCTCCACTGTCTTGTATCTAAATTCTCCACAATTAAGGGAATTTAGTTCTTTAATCATAGCATTCATGTCGTGTATATTGTGAATATAAATTGGTGGAGGCTTACCTATCTGTGAATTTTCCATCACTGGCTGTACGGCTGATTCTTGTACATGTTGATCAAGGCTGGCTAGAGGTGCAAAAGCATTTGATGTTGGAATAGTGATTGCATTATCCATTCTTATTCTCTTTAAACAGCTTTCATTACTATTAGAGAAGCTGGATGAGCTTTGTTGTGCCATATTTAATGCTGATTTTGTTGAACGGAAAGAAAAAGCAACAGAAAAGGTAACCAATATAGGTTAGGGAAAGTTCCTACCAATGGCTTAATTATATCACTGAATGTTATGTTTACACAGATTTTATCACAAAACACGCACAATTGTATCACTGCACTGTGTATTCAGATAGATTGTTTATTAAACTCAAATTAACTTAAAAACTGCAAACGAAACGCACATAATTCTCATGGTACATTTCTCAATGCAATGACCCACTCTAATAAATTAAACTTGCTTACCAAAATCAACTTGGGCGACAAACCGCAGCAGTATATTTACAGCTATTGCCGTTGCCCAAAACTAATTGCAGAGTAACAGCCAGACGATGGGACTGGCGCTCACCAGCGTATCACATAATCAAGGACATATGCTACAGTGAATTCAACAGAGCACGTAGAACACATAGGTTCCGGGTCACCACGCAAAAGGTGCCCATGAGTGGCTCTTGTGTGGCCCATCCTTAAGCCGTTCTTGGAGGAGATGCGGCTACACGCCTTAAGTTTTGGTCTGGAACGATTTCCGTCAACAGGTAATAAAAGTTGCCTACTACTTGTGGACGGCTTGGAATCTGGTGTCTGCACGGCAGTGCAGGTGTGGCACGATTGATTGGAAAGGGACTCGCTGGCAAGTCTGGGTCGAAGCATCGGCAGCGAGTACGTGCAGTGAGCCAATAGTGCTTACAGCAGTGCGGTGGACTGCTGACGAATGACCCGTGATGTTAGCAGTTTAAGTTCTAAGTGCCAGCGCGCAACAGTTAAGGTAAGGCGATTTTTAACACGCAGTTTCTGTATATACCTCTCATCCAGAAACATCGAACAATCGCGAGCTGGACGACTGCCCCAACAGCTCATAACAGGGGTCCCGAGTACAAGTCGTGTCCTCAAGGGCTGATAAGCCACAACCTTCACATACCGCAGGATTTTTTAACAACGCCATAGTAGGTACGGACCCCTGGCACTTAAAACAGCTCATTGGTGTGCAACATACTGACTACAGTGGCACGTTCGTGACCACAGATGTTTACTGGTAATTGAGTACTCTTGAAGATGAGAAACGCCTTCAGTAGAGTATTCTTTTCCATGCTGCTTTTGCGTTAGCCGCTATGCTTTACACACCCGTTGATTTAAGAGGCAGGTAACTATCTCCCGATTCGACACACCGTCCGACGCCAGCCTCTATAGCGTGTCTGCCTCACGTTCTAGAGGTCGCGAGTTCGAATCTCACTTAGGGTAAGTTATCCGGGTAAGGTTTTTTCCCGAGGTTTTCGCTTATTCTGAGAAGACGAATGTCGGATTTGGATTGGATTTGGTTTAAGGGCGCTCAACTTCTAGGTCATCAGCGCCCTTAACAGACTCATGGCAATAGCCAGATATAAATTTTACTCAAAAAATAAAAATACTAGCAACAAGAAAAATATACAAAGGTAAAAAGCAGTGGCAATAGCCAGATATGAAACAAGGTGATAAATATGTCCAAAATCAGAAACAGATAATTAAAAATTTTAAATCCTCAAATTTATATTGCATTAATTTTTTAGCGCAATGCAATATAAATTTCAGGATTTAAAATTTTTAATTATCTGTTTCTGACTTTGGACATATTTATCACCTTGTTTCATATCTGGCTATTGCCACTGCTTTTTACCTTTGTATATTTTTCTTGTTGCTAGTATTTTTATTTTTTGAGTAAAATTTATATCTGGCTATTGCCATGAGTCTGTTAAGGGCGCTGATGACCTAGAAGTTGAGCGCCCTTAAACCAAATCCAATCCAAATCCGACATTCGTCTTCTCAGAATAAGCGAAAACCTCGGGAAAAAAACCTTACCCGGATAACTTACCCTAAGTGAGATTCGAACTCGCGACCTCTAGAACGTGAGGCAGACACGCTATAGAGGCTGGCGTCGGACGGTGTGTCGAATCGGGAGATAGTTACCTGCCTCTTAAATCAACGGGTGTGTAACTTAAAGCTCAATAAACCTCGGGCTCATTTAAGCATCATTTCACCCGTTTCATTCATTCACCGTCCGATATGACATTACGTTGGAGGCCGTTAATTTAAAAAAAAAACGTCCCACTGAAGAATGTGACCACTCAGCTTCAAATGTTGTGTGGAGCTAACCGGATAGATAGGACCACAACCAGGCTTTCAACACTTTTCTGCAACTGGTCTGCAACATTGGTCTGTATATAATGCGCAGTCTCGAAGTCTGTTCGCGTGTTTCACCGGGCCACAATTCCTGCCGACTTCTGGTTTGACGTAAAAACTGCCAAAATTCCCTTCAAAACAAAAATCACAACCACAAACGGATCAGTGAAAGGGGTTTTGCGCGGATGCATGATAGATTGTACACCCTTCCACAACCGTTGACGACAGCCTGCCATCAAGGGTTGAAGATGAAAAGACATTCATGGTCTGTGCTGTCAGAGACCCAAAAATCTCAAGGAGTACTTTAGAAGAGCTACTCTCCAATCTCCCCTACTTGCTCATATATTATATAAACTGCACACTTGGCACACCCGGGCTTTAAGCCCCGACCACAAGAATCACAGCCTGCGGCTGCCCAGTGTTGGCATGCCTGTGAGCAATAGACATGAATTCGAGGGCTCTGTGATTGATTACACGAGGTTTCCTTCAGCGGTTACTCATCGTGCCCCTGATAGTAACCCAACGGCACACGGCCGTCGCAGCATTAAGAGACCAACCCTTAGAGACCTACGTGGTTGTACATGACGGTATGGACGGGCACCGTGTAAGGCTCCACATAGGAACAGTGCGAAGGGTCCACCGAAACATTGCGCCTGAGACCTGCGTAGAACACATGTCAGAAGCGGCGCGGAAACCGTGGGAAAGAATAATCGTGATAGAAGAAATCCCTATTGGTGAGACGAGCCTGAAACATAGTCTAACAGTCATAATAAACCTATGTGGGTGAAGCTAGTGAAGAATAACTAAAGTAGCTACACGTAGCATGAAGGAGGCGGAAGGGGTGAAATGGCAGTGAGCGGTTCGGAAACCCGGGCGCGTAGAATTACGTACCTCCCGCAGTAAGCCCCTGGGTTCCCTGCAAATGTAGACCCAGATAAAGCCACCATTTTAAAACTCTTCCCTAGCTAACGATCCTACTAACAAAATTGAGCTATATATTTGACACACTATCCAAAGATTTCAGAGGCATATAATACATACTAGTTAATTCTGTAACGGATGAGGAGAATGAGCAAGCAATTGCTAATGGAATGCACACGATTCCAATCTTTGTATGACTAAATTTACCTCTGCTATATTGCAGGTTATCACCAAACCGGATCAGATCCTAACGTACTACGTTATGGATATTGCTGGCAAGATTCCAGGCCTACCAGGACTTTTCGTTGCTGGAATTTTCAGTGCTGCGCTCAGGTAAATTGAAATTATATAATTCATATAGAGCAATATGAAATAATATCGGTACATTTTTATCTCTACTGAAGATTATGTACACGCTTTACAACACTTCTCAAAACTGCTAGCAAGAGAACTGATGATTCCGAAGAAATGCCACTTAAGACCACAGGGTAGTGAAGCTGAACACAATGAAACCTAATAGCAGGTAAAGTGTAAGTTGTAAAGTACTTTGGCAAAACCAAAGTAACCCTATTAGTACTGTTAACAATATTCTCATAGTATATAGAATGCATTCATCCAGAACTCGGGAAGGAGTCATCGTTTGCCCATGAAACGCAGATCAGTCACCGCTTCCTACACAACAGATTGCTGTTATAATGCGCTGCTACATTTCTTCCGGAAGTAAGATCCCAAAATAACGCCAAGTCACAATTCCCTCCTTGGAACATGAAGATACAATGGTCTATTCCACATTTTTAACCTCACTGAGTTGATACTGGAATCGTGAATTACAAGAGCGGAGTTGATCCTCATGCATCCAAAGAAGCCCTCCGGAAACGAAAACTAAGGGAGCTGTTTCTGTAACAGTCCATTACGATTATGAAAAAAGTATCGAACGTTGGCGCTTAAGCAGACATTTAAGTCCACAATCGCAACTTCCTAATAGGATCTCACGCCGATACTGCAGGGGGGATTACGCCGATTCGGTGTGAAAGCTCGCAAATGAGATAGTTGGCAGATCTTTTTCCCCATCCTAGTGCCCCGATTATACACCATATCTAATCTTATAAGCACCTATGGTTTGTTCTCAATAGTAGACGATACACCCATAATCTAGCTTCGACCGGATCAGTACGCCATACAATCTCAGCAAAACTGTCCGATCCGCTCCCCATGCTTTGCCACTTATTACCCCAAGACATGCAGAGAACGGCCATATCGGGCTTTGCCCGTGCTACATGTGACGGCCACCTAAGCTGCCTGTCGAAGATCAACCCAGGAAACGCGTGTTCTCAGCGAATAGCAGTACATCCGGACCGAAACTGACCGAGGATGGCAATTCGGCGCCAGAAGTTAACGCGGAATGACTTCTCAGTTGCGAAGCCAAAGACGATTTTTGAGCTCCATGCTCCAACATTGTCTAAACATTGCTCCAGACGCCGTTCCAGAAATGGTGTGCGCTGAAAAGCATAATCCAGAAACACCTCGTCCATTAACGAAACACCTAGATGAATACATTTCCACATGGGATTAATTGCTATAGCAAACCGTGTAATACTTAGTACGGAGGTTGTCTCATAAGGAATATCGGTTGGATCCATCGGTGTAAATAAAGCGTCGGTCAGTGTAGCCTGACAAAAATTCTAAGATACGTGTGGATACTTGAAATGGGCATCGTACACTTCCAGTGTACCGTCATCCCAAGATCTACATGGGGCGGGCCAGATAACCAAGGAGGGAGAGCTTCTCACCTTTGGGAAATATATTTAGCATTTCAAGCTTCCTTAGAAGCTCCTGGAAACGAAAACCGTTGGCTAAGCGTTAATTGTGCTTTTTCCCATATCCTTCTCCTATCGTGGTGGTGAAAAAAGAAGCAAACGCTGGGCGATTAGGCACAGATCTAAGAACCATAATTTGTTAAGAGAATCCCAAACCTATATTGCAGAGAAGGTTCTGGGACCTCCTCGGAAAGGCTCAAGACTAGTCTTGTTAGAAAAACTCCTATTGCCACGCAGATGCCCCTATTATGGATCACCTCTAAACTTGTCAGCACAGATGGTCGTGTTGACCAATAAACAATACACCCATAGTCTAGTTTGGATCGGATGAGTGCGCGATACATTCGTATCAAAATTGTCCGATCCGCTCCCCACGATTTGCTATTAGTACTATTAGTACTTGCTTTACCCGCAAGATATTCAGGTAACGGTCACATCGTGCTCTTGGTCCTGCTATATAAGATCAACTAAGCTTCCTATCCAAGATCAACCCCAAGAAGCGCGTCTCATCAGCGAAGGGGAGTAAATTTGGACCGAAACGGAGCGACGGTGGTGATTGTCTCCTACTGCGACAGAAATTAACGCAGATTGACTTTTCTGTTGAGAAACGGACGCCGTTATTTTGAGCTCCATTATCTAAGGTTGCCTAACATTGTTACAGGCGGCGTTGTAAGAATGACGTGTGCTGAGAAGTACAACAGACAGCAAAGTTGTCAACGAATAGGCATAAGGAAACTCCATGTGGAACACATTTCCAAATGGAGTTAATTACTAAAGCAAAAAGCGTGACAGTACTGAACCCTGAGGTACTCCCTCCTGAACAAAATAACTAGAATAAACCGAGCCGACCCTTACTCGGAAAAGGCGGTCTTCCACGAACTCCTGAATGAACAGCGGCAGGCGTCCACGTTGTTTTGTGAGTTTAAGGGCACTCGACTTCTAGGTCATCTGCGCCCTTAAGATTCAAAGCAATAGCCAGATACAAATTTCACTCAGTGTACAGGGAGGTATCAGGTGTGAGATCAAACAAAAGTGGACCATAGTTGATTGGGCATTAGGCATGTGTGCTCTCACCTCTTAGAGGAACCCATTCGAGAGTATGGCTCGGGGCCCCGGGTACGCCAAACCCGTAGCTACCATAGTAGGACCCCCTGGGGGACACAGTTGATGGACATGGAAGGAGTGAAATGGTGAACAGCTCGGGGCCCCGGGTGCGTCAAGCCCACACCTACTATAGTAGGCACCTGGAGGGAGGATCCCCAAGATGCTTGTTGACTTTCACGTCCCTTGGATTACTGGGAACAGACAGTTTGTTCAGGAACTCGTTTCTGTTATAGCTGGCCTTGAAGTTTATCAGTGATGCATCAGATTCACGCACTTAGCAGTCTTGGCAGAGGTTGAAGTCGAGTCTTAGTGTTGAGTGGAAGCCTCGTCGCATTCTTTACCGAGCCATAGATGCTATCATCTTTACCTGCTATATAAATCGGGATTGGTTCGTTAGTCGTTTTGCTTTAGCCACCCAAGATCACAACGAAAAAAAGAGCAAGTTAAAGAGGCTTTGTACCAATACATAGTCGATTAAACCGCCTTCCCCAAGCGTGGGGGTCAGCCTGCCATTTGGGGCTGAAAGAAAAAGAACATCTTCACAGTCTATGCCCACATGGAGAGCTCTCCCATTACCAACTTCAAAGCGTAAGTCGGAAGAGCGACCCTCCTATCTCCGCTGCGTGTCCATATGGGCAAGGCTTTCACCACGTACACTCTGGGTTTAAGCCCGAGTCACTCCACTTTAGGGTGCCATGCATGCAATACAGACATGGATTCAGGGGACTTTTGATTGATTACACCGGGGTTCCGTTAGCTGTAACGCATTCGGGCCGTGATACTAATCATGTGGCACACGGATATTGAGAAATTCACACAGGCTGTGCTCTCATAGAATTACTCGAGAGCATCTGGCGGTTTAGACGGGAATTCCTGGGAAAGGACCACACGGAAAGGGACCGCGGAGGTGAGACAGGAATAAAGAAACAAGACCTTACAGAACAATAAGCGTAACAATACCTAGAAGAGGAAGAGGGAAATGAGTGGCAACGAAATAGTGAGTACACGAGGCACGGTTGGTGTAGGCGGAAGGAGCGAAATGGCGGCGAGCAGCTTGGGACTCAGGGCGCGACAAACCAGTGCGTAGTTGTAGGACCATGTCGGACTAGGGGCCTCTAGCCTCCCGTATAGATGCAGCAGGAACCAAAGCGGTGTATTGCGAATAGGTGTCCTGAGGAGAGAACCAACGCGCATCCGTCATTTAGCCTGGGTAGTCCTTGCCACCGACACAGGTCTCCACGCATAGCCTACACGTGCGTGGGCGTTTTCACGTATGCCCTCACCACAATGAAGGGGCTCATACCGAAGAAGTCTGGGTACCTTCGGACCCCGGGCGCGCCAAATCCATACCTACAGTTCTAGGCTCCTCGGAGGAAATGCGAACCTCTACTTCTGGCTAAGTTGAACGGATTCTCTCAATATTTAAAATATACTGTGAGACACAAGAGTGCATGGGAACAAAACATTTGCAAAGGTGTATAATACTTGTGTATTCCGTTTGAATGGAACTTATAAGCTTTCAGTAGTTTGTATCACAGTGAGCTGATCAAGATCGATATGAGCATCACAAAAATATTATTTACAAACCTGTATTTCCTAGCAAGGTGAAATGTTTGATCTTACGCATAACAGCTTCACTAAATATTTGCATACATAGCCCATATTGGTTATTTATGTACATAATTCTGAAATTTATGTTGCTTTTGAAATGCGCCTTAGTTATTTGGTTATTCTTTGTAATCGAATTCAGGGATAAATTTAATATCTAGTAATTTTTACACATATAAGTATAATGCTAACTTTAGCTGTATTTTTTGAGAATCTTACCCACTACGAGCAGTTGCGTAAAAGTTCATAAGTGTAGTGCCCTAAATTATTCCTTTTATTTGTTGCAGTATTTCATTTCATACTATCGCCAAATTGTAAGAAATGCATTTCTAAATGCAAAAGTTCGTATTCCAAATCATGATCTCAAATGCAGAAAATGTTGGAGGAACCTTAAGCACAAACTTTTGCGCAACTCTATTCAATATATAATCAATATAGAAATATTGTATATTTACAGCACCATGTCCAGCAGCCTGAATGCCCTTGGAGCCACCCTATTCGAGGACTTCGTTCGTCCTTGCCTGAAGCACAAAATCTCTGACAAAACCGCAAGCAATATAATAAAGGTGGTTGTTGTAATAATCGGTGCAATTTGTGTAGGGATTGTTTTTATTGTTGATAAACTGGGAAGCATTTTGCAGGTAAGCACTATTTTTGGAAATATGTACACCTACACATTTTTGGGTCGGATTATAGATTAGAAGTGATGTAGGATAGTCTTGATGCTTTAGAATGTGATTTTTAAAATGATCTTATTGCTAGTCAACCATCTGTACTTTCCTCCGGAGTTCTTTCCCAGCAGGCACAATTCGCTTTCTACAATCAAAACTGTTTAATTCAATTTGCAACGTACATTTCTTTGCATACGTGAATAACTACAATCAATGGCAAAATAGGTGTCCTACATGCACAGAAATAATAGTTTGTTAATACCGTTACACGAAAATCAAAATTGCTGAGAAACTATGGTAAAATCTAAGATACGGATAGAACAATCTAATTGCTAGAGATTTCTTCCGGGCTTAAAAGCCGTGGACTGCTGGAGTTTTGAGGTCCAGACCTTTCGTCCACACCTGCGGTGGACATCATCGGTGGCGCAGTCTGAGTCTTCTCGGTGAAGGTTCAGTTACAACAGAATCGTTTCTCAGTTCTCAGTTTATTTGGGAATATATTGCCTGGTGCTGGTACATTAGGCCCAGCTAACACACTTAAATTTACATGTCACGTATACTTATGCTTATGTCTATTTACAAAATATATACAGGTTTCTCAAGAAACTCATAGTGACCCGCTTTGGGTCACCGAGAACAGTTTCTCTAGGTATTGTTTTTGTTTTTCACATTTGAAATGTTTTTGTCTTTTCCTCTTTGTACACATATATATTAGCAATTTATATACACACATGCGCTCACGCGTTCACTTTGGGGCATATCGTGAGATATGTCCCCTCACATACACGCACAAATTTTTATAACACACACACACACTCACACACACAGTGGGCACTCCAGATCAAGCGTCCCACTCGTACATGTTTGCTGGGCACACCAAGCTATGCGTCCCGGCACATTGAAGCACTCACTATGTACACTGAACTATTTACACTTCCGCTGTTTTCCTGAGCGAGCAGGTTGCAGCTCCTCCCTGAGGCGCAGGCCTCTGTGGTAGCGAGTGTGCGGCCTGGAGCCTGTGGTTGCACGGGCGCACATCAGTTGGTGAGCCGTGCGGCGTCTAGAACATTTTTATTCGTGCATGGTTAACCTGCACGACCTGTTCTCGAATGCTGCAATACTGATTGGTTTACGTGATTTTTCTGCATTAGTGCTTCTTTTCTATGTTCGAGTATCGGATGCCAGGTTTCTTACTTTCTGTTAAAATTATTGGGGTCTTTGTAAATTTCAATGGCTTCACGCTGTAGTCTGGCGTGGTAGTATGGCATAGATGAAATAACAGTAGTCTCCTTATACCGAATTATGTGTTCACCGTCGGCCCATATACCATGTTCTGCGACCGCTGATTTGTCTGCATGTCCCAGCCGGCAGCACCTCTTGTGTTCTGTAAGTCGAGTGTTGATGCTGCGTTGGGTGTACCACTATGTACACTGAACCGCAGGAACACGGAATCTGGTAAATACCGGCTGAAGCGAGCGGGTGCCTGGGATCTTTGGCCGTGTTCTGTAAGTCGAGTGTTGATGCTGCGTTGGGTGTACCACTATGTACACTGAACCGCAGGAACACGGAATCTGGTAAATACCGGCTGAAGCGAGCGGGTGCCTGGGATCTTTGGCCGACCGAAGCAAGGTATTAAACTGTCTGATAGGTTTGAAGATAGTTCTGATGTTGTGGCGCTCGAGTAGGCGTCCTATTCTATCCGTGACAGTTTTGAAGGCAGAAAAGCAGTGCCCTTGCTGTTGGGTGGATCCCGTTCGACGTTGGCAGGGTGAGGCCTAGGTGGCTGTATTGCTCTGCGAACTTCTTGTGCCGTGTAACCATTTGAATATAAAGTCTGTTCCAAATGTCGGAGTTCCTGTTGTAACGAGTTAGGCTCACAGATGCGGGCAGCGCGGATAGTGAGGGTCTTATAAATACATATAAATACGGCACCTCCAGTCATAAATGATTCTGTTGTAACTGAACCTTCACCGAGAAGATTCAGACTGCGCCACCAATGATGTCCACCGCAGGTATGGACGAAACGTCTGGACCTCAAAACTCCAGCAGACCACGACTTTTAAGCCCGGAAGAAATCTGTAGCCTTAATTCTAACTCCGGCCATAAAAGCTTCCGACTAATCAATCTAAATTGCGATGTAACTTCTAAAAGTGTACCATAGAGTTGAAATTCTGTAGTCTTGATAGGGCCAAGCTGTTGAATTCCCCACCCCTCTGCAGATTTATTAACTGTAAAATAAAAGTAAACTAATGAACCCTGAATTCTCTGTGAGAGCCTCCTTCACTGTGAATAAATTGGACAAAAGCTCATAAACGGAGAAAAAAAAAAATAAAAAAATAAAAAAAATTGGGTAAAATGAATTTGTATGAAACAATTATTAGCGACTTAAAATGTTTACGGCAAAGAAGCCTTGTAGTGGTCTTCAGAGTTTACCAAAAATGTAAGCAACACTTTTTCAGGGGTCGGCAAACCTGTACCGGCTGATGATATGACGTAGTATCACCGCCAGGGGCAAGTAATACGTCGCCCTATTTTAACCCTACCTCCTACACTCAAAACACGCGTTCAAACGAAAACAAGTAGTGGTGAACATCGCATCAATAGAGGTGGCTTTTTCGAAACTACGAAAACGCAAAGGAACCTTCCTTTTTCAAAAGGTGTGGGAACAATAGTTTTGCTGTGCTTTGAGTGAAAATATAAAATGTCTGCTGTGCTGGGGAGTTTTAATTGGTGTTTGCGAGTCAAACATTAAGCGATAGTACCAACATTGTCACAAAGACCACAACTAAGTCACAAGTAAGAAATCTTAACCAATCTTTCTCCGCAAACCTAACAATAAAGTTTAAATATCCAATGAAGCTTCGCAGGGCAACGAAGTAATGATTACAACGTACCTACAATAAGTTTATGAAACCTTAAAGGCCGTTGTGTGAAATAAGTTAAAAATTGATGTTGCGTGAGTGGAGTTTAAGGGCCCGTGGACAGCTAGGATATTTGGACCCGAAGTCAAAATTTAAAATCTAAACCATTCACAAAGTTAGCTGAAGATCACGAGCGTATTATGGGCAATCTACAAGGATATCGGCCACAGAAAGTTTAACGCCGTATGTTGGACACACAGGCGTCCTAAGCGGGTTAGAATAACCTCTGCCCATCTGGAATCCCTGCAGGGTGTCATTCATTGTGGTACGCTCTCCTTATGATGTCGAGTAAGTGTCGGAAGTATCGTTGCACATCGACATGAGGCAGGGTGTGTGTAGAAACATCCGGACAAGAATGCAGCTTTAGCAGCCCGCATGTGCCTCTTCAGTGCCGCGAATACCCACATGGCCTGGGGTCGAGTTAAAAAACTAGTATCCGTAAAAGAGGAACAGTGAGACGAGTGCTGAATTTTTACAAAGAATGCAGACCTGCCAAGAAACTGTCGCTGTGCCTGAATAGCGCTCAGACAGCCGCAGCATATAAGAAAGCCTCCAGGAATGGAGCTCGAGGTAAAAATGAGGAAATTAAATATGACAATCAGCTCGGCAGTAAAAATTGAATTTTTTTTCCGGAGGACGGTACTCGCGAGCGTCCTACATGAAACTACAACATGTAGCACCATCAACCTGAGAACCGTCGCTAAACACCAGAGTGTAGTTCCGGTAACGTAAGAGGAGCTGGATGAGATGTTGACGATACAATGATTGATGGGTACCTACTTACCCTTACTTACCTCCGGACCCTATTTATTATGGATACATAATAAAAACCATTTCAGTATTTCATTCATAAATGAGCTAGCAATAAATACTTTCACCTCAGCTCCATTATTCATTTTTATACTAATGAACTGAAGCAATACTTTCATACGCCAAGCAATAATAATTTTAAATTGCAGACTTCTAAATCCTAATAAGTCTTAAAGTTAATAATAATCAAAGCAAGTGTGCCGAAGTTGCAAATATGGGTATGAGTAACGGAGACGGCTTCGATCTACTTTTCAAATTCCACGTGCATATACAAGGTCTTCCACGACATAGTAAACTAGTGGAGAAATTCAAACTAATGAGTTGGCTACACTCCGTGTTGAGTTCTGCATGCCTGCCTAAAATGTTTCCGTTAGATCAAACTGGAGGATACAGGTTAAGGAAGAGTTCTATCATTAAAACAGGTATTGCCGTACAGTCCATTCGTATTCTTTTACGCCAGGATTTGAAGGACCGGAAAGGGGTTAGGTTACCCTGATCCCGCCACGTCAAGTAAGTAATATGGTGCGTAAGGTTTATGATGGTCGTGTGCCAGTGTCAGCAGTTGAAATATCGGCGTTGCAATATCGTCCTTTCTTTCTACGCGAAATTTATTTACAGTATCTATTTGGCTGAAAATTGCTTCGACGTGATCCCAAATAAACTTGAATCTTGGCGGAAGAGGATATCAGGGACCTGCTATAATCTGCAAACATGAAGAAATAAAACAGCAAAATATACATAAATATTTTATTGTGTATTAGTTATACCAAGAAATCAATTTAACACTAATAGTCATTCTCTGCATATCGTCTTGTAGATCGACTACCAGGGGCTAGCCGATTTCCGTTATACCTTTAAACGAAGGATATTTATTTTCTAGTTCAACATGGCGTATGTAGCTAGAACAATGATTCTTCTCTTCAATATCCTTTATAGTATTTTTAATTAAGGCTCAAATTTCATATCGTTTTTCTTTCGAAGACACTATTGACTGCAATATTCTTTTAAGTTCCAACCAATACATATACTATGATGTTCAAAGTACAATGATAAGCGAGCAGTCTAATAACTACGTATATGGCCATGCTTAGCAGCTAATTCACGGCAGCGTGCATTCTGTTTATTGCACATTTCTTTCGTAAGTTTTGCAGCTGTCGTGGTGGCCTCTTTTGCCGTTCACTTGTAATAGTAGGACGTTCAACGTCGCCTGCAGTGTTGACATAAGAACTGCGTATGCCACCAAGTGTAGCTTGCTGCATTGAGGCTGTCCTACCCTTCCATGCCCCACCTTGGTTTGGTTTGGTTTGGTTTAAGGGCGCTCAACTTCTAGGTCATCAGCACCCTTAAAAGATTCATGGCAATAGCCAGATATAAATTTTACTCAAAAATAAAAATACCAGCAACAGGAAAAATACTAACAAAAAGTAAAAAACAGTGGCAATAGCCGGATATGAAACAAGGTGATAAATATGTCCAAATGCATAAAGAGATAAAATTTTAAATCATGAAATTGATATTGCAATCCGCTAAAAACTTAAAAACTCTATCAACCGCTGTTTTGTCGTCCACTAATACCTCTGCAAGTCTGACAGGCAGCTGCAGAGAATCCCGAAGGTGCGCTAGATGATGATTTGTGGGTTTAAGGGCGCTCAACTTCTGGGTCATCAGCGCCCTTATAAAATTCATAGCAATAGCCAGATATAATCTTTGCAACACTAGTAGCACGTGACGCACTGACAAAAGGTTATCACTAAGCGGACAGAGGGGCAGGGTCCATTTTAAATAGGTAACCATGCGAAAAATTGCAATGCCCTATTCTTAATCGAGCCATGCCCCACCCGGTGGCCGAAAAAAATTGCGAATAGCCTGTACATAGTACACATATGTCAACACTTCGTTTCTATAAAACCACTGAATAACCTACTCTGTTTTCAGCTATCCATGAGTGCATTTGGTGTTACTGGAGGAGCTATGCTGGGTGTTTTCTCCTTCGGTATGTTCTACCCGCGAGGGAATTCCAAGGTAAAATAAAAATACGAAACAAGAAATGACTCACAAAATCATTTAGGTTATTTGTCATATACTAGTAGACTTCATTGTGAACGTATTTCGGTAACCTTTAGAACGTATATCAGGTAAATCCGTTAAAAATTAAACTAATAAATGAACTTTCATAGTTCTGGAAATACATTCTCATAGACATATTACACGCTTTATATTAGCTTTCATTGTGAACGTATTTCGGTAACCTTTAGAACGTATATCAGGTAAATCCGTTAAAAATTAAACTAATAAATGAACTTTCATAGTTCTGGAAATACATTCTCATATAGACATATTACACGCTTTATATTAGCTTTACCTCTGTGTGTGTGTGTGTGTGTGTGTGTGTGTGTGTGTGTGTGCGTGTGCGTGTGTGTGTGTGTAAGAGAGAGATTGATTTGTGGGTTTAAGGGCGCTCAACTTCTAGGTCATCAGCGCCCTTATAAAATTCATGGCAATAGCCAGATATAAATTTCAATTAAGGATAAAATCACTCGCAACAATAAAAATATACACATAAACGTAAAATACAGTGGCAATAGCCAGATGTGTGTTTGTGTTTGTGTGTGTGTGTGTGTGTGTGTGTGTGTGTGTGTGTGTGTGTGTGTGTGTGTGTGTGCGGGTAGGTTTGGTTTTGTGGGTTTAAGGGTGCTCAACTTCTAGGTCATAAGCACCCTTAAAAGATTCATGGCAATAGCCAGATATCACTCAAAAATAAGAATACCAGCAACAAGGAAAATATACACAAAAACTAAAAAACTGGCAATAGCCAGGTATGAAACAAGGTGATAACTATGTCAAAAAGCATAAACAGATAAATAAAATTTTAAATAAAATTGATATTACACTCCGCCAAAAGCTCTATCAACCGCCGTTCCCGTTGTCCACCAAGACCTCCGCAAGTCCGACAGGCAGACGCAGATTTTGGTTTGGTTTAAGGGCGCTCAACTTCTAGGTCATCAGCGCCCTTAAAAGATTCATGACAATAGCCAGATATAAATTTCACTCAAAAAATAAAAATACTAGCAACAAGAAAAATATACAAAGGTAAAAAGCAGTGGCAATAGCCAGATATGAAATAAGGTGATAAATATGTCCAAAAGTAGAAACAGAATTTAAAAAAAAAAAATTTTAAATCCTCAAATTGATATTGCACTGCGCTAAAAAATTAAAAACTCTTATCAACCGCTGTTTTGTCGTCCGCTAGGACCTCTGCAAGTCTGGCATGCAGCTGCAGAGAACACCGAAGGTGCGCTAGAGAGCAACACTCTAGCAGCACGTGGCGAACTGACAAAAGGTTGTCACACAGCGGACATACAGCCGCAGAGTCCCTTTTAAATAGGTAACCATGCGAAAAATTGCAGTGGCCTATTCTTAATCGAGCCAAACTAACCTCCTCGCGACGAGATGTGCGACAGGAAGTTACCCAGTTTATCGGAAGTTCTTTCACTTCTCTAAGCTTATTACCGCGGAGAGCTGACCACTCGTCGTGCCAGGACGACAGCACCGCTCTCCGCACTTCAAGCCAAAGTCTTCCGAAGTAACACGTGAGATGGTAATACTGGGTTCTGTAGTTGCCGCCTTTGCTGCTAAATCTGCCATTTCATTCCCCGGCAAACCTACGTGACCAGGAATCCATGAACACACCACGTCAACACCAGAAGCGTGTAAAACATGGAGGGCATCCTGGATACGTTGTACAATAGGGTGGGGGTTGTACAACTGACAAAGGCTCTGCAGTGCACTAAGGGAATCGCTCAAAATCAGACAGTCACCTAATTTACGACGGCGAACATACAAAACGGCTCGATAAATTGCATAAAGCTCTGCAGTAAAAATGGAGGTGCTATTTGGAAAACCGAATGTATATGGTTCGATTCCATCAACATAAGCACATCCAACACCGTTGGAGCCCTTTGACCCATCGGTGTAAATATATCGACGGTCAGTGTAGCCTGACAAAAATTCTAAGAAACACGTGCGGATACTTGAAATAGGCATCGTGGACTTCTGGTGTACGGTCATCCCAAGATCTACATGGGGCGTGCCAGACAGCCAAGGGGGGTAAAGTCTCTCGCCCTTGGCGAACATCACAGGCAGTTCCACTCCAAGCTTCACTAGGAGCTCTTGGAAACGGAACCCCGCAGGCTTAGGACTAAGGGTGCTATTTCTATATCGTTCTCTTAGCGTGGTGGTGAAAAAAGAAGCGAACGTTGGGTGCTTAGGCATACATCTAAGCGCACAGCCATAATTTGCCAAGAGAATCCCACGCCGATATTGCAGAGGAGGTTCTGCGGACTCGGCGTAAAGGCTCACCACTGGGCTTGTTGGAAAAGCTCCTGTTGCAATGCGGATGCCCCTATTATGGACCACGTCTAATCTTCTCAGCACAGATGGTCGTGCTGACGAGTAAACAATACACCCATAGTCTAGCTTGGATAGGACCAATGCGCGATATATTCGCCACAAAATTGTCCGATCCGCTCCCCACGATTTGCCATTCAGTACTCGCATAATATTTAGGGAACGGTCACATCTCGCTCTTAGCTGTGCAATATGCGACGACCAACTAAGCTTCCTGTCCAAGATCAAACCCAGGAAGCGCGTCTCTTCTGCGAAGGGAAGTGAATCTGGACCAAATCGGAGCGAAGGTGGTAATCGTCTCCTACGGCGCCAGAAATTAACGCAGGTTGACTTCTCAGTTGAGAAACGGAAGCCGTTTTTCACGCTCCATTCTCTAAGGTTGTCCAAACATTGCTGCAGGCTCCGTTGTAAGAACGCCGTGCGCTGAGAAGTGCAATAGACAGGGAAGTCGTCTACGAATAGGCATGACGAAACTCCAGGTGGAACACATTTCCAGATGGAGTTAATTGCTATAGCAAAGAGTGTGACACTTAGCACCGAATCCTTAGGTACTCCCTCCTCCTGAACAAAAGAATTAAAAAAGACCGAGCCGACCCTTACTCGGAAAACGCGGTCCTTCATGAACTCCTGAATGAAAAGTGGACGACCCTCGTATGTTCCAGGCATACAGGGAACGTAGAATTCCTGCTCGCCAGCACGTATCATAAGCCTTCTCAAGATCGAAAAATATGCCAACGGTTTGACAGTTCTTCATAAAGCCGTCCATTATCTGTGTCGATATTGACACAAGATGGTCAACAGTTGATCGGCGTCGTCGAAAACCACACTGGATGTTAGTCAATAGGTTACGACTTTCTAACCACCATACCAATCGTCCATTGATCATGCGTTCCATCACCTTGCAAACGCAACTGGTGAGGGAAATAGGACGATAGCTGGAGGGAAGATGACGGTCGTATTTTTGGGGCATTAACGTACTCATCTTTTAATTTTGTAAGAAGGCATGAAAAGAAATTGAAGCTCCTCGCCCACCCACGGAGCTCAAAAAGTGGTCATCTCGCTGGTACGATAGGAATACACATAAGATATTGTGTACTCACCGTCCCACTAATCCTGGATTTTGATGAAATACCTAGTCCTGGTCGACTGGCCAGGTTTGGGTTGGCCTCTAGCCTCCCATTTAAGTGAAGCAGAAATCAAAGCGGTTCACTGAGAATGCGCACCCTCCCTGAATACATTACCAACCAGGCTCAGACACGCATCCTTGTCGAAACATTCCGTACCACCGACACGATCTCCCCTGCAGTGTGAGTAATATACTGCTGCTCCATCTGGTTGGAGGTCAAACAAGCTTGTGGACCAAAGTTTATTGGGTATTTGGCAGAAGCTCTCTCACCTCTTAGAGCTACCCAGTCGACTGTGTGGTACGCGCTCCGAGAGCGCCGCACCCATAATCACAATACTTGGCCCCAGGAGACTCCAAAAGTAGCGTCCTGGAGGCATGAAGAATTACAAACAGCTTCCTGTCGTGTTAGCATGTATTTGCAATTATAAATTAGTATTAATATTTAAGTGGCCTTTTAGAGCATTCTCCATTATGTTTCACCAATAGTTTTAACCATTTGCATTAGACATGAATTGCCAACCATCTTGTTATTAATTTTCACAGGTCTGTAAAAACTACACTTCTCTTTTGGGAAACGGCAGAACAAGTTATGCTCATGAGAAGTTGCATTATTTTCAGGGGGCTCTAGTAGGTGGTGTATGCAGCTTGATCTTCATGGGCTGGTTGGTGTTCGGCGCTCAGAAAGCAATAGCAGAAGGAACTTTCAGACAACCTCCACTTCCTACCACCGCGAAGGGCTGTATTGGAAACCTGACTTCGCTGGAAGGGCAAACGTAAGCAAAACTGAACTGTATTTATATTTAATGGTGGTTCTCTAATATCTCCCTTAACACTATTGCGATACGAATTTTATACGTAATGTAAGCATTCGCATACTTTAACGCAAAATTTAGAAATAAGCTTTACCGTTTATTCTGAGTCGGTAGCCGAGTAGGGAGGAGGGCGGTTGTAGGATTAAGGGCGCTCCACTTCGAGGTCATCAGCGCCCTTAAAATCGGTTCATGGCAATAGCCAGATATAAATTTCAATAAAAAATAAAATTACTACTAAAGAAAGTAAATACATAAATATAAAAAACAAGAAAAAGTCAAAATTGGAAAGAAAAAAAAAAGCTATAAATATGTCAAAAGACTGGCTGGTTGGCTCGCTGGCTTGGTTTAAGGGCGCTCAACTTCGAGGTCAATAGTGCCCTTAAAGGATTCATGGCAATAGTCAGATATAAATTTCAATCAAAAATAAAAATACTAGCAACAAGGAAAATATACATAAAGTAAAAACCAGTGGCAATAGCCAGATATGAAACAAGGTGATAAATATGTCAAAAAGCATTAAACACACACACACACACACACACACACACACACACACACACACACACACACACACACACACACACACACACACACACAAACACAATTTTAAATCCTCAAATTCATGCTACACTCCGCTAAAAACTTAAAAACTCCATCAACCGCTGTTTTGTCATCTGCCAAGACCTCTGCAAGTCTGGCAGGTATCTCCTTCTGCTACTTACTTTTCACTTTGTTTTGTTTGTTTTTGAGTTTTAGAAGATCTCGGCGCATTAATCCTCCACCATTGCAAATGCCTTCGACGGCATGCTCACATCCTGGGCGCCTCCCCGGCTTAGGTGACAGTCCTGGCCTGGACCTTGCTCACCCTAGGGTCTCACCTTCCAGTGTACACAGAGGGACCCAATCGCCTTCAGGAGTGCATCAGCTCATGCAATGGCCCCTCCCCGGGACTGACCTTTATCAGCGGATACGCACACAGATCCTACATGATAACCAGGGGCTGGGACTTACGCGGTTACCCAGCCACCCCTTGCGTCTCCCCATCCTCCTACAACCCGCGCGTAGGTTATCCATCAAACTGTGTACAGGGAGGTATCGGAGGGAGGTCAAACACAGAAGTGGACGAACGTTGATTGGGCGTTTGGCAGGTACCCTCTCACCCCTTAGAGGAACCCAAACGAGAGTATGGCTCGGGGCTCCGGGTACGCCAGACCCGTAACTACCGTAGGACCCCCTGGGGTATTGAAATACGGTGATGCCCGGAGGGAGGACCTGAGAGGGACACGAGATTTCGGGGAATGGATTGCGGCTCGAAGATTACCCAGGGCCAGGAAGTCCACAACAACTGATAGTGTAGTTAAAACAGTATAATCTAATACTATTCCAGAAAAGGTGATCTGAAAATTTTCAAAAATATTGAAACTTTGAACTCAGAAATGTTTAAAATGTGTCAAACTAAAAGTTTTGAAGACTGAATAGAAAATGTTGAGAATAAAAAGTTAAAAATAAATTATAGTTTTAAAAAACTAAAAAAACACGCTTTTATAACAAACCGAACTAAAACGTAAAAAATAATTTTTAAGTATCAAGAATTTTTTTTCTATAAAGTCAAGCAGTTCGTTATATTTGAAAATTTTGTAATACGTTTAATATAAATTAGTTTTTATTTTAACAAAATAATACATGTAAAAAAGCGTGGGCTGCTTTTCACGTTACTTTTATCATTATAAATAGCTGGAATGTAAATATTTATAGCATTGGATATCCCATACCCACGCTTTTTTACAATAAAATTTATAATTTTTTTAATATAAATTAGTTTTTATTTTAAACTTATTACATTTTGAAATATAACGAATTACTTGACTTTATAGAACAAATTTTTTATACTTAAAGATTATTTTCTACCTTTTAGTTCGGTTTGTTATAAAAGCGTGCTTTGTTAGTTTTTTAAAACTATAATTCATTTTAAATTATCTGGTTTATCTCAGAATAGTGATCCTATTTATCACGGTAAAAATCAAATTATGTGGCCCTAAAACCGAATGACCGTGGCAGTGGCCCTTTTCAAAAAAAAAATGGACACTCCTGATATAGATAGACAAGAAGTCCGCTTCCCGGGGTTGCCAAATGCAGTCAGATTTATTTCACATGCTGTGGTGGATGTTTGGTGCGAGTAATACTTTATCGAGCATAAACTATGTGCAGAACTTGAAACTGTTCTGCAGTTTTTTTAAAATACATATCGCGAATGCCGCCACCACCATTTTTTCCAACAATAAGAGTGCAAACGGAGGAAAACTAAAAGGGAGAAATAAAGACGACGGACACTGATAAATCAGGTATGGATGGTAAATAAAAAATCTGATGTGTTGCACTCACATGACTTTCTCTACTCTTGTACTAACCATTCTTACAAACTGTTACTCCTGTATCTTCTTCGTGTTAAGATAAACATTTGTACAAATTATTTCATTGCTTACTTCCTTGTTGGTGTAAGGGGAATGTTAGAATACAGTAGGCTTGAGCGATAGTCAAATCTTCTAAAGCTTTGGGATTCCATTCTCTTTGCACACTTAACATGCAAAACAAGTGAGCAACGATGTTCCATTTCACGAAAGTTTTAAGTTTTCCGAAACTCACACACATAACAAGGAATATCTCCGAAATGGTTCACCCTACAAGAAAATTTATTTAGACGTAAATTGTGTATTTTAGCAAGATCTACATTTTTGTATAGTATGATTTGATATGTCTCTAACGGTTTACAATTTATGCAAAAGTCGTCCAAAGTAAATACGACTACAATTCAAAATATACACTTCATTTGTCATAAAAATATCTAAAACATGACATTTTAAACAAAATCGTTAGCCATTTTCAAGAAAATCAAAATTTTCGAAAAATTTTCCATCTAAAGGGTAGTTTAGGGTGAGGCTATTTTCTTCAAAATCTTCGTGTCGCATCCTTAAAAGACATTAAACTTAAATACCAACTTTGGTTTTTAACGAACTTTTCGTTTGAGTTATGCTGTCCACATACTGACTGACACACACACGGGCCTTTTCCTAAAAATGCTTTTTTTTTTTTTTTCAGGGGGTCTTAAAACATATTTCCGGTGAAATCTCGATATCGATTTTTTGGGTGGAATACAATACTTCCCCTGTTTAACAGTAGAGAATATAAAAATGGTTCTTTTATTGCAGGGATGGAAAAGAGGAACCAGTAAACGACGCTTTTGTCCTATTCCGCATCTCATTCATGTACTACGCCCTACTTGGAACAGTGATAGTGTTTGTGGCTGGTATTCCAGTGAGCTTATTGACAGAACCACCAGAAAAGGACAAACTCTCACCAGCTCTCTTTACGCCAGTTGTGAGAAAGTACTTCTTACCAAAACCTACAACAAAAGATCCTGTTGAGATGAACCTTCTAAACGTCTTCCAAACTTCAGATCAGCGAACTCTTTCGGAACGAACATCCGGAGAACCGGAATTCAAGTTGTGTGATACTAAAAGGATCTAACAAACAAGGGATCAATCTGAAATTTGAAAGCAAATAAATTGCTGCCTTTGAATCAAACCAAAACCTACACCAAAACATCCTATGGAGTTGAACCTTCTAAACGTCTTCCAAACTTCGCTTCAGCAAACTCGGTACCAACATCCGCAAAGGTGGAATTCAAGTTGTGTGATACAGAAAGGATCTAATAGGCACAGGATCACTTCGAAATTTGAGTGCAAATATATTGCTGACTTTAATTTAAACAGTTACAACGGATTTATTTCAACAATTAGTGCCAGATAAATATTTAATAAACAACATTGACGACTATTGCATTGAACTAAGTAGCTAACAAAATTGTTACCTAACAGAGGAGATATCCTTGAATAGTTACATAATGGAGGCTTAAGAGAACCCATCTGGAAGATTACCTGAGCCCATTCCTTTATCCTCCAGTGGTGCAGCTGTTAGTATGCATGCTTAAGCATTTTGAAATAAAGAAAATTGAAATAATTATTTCTGGACGCTCTTACACGGCTATCACAGCGTTTGATTCTGTTGAGAGTGAAAGCTTCTTTTCGTTCTTTTGTGGGTTTAAGGACGCTCAACTTCTAGGTCATCAGCGCCCTTAAAAGATTCATGCCAATGGCCAGTTATAAATTTCACTCAAAAATAAAAATACTAGCAACAAGGAAAATATGCACAAAAAGGTAAAAAAGTGGCAATAGCGAGATATGAAACAAGGTGAAAAATATATCAAAAACCATAAAAAGATATCTAACATTTTAAATCCTCAAATTGATGATGATTTGTGGGTTTAAGGGCGCTCAACTTCAAGGTCATCAGCGCCCTTATAAAATGCATGGCAATAGCAGATATAAATTTCAATCAAAAATAAAATCACTGGTAACAATAAAAATATACACATAAACGTAAAAGACAGTGGCAATATGAGTATGAGTAGGGCTTTAGGGCGCTCAACTGCTATGGTCATTAGCGCCCAAGCAACACTAAAAGCATGAAAAAGTAAAAACTAGACCAACAAGTCCACAACTAAAAACAATAAAACATTAAAACCGTCACCAATACAGTGTCAGCAACTGCACAGTTTAGCGAAAACGGAAGGGCAGGATCACATTAATAGATAAAAACTCGCATCAACGCCCAAATATAAAAACACAAAAGATCCGTATGAGAGTCACACACGAGAGCACATTCCGCTAAAACGCATAAAACGTAACACACGCTCTACAGCACCTGTAGTGTCTGCCAGCACCTCAGCTAGGATGGCTGGCAGGCCCAGTGAATCACAGAGCTAACTAAAAAGCTGACACTGAACTAAAACGTGCCGCACCGTCAGAGGCTCATTACAATGAGTACAGGGCAGTGCAGCGTCACAAGATAACAGGTGACCATGGCTAAACCGGCAGTGCCCGATGCGCAATTTGGCTAAAATAACTTCCTCGCGGCGGAGGCGCGCGAGGAAGTCCTCCAGGTAACAGGGAGGGATTTCACCTCTAGGAGTTTATTCCCCTGAACATCATGCCAGGTACCACTCCACCGTGAGAGGAGGGCCTAACGTAAAAAGGCGCCAAAATCGCCAGAGGGAACGGAAGAGCTAAAAAACTTGGGTGCCTTTGCCGCAGAATCGGCAGCCTCATTTCCCTGCAAGCCTACGTGTCCAGGTACCCACACAAAGGAGACGCTAGTGCCAGCACTGACGAGGGCATGAAGGTCCTGGACAAGCTGCACCAAGGGATGGTAACTGTACAGCGTCCGTAGGCTTTCAAGAGCACTTAAAGAATCAGAACAAATAATGCAGCGCCGGAAGGCCTGCCGATGAACATATAAAAGAGCTTGGTAAATACCAAAAAGCACTGCCGTAAAAATCGAGCACTGCGGTAAAAGACGAAATCTAAAACTCGCGGTCATGAATAAAAGCACATCCTACTCCCCGATGGTCCTTGGAGCCATCAGTGTAAATAAAACTACCGGGTCCTAACTGCGCCTGCACGTCTAAAAAGGCCGAAAGAAGAACTGAATCTGGTGTCGAAGACCGGCACGGACAGCAAACCTAGATCAATGTGCGTCACCGAATGAAGCCACGGGGGAAATCGGGTTTCTCCCTTGGGATATGTCGCCGGTAAATCTACGTCCAACAGCCGAAGCAATGAACGAAATCGAACGCCAGGAGGGAGCAGGGCCAGGGACCTCGACGAGTATTGGCGGTCCAAAGTATCAAAAAACGAACTAAAAGACGGGTGTTCTGGCAGACTAGAAAGTCTGCAAGCGTGGTTGCAAAGAACATTGCGCCAATAAGAAAGCGGGGGTTCAGCAGCTTCCGCCCATAGGCTGAGAACCGGGCTTGTTGGAAAGGCGCCAATACTCAATTTTTATTTATTTATTTTTTTTTTTTTTTTCTTTGATTAACGTCCTCCGACATTGTCATATCGGAGGAACCAATACTCAATCGTATACCACGGTGGTGAATGGGATCGAGACGTTTTAAAACCGACGGACGAGCTGATGAATAGATAGATAGATAATCTGCATTTATTAATCCTGATACCTAATTTCTTACATCAGGATAGTTAATTATTATATTGGTTACATCACATTTTAAAATTTTTTTTTAACATTCCTTTAACAATATTTATGTTGCAGAAAATGAAAACTAAATACTAACATAACACTTAATCTAAACAAGTTAATAATGTTCATATGATTGTTATATAGTTTGTCTTCTTCCTCTTAGAGAAACTACATAGTGTTTCCTTCAACTATTGGGGTGTCGACTCTTTGTTAAAGATTAGTTCTAGTTGTTTTAGGTGTATTCAGCCTTAAGGATCTTCTTGGAGTATTTGATGCAGCAATAGGTTGGATGTGTAATGGTCTTGATCTTCTGTATTCCGTGATCGCTTGTTTCGATATTTTATTAGTTAGAATTTGTAGGCTCTTCAATAAGTTTTTATTTAATAGTATTTCTTGCAAAGTATAGCCTTGTATTGCTAGTCGTCAGTTTTCTACTAATTCTGAAAATTTTACACACTCCAATATATTGTGTTCCGGCGTATCTATAGTTTCACAGGTCTCACACATGTTCGTAGGAGATTTATTTTGTAAAAATAGGTGTTGTATGGGCCATGTCCAGTCAAGAAATGAATTAGTCCTTCTGTTGCATTCAGATGTTTCATTTTTAATCTTTTATTTATT
Source organism: Tenodera sinensis (assembly GCA_030765045.1). Classification (NCBI taxonomy): domain Eukaryota; kingdom Metazoa; phylum Arthropoda; class Insecta; order Mantodea; family Mantidae; genus Tenodera; species Tenodera sinensis. The sequence goes on from CM060961.1 coordinate 190,640,653, forward strand.
TTAGGGAATATATTGTAGACTCTTCTCCCTTCTTTGATGTTATCCCATTCGTTTTGCCAATCTCTTAAAAGAGCTCTTTTTATGTCTACTTTGGTTTGACAATTTATTCCTATTATATCCTTTACTTTTTCAGATTTTTCTTTTCTCAACCAGTATATGGCTCCCTTTTTACGAATTTGTAAATCTATTGGCCATATTGCCGTAATTACTAATAACGCCATAGTTGGGGTGGTATTGGTTGCACCTGTGAATCTTAGTAGTATTTTTCTTTGTGTTCTTCTTAACAAACGTTTTATATTTTCATTTTTGGCACAGTGTGCCCATACACCTGCTGCGTAGCTCATGATGGCGGACATTATAGCGTTATTATATGCTCTAATGTGAAGAAGTGGTAGATGAAATCTATTTTGTCCGATGTTGCTGATTTGCATCATTATTTTTTCGGCTGTAGTACGTAAAGTTTCCACATGATGTTTGAAATTATTTTTTTCATCTATATGGAAACCTAAATATTTTGTAACATGTGATCTCTGTATATTAATGCCATTTATTTTTATAATTGGGTTTCGTTTTAATTTTCCTTTGATTAGCATATACATAGATTTATTTGAAGCTATTTTTAGTTTGTTTAGCTTACACCATTCCTGTATTTTCATGGCAACAAAGTTTCCTTTGCGCTCAAGCTCTGCTCTATTGTCAGCTTCAACAATGACCATTAAATCGTCCGCATATGCGATGACATCTTTTATTTCATCATCTTCTTCCAATTGGTTAATAAGAGGTTCTATTCCTATATCCCAAAAGATAGGACCAAGTATAGATCCTTGAGGGCAGCCTTTGGATAAATCTCTTGATATCCTATGGGTAATTCCGTCTATATACGCTGATCTGTTCGTACAGTAGTCCTTGAGTGTGCCATATAGACATTTTGGGATGTTGATATCTTTTAATCTCTTAAAAAGGCTTGGCCACCAGAGATTGTCAAAGGCGCCTTGTACGAGCTGATGAATACACAATACAACCGTAGTCAAGTTTAGATCGGACCAGAGAACGATATAACCTTAATAGAACAGTCCGATCGGCTCCCCATGATGTGCCACTTAAAACACGTAAAACACCAACAGAACGGTCACACCTGGCCTTCAGATATGATATGAGAGGACCAGCTAAGCTTCCTGTCAAACACCAATCCCAAAACTTTCGCCTCGTCTGTAAAAGGGAGAACATCTGGACCGAGGTGAAGAGAAGACGGGAGAAATACCTTCCGGCGCCAGAAGTTCACGCAGACGGTCTTCTCGGCGGACAACATAAAACCGTTTTCCACACTCCCAATAAAGAGGCGATCAAGACAGAGTTAGAGGCGCGGCTCAAGGAGATGAGTCCGCCGAGAATTACAGTAAATGGCGAAGTCATCCACAAACAAGGAAGATGACACACCAGCAGGAACGCACTCCACAATGGGATTGATGGCAATAGGAAATAGTGTGACGCTGAGTACCGAGCCCTGCGGTACTCCGTTCTCTTGACTAAAAACACGAGATAAAACTGAACCCACCCATACGCGAAAGACTATCCCAAATGAACTCCCGAATGAAAAGGGGCAGTCGGCCACAGATGCCCCATCTATTGAGGGTGCGAAGAATGCCATACCTCCAGCAGGTGTCATACGCCTTCTCTAGATCGAAAAATACAGCAACCGTTGGTTTGAATGATTGATTTGTGGCTTTAAGGGCGCCAAACTTCTAGGTCATTAGCGCCCTTCTAAAATTCATGGTAATACCCAGATATAAACTTGAATCAAAAATAAATTACTAGTATCAAAGAAAAAATACACATAAACGTAAAAACAGCGCCAATAGCCGGATTTAGAGCAATCTATTAATAGGTCAAAAAGCATAAATATCTAAAGTTTTAAATCCTCAAATTTATATTACAATCCGCTAAAAACTTAAAAACCCTATCAACCGCTGTTTTGTCCAATAACACCTCTGCAAGTCTGGCAGGCAGCTACAGAGAATCTCGAAGGTGCGCTACAGAGCAACATTCCAGCAGCACGTGGCCAACTGAGAAAAGGTTGTCACACAGCGGACCCTTTTAAATAGGTAACCATGCGAAAAATTGCAGTGTCCTATTCTTAAACGAGCCAAACTAACCTCCTCGCAACGAGATATGCGACAGGTTACCCAGTTTATCGGAACTTCTTTCACTTCCCTTAGCTTATTACCGCCGAGAGCTGACCACTCGTCGTGCCGTCCGACAGCACCGCTCTCCGCACTTCAAGCCTAAAGACTTCAGAAGTAACACGTGAGATGATTATACTCGGTTCTGTAGTTGCCGTCTTTGCTGCTAAATCTGCCATTTCATTCCCCGGCAAACCTACGTGACCAGGAATCCATGCACACACCGCGTCAACACCAGAAGCGTGTAAAACATGGAGGGCATCCTGGATACGTTGTACAATAGGGTGGGGGTTGTACAACTTACAAAGCCTCTGCAGTGCACTAAGGGAATCGCTCAAAATCAGCCAGTCACCTAACTTACGACGGCTAACATACAAAACGGCTCGATAAATTGCATAAAGCTCAGCAGTAAAAATGGAAGTGTTATTTGGAAAACCAAATGTATATGGTTCGGTTCCATATACATAAGCACATCCAACACCGTTGGTGCTCATTGACCCATCGATGTAAATATATCGACGGTCAGTGTAGTCTGACAAAAATTCTAAGAAACACGTGCGGATACTTGAAATAGGCATCGTGGACTTCTGGTGTACGGTCATCCCAAGATCTACATGGGGCGTGCCAGATAGCCAAGGGGGGTAAAGCCTCTCGCCCTTGGCGAACATCCCGGGCAGTTCCACTCCAAGCTTCACTAGAAGGTTTTGGAAACGGAACCCTGTAGGCTTAGGAGTAGGGTGCTATTCCTATATCGTTCTCTTAGCGTGGTGGTGAAAAAAGAAGCGAACGTTGGGTGCTTAGGCATACATCTAAGCGCACAACCATAATTTTCAAAGGGAATCTCACGCCGGTATTGCAGAGGAGGTTCTGCGGACTCGGCGTAAAGGCTCGCCACTGGGCTTGTTGGGAAAGCTCATGTTGAAATGCGGATGCATCTATTATGGACCACGTCTAATCTTCTCCGCACAGTTGCTCGTGCTGAGGAATAAACAATACACCCATAGTCTAGATTTGGATTTGGATTTGGTTTAAGGGCGCTCAACTTCTAGGTCATCAGCGCCCTTAACAGACTCATGGCAATAGCCAGATATAAATTTCACTCAAAAAATAAAAATACTAGAAACAACAAAATATACAAGGTAGAAATCAGTGGCAATAGCCAGATATGAAACAAGGTGATAAATATGTCCAAAAGCAGAACAAGATAATTAAAAAATTTAAATCCTCAAATTCATATTGCACTGCGCTAAAAAATTAAAAGCTCTATCAACCGCTGTTTTGTCGTCCGCTAGGACCTCTGCAAGTCTGGCAGGCAGCTGCAGAGAATCCCGAAGGTGCGCTAGAGAGTAACACTCTAGGAGCACGTGGCGAACCGACAAAAAGTTGTCACACAGCGGACATAGAGGCGCAGGGTCCCTTTTAAATAGGTAACCGTGCGAAAAATTGCAGTGCCCTATTCTTAATCGAGCCAAACTAACCTCCTCGCGACGAGATGTGCGACAGGAAGTTACCCAGTTTATCGGAAGTTCTTTCACTTCTCTAAGCTTATTACCGCGGAGAGCTGACCACTCGTCGTGCCAGGACGACAGCACCGCTCTCCGCACTTCAAGCCTAAAGTCTTCCGAAGTAACACGTGAGATGATAATTCTGGGTTCTGTAGTTGCCGTCTTTGCTGCTAAATCTGCCTTTTCATTCCCAGGCAAACCTACGTGACCAGGAATCCATGCACACACCACGTCAACGCCAGAAGCGTGTAAAACATGGAGGGCATCCTGGATACGTTGTACAATAGGGTGGGGGTTGTACAACTGACAAAGGCTCTGCAGTGCACTAAGGGAATCGCTCAAAATCAAGCAGTCACCTAATTTACGACGGCGAACATACAAAACGGCTCGATAGATTGCATAAAGCTCTGCAGTAAAAATGGAAGTGCTATTTGGAAAACCGAATGTATATGGTTCGGTTCCATAAACATAAGCACATCCAACACCGTTGGTGTTCTTTGATCCATCGGTGTAAATATATTTACGGTCAGAGTAGCCTGACAAAAATTCTAAGAAACACGTGCGGATACTTGAAATAGGCATCGTGGACTTCTGGTGTATGGTCATCCCAAGATCTACATGGGGCGTACCAGATAGCCAAGGGGGGTAAAGTCTCTCGCCCTTGGCGAACATCACAGGCAGTTCCACTCCAAGCTTCACTAGGAGCTCTTGGAAACGGAACCCCGCAGGCTTTGGATTAAGGGTGCTATTTCTATATCGTTCTCTTAGCGTGGTGGTGAAAAAAGAAGCGAACGTTGGGTGCTTAGGCATACATCTAAGCGCACAACCATAATTTGCCAAGAGAATCTCACGCCGATATTGCAGAGGAGGTTCTGCGGACTCGGCGTAAAGGCTCACCACTGGGCTTGTTGGAAAAGCTCCTGTTGCAATGCGGATGCCCCTATTATGGACCACGTCTAATCTTCTCAGCACAGATGGTCGTGCTGACGAATAAACAATACACCCATAGTCTAGCTTGGATCGGACCAAAGCGCGATATATTCGCAACAAAATTGTTCGATCCGCTCCCCACGATTTGCCATTCAGTACTCGCATAATATTTAGGGAACGGTCACATCTCGCTCTTAGCTGTGCAATATGCGACGACCAACTAAGCTTCCTGTCCAAGATCAAACCCAGGAAGCGCGTCTCTTCTGCGAAGGGAAGTTCATCTGGACCAAATCGGAGCGAAGGTGGTAATCGTCTCCTACGGCGCCAGAAATTAACGCAGATTGACTTCTCAATTGAGAAACGGAAGCCGTTTTTCATGCTCCATTCTCTAAGGTTGTCCAAACATTGCTGCAGGCGCCGTTGTAAGAACGCCGTGCGCTGAGAAGTGCAATAGACAGCGAAGTCGTCTACGAATAGGCATGACGAAACTCCAGGTGGAACACATTTCCAGATGGAGTTAATTGCTATAGCAAAGAGCGTGACACTTAGCACCGAACCCTGAGGTACTCCCTCCTCCTGAACAAAAGAATTAGAAAAAACCGAGCCGACCCTTACTCGGAAAAAGCGGTCCTTCATAAACTCCTGAATGAAAAGTGGTAGGCGTCCACGTATGTTCCAGGCATACAGGGAACGTAGAATCCCTGCTCGCCAGCACGTATCATAAGCCTTCTCAAGATCGAAAAATATGCCAACGGTTTGACAGTTCTTCATAAAGCCGTCCATTATCTGTGTCGATATTGACACAAGATGGTCAACAGTTGAACGGCGTCGTCGAAAACCACACTGGATGTTAGTCAGTAGGTTACGACTTTCTAACCACCATACCAATCGTCCATTGATCATGCGTTCCATCACCTTGCAAACGCAACTGGTGAGGGAAATAGGACGATAGCTGGAGGGAAGATGACGGTCCTTCCCAGCCTTCAAGATGGGAATAACGGTGGCCTCCCGCCAATTTTCTGGGAGTATACTGTCAACCCAAACACGATTATAGACCTCGAGCAGGAATGCCTTACCTTCAGGAGAGAGCTGTTGTAACATTTGTACATGAATACCGTCCGGTCCTGGTGCTGAACATCGCGAAGATTTCAGGGAATGCTCCAGCTCCGCCATGGTGAAAAGGCGATTGTAATCTTCTACGTTTCTAGAACGAAACGTGAAGCCTTGAGATTCCACCTGAGTTTTAAATGGAAGGAACTCAGGGGAGTAGTTTTCCGAGCTAGACACTTGTGCGAAAGCACTGCCAAAGGTATTGGCCACTTCAAATGAATCAACAACAGCTCCTGTGGCTGTTTTTAGTCCCGCTATTGGTATTTGGGTCGTTTTAGCTGCAACACGCCTTAATCTATCCCACACAACCGAGGAAGGTGTGTGTCGGTTAAATGAAGCTACAAATTTGCTCCATGATGACTTTTTGCTATCCTTAATGACTTGTCTGGACCTGGCGCGCATTTTCTTGTATTCGATCAGGTTTTCCAAAGTAGGATGACGTTGGAAAACCCTAAGTGCACGCCTTCGAGCACGAATGGCATTCCGACATTCTTCCGTCCACCAGGGGACGGGAAATCGACGGGGGTGTGTAGTCGACCGCGGAATCGATTGTTCAGCAGCAGAGAGAATCGTCTCCGTGAGATGCTGCGCCAAATTATTCACTGAGTCGTGCTCGTTGTACGTAAAGACAGCCAACTGGGTGTAGAGGTTCCAGTTGGCATGGTCCAAACGCCATCTGGGCATACGTGAGGAACATGTAGGTTGCGTCAAGAGACTAATAAGACATGGGAAATGGTCACTAGAGTGTAGATCAGAGATGACATTCCATTGTAAGGAGACTGCCAATTGAGGTGAACAAATTGAAAGATCAAGGTGTGAAAAACTGTTATGAGTGTCAGAAATGAATGTAGGCTCTCCAGTGTTGAGGAGAGCTAGGTTGTGACTGTCTAAGAAATCGGAAATAAGTGTACCTCTCGCACAAGCGCGGCTTGAACCCCACAGCGGGTGGTGCGCATTGAAGTCTCCCACCAACAGGAACGGTGTTGGTAACTGGGAAACTAGATCTTCTAACTCATGCTGAGAGAAGTCATGAGACGGAGGCAGATATAGATTACAGATGGTGAAATGGATGTTTGGCAGTTTAATCCGTACAGCAACTGATTGTATATCAGAGTGCAAAGGTAGAGTTTGCATATATACGTCATCTCTGACAAGTATCATAGCGCCGCCATGTGCCGGTACACCCTCTTCTGGTGTGACATCACACCGTACTGGGGTGTATCGTCTTAGATGGAAAGCGTCTCGAGGACGCAGCTTAGTCTCTTGCAAACATGCGACCAGAGGTTCGTTTTCTTTGAGCAAGAGCTCAAGTTCTGGCCTTTGAGTTCGAATGCCACGTACGTTCCATTGTAGGATAGTCATATTGCATTGTGTATGGGATAGGTAATTCCAAGGTAACTCTTCATTACTTTGGAGCAGGCGGTTGTCGAACTAATTTAGCCCTTTTCTCTCTTGGGCTGACGTTCTTTTCGGACGCTTTTTCGCGCCTCTTTTCCACTGGGGGTCTTCCAGTGTGGGCAGATTCTAGTTCCATGTCCTCTGCCGAGGACGTGCGTCTTCCCATAGCAAACTTGGGTTCGAGTGTCTCGAACCGGTTGCTAATGGGGACCGGCGAAGATGACATTTGCCGGTCTGTAGCCATACCAGAGGATCCCTCTGAAGAGGATCTCCTAGGAGATGGCTTTTTCTTTCCCTTTGATGGCTTGGGAGAAACCTTGCTTGCCTTGAGGAAATCGGATCTTTTATATTCGGCCTTAAACTTGATCGGTGAAGCATCGTATACAATTGGTCTACTTGTCGAGGTTGGCTTCTTTGTTGGTGACCTTCCTGTTCTGCTGGATTGAACTGCGGTGCTTGTAGATGCTCTGGCGGACTTTGGTGATGTCTGAGGCTTTGGATGTGACCTAGCTACAAGAATTTTTTCTGAGATTGTTGCCCCATTTATATCGCTAGTTTGAGTTGCGATTTCCCGACATGGTACTGCTTTAGCTGCAACCGAGCTATAGGTACCGGAGCTCGGGATAGCGGGCTGGCGCAAACGTAAGAGCTTTCGGGCTTCTGAGAAGGACACCTTCTCTCTAACCCGGATCTCCTGGATAGCTCTTTCCTCCATATAGCGCGGACATTCTCGGGAGTTTGCTGGATGTTCTCCCCTGCAGTTAATACAACTGGGAGGTGAGGTACAGTCATCGTCATGGGCGATGCCTCCACAGTTTACGCAGGTAGCTCTACCACTGCACGTGTCACTTGTATGACCAAAGCGCTGGCATTTGTAACATCTAAGCGGGCTCGGAATGTAAGGTCTTACTTCAATGGCCTCGTACCCAGCCTTTATCCTTTGCGGGAGATCTACCCGATCAAAGGTAAGGAAAAGGGTACGGGTAGGCAGATATTCGCCTCCATCTTTTCTCTGAACCCGATAAACAGATATTACACCTTGATCTGCGAGGTTCTCCTTAATTTCATCATTGGACATATCGTCCAATGCGCGTGTGTTCACAACGCCGCGAGAAGAGTTCAAAGTTTTGTGCATCTCTACACGCACCGGATAGCTGGCTAACATGTTGGCTTTTACAATAGTAGCTGCCTGTGCTGCTGTAATAGATTCAACAAGCAGCGTGCCGTTTCGCGATCTTGTGCAGTTCTTCACTGGGCCAGCTATCTTATCGAGACCCTTCTGTATCACGAAAGGATTCACCGATCTGAATGTTTTACCTTCCTCTGTTCTTGATATCACTAAGTAGCGAGGACCACTCAACTCTGCTACTTCCTTTCCAATCGTTTTCTGGTTTTTTATATTTTGTTTAGGATGTCCCATGGCGATGATATCCTCCACCATTGCAAATGTCTCCGATGGCATGCTCACATCCTGGGCGCCACCCCGGCTTAGGTGAGAGTCCTGGCCTGGACCTTGCTCACCCTAGGGTCTCACCTCCCAATGTATAGACAGAGGGACCCAATCGCCTTCAGGAGTGCATCAGCTCATGCAATGGCCCCTCCCCGGGACTGACCTTTATCAGCGGATACGCACACAGATCCTACATGATAACCAGGGGCTGGGACTTACGCGATTACCCAGTCACCCCTTGCGTCACCCGCGCGTAGGTTATCCATCAGACTGTGTACAGGGAGGTAACAGGTGGGAGGTCAAACACAAAAGTGGACCAAAGTTGATTGGGCGTTTGGCATGTGCCCTCTCACCTCTTGGAGGAACCCAGTCGAGAGTATAGCTCGGGGCCCCGGGTACGCCAAACCCGTACCTACCATAGTAGGAGCCCCTGGGGGAGTTTGATTTCGGAGTCCTCTTCTCCTAGATGAGTCGTCAACCAAGACTAACGAGCCCCATCTACCCGTTTGGAATGTTCTTTGCTTCCCCTCACCTCTTGCCTACCAGTAATCAAAATGACACTTAGTAGGCCGTCTGGCTCAGGTACTGAGCCCCTCCGCCACGACAAGGCGACACTCCTTCGGAGGGCCATAGTCTAGCTTGGATCGGACCAATGCGCGATATATTCGCAACAAAATTGTCCGATCCGCTCCCCACGATTTGCCATTTAGTACTCGCATGATATTTACGGAACGGTCACATCGTGCTCTTAAATGTACAATATGCGACGACCAACTAAGCTTCCTGTTCAAGATCAAACCCAGGAAGCGCGTCTCTTCTGCGAAGGGAAGTAAATCTGGACCGAAGTGGAGCGAAGGTGGTAATCGTCTCCTACGGCGCCAGAAATTAACGCAGATTGACTTCTCAGTTGAGAAACGGAAGCCGTTTTTCATGCTCCATTCTCTAAGGTTGTCCAAACATTGCTGCAGGCGCCGTTGTAAGAACGCCGTGCGCTGAGAAGTGCAATAGACAGAGAAGTCGTCTACAAATAGGCATGAAGAAACTCCAGGTGGAACACATTTCCAGATGGAGTTAATTGCTATAGCAAAGAGCGTGACACTTAGCACCGAACCCTAATGTACTCCCTCCTCCTGAACAAAAGAATTAGAAAAAACCGAGCCGACCCTTACTCGGAAAAAGCGGTCCTTCATGAACTCCTGAATGAAAAGTGGTAGGCGTCCACGTATGTTCCAGGCATACAGGGAAGTAGAATCCCTGCTCGCCAGCACGTATCATAAGCCTTTTCAAGATCGAAAAATATGCCAACGGTTTGACAGTTCTTCATAAAGCCGTCCATTATCTGTGTCGATATTGACACAAGATGCTCAACAGTTGAACGGCGTCGTCGAAAACCACACTGGATGTTAGTCAGTAGGTTACGACTTTCTAACCACCATACCAATCGTCCATTGATCATGCGTTCCATCACCTTGCAAACGCAACTGGTGAGGGAAATAGGACGATAGCTGGAGGGAAGATGACGGTCCTTTCCAGCCTTCAAGATGGGAATAACGGTGACCTCCCGCCAATTTCCTGGGAGTATACTGTCAACCCAAACACGATTATAGACCTCGAGCAGGAATGCCTTACCTTCAGGAGAGAGCTGTTGTAACATTTGTACATGAATACCGTCCGGTCCTGGTGCTGAACATCGCGAAGATTTCAGGTAATGCTCCAGCTTCGCCATGGTGAAAAGGCGATTGTAATCTTCTACGTTTCTAGAACGAAACAAGAAGCCTTGAGATTCCACCTGAGTTTTAATTGGAAGGAACTCAGGGGAGTAGTTTTCCGAGCTAGACACTTGTGCGAAAGCACTGCCAAAGTTATTGCCGACTTCAAATGAATCAACAACAGCTCCTGTGGCTGTTTTTAGTCCCGCTATTGGTAGTTGGGTCGTTTTAGCTGCAACACGCCTTAATCTATCCCACACAGCCGAGGAAGGTGTGTGTCGGTTAAATGAAGCTACAAATTTGCTCCAAGATGACTTTTTACTATCCTTAATCACTTGTCTGGACCTGGCGCGCATTTTCTTGTATTCGATTAGGTTATCCAACGTAGGGTGACGTTGGAAAAGCCAAAGAGCACGCCTTCGAGCACGTATGGCATTCCGACATTCTTCCGTCCACCAGGGGACGGGAAATCGATGGGGGTGTGAAGTCGACCGCAGAATTGACTGTTCAGCAGCAGAGAGAATTGTCTCCGTGATACGCTGCGCCAAATCATTAACTGAGTCGTGCTCGTCGTACGTAAAGACAGCCAGCTGGGTGTAAAGGTTCCAGTTGGCATGGTCCAAACGCCATCTGGGCATACGTGGGGAACATGTAGGTTGCGTCAAGAGACTAATAAGATATGGGAAGTGGTCACTAAAGTGTAAATCAGAGATGACATTCCATTGTAAGGAGACTGCCAACTGAGGTGAACAAACTACAAGATCAAGGTGTGAGAAACTATTACAAGTGTCAGAAATGAATGTAGGCTCTCCAGTGTTGAGGAGAGCTAGATTATAGCTGTCCAAGAAATCGGCAATGAGCGTACCCCTCGCACAAGACGACTCGAGCCCCAAAGTGGGTGGTGCGCATCGAAGTCTCCCACCAATAGAAACGGTGTTGGCAACTGGGAAACAAGATCTTCTAAATCAATGTGCGAGAAGTCATGGGACGGAGGCAAATATAGATTACAAATAGTGAAATGGATGTCTGGCAGGAGGATCCTTATTGCAACTGATTGGATATCAGACTATTGGTACACGTTGCATATGTCATCTCTCACAAGTATCATAGCGCCGCCATGTGCTGGAACACCCTCTTCTGGTGTAACATCACACCGTACTGGGGTGTACTGCCTTAGATGGAAAGCGTCATGAGGACGGACCTTAGTCTCTTACAAACATGCAACCAGAGGTTCGTTTTCTTTGAGCAAAAGCTCAAGTTCTGGTCTTTGAGTTCGAATTCCACGTATGTTCCATTGTAGGATAGACATATTGCATTGTGTATGGGATAGGTAATTCCAAGGTAACTCTTCATTACTTGGGAGTAGGCGGTTGTCGAACTAATTTAGCCCTTTTCTTCTCTCTTGGGCTGACATTCTTTTCGGACGCTTTTTCGCACCTCTTTTCCACTGGGGGTCTCCCAGTGTGGGCAGATTGATCTAAATCCATGTCCTCTGCCGAGGACGTGCGTTTTCCCATAGCAAACTTGGGTTCGAGTATCTCGAACCGGTTGCTAATGGGGACCGGCGAAGATGAAAGACGCCGGTTTGAGTCCACCCCTGAAGATTCTCCAGAAGAGGATTTTCGAGATCTTTGAGATGTTCGGGGACTCCTACATCCCTTCGATGTACTGGGATCGGACGAACCATTTTCCTTGAGGAAGTCGTTTCTTGTATAAGTCTTCTTGAACTTAATCGGTGAGGCATCATATGTTACGGGCTTGCTTCTTTGTTGGGTTGATCTTGATGCTTTTGATGGTGATGTAACGCTGATGTTCTTTGCACTTACGAACTTTGTAGACGTTGACACAGACTTGCGTGCCGATGTAGAAGGCTTTGGAATTGAGCTATGGGCTACGAGTGTCTTTTCTGACATTGTTGCCCCATTTATATCGCTGGTTTGTGTTGCGATTTCTCGGTTCGGTACCGTTTTATAGGTTGCGCGTTCGTTCTTGACGAATGACCTTGAGCAGAAATCCAATGAGTGAGCCTACCCTTAATAAACAGGTCAGCAAATGTTTATGCTACGATAACAGACACCTCTGTTTTCCTCTGTCACGTTTATGTATACAGTCGATTGCAAAAGTTTTGTGCGGTACGGATGTATGCATACAACGAAAATAACAGCAATTCAGACAAGGAAGACGAGGGAGAAATGTCGGAAATAGAAGAAATGCAATAAAGTTAAGTGGAAACAGTTATAGAGGTATAGTGCATAATACGTGTGGCTGATATTACTGGAAGTGTGATAAATTTATTTGTAGTGTTGTACTGGTTCAGCTCAGAAGCATGTGCGTCATCTCACTGCAGACTGTACCTCCGCTCTCTTTCAATGCTAACGTTCCCGCAAAAGCTGAGTAGTGACTCGCATTCAACCTTACATATAAAATTTTCATTCGTCAAGAAGTAACGCGCGACCTATAGCTGTAACTGAGCTATAGGTACCGGATCTTGGAACAGAGGGTTGGCGTAGACGTAAGAGCTTCCGGGCTTCTGAGAAGGGCACCTTCTCTCTAACCCGTATCTCTTGGATCGCTCTTTCCTCTACAAAACGGGGGCAATCTCGGGAACTGGATGCATGTTCACCCTTGCAGTTTACGCATGACGGCGCTGCAGCACAATCACCATCATGTAATGTATCCCCACAGTTATTACAAGTAGGTATTCCCTTGCAAAACTCGTTTGTATGCCCAAAGCGCTGGCGTTTAAAACATCTGAGCGGGTTCGGGATGAACGGCCTAACTTCATACCCTGCCTTAATCCTTTGCGGGAGATCTACCCGATCAAAGGTCAGGAACAGGGTATGTGTTGGCTTCAGTTCACCACTTTCTTTGCGTTAAACCTGGTAAACATTAGTAACGCCTTGTTCCATAAGATTTTCTTGAATCTCCTCATTGCTTAAATCATCCAATGTGTGTGTGTGTGTTTATCACGCCGCGCGAGGAGTTCAAAGTTCTGTGCATCTGAACATTGGCAGGATAACTTGCTAGCATGTTCGCTTTCAGTATCTTAGCTGCCTGGGTAGCTGAATGTGCTTCAACCAGGAGCGTGCCACTGCGAGAGCTAGTGCATGACTTTACTGGACCAGCAATGTTATCCAAACCCTTTTGTATAGTAAATGGGCTCACCGATAAAAATTTCTTATCTCCCTCAGTTCTAGATATTAGTAAGTAGCGAGGACCACTCGACTCTGCTACTTCCTTTACACAAACTTTAATATTTTTCTTTGTTTTGAGTTTTTTGTGAACTCATGGCGATATCCTCCACCATTGCAAATGTCTCCGATGGCATGCTCACTTCCTGGGCGCCACCCCGGCTTAGGTGAGAGTCCTTCCCTGGACCTTGCTCACCCTGGGTCTCACCTCCCAATGTATAGACAGAGGGACCCAATCGCCTTCAGGAGTGCATCAGCTCATGCAATGGCCCCTCCCCGGGACTGACCTTTATCAGCGGATACGCACACAGATCCTACATGATAACCAGGGGCTAGGACTTACGTGATTACCCAGCCACCCCTTGCGTCACCCCATCCTCCTACAACCCGTGCGTAGGTTATCCATCAGACTGTGTACAGGGAGGTAACAGGTGGCAGGTCAAACACAAAAGTGGACCAAAGTTGATTGGGCGTTTGGCATGTGCCCTCTCACCTCTTGGAGGAACCCAATCGAGAGTATGGCTCGGGGCCCCGGGTACGCCAAACCCTTACCTACGGTAGTAGATCTCCCTGGGGGAGTTTGATTTCGGAGTCCTCTTCTCCTAGATGAGTCGTCAACCAAGACTACCGAGCCTCATCTATCCGTTTGGAATGTTCTTTGCTTCCCCTCACCTCTTGCCTACCAGTAGTCAAAATGACAGATAGTTGGCCGTCTGGTTCGGGTACTGAGCCCCTCCGCCACGTCAAGGCGACACTCCTTCGGAGGGGGCCAAACCGGTACCTACCGTAGTAGGAGCCCCTGGGGGAGTTTGATTTCGGAGTCCTCTTCTCCTAGATGAGTCGTCGACCAAGACTAACGAGCCTCATCTACCCGTTTGGAATGTCCTTTGCTTCCCCTCACCTCTTGCCTACCAGTAGTCAAGAAGACAGTAGGCCGTCTGGTTCGGGTACTGAGCCCCTCCGCCACGTCAAGGCGACACTCCTTCGGAGGGGCATGCGGTTTGTAGAAATTGTGCCAGCCGGTTAAGAAGATGGTTAAAGAATAAACGGAAATGTCTATGCCTTTTGCAATTCCGATGGTATGGAGGGAACCAATAAACCATATTGATGATTGCTATTTTTGTATGACTAAAATTACAGGACTTAAGGGAAAAGACAAAGAGACAGTTGAATATCCAAACATTTCATCGGCTATTAGACCTGTTGCTCACAGTGTTGAGATACCCATTCCTGTTCCTCCTGAATCCTGGACATTAGAAGACGAGTCTGAAAAGAAAGTGATAACCCAGTAGTTCAATCAAGCTCAGGATCAGAATTTGAAGTCCCAGATACCAACATGCATCATGAGGTAACTCAGGGAGAGTTAAATGTTTTGATCCGAGACTCAAATCTTTCCAATGCCCAAGCAGAACTTTTAGGTTCTAAGCTAAAGGAATGGAATTTCTGACACAGATACACCCATATGTATATTTCGACATCGAGAACAGCACCTGATTAAATATTTCAGAATGGAAGAGAATTTGAGTTATGTTGTGATATTCATGGTTTGATGAATTCTCTTGGTAAAATTCACAACCCAGATAAATGGAGGTTCTTCATAGATGCTTGAAAATTAAGTTTAAAACCTGTGCTTTTTCATAATGGTAATACACAACCATCCGTACCCATTGGTCATGCGGTACAAATGAAAGAAAGTTACAAAAATATGCAGCTAATATTACAAAAAGTGCAATATGACAAGCACAACTGGTCCATCTGTGGCGATTTCAAAATGATTGCAATACTGTTAGGATTGCAAAGTGGATATATGAAATACTGCTACTTTTTGTGCGAATGGGATAAGCCATTATAGATCCAAACATTACGACACTAAAATATGGCCTTCCCGGAAGAATTTTGTCCCTGGAGAAAAGAATACCTCAGCTGAACCATTGGTTGATAGATAAAAAATTTTATTACCTCCACTTCATATAAAATTAGGCCTAATGAATTTTGTCAAGGGGTTAACACAGATCTGGAACAGGATTCAAATACCTAGAAGAAAAATTTCCAAGAATCAGTGCTTCTAGGTTGCAGAAAGGCATTTTTGTTGGGCCTCAGATTCGAGAACTAAAGAAAGATCAGCTGCCCGAAAGTAAATTGAATCATGCGAAACTTGAAGCATGGACACCATTCAATACCATTTGCGAACAGTTCTTAGGTAATACCAAGCACAAACTTGCGAACCATTACTGGAGAAATTACTAGCAGCCTATGGAAATCTAGGTTGCAACAGGTCTCAAAATGCACTTCCTGCATTCCCATTTGGACCTTTTCCCTGGAAATCTAGGACAAGTTAGTGATGAAGATGGAGAAAGATTCCACCTAGATATTTCCCAAATGGAGAAAAGGTATCATGGAAGATGGAATCCCAATATGCTTACTGCTGGAACCTCATAAGAGAAACCACAGAAAAGTACAGAAGCAGCAAACGGCAGAAAATCAACTAACAGCAGTAGAGGATGGTATGTTAGTTGTTTACTTTTACAAAATTAGATGTAATTTTATTATGAAGGATTCTTCTACATATTACCAGTTAGTCTTTGATATTACAGTAACTTTACGTTTTATCTATGACTAGAAGTGCAAGTACACGATTTACTAAAAAACTGAAGGTGCTACAGCAAAACAAAGGCCTTATTTGAACTCCACACGTCAAAATACATAAGAAAATAAGTTTTGTGTAAAAAAGGTTTTGATGGTCAGTTTTGTTGCCCAGTATAATCTATATAAGTAATGCATAATTATGTTTTAAAGGTATGGAGCATGCAAACCATCTTCAACAACCAAAAACGCAAGTTACTGAAAGTTCACAAGAATTAAGCCTGACCAACCGAAACACAAAAGTACTTACAACCAGTTATGTTGTCACATGGGAAATAGCTTGCGCGTTACAACCTTTTAGTGATGGGGAATTCCTTAAGAATTGCATGACCAAAGTAGCACAAGTAATATATCCAGTACACACAGAAGAATTTCAAAACATTAAATTGTCTAGGCGCACAATTGTAAGAAGGGTGGAAAATACAGCTCCTTATCTTGAAAAGGATACTAAAGTAATGTTTCATAAGATTGTTGCATTCTCTCTGGCCTTGGATGAAAGTACTGGTATTAATGACACACCTCAATTAGCTGTATTCATTCATGGTGTTGATAACATATCTGTGTATGACTTTTTGCTAGATCTAATACCTCTAAAAGAAACAACAGGCTCAGACATTTTTAATGCTGTCTGCCTATCCATGGAGTCAAAAGGGTTACAATGGCAGAAACTAGTGTCAATTGCCATGGATGCTGCACCGACTATGGTTGGAAAGAAAAAAGGATTTGTTGGCAGATTGATGTCATTTTTAAAAGAAATTCGCTGTAACAAAGAGCTGTTGACACTCCACTATATTATTCACCAGGAAGTTTTTATTAAAAAATCTGATGTGTTGCACTCACATGACTTTCTCTACTCTTGTACTAACCATTCTAACAAACTCTTATTCCTACATCTCCATGTTAGTTAAGATAAAAATTCGTACAAATTATCTTACTGCTTATGTCCTTGTAGGTGCAAGAAGAATATTAGAATACAGAAGGCTTTGTGCGACAGTCAAATCTTTTTGACCTTTGAGATTCCGTTCTCTTTGCATGATTAACATATAAAAAAATGAACAACGTTGTTGCATTTCGCTTAAGTTCTAAGTTTTCCGAAACTCACACACATAACAAGGAATATCTCCGAAATGGTTCACCCTACAAGAAAATTTATTGAGACATAAACTGTGTTTTAACAAGATCCACATTTTTTGTATAGTATAATTTGGTCTATCTCTAACGGTTTACCAGTTATGCAAAAGTAGTCCAAAGTAAATACGACTACAGGGGCTATAGCCAGAAAATTCAAGATATACATTTCATTTGTCACCAAAATATCTCAAACATGACATTTTAATCAAAATCGTTAGAGCCATTTCCAAGAAAATCAAAATTTTCGAAAAATCTTCCATGTAAAGGGTAGTGCAGGGCGCACGTATCGCATCCTTGAAAGACATTAAACTTAAATACCAAGTTTGGCTTTTAACCGACTTTTCGTTTTTGAGTTATGCTGTCCACCGACTGACAGACACACACACGGACCTTTTTCTAAAAATGCTTCTTTTGGATTCAGGGGGCCTCAAAACATATATTTCCGGTGAAATCTCGACATCAAATTTTTGGGTGGAATACTTCCCCTACTTACCAGTAGAGAAAGTAAAAAAGGTATGACATGAAGGAGACAATAAACGTCATATTAATGAACAATCCACTATTAATTTACTTATCTAGCAATAATAAGACCGTCTAGTTTGTAAATCTGTCACTTCATGTGCCCGGCTACCCCCTCCCACAGTTCAGACCTACTCCTTCAAGTCATTCCTGATGGTTGTGTATAGCCCCAGATATTGTACTCATTCCTGACCTAGAGGAGCCCAATCAAGTGTTATAAATTTCAATCAAAAAATAAAATTACTAGTAGCAAAGAAAATATACCATAAACATAAAAAAAAAAAAAAAAAAAAAAACAGTGGCAATAGCCAGATGTAAAACAAGGTGATAAATGTGTCACAAAAGCATAAAAAGAGATATCTAAAATTTTAAACCCTCAAACTGATATTACACTCCGCTAAAAACTTAAAAACTATCAGCTGATGTTTTGTCATCCACCAAGACCTCTGCAAGTCTGACAGGCAGCTGCAGAGAATCGCGCCAAGAGGATGGAAATGTTGCTGTGCGCCAGATACAGTTATATACATGTAAGAGAAAGTTGCATTACTTCACATGCATTAAGTAGTATTTGTGGTTGTTAAACAGTGCCTTTGCATAGTGTTTTATTCAGTTCATTTTTTGTCCTAAATTTCAATTAACTAAGTGTCCTAAATTTTTAAATGTCTCCGACAAATACAAGGCTATTAGGAAAGTGCAACCTAAGCCTAAACGTTGTAAGGTTAAATTGAAAACTACGGACAACGCTGAGTATTTCAGCCAGTATAAAACATTAACTTAACAATAACATTCTCTAATATTTAAAATGAACACTTGTTTACTACCTATCCAAAAGAATCAGTTTCATATTCGCATCTACCAATATTGGGAAGTTTAACTTTCTATATCATCCACAAAAGTTTGCCACTTTTTTGGGTTTTAACTGGTGGTAAATACAAAATTACTAGTACCAGGGTATTCATATTTTGTTAATAATAAACAGCACTCGATTGGGCATGTATGTGAGATGTCTTTGGTCCTTTGCATATAAATGCATTGATTTAATTCTTTTGGGACACTTTACTATGTGGTAACAATAACATGTTTGCTTGCAAAGTTCAGACACAAGCTTCTCCAGGCTCGTGGAATTCTTAATACTTATTTTATGGTGGAATCCATGGATGGCAGTTTGTGTTATGTGTTGTTGGTCCTGATTTTCTATCATCCAGTTGCCTGTGTCGTAGAAATCAAGGTCTATTTCCTTTTCTTTATATTTTGTTCACCATTATATTTCATGCCTCCCCCTAAAAAAGGCAGTTTCACTGAAAGTGAAAAGAGCCAGGTTGAATACTGGCATGTAGTGTGATGAGTTAAAATAGAATGATGAAGGTGCAGAAGAATAGGCTTAAGACAGGAATATGATAATGACAATAAAGTTTCTGCCTGTTAGCTGAAGAAAATATAGGTATCAAAATTAAAATACATAATTTTAGGAACTACGGACAAAAACTGAATTTATGCCATTGTCCTACGGTGCAACCTTTAGGTCCAAAGCATTGTGTACAACAAAAGTGCATTGTGAGACATCAAGAGTTTGATACAATTTTGTTACATACAATTTCTATCATATTTTTTGTATCCAACCTGTTTGTATACAATGTGATTGAGTGGCATCTAATTTTTTCATCCAACAACTTTAAAATAGTCAATCAGCATTAGTAACGTAACAATATGGCACACTGCACAGGCAACATGTACTCTGCTGCTCTGTATGTAAGGCTCGTGGCACTTTTAATGTGATGGGTATTTTAATAAAAGTTTAATTTTCTTTTGGAAGATTCATTAACAATTTTTCATGACCATTAACATAAATTACTGGGGTGGTTATTACATATCTATATTTTATAAATAATAAGAAATCCAGTCAACAGTATGTTAACATTTTATGTTATGCAATGAGTTCAAGTCTTCTCTCCATTCATACTAAGATTAAAACATTCACAATTGTTCCTTATCTCTTTCCTGCTTCTTATATTTGTGTCTTGGTGTGAAATTTTGCCTTCAACATGATATAAAAGGTTGAGAAATAAATCTTTGCCAATTCGTAAAAAATTGCAATAGTTTTCCAGGTCCTCTAACCTCAACTCATTTTGTAGTAGACCCAATACGCTTTGGCCCATGCCCTGTTCTCTTCTTTGTAACTATGACCGTGTTCACCAACATTCTTTACTTCTAATACAAATTTTCTTCCTACTAAGACTCATGGAAATATATCCCAAACCTATAGTTAATATAGCAATCACTAAATTAATATTTGCGTGTGCCATGTTTATTTCTCTCGCTTGCTACTGAACTGTCATTTGTATTGGACCACAATGAATCAAGTATGACAGACACTGTTTCTTCTGTGTACAATTCCATTGAATACAAGAAGTTTGGTCAAAAATGCTCGACCATGGGACACCGGCTTTATACTAGTTGCATTGAAAGAATTGGTTCTCATGAAAACAAACACGTGTATAAGAGGTAGAACTGGAACTTAAAAATTCAATGCCACAACTGGGATTTGAACCACAGACCTTCCGCTTGCCGGGCAGACGCTCTACCACTGAGCTATTGTGACAAACAGCCAGAATGGCATTAAATTCTCAAGCCAGTTCGTATTTCTCCTGGTAAACCACAAAGGCAGTCTCACATCAGAAACAATTACCCCAATGGTGACTTACTATTGTAAGTACTCTATATCCCAGGATTAAATAACCTTCACATGGTAATTATTATTTATTTGTGCCAACAAACTTACTGTTGGTGTTTTTAAACACACAAGCCGTGTGTGGGCAAAGTTTAAGAGGTAGAACTGGAACTTAAAAATTCAATGCCACAACTGGGATTTGAACCACAGACCTTCCGCTTGCCGGGCGGACGCTCTACCACTGAGCTATTGTGACAAACTGCCAGAATGGCATTAAATTCTCAAGCCAGTTCGTATTTCTCCTGGTAAACCACAAAGGCAGTCTCACATCAGAAACAATTACCCCAATGGTGACTTACTATTGTAAGTACTCTATATCCCAGGATTAAATAACCTTCACATGGTAATTATTATTTATTTGTGCCAACAAACTTACTGTTGGTGTTTTTAAACACACAAGCCGTGTGTGGGCAAAGTTTAAGAGGTAGAACTGGAACTTAAAAATTCAATGCCACAACTGGGATTTGAACCACAGACCTTCCGCTTGCCGGGCGGACGCTCTACCACTGAGCTATTGTGACAAACTTTGCCCACACACGGCTTGTGTGTTTAAAAACACCAACAGTAAGTTTGTTGGCACAAATAAATAATAAACACGTGTATGTTCATTGGCTGACGTTGCGCGTTAGAAGGTACATCAGTTACAAAGTAATTTGCTCAGTACTAACAAAAATTATTGGATCTTCTCTGCACTACATAAAAATGGTATGTTTAACGTGCTATTATAGGATGTAAAACTACAGCAAAATGAATCTAAGGTAATTAATCGCACTTAATCAGAAAATGAGTGAAGAGCATGTGCAGACTGCCTTCTGTTGGTCAGCTGTGGGAGCAGGAAGCTAAGACTGTTAATGAACCACCATGACCGAAAGAGTGTGGTGTAAAGCAATGCAGAGGGAAGCTTTTAATGAGTGATGAGAAAGTTATAACGCTGAATGCGTCACAAACTATGTGACAACTATCCCACTTTGGCTATCAAGGATATTAACCTAACAGCAGAGTTTACAGATGTGTCTGCATTAAGTATAAATTCCACATGCAGTGAAAGGTTATAAACAGGCATGTTAACTATGCCTGGAAAACCAAGGAAACGTAAAAAGTCAGTGCTGGAAGTTCAATGTGACTAACTTGTTAGGAGTGCAGTCTGTTGAAAAGTACTTCTTCGTCATTAATATGCCATCTACAATCAAGAAATTGTTTGTTGGTAAATAATGACCCTGATCTTCCTACATTCAAGCGAGCTTTTTACAAGCTGTTACTTAACTTTGGTTTTGAGTTCCGGAAAAGAAATGGTAAGAACATGCAATATTATTGTGAATGACAACTATTTTGAATATTACAAGCTTTTATTTAACTTGCAATGTTTGTTTGCATGGATCAAATTTTAGTACTGAATTTTAAGTTATACTCATCCAATTGAGCTGAAATTTTGCACACATTTAGTTTGGATGATAATGGATGGTTAGCTACATGTCATTCTAAACCCAATATGGCAGACCATCCAAAATGGCAGAATAGTAATTTTTATGCACTCAGGCTTTACTGAGAAGAATACGAATAAAATAAAAAGAACATGTCCAACAATAACTAAAAAACAGAAACTTAATATTAAAAGACTTTTAAAAAGAAGCTTTTACTTAAATGCTCTGAAAAGAAAATAAACTTTAAATTAAATCAATCCATCAATTTATTGTATTACACAATTTATGATACAGAGCTTGTCGTGAGACTTACTTGAGTAGGTGAACAAGAATACAATATGTAACTTAATCTTGATATAATTCTAAGAAAAAAAGGTCTTTTATAAAATCTGTAAGTGTCGTGACCAGCTTTTATAACATTTAACTGTGTAATGTAATAAATTTATGGATTTGACTAAAATTAAAGTTTATTTTCTTATTTTTAGAGTATTTAAATAAAAGTTTGTTTTTAAAAACTGTTTTTAATACTGATTTATTTGAAGGATAATGTTTCATATTTATCAAAACACTTCAAATGCTTTTCGTGAGCTTTTAACACTATATTGCACCGTTTTATTCCAGAAGTATTAAAAATACACCTTTAGAATTTGGGTAGTGAGCAAATCCAGGAAATCAGAGACATGAAGATGAAAATTCTATTATTGACACACAGTATGTTTAATGATGTCAACATAAAGCTGAAAGCCTATATTTTACTGTGCAATGCTTTAATTCACCAAGTTTTTACTGTAGAGGAGGTAAATTTTACTATTAAAACTTCCCTGTGGGGTCTTGAAATGAACACTGGAAAAGTGCTTTGTTTGCAAGCTTGTCTATTCTGTAAGGAGTCATATTTGAGTGCAGAAACTTTGGAGATTTAAGAAGTGAATTCAGATAAAGGAGATCTGCACAACAGAAGTTCATTTTAGGTGTCTTTTGTTCTAAAACAACATCCTTACTATTTCAATGTAAACTGTCCCACCTGTAACACTAAAACATCATTAAGTTTTCTTTATCAGAAGTAGTTTGCCTGATTGTAAATGAAAATACTGTGAAAGTAAGCTATTTTATATGTACTACACAGCTATTATACTTATGGGAAGGTTGTGTTATGGTAAACACTAGATTTATGTGTTACGGGTGGGACAGTACAAATTGTTGTCATTATACTCCATAATGTCACAGGATGAAATTCAGAGCGCCCATTGGTCGCATGACCAAATTACCATTTTTACAGCAGTGGCATGGTGTCAGACTAGCCCTGAATCTGTAGTAGTGGTGAGTGATGAGCCTAATCATGGAAAGCATGGAGTTTGGACATTCTTATTAGAAATCATTAAAAGATTAAAAATGAAGCATCCTCAGATTAAGCAGCTACATATATTTTCTGATGGATGTGCTGGGCAGTTTAAAAATAAATTCACACTCACAAATATGACATTTCTTGCAAAAGCAGTACAGATCACACTGGTAGATTGGAGCTTTTTTGCCACGTCACATGGCAAGGGTGCTGTAGATGGCGTGGGTGGGTCAGTAAAGCGAGCTGTCTGGAACAGGGTGAAAGCCAAGCGCTTTACTCTACAAACTGCCGAGGACTTCACTGTTTGTGCTAGACAGTGTATGAATTCAACTGAAGTGCAGTTGCAGCAAATGTTGAAATATTGGAACAAAGGTTTTCTGGAGTCTGCCCGATTCTCAGATTACAGTCCTCCCATTATTTTGTTTGTGTAAGAGAAGGTATGCTCAAACTTGGAGCAACAGCAAAATCAGAGCTACACACAATCGTAACCTTGCCAGAATCAGCACAACTTGTAGATGATACGCTGAACATCTGTGTTGGAGATTTTGTTGAAGTTGTTCTTCCTGTCATGGGGAAAAAATCTATTGTGACTCAGTCTTACATGGCAGAAGTTAAGAACATAGATGCTGAAAATGTCACTTTAATTTACATGGAAAGAAGTGGCAAATTTTGGATATGGCCTGCAGTGAAAGACGAGTCAACAGAAGATAGATCTGTAGTGAAGAGAAAGTTGTGTGTTCCAAGACTAGTGAATAGGGGACACTTCTCTTTTGATTAAACCATTCTTTATCTCTCTTGCTATAAACTATAAGCTATAAATAGTTAATTTTCACAGTATTTAATAGGAATGTGCTACACAATTACAAATTACATAAAAATATGCATCAGACAATTTATCCCACCCGTAACCCTACAAGAGTGCTTAAATAGTGCTGCTAACTACTAAAATTTGTTAATTTCATTCTCATATTTACACATTTTGTAATACAATAATGCCAATTTTGTTTGTATGTAGTTTGGCTCAAATATGATACTAGCAGAGCAGAAGTATGTGAAGTTGAAATTGTTATATTCTATGTCAGATGCTTGTCCCACCCGTAACATTCATTTTATTAACTATATATCACACAATTTAATATATGTCAGCCCATTGAGTTTGTTTCTATTAAAGAGATCACCTGGTTGCTGAAAACAATAATTTACATTAACATTTCTATTATTTTTTTAAACATAAGGTGTAAAAATAACTGTGCAAGTGTCCCACCCGTAACACTGGAATTGCTATAGTATTATAACTGTTATTCAATGCCTTAAATACGTACCGCAACGTATGACTGGCATTCGGGTGGAAATACACGTTATGGGCTCCCCTCAATACAAAATACAAATTATAAGCTCCCCTGAATAAATAAAAAAAAAACAATAATGAAAAATAAAAAAGGTAATTTCACTAATACCCATTTAGAGAAAGTATTCCAACCAAAATTTTCGACACCGAGATTTCATTGAAAATACACGTTATGAGAATTTCTGAAAGTAAAAGGTATTTTAAGAAGAAAAGAGAAAACATCCTTGTGTACATGGGGTGAACAATGTAACACAAACAAAACGTTGGTTAAATACCGGACTTAGTATATAGTTTTGCATCTTCCCAGAATGCGACAAAGAATTTCAAGAAAATCCCCAAAATTCCTGCCTTTCACACATTAGCAATACCACTTTCCCTGGCTTCTCCTATCTCACTTTTGCTCCTACTACGTGCCCTCTGTGTTGGCGTCTGTTATCTAAAGAGAGTCGAAAGAAGATTTATTTGCATGTTTTGAAGTTTCATGAAGCAATATCGTGATCTTAAAACAATGATTATGTGCTGAGTTATGTATCAAGGTACCCAACATTCCCTACCGTATTTGTGACGAAAATGGATTTTGGTATATACGAAACATCATTTTAACATTTTATAAGTTGCCAAATGTACCTACAGCATTTACTTGTGGTGAAAGAACACCACGGTTCGTCTTTTCTCATTCTTCAGGTATACCAACACCATCAGTGCGGTGTAGCTACACAGATCATTGTGTTTTATAAGCATCATCGACAAATCCTTTAAAGGTTTGCGGCTTAGGGCCCTCAATGTTAGCAACATGTGGCCAACTATGAAGATGCTCCAATAATACATTGAGTGTGAATACTCGCATTGCTAGTTATAACTGCATAAAAATGTGCCCTAGTGTGTTTCATGATAATTATGTAAAGTGGAGTGTTAATTACTATTGCATATAACTATTCCTCACAGATTGTAAGTGTAGTACTTGCGTCAGAATTGCTTCTGCATATCATTTCATAATACGGGTACACGAAAATAACACGAGGCAACCGATTTACACCTTGATTTTTAGTTATTTTACCTGGTTAAAAAGTCAGTTCTCTATAATAAATACGATTTATACCATAAAACACAGCTTTACCTTATTCAATTTTAGTAATCGTAGGATGCGCAAACAATTTTATTTTCGCTTCTAGTTGTTATGCCTAAAAGTGCAACTTTCCAATTTTCTTCTGTATGGTTATGGTGCAGTAGAATAATTATAAAACACCATAACACTAAACCACTTTCTCTTCTCTTTTATAACACGTTTCTGATTTCTCTTTAATCCTTGTGCAACATCCTTCATGAGCTATGCAGCAGAGTAGCGTGGGCGCGTGGGTGTACGGTGTACGAGTAGCGTCGGTAATGTAGCCAACATTGGAACATAAAATTTTGCAGAAACTAAGATGATTGGAAGATTTATTCATCCACTGATCATTTTACATGACATGGGATATATCATATATAGCACACTATAATTAATACATAATTATTATACCAAATACAATAGTACAACCTTGTATCATTTATGTAGTTTACAATGCCATTGGTTATTACAAGATATATCATTAAATATTTACATCTAAATACAACATTCATTATAGTTCAGCAATAGTATACAAACATTTATCTATTAGAAATTATTTTAGAGTAGCTTTAAATTTTGAGTCTGTCCTATTTTTAACTGCTAATGGTAATTTATTATATAATATAGCTCCTATTTTATATGGGTCCTTATTGGTTTGACCTTTATTCGTGCTCACCCTATGGTAATCATTTGCACTTCTTGTGTCATATTTATGGCAGTCTTTATTGAAAAAGTTAAACTTCTTTTTTTTTTATGCCAACCTACTGTCGAATTCTCAACAAATGAGTTGAAAAATGTAAACTGAAAGTGAATTTCACTGCTTAGTTCAGAACTAGAAAACTTTGTTGATGTTCTACGGTAGCTAGACATAAGAGTACCCATAGAAAGGTGAAGCATTATGACCTGCTTTCTTCAGGAACAGACAAGTGTCAGTGATGATACATTGGTCAAAGATGCTCGTTAGGAACTCATGTGTTCACTGCCACTCAGTTGCGTTTAACGGTTCAAACACGCAACTGAATCTATCTGTTTTGAATTGCACAGTACCTCATAGTCATAACCAGACCGCACCAGTGACCAAGACAATCGTGGCATAGCTGTACGATCACCGCCCCAAGATACTCCAGATAAAACGCGGAGTACTGGAAGAGAGTACTCGCAGGAAGAACGACACTGGCGAATATAGTCAGCTTACTATCAAGCTGAAGACCAAGGAATTTGAGGTGCGGAACAAACGGTAGACGTGTGCCAGGCAAATAAAGATCAGGAAGAGAGTGTACGCCACGAAGCCGATGAAACTGGACACACAGGGTTTTCATACGTGAGAATTGAAAGCCGGTGCAAAGGGCTCAGTCTGCGATGGATGTTATGATCAGCTGCAGTTGACGCTCAATGTGCTCAAGATGATATGAGCGGTAGTAAATTGCAAGGTCGCCAATACAGTTACATCGGGATTCCGCTACCAACTACAGGGATACCGTTAATAACTACGGCGAAAAGAGTGACACTCAGGATTGACTCCTGGGGCACACCATTCTGCTGGATCTTCTCCTCTGGCAGCGTGTTGCCAATGCGGAAACGAAATCGGCAAAGTCGTAAAAGGTTTAAAATGAACAGCACTAAATGACCGCGTAAACCGTAGCCGTGCACTGTAACGAAATTCCATAGGTGGTGTCATATACCTTCTCAAGATCGAAGAAGACACCCATGACATGTTGCTTCAGGAGAATGGTATTGTAGAGAAAGCTTCTAGTCGTGTCAGATTGTCCACACTGGAACGATGGCGATGAAAACCGCACTGAATATTGCTCACTAGGTTATTCGTCTCTAGCCACCACACTAGGCGAGTGTTAATCATGAGTTCCAAGGCCTTACAAAAGAAACTCGCTAGGCAAATAGGGTGGTAGCTAGAGGGGAGTGTCCAGTCTTTTCCGGACGGAGGGATGGGGGTGACAATACCCTCTTGCTAAGAAGACTAGAAAACCTGATCACGCCAGATACGGTTATAAATACCCAGAAGGAATGTGAAAGCAGCAGATGGAAGATGAAACAGCATTTGTCGTTGGATATCATCAGGATCAGCAGAAGAGTCATGAGCGAGAGACAAAGAATGCGCCAGCTCTGCAACGGTAAAACGTGCATTGTACGTTTCAGTGCAGTCACTGTTAAAATCGAGGACTATCCGCACCGTAGTTTACTTGATAGGTGTAAAGGCTCTATCATAGCTAGTCGTAGCAAGACCGGGGATGATAGTCCGGCGACACTTGCCTTACATACGCCGAAAGGAAGCCCATACCTTTTGTGGCGAAGTACGGCGGAAAAGGAAAGAGACGTAGGTTTCCCAAGATCTACATTTGGCACTGCGCAGCACAAAACGTACTATAGCACGAGAACGTTTAATGGCAATAAAATTCCCGTCCGTAGGGCGTAAAGTAAAAACACGCAGAGTACGCTTGCGTGCTTTAATAACCAAATGGCATCCTCGGGCCACCCAGGTACAGGAACATGACGTGGTGTAGAAGAACCACGAGGAATGCTGGAATTCGCTACAAGCAGAACAGAACATATAAAATACCCCACCAGTTCAGCGATGGCGGGGAAGACATCGGCGTGGAGAAGAACGACGGATTAAAGCTTTCCCCTATCAGCCTTGAAAATAATCCAATGTGGATTTCAGGAAGGTATAGAATGGGGGCCGGATAGGCGTAAATAGGGTAAAGATCAACACTGCCAAATAAGTCGGAAAGTACCGCCCAATCAAGAAGAGGTACAAGTGACGGGCTACAGTAACGTCTAGGGCATGTGTACCGTAGGCAGAGGATAAGAAGGTAGGGGCACCAGTGTTCAATAAAAGTAAGCCGGACTAATCGCAAACGTCTGCTACAAGGCAACCACGAGCATCGTCAGTGTCAGAGCCCCATAAGGTGCTTTTTGGCTTTCAGATCGCCTAGAAAGAGGAGCGGTGGCGGAATCTGCCAAAAATAAAAAGCCCGAAGCTCGTTCTCGTGTACAGTACTGATGGGTGGCAGATGTACATTACAAACAGAGAAAGAGAGGCTCTGCAACTATACACGTACAGCTACAGCTTGCAGCGGCGTTGTAAGTGGTATGCTGATGGTAGAGATGTTATGCGTCCCCACCATAGGGTCAATCCACGTCAAATCGCACAACTGTAAAACACGACTTTTTCATAGGAGGTTCAAATTTTTTTTTATGGAGAATAGGCATCAAATAAGGAGATCCGTATCTTTTTTATTTCCGCATTTTTAAATTATTTGCTTAGTTATGGCTATTAGAAATTAAGCAATTTCTGCGTGCACCGTAATATAAAATCATTTGTTACTCTAAGGCCATATAGAGTTGAGAATTGGGGTTTGGCGCACTGGAAATGGTAAATACTATACTTTTAATAACTTTCGATCAATCGTTATTACACATAAATTTTGGGCTGTTTTTTTTTCTTTTTTTAATGATATATTTTGTAAAACCAAAAATAGAATTTAAATTGATGTGTTCAAAATCTAAAAAAATATATACACTATTCCCTGACATATTATCTATAAAATAAGACATTAAGAACTATGGAGCGCGCGTAAGTACATTTACTACAATTTTTTCTGGAGGCATGCTAGCGCTCACAGACGACATGAAGTACAGCTGGATTTGCCGTTCATAGCTCCTGGAGGGAGTAAATGTAAAGCTTGAAAGCGAATGCCAAGCCAGGTGACTGCAGACAGCATGCGAATTGGTGCGTCAGCTTCATATGCTACTCACATAACTTCTTCTTACTAAGGAAGTATAGTCCATGTAGAAAAATGTCTCGACAATGCACCTTCTTTCTGATACTCCTGTGGTATCTGATACGCGCTTTTGAACTTTTTGATTTTTTAAAAAAAAAAATCTTCTGATGTAAGCAGTTCTTTGGGATTAGTTCTTTCTTCATGTACGCCCATACATTTGAATCAATTTCTCTGCTCTGACTGTGTAATGTTTTGGTCCCTCATTTAGAACATACATGTGGCATAATTGATTTGCGCTATGGTCAATGTCTCACAAATTCACTATATTCACCCTTTATCGCAAAGATCTATGTCTTCAACTGCACGCTGTACTAAAAAGCGCCTGTGAATTAGCAAGAACTGTCTCAGATCATGCAGACGTCACTACCTTCCCCTTCCCTCACCATGTTGTGCATGGTTTCATTCGCAGAATTATACAATATCAGCTGATGAAACAGACAAAAGCTACGAGTTCGCGTACAGGACTTTCAGTGAAGGTCAGGGCCCAAGAACGGTGGGTCCAGCTATGCTTTAAAATTACAGTGCTTCATTCCTTTGTCAAAACCTGAAGCCTTAGTGAAACAAATTTCTTTCGAAGGAGGTAGACGAGTAGAAAATTAAAGTTTTGTGTTGTATGTAAGCATCAGTTTAAAATGCATATTTTAAAAAACAGTTTGAATATGCTAATAGTGTAAATATAATAGTGTCAGCTGGCAGCGTTCTCCTTACTGTACTGTTGTAACGTTCATGGAACCTCATGCAATGAACAGTTGCCGTAATGGAAGGTGCCAATTATTGTGCGAGGTTACGGTAGCCGTCACCGAGTCCGCTGCACTGATTTGTAAAGTTAATTTCAACTGAACTATTAGAGACTCCATTCTGATTTTTTTCGGAGAATATCAATAAACTTCAGTGTATTTTTAGTTTTTTTTTCAGATTTTAAATGGTCGAGTTTGCTGTATTATCTAACTTTAAAACTTTAGTCGTATAAAATATAATATTAATAATAATTAATAACATTTTCTTATAAACATCTCCGAAATACTGCGATTTATCTTTAATTTGAGCCATAGACCAAGTAATCTGCTTAATGACAGTCGGAATTAAAAAAAATTATTTTCTTGTTTAACGACGCTGTCAATTGCCAGGATCACATCAGCGTCGCCGGTGTGCCGGAATTTTGTCCCGCAGGAGTTCTTTTACATGCCACAAATCTACTGACATGGAGCTGTCGTTTTTAAGCACACTTAAAAACCATCGGCCTGGGCCAGGTTTGAACCCGCGACATTGGGATCCGTAAGCCAGCGTCTAACCAACTGAGCCACCCAGACCGACATGACATTCGGAGGTATGACTGATAGAAGGGTGAGGAGCGCGCGATTTTTGGGACATTTCAAAAATTAATGTCTGCCAAAATAATTTCTTTATAAAACGAAGAAACACGGGTCAAATGTATTTTGCTGCAAAACACCAAAAAAAATTCAAGAAAATCTGAGATATTAAGGTCAATTTTTACCATATTTTGTGCGATTTGACGTGGAATGACTCATTAGCAACACTACTGCTTGCTCACCTATTAGCTGCAGGGTCATGTCTAAATGCTGGAAAACCACGAAGGTGGAGAGCGTGATTAAGCTGCAAGTGGGTCTCTTCTAGACAGACGATTGATAGAGAGCGTAGAGAAACTAAATGTTGTATGTCCGGAATATGTGCGCGTAACCTATAAACATTCCACTGGATTATTTCCATAGTGAACAAGAGATCAATGGTTGATCTTCAACGTTTTATTTCTCACCTTGGCTGACTTTGGATCAGATTTGAAAGTCGCCGTCCTTTGGCAATTCCTCGGATGTGTGGGAGGCAGAAGATACCCTATGGCTCGCGGAGCTAGAGCGGTACTTCATAGAGAACGTGCTGCTGTTAGCTCGACTCTAACTCGCGAACGACTTCAGTCAATAGGATTGCTAGACCTTGTGGACGGCTTGAAACCTGCCGTGTGTACGGCGGAAGATGTCTTGGACACAGGGCCTTTGCAATACATTGGTGGGGTGCTCGCTGGCAAGGTTGTCTGTGTTATGGCATTTGCAATGGTAAAGTGTTGCAAGCCAACAGTAGCAACTGGAGGGCGGCGAGCTGCCGACAAATAGCCAAAGGTGGCTGCAGGTTTCAGCTGCTTGCCCCTACTCGGGTTTTAGGTCTTGCGTGGGGATACCCGGATAGGGTTTTGATTTGATTTGGTTTAAGGGCGCTCAACTTCTAGGTCATCAGCGCCATTAAAATATTCATGGCAATAGCCAGATATAAATTTCACTCAAAAAATAAAAATACTAGCAACAAGAAAAATATACAAAGGTAAAAAGCAGTGGCAATAGCCAGATATGAAACAAGGTGATAAATATGTCCAAAGGCAGAAACAGATAATTAAAAAATTTTAAATCCTCAAATTGATATTGCACTCCGCTAAAAAATTAAAAACTCTATCAACCGCTGTTTTGTCGTTCACTAGGACCTCTGCAAGTCTGGCAGGCAGCTGCAGAGAAACTCGAAGGTGCGCTAGAGAGCAACACTCCAGCAGCACGTGGCGAACCGACAAAAGGTTGTCACACAGCGGACATAGAGGCGCAGGGTCCCTTTTAAATAGGTAACCATCGGAAAAATTGCAGTGCCCTATTCTTAATCGAGCCAAACTAACCTCCTCGCGACGAGATGTGCGACAGGAAGTTATCCAGTTTATCGGAAGTTCTTTCACTTCTCTAAGCTTATTACCGCGGAGAGCTGACCACTCGTCGTGCCAGGACGACAGCACCGCTTTCCGCACTTCAAGCCTAAAGTCTTCCGAAGTAACACGTGAGATGGTAATACTAGGTTCTGTTGTTGCCGCCTTTGCTGCTAAATCTGCCATTTCATTCCCCGGCAAACCTACGTGACCAGGAATCCATGCACACACCACGTCAACACCAGAAGCGTGTAAAACATGGAGGGCATCCTGGATACGTTGTACAATAGGGTGGGGGTTGTACAACTGACAAAGGCTCTGCAGTACACTAAGGGAATCGCTCAAAATCAGGCAGTCACCTAATTTACAACGGCGCACATACAAAACGGCTCGATAAATTGCATAAAGCTCTGCAGTAAAAATGGAGGTGCTATTTGGAAAGCCGAATGTATATGGTTCGGTTCCATAAAAATAAGCACATCCAACACCGTTGGTGCTCTTTGACCCATCGGTGTAAATATATCGACGGTCAGTGTAGCCTGACAAAAATTCCAAGATACACGTGCGGATACTTGAAATAGGCATCGTGGACTTCTGGTGTACGGTCATCCCAAGATCTACATGGGGCTTACCAGATAGCCAAGGGGGGTAAAGCCTCTCGCCCTTGGCGAACATCCCGGGCAGTTCCACTCAAGCTTCACTAGGAGGTCTTGGAAACGGAACCCCGCAGGCTTAGGACTAAGGGTGCTATTCCTATATCGTTCTCTTAGCGTGGTGGTGAAAAAAGAAGGGAACGTTGGGTGCTTAGGCATACATCTAAGCGCACAACCATAATTTGCCAAGAGAATCTCACGCCGATATTGCAGAGGAGGTTCTGCGGACTCGGCGTAAAGGCTCACCACTGGGCTTGTTGGAAAAGCTCCTATTGCAATGCGGATGCCCCTATTATGGACTACGTCTAATCTTCTCAGCACAGATGGCCGTGCTGACGAATAAACAATACACCCATAGTCTAGCTTGGATTGGACCAGTGCGCGATATATTCGCAACAAAATTGTCCGATCCGCTCCCCACGATTTGCCATTCAGTACTCGCATGATATTTAGGGAACGGTCACATCGTGCTCTTAGCTGTGCAATATGCGACAACCAACTAAGCTTCCTGTCCAGGATCAAACCCAGGAAGCGCGTCTCTTCTGCGAAGGGAAGTAAATCTGGACCGAAGTGGAGAGAAGGTGGTAATCGTCTCCTACGACGCCAGAAATTAACGCAGATTGACTTCTCAGTTGAGAAACGGAAGCCGTTTTTCACGCTCCATTCTCTAAGGTTGCCCAAACATTGCTGCAGGCGCCGTTGTAAGAACGCCGTGCGCTGAGAAGTGCAATAGAAAGCGAAGCCGTCTACAAATAGGCATGACGAAACTCCAGGTGGAACACATTTCCAGATGGAGTTAATTGCTATAGCAAAGAGCGTGACACTTAGTACCGAACCCTAAGGTACTCCTTCCTCCTGAACAAAAGAATTAGAAAAAACCGAGCCGACCCTTACTCGGAAAAAGCGGTCCTTCATGAACTCCTGAATGAAAAGTGGTAGGCGTCCACGTATGTTCCAGGCATACAGGGAACGTAGAATCCCCGCTCGCCAGCACGTATCATAAGCCTTTTCAAGATCGAAAAATATGCCAACGGTTTGACAGTTCTTCATAAAGCCGTCCATTATCTGTGTCGATATTGACACAAGATGCTCAACAGTTGAACGGCGTCGTCGAAAACCACACTGGATGTTAGTCAGTAGGTTACGACTTTCTAACCACCATACCAATCGTCCATTGATCATGCGTTCCATCACCTTGCAAACGCAACTGGTGAGGGAAATAGGACGATAGCTGGAGGGAAGATGACGGTCCTTCCCAGCCTTCAAGATGGGAATAACGGTGGCCTCCCGCCAATTTTCTGGGAGTATACTGTCAACCCACACACGATTATAGACCTCGAGCAGGAATGCCTTACCTTCAGGGAGAGCTGTTGTAACATTTGTACATGAATACCGTCCGGTCCTGGTGCTGAACATCGCGAAGATTTCAGGCAATGCTCCAGCTTCGCCATGGTGAAAAGGCGATTGTAATCTTCTACGTTTCTAGAACGAAACGAGAAGCTCTGAGATTCCACCTGAGTTTTAATTGGAAGGAACACAGGGGAGTAGTTTTCCGAGCTAGACACTTGTGCGAAAGCACTGCCAAAGGTATTGCCCAATTCCAATGAATCAACAACAGCTCCTGTGGCTGTTTTTAGTCCCGCTATTGGTATTTGGGTCGTTTTAGCTGCAACACTCCTTAATCTATCCCACACAACCGAGGAAGGTGTGTGTCGGTTAAATGAAGCTACAAATTTGCTCCATGATGACTTTTTGCTATCCTTAATGACTTGTCTGGACCTGGCGCGGATTTTCTTGTATTCGATTAGGTTTTCCAAAGTAGGGTGATGTTGGAAAAACCTAAGTGCACGCCTTCGAGCACGAATGGCATTCCGACAATCTTCCGTCTTGTAGGGGACGGGAAATCGACGGGGATGTGTAGTCGACCGCGGAATCGATTGTTCAGCAGCAGAGAGAATCGTCTCCGTGAGATGCTGTGCCAAATTATTCACTGAGTCGTGCTCGTTGTACGTAAAGACAGCCAACTGGGCGTAAAGGTTCCAGTTGGCATGGTCCAAACGCCATCTGGGCATACATGTGGAATATGTATGTTGCGTCAGGAGACTAATAAGACATGGGAAGTGGTCACTAGAGTGTAAATCAGAGATGAGATTCCATTGTAATGAGACTGCCAATTGAGGTGAACAAACTGCAAGGTCAAAGTGCGAGAAACTATTGTGAGAGTCCGAAATGAAT
Organism: Tenodera sinensis; assembly: GCA_030765045.1. Classification (NCBI taxonomy): domain Eukaryota; kingdom Metazoa; phylum Arthropoda; class Insecta; order Mantodea; family Mantidae; genus Tenodera; species Tenodera sinensis. The sequence goes on from CM060961.1 coordinate 190,675,743, forward strand.
GTAGGCTCTCCAGTGTTGAGGAGAGCTAGGTTCTGACTGTCCAAAAAATCGGAAGTGAGTGTACCTCTCGCACAAGCGCGACTTGAACCCCACAGTGGGTGGTGCGCATTGAAGTCTCCCACCAACAGGAACGGTGTTGGTAACTGGGAAACTAGTTTTTCTAAATCAATGTGCGAGAAGTCATGGGACGGAGGCAAATATAGATTACAAATGGTGAAATGGATGTTTGGCAGGAGGATCCTTATTGCAGCTGATTGGATATCAGACTGTATTGGTGCAGGTTGCACATATATGTCATCTCTCACAAGTATCATAGCGCCGCCATGTGCTGGAACACCCTCTTCTGGTGTAACATCACACCGTGCTGGGGTGTATCGCCTTAGATGGAAAGCGTCATGAGGACGCAGCTTAGTCTCTTGCAAACATGCAACAAGAGGTTCGTTTTCTTTGAACAAAAGCTCAAGTTCTGGTCTTTGACTTCGAATTCCACGTACGTTCCATTGTAGGAAAGTCATATTGGATTGTGTATGAGATAGGTAATTCCAAGGTAACTCTTCATTAGTTTGGAGTAGGCGGTTGTCGAACTAATTTAGCCCTTTTCTTCTCTCTTGGGCTGACGTTCTTTTCGGACGCTTTTTCGCGCCTCTTTTCCACTGGGGGTCTCCCAGTGTGGGCAGATTGATCTAAATCCATGTCCTCTGCCGAGGACGTGCGTTTTCCCATAGCAAGCTTGGGTTCGAGTGTCTCGAACCGGTTGCTAATGGGGACCGGCGAAGATGAAAGACGCCGGTCTGAGTCCACCCCTGAAGATTCTCCAGAAGAAGATTTTCAGGATCTTTGAGGAGATGTTCGGGGACTCCTATATCCCTTCGATGTACTGGGATCGGACGTACCATTTTCCTTGAGGAAGTCGTTTCTTGTATAAGTCTTCTTGAACTTAATCGGTGAGGCATTATATCTTACGGGCTTGCTTCTTTCTTGGGTTGATCTTGATGCTTTTGATGGTGATGTAACGCTGATGTTCTTTGCACTTACGGACTTTGTAGACGTTGACACAGATTTGCGTGCCGATGTAGAAGGCTGAGACGGGTAGTTCTGTGTGTTGTGAAGGGAGGAATATGTGCTGCCAAGATGTCGTCTCCGTTGCCCTCGGCTGTGGACTCTTCTTCAGGGGTGGTTATGCAGGTGGATTAATAAGTGTTTCTTAGCATCCAGACATTGACTTTATTCAGGTTATCTTATACCAGCTCCCTCACAGCTACACCCGTCTCATTCAAGTAGTTGAGTCTTTCTGCCCCGGAGTTCACTGCACTGACCCTTTTGTGGTCCTGCACTTTGTTCATAACCGTACCTCCCCTCGCTACGGTCAGTATGAAATACCTGAGCAGTGAGGGGTGACAAATGCCCCGCATATTTTTGTTTCCTTTCAATACCTGAATGAGGCGTTTGAAGACCGCTCGGTCGCTATTTCCATTTTACAAGTTTCCAAGTATAACTGCTTATCACTAACAATATTTAAACAATTATTATCCTAAAATATTTATCTATATACAAATTATGTTCTAACCTAATGTACAATATACATATTAATATGTACCGTTACAAGGCTTTGGAATAGAGCTACGGGCTACGAGTGTCTTTTTTGATATTGTTGCCCCATTTATATCGTTGGTTTGTGTTGCGATTTCTCGTTTCGGTACCGTTTTAGCTGTAACTGAGCTATAGGTACCGGATCTTGGAACAGAGGGTTGGCGTAGACGCGAGAGCTTCCGGGCTTCTGAGAAGGGCACCTTCTCTCTAACCCGTATCTCTTGGATCGCTCTTTCCTCTACAAAACCGGGGCAATCTCGGGAACTGGATGCATGTTCACCCTTGCAGTTTACGCATGACGGCGCTGCAGCACAATCACCATCATGTAATGCATCCCCACAGTTATTACAAGCAGGTATTCCCTTGCAAAACTCGTTTGTATGCCCAAAGCGCTGGCATTTAAACATCTGAGCGGGTTCGGGATGAACGGCCTAACTTCGATGGACTCATACCCTGCCTTAATACTTTGCGGGAGATTTACCCGATCAAAGGACAGGAACAGGGTATTAGTTGGCTTTAACTCACCACCTTCTTTACGTTGAACCCTTGCTCCGTCAGATTCTCTTGAATCTCCTCATTTGATAATCCTTCCAAAGCATGGGTGTTTATCACGCCGCGCGAGGAGTTCAAGGTTCTCTGCATCTCAACACGAACAGGATAACCTGCTAGCATGTTCGCTTTAAGTATCTTGCTGCCTGGGTAGCTGAATGTTCTTTAATCAGGAGCGTGCCATTGCGAGATCTAGTGCATGACTTTACTGGGCCAGCAATGTTATCCAAACCCTTTTGAATGGTAAATGGGCTCACCGATAAAAAGTTCTTCTCTGCCTCAGTTCTAGTTATTACTAAGTAGCGAGGACCACCGGACTCTGCTACTTCCTTTACACATACTTTCATTTGTTTTGTTTTGTTATGAGTTTTTGTACTCATGGCGCTTTCATCCTCCACCATTGCAAATGTCTGCGATGGCATGCTCACATCCTGGGCGCCACCCCGGCTTAGGTGAGAGTCCTTCCCTGGACCTTGCTCACCCTAGGGTCTCACCTCCAAATGTATAGACAGAGGGACCCAATCGCCTTGAGGAGTGCATCAGCTCATCCAATGGCCCCTCCCCGGGACTGACCTTTATCAGCGGATACGCACACAGACCCTACATGATAACCAGGGGCTGGGACTTACGCGATTACCCAGTCACCCTTTGCGTCACCCCATCCTCCTACAACCCGCGCGTAGGTTATCCATCAGACTGTGTTCAGGGAGGTAACAGGTGGGAGGTCAAACACAAAAGTGGACCAAAGTTGATTGGGCGTTTGGCAGGTGCCCTCTCACCTCTTGGAGGAACCCAATCGAGAGTATGGCTCGGGGCCCCGGGTGCGCCAAACCCGTCTCTAGCGTAGTAAGAGCCCCTGGGGAGTTTGATTTCGGAGTCTTTTTCTCCTAGATGAGTCGTCAACCAAGACTAACGAGCCCCATCTACCCGTTTGGAATGTTCTTTGCTTCCCCTCACCTCTTGCCTACCAGTAGTCAAAATGACACTTAGTAGGCCATCTGGTTCGGGTACTGAGCCCCTCCGCCACGGCAAGGCGACACTAATTCGGAGGGGCACCAACGGTGTTGGATGTGCTTATGTTTATGGAACCGAACTATATACATTCGGTTTTCCAAATAGCACTTCCATTTTTACTGCAGAGCTTTATGCAATTTATCGAGCCGTTTTGTATGTGCGCCGTCGTAAATTAGGTGACTGCCTGATTTTGAGCGATTCCCTTAGTGCACTGCAGAGCCTTTGTCAGTTGTACAACCCCCACCCTATTGTACAACGTATCCAGGATGCCCTCCATGTTTTACACGCTTCTGGTGTTGACGTGGTGTGTGCATGGATTCCTGGTCACGTAGTTTGCCGGGGAACGAAATGGCAGATTTAGCAACAAAGACGGCAACTACAGAACCTAGTATTACCATCTCACGTGTTACTTCGGAAGACTTCAGGCTTGAAGTGCGGAGAGCGGTGCTGTCGTTCTGGCACGACAAGTGGTCATCTCTCCGCGGTAATAAGCTTGGAGAAGTGAAAGAACTTCCGATAAACTGGGTAACTTCCTGACGCACATCTCGTCACGAGGAGGTTAGTTTGGCTCGATTAAGAATAGGGCACTGCAATTTTTCCCATGGTTACCTATTTAAAAGGGACCCTGCGCCTCTATGTCCGCTGTGTGACAACCTTTTGTCGGTTCGCCACGTGCTGCTAGAGTGTTGCTCTCTAGCGCACCTTCGGGATTCTCTGCAGCTGCCTGCCAGACTTGCAGAGGTCCTGGCGGACGACAAAACAGCGGTTGATAGGTTTTTTAAGTTTTTAGCGGATTGTAATATCTCTTTGAGGATTTAAAATTTTAGATATTTGTTCATGCCTTTTGACCTATTTATTACATTGTTTTATATCCAGCCATTGCCGCTGTTTTTACGTTTATGTGTATTTTTTCTTTGATACTAGTATTTTATTTTTGATTCAAGTTTATATCTGGCTATTGCCATGAATTTTAGAAGGGCGCCAATGACCTAGAAGTTGAGCGCCCTTAACCCCCCCCCAAAAAAATTAATTAATTCAGAGGCACTAACCTTCCGATCTCCCTTCCCATGGGTCCTACTACGGTAGGTACGGGTTTGGCGTACCCGGGACCCCGAGCCACTCACCTCCATTTCACCCCTTCCTCCACCATCAACTGCACCACGTGTATAATTGCTCCACCCTTAGATCCGCACTTGGTGTAAACACAAACCGTCAACAACTAACCCGTGATTCGCTGAATCCAAAGCACACCATAAAATGCAGTACCCTAAATATCGGCGATTAAATGTGAGTTTTCAAGAAGTATGATAACCCTCGTAAAACTACTTGAATGTAACGCGATAGCAGCAATATTCCTAAAACTCCTGAGTAAATATCGTTCTGTTGCAACATAAACACGAGGCATGATTCCACGTGGTGTTTGTTTTGTTTTGCATTAGTCGCAGGTTATCGCGGAGGGATACAAGGGGCGGATCTAAGGCTGGATGGAGTATAGTTTGTTTGACCACTACTCATAATCCCCTTCCTCTTTTAGTTTGGAAGGATTTAGGTTTATAACTCCTGTGTCACCAGCAGGATCTTTCCTATCTCCGTGGTTCTGTCCCACAGTTTCCAGCGCGAGCCCCGATTTGTGTGCTCTTCGGAGGTCTCAGGCGCGAAGATTGGGCGGACCTTTTACGCAGCCCCCGTGTGTAGCCTTAGGTGCGGAGCCCGTCCACAGGTCATGTACACCCACGTAGCTCTCTGAGGGCCCGGCCTGTGTTAATTCCCCGACGGCCGAGAGCCGTCGGGTTAGTATCACCGGCTGGACGTGTTACCGCTCGCGGAACCCCGGTGTAATCAACCATAAGTCCCTTGAATCCACGCTGACTAAGTTGAGGCAGCGTGGCCTAAAGTGGGGAGCCACAGGCGGTTATTAATGTGGTAAGGGCATAAAGCCTGGGTGTGCGTGAACGGTTTACCCTTGTGGACAAGCAGTGGAGGTAGGAGGGTAGTCCCTCTGACGTACGCTTTGAGATCAGTCATGGAGGGGTTTCCATGTCGGCACAGACCGTGGAGATTTTGGTCTCTTTCTTTTCTTTACTCCCGGATGGCAGGCAGGTTCCTGATGGGGGTCCAATCAATCACGTATCCGAGCAAAGCCGCTTTGTTTGACTCTTTTCCAGTTATGACATTGGCCTGTGAAGGGAAGACAAAGATATCAACTCATTTTACAATAAACGCGAAGTAGACAGGATATGTAGTCCGGTGAAGAAGGCGACCAGAGTCCGAGAAGGTACGCTTTAATTGAGACGAACACGGCAGATCAGTCCCAGAAACTTTTGAAAGCGGCCATGTTGGGATCTTACCCAATTCGGGTAGCCCCACACTAATTGCTCAACACCTGTAGGGTGTTGTAACAACCTCCAGTCTGGACAATCTGACAAACGAGGAGATGGTCACCTGTATCTCTGACCAGCATGTTTGTCAAGCCTACCGTCTTACTCGAAAACAGGATGGCAAGGACTCTGCGCACGGTGTTTTTGACATTCAAAGGCACTCAATTGCCTGAGTATATCTTTTGTGGCTATGAACGTGCCGCCATACGCCAGTATGAGCCGAACCCCATTCGCTGCTTTAGATGCCAGCGGTTCGATCATACTAAGACCTCCTGTAGATAATAATTCCACCATATGTGAGCGTTGTGGTTTACCAGCCCACAAGGACGCGGCATGTACAAGGAATCCTGTTTGTGTAAATGTGGAGAGATCCATCCATCCAGCTCGCGTCAGTGTTCCACGTTTACAGACTAGAAGACAATACAGGAGTTACGTGTGAAAGAGCGGCTCACATTTTTGGAAGCGCGTCGCCGCTTCGAGCAGCTAAATCCTGCGACCACCCTAGGTTTCGCGTGAGCAGTCTGCCACACTCCTGCCCACACTGTGGCCGTTAAACATGTTCCTGTCGCTGATGCTGCAACACAGACAGAATTACCAACGAGCATCTCTCCACCGTCCCATGATGCACCTGCACCGGCACCTACATCTTCCGCCGTGCAGAGGCCAGCTCACCAGCGACACACGAGTAGTGGCTACACTATTTTGCCGTCCACGTCAATCGTTCGCGACATAAACACCGGGCGAGTAGTTCCTCCTCAACGAGCCGCCGGGGATCTTCAGACTCCCGCACATCGGCGGAGTCACCAGAGGACGGTGAATTGAACATTGCTGGTCCCAAGTCGGTCAAGCTAAGAATGAAAAAGAAAAAGATGAAGACCAAACACTAATCCCTTTACTATTGAAATAATCCAGTGGAATGTTAATGGGTACCAGGCGCGTGCTCCGGACATACAGCATGTCGGCGAATAGAGACTCTTACGCCATCTGTTGGTATTGTGTTAAGAATGTAGATTGTGCTGCCCTCTGCAGCGGATTTATAACACAATTTTAGATACTTATCTTTGGTAAACCAGAAAACAAAGGTAATGTGAATTGACGTTGTATAAATGTGTGTGAGTAGGTTTTACTGCATCGATTTTATTTCAATAGCGTGTAGCGACATTATGGTGCTGGAAATCAGGGGATATAATCATGCAAAGATGTGCATAACCACGGAAGGAAAAGCTTTCACGAGAAAGAAGGATCACGCAGCCACAAACTATAGGAGATCTCATTATATATACACGGTAGAATCCAGAGAAGACTTGCATTACCTACATTCAAGGAGATGGCAATATATGTATATACACGCTGGAATCCAGAGAAGACTTACGTTCTCTATACTACTGAAGCAGTTCACCACGCAGTAGCCACATTATTAAGTGTAACAGCAGTCCATCAGCTCACAAATCCTCAGAATTATTTTTTATGATGTAAGTCACATTGATAAATAAATGTGTGTGAGTAGAAGTTTTACTGCGTCGATTCCTTAATGTCACTAGTGTACCAACACAGCACTTGTTCTTTCAAAGTTCTCCATCAATCGTCTGCCTACAGGAAACCCACTTACAGCCCTATCACTCTCTCCATCTTCGTAGTTTTTCAGTATTCCGCCACGACTCTGCGGCTTATAGGAGAACATGCGGTGGTGTTGCAACGCTGGTGGCGTATAACATCCCTGCCACCAGTATGCCCCTTAACACGCCGCTGCAAGCTGTAGCGGTGCGTGCACGATTCAGGGCCTCTGCATCTCTGTTTGCAATGTGTATCTTGCACCGGTCAGTGTCGTACACGAGAACTATCTTCGGGCTCTCTTGACATCATCTTTCTCGGCGATCTGAATGCCAAGCACACACACTGGTGCTCCGACACTGACGATGCTCGTGGTTGCCTTATAGCAGACGTTTGCGATATGGTCGGCTTAGTGCTATTAAATACTGGCGTCCCTATCTTTCTATCCTCTGCCTATGGTACACACTCCACGCTTGACGTTTCTTTTAGTAGCCCGTCACTAGTACCTCTACTTGATTGGTCGGTACTTTCCGACTTATTTGGCAGTGCTCATTACCCCATTAACATTCACATATCCGGCCACCATTCTGTGCCAACACGATATTCTCATTGGGTTATTTCCAAGGCGGACTGGGGAAAATTTCGTTCCCACATTCACTTGACCGACAATGCTTTTACCACCATTGACGACATGGTGGAATATTTTACTTGCTTTATGCTTCTCGCAGCAGATTCAAGCATTCTTCGAAGTCCATTTACACCACGTCACGTTCCTGTGCCTTGGAGGAATGCCGTTTGGCTATTAAAGCACGCAAGCGTGTTCTGCGTCTTTTCCGTGTACACCCTACGGAGGCAAATTTTATTGCTTTTAAACGTTCTCGTGCAAGGGCACGTTTGTTGTGCACAATGCAAAACACACATTCTGGGAATCTTACTTCTCTTCCCTTTCACGTCGCAGTTCGTCCCAGAAGGGTTGGACTGCCGTTCGGCGTATGTACGGCAAGTGTCGCCGCACTATCATACCCGGTCTTGCCGTACAGGGCTCCAAATACACCAGCGACCAGGATATCACCAACGTCCTTGCCGACTGTTTCGCCACTACTAGCCAAACTCAAAGCTGCGATAGAGCCTTTTAACCTATTAAGGAATCTGCGGAGCGGATAAGCCTAAATTTTAGCAGTGACTGTAGTGAACCCTAAAACACACCTTTTACTCAAGCAGAGCTGGCGCATTCTTTATCTCTCGCTCACGACTCTTCTCCTGGTCCTGAAGACATCCACCCCCAAATGCTGCTTCGTCTTCCACGTGCGGCTCTTTCCTTCCGCATCTATAACCGCATCTGGCTTCAGCAGATTTTTCCATCTTCCTGGCAAGAAGGTATTGTCATCCCTATCCCTCGACCCGGAAAAGACCGGACACTTCATTCTAGCTACCACCCTATTTGCCTGACAAGTGTCGTCTGCATGACCTTGGAATCACAGGGATAGATTATCTCTAAATTTCACCTATCTGGGAATGTGCCGAAGGAAACCAGAGGAGGTGACAGAACAGGAATATTACAGAACGGCATTACTGCTGCCATAAAGCAAGACATTAAGAAGTACAGATGTAGCGAAAACCACTATGGAAGAGCAAAATCAAGGAGAGGAAATTAGCTCCAGAACTTAATATCAGAAAAATGTGGACCAACATTTGCAATGAAAGAAGATTCAGAAATCTACCAGTCTGCTCATTGTCAAAATATAAGTACATATTTTACAACTTCTTCAATCTTTCATTCCGTACACCACACATGCTCAACCTGCAAAACGGGACTGGTGAAGATTAAGATAGTGGCAGATGTGGAAAAGGAAAACTAAGAAAGAACCATGTACAGACTGTACAAGCTGCGTTCAAAAAGGTTTTATCAGCTATTGAAAGAGGAAAATGCCGAGGCAATCACGATTTGCTTTGATATGGAGCAGAATCAACCACTGCCTAAACTTTCTGTTATGGAGGTACTCTATGCAAGGCAGGTGTGGCTGTATAATCTACACATAATGATTCCATCTAAAACCGAGAACAAAGACATTTCCTTGTATACATGGTTGGAAGCTGAATCTGCTAAAGGCTGCAACCAGGTTATCTCAGCTTTACACCACTTCTTGTTGGAACTGGAACAAAGGATGAATCTGCTAAAGGCTGCAACCAGGTTGCCTCAGCTTTGCACCACTCCTTGTTGGAACTGGAAGAAAGGATGTCCAGAAATGCTCCTTCTACCGTTTGTTTATTTTCAGACTTGCTCTAGTCAGAACAAAAATAGTGCGATGATGTCATGCTTATTGCTTTCTTGAAGAAGAGTAAAACATTTTCCTGCATTTCATATATCTACCCAATATGTGGGCACAGTTATACGCCTCCTGATAGAGTTGTCGGCAGAAATGAAAAAGAGTTAAGAAAAAAAGAGAATATCTTGAGCCCTGATGAGTACCACCAGATATTACAAAATCACGGCTTTGTGAAAGTGTTGTTCAAAGACTGGAAAATTAAGCACTTGAAAATTAAGGGCTTGAAAGAAAGTGCAAAACACTGAAGTCAAAGCTTCCTTTCAAAATGAATACCCAGCGAATCATAGCATATTCCAAGAAATAAAAGGAAGACCATAAAGTATGTGTAGAAGTTCAAAATACATGTTCTGCTTTGTCTGTGGAGGTGGATGTGATGAAACCGTACAGCAAGACCTGCAGCGAATTCCTGCTTCGATCTCAAAATGTTCCCAAAATTAATAGTGAGCAAAGAAAAGAGAAAGGATGTTGAAAATCTAGCTGAATTTTTTGAAATTCCAGAAACTGCAAAAGAACTTTATAAAGATGTACTATAAGATACTAATAAAGGTTAAAGCTTAGTTATTCATATTGTTTGAAGTTTCTTTGTATGTATTCAATATGTTTGTTATATAAATAAAACAAAATATATTGTTATTGTGAATGTAGCAGTACTTAGTTTCTAAGTTTATAACTAATAAAAAAATCCTTATAAACATTAATTTGTTGGTTGTATAGTACATTATGTATTATGAAAAGGTGAAAATAAATAAAAAACAATAAATACATGAATAAAAAGTAACAAAAACAATAAATGACAAAAATAAAAATACTTCATGGGTTAATTTCTCGCTCATGCAGAAAAGTTAATCAGCATCTATTGTTTTTTGAAAAAACTCAAATTTTCAAAACTCAAATTTGCACTAGTTAAACTATGCTATTTTTTTTTTTTTCCACATTCAATGAGACAGTTTTAGGAAGGAGAATTTAATGATTAATATAGTTGCTCTGCTAACCAATAGCATTGCCAATAAATAAAAAAAACAGTTTTTCTCAGAAATGCATTTTGTACATCTATCAAGTTTTGAAAAAATGCTCCTCAATTACCCTAGCACAAAAACTGGAAGTCAATGGAAACAGAAACAAGTGGTATCGCACCGCAGACACTATAAGTAATCTAAAATTCAAATAATCTTCAGAACATGTATTAATAACTCAAAACACAAGAACATAATTACAACAAATATAATAGCAACAGAGGTAAAGAGTCCAATAGAATATATTAACATACACACTCTGAACAAATGATTGACAATTTAAGAGAGGATGGATGTATGGTAGAAAAGTATAGCAGATACAAATGGAAGGAGGAGTATGGCATTAAATTTAAGCAGGTGTTAAGCTCTAACTATGGCCAGATATGTCAGTGTGGAATAAATTGTATGATAAAAGAACAAAAAATTGAAAATGCGATGGATATTCTAAATAATATGATGGTAAGAGCTGGGGACGAAATGAAAGTAAATAAGAGGGTTTACAAAAGAGACGAGGGTTGGTTTGATGAAGAATGCAGAGTAATAAAAAGACAAGTTAAACAGATGCTTATAAAATGGAGGGAAATAGGTGGTAAAGAATTAAGGGAAGAATATATGCAAGGTAGGGATTTATATAATTCATTATTAGAACAAAAGAAAATAAACTGGAGGAAAAAACAAGAAAGTAAACTGATAAGGGTTCTAAACGAAAATAATGTAAATGCAGTATGGAAAGTTATAAAATCAATGTATAATAATTATGTAATAAAACCTGATGTATATCCAGGTGAATGGGTGGATTACTTTAAAGAATTGTATGGGGGAGAAAAGAGCAAAATAGAAATAGGAAGAAGGGAAATAGGTAACAATTATGTAGATTTGCTGGATGATGAAATAAGAGGGGAAGAAATAATACAGCAAGTTAAATTAATGAAGAGAAATAAAGCAACTGGGGTAGATGGGATCCCAACAGAGTTCCTTAAGGAATGGTGTACTGAAAAAAATAGAGTCAAGGTTCTTGTAGACTTATTCAATCAAATTAAAGAGATGGGTTATATACCGAAAAAGTGGGGGAAAGCAATCATACATCCAATATACAAAGGTAAGGGTAGTGTCGACAAACCAAACAACTATAGAGGTATTGCTTTATTATCAAATGTAGGGAAAATTTTTACTGGAATTATGGCAAGTAGGTTACAAACGTGGGTTGAGAAATTTAATATTCTCTCGGAATTTCAGATGGGGTTTAGAAGAGGGAGGAGAACAGTTGATAATCTATTTATTATAAAGACTTTGGTAGATAAATATTTGAAGGTTAAAAGAGGAAAGTTGTATATGGCTTTTGTTGATTTAGAAAAAGCATATGATCGAATTGAGCTTCATTTCTTATGGCACAAACTGTTGAGTAAAGGAGTGAGTGAACAAATGGTGAAAACTCTCAAAGCATTATATAAAGACAATACCTTTTGTATAAGAGTGGAGGAGGGAGTTGTAACAAGAGAAATCCAACAAGAGAAAGGCCTTAGGCAAGGATGTAAGTTGAGTCCGGTTCTTTTTAATCTTTATATTGATGATGTATTAATGGATATTGGGAGAAATAATAACTTTATGCCTGTTATTAATAACATACAGATTCCAGGACTACTTTTTGCAGATGATCTAGTTGTAGGTTCAATCATAGTGAATGGCTTAAATCAGTCCTTACAAGTATTAAATAATTACTGTAAAGAATGGAGCCTAAAAGTGAACCAGGACAAGACACAGATCATAGTTTTTAAAAAAGGAGGGAAATTGAGCAAATATGAAAAATGGAGGAATGAAAATAAAAAAGAGTATAGGGTAGTGAGAGAATGCATTTATCTAGGAGTGAAGTTAGATAGTAGTGGTAATTGGGAAAAACAAAAGAAATTTGCATTAGCAAAAGGAAAAGGGGCTTTATCAGCAACCAGAAACTGCAAATACAAAGTACCTAATATAAATGTTAAATGGTTAGAAAATGTATACAATATGGTAGTTGAAGCAAAGATGTTATATGGGACAGAAGTATGGGGATTAGGAGGAGGTTGGGAAGTCATAGATGAGGTGCATAGAACTTTCTGCAAAGAATTGCTTGGATTACCAAATGCAACTGTTAGGCAGGCAGCACAAATAGAACTGGGAAGGGTAACAAGTAAGGGGAAGATTATGGAGAGGGCACTGAAATACTGGTTTAGAATATTGAATTTGGAAGAAAGGAACCTGTTGAAACAGTGCCTACTATATCAAGAAAAAAGCTTAAAGAATAAGGGTTGGGCAGACTGTCTCAGAAATAACTTGGAAAGTAGTGGTTTAGGGGAAGTATGGAGGAATAGAGAAAATAATATACACAATTTTTGGAAACTGGCAAGAAAAAGATTTGACGATATAGAAATACAAAACATATTTAGTGAGATAGCTGAAAAGAGATCCTTAATTTTTTATGTACAAATGAAAAACTCTTGGGGTAGGGAAAAGTATATAGACGTGACAGATAAAGAGGAGCGAGAAGGCATTGCATGGATGAAAGCAGGAGTATGGAGACTAAAGGGTCTAAGGAAGGGCATTCCACAAAACCAATGTCCTATATGTGGTGGAAATGAAGACATAGAACATATAATATTTAAATGTATTGGGACTGAAGGTTGGAGAAAAGAATATATTAATAAGAAATGGTCGAATATGAATAGAAATAGATCTATAGTTGAAATGCTTCATAAAGACAGTAAGAGGGTAGGAAGATTTTCACATAAGGTGAAAAATAAATGGATCTGGACAGTAAATAGAGTTGAACAATAAGATATAAGTGATAGAATAAGTTAGAATTAAGGAATTATTGTAGAATAAGAATATGACTGGCAATGAGCCAGGGCTGAACACCGGTCATATTCACATGTATATAGCTTAGTAAATAAATAAATAAATAAATAAATAAATAAATATTAACATACAATATACCTGATATATATGAGACAGAATATTGATCAATAGAAAATTGTTCATGTAAATATTTTTGTAAGAGTGTGTAAATTTCTAATTCTTTTAATTTGGGTGTATCAGGGACTTATTTTTTTTAATATTCAAGATAGCAAATGTTTTCTCGTCACTTTGAGTTCAACCAATGAGAACTGTTACGCGGATGAATACATAAGAATGGCGGTGTTGCGTCATAGAGACGCTAGGGACTCTTTTATCATTAGCGTCTGTGAGCTCAAGGTGAAAGGATGTATATTTGCTGATAGCGTGTGAACATGTAATTTACACCCAAACTTTTAAACAGTGTAGATTCTATCGAATTTTGAAAGTTGTTAACTAATGAACATAGTGCTAAAATGTAAATTTACGAATAAATATGTTGTGATAAAAGGAACGTTGATTCATGCATTCCATTCTGTATCCATCGACCCTGAAGATAAGAGTAGCGTCAGATATCAATCAAACTTTCCATCTTTCAGTAAAAACATTATTCCTGCTGCTATATTCCCGCTGCTAGGTAAAGACTATTTAATAAAAACCGTACCAAAATGGCTTGCCCAACGTGGAGCGCGAATTTAGAATGGAATGCAAAATTACGAAGTGTTAACATCAAATGACACCATCCCATCGCGCAGGAGAAAGACGCCATTAGACCATCGACTGATATCAACAAAACATCGATACACGGAGAATCAACGTGGGAAAAACACCGGAGATCATCTGGCGAAGCCAACTACCCAGGAGACGTAAATAACTGGACGAAGAACCAACAGAAAAGAAAGTAGGATCAAAATTTTTTGTCTTTACATACATTTTATTTCCATTGTACATGTTTTTGAGAAGTGGAAAAATATTGGGACTTTCAACATTAAGTGAATTGGATAAAGAAATTAAAATGTCGCGAAAAGAGATAGAAACAGGAGTGGGGGAAGGGGCAGATAGGCCTAGTTATCAGATAGAATTAGAAGGTGAGGAACAGGCGGAAATAAGCAAAGACCAAAGGTTAATGATGATGATGTTTGAAAGACTGGAACAAAGTTTAGGTCAGAAAATGGAACAAAATAATGCAGAATTAAAACATGACATAGAACAAAGTTTAGGTCAGAGTATAGGTCAGAAACTGGAACAGAATAAGGAAGAGATAGGTCAGAAAATGGAGGAAGTGAGAAAAGACTTAGAACAGAAAATGGAATTAGGTAGACAGAACTTAGAACAGAAAATAGAATTAGGAAGACAGGAGTGTAAAGAAAATATGAAAGTAATGGAAACTAATTTAAAATTAGTACATAAAAACTTAAATGAAACAAAGGAAGCCTTAGAAGCTAGGATAGAAATTGTAGGAGATAGGATGGGAAAGATAGAATCAGAGATGAGAGAGAATAAAATTGTGTTAGAAGGAGAAATTGCTAGATGTAGGGATGAAATAACAGAATGTAATACAAGTGTAGACTGTAAGATTACAAATGTAAAAGCAGAAATAACTGAGGAATTAAGGAAAGAGATTGAGGTAGTAAAGAAAGACATTATTAATGAAACTGTAGAACAAATTGTAATTCCTAAAATTAAGACAATGAATGATGTGATGCTTTCACAACAGGATGCTATAAACGATATGAAACAAAGCCACTTAGAAATAAAGAATGATTTAAAATCAATTTGTGAAGAAATGAAAAAAGGGAAAGAAAGTTTGGCTAATGTAAATGATGTTGTGAAAGCATTACAAAGACAAGATGATTTAGATGTAAGTAATGTACAAGATGAGAGTTACTTGAGTAATGTACAAAATGTTGACTCACCATATAGAGAAAGAGGTTCACAACCAAACAATGACACAACACATAACACATGTTACACCAACAGCATATTACATGAAATCACACCACCTACCTTTGACGAGGAGAAGGGAGACGATCCAAAACTCTTTGTTAAAGAGATGGAAGAATATTTTAAAGTGAAAAGGATACCAAACGAGCTTAGAATGATGATAGTTAAGAAAAGCTTAAAAAACAAGGCATTAGAATGGCTCAGGTTAACACTAGCTGGTCATGAGTCGTATAGCTCATTCAGAAATTTATTCCTATCAAGGTATTGGGGCCCAGCTAAACAAAACCAAACTAGGGTAGAGCTAGCGACAGGTAGATACGATCCAACCAAAGGGTTGTCGCTAGTCGATTATTTTATGAAAGTAGCCAACAAAGGAAAGCTATTAGACCCCAACTTGTCGGAGGCAGAACTAATTACCAGCATAACAAGACATTTCCCAGACACAGTGAGAACAGGGTTAATTGTTGCGAGGCCAGTAGATTTTGCAGATATGATAGAACTGCTGACAGCCTTCGAAACACAAAATGGTCGGCCTAATGAGCATAGACATAGGAACGGTCACCCAAACTCACCCATCCTAAACCGGAACACGACTACGAACAACCAGAGTGAGGGAGAACATAGAAATACTAGGAGTACCCATGAAAGGGGGAGAGGGGCACACCATTTCCCACAACCACGTAATCATGGCGAGAGGACGGAGAACACAAGACAGCGGTACCACGACACGATACCGAGGGGTGAATCGAGATACAGAACGCATAGATACGATCGTGGAAGACCAGGAGACCGTACCCATCAAGTGAATCATATACGATTCTGTAGGGAATACTTGAACAGCCATAGGCCGTCGTACAATAGGGGTTCACGTCAAAGGGGTAGAAACCAAGGGAACACCGACAACGTAAGACAACAGGAACAGAATGAAAATGTGCCGGATAGGACCGATATTGCACAGAATACAGAAACGACAACCCCCACCAACACTCAGGGAAATTACAACAACTAAGTTCGTCCCAACTGGCTGGATGACAAACAACAAAATCTCAGCAACTTACAATTGACATCGACACCATGATGGCTACACGAAGAGAAAGATGGACCACTGGTCATAACAAAACAGCTGGGTGACCACACGTATGAGCTACAGAATACAAATGGCAAGTTGGTGGGAAGATACCATAAAAATAAATTGAAGCCATACAAAGAAAGGACCAAATAGTCTTTGTCAACGAATGTGTAAGGCAGGAGTAGTAGAGATGAAAGAAGATAACAATTTTAATGGGTTACTTATAGAAAATTATGTTCAGATTAGGAAATACAACAAGGAAGAAAATCAACATAGTCATTGGCTATATCGACCACAAAGAGCATTGTCAACAAAGACAGATGAGGACACTGATTGTCATTAAATAAATGAATTATAGCGACGGAAGATAATATGTTTTTGACATAAGGATGTCAGGGACAAAGATAAAAATGAATCAATTATGATGAAAAAGATATAATATTTCGACACAAAGATGTCGAGGGTAAATTGAGAGGAAAAATAATACAATTACAGAATAATTGTAAGTATAGAAGTTTTCTCTTATAAAAATAAGAGACAAAGAAATGACAATTAGTGAAATGAGGAAAACCATAACCAGAAAAACAATGCCCATGAATTAAGATGAATATAGCCAATGCTAAGCTCGAAGAAATGTTGAACCAAACAACAATGAATAATAACCCAATTAAGAAAATTAGTACCATTAGTAACATCAGAGTTTAAGAACCGACTCAACAACCTGCCTATACATAACAAGCTTATAAGACAAAGGAAAAAAAAAAAAAGAAAAAAAAAAAAAAAAAAAAACTGAATAAAGTATTGCCATAAATATGATCATAATCATTAGCTCAAAATTTGTATCCTGTTTTTCTCTCCTCATAGCAATGGATACAAGTCAAAAACCACATGAAACACTTAAATTATATTTGTGTCAATGTCAAATGTACAATAACTATGTGTTGTATAAGAACTGAATATGTGTTGTACAATAACTGAATATGTATTGTATGATAACTGGATATATTGTGTAATAACTGAATATGTTGAGTAATAACTAAATGCGTTATGCAAAAACTGAATGTGTATTGTGTAATAACTGAATATGTATTGCATAATAACAGAACACATGTGTGTTGTGATAGCAGGATATATTGTACAATAACTGAATATGTATTGTGTAATGATTGGACATGTTGTATAGTAATCAAATGTGTTGTACAATAACTGAATATGTATTGTATAATGACTGAAGGTGTATTGTATAATAACAACATATGTGATATGATAACTGGGTATATTGTACAATGACTGAATATATATTGTATAATAATTGGACATATTGTGAAATAACTAAATGTGTTGTACAATAACTGGATATGTATTGTATAATAACTGAATGCATTGTGTAGTAATCGAATATGTGAAATTTATAAAGACATGCTGTATCATGTCAAAACGAAGGACAAAGACAAACAGTGAAGAAGACTGAAAAAAAAAAATATTGTACAAAGTGATTGAATCATAGGAGTAGGGAGAAGTATTGTATTGTGTTTCAAGATTGTAAATAAGGTGACAACTTGAAAAACAAAACAAGGGGCATATGAGACAGAATATTGATCAATAGAAAATTGTTCATGTAAATATTTTTGTAAGAGTGTGTAAATTTCTAATTCTTTTAATTTGGGTGTATCAGGGACTTATTTTTTTTAATATTCAAGATAGCAAATGTTTTCTCGTCACTTTGAGTTCAACCAATGAGAACTGTTACGCGGATGAATACATAAGAATGGCGGTGTTGCGTCATAGAGACGCTAGGGACTCTTTTATCATTAGCGTCTGTGAGCTCAAGGTGAAAGGATGTATATTTGCTGATAGCGTGTGAACATGTAATTTACACCCAAACTTTTAAACAGTGTAGATTCTATCGAATTTTGAAAGTTGTTAACTAATGAACATAGTGCTAAAATGTAAATTTACGAATAAATATGTTGTGATAAAAGGAACGTTGATTCATGCATTCCATTCTGTATCCATCGACCCTGAAGATAAGAGTAGCGTCAGATATCAATCAAACTTTCCATCTTTCAGTAAAAACATTATTCCTGCTGCTACGTAAAAATATTATAAAAACCGTACCATATACAATACACAAACAAAACAATATAGGTACCAGATAAAATGAGAGCCATAGCAATAGCCATGGAAAATGAAAGATATCCAGAAAAAGAATGGCTCTGAATATATACAAATGGATTGCTCATCAATAAGAAAGGTGCCGGTGCAGTAGTGTACTGAGTGTACTGTAAACACTTTGCACAGCATCTAACACTAGATGAAACGTCAAACCATTATGATGGAGAATTAAGAGCTATAAATGCAGCACTACAGAACATCCTATACAGACCATACATAAAACAAAAAATAGTCATCTTACCAGATTCAAAACCAGTGGTAGATGGGGTAGTAAATTACAATAAAACAAAAAATATCAAAGAAATAAGAAGCCTTATTAAAACAGTTGAAACAAGAAATCATGTCACTCTACAAGGATCCCAGCCCATGTTGGATTTTTGGGCAATCAACATGTGGATCAATTATCACAGAAAGGTGCAATACAACAAATAATACCTGTAGGACAAATAGAAATAAACAATTAAACAACATTAAGCAATATTTCAAAAGACAGCAGAGACTTGATGAAGAAGATAAATTATAAGACAAGGACTATAAGAATATTAAGAGATAGAGTTGACATACAAAAAATGCCATGAAAAACTGCAGTGGCCCTATTTAATATGGCAACTGGCCACGACTGCCTTGCAGAACACCTCCACAAGATTTGCTGCCTGCCTACTGTCTGTTCACCAGCTCATGGTCTCAGGAGACTGAGGGATTCCACAATAGAGTAACCTGAGCTTTGTAAACTTCGCAGGTAACGTTGTGACTGGTTAGGTTGCCAACTTACCTCCAATGGTACTCCCGCTGTGTTTGCTTGTTAATTTGCTAATATCTCTTAATTTCAGTTAAAAATTGGATGAGGCACTAGCGTTATCTCCGAAGTAAAGTAAAGAGGAGTGTAGAAGAGATAAGTCCCTGCCTAGGAGTGGTGTGACATCTGCTATGATAGTGGCTGCAGAACAAAGGGGTTCAGAGTTACAGTTCCATGTGTAAAACAGATTTTTACAGGATGATTGAAACAAACAAACCTAAAGAGGTTTCTAAAGCAAACACATTTTGGTTTTCATTGGGCCACATAGTCGTTTGTCCCCATACATGTGTGATCTCAATCCCACAGAACTACCTTGGGCCAAGGTAAAACAAATAGAGAAATGTAACAGGTGACTTTTCCTTACAGGAATTGCATCTAGCCTGAATACACATTCCAAGGTTGGCAACATTATCGTATGTGTGATCAGAGGCATGACTCCTGGTTCAGATATCAGAATTATTTACTGATGTACTAGCTTGCTCCATTCCTCCCAGGGATCATGAGATGGTGAACAAACTGTACACCCAAGTGCACTTTCTATGAATAAGATGTCAACCTGAACAAATAGCATCTCATCAAATGCAAAGGTCTTAAAAGTGTGGCTTTATACTGGGAAGCCAGGGGGAAAATTATGCAGATCAATTAATCCCCAGTGCCACTGGTAAATAACAACATTTGGTGTATGAACGTCATGGGCCCTTCTCTGTGCAAATTTCTGCTCTTTTCCTGTATGAAAGATGGAATGGAAACATTTGAAATGTCACTCATTGAAGCATTCTCCATTTATGAATGTTGCAATTCCACGATGACTGAAGGGACCACAAGTGCAGCATGCAGCATACAAAGCAAAGTTTCAGGTTGTTTTCAGACAAAATTGTGGTTGCAAAACTGGTTGTTATTATTATTTATGCCAACAAACTTACTGTTGGTGTTTTTAAACACACAAGCCGTGTGTGGGCAAAGTTTGAGGTAGAACTGGAACTTAAAAATTCAATGCCACAACTGGGATTTGAACCACAGACCTTCTGCTTACCGGGCGGCTGCTCTACCACTGAGCTATTGTGACAAACTGCCAGAATGGCACTAAATTCTCAAACCAGTTCATATTTCTCCTGTTATTAGTTATTTGAGAAGAGAAGACCACTAAGAATCTGCCTTAGGAACCAGAAACATTTACAAGCATGAAGTTTGCACCAACAACATCCTGTAACATGTAAAGAGGTTTCTCCATGTACAAACAGGTGCTTAAGGACTGGATGTAATTCAGTATGGAGAATATACAGAAACATGTGGTGGTGCTTTGGTTTAAAACAATAACTATTCTATTTATATTTTTATTAGTTTAATTAACATTTTAATTAAATTATCAGTTATATTACAAATTAGTTAAAATTGATGAACAGGATGATTACACTTAAGTTTCACTTACTAGGTTGTGTTGGACAATTGTTTCAACAGCAACTGTCACTATCGTCTGCTATGCATCTACTGACATCAAGGCTAGAACCCTTCTTTATACTGCTCATGCTGCTGCCCTCTCTTTTTACTGTGAGCTTGATATTGTGATGTCGGGCTTGGCACTCAACAATGGACAGATGGGGTCAAGCTATTTCACATCTCTTGCTGGGCTGGCTGGCAAGCGAGCAAAGACGTTAAAGATCAGGCTGCCTCTCACATCTGCTGCGTGTACGTGACTAATAAAAATGGAAGTGGCAGAAACAAAAGGGGCTTTTCTAGTGCCTTCAAGAAAGATCTGGTTGAGTAACTTCTGATGTGTGTGTGTGTGTGTGTGTGTGTGTGCGCGTGCACGTGTGTGCATGTGTGTGTGGAATTGAGAAAGACCTGCGTGACATCATCCCTGCAATGTAAAAAAAAGAATTTTTGTTGTTTAACGATGCTGTAAATTGCTAGGATCACATCAGCGTCGCCGGTGTGCCGGAATTTCGTCCCGCAGGAGTTATTTTACATGCTAGTAAATCTACTGACATGGAGCTGTAGTTTTTAAGCACACTTAAAAACCAATGGTCTGGGCCAGATTTGAACCCGTGACCTTGGAATCAGTAGGCAAGCGTCTAACCAACTGAGCCACCCAGACCAACTCCGGTATGTAAGATCAGAGAGAGAGAGAGTTTTGGAGTTGAGTACAGACATAGGTCAACCAGTGAGTGTAAGACATTGTGTGTCGTTGTGTAGTACATCATGTGCATCGTCAGAAGATTCAGCAAGCATCACAAGTGATTGTAACGTCACAATTAGGGTATGAGAGACAGAGGAATTGAAGAAAGGCACTAAAAGGACCGAGCAAGGTTATAAGAAGAGTTGTAAGTTATGATAGCCCAAAAGACTTTAGACTGTGTTAACGATGAGAAGAAAACTATGTATGCGTGATAAAATTTTAGAAGACAATAAAGTGATAGAAAAGTAACTGAACTGGATTTTGTCACAATGTCATCAACCGGTGGAGTTTCAAAATTCATCACTTTGTGGTCATTTTTAGTTGAAAGTATTTTTTACCATTAAGTTCTGCATTAGTTTTGCTTGTTTTAAAAGTTTTATTTCATTTTTATGTCATGTTTGGCTGAGCAGAAGTGATACGTCACTGCTGATTTATGTGTTTGAATTTTACATTTCTTAGGTGTTCCTTAAGCCTGGTTTGTAGGTTTCTTTTTTGTTTGATCAATATACATTTGATTGCAGTTTTTATAATTTATTTGACAGATTTCTGATTCACAGTAATTTGGTATGGTGTTCTTTAGGAGAAGCTTCAATAAATTCCTCAGGTTATTTTTATTGTATGGAGCTAGTTTGATGCTATGTTCTTAAAATAATTCCTTGAACTTATTGAAAGTCTTGGGATAGAATTGAATCTGGAATATCTTTGCAGAATTTGATTCTTTTTTGTAAAGAGTTGTGATTTCTTTCAGGCTTTTAGTTATTTGTGTTTTTTCAGAAGTTTGTTGATTGTTTCCAGTGAATCTGTTCTATATAGCAACCTTCTGTGTGTGTTGGTACTCTCTGTTGTACTCTTTCTCGAGTGGTACTTTTATTAATCTGTGCCTTTACATAGTTATCGACATGAGTGGGATTTCTGATGATCCTAAACTTGATTTTGATGCAATTCCTCATAATTTTCAGGTCTAAGTAAGGTAACCATCCTTCCTTTTCTGTTACTATTGTAAATTTTATGAATTAAAATGTTATTAATTTTATTATTTAATTTTTAATTATTATAAATGACTAAAAGCCCCAAAATGAGGACCATAAAATCTTAAATTGGTTTTTATGCCTGTTCTCTAGAGATAACTTCAATGAGAATGGTGGTGGTAAAGTGAGGTTTTAGGGTGCAAAACTGTAAGGTCATTAGCACTCCTCCAAAGTTAAAAGAAACAAAAACTACACAGGCAAAACAAGGAGACCAAAAACTACTTAAAACAATCTTCTTAAAAACAAAGAAGCTAATTTGTTGTTAGCTAATGCTGGATTTCTGACAATGAAGTCATTAATCCTCTTGCTCTCCAATATTTTTCACTGATGGATGGGGCACTAGAAGTGGCCGGGCATATTTGAAGGTGGTCTCGATCCATTTCCTCTTGCAGATCACATAGAGGACAGAGTGGTGAAGAATATATCCCAATTCTGTTTAAATGTTTTGCCAGACAATCATGTCCTGTAATCAACCTGAAGGTTGCAACTGCTGTTTTTCGAGGATACTTAGGAATTACTGTTTGAATGTTTGGTAGTTCCCATTTTTATTCTTTGATTTTTCATAGTAATATTTTGCAATAATTTTTTTGAATTCAGAGTTGAATAATCTTTTAGCTGCATAAAATGGTAGATTAACTATAGATTTTTGTACACCGCTGGTACCCTTTTTTGCAAGAAAATCAGCTTTCTCATTACCACTCAGTCCGCAGTGAGCTGGTATCCATTGGAACACTAGGTGTTTTTGAAGTTCTGTTAGATGGGTAAGGATTTTCCAACATTCTATAATTGTTTGGTTTTTTGGTGACAACTTGGAAGTAATTGCTATAATTGCTGCCCTGGAATCTGCGAGAATAACTGCTGGCTGAAAATGTAAAATTCTGTACAAAAGATTTACTCAGGGGTCTCCGTCTAGGGGATATGTGAGTGGCAACCACAAGGTACCCAAGCTGAGCAGAGCATTACTTCCACTTACTGGTGTTTTGCTTCTCACTGTAACTTTTCTATCTGACCTTACCTTGGTCATCTCTTGTTCTCTTCCGACCCCGATGCTATTAGGGTTCCTGAGGGCTAAGGAGTCTTTATTTTTCCAACCTCTCCATTTCTCTAATTTCTCTATAAAACCTTAACCCCTAACATGCTGACCTGTCATGGCATGTAATATGTCCTCTGATTGGTAATCAGAGGATATGGTCGGTGAATTTATTTTGATAACTCTACCAGTCAGGTCAGTGAGACCCGTAAACCAATGACAGGTGTGGTCCTCCAGACATTCTGGGGGTTGTGAGAGAGCGATGTGACCGCCAAAACATAAAAATATGGTGCTCTCTAAAAAGTGGTTACATTTACTGCTATTGCTCTAAGAAGCTAATTTAAAACCATGTGTAACAGAACTAAAACAAGGGCAGTGACTGTAGAACACGACATTATAATGGGACACTAAAAGAAACCAGGTACAAAGGACTTCACACCCCAGTAATGATAAAAACATTTGCATCTTAGCAATCATGTTGCTGTGATGAAGAAAGGTTAAAATGCATTCAACTGTCACCGTGTCATCTGCTAAAATGCCTGGCAATGCAGTACCCAAACGAAGAAAGGCTAAAAGCCGACAATCCATTAAAACTTGCCATACCATCAAAGTCGCACTCCAATGAGGACAAACTGGTGTGTGTTCACTGCACAACAAATGGCAGTGACTAAAAAGACAATGCCCAATACAGAGACAGCATAAAACAACTTCTTGACAGGATGGTTGGCAAGACATTTTCCAAACTCAGAGAAACGGTTTGACTTCCTGTAGTTTATTCCCCTGGATGGAGGACCATTCAGAAAACCAACACAAGAGAATAGCCTTCGTAAAACAGGTTTAAAATTAATCGCAGGTTCAGAAAAAATAAAGCAAATGGGTTAAAAATAGCACTCTTTGTGGCGGCATTAGTGGGCTCATAAATGAGAATGTTATCACATCAACAAACAGCTCCCCAATATTTGAAATTTACATATTAATAATTTACAAATAACAAGGAAAAGATTACTAATGTTTGTAAACTCTTGTTTCACAATAAGAGTTTGGTAACTTATATAGTATGAGGATATTTGCAAATCCACATAAAAAATTGAAAAATGTAAATGTCATGGGCATTCCTTCACATTCCTGTTCTTAAGCATCACCATTCACACATTACAAAAACCAATGAATGTGAATTCTCAGTCTCCATACCTTTGGTACATTCACTAAGTATTATGTGTCTTAATCTGAAAGGTGAGATATGATTTAAAGCCGTTTGCTTATATGAGAAGAATAAATGATGTGAGGTACATAAGAACTCAACTACAAATTTTTGCATTATAATATATTAATTAAGCTGATGACCTATGATTTGATATGTCATTTACTGAATGTGCCTTATGCTGTACATTGCATTGATTGGTAAAAGTGTGAATGCAGGATTTTCATTTTAGGTTTTACTTGATGGCATTTCAAGGTCAGAAATGAAAACAAAATTTAGGGAGAAATGAATTAACAAGTACCAGGAAAGCAAAAACCTCCAAATGGGCTGTGCAGTGTTCGGCCCTTCTGCATCTTCAGCAGTCATTGTCATCTGGTTCTATCACAGAAAGGTGCAGATGAAACCTACAACATTTTTAAAACTACTTTTAAAGGCTTTACTTACCAACTTTATGAAAGATGTTGAAATTGGTCACTATCATCCATACATACATCTTGGCAAATCTTTAGGAAACTATCCATCACTTACCATAGTTCATGTTGAGAAATGCTGGCAATTTTCCGATGGATATTTTGTTTTAATTTTCCCAGGATGTGTGTGTTTGTCTTGTAAACTTTGTTCTAAGTTACCCCAGAGATAGAAATCACCTATTGGAGCACTGAGAAACCAGTAATGGTGAACCATACACCAAATTTTTCATCATGAAGGGGCACCTCATTAACAATACTAGGTTCTGAGTTATAGGGCTAATATTTTTCGAGTCATCAGTTGATGCCCGTACATACATGAAAAAAAATTGGCTCCCTTTTTTATAGAATTAACAGATATGGAGCATGATTTTGCCTTTTTTTCAACAAGACTCTGAAACAGCTCATATGGCCAATCTTTTGATGAGAACAATGGAAAGTATGTTTCAGAACAGAATTATTAGCAGAGATTTGTGGTCCCCCAACCTAACCCCCTGCACTATCTATCTCTCAGGCAACTTAAAACTTAAAGTGTGCAAGACAAACATATACACCCTGGAAGAATTAAAAAAAAATATCCGCCAGGAAATTGGCAGCATTTCTCAACGTGAACTACAGCAAGCGATGGATAGTTTCTTAAAGACATGCCAAAAATGTATGGACAACGATGGTGACCAGTTTTGAATCTCCTTTCATAAAGTTGGTAAGTTGTTGTTGTTAGCTAATGCTGGATTTCTGACAATGAAGTCAATGAAGTTGGTAAGTAAAGCCTTTAAAAGTAGTTTTAAAAATGTTGTATGGTTTCATCTGCACCTTTCTATGATAGCAGCAGACAGCAATGAGTGCCAAGGATGCAGACAGACAAAGCACCATGCAGCCCATTTCGAGGTGTTTTGCTCTCCCGGTACATTGCCATAAGTCTGCTATTGCCAGTTGCAAAGCAACTGAGGTTAAGGTTCCGATTTTGCCTATTGCATGCTAAATGTGACGTCCAATATCATGCAATAGCAATTCTGTTGCAAAAGGACTCATATAATATAGGCAGATGTGATGTGGCATTGAATTTTTAAGTTCCAGTTCTATCTCTCAAAGGTGTGATGTCATTAGTGATCAAAGTTCCAAAATCATACCAATATATTTATCTTTTTAATAAACCTCATTGTAAAATCTGTGTAATAGGCAATGTATCTATGTAAATTTTAAAATTTGGTTTTCTTCTGATTGCTTTCAATTTTTTCCACATACTCAGAACATAAAATGTACAGTATACACAAAATTTCAATATCCTATGTCAAAGCATTTTTAAATTATTAATAATAAATCACTTTTTGTTATGCTAACATGAAACGACCATTGGACCCTACAATTTATTGTGTCTCTCCTAAATTTTTAATTTGAGCTCAGTGTGCAGATACACAGAAGCTGTGATGTCACAGTTCAGATTCAACTAGTTTAAGAGAAAAACGAATGTTTTGTATACAATTTATTGATATTTTCAATTTTTTCAGTATGAGGTACGAAAAATATTTAACTTAAGCTCAATTATTTAATACTTTTTAACTAGTGCACCACAAATTTTAATGCCTTAATCTCTGAAGCTCTCCTGAAAATTTCAAGCTAATAAGCTATAAACTAGGGTCCTAGGAGTATTCTGAATAGTGAAAAATGCTGAAAAAATCTGGTGTTGCATTCACATGACTTTCTATACTCTTGTACTAACCATTCATACAAATTCTTATTCCTACATCTTCGTGTCAGTTAAGATAAGATTTACAGAAATTATCTTATCTTCTTGTAGGTACAAGGAGAATATGGAAATACAGTAGACTCTGAGCAATGGTCAAATCTTTTAAAGGTTTCCCATTCCGTTCTCTTTGCACAATAAAGATATAAAAAAATCTAATGTGTTGCACTCACATGACTTTCTCTACTCTTGTACTAACCATTCTTATAAACTCTTATTCCTATATCTTCTTTGTGTTAGTTAAGATAAACATTTGTACAACTTATCTTATTGCTTATTTCCTTGTAGGTGCAAGGGGAATGTTAGAATACAGTAGGCTTTGTGCGATAGTCAAATCTTTTAAAGCTTTGAGATTCTGTAGTCTTTGCACATTTAACATATAAAAAAATGAACAACGATGATCCATTTCACGAAAGTTCTAAGTTTTCGGAAACTCACACAAATAACAAGGAATATCTCCGAAATGGTTCACTCTACAAGAAAATTTATTTGGACATAAATTGTGTATTTTAGCAAGATCTACATTTTTTGTATCATATGATTTGGTCTATCTCTAACGGTTTACCAGTTATGCAAAAGTCGTCCAGAGTAAATACAACTACAGGGGCTATACCCAGAAAATTCAAGATATACATTTCATTTGTCATAAAAATATCTCAAACATATCACATTTTAATCAAAATCGTTAGAGCCATTTTCAAGATAATCTAAATTTTTCGAAAAATTTTCCATGTAAAGGGAAATTTTAGAGTGGAGCTATTTTCTTCAGAATCTTCGTGTCGCATCCTTGAAAGACATTAAACTTAAATACCAACTTTAGTTTTTAACCGACTTTTTGTTTTTGAGTTATGCTGTCCACAGACTGACAGACAGACACACAGACTCACACACACGGACCTTTTTCTAAAAATGCTTTTTTTTGGATTCAGGGGGCCTCAAAACATATATTACCGGTGAAATCTCGACATTGAATTTTTGGGTAGAATAGAATACTTCCCCTACTTACCAGTAGAGAAAGTAAAAAGTGAATAATGATGTTTCATTTCACTGAAGTATAAGTTCTTCAAAACTCACACAAATAACAAAGAAAATCTCCAAAATGGTTCACTCTGCAAAAAAATTTATTTAGACATAAATTGTGTGTTTTAGCAATCTACAGCTTTTGTATAGTAAGATTTGGTATGTCTCTTATGGTTTACCAGTCATGCAAAAATCATCCAGAGTAAATAGCACTATATAGGCTATAGCCAGAAAATTCAAGATTTACATTTCATTTGCCATAAAAATATCTCACACATATGGCATTTTAAACAAAATTGTTAGAGCCATTTTCAAGAAAATAAAAATTTTCCATGTAAAGGGTAACTACTCGTAATTTGTGTACCAAACTCATACAATATCTGCTTATTACTTTTTTATTATAAACTAACGAATAACTTGAAACCTATTAAATACCTAAGCAATGCCTAATACATAACTGAAATATTGAAACAACCTGACAAGATTAAGAATTACAGAACACTGACAGCACTTTTCTGTTTACAAGCAATACACATGTCAGATTTCCGGCATTTCAATTCAATAAAACAAATTAATTTCAGCACAGCCAACTCACAACCTTTCTTAAGCAAAATTCCCTGCAAGAGATTAAAATAGAAGCCAGTGAAAGCAAAAATTGCATTTGAAAGCTGCAGCAATAAAGTTTAGCAAGAAACGCCCACCTGCACTGGGACATTTAGATGCCACCCTGGGGCTTTAAAAATGGCTGTTATTGAGAAAATGAAAGTGTGACGCTAAAGTACAAAGTGTTGTTGCTGTTAGCTAATGCTGGATTTCTGACAATAAAGTTGTTAATCCTCTTGCTCTCCAATATTACTGAGGAGAACAATAGCAGTAATAGTAACCGGTTTTTAGAGAGTGCCATATTTTTATGTTTTGGCGGTTACATTGCTCTCTCACAACCCCCAGAATGTCTTGAGGACCACACCTGTCGTTAGTTTATGGGTCTCACCAACCTGACCGTGAGAGTTATCAAAATAAATTCACCAACCATATCCTCTGATAGAGGACGTATTGCATGCCATGACAGATCAGCATGTTAGGAATTAAGAGTTTATACAGAAATAGAGAAATAGGTTGGAAAAATAGACTGCCTAGCCCTCGGGAACTCTAATAGCATTGGGGCCAGAAGAGAACAAGAGATGACCAAGGTACGGTCATAAGGGCAGATAGAAAAGCTACAGTGAGGAGCAAAACACCAGTAAGTGGAAGTAATGTTCTGCTCAGCTTGGGTACCTTGTGGTTGCCATCCACATATCCCCTAGACAGGGACCCCTGAGGGGTACCAAGTGATATTCTAAGGTGACAGCAAAAGAATACGCTATGAACCAAATGGTTCACCCACTTCACCGGTATTGTTCAAAATGTCCACCATATGCGCAACTGCAAGCCTCACATCACCTACATCACCTGTGTAAAGGTGTTATTCTAACATGCTTCAACCAACAGGAATTTAGCAACGAGATCTAAAACTGGTGCCATAAATGGAAATAATACTAAATTCTTGTAAATCAAAAGGTTTTGTTTGCCTACAAACACAATACTATCTACCCACTAATAAATGTATGATTGACACTTGATTCTAAGCTCAGTTGGAATTCACATACGAGTATAACTGACATATTGACTAAAGGTCAAAACAAGAATTCATCAATTGGAACGTAGTCAAAGGAAGATCACTTGCACTACAGTAAAAGTGCCTTATATACACTTCAGTAATTCGTCCAATTTGGCAATATGGTCTCGGGATCTGCTTCTGCCAGTCAAACTAAAACATATAAAACAGATGCCTATGACCAATGACAGTATCACATGGTATGTGTGCAATGTAGTTCTGCATGATGACTTAGGACTTCAGGAGGTAACAACGTTCCTCTGCATGAACTACACACAACTTCAAAGAATATTTGATAATCAACAAAATCCTCTGATTCAGCAAATAACAGACAAAACCTGACCCACTGCTCAGAAGACTACAAAGAAAACAATATACTGACTTACAATTGTAACTCATGTGCTTACATTCTCAGGCTTATTGTTGGATAAGTACCTGACAACTTCAATGTTATTTGTTAACTAAATTGCATTCATAACTCTTCTTCTTCTTCATCTGGCAAACAGCTCTTACACTCTAGCTAGTGCCTCCTTAATGATAGCCTATTCTTCTCTGTTTTCGGCCTTTCTCCTCCATCCTCTAATCCCCATACTATGCAAGTCCTTCTCCACACAATCCAGCCATCTTAATTTTGGTCTACCCCTCTCTCTTCTCCCTTCAAGTTTGCCTTAAAAAATCTTTTTAACTGACCTGCCTTCATCCATGCGCAAAACATGCCCGGCCCATTCAATGCTTTTAGCATTAACAAGTGTGACTATGCTAGGTTTTTTATATAGTAATTTTAGTTCCATATTTGAACGCATTCTCCACCCCTTTTTATCCTTGATCGGTCTGTATATTTTCCTTTCCCATCTTTCCAACTGAGCCATTATGCCTTCTAACATCACCCAAGTTTCACATCCATACATCACAACGGGTTTTATTATTGTGTTATAAATCTGTAATTTAGTTTGCTTAGACAAGTGTCATGTTTTCATTATTTTGACCAATGCAAAGAAGCACTTATTACCTGCCGGTATTCTCTCTTTAATATCTTTACTACAGTCATTATCAAAGGTGACCAATGAACCTAAATATTTAAATTTATCAACAACTTTGTATTGTACCTCACTTATCACTATTTCATTATTGCCACTTCCTGGTTTTACTTTAGATGTATTCATATATTCAACGCATAACTGTACTGTATTTAATTATACAATAAAGTTATGAAAGAAAAATAGTTTGCATAATCATAAACATGCTTAAATGTGTGCATTTTGCTCTTAAATTCCAGCACTAGGTTTCTGCATTGTTTTCTTCAATTAAGGTTAAATGACATGATCTGTACCTCAATGATGTTCCAAAACCTGCAAATGTAATTATCATCTATGAAAGAATAAATTTAGTTCTATGCTGCTTAACATTTTTGAACTCCAACAAAGTGTAAGCATAAAAAAATGCAAAAGTAAAAATAATAATTTTCTGCAATTTTTGCCAAGTTTCATTGATACATTGCCTTAAACAATAGTACATTGGAGCTGTTACTTGGATCTTGTTTGCTAAACCAGGATAGAGTTGTTTGGAACCAGTGAAGTGGTAATCTCACTATTTCTGTTTTGACGCTTTGGATCACTGTTGCTAATCGTTATTCAATTCTGAGTCTAAAATGTTTGTCTTCTACCTTACTTTGCTTATGTACCATTATCGGAATTACTGGGTCTCCCATTTTAAGTACTTTTAAGTGATATTTTGCTATGTGCTTATTCAAAAAGTGTTACACCTTTTTAATTGTTTTTGGTAAATATATACAAACCTTATGTCATACGTAGATAAACTGCTTACTTTACTTACACACTGTACTCATGTGTGAAAGTACTATTTGATTGTGAAATAAAACACTTTAAAATTCTATAAAACTTCATTTCTAAATATTTAAGCTTACCAACTTCCATTGGGAAACAGATTTTACAATCAACACAACTTCAAAATGTTAGTGCTTTATTTACATATTTTAAAGACATAAAAGCTTTTGTACACATGTCTTTATCAGAGAGCATCAGTTCAAGTCCTGTTTTCATGCGTCCGCATATGTCTGTTGAGTTTAGACTTTGTATAGAAGGACTTCTTACACAGCTGACAGAGGTAAGGTCGCTCACCAGTGTGTATTCGTTCATGTATGACCAGATGTTGGTTCTCGATGAAGGATTTGTTACAGCGAGTGCAAGTAAAGCGCTTCTCCCCCTTGTGGTAACGCATGTGTCTGGTTATCTCTGACTTGGTGAAAAAAGAGAGATCACAGAGTTCGCAAGGGAAAGCCTTGTGGCCTGTGTGCAGAAGCTCGTGACGTTCCAGTCCTGATTTTGTGAAGAAAGACTTGCTACAAACGCTGCAAGCAAAGTCATTGATACCAGAGTGACGTTTCTGGTGGGTCTTCAGATTGGTCAGTGTTGTGAAGGTCTTCTCACAAAGTGTGCATGCATATGGCTTTTCCTGGAACAAACATCATTGCTCACATTCTGGTAATTTAACTTAAATTATATGATGCTGAAGGTTTATCAACTTCCTGCTATTATATCTAGAATCATAATAGAAATGAAACTGAAATGTTTCTGGTTATTTTGTATTTGGTATATCTGATACTAACATATGCTATGCTCTATACTGACACCAAAAATAGCATTTTTACAATATATCTGTATGTTACCTTTTCATGCAAGAATGGACATACATACCGATTGTTATAAAACCTGGTGTAAATACATCTTAGTTCTCACTAAATAAATAAGTTATAGGCAATCTTAATTACTTATCCCAAATGGAGGGAGGGGTGTTTCTAATGGAGAACATAATCAAAATGCAGTTGAACCTCATTGATACATAATTCACTTCTACAGGGTAGTCTGGAAGTGGGCGTATGGAGGCAAGTTTGTTTTATGTGGTACATGTTGCCAACATTGCTTGTCATGTGCCACTCATTTGTGTTGTGTTTGTTAATCTTGGTGGCTGGAGTTATAATCAACCATGTGTGACCAAAGTCCATATAGCATTGAACAAAGATTGGTTACTGCGGTTTGGCTTCACGAAGGACATCACACAGGTGACACCATTGAAAGTATTAAAGCAAAATTTACAGACCACTTTGGTATTAATCCACTAAGAAATGCAACAATGTTGGGGCGGAGAAAAACGTGCATTTGCTATGGGCAGTGTGAAAGACCTTCCCCAAGGTGATTGACCGATAAAACAGAAGGAAACGTGCAGTGAAGTGGAAGCATCAGTGCAGCAATCTCCTTTAAAATCAACATGTAAAAGGTCCGCAGCGCTTGGCATTCCTCGGATCACCATGATGACTCGCATGAAACAAGGTGAAAGTTTACTGTCAAATGTATGTGAATGAAATAGTGACACCTACATGGATACATGGAAACAGGCATGCAGAACTCTCCTTAATGTATTCTGTTCCCAACGAGCCCTCTTCGTAGATGAATGTGCCATCTACTAGAGTATGCATTCTTGGAACATTGTCATGTGGTGTAAAGAAAACCTGTGGTTTTACGAAAAGATGGAGAGAAACCCACCACATGTGATAGTATGGGCTGAATTGAGTGTAACACACATTTTTGGGCCTTTCTTCTTTGAAGGCAATGTTAATGGAGATTCTTACCAGGAGAAGCTTGAGTGGTTGGGGCCACAACTGTAAGAAAAAGGTATCGAAGACACTGTCTTACAATAGGATGGAGGACCACTGCACTTAGCAATTCACATGTGCAATTACCTGTTTCCTGGTCGGTGAATTGAAAGAGGTTCTGCAGCTTCACCAGCTTCTTTTGCTGGCCCCTACGAAGTCCCAAGCTACAACACCAGACAATGTTCTCTAGGGTTTCATAAAGGAACAAGTAAGAAACACTCGATATCACACAACACAGGAATCATGATCAGCTGTGGAACACCCCTTCACCCCCGTGACACCAGAGTATCTCTACAAAACATCTGCAAGAACATGGCGCAAAACTCAGCTGTGTTATCACATGGATGGTCCTCGTACCAATGTGTATGACGTAACTGTGTATAACATTCAATCATATCTAACAATGTTGAAAATAAAGGGGGGCTACACCCACTTCTGGACCACTCTGTATATTTCATTTAGTTATGCATTAAATATTTTATCATGAAACTTCGCCCATTAATATTTAGCACAGTTATATATTTTTCAGTTAAATGTTTTCTCATAAATATAACATATTTATCTAGTCTTCATGTATAAAATATATTAATTTATTTGTTTATACCTTATGTTTATGCTATGTTAGGTTGATTTCCATGTACTGCATCCTTGCTGATGGAGTAGGTATGTTGGGTGAGGCATCAATATTTTCAAAATGCACTATTGCTGCACATGTGTTTACAATAAGACTGGACAAGGCCATTCTTCCCCAGATTATATCTCATGATAGTGATGAAATAGCCCTAAATAATGAATGTGTTGACAGGGTGCATCAGGCAATCCAAACTCTAGAAATTACACAATGATTTCTATCACTGAAAAGCCTAAATGATAGCATTTTTGTGATTAGTGCACTAATGTACAACTGTGTGGAAAAATAAAAACATTGAAACCTCAAAAACTCCCAGCTTTTTTAAACCAGTGTGAAGCACCAGTACAATCTAAAGTAATGGGTGATCCAAAAGACTGAACTGGCTGTGCTGTGTTTTGTCTGTACAGGTCCTCTGCGCTCGTCGCCCACTGCTGCTGTCATAGAACAGTGCAGATAAAATGGTACAGCATTTTTAAAGCTACTTTTAAAGACCTTACTTACCAATATAATTATAGCATATGCTGAAACTGGCCACCATCATTGTCCATACACTTTTGGCACCTCTTTAGGAAATTATCCATCACTCGCCATAGTTCACATTGAGAAATGCTGGCAATTTCCTGATGTATATTTTGCTTTAATTCTTCCAGGGTGTGTGGGTTTGTCTTGTACACTTTATGCTTTGTTATCCCAGAGATAGAAATCGCAGGGGGTTAGGTCAGGGGACCGAGGGGCCCACAAATTTCTACTAATAATTCTGTTCTGAAACACTTTCAATTGTTCTCATCGAAAGACTGGCTGTATGAGCTGTTGCAGTTTTGTTAAAAAAAAAGGCTAAATCACGCTCCCTGTCGGTTAATTCTCTAAAAAAGGTTGCAAAATTGTATTCATGTATGTACGGATGACAACTGCTGACTCAAAAAAAATCATAATAAATACAGGCTGTGCAGCAGAAAACAAAAGCTGAGCCATAATACACTTTGTGGCTAAGTACAGGACTGAATAATGAAGCACACTGGTAACAACGCAGCCACACGATATCGCGTCAACTCAATACTGATTGTGAGCAGAGCAGGGAAAAACAAGTGATGCTCGTGACCTTGTGTATATCAGCTGCTGTTATTGTATTTCCACGTTCGCAGTGGAAAAACACAGCACAGTAGTTCACATGTATTTGGATCTCTCTGTATATTATTGACTGCTTTTTTTATGTTAAATAGTACATTATTAGTTTTAAGTAAAAATCCAGTAAAACATCTTAAGAAAATTCACTTCCATTTTTTCATTTATGTCATTTTATCTGCCTCCCTTTGAAAACATATAACTGAGGTTAAACTGCATTAAAATATTTTTCTTATAATAAAAAGGGAGTAGCACAGAGTATCTCTGCAGTTAATGTAAGCACAGCGCAACTATAGCTTCTGTTAATTTTCTACATAGAAGAATTAGTATTTTCATTACTGGTCTCATTTTAAAGGTATGATTCATATTACAGAGCACCTACCTGAGTATGAACTCTCATGATTGGTCAAATGACTCTTCTGTACAAAAGTCTAGTCGCTCCAGAGCACTTAACTGAGAATGAACCCTCTCAAGACTAGCTGGCTCACTTCTCCGTACAAAAGTCTCTCCACTTGAGGGTTTGTCAACATATTCCAAACCCCCTACCTAGTATGAACCTTCTCATGATTATGCTCTGGAGTGACTAGGCTTTTGTACAGAAAAATCAAATAACCAAAGCCTCTCATGATTGGTCAGTTGACTTTTCTGTACAAAGAAAAGGTTTGATATATACAGTGGAATCCTGATAAGTCAACCTAATGTGGACTGAGAGGTTGTCCAGTTTTTTTGGAATAAAGGGTCTGTTATTTACAATTCATAACATAATACTGCAAATTACATAAATAATTATTCTAGCACAATATAGGAAACAAAAGTATAACATCTAAAATTGATTACATATTAATGATTCCTTTTGTCCAGTCTTCTTAATACATCCAATTTAATATCCACTGTCATGTCAACTTGTCTTTTCTTCTCGTTTGACATTTTCACTGGTATAAACAACTCAACACAATACTAACAGTAAGCGTGAAATCTTGGGAGCTGCACTGTAACCAGAAATATGTAACTGAAAGTTTAGCTTAACCCATACAGGGGTATTTTTAGACGTGGCAAATGACCTTGTTAGAATCTGCATGAGTGACATCATGCAAATTGATGATGGGTGTAACATCTCTGCTTTCTTCCTTGAAATAAACAAGACACTGCTGATAATGCGAGATGGTACTGTACTTGATCACACACGGTGCACAATATTTGTGTGCTACACGGAAGTCAGAAAGATAACCTGACATCCCTATGGTCTTCTAAACACAAAAGTGAACTCAATCATAAACCAATGCGCAATTCGTCAGGTCTAAAAAATACATTTGTACTGGGTAAAGCAATAAACCTTCAAACCTTCCAAACATGTTTGTGCTATGTATTCACATTATTAGTGGCAAGCTATTGATTTTGTGACAATGACCTACTGGCTGCTTATGTCCTGACTAGATACTGAACGTCAACCCTTTTGTTACTGTGAGGGAGAATGGGGTAGGTTATATACATACATAACACTAAAATTTATCTATACTATTTACTACATTAGTGGATTATAGAAATTATTACAGTCAGTATAACGATTTTGGGTTATATGGAATGTCGAGTTATCAGGATTCTACTATATATTCCAGAGCACCTATCTGAGTGTAAAATCTCTTGTAATTGGTCAGCTGACTCTTCTATATAAAATTCTAGCCAAAAGAAAGGTTTGGTAGATATTTTAGAGCACGTACCTGAGTATGAACCCTCTCATGATTGGTCAGCTGACTTTTCTGTACAAAAGTTTTGCCACAAGCATTACACAAGAAAGGTTTGATGCCATTATGTCGATTCTCGTGACTTTTGAGACCCGAGTAACTATGGAATGTCTTCTCACACAAACTGCAAGCATACGGACGAACACCTGAGTGGTATCTTCTGTGCACATTAAGATCCTGTTTCCTTGCAAATGACTTGCCACACTCCTCACAGAGAAAAGGCTTCTCCCCTCTGTGGATTATTTCATGTTTCTTCAGATTGTCACGCTTAGAGAAAGACTTTGAGCAAATCTCACAAACAAAAGGAGCTTTATCGTCGCTGGGAATATGTTCATCCAACAATTGCACATTTTCATCCTTGATCACAGTAGCAGGTGATGGCACAGAGCAAGTCTTTAATGCCCTTAACGTTGCTACTCTGCATTTACTTTTTGCTGCTCTCCGGAGACGTGCTTTACGAATTTGTAAGGAAACAACCCCTCGCTTTCTTCGCTTCTTGTCTTCTTTTCTGAAACTTTTCTTCAGCATTGCCACCTCTCTCTGGTACTGATCTGGGCTGCAGAGCACGAGGATGTTTTCAGAATTAGGTTCCGCTTGATCATCTGAACTCAGATGGGTTTTAAGCTCTTTGGAATCACTGGCATCAGAAACCTGCCCATCACAGCTGTCCTCCATATTGTGTAGCTTTGCATTTTGGTGGGTCTCGGAAGTCATATATTTAGCTTCAAATTCATTACTGTTCGTATTATCACAGCTGTCTTCGTCTCCACTCTCCTCCTTAACCAACATGTTCTGTTTGAAAATTAGAAAATATGTAATTAGGAAGATATAAAATAAAACTAAATATAATCCTAGACTATACAGTTAGTTTCCTTTCCCACCATTGGAATACAGGGTCACCCTAACAATGTTTTCAGTAATTAAGTGAACTTCTAGTGATTGATTCTGCGACAAGGTGTGCACAGTGGTGAGTGATTGGCTCACTGCCCATAGATAGTGCCACAGGAGAGAAGCAGGAAGCTGGAGGGTTGATTTCTCCACAACTTTGCTCAGGGACCTTCTTCAAGATAGGTTCTTTTGTAGAAATAAACATTACATGGGACCATTGGTTTTGTCCCTTTCAAAGGAAACCATGCTAAGGACTTTTACATCATAAAAGTATCATTGCCAGTATACTATATAGGGCTTTGTTTCAAAGGTCAATTTAAAATAACAGAAAAAGGAAAGCAAAATGTTCCCAAAGTTGTGCATTCAAATCTGGCAGAGGACAACAGATTTTTCCAGTGTAAGAATCCTTAGCATGGCTTTCTTTGGAATGAAGTGAAGCCATTGGTCCTGTGTTGTAGATTTAGAGCACATAAAAGAACTCCATGCCTGATAAAGAGACCTCTGAGCAAAATTAAGCAGTCTTTTATGCCCAGTATACAATGGAACACTGAGAACCATAGCAGTTTAAAAAGTCCATAAATAAAAGTCCAATTTGAACTGAAATCTGAACAAGGACAAAGTTAAAATACATGTATTATTAACGTGAATGTTCACAATTAACAGGAAGCTTTCATAGGTGCCATTGTTCCTCAACTGTATTTGTTTCATCCGTATTACAGAGTTCTTCCCTTATTTGATATTAATATTGTGATG
This sequence comes from Tenodera sinensis, assembly GCA_030765045.1. NCBI lineage: Eukaryota > Metazoa > Arthropoda > Insecta > Mantodea > Mantidae > Tenodera > Tenodera sinensis. Next base: position 190,714,143 of record CM060961.1, read on the forward strand.
TCAGGCCTAGTGCATGGCAGTGGACAGTGGAGGGCAAGCTACTTCACATCCCGTGCTGGGCTGGCAAGTGGGCAAACATGTTAACGTAATACATTTTTGCTAAGCTTATTCTTGAAATGCTGGTGGTTTAAAAATTTTCATTTTTCTTACACAATGCAGGATGGGAGAAAAAAATATGGTGCATGCACTTATATGACTTTCCCTACTCATTCTTGTACATACTGATCTTAAGAATGCTTATTCTATTATATACCTACTTCAAGTTAATATAGATAAATATTTGTACAAATTGTTTAGTTACATATGTCCTTATAGGTACAATGGGAATAGGGGAATACAGTGAGCTTAAGTGATAGTCAAATACTTAAAGAGGTGGTCACCATGTGACGGTTTGGAAATTCCATTCTCTTTCCATGTCCAGGAAAAAACAAAGAGTAACAGTTTTCCATTTGAGAAAAGCGTAAGTACAGCTTGTCTAAAACGTCCTGACATTCCCCCACTCCTGAAGCAAAGATGTGTAATAGCACTGAGCAGTCCACTTGCATAAAAGAGAAGTGGGGGTCAGTGTTGTATATGTGGCTGCCTCCAAGTTCTGATAACCTTCTAGTCACTTGCTACCCAACCACTCTCAACACTTCCTCGTATTTCTCCTCACTTGCGCATACAGAGTGTCACGACATTTTAGACAAGCTGTATTGGAAAATTCAAGCAAATAACACAGAATATCTCGGAAATGGTTCACTCCACAAAAAGAAATGTATTTCACATAAATTAAGTATTTCAATGAGACCTACATTTTTTCGTATAGTAAGATTCTCTCCCTCTCTTACAATTTATCACTTATACAAAAGTCATCCGGAATGAAGAGGACTTATGAGGACATTCTCAAAAAATTCACAATATAAATTTCATATGCCATGAAAATATCCTAAACATGTAATAAAAGTATCTTAAACATGCAGTATTTTAGTCAAAACCATTTTTGAGAAAATCATCATTTTCAAAAAATTATCCATGTAACCAGTAGTCTGAGGTGGGGAAATTTTCTTGAAAATCTTCGTGTCACATCCCTGGAAGAAGAACCTAATACCATGTTTAGTATTTAACTGGTTTTTGAGTTAAACTGTTCACAATCACAGCTAGATATTTTTCTAAATTTTTTTTTTTTTTTTTTTTTTTTTTTTTTTTTTTTTTTTTTTTTCCTTGTTAATTCGGAAGTCTTAAAATATGGATTTCCGGTGAAATCTTGGTATCGAATTTCCCCAACTTATATTTAAACTGAGAAAGTAGGCATTCTTGGTGGTATGTATATTAGCTTTGCTGAATGTTCCGTAATTGTGCCTTGCTCAATGCCCCTAAGCTTTGCTCACAATGGGGCTAAACGAACAAATGGGCTCTAATGAGCTACTTGTCGATGAGCCCTTAAACCCTACACACACTCACTCTCTAAACGAACAAATAAAAATCTGCGATTTTAAAAATACACTTTACCTCTGAAACACCTTCATCCTCTGAATTCTCTGGAGACCGTTTTAAATACTGCTTCAGTGTGGCATAAGAATTTTCGCACTGTATTTTAAACCTGTATGATCGATCTACTTCACGAGCACAATGCTGACAGATTAAAGCCGGAAGACCATCACCTTCAAAAACCTGAAATTTTTAAAATTACCAACATTTTAGCTAAAACTCGCTTTAAGATAAATAATTGAAGTTCCTGTCGAAACAGTTAACTGACAATGATGATAAATGCAATAACCTAACTGCTGCTTATTTACATATTTCCCAAAACTAACCTCAACCGAAACAAATGACATGATTCTCGTAGGTAGCGGTACGGTAAAAATGGAATTCATTTGTTCATCCTTCAACAGACATAAACGACATATTTCGTTTAAATTAAGCGTTTCGTTGGTTTCACTCATTTTTACAGCATTAGTGAATTATTTTCTTTCCAATCTCTGAGCTGTATACAAGTCGGCAGCCATTTGCACCACAGCCTTCTTTATGTGCCTCAAAATCCATTGCTGAATTAGGAATGCAAATTTTGGGCTGAATCTCAATCTGTGATCTCAATGTTATTCTGTAATAAATACAATGCACTCAAAACGAAATAACAGTTCGTTGAATTGTATCAGCAAGTGTTCTTTTAATGTCACGTTTTTAACTGTGAAATATAATTCTACTGCAATAATATATTAGTTCTATAATATTGCATATTACTTCAATAATCTTTATGTAAATGTTATAAAGCGATTCCTGAAATATGTGGCTGAAATGCCAATGTATTTCAAAATGATTTTTCTAAAAACGTTGGGAAGTAGGAAAGGGAAAACGGGTATTGTTCAAAGCAGAATGAAAAAGCAGCATTCTATTGTAATACTTGGTTTTTTATTTGTAAGAGTTTGTTTTCACAATTCAGGGTTTTCTTTCAAAGAGATGCATCTCTCTTTTCTAAACATTTAATAGCCATTTGAAGAACACCTTCATGAGTTTTGTTCCCACCAATAAATCCTGTTGCATGAACAAACACACAACCATCTATCCCTGATACTTTTGACAGTTCTTCATCCCTTAAGCCTTGCCACTCCTCCAATAAGCTTTCCCGCAGAATAAAACTACCCACTGCAACTGGAACACCCTGTACTCGCCAAGCTCCCTTCATATCTTGGAAAAGAACATATTTTATGCTAGGTTCAATGTTCATATCCTTTTCTAAAGCAAACAAATGTTCCTTCCATGGGCACGAACTTACAAGTTCTATTATTTCACCTGACTTATGAATCTTATACCTCTTATCTATTGCTTCTTTCACAAGATGTCTTGCTGGCCACCAAACTGTTGCTTTATGTAATACTCGTTCCTCAAACTCCTGCCCAACCATTTCCAGAGCTTTATAAAAACCTTCAGTTTCATCCTGATTCTTGCTGTTCCATTCAGGATTCAGATTACCCACTCGAGAACTCAGGTTTGTTGTAATTCTGTATCTTGGTTCCCCATCAAACATTGGAACTCCATTATCAATTCCATCTATCTCCTGGATAAAATATTCATATACCTGGTCATACACAACATTAACAGCCTCGTCATCCACAGTATCTCCAAGTATTACTTTCAGAATCTGCTCTCCAAAATGAAAGTACACCAACCCAGCACTGCTTAACTTTGTTTTCCATGGTTTTTTGGGGTTCAGTGAGTTCATGCATTCATTAAACTCTCTCTGATGATGATCATATCGATGATTTGCTGGGTCATATTTCCCTCCCACATCAACAACAATATCACATTTATCTAACTCATTGAGATCGCGTGTTCTAACTATTTCTGCATCTTTATATTTAGGCAGTCTCTTAAGCATGTAGCAGGCCAGAACTTCATCACAATGAAAGACTCCATTGTGAGTCCCAATCTTGAGTTGCACACCTTTATTGTTTGGCTCTCCAACCATTATGGACTTCTCGCTGCAAAACCTGAAATTAAAATTTGAAACTGTATAAAATGTGAGGTAAACATACATATATTACATTTATTTTATGCACTTTAGCCATGATGTCAGCATAAACAGCAATAGGGGAATTGTATAGTTCCTGCAGCTCACTTCACATTTCCCCTCCTTGCAACCTCCCTCTGTGACCACCCTCTGGAACGACGTAGTTACCCCCACTACTTTCAATATAAAATTCATATAATTTTTTATATGATTTTATGTAATTACATATTCTATTTCTATACATGCAATTATAAACTTAATGCAGCTAACTGCTACAAATTAAAAGTTTAAAACAAATCATTATTATCCGCATCGACCTCACAAAATTTGGCTTTGAATGTAACAGTAATGTGTGAGATGACAACGTATGAGAAGCACAATAATGAAACTTACAATTGGTTTTTCCTTTCTTGCTTTGTAACGAAAATGTATAACTCCACCATAATATTAAAATATGCAAAAGTACATAGTACAGTGTGAAGTATGCATTATACCTAAAAATATGTAGTTTAAAACTTTGAAATTAGGTTCCTGTCAGTGTAATTTGTTAACATTTTAGCTTTTCTTATAACTGCATTTACACAAATAGAATATGTAATTATGTAAAATAATATTTAATCATATAAAAAATTATACTAATTTTATGTTGAACGAAGGTAGTGGGTACAACTACGTCATTCCAGAGGGCGATCACAATGGGAGGTTTCAAGGAGGGGGAAATATTAAGTGAGGTGCAGGGACCTTGCAATTCCTCTATCATCGCATAAACTTTTGTATTATGACATTTCCAATCTACAATGTTTTGTACATCAGGATTCCTAATATACCTATAAAGATTTGTTGTTAATATTGAGATGTGGGACCTAGCATTTAAAACCAGATATATTCACCATGTTTTACAACACTCTACAATGTAGCACTCTACATGCTTTCTTGGCATGTAACGTTTTTGGGACAAGCGTTGCATAACTCTTATCTTCTTGGACAAGAGAAACATACGTAAACATACGTAAATTTAAACTGGGATTGAAAAAGTATTGCATAAATGGGAGTTTTTACTCAATAGAAGAATTTCTAAATAGGGTATATGCCGTAGCTGTAATTATAAATACGTGTTAGTTGTAGATGTATATATTAGTATACATGTATATAAATAACTATCTTTGTATCTTTATATGTAGTTATGTATAACCATATGTATTCTGATGCTATGAATTACACTGTAATTTCTACAGCTGATAACAATAAACAATATCGTACAATTCTCCTCTCAGATATGTATATTATAGTTTATCCCAATAGGGAATAGAATGTAGGCAAGCAGACTGAAAGGTAAACGCAACACCTGCTCTATGGACTTAACTACCTTATAGCCCACTTAAGATTCAGCCTTCAATAAGTGAGTAAAGGAAAACAAGTTTTAGATATCTAATGTGTTATCCCTGCATTAAAATATAGCGTAAAAGTGAGGTTATGCTATACTACACGTGAGCTAAGTCCTACACTAACACTTGAAACGCCCTGATCATACCTGTGTTCACAGAAAATCAAAGATGATGAATTTATTCCTCGTAGTTTTAAAGCCAGATTCTTTGAACGGCTACCCAGCAAACTCGAGTTAATATATAATCCCAAGCGAGTAAATTTCAATAACATACCTTCTGCTACTGCTTGCTTCACAGTGGCGCCGATAATGGAATAATGATGGGTAGTTTTGTATCACTTTTGTATAGCAAGCGGTGACATTTTCCCATAGGTTATGTGGGTTGTGTTAAGCTTTTTATTTTAATAGGTCGCATGCAGTCGCATGTCATTAATACAAATATTTAACAATGAGTTGTCCGCTACCTTAAACATAATTTATAGCACCAGCTTCAGTTATAGGTTACAGTAATAAATAACGTTGACGTAATGAGATAACTCTGATAGAGTCAAAAGTTCACCAAGGAGAAGTGGGGAACATATTGCCCATGTAGATTTTTTTTTGGTGTACTTTAAACAGTTATAAATAATAATGGGGGTGGGTCTCGTTGCCGGAAAATTAGCCTTAGTAACAGGTAAGAGAATAAAGATAATTGAAAAGTAGGAGGTTGAAGTTAAGGTAGTTTTAGCCCTTATGTACATGCGCATAATTTTGAACGTATCTACACGCAAGAGGTATTTTTTACCCCAATTTGAAAAAAAAAAATTTTTCATCAAACTACTTAGGAAACTGGAATGTAGTTATATATCACATCAGTGTATTCTGAACAATATTTAATGTTTTTGTTTTTATCTGATTAATAACTCAATGAAAATTATGCATTTAGGAATATCAATATTACATTTTCAAAAACTAAACCTTAGGTGTAGATACATATTTTTAATATACGCCCTTTGGTGATTTACAGATAATTGCTTTTTAAATTATGTAATATATTAAACACACGTACTTTAGAAAAAATAAATGAACTAATATTGCAAATTGTCCTTATCAGAATCACTGCCAACACATTCTTCACAATCAGACTATGAATGCTCCTTACAAATCAATTTGTAGCACTTCTTGTATGCTTTCTGGTTCAGGGACACACATCACATCTCCCAGAAGACAGTGGGAGAACCTGTTGATATCCATCATTGCTGGGAAAAATGTTGACACCAGTACCATGTCTACAAATCCTTAGCATTTAGAACCTGATCTGGTAACTCCAGGGACCAGCATGTGGTAGTCGTGGTGGACGAAGCGGCGTCATCAGGGCGGGTTTTCTCCGGGTGCTCCGGTTTCCCCCGCCATCTCATTTCACCGGTGCTCCATCTTCATTCCATGTGTCATCAGTGTCACCGCCTGCGGTGCCATAGTAGTAAAAGCGGGTGTTAAACACTACAACAACAACATGGTAACTCCAGCGAAGTAAAGAAGTTCAAACAGAGCTTTTATTTCAATAGAATGGCATCTCGTTCTCTATTGAATTTGCGTTGAATGGATGAGATGTATATGTTAGTGCAGTTCACTATTTCTCTGAGAATCTCAGGATTTATGAAGCAAAACAAATTTCCAAAGCTGATTTTGCTTCATGAACTGGAACTTTATACCCTAGTAGATGACATAATATTGCAGAATCTTGTCCTAACATTCCTTGGAGATGTAAACTTTTCCACAAGGTGTCATCCTTTCTTTTGAAACATTCCTGAGATGATGGCACATCCTCTTCATTATCACCACTGTCTGCCTCATGTTCTGTATCTGTCTCTCTGAAATGTGGTCTTTTTCATCCTCAGACTCTTTATTTATCTTGTACTCAGTTGCGCTACCATCTAGGTAAGATCCTGTGTCTTTATTATTTATTTATGCCAACAAACTTACTGTTGGTGTTTTTAAACACACAAGCCGTGTGTGGGCAAAGTTCTACCTCTCCTGTGTCTTTGTTTTGCTTGGATCCATAATCCATTTTTCCATTTGCAGCGAGGGGTATTTTTTACCCAGAAGCCAGAGAATATATATTTACTGAGCAAGATAATGTGTGAAACTGCTCAACTTACACTTTGCTATAAGGAGGAACTATTGATTGAAAGGTACATGGAAGACCATTGTTACAAAATTTATGTAACACTGTTACCAATGTATCAAAATTATAGTGGGGTATATTTTACCCCACACGTATGCTTAAGGGTTAAAGGGGAAGGGGAAGTTTCACTGAATGCTAGGAGACGAGTTAAATTCATCTGAATTCTGCTTAATTACATAGGCACTTCTGGTTAACCAGCACTTCTTTAACACTTTTATTGCCAATATAACTGATATCATTGGGTATCATTACAGGTGCAGGAAGCGGAATTGGCAGAGCAGTGTGTCAGATACTGGCAAGAGAAGGTGCTAAAGTTATTGCAGCAGATCAAAATGGACTAGCAGCACAAGAAACTCGAGCACTAATTGAAGGTTAGTTACCAGTAAGTGTTGTAGAAGTAGCGCAAGGACAAAGGTGGCACCTGTTAAAGAGGATATTAACACTAACATTACTGTCTGGGCCCCATTTCACAAATATTACAATTTCAATATCCATTCCATCTGTATTTTCAAAGATACCTAACCAAGAAGCGAAATCTGCTACATTGGCAATATTGTGGTTTCATCCCCATATATTAATATCACTTGTGCACCTTAGAGAGATTTAGATTAACAAAGTAAACATTTTCTTGCACACACAGCCATCATACTAAATGGGGTGCTAGTCTTAAATTGTACAAAAGATCACAACCTTGATTATATGACGGTAATTAGATACATCAGTTTTGTTTCCTTTTTTATACAGGGGTATAACTTTAGACGTTTTTAATATTTCTGGGAAGGTTCCACTAATAATGGATATATTACACAGATGTACCAATGGTTCAATTATGTATTTAGCACATTTTTTTATAACTATCTCTGGGACATCATAAAATCCTGAAGAATATGTGAATATAGAATATAGAATCTAAAGCCATAGGACCAATAGGATCTTTAGTCATAGAAGCTAAACCACTATGATACAGGATCGTGGGGAAGTGGTTTTAAATATGGATGTTATATATTATAATATGCAGTATAAATGAGGCAATTCACTGACGCATTTCTGTTTGTATGAACGGGAAATGAATGAGAACAACAAAAACAAACCACAATATTGCCAATGTAGCAGATTTCGCTTCTTGTTTAGGTTGGCGGTCTCCATTGCACATGCACAGTAGCAGGAAGATGCCCATGTTTGTTGTCCTTATGCCATTGTTTTCTTATAAAAGAAAACATCCCAAAAAGGGGTGTTGGGGGGTTGAGGCTGCACAAATGGTAATATCAACTCCAAACAACACATTTAAGGTGATTATATCATTTTCATTCACTTTTATCACTTTTAATTTGGGCCCAAAGTACTGAGGAGTTAACCCTTGTTTGCACTATCCGCAATACAGTTGTGTAGTGGGAGCAACAAGTTGTCACAAGTTTCAAATCTTAATTTGAGAGGTAGAACTGGAACTTAAAAATTCAACGCCACAACTGGGATTTGAACCACAGACCTTCTGCTTACCAGGTGGCTGCTTTAACTATTTAGCTATTATGACAAACTGCCAGAATGGCATTAAATTCTCAAACCAGTTCATATTTTTCCTGGTAAACCACAAAGCCAGTCTCACATCAGAGACAAATTACCCCAATGGTGACTTACTATTGTAAGTACTTTATGTCCCAGGATTAAATAACCTATTCAACAAACCAATAAACTTTTAAACCAGAGAAATGGCTGGTGTCTGCAAGAGTATGGCAGAATAGGGCTTGCCGATGCACTTTTTGTATCAGTTGCAATAGGTGTGTGTTCCAACATTTACTTTGAATAGTAAAGCTGTGGTTAACTGTAAACAATGAGATGTTTGTGTTTTGTTTGTGTTCTGTGTTTCTTGGATTAAGATTGTGTAGCTTACTGAGATAAGTGCAATACTAATTTGCATTATTGATTTTGCCATAAATAGTTAAACTGGGTGGGAGGCAGTAATCTGTGACATTAACTTGCCTAGCACTTAAATGAAGCACCAAAGCAAAAAACTTTCCTTAACAAAACATGTTTGAAATAATGTTATATATCAGCTCCCCAAGTTTGTCGGTCTAGTTTTGGGATACCTGTATAATTAATTAATAACAGACAAGGAAACATGAAAGTTAAGTTAATTCATGAACATAAATGAATAACATGTTTGGTAAATATGTAGCATTTAGTAAGTTTGCTTAGGTTAACAATAGGTAGTATAACTATTTCTAAACCCTTCAGCGATATTCACTGAGGTCAGGTGAGGTATTAAAACAAAAATAATAAAAAAAAAGTTTGCTTAGCGTAAAAGAGTGACATACAATATGACCATACCAACACCATGCCTTAAACCACTCAGCCATCCGAACAGGGCTGATTGCAGCATTATTTGTTCTCTTATACTGTGCGATGTAATGAGTGACTAATTTTTTATACATAGAAAAGCATAAAATGTTAATGTAGTAGTTAAGTAGAGCCGTAGCAAGCAGATAATTTATGAATTTTGTGTATAAATTTACGAAAGTGCATAGTGTAGAGGTTAGCTAAGAACAAGTTTTTAAATTTTGTGAACAATGCAAAGGCGAAAGGAAAGTTTTCATATTAAGAAACAACCAAGCAAACTTAAAGTTCTCAAAATATGCTACTGAGGCAAAAGAGGTCCCACGTATGGTGCTGGGGAATTTTAAGTTGATTAGATTTAGGTGAAGTACAAAAAAATACTGTTAAATTTTTAAAATTCATTTTTCTGGTTTTTTTTTTTTCAGCATTTTTCACTATTCAAAATGCTCCATGGACCCTAGTTTATAACTTGTTAGCTTGAAATTTTCAGGAGACCTTCAGAGATTAAGGTATTAAAATTTGTTTTGCGTTAGTTAAAAATATTAAATAATTGACCAGAAATTAAATATTTTTCATAACTCATACTGAAAAAGCTGAAAATATTGATAAATAGTATACAAAACTAAGCAAATTTTGATACGACAATTTCTTTGTATTTGTATGCTGAGCTCAAATTAAAAATTTAGGCGAGATACAATAAACTGTAGGGTCCAGGCTCATTTCATATGAGCATATCAAAAAGTGATTTATTACTAATAAATATATTAATAATTTAAAAATAGTTTGGCATATGACATTGAAATTTTGTGTATACTATTTACTTTGTGTTCTGGGTGTGTGGAAAAAAATTCAAAGCAATCAGAAGAAAACTGTGGATTTCCAAGATACATTGCCTTAAGACCTACAGAATGGAAAATTGGAATAGATGGAAGCTTGTTATCATTATGAAGTAACCAGCCTTTAAGCTGAATTTTGATGAATCTATAAACCATTGCCAGTCATCTGGATTATGCGCAATTCCTAACTTGCTTATTAAACCATTGATGTCTTATACAGAAACACATATTCTCTTCCATAGAAAAATATTTTCCAAATCTCTGATGACAAAGGCGTGGTTAATTTGTACAGCATGTTTTCATCTTCACATTTTGTAGGTAACTGTGTAGGACAAGGGCAACCTGACACACGAGTTACCGGCTGGTGTGCAAACTCGTTTTTGATGCTGTATGTTTAAAATATCTAATAATTGTAACGTGATGTGTCATTTTCAGAATCTACATATGAAAGTGGACTAAAACACATATTATCTTTATGAAGGTAAGTTTCATGTTGGGTAGTGTTATTGAAAAGTGTTGCACAGGAATCATATCTCGGCCATACATAGTATCTGTGTTTACTTTTGCAAGTAAAGAGCAGTTTGGGAGAGCAGTTTGAGAGACTTCATTAGAGGCTGGGCTTAAATATATATTCTTGTAAAATGTAACATAACAATAAGCCATTACTGTTTGGTTGTTTTGCAGGAGCGGGTGGCATAGACCATATTTCTGTCACAGTAGATGTCTCGATGGCAGAGAGCATTAAGCTCGCACTTTCAGATGTTATTGCACACTATAAGCAGCCTCCCTCTGTATTGGTCAACTCTGCAGGGATAACAAAGGATTGTTTTATCCTCAAGATGGAAGAACACATGTTTCAGAAGGTTATAGATGTTAATTTAAAGGTATTCAATTCAATTTATTTCATCCATAATTACACATACATGTTTTGAGATTTTTGTCAGAAATAGTACCAAAGTGATAAATTGAATGTGTGATGTGATACCATTAAACCTGTAAAGTAATGTAACAATCTTGTATAATATTTACAAGTGGGTTGAATATCTGAGATACATAAAACACAAATAATAACAACACGGTATCTTCGACAGGTCAACACAGGTAATTATAAGAGGTAGAACTGGAACTTAAAAATTCAATGCCACAACTGGGATTTGAACCACAGACCTTCCGCTTGCCGGGCGGACGCTCTACCACTGAGCTATTGCGACAAACTGCCAGAATGGCATTAAATTCTCAAGTTAGTTCGTATTTTTTCCTGGTAAACCACAAAGGCAGTCTCACATCAAAGACAATTACCCCAATGGTGACTTACTATTGCAAGTACTTTGTATCCCAGGATTAAATAACCTTCACATGGTAATTATTATTTATTTATGCCAACAAACTTACTGTTGGTGTTTTTAAACACACAAGCCGTGTGTGGGCAAAGTTTAAGAGGTAGAACTGGAACTTAAAAATTCAATGCCACAACTGGGATTTGAACCACAGACCTTCCGCTTGCCGGGCGGACGCTCTACCACTGAGCTATCGCGACAAACTGCCAGAATGGCAGTGGTCTGTGGTTCAAATCCCAGTTGTGGCATTGAATTTTTAAGTTCCGGTTCTACCTCTTAAACTTTGCCCACACACGGCTTGTGTGTTTAAAAACACCAACAGTAAGTTTGTTGGCATAAATAAATAATATTTACCATGTGAAGGTTATTTAATTCTGGGATATAAAGTACTTGCAATAGTAAGTCACCATTGGGGTAATTGTCTCTGATGTGAGACTGCCTTTGTGGTTTACCAGGAAAAATACGAACTGGCTTGAGAATTTAATGCCATTCTGGCAGTTTGTCACAATAGCTCAGTGGTAGAGCGTCCGCCCGGCAAGCGGAAGGTCTGTGGTTCAAATCCCAGTTGTGGCATTGAATTTTTAAGTTCCGGTTCTACCTCTTAAACTTTGCCCACACACGGCTTGTGTGTTTAAAAACACCAACAGTAAGTTTGTTGGCATAAATAAATAATAATTACCATGTGAAGGTTATTTAATCCTGGGATACAAAGTACTTGCAATAGTAAGTCACCATTGGGGTAATTGTCTTTGATGTGAGACTGCCTTTGTGGTTTACCAGGAAAAAATACGAACTAACTTGAGAATTTAATGCCATTCTGGCAGTTTGTCGCAATAGCTCAGTGGTAGAGCGTCCGCCCGGCAAGCGGAAGGTCTGTGGTTCAAATCCCAGTTGTGGCATTGAATTTTTAAGTTCCAGTTCTACCTCTTAAACTTTGCCCACACACGGCTTGTGTGTTTAAAAACACCAACAGTAAGTTTGTTGGCATAAATAAATAATAATTAACAGGTAATTATATTACTTTTAGATATTTGAATTCCTTTCTTATGGAACAGAACTGATTGAAAAGCAGACATTTATTTAATTCATTTTAACATTTTTGGTAGATCCTTGAGCTGATGTGTTTAATAGAAACACTCAGCTGCGTAAAAGTGTGAAAAACACATTGGAAATTGGTTTGGCTTGTTTAATTCTAGGGGATGTATCTTATACCCAGGAAAATAAGACAGCAATAATTATAACATCTGTGTTAAAGAATTATTTAAAAAACTGTGATTGTTCATTTTCATTATAACAGCTTATGTGATAATATTAGGTATGTTTTTTAAGTAAAGAGTTTTGAAATTCTGCTGCTGCAGTGCTGTGGGTGCCATTCCATACATGCACATTGAGTACCTACATCTGTTTTCTAGCCACAGATGCTGCTATGGAAAACATTGACCTTGTTTACATCGGTTTGTAGGTAGGTATGTTAAAATGCTTCAGTCAGTCGAAAATCCCAGTGATGGTGAAATATGCTCTGTCATTTGTTTTTGTAATGCAAAAACTGAAATTCATTGAGAGATCACTGGAATGTACAGAGAAGCCATTATGAAAAAGGAATAGTAAGAAAATGGGTTAGAGCATTTAAAGATCTGAGACAGAATATCGATTAATAGAAAATTGTTCATGTAAGTATTTTTATAAGAGTGTGTAAATTTTTAATTCTTTTAATTTGGGTGTATCAGGGACTTATTTCTTTTGATAATACTCAAAATAGACAATGTCTTCTCAACTGTTTGAGTTCGACCAATGAGAACTGTTGTGCGGATGAATACACAAGAATGGCGGTGTTGCGTCATAGGACGCTTGGACTAGATTCATTGGCGTCTGTGAGCTCAGAGTGAATGGAAGTGTATTTTTGCTGATGGCGTGTGAACATGTAAATTACACCCAAACTTTTAACCAGCGTAGACGCTATCGAATTTTAAAAGTTGTTAACTAATTGAAATTGTGATAAAAAGTGTAAATAACGAATAAATGTGTTTGTGATAAAAGAACGTTGGCTTTTGCATTCCATTCTTCGACCGTCGACCCTGCAGATAAGAGTAGCGTCTGCTATAACAAACTTTCCACCTTTTAGTAAAAACCTTATTCCCGCTGCTATATTCACGCTAATATGTGTTAACAACCATCTTTTAATAAAACCCCGCCACAAATGGCTTGCCCAACGTGGAGCGCGAATTTGGAGTGGAATGCAAAGTTGAGGGTGCGAAGTGCTAACAACAAAAGGACGCTATCTTATCGTGCAGGAGAAAGACGCCATTAGACCATCGTCTGATATCAACAAAACATCGATACACGGAGAATCAACGTGGGAAAAACACCGGAGATCATCTAGCGAAGCCAACTACCCAGGAGACGTAAATAACCGGACGAAGAACCAGCAGAAAAGAAAGTAGGATCGAAATTTTTTGTTTCTTTATTTTATTCCCATTGTGCATGTTTTTAAGAAGTGGAAAAGTAATAGGACTTTCAACATTAAGTGAATTAGATAAAGGAATTAAAATGTCGCGAAAAGAGATAGAAACAGGAGTGGGGGAAGGGGCAGATAGGCCTAGTTATCAGGAAGGATTAGAAGGTGAGGAACAGGCGGAAATAAGCAAAGATCAAAGGTTAATGATGATGATGTTTGAAAGACTAGAACAGAAACTGGAACAAAACAAGGTAGAATTAGGTCAGAAAATGGAGCAAAATAATGCAGAATTAAAACAGGACATAGAACAAAGTTTAGGTCAGAAAATGAAACAAAATAACATAGAATTGAAACAGGATATAGAACAAAGTTTAGGTCAGAGTATAGGTCAGAAAATAGAGGGAGTGAGAGAGGACTTGGAAAATAATAAAAAAGAAATAGAACAGAAAATGGAGGAAGTGAGACAGAACTTAGAACAGAAAATGGAATTAGGTAGACAGAACTTAGAACAGCAAATGGAATTAGGTAGACAGAACCTAGAACAGAAAATAGAATTAGGAAGACAGGAGTGTAAAGAAAATATGAAAGTAATGGAAACTAATTTAAAATTAGTACATAAAAACTTAAATGAAACAAAGGAAGCCTTAGAAGCTAGGATAGAAATTGTAGGAGATAGGATGGGAAAGATAGAATCAGAGATGAGAGAGAATAAAATTGTGTTAGAAGAAGAAATTGCTAGATGTAGGGATGAAATAACAGAAAGTAATACAAGTGTAGACTGTAAGATTACAAATGTAAAAGCAGAAATAACTGAGGAATTAAGGAAAGAGATTGAGGTAGTAAAGAAAGACATTATTAATGAAACTGTAGAACAAATTGTAATTCCTAAAATTAAGACAATGAATGATGTGATGCTTTCACAACAGGATGCTATAAATGATATGAAACAAAGCCACTTAGAAATAAAGAATGATTTAAAATCAATTTGTGAAGAAATGAAAAAAGGGAAAGAAAATTTGGCTAATGTAAATGATG
The DNA here is from genome assembly GCA_030765045.1 of Tenodera sinensis. Lineage (NCBI taxonomy): Eukaryota > Metazoa > Arthropoda > Insecta > Mantodea > Mantidae > Tenodera > Tenodera sinensis. The sequence goes on from CM060961.1 coordinate 190,729,175, forward strand.
TTGTGAAGGCATTACAAAGACAAGATGATTTAGATGTAAGTAATGTACAAGATGAGAGTTATTTGAGTAATGTACAAAATGTTGACTCACCATACAGAGAAAGAGGTTCACAACCAAACAATGACACAACACATAACACATGTTACACCAACAGCATATTACATGAAATCACACCACCTACATTTGACGAGGAGAAGGGAGACGATCCAAAACTCTTTGTTAAAGAGATGGAAGAATACTTTAAAGTGAAAAGGATACCAAACGAGCTTAGGATGATGATAGTTAAGAAAAGCTTAAAAAACAAGGCATTAGAATGGCTCAGGTTAACACTAGCTGGTCACGAGTCTTATAGCTCATTCAGAAATTTATTCCTATCAAGGTATTGGGGCCCAGCTAAACAAAACCAAACTAGGGTAGAGCTAGCGACAGGTAGATACGATCCAACCAAAGGGTTGTCATTAGTCGATTATTTTATGAAAGTAGCCAACAAAGGAAAGCTATTAGACCCCAACTTGTCGGAGGCAGAACTAATTACCAGCATAACAAGACATTTCCCAGACACAGTGAGAACAGGATTAATTGTTGCGAGGCCAGTAGATTTTGCAGATATGATAGAACTGCTGACAGCCTTCGAAACACAAAATGGTCGGCCTAATGAGCATAGACATAGGAACGGTCACCCAAACTCACCCATCCTAAACCGGAACACGGCTACGAACAACCAGAGTGAGGGAGAACATAGAAATACTAGGAGTACCCATGAAAGGGGGAGAGGGGCACACCATTTCCCACAACCACATAATCATGGCGAGAGGATGGAGAACACAAGACAGCGGTACCACGACACAATACCGAATGGTGAATCGAGATATAGAACATATACATATGATCGTGGAAGACCAGGAGACCATACCCATCGAGTGAATCACATACGATTCAGTAGGGAACACTTGAACAACCACAGACCGTCATATGACAGAGGTTCACGCCAAAGGGGCAGAGACCAATGGTACACTGACAACATAAGACAGCAGGAAGTAGATGAAAATGTGCCAAATAGGGCAGACACTACACAGAATACAGAAACAACAACCACCACCAACACTCAGGGAAATTACAACAACTAAGTTCGTCCCAACCGAGTGGATGACAAACAACATAATCTCAGCAACTTACAATTGACATCGACACCATGATGGCTACACGAAGAGAAAGAGGGACCACTGGTCATAACAAAACAGCTGGGTGACCACACGTATGAGCTACAGAATACAAATGGCAAGTTGGTAGGAAGATACCACAAAAATAAATTGAAGCCATACAAAGAAAGGACCAAATAGTCTTTGTCAACAAATGTGTAAGGCAGGAATAATAGAGATGAAAGAAGATAACAATTTTTGATGGGTTACTTATAGAAAATTATGTTCAGATTAGGAATTACAACAAGGAAGAAAGTCAACATAGTCATTGGCTATATCGACCACAAAGAGCATTGTCAACAAAGACAGATGAGGACACTGATTGTCATTAACTAAATGAATTATAGCGACGAAAGATAATATGTTTTTGACATAAGGATGTCAAGGACAAAAATAAAAATGAATCAATTATGATGAAAAAGATATAATATTTCGACACAAAGATGTCGAGAGTAAATTGAGAAGAAAAATAATACAATTACAGAATAATTGTAAGTATAGAAGTTTTCTCTTATAGAAATAAGAGACAAAGAAATGACAATTAGTGAAGTGAGGAAAACCATAACCAGAAAAACAATGCCCATGAATTAAGATGAATATAGCCAATGCTAAGCTCGAAGAAATGTTGAACCAAACAACAATGAATAATAACCCAATCAAGAAAGTTAGTACCATTAGTAACATCAGAGTTTAAAAACCGACTCAACAACCTGCCTATACATAACAAGTTTATAAGACAAAGAAGGCAAAGAACTGAATAAAGTATTGCCATAAATAAGATCATAATCATTAGCTCAAAATTTGTATCCTGTTTTTCTCTCCTCATAGCAAAGAATACAAGTCAAAAACCACATGAAACACTTAAATTGTATTTGTGTCAATGTCAAATGTACAATAACTGAATATGTGTTGTATAAGAACTGAATGTGTGTTGTACAATAACTGAATATGTGTTATATAAGAACTGAATGTGTATTGTACAATAACTGAATATGTATTGTATGATAATTGGATATATTGTACAATAACTGAATATGTTGAGTAATAACTAAATGGTTTATGCCAAAACTGAATGTGTATTGTGTAATAACTGAATAAGTATTGCATAATAACAGAACACATATGTGTTATGATAGCAGGATATATTGTGCAATAACTGAATATGCATTGTATAATGACAGAAGGTGTGTTGTATAATAACAACATATGTGGTATGATAGCAGGATATATTGTACAAGGACTGAATATGTATTGCATAATAATTGGACATATTGTGTAATAACTAAATGTGTTGTACAATAACTGGATATGTATTGTATAATAACCGAATGCATTGTGTAGTAACCGAATATGTGAAACTTATAAAGACATGTTGTATTATGTCAAAACAAAGGACAAAGACAAACAGTGAAGAAGACTGTAAAGAAAAAAAAAAAATATATTGTACAAAGTGATTGAATCATAGAAGTAGGGAGAAGTGTTGTATTGTGTTTCAAGATTGTAAGTAAGGTGACAATTTGAAAAACAAAACAAGGGGCATATGAGACAGAATATTGATTAATAGAAAATTGTTCATGTAAGTATTTTTATAAGAGTGTGTAAATTTTTAATTCTTTTAATTTGGGTGTATCAGGGACTTATTTCTTTTGATAATACTCAAAATAGACAATGTCTTCTCAACTGTTTGAGTTCGACCAATGAGAACTGTTGTGCGGATGAATACACAAGAATGGCGGTGTTGCGTCATAGGACGCTTGGACTAGATTCATTGGCGTCTGTGAGCTCAGAGTGAATGGAAGTGTATTTTTGCTGATGGCGTGTGAACATGTAAATTACACCCAAACTTTTAACCAGCGTAGACGCTATCGAATTTTAAAAGTTGTTAACTAATTGAAATTGTGATAAAAAGTGTAAATAACGAATAAATGTGTTTGTGATAAAAGAACGTTGGCTTTTGCATTCCATTCTTCGACCGTCGACCCTGCAGATAAGAGTAGCGTCTGCTATAACAAACTTTCCACCTTTTAGTAAAAACCTTATTCCCGCTGCTATATTCACGCTGATATGTGTTGACTATCTTTTAATTTAATAAATCCCCGTAACAGATCATATCAAATAAAATTTATTCACCCTATGCTTTCCAATACAGAAATAATCATCAAAACAATACAATACTACACAATACAAATTTCAATAAGGTCATATGTATAGACTAACAGTAAAATACATTAACATATAAATGTATAAAGTGATACTATTTACAACTAATTTCAATATACAAACATGGTTAAATGATACCAGAATGTAATACATATTTATAACAACTAATTCACTATACAACTTCCAGGTATTCATTCACAGAATAAAAACATCTATTAGAAATCTCTAATTCCTTTTTAATGTCACTAAGTTTAGTAATTTCATAAAGGATTGGGGAATTATTATTTATTTATGCCAACAAAGTTACTGTTGGTGTTTTTAAACACACAAGCCGTGTGTGGACAAAGTTTGAGAGGTAGAACTGGAACTTAAAAATTCAATGCCATAACTGGGATTTGAACCACAGACCTTCCGCTCACCAGGCGGCTGCTCTAACCATTGAGCTATTGTGACAAACTGCCAGAATGGCATTAAATTCTCAAACCAGTTCGTATTTCTCCTGGTAAACCACAAAGGCAGTCTCACATCAGAGACAAATTACCCCAATGGTGACTTACTATTGTAAGTACTTTATGTCCCAGGATTAAATAACCTTCACATGGTAATTATTATTTATTTATGCCAACAAACTTACTGTTGGTGTTTTTAAACACACAAGCCGTGTGTGGACAAAGTTTGAGAGGTAGAACTGGAACTTAAAAATTCAATGCCACAACTGGGATTTGAACCACAGATTGGGGAAGTTTATTATACAATTTAATACCATTATGAGTGCCTTTTAAATACAGAGTGGTTTTATGCCCTGTAATGTGAGGATTTGACTTACGTCTAGTATTATGCCTATGAATTTCAGCATTTGTGATGTAACTATTTAACTGCTTATGAGTGAATACTAGCACTTCATGAAGATATACAGAGGGAACTGTCAAAATATTTAATATGAAATATGGTCTACAGCTTGTAGTGCTGGAAAGATTTAGCATTAAACATATTGCCCTCTTTTGTATTATAAAGATCATGTTGATACAGCTTGACTTTCCCCAGAATATTATGCCACAGGATAACTGCGAGTGAAAAGTATGCAAAGTAGGCTATTTGAGAAGTACGTCAAGATTAACTGATGATGTTAGAGTACATAATGCAAAACAAATTTGGCATAATTTTTTTGGGTAAAGTATCAATATGAATTCCCCAGTCATGATTACTATCAACCCAAGCTACCAGAAATTTAATTTTGTCACATCAATGAGTGTGATTAGGTGTGAAGTTGGTAACCTTCAGTGATTACTGAAGATTTGGTGCAGAAAGTTAAAGGAAAAGTTTGAGAGAACAGATCCTTTATGAGTTCATATCTATTTCATCAGTTTCAGCACTATAAAGTTTCTTTACACTTAGACTTCAAAACAGCAGTAACAATGGAGACTCCACTCGCTTCCACTGCTGATTGCGAAGTTCATGCTGTAATCCATTTTTTAATGGTAAAAAATAAATGGTGACTAAAATTCATCGCAAGTTGTGCGGTGCATACGTTAAAGACATTATGTCAAGAACAATGGTTTCTCATTGGCGTTAATTGTTCATTGAATAAAGAACATTACACAATGAGCAACGAAGCGACTGACTTCACTTCTCATGCTCCGGATATTGTTGACAAGGTACCAAGGCTCATTGACACCGATTGGCATCTTACAGTTGATGCAGTTTTGTTTGAACTTCCTGCTTATGTTGAAATAACCTGTGCATCACTTCACAGGATCATTTCTTTGGATCCGTGTTATCAAAAGAGAGTGCAAGATGGGTGCCTCACATGCTTTCAGAACAACATAAGGAGCAGAGGGGTGAAATGATGGCGAGCGGCTCGAGTTCCTGGGTGTGGCAAGACCTGTACCTACTGTAGTAGGCCCCTGGGGGAAAAATGTTTTGAAATTCAAGGCAACTGTGTAGAGAATTACTTACTGAATGTAGCTTTCAAAATATATGATTTTTAAAATATTCAAATGTATTGTTAGTTTTTAAAAAAATAGTGTAACTTATGAGATGCCCCTCGTACAGTATTCACATTACATCATGATAAACTTTTGACAAGAAATAGTCACATTAAGTATTATGCATTTGGTAACATGCACAATATGCAAAATAAAACAATTTTATTGTTCTCATATCATAAGTCAGGTTTATGGGGGAAAAGAAGAAGAAACATGTAATATGCTGTGTAGCAATTGAGGTGGTCGACATAAAAAGGGCACATAGAGCTATGGGCCCATTTTAAGCAGAATGCATTAGTTTGTCTGCCGTTGTGTCTTGTGTTGATGGTGAAAATTTCAGCGGAATATCTTGAACGGTGGTCTTGGTACATCTGTTTCAAGTTGGCTGTGCTGCAATTGTTTTCTACTTCCTCTTCTTGTGTTCATATGAAGCTGGCAATTATAAGTTGGTTAATGCTGGCGTGTTTGCTGAAATTAAAATGAGTGAACATAACGCTAATCAGTGTGATGAAAGTGTTACTGATGCTGCTTTTGTGGAGGAAGAAGGAAAAATAAGAATGATTTTTCATAAACAAAAGAACAAACATCATGACGAGGTAAAAGTAAAACATTCTCGCGGTGAGAGTTATGCTTTATCCACAGGGAAAGAAGTGGCTGGGAAAACCTACAAATCGATTTCTCAGTGTTGCACAATTAATGTTATGAAAAAAATATTGCAAGAGGAACAGATGGAATTGTTTCATTCATTTTATGGTAGTCAGTCAAAAGAAGTGCAAGATTCGTACCTAGCAAAGTGTATGGAATGTGTCTCTCAGCAGAAGAAGAAAACACTATCCCAAGAAAACAAGAGAACACACTTGGAAATACAATCTCGCTGTGGAAGGAAACAAAAGGCAGGTATGCCGACAATGTATTTTAAGCTTATTTCAAGTATCTAAAAAATGCTTCAGTGTAATTCAAAACAAACTTTTACTAAGTGAATCTTTTAAAGGGAAGCGAGGCTCTCACTCAAACTGTCTAAGGAATCTGTCCAACAATGTCATCACTTTAATGGGTGAACATTTAAGTACAATACCACATACAGAAAGGCACTTTGACATCCCAATGCTAAATATTAAAAAATCGTATTAGATGTTTCAGACATATTTTGAAGAAAAAACTGGTAGACATTTGTAAGTGAAGTACTAAACTTATTTTGAATACTTTAAAACAAAGTTTCAATACTCTGTGTGCAAGCCTAAATGGATGTATGTAACTTTTGTGAGGAGAGTAAAACAAACTATGACAAAACCTCAATGATCCATGTCATCCAATGTATGATCTCCATTAGAGAAAGGTGAATAAAAGAAAGGAATTACGTAATAACTACTCGTGAAATTTTCCTGTTCCTTAACTAAATGTAAACACTCAATTCTCTAAAAGAATGTTTTGGCTTTACTGTTTCAACATTCATGCTTTCAATGATGACTCCAGTTAATCTTATTGTTTTACTGAGTGTGATGGGAAAAAGAATCCCAATTCAGTAGTTTCATTTTTGTATGATTGCTTGAACAAACAGCTAAAGAAGTTTCCTAGTGTGTTGACAATAGTATTCTTGTGTGATGCGGCTGGTGGACAGAACCAAAACTATGCAGTAACTAGGTTTTCTGCTTAATATGCAATGGTACATAATGTCCCAGTTCAAGGCTACGGCTTCTCACAGTGAGATAGAACTTTGGACTTATCAGACAGTACCTTAAACACAAAGAAGTGATTGAGAATGCCAAGCCTGATCTTACTGCCATGGTATTGTGCTGCAGGAAGTTATAATGCATGTGGACTTACTGCATACTGGGATGAGTTTTTATTTCCATTCTTTTTTAGCAAGCCAGTATCCAAAACTAAGGTTCCATTCACAATAATGAAGTATATGACCATAAAAACAAGAGGTGGTGCTGTTTTGTGTTCTTGCACCTTCACTGAAAATTTCAACCTTTTTCGGATTTGGAAATCTCCATACAGACATGAAAATTTCACCATTGAGAAGACCGCTCCCCCGGGCATCAATCAAATGAAAGTGAAGGTTGTAAGAACCCTATACAAATTTTTGTCTGAAGACGATGTTGAGTTTATTGAGAGGATGATAAACCAAGACTAAACAGAATACTATTCTCAATGTTAATGAACCAAGACTGAGCAAAAAAATATTAATCTCTGACAATGTTGATGTATTGTAGCCACTTAATTTGTCCACAAATTCAATGTTATGTATTAACATTGTAGTAAATTTAATATGAAACCATGTATTTAAGTCTAGTTTAGTGAAATGTATCACCAAATATGTTATCTGTGTAAAAAGGGCTCATAATCATGTTACATAAGTTATTATTTATTTAATTTATGTGCTATATAAGCCATTTCTCACATGAATTATTCATATCAGAATTAATTATTCTAAATAATAACAAAGACTATAGTATAAAGGAAAAAACTGCCAAAGAAACAGAAAGACAAATATTTCATTCGCTTTTTTCTCGAAATAAGCTTTCACCTATGTGCCCTTTTTACGTCAACTGCCTCAATTGAACCCTGGTAAATGTATGCCAATCACCTGCAGTTGTGTCTGATTGTTTACAGGGAACATTTCTTATGATGCATGCTGCAGTGAAAGCAATGGTCGATGCTAACATCACTGGAGGATCTATCATAAATCTTGCCAGCATAGTTGGTAAGACTGGCAACATGGGTCAGTGCAACTATACAGCTAGCAAGGCTGGAGTGGAGGCATTGACCAAGACGGCAGCAAAAGAATTTGGAAAGTATGTTTCTCTGATCAGCAGAACATTACATGCATCTACTTGCCTCCTCCGAATTATTGTTGTTGAAGTTGCTTGCCTGTGTTTGTACTCCCAGATTATTAGTGTGTTGTAGGCACTGACAGGGTTTACCTGATTGAGCCATACTATGGCTCGCTGCTAGCTTAGAGCTTAGCATGGCTCTTGGGTTACGTCAGTGGCATGTTTTACTGATGACACAGCTAACTATACAGCAGATAAAATTAACCTGAACTTCTATTAATAGTGAACCAATATTCTACATTTAGACCACAAAAAGTTGTTGGCTAATGCTGGATTTCTGACAATGAAGGCATTAGTCCTCTTACTCTCCAATATTTTTCACTGATGGATGGGACGCTAGAAATGGCTGGGTATATTTGAAGGTGATCTAATTCCCATCTTTTATTTTTTGATTTTTCAATAATTTTTTTTTTTTTTTTTTGAGTTTAGAGTTGACCAATCTTTTGGCTGCATAAAATGGTAGATTAACTATAGACTTCTGTACACTGCTGGTACCCTTTTTTGCAAGAAAATCAACTTTGTCATCACCATTCAGTCCACAGTGAGCTGGTATCCATTGGAAGACCAGGTGTTTTAGAAGTGCTGTTAGATGGGTAAGGATTTTCCAACATTCTATAATAATTTGATTTTTGGTGACAACTTGGAAGTAATTGCTATAATTGCCGCCCTAGAACCTGAGAGAATAACTGCTTGATGAGATTCTATACAAAAGATTTTGTAGGGCTATTTGAATTGCTTCAATTTCTGTGTGTATGTAATTACAGACATGTTTATAACAATTTGTCAGACAATTTACCCTACATAGCTATGTGTTACACTTGCAGCAGAATACTTTCGCTCTGTTTATCTGCTGGATGAATTTAATTATTTTATACCTATATGCACAGCAACTTAATCAGCAAAACATAAAATAGAAACAGCTTTCCTACATTTAATTGATGAACTTGAGACAGAATATGTGGTCAGACCCTGAAAAGAAAGTATTTATGTAAATATATATTGTAAAATTTAATTTATTTTTCATGTTGGTAAGGATTTGTTAAATACAGAGAGTATTACACCATTGTTTCATTGTTTAAGAATATTATTTGTTTAATAACACCATTAATATTTAGTAATATGTTCAAATTTAATGTATAGTATTATATTAATTTAGATTTAATATTAAATGTGTTGGGAGAATGAATTGAGATCACTTCCTCAGCATTTTTGGGAACTATTTAACTTGTGAGATGACGTCATGGGGGACGCCGTAAAAAAGTATACACATTCCTGTATGAATACAGACGCATTGTTAAGGAATGTGCTAGATTCAGTTTCTTGGCATCCCATCATCTGAAGGGAGAAGACGTGTATTTGATATGTGCAGGTTTAGATGCTAAAAGTATAATTTAAAATGACAAGCAATACGAAGAAACAGTTGAGAAAGTTGGTCTGTGTGCATAGAATGTTCACCTAAATAACACGTGTGTAATTCCCAGTGAAAAAGGTGCGAATAAAAGATTGTGAAAAAGTTTTATCCTGTGTCCACGTTATTTCATCCTGTACCATGACCCGAGATAACGAAAGAGTAAAAAAACTCAGCACCATCACCTCTGCATTATTAAAAAAACTGCACCAAACTTTTAAATGTTGTTGTTGTTGTTGTTTTCTAGTGCCTTGCATCTGGCAATGAAGCCATTAGCATTCGTGCTTTCCAATACTTTTGAACTGTAGTTTCTTCTGATCTTAATGCTTCACAGGTCTTCAAGTGTTCTTCATTCATTTCTGCTGGATCGTTACACAGGACACATATCGGTGAGGCTGAGATACCTATTCTGTAGAGATGACTTGCCAAGCAGTCATGATTTGTCAATAGTCGGAAGGCTGCAACAGCTGTTTTCCTTGGTCTCTGGGGGATTATATCTGGATTGGAAAGTAGTGTAATCCATTTTTTATCTTTGGCATTTGTTTCTATTTCTTGTAGGTATGAATGACAAAAATTTTTAATGATCAAGCGTTTTATTGAGGAATATGAGAAATTGAATTTAGACTTTTGTGTTATTGTTGTGGCTTTCTTTGCAAGTGAGTCTGCAGCTTCGTTCCCCATGACTCCACAGTGTGCTGGAATCCATTGGAGATGAACAGTCTAACTTTTAAATGTAATGGGAACAAAATGATATTTCATAATATAAAAGCCCAAGGGAGACACATTGAGAACAATTAAAGGTCTAACTGATGAGAAATTATGAGTAACATATGTATTATAAAATAAGAAACTGCAACTTATACTAAGTGCTCCATTTTTTGTTGGTTAGTTTTCTGTTGACCAGCCTATGAATATTTGGGGAAATATTTCGTATTGCCTTGATTCGAAGCACTGCATTAAGATTTTCATCAAGAACGCCTATACATGTGTCGCTGTGCCAAACGTTGAATGCTCGCTGCTATCCACTGCTGTGATGTGACCGGTCGTTGCTCAGCAAGCAAACTCTTGGTGCCATCTGCTGCCCACTGCTCTAAAGTGGTGTAACTGCCAGTGCCTGGTCCATTGGTACCTTCATATTTACTTTGTCTACCATCTACCTATAGTAGATAGGGGAAGTACTGTTTTCCAACCAGAAATTTGATATCAGATTTCACACAAAAACACAGATTTTGTGATCCTTCAACATAAAGAGCAAAAGGTCCCCACATATTTGAGAGACAGAGAACAGTATAACTCAAAAACAGAAACATGATTAAATGCCAAACTTGATATTTAACCCTCTGCACCATGTATTGTAGTGAGTGAGTGAGTGATGTTTAAGGGCCCGTCGACAACTTGGTCATTTGGGCTCCAAGTCAGAACATAAAAGTAGCACTGGCTCACAAGTTTAAAAATTCAAGGATAAAACGGAAGGTTAAAAAGTTGAAAGTTAAAACGTGTAAAGCATTAAAAATGAAAGTTAAAAATGTAAAACATAAAAACGTGAAATTTAAAACAATTAAAATGGAAAATGCTAAAATGGTAAAATCAGGATACTGCTAAAACACATCATCACCGAAGGCTAAAATATCCAAAAGCTAAAACAAGTTAAACTTGCTGCGTGAACCCTATGTCTGTGATGAACCGCATTGCATTATCCACAGCAACTGGGCCGTCGCCCAAAACAGAACACAGTGTAACACCCAGACCAAGGGACTGGCACTCTTGAGCGTAATGTGGACAGTCTAGGAACATGTGCAACACAGAGAGTTGAACATCGCATGTTGGACACATTGGGGCCAGGTCGCCACGTAACAGATGTCTATGAGTAGCGCGGTTGTGACCTATTCTTAAGTGTGTTAAAAGAACTTCGAACCTCCAAGAGTCCCTGGAAGATGTCAGCCAGGGATCTACGGTGTCTTTGATCGTCCACAGTTGTGTGCCAGTGAATGCCTCTCAAGATTTCTGCCGAACCGGAAAAAGATGGCAACAAAAGTAACACTGCACATCTCTAGGAGACAGTGTTTGTGTGGATAACTCCGGTAAGCGACATGCAGGCTTGGCGGCCGTATCCACCTGCTCGTTGCCAGTAATATTCACATGGCCTGGAGTCCATGTAAAAACAAACTGGTATCTGCGTGAGTGTAATTGCGAAACGAGTGCCTGAATCTTTACAATTAAAACTGAGGTACCCAGAAACTGCTGCAGAGCCTGGATAGCGCTCAGAGAATCAGAGCAAATTATAAAATTTCCAGGAACTGAGCTAGAGATAAAAAGTAAGAAATGAAATATGGCAAAAAGCTTGGCAGTAAAAACAGAAGTGAAGTCCGGCAGGAGTACAATATTAGTATAGATTACTGTCTAATGCACCTTTTCTGTTTGAGTCTCCTCTAAAATGCCGTGAATATAGATGCAATTGTCTAACTCCTGCTTCAAAGTTTAATGAGCTCTTTTGTAGTAGTTTTCAAATAAATTACTGTTTACTTTCAGTGCATAGATTGAGAATTGAATTACTCTTGTTACAGACTTGGTGTCAGGTGCAATGCTGTGCTCCCTGGCTTCATAAAGAGTCCCATGACAGACACTATTCCTGATAAGGTGAAGGACTTGTTACTGCAAAGCATTGCCATGCGACGCATGGGACGTCCTGATGGTAGGTAAATGTACAGTGGCAGGCATCCTCAACATTTCAGAGGCTGTATCCCAGCTGGGTGTGGATGACATATTATAAAGCAGGGTATCTATTGTTCCTGGAAATGTACTTGAATTTTTACATACTGAATATACTGAAATTTATTGTTACATTACAAAAATCTGATCACTCACATGACTTTCTTTACTCACTCTTGTGCAAAGTATTCTTACAAAAACTTATTCTTCTATCCACTTCGTGTTAATTGACAAACATTTGTAGAAATTGTTTTATTACATATTTCCTTGTAGGTACCCCATTGGACAAAAAAAAGAGTCATGTCTGGAATGCATACGTACAGACATACATGCCCAGGTGCCAACCCCGACCCCTACTTGTTGAAAACGGCAAGTTATTTGGTACTTATGGAGCTGTTCTCTACCATTAAAGTAGCCTCGTGTTCCAGACATGACTCACATTTTTTTTGTCCATGAGTGTACAAGGGGAATAGGGAAAATAGATTTTAAGTGTTTTAATCTTTAATAGGCTGGTTGCTATGCGATGGCACTGAAATTCCTTTCTCTTTGCATAACCAGGAGAAAAATAATGAATAACGACTTTCCATTTGAGCTTTCAAGATGGCTACGATAGGTATAGTCACCTGGCCTAACAAACAAGGTTTATTACTAAATAGTGAGTAATGTGGAAGTGAATAACAACAAAACTGGATGTGCTCAAACAATACCCATGAAGGAAGAAGGGAGAGTGAAGGCAGCTTCCTAGATATAGGTATTATTGATAAATTTGATGTGAAAACCTCAAACAAGCTGCAACTGGAGATGCAGAAATCAGAAACGATAGTGTCACTCCACATAGTACTTAATTTACTTAGAGGAGACCTTTTGGGAGCACAGAGTGAGTGAGTGAGAGAGAGTGGGTGGCTGGGTGGGTGGGTGAGGTTTAAAGGCCCGTTGACAGCTAGGTCATTTGGATCCCAAGTCAAATTATAAAGTCTTAAAACATTCGCCAACTGGTGTGGCTAAAAGATGACAGCTAAAACACAAGTTTAAAATGGCAAAACCTAAAAACATTAAAAACTGAAAGGTGAAAAGTTAAAACAGTAAAGAGTCAAAGTGCTAAAAACAAACAGTAAAAGCAATACAAGGCCAAGGTTGTATTCTAAAACTGTAAAATTCAATGCCTGAAAATAAAACACATGTTAAACATTTTTTGCAAAATCAATTTCGGCGACAAACTGCAGCACCTTATCTATGGATACCGGGTCATTGTCCAGAATTGACTGCAGGGTAAAACCCAGGCCAAGGGACTGGTGCTTCCTAGCATATCATGGACAATCAATCAAAATGAGTGGGATGGAGAGTTGTACATCGCATGTTGGACACACAGGGGCTGGGTCACCATGCAAGAGATGACCTGAATAGCGCACATGTAACCAATTCTCAATGTATTTCTGGTGAAATCTGGATATCAAATTTTTGGATAAAATACAATACTATACTTACTATAAGTAAGTAGCAGAAAAGGCAAAATGGTCTGTGTATGTGTTTGTAAACAGTCAAACAGCATATCAAACTTGGAATTTAATTTCAGTGTCTTCCAAGTATGTGACATGAACATTTTCAGATAAAATTTATTCGTGGTAACAAGCACTCTCATAAAGGAAAAAAAGAATTACCAACTTTCAAGTGTGTCCATCAGATTGAGGCAGTATTTTTGTGTAAGCCCTCTGAAATGATTCAAATTGTAAATATAAAGACAACAGAAAGCCCCCTGAAATAACCATGTTAAAATATAGGCAGAGTAGGCTGAGTTCTTATGTTCATTTGTGATACAATGAAGGAGGAAGAAGTGATTTTTATTGACATAACAATAAGAAATAATAATCATACATCGAAAAGTGAATAATTAATTGTGAAATTTTGTGATATTCATAAAAAGGAACTATATCATCAATAATTGATTGAGATCAATCGAGTGTGGCGAGATTAGAAAAGAACATTGACTTTTCACAATCGTTGGCTGTGCCTAAGACATTTTGTTTGCTAGCGAAGAAGTCCGCCATATTTAGCGAGAAAATTGTGTTTCATGAGAAGGATAATGATTTTTAAGTGTTAATAAACTTTCAAAACATTCATTAAAACAATATTGATTGTTTCATCTATAAAATAGATCCATACTGCTCCCTGTAACAGTAATAGACTCTTATAGTTCTCAGACTGATGCTAGGCTGCGAGCAATAAAACTTTGTAAAGACTTTGATTCCAATGAAGATTAATAAAATCTAAATAGCACCTCTACTTTCGTCTCACATTAACATCAACAACATATTAAAAATGATTATAAGATGATGCACCCAAAGTTGGGAAAAGTACAAACTTGCAACACAGTATATTTTGAAAAATGTTGGTCAATTGTTCTGTGTTTTAACCAGTTTTTTGCTATAGGTGATTATTATTTAAGGTTTCCTAGTTATTTAGTTAAATAAAGGGTACTTAACAGTTGCATAAGATATTCATATTGTTACTTTTCCTACTACATAAATGTAATCAGCAGACAGAGTATTGCATTCGACCCAAAAATTTGGCATTAAGATTTCACCAGAAATACACATTTTGAGATGCCCTGAATTCAAGAAAGTGCATTTCTAATTTCTCTATTGTGTAGTTACAGCAAGTAGAAGTTTTGCATTCCACCCAAAAATTTGATGCAAAGATTGCACCAGAAATACATGTTTTGAGACTCCCTGATGCCAAATAGGGTGCATATAAATTGAAAAATATGTTGATATTTAGAAACATATGTTTGTGTGGGTATGCACGTGTGTGTGTGCATGTGCGTACGTGTACACAGCATAACTCAAAAATGAGTTGATGTTCAGCATCTTCCAAGGATGTGACAAGAAGATCCTCAAGAAAATTCCCCAAACCCAAATTACCCTTTGTATGGAAAATGTTTTGAAAACTTTGATTTTCTTAAAAATGGCTCTAATGTTTTTAAGATAACATATGTTTAAGATGTTTATATGACAAATGAAATGCATATCTTGAATTTTTGAGGAATAACCACTGAAGTCCTCTTAATTCTGAATGACTTGCATAACTGGTAAACCTAAGGGATAGACAATTCAAAACATGTACAGAGAGTGGCAATGGGATTGAGGCACTTAGAACGAATTAAAAGAAAATATACATACTGGAAGTAAGCTAGTATAATGAGGTTTGTTAATGTCTCATTAGTTTTCAAAAACTAAGTTTGTAAATAGCCACCACAGCACAGAATACATTCCCGCAATTTGATGTAAAATTTCTTAATAACTTGACCCAGCAAAACAGGATCAACGGCTCTCAAGGCTGATAAAGAGACCTCTAGCAAAATTAAGCGACCTTTCATGCCTAATATAGAATGGAACACTGAAAATTATAGCATTTAAAAGTGTCCTCTAATAAAACTAAATCTTTTGTTTGCTTCCTTTTTTTTTTTTTTTTTTTTTACAGAGATTGCAGAAGTGATCACTTTCCTTGCATCAGACAGAAGTTCCTATGTAAATGGTGCTTCCATAGAAGTTACCGGAGGCTAATCCTGCAGCAATATGATTAGTGGCAGTGAGTCAAGAAGGCATGTGAATTTCTGTAGGTAAAATAAGTTTTTGTTTCTAAGTTGAATTATGCTTGGTCTGAAATTAAACATTTTAATGAACAATTATACTGATTTTAATAGTGATGTAAAATTTCTGGTACACTTTTATAAAATCTAAGATATTTTTCCTGCGACAGAGTTAAAGCATTAGATCACTTAAGTGATTTAAAACTTTAGTCCCAAATAATGATATACAAATATGATACTATTATTATTCATAGGTTTACGCAGCATTTAATCAGTGTTTTATAAGAAAAGCAGCACTAAGGTTTCGAGTGGGCAGAGTGGCTCCATGTGCCAGCATATATTTCTCTTGCTCTGACAACCAAAGACAGCTGACTTAGTATGCGATAGAAATCGCCACTCATGGCTGTCTGCATTATGTCGTTGCCCTCACAAGTATGCTTAAATAGATAAATGCTGGAATTCTATGTAAGTTTTCCTCACCAACTTGAAACATGCTTCACAGTGATGTGAACACTTCTCAAGCACCCTACAGATAAATAAGCCTGCCTCTGTAGTGTGGTGGCAGTGTGTCTGCCTCGTATTCAAGAGATTAAGTTTGAATCTCAATTAGGGTGACGACTTGAGACACATTTTGGTATCCATTAAAAAGAAACAAGCAGGGTAGTGACAAGCTGCTGCAGTTGAAAAGGATCTTCTTTCTCCTTCTGCCTGAAGATATTCATCCTCCCAAGTATAAAGTCTGTAACAAATGGTGCTATTTCTCTTTTCTACTTGCCCCTGTTCCTGATATTGTTCTCCCAGTTCATTCTGGTAAGTCACGTCTATGAGCAGCTGCAGATGGCGTAAACCTTGTGTTAACCAAAGCTGACACAGCATTTTGTCTAAAAAAAACCAGCTATATTTCAATTGAAATAGGATACGTCAACAGCACAATGTATCCTAAGAGTTCAAACAGTTGCTAAGAAGGATGGCTGTGTGTTGTAACACATGTGCAACTCTCTAGAGTAAAATAAAAGGACTGATAAAAGCACTCCTGAACCAAAGTTTAGCTTCCTCCACTATTCTTTTTCCTTCTTCCTCCCAGTATACATTCTTTTTCTCTTGTATCTTCCTATAGAAGCTTCTCTTATCATTGTACGTCAGGAGTAGAGTGTATTGTCATTGCAGTTTGCTTTTAGTTGGTGGAGGGTTTGGAGTATGTCCTTAGTGGGCAGCAATCTTGGTTGAGCAATGGTTGTACGTTTTGCTCCTTTCTATGGCAGCTGCTTGTGTTATCAGCTTTTCTAGAGTTTCTACTGCTTCCTCCAATCTTGAGTCTTATTTTAATGTGTTTATTTGTTCTATTGTTTTCAGCATCTATTTTCCTTGAGAGTAATTACTTTGTTTACCTTATGTTGCTTGCCATTCAGCTTGAAGTTCTATTTTCATTAGGATATGTTTCCGTATAGGCGTATGATGTGCTGCCCAGAGTGGTGTTACCTCTCCTTTAATTGGTCCTCTTGTGAGAGCTATGTCTATTTTGCTTCTCCTGTTATGACATATGTATGTTGGTGTATTGTTTTCATTGAATAGGAAGAGGCCTTCTTCACGCAGTGTTTCCATTACTAGTGTCGTTTTGTAATTTTGATTGTCCAGCCTGCAATTTAGATCCCTTCAACTATTAGGCGGCTGTCTTGTTTACTCTGGGTTATTTGTTGGCCTAGATATCTATAGCTATTTCATTTAGTTGAAAGTAGGCGGCAATAATTGTGATGTATTTTGTCTACCAGGATGGTGTGATCCTTTTTGATTGTAGTTATTGGGGTCAGCCATGGTTTTAGGAGAACAGTTATTCCTCCTTTTGGATACCCTTTTGCTACCTGCTTTGTTTGTAGGTGTGTGATGTATTCTGCATGCTGTCATTGGTCCATTTGAAAAGTTTCTGTTAAAATAATAATGTCATATCCATTCAGGTACTTTGTTGATGCTAGTCTCATGCCATTTTTTAAGCCTTCTGTATTCCAGAGTATGATTTTCATATTGATTTCTTTTTCCTTTTCTTCTCATTCTTTTCCTTTTGATTGTGTCAGTTGTGTTTTAGTTGAGTAAAATCCCTGTGTATCTCTGAAAAAATAAAAAATGTTTGATGGTTATTCCTATTGGCCAAAAATCTGTTATATTTACTTCTTCTAGGCAATTAAATGGGACTCCTCATTTGAACAATGTTGTGTCGTATTTTGTTTCCCTTCTTTGTGAGGAAATTCTTTATTGATTCTGCTGTGGTCCCTTGTTGCAGTCTTCCTAAGAAGAGGAAGGCCCTTTTCTCCACTGCTTGCAGGTCTTTTTCTCCCAGTCCCGTGCCAGTCCTGTCAGTTGTCTTCGCCTTCTGTAGGTTAATTCTGTCCACTGTTCCTCAGCGGTTGCGTCCATTGACAATCCCTCTTGTCTTTAGATTGAGTCATTTGTATTTAGCGGGAGCTTCCCTTCTTCTGTGACATGGTTTTCTACTCTTTTGTCTTCCTTCATGGACTGGGCTCTTGCTCTTGGCAGTGCATTCCATTTGCCCGTGTTAGGTGCTTTCGGTTCCTGTATTTTTGTACCTTCAGTTTCCTCTCTAGCCATCTTTTCTATATTGGTTGTGATATTTTCCAAGAAAAATGCACTTGTAACTTAGTTTAATGATACTTAAAATACACATTTGCTAAATTATATATACAAAACATAAAATATGTAATTAAAGTGCAAACATAGAGATGTGAGATTTGAATCTGCACGTTCTCCATCATGACATCCCATTACTGTCATCTTCACCATTCAGCCACAGCTATGTAAGACTCCTATAGGGAGCCCTAGTGTCTTATTCAAACATGTGTTTTCACTCAGCCTCTGAAATGTGTTATCTGTAGGGAACTTTATCCAATGTGGAACTTATACATATTCTGCATTTCAAGAGTGCAACCATTCTTTTTTTGGGCAACTGTACATTGCTAGACAATAAGACTATATTATGATCACTACTGTATACAAGATATGAAAACTATTGTACACACACAATTGTAAACTTAGCCTTGTATCAGACACAGTTTTATCTTGGCTGTACTAGTTGAGCCATGATGTGTGATTGTTGTTGCTGCTTCTATAATCTTTATTCATTACCAAGACAAGTTCATTTTTGCTATGTACAGGGAATTTTCATTCCAGAGTACTAAACCAAAACCAAAAGGTGATGACAGTTAACAAGTAGAACAGTTAACTCGGTGACAGATAAAATTGAGGTCTTATGTACAATTTGACACCATATATGCATAGCGAAATACTATGTCAATTTGAAAAATAAAATCAACATACATATATTGTTTAAATGACCTAAGAAGTTTAAAATATGTACCGGTATATTGGAAATTAAAGAAATATTGAAATCACTATTAAAATTAGTATACTTACTCAGAAATTAGATGTTTATTTACAAGCAATCAATAAAGATAGATTACTCATAACTGAACATCTGGTGTATGGTTTTAGAGAAAACCTATTTGATTTGCAAACTTCACAGGCCAGTTCCCTAAGATTATATAGAGCTACTTAGAAATCAAGGCAATATATACATATACTTTTATTTACACTATTTTTGTAATATTTACATTTTTAAATTACCATTTATATTGTAGTGACAAGGTTAAGGATTTTTAAAATGTACAGATATGACCAAATGAAAAATAAAATTATTTTCATAAAATTTGTTGACTGAAATTATTCATAGCATGGAAGGAAGGTAATTGCTGTTGTTATAATATGCTCTATGGTTTTTATCAAGTAACATGTGAGGCTCAGTCCATCTTTAGTCCTCTGTGATTCCTTTGTTCTGTGGTATGGTAGCTACAATACATACATTAAGAGTGTGAGGTGTCCCTCTTAATTGCAGAACCTGAACTCTAACCCTCACTCTGTTGTGTTGTGTATAGAGAG
Organism: Tenodera sinensis; assembly: GCA_030765045.1. Classification (NCBI taxonomy): domain Eukaryota; kingdom Metazoa; phylum Arthropoda; class Insecta; order Mantodea; family Mantidae; genus Tenodera; species Tenodera sinensis. The sequence continues at coordinate 190,749,004 of CM060961.1, forward strand.
TTGCCAGTTTTCTTTATCCATTTTACATAAATCATGATAAATGTTTGCCTATAATCTTTCAGGCCTGATAACAGGTCCATAAACAGTGCACATAGTAATCACTCTGCACTTGACATCATGTGAAAACATGGAGGAGCTTCTGCTCTTCTCCCCAGCTGTTTATTTTTGGGAAGTCAGATTACTGCCATCATTATCTCCCAATGTTATATTAACCATGGGTTATTTTTCACCACCAGCATTAAGTGTCAAACATGTAGGTACTGTAAACTTAATTAACAAACTAAATGTACTAATTCGAGAATGGATGAAGAAATATTATGAAATATTTTTATTGCTGTTTATTGCAGAAAACACCTTAGCTATGATAGGAGCTCATTGTTTAAGCCAGGGGTTGGCAAGACAATACCAGCTGATGATATGACATAATACCACTGTCAGGGGCAAAGCCCTCCAATAGCCCTCTCTCCAGCAATCAACACACATTCAAACATAAACAAGCAGTGGTGTACAACTCATCAATACATAGTTCTTTTGAAACAACAAAAATGCAAGGTAGCCTTCCCATTCCAAGAAGAGCAGGAAAAACAATATTTTGGCTGCATTATGGGCAAGAATGTGAAACATCTGTTTGTATTATGAAAGTTTTGATTTGTGTTTACAAGTCAAACATTAAAGGACATTACGAATGTTGTCACAGATAAGAAATATTAAGGCATTTTAAAAGAATAATATAAAACAAGCATTTGTCCATAAATGTAATCATAACATGATTACAGAAGCTTCATAGTCTAGTGAAGTAGACTGATTTTAAAAAACCTAAAAAGCTTAAAGGTCATTGTGTAAAATCACAATTAGAAAATAAAACTGGTTTAGATTTATTTGGAGTACTTGATATGGCAAGATTTCTGCCTCTCCATTCATTTATTGCATATATTAGTACTATGTTTGACTAAACATTTATGTGTGAGAGCAATTATTTTCTAAACTGAAGATTGTAACATCTAAAAGCAAATCGTGATTGGCAGATAAAAATCTATGTGCTCTGTTTTACATCAGTAGTTGTGAATTAACTTAGATGTATTCAAAACTGTTGTTAGCTAATGCTGGATTTCTGACAATGAAGTCATTAATCCTCTTGCTCTCCAATATTTTTCACTGATGATATTGAAGAGAGCAATAGCAGTAATAGTAACCGCTTTTTAGAGAGCACCATATTTTTATGTTTTGGCGGTCACATCACTCTCTCACAACCCCCAGAATGTCTGGAGGACCACACCTGTCGTTGGTTTACGGGTCTCACCGACCTGACCGGGAGAATTATCAAAATAAATTCACCGACCATATCCTCTGATCACCAATCAGAGGACATATTACATGCCATGACAGGTCAGCATGTTAGGGGTTAAGATTTTATAGAGAAATGGAGAGGTTGGAAAAATAAAGACTCCCTAGCCCTCGGGAACCTTAATAGCATCGGGGTCAGAAGAGAACAAGAGATGACCAAGGTAAGGTCAGATAGAAAAGTTACAGTGAGGAGCAAAACACCGGTAAGTGGAAGTAATGTTCTGCTCAGCTTGGGTACCTTGTGGTTGCTATTCACATATCCCCTAGACGGAGACCCCTATATAGCATTATAGTATTCAAAACTATAATGCTCCAAATAAAGTAAGGAATAAAGGCATCAAAACTAAATGTTAATTCTCAATCTGTATACATTGTTAGGCATATATAAAATCAAACGTGTGTTAGAAAAGTTCCTTTACGCCGCCACTGCAACTTTCAAACCATGCATTATGTGCTTGGCAGGTTACGTGCATGACATCACCATTCATGCAATCGTGACAACCAATTTGCTGTCACCTGGTTTAAGCAATAGCTATGGACCTTGAAGCATATGGCAGCAAATGCTTCCCATGACTGCTGCCAAACTGATAAACAATGGCAACAGAAGTACTACTGTACATCCTTATAAGGCAGAGCATGTGTGGAAAGCTCCAGCAAACAGTATGTGGCCTTAACAGCCACATCTGCCTCCTCATATCCGGTAATACCCATATGGCTTGGGATCCATGTAAAAACCAACTAGCATCTGCAAGAGAGTGTAAAGTATTTGAATTTTAACAATGAATGATGTGCCAAGAAACCCTGCACGTGGTGGAATAGGTTAGAAAATGGTGGACAAGCTCTTTAAAGAACTATTATGCATTGAATGAAAATTTTGGAACAAAAAAGCAAGGTATAAAAACATTTCTAAAACTTCAAGAAAGAAAGAGAAACACTTCTGCTAATATTAAATTCATAAAACTGTGCCTACATAATAAAGTAACCCCCAAATTTGTACAGAAGATAGTAAACAGAACAACGGAAATGTACAAGAAAAAGTGGCAGAGAAAAAAGTCTTACAATTAGAAATTAATAAACACTTCAAGCAGTTAGAAAAAATAGAATTGAAACCATCCAGATTACATTCAGTCTTAATGGAAGTGCTGGGAAACACGATTTGGAAAAATTTGAAGATAACTATTTGGCAATCTTAGTAGGAAAATGAAAGCGAAAACTCTAAAACTAAAACACAAACTGGAAAAATTATCCTGTGTTTCTCCAAAATCTACACAAGAAAACTCTACTTGGAAAAAATTAAAAAACAAAACCGAAATCACAGAGGGAGTTCACTAGCAAGCATTGTACATCCAAATAGCACAATAGTAAACAGTGGCGGAAACATGTTTGCAAAACTTTGAGAATGTAGTAAATCTGTCTGATCCAGAGTTCTCCGTAAAAGAAATGGATCTTTTAAACCAAGGTCTTAAAATTTGCGTCTGCTTTTCAATGGAAATTGAAGAGTACATCACAGATATAAACATTGCTACGCAGTAGAGGACACCCTTGTCTCGTTTGATGTCAAATCACTATTCCCCAGTATATCACTAAAACAACTCCCACTGTTGATCATAAACTGGCTCATATCAATTGGTGTGTCATCATCAGAAATTACAGACTACATAGAACTCACCAAATTATGCATAGAACAAAATTTCTTCCAGTTCCAGACAAAATATTTCCATCAAACTTCAGGTTTAGCAATGGGCAACCCTCTCTCATCCTTCTTGGGCAGATATTTACATTAGCATTGGAAATAAGGATCACCAAAGTTTTGCCGTGGATGTTCAAACATGACATATTTACAATAGTCCCAAAAAAACGCATCAGTGATGCTCTAAAACTCCTAAACATCTGGGAAAAAAGGGTGATTAGGCTGCAAATGGGTTTTCTGTAGACGATTGATGGAGAACGCTGAAAGACTAAGTGCTGTATGTCTGGAGCACATGCCCAGAACCCATTAACATTCCACTGGATTATTTCTATGATAAAAAAGAGATCAGCATTCTAAAGTTAGAACAAATTAGAAACTAAAAACTTCACTTATCTTAGTTATGTTGTAAGTTATTTTTTCAAACACTGACTCGAGTTTCAAGTTGATTCCAACTCATTCTCAAAGCTATCAATTTCCTTAATTAAGAAATCAGCAGTTGGTCTTCATCTTTTTCTTCTTTACCTTAGCTGACTTTGGACCGTAAATGTGGAATTCACCTTCCCCTTGTGACTCCTCTGATGTGCGGGAGTCTAAACATCCCCTGCGGCTTGCAGAGCGGGAGTGGGACTTCAGCAAGGTAGAGGAGCTCCTGGTGTGAACATTAGTCCTGGATGGATGTTTGTCAACAGGCTGGCTATGGTTTGTGGACGTCTTGTGAGCTGGAGTCTGCATGGCGGAAGATATAGTGGAGGGGACTCGTTGGTAGGTCTGTCTGTGTTGAAGCATAGAAGACGGGAACGTGTTGGATAGCAACAGTGTTGACAGCAGTGGCGAGCCACAGACGCATAACCTGTGGTGGTCGCAGGGTTTAGTTGCTCAAAGCAGCCACGCGCTTCTGGAAATTAGGCATTCTTTGATGGGCAACTCCTGTATTGACTTCTCGCCCAGAAACTTTGAGCATAGATGCGAGTTGGATGGATCACTCTCTCCACAGTTCACACAGCAAGGGTCCTGGGTACATGTATCCTCATGGGCTGGTTAACCACAACACTGACAAATAGTAGCATTGTTACAGGACGTCTTAGTACATCTGAACTTCTGGCACCAAAAACAGCGCATAGAGTTCGGAGCATACTGACATACTGCGGCATGCTCATAGCCACAGAATATATATTCTGGCAACTGAATACTCTTAAAGGTGAGGAACACCTTCACACACCCGTTGGTCGGAGGGGCAGGTTACAATGTCCTCGTTTGACAGACCATCCAGACTAGAGGTGGTGACAATTTCCCTACATAAGTTTAGTGATTTTGTGGGGCTACCCAGATGGGTTAAGAGCCCGACAAACTTGTTTCAACAATTTCTGGGACTGGTCTGTAGTGTCACTTCTATTATAAGCATACAGTGTTGAACTGGAGTGGCATTTTTAATTGGGCCACAGGTCCTATTGACTGCTCATTTTATGTAAAATGGGCTAAAATCCTTCATCATTTTCTGGTCACAGGCCAATGTCATTACTAAAACACTGTTGATGTCAGAGGTTTTGCGCAGATGCATTGTTGATTAAACCCCCTTCTGTAACCATGGATTTCTGGTCATGTAGGTTTGCCAGGGAATGAAATGGCAGATTTGGCAGCAAAGGCAGCAACTACAGAACACAGTATTATCATCTCTTGTGTTACTTCAGAAGACTTTAGGCTTGAAGTGCGGACAACAGTGCTGGCACAAAGAGTGCTCAGCTCTCTGCGATAATAAGCTTAGAAAAGTGAAAGAACATCTGATAAACGGGGTAACTTCCTCTTACATGTTTCGTCGCAAGAAGGTTAGCTTGTTTCCATTCTCAGGTTATTGTGAAGCACTACAGTTATAATGATTAACTAAAACAAGCTTTTTAAATAATTTCATTTAATCTCCTTCAAATAACAAAATACAAAGTATCACTTTTTGCGTTTCAGTTTTTTAGCACGAATGTGAGCTTTATAATGAGTTTTCCTCCGTTCTTCAATAATCTCCTTGTATCTTCGCTTGTTGTATTGCTTGAACTCGGAGTCTGCCAAAAGCTCCTCTACAATTGTCTTCTTTCGCTGCTTCTTGGGTATTCTGCTGTGATAGAAGTCTGCTGGACTATCGACCACACGACCAACCTGCAATAAGAAAAATGCTTTTCTTAAAAACACTTTTACACACTTTGTTATCCAAACAACTCCTCTTTTAACACATTTAAAACAGAAAGCGCTGGTATGCACCACATTGCAGTGCCAATTTGGCATGGCATTGATACGGTTATGTTGGTATGGGGGGATTCAAGAATAGTTGGTAGGGGCAAATGAGAAGGTGAAGCCCACCAGAAAGATGTGCTTATCCTACATCCTGCCATACTTAATGCCTGTTGGCAGTGGGTAGGAATTGTATTTGGCCAATTATACTGTAGCACAAATTGTGTATCAAGAAAATTAATAGGAAAATTCATGGGAATATTTATTACGTCAAATTTATGTCCACAAAAAGCATGACAATTTCTAGTCATATGAATATTGTATTTACATTTGTAAATTTTAATATAGAATCCGAAGCTATATGGTAAAATATAACATGGCCAACATCGACCTTTGGTGAAAATTATGAAGGAGGATAGAAGAGACACAATGGTTGTTAGCCAGGTAACCAAGAGAAATAAATACTACACCTTCTCCAGTATACTTGTGATTCTGACACGATATACAAGACGAATAGAGGTGAGTGCGCATCTCAGCGTCAGTCTATTGCTAATGTGTAAATTATAAGTGGAATACCAAATATTCCGATAGCAAACATGTGGAAAAACATTACGCAACTCATATCCATGGATGCCATTTTGAATTCAACGTATGGAAAAACTATGAGAGTTATTATATGTGTCCACAGAAATATTCAAACCAAACGTGAACTTGCCTTTATTTATTAGCATTATTCTTTTGTTATCTGGAAAATTATCAATTTGCCGAGATGATGATAACTGTCAACTTCATTCTCAATCATTTCATATAACCAATAATTATTTTGTGTAATATGTTAGAAGTGTTAAAAATATAAATTGATATTATTTTCTTGGCACATCCAAGATTATTATAAAATCAAGTATAATACACAAAATATGACATCATCAGACGTCATAAGAAATTATTGTTAAGAGACACCATCCAAATGCTATTGCCATAGCAATGTATGAATTTTCAATAAGCTTCAATCAGCAGGTTGGAGGAACATAGACACCATTTCACAGCATCATTCCGAGAAATTGGAAATAACATAGTTTAATATTTTCGGATTGAAGTGTTCATATAAGTAGGATGCTATTTCTTGACGATGCTTTGAGAAATTGGAGTGCATATCATGTTATATATTTTCAATAAGCTTCAATCGATGGGTCCGAGGAAGATAGACACTATCGTTCCAAGAAATTGGAAATAATATAGTTTAAACTAAAATAACAACAAACTTAGAGACTAAAAGCTTCACTGTCTTAGTAACTGCTGCAAGTTCTTGAAAATGCTGCTGACATATGTATCATGGTTTCCATCACATTTTCAAAGCTTTAGAAAGATAAGTGAAGTTTTTAGTCTCTAAATTTGTTTTTATTTTAGATTCTGTTGCTTCACTCTTAAGAGCTTCAGTTTTTTCATTGAATTTACTTTAGTTTAATATTCTTGAACTAAAGCGTTCATATAAGAAAGACGCAATTTCTCTGTGATACTTTGAGAAATTGGAGCACATATTATATTAGATAATGCAATACTCTTGGATCGATGAGATCAAGGAAGTTTAATGCCATTCTTAGCAAGTGAGTGAGTGTATGGGGTTTAACGGCCCATTGACGAGGTAATTTGGGCCCCATTGTTCCCAGGAGTACCTGCATGGCCTGGGATCCACGTAAAAACAAACTGGTATCCGTGAGACAGTAGCTGAGAGATTAGTGTCTGAATTTTAAAAATGAATGCAGAGGTGCTGAGAAACTGTTGCAGGGCCTGAAGAGTGCTAAAAGAGTCAGAACAGAGGGTATAATTTCCAGGACCTGAACTGAAGATAAAAAGCAAGAAATAAAATATGGCAGACAGCTTGGCAGTAAAAACTGAACTTGTGTCTGGAAGGCGGTACATGTGAGTGTCAGCGTTGTATGGTTCATTCCTCGGTGGACTGTAAATACTGTATAAATATAGATGTGTTTTGTTATCCCAAAAATTTAGCTTTATTAATTCAGATTTATCTGTGTTATCCATTTCTTTAACAATTTGAAAGGAGGATTTAATATCCTTTTTGACTCCAATTAATATTCCTCTACTTATCTATTTTTGGGTAGTAGGTTTAGTAAAAATCCAGTAAAATTGAAGTATTTAAGTTGATCATTTGTTAGATTTGCTTCTTGAATGAAAAATATATGTTTTTTTCAACCACAATTCTATTGAGCTCTATTCTTTTTGATTGGGTAAGACCACCTGCGTTCCATTGAAAAGTTTTGATGTTAGATCTTTCATTAACATAATTTTTTGCTTCTGAGAAGTAGTCCCTGCCTGGAGATCCGAATGGGGGACTATTTTAACTCCGGAATATTTTACCCCTCGAGTCATATTGGAGATAATTGTCAGTAAATGTAACTGCTTTTTAGAGAGCACCATATTTTTACGTTTTGGCAAAGCTATAAAGCTTTGAGAATGAGTTGGAGTCAACTCGAAACTCGAGTCAGTGTTTGAAAAAATAACTTGCAACATTACTAAGATAAGTGAAGTTTTTAGTTTCTAATTTGTTCTTACTTTAGAAGTGAAAGTAATGTTTTGCTCAACTTGGGTACCCTGTGGTTGCCATCCACATATCCCCTAGATGGATATTAGGAGATGAAGTTTGGATAAGTGATTTAGCCTTCCTCATTGACATTTCTCAACATTTCAATAATCTTAATCGTCGCCTTCAGGGAAATTTCCACAATATAGTTCATATGTATGACATGATTAGATAATTTGTAAAGATGACAGATTTATGGAAATCAAATCTCATGAGAAAAGAGTTTCATCATTTTCCATGTTTAAAATCTCTTCCCAATATTTCTATAACAAATCTGAATAAATATACTGGTCTTTTAGATAAAGTAAAGAGCGAATTTGAAGTAAGGTGATACAGTGATTTTAAATCCATGGAAAATGATTTTGCTCTTTTTGCTAATCCTCTTGCAATAGATTTATATAAGGTTAAACCAGAATTACAGCAGGAAGTCACTGATTTACAATGTGATATGTATATTCAATTGCAGTGTAAAGAATTGACTGATTTTGATATATTTAAAAATCTGAAAGCAGATACATATCCATCTCTTAGATCGTTTGCTCTCGTTGTTGCAACTATGTTTGGATCCACATATATTGCAAACAAGTTTTTTCCAAAATGAAATTTGCAAACTCGAAGTAACGATCACGATTAACAGATGATAGTTTATGTGCCATACTGAGAGTGGCTACTTGTGATATATCACAAGATTTTCATAGTATATTGCAAATAGAAGTGAATTGAAATATATTACTCAAATATCTCTGCCTACCTAAAGAAGACCAAAATAGCTGGATCCAAGTATGTGTACTATTCCTTATTGTACTCTGTAGCGAGCAAGTCCAGCATTCACTCTGAACGACAGTTAATGCCTTCCCCTGTTCTACATTATGTCATGTGCATTGAGGGTTGCATGGTGAGACATCATATTAATACCTCTTGAGTACATGTTTGCCGATGCCTGACCTATGGGAACCAAACCACGTGATGGATATAGCTGAAACTTCAACTGTCATCTAGTAGAGACAATGGTTACTAAATGCAAACATTTTTTGATTCTGCTACGAGTGTAATTTCTTGGCTCTTCTCAAGACTTTTTGAACGCCCCTGGTAGTTTTAGGGTACCAGTGCTGTGCTTTTCGATAATTGTGAATGTCATCCACATAATATCTAAACCAAGTTTTGAACATGCATGCGAAGGCTAAAGTAACTTGTGTCTCAAGGTGGCTCATGAACAGATAGATGGCTCCCACCAGAGAAGCAACATAACCACCAGGATTCCTGCCAGTCAACAACTTCTTGATGGCTTCAAGTGAAGGCAGAACACTTGAGAATAAATTCAAGGTGTGAAGTTGACTCAAAATGTATTAATTTTTTTAATTAGTACATTACTTCATAGCATTAATTCCAACTGGTTTTCAAATTAGACCCATTACTTACCTGGAAGTATTTGGGTAACACTTTGAGGTCATTCTTCTTGTAGAAATGTTTGGGGTCCAAGACAGAACGCATCTGAATGACTTGTAAGTCATGTTTCAGCTCATCTGTCATCTCTGGGGCAGGCATGTTGAACCATTTGGACCCTTTCGTGCGCTCTCGTTCTTTCTGAAACACAGAGCAACCTCTGTAATGTATATCTACTGCAAGACAGACAGAAAAATCAAGTAAATTTTCCTGGGGTTCTGCATTTAATACATTGTATACAAGTGAAGAATCTAGAACAGGCCTGACGAACATTACTCCAAAGGTATGATGAGAGGAGTCCCCCATCCGTAGCTGCAGTAGCACTCGTTAGGTAGAACCCATTTTTGCTATGTTTTTAACCAATTTTCCACTTTCATCATCACAAAGGGAGGGAAAGTTGGGGAATATCTTCACACCTGGTGAGTACTGTTTGTCAGGCGTAATCTGGAAGTACTTTTTTTAAAGACAGATTCTAACTTGCATAGTATACCCCGTTCAACAAAGAGACTACAATGTTTAGAACTCCAAATATCTGATGTTTGCTACCTTCAGGCAAAGAAGACTCTTTCTACTCTTAATGATCTATTGGTATTTAAGAAAGGATAAGGACTTAAACTAGAACTATATTTGTTAACCTATTCATTTTAACTAAGATTTGTAATTTCCTTCTTATATTCTTCATTTTGAGTGATTCTGATGCAACATAATAATGCATTCTTAATCTCTTCACCACTTAAGTACTTTTTCTTCACATTCCTAACTCTAGCATTGCTGATAAACCTTATTACTCTTTGCTGAATATGAGGAACCTTAAGAAGAGTCAACAAAGTAGAGGCTGTCTTGTGCTCTTCTGGAACATCATCAATACTATATTTCTGCTAGGCTATGAAGTTATAGATTTTCTTAAAAATGAAGGTCCACACCATTTACTGGAGTCTTCAAGTGATATTCACCTAAATATCAAATCTGCTGGGTTTTCTGATGAATGTCTCCAATTATTACGGTAACCTAATTCCTAAATTTGAGCAACACAATATGCAACAAATATCTTGCAGTAAGAAGAAGAACACAATATTCAAGCCAACTTTATCATGGAATCTATCCAAATGAAACCTGAGAAAATTTAATCTCAAGAACTGACAAAATCTTACGGACCAACTTAGCCATTTAAACAGTACCACACAATTCCAACCCAGACATCGAGCGTCGGTCTGGGTGGCTCCGTTAGTTAGACGCTGGCCTACTGATCCTAAGGTCACGGGTTCAAATTCGGCCCAGATCGATGGTTTTTAAGTGTGCTTAAAAACGACAGTTCCATGTCAGTAGATTTACTGGCATGTAAAAGAACACCCGCAGGGCAAAATTCCGGCACACTGACAGTGCTGATGTGATCCTGGCAATTGACAGCATTGTTAAACACAACAAAATTATTATCAGACATCGAGCCATTTAACTGGAGCCTCTAAGACCTTACACAAGGCAACAACGTAAAACAAAAGGAGTAAATCCTTGCTGTTGTTGGTTTGGTTTAAGGGCGCTCAACTTCGAGGTCATCAGCACCCTTAAAAGATTCATGGCGATAGCCATATAAATTTTACTCAAAAATAAAAATACTAGCAACAAGACAATATACACAAAAAGTAAAACAGTGGCAATAGCCAGATATGAAACAAGGTGATAAATATGTCCAAAAGCATAAACAGATAACTAAAATTTTAAATCCTCAAATTGATATTGCACTCCGCTAAAAAATGAAAAACTCTATCAACCACTGTTTTGTCGTCCGCTAAGACCTCTGCAAGTCTGGCAGGCAGCTGCAGAGAATCTCGAAGGTGCGCTAGAGAGCAACCCTCTAGCAGCACGTGGCGAACTGACAAAAAGTTGTCACACAGCGGACATAGAGGGGCAGGGGGAGTAAATCCTTGGTTTGAAATTCCTTTCCATGGGGCAAACAAAGATAAACAAACTAAATTCAAATTTAAATAACAAGAGGCATGAGACAATTATAATACAGTGTAATGGGAAACTTATGTCATAATATATTTACTTCCCATTTATGCTGTATAGCTCATGTGATTATCATGCTTCTTTATTTATTGAATGTATTTATGTATTTTAATTTGCATGTGTCTGAAATAATGAGTAAAAATGTAAAAATAACACAGAGCCAGGTCTTAAATTGCCAACCATCTGAAAGCTGTCAATAAGGAAAATTTATAGCTTCTGTTAATAACCAGAGAAAATAACAGCTAAGGATGCTTGTTGATGGATTTCTAGGAGGATCACAGTAACATTTGTACATGAATATTGTCTGGTCCTGGTGCTGATATTCGCGAAGATTTAAGAGAATGTTCTAACCTGTTATGGTGAAAAGGAGATTGTAATATTCTAGGTTTCTAGAACGAAACGCGAACCCTTGAGATTCCACCGGAGTTTTAATTGGAAGGAACTCAGGGGAGTAGTTTTCTGAGCTAGACACTTGAGCGAAAGCAATACCAAACATGTTGGCAACATCAAATGAATCAACAACAGCTCCTGTGGCTGTTTTCAGTACTGCAATTGGTATATGGATCGATCGACCTGCAACACACCTTAACCTATGCCACACAACCGAGGTAGATGTATATTGGTTAAATGAAGCTACAAATTTGCTCCATGTCTTTTTGCTATCCTTAATGATTTAGTTTAGAGAGAAGATGGGTAGATCGAGAAACATACATAGTGTGATGCTGGGATCAGTGCAAAACAAAGAACTGTTGGGAACAGGCTGCTTCATGCCACATGTCGGGTCAGTGAGCAGGCAAAGGCATTCACGGTCAGGCTGCCTCGTGTGTCTGTTTGGGTGTACATGACTAACAATGCAAGCAGCTACACAAAAGAGGCTTTCTTGAGAACTTCTGTGGTCACGTGATCGCCGGCATGTGTGTAGAAGTCAAGAAGGTCCATGTGATGTCATCCCCACTTAATAATGAGACCAGGAAACAGCAGTGAATGAGTTTTACAGACAGACATGACTCGGGTAGTGTGTTAGTGAGTGCGAGACAGCTGTGTGGGTGTGTGTTGTCACAAAAGGTATGTTGGTCATCGCCAAGCTTATTTCAATGGGTGTTCAGTGATTGCATCATTGTAGTGAGTGTATGAGAGACAGAGAAAGTGAAGGACACTTAAAGGGCTGACCAAGGGGGTGAGTGACTAGCGTTTAAGAACCCGTCGACAGCTAGGTCATTTGGGCCCCAAGGACTGAGCAAGGTTATGAAAAGTAAATTTGTGAGTTGTGATAGTCTGAAATACTGTAGAATGAGAAGAAACCTGTGTATTTGTGATAACATTTTAGAAGACAATAAAGTGATACAAAAGTAACCAGAGTGGATTTTGTCATTTTGTCACAGTGATGTCAGAAGTGGGATTTGTCAAATAGATTCATTTTCCAAATTTAATGTATTGTGTTTTTTACTATTTTTTGGTTGGAATTACTGCTTACTTATGACTAGGGCCCGGATTCTTAGTTTTTTAACTATTTTATTCCTTGATAGTTAACTGCAGCGGTTTAATTTAATTATCTGTTTCATGATCATCGAAGCCAAATGCTTGAATCTTATAAAACCTAAAAATGGCTAAATGAGACTTTAAAACCTAAAAGAGGCTAAATCTCCTATTTATTTTAAAATGAAAACAAACTTTATTTTAAAATGGGAAAATGAAATGTTTATGAAATTATGAATGGACTTTGACTGTTACATCTTTGCTACGTCTTTTCACTTATGTATGCTTAGAGGAGTAATGACAACAATGCAAGAGGCAACTGACTTGTATTTAGCTGTGTGGGACCAAGCTCTGTATTGTTGCAAGCAAGGAATGCGGGGATTGTTGTCGAGGGGAAAGGGGTCATTAGGAGAACCCGCCATAAACTCAAGTCAATCAGTTTAAAAACAGTATCCGTTGTGTTCAGTGGACTGTCGTGTATTGTTAATGCATACAATTACTACATCGTTAGAAGTAAATTTTCCTTAGATTAGGCAGGTAACTTAAGGAGCCAGTGTCATGCCTAAAGTCAGCTCATCCCAAAGTTGGTTGATTCGTCTGTGGATAGGTAACGATCCGAACTCCACCATAGGTGGCAAAGTAATATTTTGCCAAATCTGCCAAAAGCGAAATAAACCATCCCCACAGACACAAAAGCTTGAACAAATATTAACATCTTCTATACTGCACGGATAAAATCGCATTAAGCAGCTAGGTGCTGTGCAGATAAACATACCATACAGCAGAACCTGTACGACCTGTTCTCGAATGCTGGAATGCAGGTAAGGATTAAACACCTGTTATAATTCATATAGCGTATAAATTATAATTTCATTTGCATATTTTCCAGGTGCCCTCTGGCCAAAAATCGCATTTTGAGCAGCACAAAGGATCTACAGGACATATCAGCAACATTGCTATAAAAAGAGGGCAGTTAATAATAAAATTAATAAACAATAATAATATAAAAACTATTTCAGGAGGTTAAAGAACTAAAAAAAACCTTTTTAAGATACAAAAATAACTAAAAAGTCAATTTTAAGAACCTAAAAATCCGGGCCCTACTTATGACATATACAAGTGTTTTGTTCACTATCATTATGGCAACACTTGCTATAACAGCTGCACTTTTTCTTAACTGTAAATTCCACTGTGAAACACAAGAGTTATAATACAGTGTCAAGAAATGCACAAGCAAACTTTGAGAGACCTTTTGTTTCTTTTGCCGTATTCTGTCACTCTCATAATAAGCTGGTACAGCCTCCAGTTTTTCAAATCCAGGGACAATAGTACTCTTCTGTTTCAGGAGGTCATCCACAGATACAAACTTCCTAGCATTTTTGTCAACTTGGGCATGTTTCTTGTTCAGTTGAATGTCAAGATAACAGTCATCCATGTTAATATTTTCCTCATTGGAAGGCTTTGGTCTGCGAAAACAAATAAAACAAACACTCAATTATTATCTATTATTATTTATTTATGCCAACAAACTTACTGTTGGTGTTTTTAAACACACAAGCCGTGTGTGGGCTTGAGAATTTAATGCCATTCTGGCAGTTTGTCACAATAGCTCAGTGGTTAGAGCGTCCGCCCGGCAAGCGGAAGGTCTGTGGTTCAAATCCCAGTTGTGGCATTGAATTTTTAAGTTCCAGTTCTACCTCTTAAACTCAATTATTATCTGTTTAACTTTGATTCTTTTGTCAAGGGCATGACATCTGCATACCCACAGTATGAGTGACTCATTTGCATGACTTTCCCTACTCACTCTATATAAAAGCTTATTCATTTATTCACTTCTTGTTAATCGAGATAAACTTCCATTACAAATTTTGTGCGGGCATAATTTGTACGCTCAAGCAATAGATTTTGAATTACTGTGAATAGCTTTCAAATTTCATTATTTTTCCATGACCGCAAAAAAAAGCCAGTTATACATGTTTTGTTTTGTGTAGTAACATTTTTTTTCTATTTGTTATGGCTTACCAATTATATGAAACTTATTCAGAATAAAGAGGACTTCAGAGTTATTCCCAGAAAACTCAAGGTATAACATTTCATTTGTTGTTCCAAATGAACTAGAAGTTTTCAGAAGGAAGACCATTAGAAGAAGACATTTCATTTGTTATGAAACTATCTTATACGTGTGATATTTTAATTAAAGCATGTCATTATTTAGAAAATAAAAAATAAACAAACTTCCTTACTAAGCCCCTATTCCTAGCCTGAGCTTTTGCCTAAAGCTATTCTTAAAGTAAATTTCTGTCCACCTTAAACTTGAAAGAGCTCGAATGTG
This sequence comes from Tenodera sinensis, assembly GCA_030765045.1. NCBI lineage: Eukaryota > Metazoa > Arthropoda > Insecta > Mantodea > Mantidae > Tenodera > Tenodera sinensis. The sequence goes on from CM060961.1 coordinate 190,764,112, forward strand.
AATAATATTTATCAGAAAACCTTAGGAGTTGCTTTTAGAGTTGATGCAAGCACTTTTAGAGCTGTGACCCATCCACCATCCATTTTTACCATGCTTTCTTTACAAAACATAGTCCAGTGTTGAGGAACCTAAGTTCAAGAGCGTAGCTGTAAGATCTATGAAGCTAAACTCCAATGAAGTTTTGTTCATATTCCAGAACTGATTCAGTTTTAAGATGGGACCCACATTCATCTCTGTCTAACAAAATTTTTGGGTGGCTGGATACAGCAGTTTGGCCAAATAATGCAAGTGTTTTTATGTGAAGATTTGTTTGGTGTAGTGGGAGTTTTTTGAAAATCATCATATAGCATGTTTGAAGGACACTGAACTTAAATATCAAGTTTGATATTTAACCAGCTTTTTGTACTTGAGCTATGCTGTTAGAAATTTCAGTAATGGCTGCAGAACTAAATACTTTTAAGGCTCCTGAATTTAATCTGTACACATACAATTCAAACACAAACAGAGTAAGAGCAGTCAACATGGTTTCAGTTCTGTACAAGTGCAGGTTACAAAATGGTGATCACTGGAGTTTAGCTACACTGATGTTTTGGCTATGCTTTGCAGCTGCAGCTAAACTTTTCTTATAAAAAACATTCCTCTGCTACACTTTGTAACTTAGGCCCTCACTTCATGATTACAGGACCAGCACTCATACTGAACTGTAAGTATTTAATATTCACTTAAAAATTTCACTTTACCTAGTGCTCTTGGAACTTTTCTCCGCTTGTTTCACAGGAATAGGCAATCTTATTTCTGAAATAAGAAAAGTACACTTAAATACTACGGTAAAATGTTGCATTCATGGCAAAGATTTAAATATTGTCCAATAAGACAGTAACAGAATAGATGCAAAGTTTAGCATATGGCTAGAGAAAAATAAACTAGTCTTATGCTGAAAAAACTGTATGCATGCATTTCAGGCCTCAAGTAACAATCTCATGTGTATATTAATATTGGAAATCCAAATATTAAGCAAACGGACACCACAAAGTTTCTAGGAATATGGATTGATGCTTCCTAATATGGAAGACTCACATAAATTTTATAATTATCAAGCTCAGCACTAACAACCGTTAGGAGCAGAAGCAGATCCTAAAATTATTTACACTTAACTTTTCCCAAAAAATGGCAGATGAAGGTAAGAAAAACATTCTTCTTGCATTAGCAGACAAAATAAACAATGCAAGTGATGAAGCAATAGAGATCATGAGAAGTTACAAAATGTCAAACGTACATCTCATAAAAAGATGCTCTAAGTCACTAAAAGACCTGAATCCTTTGTTGAGCACCATGCATGCTATGACTTTGAAATTTCCAATATCAGTAGACAAGGTCAAAGCAGCAAGATACAGAATACCCAAGCGTTATCTTCAGGAGGGCAGAAAGGAGGAAGTAGAGGACACCAGAAAACACGGGAGGATCCTTTGCAATGAGGAAGCTTTGAATTGGTGGATAGAGAATGCTCCAGTGATGAAAAACGAAATGATCCTGGTGAGAGATGCATTATATGCTGAGAGCAGAAAGTAAGTTCGCACGTATTATGGTATAGGTTGGAAAAATGCAAGAATTAGGTTTGGACTTCCTACTGTGGCAAGAAAAGAGGTGCCCACCCAAGAAGTCCCTATGAGAGTGCCCAAATATTGAAAGAAACATTATTTCCTCATTTAACTTTAAAGGATGAGAGGATAACCCCAGACCTGATTACTCAATGTGCCTCACTAAGAGATATAACCTTAGAAGGTAGAATTGTGTTACCTCAGCAATTAAGGATATTATTAAACAATATGGATCCTAAAGTGAGGACTCTCCCAGTGGTGCCAGGATCTTCCGAAGCGATGATACCTATAAAGCATGCAGTCATGCATAATAATCTCTCAATAACAGATTACAAGGGGCCCCATTCAAAGTTCAAGGATGTGACATCTAAATCATTTGATATGTTTGTTGAATGTCTAATTTACAAGTCCAAGAATGCCAAATTTTCTTTGGATGACGTAAAATCCATGATAATAGCAACCAAAATCGATGGTATTCCTGTTTCAGAATTTATCAACAGAGTAAGAACACACCTGAGTACTTGGATTAAGGCAGCAACGGGCTTAAGATCAAATCTAGAATTTAATTATAAGGGAATGAAAATCTAAGAGGTAGAACTGGAACTTAAAAATTCAATGCCACAACTGGGATTTGAACCACAGACCTTCCGCTGTGGCATTGAATTTTTAAGTTCCAGTTCTACCTCTTAAACTTTGCCCACACACGGCTTGTGTGTTTAAAAACACCAACAGTAAGTTTGTTGGCATAAATAAATAATAATTACCGAATGAAAATCTGCCTAAAGCCCACCAATGTCCAATACAAGAGAGTGCAGAATGAAGGGGGTCTTGTGTTTTCAAACACGACAAAAACTGAGAACGCAAACTTCTTATACAGAAATGTGGGAGGGACATTTTGCAGAATAGAGAGCACTCTACTTCGCATTAGCTGTAATGTTACAACTGAACGTGACTTCTCAAACGTGGTAGGTACTATTGCCTCCTATATGAGATGGAGAGGTTTATCAACATGGCAAAGAACAGACCTTGGGAGTTCATCAGGTGCAAGAAGATGGATTATACTTGTGCAATAAAACAGTGCAACTTAGTGCTAAAAGTGTGGGGAAAATACATTTGAAGTTTTTTGGTCAATATGCTACATTATCCGAATCTACCACAATTCAGCAGAAATTCTGACTATCATTCCTATAATACCAGCAGATAAAAAACTTGCATCTCAATCAAAGCAATAAATTCAGTCCACACCAAGGATTATCTCTTTACAAGCTCCCTTGTAACCGCAAACTGTTAGAAACAGCTTAAACAAAAAATTAAAGGGCATCTCTTAACTCACCTGTTCTACAGTATTAATGAATTCATGACTACTCATTTAAACTAGTAAGTTTCTGTTAAATTGTGCATACTAATAGCAGCCTTAACTTCTGTTATCCTATATAATAGCAGCCTGCAAAATTCAAATTCAAATTTATTGCTCATAAAACTTGTAATACAAGCATGGAGCATTGTCAAATGCTAATACATGAATAAAAAGTACATCATGGCACATAATTAGACTTATGGAATACAAACATGGAATATTGAATATACAAAAATACATTAACAGTACACATTAATTTAACATCTCTTCTAACCTATATGGGCACTTTTCAATTAGATAATTCTTTAACTCTTTAGCAAAGGAGTTTTTTCTTGAGTGCTCTTTTATACCTCTTGGTAGGGCATTATATAATATCATTCCGGAACATTTTACCCCTCGAGTCATATTGCATAAATATTGAAGAGACTTAGCAATAAATGTAACTGCTTTTTAGAGAGCACCATATTTTTATGTTTTGGCGGTCACATCGCTCTCTCACAACCCCCAGAATGTCTGGAGGACCACACCTGTCGTTGGTTTACGGGTCTCACCGACCTGACCAGGAGAATTATCAAAATAAATTCACCGACCATATCCTCTGATTACCAATCAGAGGACGTATACATGCCATGACAGGTCAGCATGTTAGGGGTTAAGGTTTTATAGAGAAATTAGAGAAATGGAGAGGTTGGAAAAATAAAGACTCCCTAGCCTTTGGGAACCCTAATAGCATTGGGGTCGGAAGAGAACAAGAGTTGACCAAGGTAAGGTCAGATAGAAAAGTTACAGTGAGGAGCAAAACACCAGTAAGTGGAAGTAATGTTCTGCTCAGCTTGGGTACCTTGTGGTCACTATTCACATATCCCCTAGACGGAGACCCCTGAGTATGGTTCAGGTACATTTATCGTGATGAAAGTTATTAACGTGACAAACGTACTTCTGTCAAAATTTACTGCCATTATTTACTTACTGCAGCGAAGTTCTTGTAACAGCAAACACAAAAAAGATTCAAATCTTTCAAAACAAAAGTCTGAGATTAATTACAGGTGCTATTAAAACCACACCAATAGCAGCTATGGAAATACTAACCAACCAATGCCCCATTGAATATGAAATAGAAAAAGCGGCTCTTATTCAACACGAAAAGTTGATCAGACTCCCATTCAATACATGGCACAAGAGAAATTTTACACATACACTAAAGACTCAGGAGAGCTTTCTTTCCAAAATTCAAGACATCAAGAAGAATGTATACCTTCCTAATTCAAAGGAAAACTTCATATCTAAAGTCAATCCGACACAAACATTAGACATCACATATTATTTACACCTGACAGAAGAAGTTAAGAAAAGTGATACTCCAACAAGTGTTCTAAAATTATTGGCATTAGAGACAATCCATTCTAGATTTCCAGAACACGAATGGCTCCATATTTATACTGATGGATCATTTATATCAAACAAAGATGGAGCAGGTGCTGGAGTCACATGTCACCTCTTTTCCTATTACAAATCTTTAAGTTATGGAACTACAAACTTTGATGGAGAAATTGAAGCAATTCAAATGGCCCTACAAAATCTTTTGTACAGAATTTCACATTTTCAGCAAGCAGTTATTCTCTCAGATTCCAGGGCAGCAATTATAGCAATTACTTCCAAGTTGTCACCAAAAAACCAAACAATTATAGAATGTTGGAAAATCCTTACCCATCTAACAGCACTTCAAACACACCTAGTCTTCCAATGGATACCAGCTCACTGTGGACTGAGTGGTAATGATAAAGCTGATTTTCTTGCAAAAAAGGGTTACGGCAATGTGCAGAAATCAGTAGTTAATTTACCATTTTATGCAGCTAAAAGATTAGTCAACTCTGAATTCAAAAAAATTATTGAAAAATATTACTATGAAAAATCAAAGAATAAAAGATGGGCACTACCAAACATTCAAACAGTTATTCCTGAGTATCCTCGAAAAACAGCAGTTGCAACCTTCAGGTTGATCACAGGACATGATTGTCTGGCAAAACATTTAAACAGAATTGGGATATATTCTTCACCACTCTGTCCTCTATGTGATCTGCAAGAGGAAATGGATCGAGACCACCTTCAAATATGTCCGGCCACTTCTAATGCCCCATCCATCAGTGAAAAATATTGGAGAGCAAGAGGATTAATGACTTCATTGTCAGAAATCCAGCATTAGCTAACAACATAATATCATTCCCATTACAATCGGATCCTTTTTGGTTGAAGCCTTATTTAAGTGCATTCTATGGTAATTTTCATTCCCTCTGGTGTTATATGTATGGATATCTGTGTTTTTAGTAGGTGATTTGTTTTAAATCAGTATAATTACTTTGTATACATAAATAGCAACTATTGTCAATATTTTATTCTTTTTAAAGAGTGGCTTACACGTGTCTGTAGTCTTTAGTTGAAAAATATGACGGATGTATCTCTTCTGCAGCAATAGTAACCTGTTTAATTTTGTTACTCCACACCCTCCCCAAATTTTAATACCATATTCCAAGTGCACGTATATTATGCCGTAATATATAGCTTTAAGCTCTTCTACATTGAGGTATTTTGCAAAGTATTTTAGTAGGTATATGTTTTTTGTGATTTTCTTACATACTTCGTTTACATGCATTTCATATGTTAAGTGTTCGTCAAGATATATTCCTAAAAAAATTTGATTAGATACCTGTTCTACTTTAGTACTTTCAAGTCTTACATTTATGTAGTTTAGTTCCTCCCGACTTTTTTGCTGATGCTGAAAATGTATCAGTTTGGTTTTTTTTATGTTTAATTTAAGAGAGTTATCTTTAAGATAATTTGAAATTTGTAGCAAATTTTGAGAAATTTTGTTTTCTAGTTGTAGCAAGTTTTTTCCTTTACAAATGAGTGAAGTATCGTCAGCATACGATATGAGTTTCAAATCGGTTGATTCCCCCAAATCATTTACATACAAAATAAAGAGCAGTGGCCCTAGGACGGATCCTTGGGGTACTCCAGATTTTACATTTTGAATGTTAGATTGAACAGATTTGAAATTATTTCCATACAGCCAATTTAGTTCACAACATTGTTTACGATTTACTAGATAAGACTGTAATATTTTATTTATTTTCCCCCTTATCCCATAATTTTCTAGTTTGATGCATGGATTTAACTCTTCAAAGAGGTATAAAACAGTATGAAATATGATAAAAAGCATAACTCACAGCTCTAGACCTGCTGCTGGAAACAATATTACTAACAGTGAATTAATGTAGTTGTAAAAAGTCCATAGCCAACTTCGTCAATCACTTCAACAGAGCAATATTGCCACGAACTGGCACTAATAATATCCACCACCCTAAATTGATCAACATTAAATTAACATCTTCCTTAAACCAACAACATGTGAAAAAATAATTAAAATCATGAAAGCTATAAGAAATTGCTTCTTCGTTGGCCCTAATTAAGTATCACATTTACGGGATGATAGAATGAGGTGAAGCCTGGCCGCTATTATACAGGGTAACCGCAGTTAGTTATATACCTAGCAGAGAAATGTAATTTTTTATTTGATGAAGCCTTTGAATTTTTGTAATTCTTTTGAGGAATAAATATATTTTATTTATAACATTAATGAGTTATTCATTTTAGCGCTAGAAAATATTAACTTAATATCTAATCGAAACTTCAGATTAGGATTACAAACGGCTTTCCCCAAAACAGAGCACTCATCATTAACAGCAGATGCTCACTTGATGTTTAGTCTAATCCAACAAAATGCATAAGTAGGGTTACCATATCACCCCTATTTACCAGGGGCCAACAATTTTTCAGACCCTTCTCTTACCCCCATTCAGTTTTCGAATATTTTTTGCAAAATCACCCATTTTTTAGTTAACAGTACAAATATATTATTTGTTTATCACTACAATTCATTTTGAAAATGAATTCATACGCTGCGCCTATTGCAATTGCATTGTATGTCCTCTAGCGGGTCTTTGTTGAACTCTGCTTAAAGTTTACAGCACCTGTACTCTGCATCACTCTCTTCTTTCTTTGTGTTCTGTGGTGAAGACACCCTGAACTGTAAACAAGAGAAGCTTCACCATAAAGTTTTTGTTTCCACTGAACGAAACCTACATATTCTTGTTGTAGCCTGGACTGACTAGTTTTGCCAATATATCATATACAGATCAGGATGCCAAAAGATAATTATACATGCAAGTTTAAAATTAGGGCAAAAAACCATTTTGTCCTTTTAAAAGTAAAGGAAATTATTTGTAAATGTGATGATGGAAATTTAGCTAAAGCCTTTGAAAGTTATATGTATACTTTTTATACTGTTAGTTATAACTGGATGACCAAATACAAGTGGTATGTCTGTGTTTCAATGGATAACTCTGGATAAAGAACCAGAGTGGCAAGCGGTGGACAAAACTGTGTTATTTTTATTAAGTGTTAACATAGTTATTGATGACTCTGTACTCTTTGATGAAATAAGTGCCTTCAGAGTGTACCACAAAATGAACTCTGCAACATTGGTAGGGAAGTGTTGCCGAGAAATGGTACGAATACATGAGTAATAATGTTGAGTGTATAGAACTGTTGAAAGTAGTACAGCACTATTTTGCACATAATGCAGCTGTAGAGAGAATATTTTCTATGCTAAATGCTCAGTGGACAGATGAGCGAAATAAGCTCGAAGCCGACAATGTAAAGTTAATGTTGATCATAATGTACAACATGAAAAATGTAACTTGTGCTCAATGTTATGACAGGATTATCTGTAAAAACGATTTCCTGAAAAAGGTCAAACGAAATTAAAAGTATGTGAAATAAATGTCGTTAACTGAATTCCCCCAGTTTTTTGGCATCATGATATGGTAACCCTATGCATAAGTAATATTACAGAACCTATAGGTGGTTATTTTGTTACTTCAATTTGTAACATACTAAGAACTCGATGGTTAAGCAATATTAGAACCTGGAATAAAAAGTTCTCCATCCTCGTCGCTGTCATCATCGTCGTCGTCACTATCCCCCTCACTGTCACTTTTGGAAGATTTAATTTTCTGCGTTTGTCGAAAACTAGCACTTGTTTTAAAGTCCTCATGTTCGGTGTCAAGGGCTGGTCCTAATCTGTATTTTCCAACGGTGTCCACAGCGAATAAAACATTGCCATCATCACTTCCTGCTTCGTCGCCATCGAATTGTCCCTTAGTATCAATTTGGAACAAACTGCATTGTTCATCCATTTTAAGGTTTCGTTGTGCTACAAAATGTACACAATTTAGGTTAGAATAACCTCCATTCTCTGTCTTCCATTCCGTCAATGAACATGTGCGCTGACCAATGTTGCCAATATGAAATTGCAGTATAGCCAAATTTGTATGGAAAACTTTTGTTTCTCACAAATTACTCCTTGGTTGGTGTGGTATTTGAAAGTTTTTACTTTCTCTACTGGTAAGTAGGGGAAGTACTATATTCCACCCAAAAATTCGATGTCGAGATTTCACCGTAAATATGTTTTGAGACCCCCTGAACCCAAAAAAAGCATTTTTAGAAAAAGGTCCGTGTGTGGACAGCATAACTCAAAAACGAAAAGTAGGTTAAAAACCAAAGTTGGTATTTAAGTTTAATGTCTTTCAAGGATGCGACACGAAGATTTGGAAGAAAATTGCCCCACCTTAAACTACCCTTTAGATGGAAAATTTTGAGTTTCTTGAAAATGGCTGTAATGATTTTGATTAAAATGTCATGTTTGAGATATTTTTATGAGATATGAAGTGTATATTTTGAATTTTCTGGCTATAGCCCCTGTAGTCGCATTTACTCTGAACGACTTTTGCATAACTGGTAAACCGCTAGAGATAGACCAAATCATACTATACAAAAAAACTTAGATCTTGCTAAAATACACTATTTATGTCCAAATAAATTTTCTCGTAGGGTGAATCATTTCGGAGATATTCCTTGTTATGTGTGTGACTTTCGGAAAACTTAAAACTTTCGTCAACTGGAACATCACTGTTCATTTTTACTTTCTCTACTGGTAAGTAGAGGAAGTATTGTATTCCACCCAAAAATTCGATGTCGAGATTTCACCGGAAATATATGTTTTGAGGCCCCCTGAATAAAAAAAAAAGCATTTTTGGAAAAAGGTCCGTGTGTGTGTGTGTGTGTGTGTGTGTGTGTGTGTGTGTGTGTGTGTGTGTGTCAGTCTGCGGACAGCATAACTCAAAAACGAAAAGTCGGTTAAAAACCAAAGTTGGTATTTAAGTTTAATGTCTTTCAAGGACACGATATGAAGTTTTTAAAGAAAATAGCCCCACCCTAAATTACCCTTTACCTGGAAAATTTTTCGAAAACTTTTATTTTTTTGAAAATGGCTCTAACGATTTTGATTAAAATGCCACATGTTTGAGATATTTGTATGATAAATGAAATGTATATTTTGAATTTTCTGGTTATAGCCTATGTAGTCCTGTTTAGTCTGGATGACTTTTGAATAACTCGTAAACTGTAAGAGATAAACAAAATCTTACTGTACAAAAAAATGTTGTTGTTGTTGTTAGCTAATGCTGGATTTCTGACAAATGAAGTCATTAATCCTCTTGCTCTCCAATATTTTTCACTGATATTGAAGAGAGCAATAGCAGTAGTAGTAACCGCTTTTTAGAGAGCACCATATTTTTATGTTTTGGCGGTCACATCGCTCTCTCACAACCCCCAGAATGTCTGGAGGACCACACCTGTCGTTGGTTTATGGGTTTCACCAACCTAACCGGGAGAATTATCAAAATAAATTCACCAATCATATCCTCTGATTACCAATCAAGAGGACACATTACATGCCATGACAGGTCAGCATGTTAAGGGTTAAGATTTTATAGAGAAATTGAGAGGTTGAAAAATAAAGACTCCTCGGAAACCCTAATAGCATCGGGGTCGGAAGAGAACAAGAGATGACCAAGGTAAAAAATGTAGATCTCCCTAAAACACAGTTTATGTTGAAATAAATTTTTTTGTAGAGTGAACCATTTCGGAGATATTCCTTGTTATGTGTGTCAATTTCAGAAAACTTAAAACTTTGGTGAAATGGAACATTGTTGTTCATTTTTTTTATATGTTAAGCATGCGAGAACGGGATCTCAAAGCTTAAAAGATTTGACTATTTCTCAAAGCCTACTGTATTCCCATATTCCCCTTGCACCTACAAGGAAATAAGCAATAGCAAATTTCTGTAAATGCTTATCTCAACTAACACAAAGAAGATAGAGGAATAAGAGTTTGTAAGAATGGTTAGTACAAGAGTAGAGAAAGTCATGTGAGTGCAACACATCAGATTTTTTCTTTATAGTAACTTAATGTCTCATAGAGTTTGCTAACTTAGTATCTTGCATTTCTTTATTTTTCAGACCCCAGAAATATTCAAATATTAGCTCTTGGAGTTCAGCAGGAAATTTATCACATCTTGATGAGTAGCTATCTGAAGTAACAGCAAATGGTTTATCTGTCATGTCTTTCCAAGAAATGTTAGTACATGGTTGATCAGATTGCCTTGCTAATTTTGCTTTTTGATGTTTCCAATCTTCTTTGTGAATAGATCTTTTCCTACCACGTTTATTAGCTGAACTGGCATTAATATTATCCACTGTATTCTAAATTCCGGTGTAGGGATGTGGCAACCCCATCATTCAGGGGGAAACCACTGCAGTCAGCCACCCCAAGTATTGGCAGGAAAACCATGACTCTTGAATAAGGGAAGAAATGCCCATATTCTGCCTTAAGACCAGAGAAGCTCTTAGTACAGGCAGAATAACCAGAACAATTAAGGCATCAGGAAATGGCTAGCCTCCACCTTAACACAAAGGATAGCCTTGCCTGGAGGCAGCCCCTCCAACTAGGCTAGCTGGTCATAGGACAAAATATAGGAAAAGGATAATGACTGACTGAGGAAACTCAACGTTTGAAAGGGCATAAGGAGTATTCTAAGTAATCAGTACATATAACAATCCGGACATCCAAACAGCTCAACAATAATGTAACATCTGATTACATTACTGCCTTTAAAATGCTGCCACTACAAACTAGTAAAACTTACCTCATTCAAAATTTCTGCCCTCACACTTAAAGATATAATTCAAATATTTTAAAACTGCATTTTCCCAAAAAAAGGGCACTTTGGCCAACATGTCCTTCTTCCACCTGCCATCTCAATTTATAAGCATAATAAAATTAAAAAAAAAAGCCTTTTTGTACCAGATTTCACATATGCATTGCCTTAGAAAGGAGGAGCAAAGCTGGAAAAGGAAAAGGAGATCTGTTTCTTAAATCTTTAAAGAAAAACATTTTTTGTAAATAAAGCTATATGTGGTTTTATTTTGTTATTCAGTATTTTAATAATAGGCCCATTCATTCTGCAAGAGACTTGCCAAATGAAACTATGTATATACAGACATTATATTCAAGCTAAGCTTCTATTAAATATCACTGAACCTTATAAAACACACTTCTATACTTCACCACTACTCAAAACACAAACCAGATCACAATTTTGTACATTATACCTTTAGGATGAATCAAAAGTAATTGCACGTATTTATCATAAGCCAAGCATAATATAGCGTACCATTATTTTTAAAATTAACACAACTGTTGCAAAGTAAATAAACACCTTGCAAATTACATAGTTTTTATATAGGTCACAATTCAGCAAGCAATTAGGATGATAATCTTAAACTGGATGAGGATGTTTGGTATATCTTTCAACAATGTCCCAAGGAATCTGCTTGTCACCTTCTTTACATATATGTTTCTTTCACAAAACTGTCAACAACTCTTCTAAAATAAAACACCATCATGACACTATGGCACGAATGGCCACCTACACTGAGCTGAAATTGGTAGAATTTCTTTTTAGAAGGGCCATTTTAATTCAGTTTATACTACAAAGGTTACTAGATAATTCTTGAGACACAGAATATTGGCCATCCCTTGAAAAAATGTTGTGTTTGTATAGCTGACACATTGACACTTGCAATGACAGCAAGTAGAGTTCTGTTGTGTCATTCATTTTCCCCTCATTTTCTGCTTTAAGCCTGGGAAAAGGAGAAGGCTGATGCAAGTGTAATGGAGCATTTGACTTTCAGGAGCTTTGTCCTTCACTTACTACTATGTTCCACTGGTTTGAAGAATTTAGCAATGAGCAACAATCTCTTTATGATGAAAAGAAGAGCAGCAGGACAATAACAGCAGTAAAAGGGAAGAAGATCACCGAGGAAACAATGATTAGGGAAGATCCTAGACTGACTCCTGCTTAATGCCATTTCAATGTCCTTGTGTGCCACCTCCCTGCTCCCGAAGATTCATTTGAGAAATGAGAACGCTGATGCAAGTGTGATGGAGCATTTGACTTTCAGGAGTCAGCAAATCTGCACCAGCTGATGATATGACATGACACCACAGTAAGGGGCAAAGTGATACTTCGCTCTGCTTCACCCTCTCTCCTCCAAACAACACAGGTTCAAAGGTATACAAGCCGTGATGTAAACTGCACTGATATGACATGGCTGTTTTGAAACCATGAAAATGGTTCATTTTGTCTGTTTCCAGTAGGTTCCTTTTCTAGAACGTTCCCTTTCTATTCTATTCGGGATCTACATAAGGAGCTGACTATTGTCTAGTCGAGTTGAGTTGGAGTTGACAGAGAAGCTGAGTAGAGAGTGGACAGTTTTAGTTGAGTAAAATTCAGTTGTGACTTGATTCGTTTGATCAGTTGTGTTTTGCTTTGAGTGCATACAACAGTGTCTCAAGTGTAATGCATGTGCTACACAAGCACCTAAGTGAAAAAGTGTATTTAGCAGCACCTGGCATACTGATCTGTTACAATAGGGCTCTTGGGGTATTGGCAGGCCATTTACTTGGCCGCCAATCTAGTGTTGGCCACTCCTGCTTTATGCTAATATTTCTCTCTTTCTTAAATGATCTTCACAGTGTCATTATCACTTAACCATTTCTTGATGAAGAAAGGTGTACATTTTACATGGTCAGTAAAAGAAATCCCAGAAAGCAGAATAATGGTTAATGAGCAGCAGATCCCTTCGGTATAATTAAAATATAAGTTTGCATTTACATTCATTTAATTTCAGTACACAATTTTTTTTAATTTCTATTCAAGAAGAATAAACTGACTGAAATGTTACAGCAACACTTTGCAGTACAAATTAATTTCATTTTTAATAACATTTCAATACTTCATGTTGATTAAAATGATCTTACAGGCCATTCTTTCTTTGACAGTGTTCGCTCCAAAGTGATATGGTGAACGTGTTCAAAATGGCAATCACTGATAATGACAAGCTCGATAATGACAAGCTCATTTTTACTTATCTCTATCATGCACATCCATGGACAAAAAAAAAAGGTCATGTCTAGAACGCCAGGCTACCTTAACAGCAGAAAACAACTCCACGAGTACCAAATAACTTGCAGTTTTCAAAAGTAGGTATGTCTGACTGTATGTCTATCTGTCATCTATGTGTGTATATATGTAGGCACCTATGTATATATATGTATGTATGCATTCCATACATGACTTTTGTTTTGTCCACTGGGGTGCATAATAGGTAGAGAAAGAATAGCATTCCAACTAAAAACTAAATATTGAGATATCACATTTTGAAAATACCTGAATTTAAAAAAAATTGTATTTAGAAAAAGGTCCTTGGAAGCGGATGTCAGAGAACAGTATAACTTCTTAAAAATAAAATATTTGATAAAACCAAACTTGTACTTCTGTATCTTTCCTAGGATGTGACCAAAAATTTCAAGAAAATTCCCCACCCTAAACTATACTATACATGGAAAATGTTTGAAATGTTTAATTTTCTCAAAAATGGCTGACTCAGTTTTGATTAAAATATCATTACATTTACATGACAAAATGTATATCTTCTATTTTCTATTGATATCCTCTAAACTTCCCTTTATTTTATTGAATTCTGCATACAAATGAAATTTTAAAAGAGGCAAAAATTTATATAGAAATTTATGTCAAATTTTTTCGTAGCATTGGCTCTTTTCAAAATTGTCCATGTTTCCTAAGCATATGCTTGAAAATTAGTGATTCTTGCTTTCCCCCCTTTCTTTTCTTTACATCACAAGAGCTTGTTATATTAGTAAACATTTTCACACACTTGATATGAAACAACCCCTCATTAAAAATATATCATGACTAATATAGCAAGCATGGAAAAATCACTCTTTTTATTAAATATTGTAATTTTATGCAACATTTAGTATTTGCTTGTACTGAACTGTATTAAAGAAACAATATACACATTTTAAAATATTCAAATTTTCATCTTAATATGGGGCACTTTATCATGACTCAATTTTAATTTCTTCAACATTATTTTTTTAATGTTAGGTACATAGACTGCAAAATTGGTTGGAATTTGTAGGAATTTCCACTTTAAAGGGATCTACATGATGTGTTCCAACAAACATCTGATCCAGTCAGAAACTATCATATGGCACATACTGTTTCCAACAGGTGGCAAATCAAATGTACATGCGCTGGGATATATGATCAAATGCATGAATTGCACATATGGCAATCATGTGTTCCTAATTCAGTCAGAAACAACTGCCACACATTGTTTCCATCTGTTGGCAAATCAATAAATGTGTACTGGGATATACATAAACTGAAATTGAAATAAACTGCATGTTGGAACATTCCTTAAGCTACATATAGCAATGAAGCCTATGAGAAGAATTGTATACTCTTTACAGTTTAAACTTCTAATTTGTAAGACATTTTGTTAAGCCCTTTCTAGGCAAAGTGCACATATATTCATACTGATGACTGTGCAGCAGGTTCATTTGCATATTTATTGTGCATTCAATAAGAATACTATGGTTGATGCAAAATTTAATGCTGGGTGGCTTGATACAACGTCCAATTATAGTCTTGCCACGCTTTGCGGTGTTGTACAGTTAAACATGCTATGAAATAAGGCTGTAAAGCCAGTGATAAAAATATCATTTAAACCCACAGAATTTATTTGCACAACAGGAAATAGTCAGCTATCAGCCGCCATTAAGTTTTGCGTCTCCCATTTTGTATATGTAAATGGTAGGTAGATGTCACTAGATTCATACAAGCATGTTTCTGTTCTTCTCCTTTCGTTTATCATTTTGCAGAAAACAGCAGCTTGCAAAACCTAGAAAATCCTGAAAATATTTCCGCCCAGGAAGGTTTAAAATTGTTTTTCTGTACAAAGACATGAGCAAACTTGTAAAATGTTACTACAACCAATGAGGTCTCATTTCCTACATGTTGTTTTTTCATTTGCTGCTTCTATTTACATACATTTGTGACATTTCTACTGATTTATTATGTAGCATATTCCAGAACTTTTGGTTCATCCTGGACAGTTAGTATTTTGTACAAACCAATAAATACCTGAACAAAGAACTGCCATAGTTATTAGCAAAGGCACCAACTCACAAAGTATTTTACTTTTTGCAAGACTGTATTCTGTTAGGAGTTCTTACATACAACTATAAAAAGTAACATTTATCTTAACCAAGATGGCACTAATGGCACATTGCAACTTTATAGTTTTAATTTATGAGTTGATTCTTTGAGTGCAACTACAAGCAAATACATGTGGGATCATTCACTGATTACAAAAAGGACACAATTAAATAATACCACAATAACAGAGCAGATACTGATATTAAGGTGCATGTATTCCAAAACATTTAATAAAAGGTGTTCTAGTTTCCTATTGGTGCAGAGTCAAACTGAACCTAACTTTGGTATGGAGGAGAAGTCAACATGATAGTGCTTTGATACACTAACAGCAATTTTTATTTGGTCCCACAAATGCTCATTTTGATGTAAATTTACATCAGATTTGGTTTTAACTGAACAGCATGAAACAAACACAAAATTTGGATGACAAACTTGTTATTTAAGTCCGACATCTTCCAAGATGGAACACAAAAAGCTTCAAGAAAATCCTATTACAAATTACCCCTTACGTAAAAAAAATTGTCATTATTTTTAATTTTCTCAAAAACTACCTAGAAATTTCGAATAAAATAACATTGTGATACCAGGCACAGTGCACAACAAAGTATGGTCAGGGCTAAGCTACTTTATACCACATATCAGGCTGATGACCAAACAAAGGCACTCAAGGTCAGACTGTCTTGCGCAACTGTTTGTGTATATGTGACTAATAACAATCAGTGACAGAACCAAAATGGGTCTGTTCCAGATGATTCAAGAGGCATCTGGCAGTCAGCAGGAAGTCGAGAAAGGTCCATGTTATGTCATTCTCGCTGTATGAGGAGGTGAGGAACAGCAGAGGAGAGTTAGTTACAGACATGAGTCGGTCAGTATGTCAATGAGTGCAAGACAGCTGTAAAGGATACATCACATCAAAGTGGAGAAGCTTTAACTAGTGTTAAACGATTGGATTGTTGTAGTTAGTGTTTGAGAAAGTGAAAGTGAAAAGGGACTGTGAAAGGAATGAGTCAAGGCTATGAGAAGAAAACACTTGAGAGTTATAATAACACAAAAGACTGTAGACTGTGTAACATCAATAGAAGAGAACTAAGTCTTTGTGCAAACGTTTTTGAAGGAAAATAAAGTGACTGATTTTGTCATTTTGACACAATATGTTTAAGAGATTTCTGTTATTAATAAAATTTATATCTTGAATTTTCTGTGAATAAGCATAAAGTTCTGCTTGTTTGATTTAATTTTGTACAAAAGAAAACCTGACTTAACCAAATTACACTTAAACAAAAAGGTTGAGGGGGAAGAAAATAAAAGTATGAAAGAATTAATGAAAAACTGAGGCAATGTTGCTGCAATCTTAATTAGCAGTGCTGTTTTGCCCAACGCTCAATTTCAATACAGGTACTTGGTATTTTATGCAGTTAATATTCATCCACCCACCCAACAATCCAAGAAATATAACATTGTTATAATAAGTTTTAGCTGCTTGCACAGGGAGGTCCACTGGTATTTGACTGTTGGTGTTGGTCAGTGAGGTTAATTTGTGTTTAAGATGTCTGTTAACAGAAAGCATGTGTACTTCTGCAAAAACTGCAACTATGTCATTAAAGTAAATAAATTTCCCTGTAAACATATATACATAGAGTAGACTGTGTCAGGAACAAAAGAAAGGAGTTACAGTCAATTAGTGTTTTGATGAATGTGTTGGTGAAAGGATGGGCAAACACAGATAAAATATGTAACATACATAAAGTGTACTGGATTGTGCAGTGGATATAAAGCTACATACGTGCAAGCAAAGTGAATGGTTTTTAATAAAATGCATGGCATTGAAACTATTGGCTTTCTGCACCCAATATATACGTGAAATAGAGACAACATTTTGGGAATAGTGTTGAACACTACTGGGAGAAATAATAAACTAGTACAAATATAAACAAAGGGGTTTAGTGTACTGTCATATGTTTCAGACAAGCAGTTTGAGTATGGAAAGAGTAAATACTTACAATCCCATTTTTTAGGACATACTACACCGTATATGTACACACTTGAGTTCAAACTGCGTGCAATATTAACTTTTGGGCAACAAAATGTCTTGTTTTTTACAAAACTTAAAGTTTCAAACACATGATCAGATTAACAAAGCATTATCACTTCTTTTCAAAATGGAACAGTGCACTGTCTTGGATCTGCTCTCTTATTGCACAACTCTATCAATAAGTACAATAAATATTCAAAAAATGTAAATAAAAACATTTAACATTGTATAAAACAATAGGCAATGAGATCAAGATGCACTGAAAGATGCATAGGATAAGAGGTTCCTAACTTAAAATAAATGGCCATGGTGTGAAGCAAGCAGATTTAAGTGTGAGGTTAAGACATCCATGGGGAAAAGAGTTAATTCTGATACCATTATCTAAGTACTTTAATGTGAGGGATACCTTCCACTCCACTCGTACACAAGTTACTTTAAGTGCATGCCCTTCTCATGCATTCAAATGCATTGTCTAAAAACTAAAACAGTGTCACACACCGAACATTATTAGCTGACACCTGGCAATGACTAGACTTGTTTTCTTATATTCTCAAATCACTTTTATCACCTTTCAAAGAATACAATTCATTTTTAGCCATATATTCTTTAACAAAATGCATATTCACATCTTAAATCTTAAAACTGCATTATCAAAAATCAGAGGTCTGCATTGGGTGGGTCTGCCATGTTATCACTGGAGAAGAACAGACCTTGCTGTGATGTCACAGCCACTTGGAACTGCGTTTGTCTGACAAAGTAATGCCAAGCCAGCTGCTCCTGATCACTATATCAATCAAACAGTATTTGCTCTCTGGACATCAAAACAAACAAAATATTGGTGAAATAACTGTAATATCACCCCCTACAATGTGATGTGTGTTTACAAAAGAACCAGATTGATTTTTTTTCCAACTCCCTGAGGTCTAACAATGACACTGGCAGGCAAGTGGAACCTGTTTTCCCCTCCATTCATCCTCCAATTCATGCTGACATGGAACTAAGAATCTCACTGCAGCAGTCATTCTAAAAACCTCATGTTAAGTTTGTTTTCACCACCTCATGGTCCCTGGCAGGAATGCAACGAGTTAGTATGTGTAAACAATTCCAGGTACATAGCAATATCTGAAGCTGAAGTTGTGCTTCTAGTCGCACTTATGGCAATAGTACCAACCTCGGAATGTATATTCACGCTAAATTAAAGCAAAGAAATTGCTCAAAATAGCAGAACTTTAATTTTATTTTCAATTCATACGTATATTTAACTTATAAAACGCAATGTTTTCAACTACTCCGTCTTTCTCCCATTGATCATTTTCTACCTTTTCTATATGTTTCAAAAACCCTGCCAGTCTGTTTCAGTCATAAGTGATATACCCTCAAATGTTATATCATACAATTTCTGTAAGTATAATTCACCTGTTACATTCCTTTAACTATTCATTTTACCTTGGCCCAAGCTAGTTCTATGGAATTGAGATCACACACGTAGGGAAGCAAGTAAATGACAGTGGGGCCCAATGAAACCAAAAATGTGTCTGCTTTAAAAACCTCTATAGGTTTGTTTTGATCATCCTATAAAGATCTGTTGTACACATAGAACTATCACTCTGGATCCCTTTGTTCTACAATCACAATATCATAGCAGATTTCACAGCACTCCTAAGCAAGGGCTTATCTACTTCTATACACCCTTTTTCATTACTTCCAATATAAAACTAGTGACTCATACATTTTACAACTGAAATTGAGAGAAATTAACAGTGAGTAAACATAACGCAATAACATTGGAGGTAAGTTGGCAACGTAACCAGCAGGACAACGTTTGCACAGAAGTTTACAGGACTTGGGTTATGCTTAGTGGAATGCCTCTCCTCTCCCCTACATTCCCTTAAGGCCATGAGCTGGTGAACAGACAGTATCTGAGTTGCATTGGAAAGATGTTGAGTGTGAATGTGAAATTACTCATAAAACTTGGAAAACCTGCCACAACTTTCAATTTGTTAAGTAAAGTTTATAGTGACCACACTCATGCTTTTGACCTGTTCAAAAAACTCAAAGGAGGAAGAGAAATGATTAAAAATGATCCACGATTCAGCTGCCCTTAAACATCAGGAATGGAAGAAAACATGGCTAAAGTTAAACAGATTGTTAGGAAGGTTCATTACTCGAGCATTTCAGCCTTTGACCTGCTACAAGAGTGTCTGTGGTTCAAATCCCAGTTGTGGCATTGCATTTTTAAGTTCCAGTTGTACCTCTCAAACTTTGCCCACACACGGCTTGTGTGTTTAAAAACACCAACAGTAAGTTTGTTGGCATAAATAAGATAGCATGTTTAAATTGTAGCAGGCAGGTACTATTATGTTGGTTGGTGATGACAGCATTCTTTGGTGAATGAATGGGGAATGGCAGTTCAAGGTATGGATGGTCAGTAGTATAACAATAAGATTATAGAATGTCCAAGGTTGGATTTAGTGGGAAAGTTCTAGCACCTTCTGCTCCCTATTTAATCCTACAAAATATGCTGTATTCTCATCTGGCATCAAGGCAACATACAGTATCTATGGTAGCCACAAAATTTAAGGGAGGCTGATAGTTTACTATTACTTTTATTTTTCCTGTTGCACAAATAAATTTTGTGGGTGCAAATGATATTTATACCACTGGCTGTACAGCGTGATTTCACAATGTGTTTAACTACACTATACTGCAAGCCGTGGCAAATCTATGAGTGGATTTTGTGTTGAGCCAGCTGCCTCTAAATTTTGTGGCTACCATAGATATCATGAAGCAGGAATAGCCATTTCATCTATTGGTGTGCACTAAATTAAACTGTTTTGGGTGAGAATAATCAGGATAAAACCACAGAGAGCTAAGATTAAGATATATATGAGATAACTTTGGTTACAAATTTTTAAACTGGTTTTTAATTACAAGTATTCTTGGGCTAATAGGTAATATGGTTAATATATTCACATATGTACAGTGTATAAATATGTGTATTGCACACAAGTGACACTGGTATCACAAGTAACTGGCTCTTTGAGTCAGATTTGGGCAGGTACAGACCATCATGATATCCTAGCAGACCCACCCGATGCAGAACACTGTCAAAAATATACATTTAGTAAAATAACATTTCACAAAATATATGATGGGTTTGTCACAATATACATTAAAGACATTTCTACATCAAGGTAACAGAAGTATGACGATAAATTAAAGATAATATTTTATAAATAAGCTATACAACCTCAATGAATATGTTAATGCAATGTGATTCCTCTTTGCTGCCATGGGAGAGTTGCATTCCTATACTAAAGAATCTGGCATGCTTAACTTTAAAGATGGAAACAGTAAAAATGTGAGCTTTGCAGTTTTATTATTAGTGTACATTTAGCTGAACATGCTGGAATGTTCTTCAGAGTGTCTGGTTTAATGTGATTACAGCAAAGCAATTTGTTACCCATCAAAATTAAGTCTTTTGTTAGTAAAACAATTACAGCAAATGGGAATTGGTATTTAATTCTGAAAAATCAAAGTATATGGTAATAGGAGAGAGAAACCAGATTTGAAGATACCGAAGTTATTAATTAGTGTGATGAATACAGTTATTTGGGTGTTAAAATTACAAATGATGTAAGAACCCAGAACGAATAAGGAAAGGAGAAACTGTTCTCACATATGAGTGGTATGTTATGGGACAAACAGATAACAAGAGAAACAAAAAGAAACATTTACAACTCTATTGTTAAAACTTCAACTTTATAATATGGTTCAGAAACATGCCAATTCAAAAATATCTAGAACAAAACTGTTTTGATATTGAAAATGGATTACTGGTAGTGCTCAGTTCGAATATCTACAGGAAATAAAATTAAGAACTGGATAACAAGACAGGAAAGAGACATTAAAAAAAGATACATATTTCAACAAAACAATATGGTATGGATGTGTGAGGTTACCAAAGGTAGTTTTCGAATGGATGCCACCATGGTGTTAAAATAATGTAATGATAGGATGATAGTACAATTTTTAAATACTCGATGGTCACTTTATAAATAGCTTCTTCACTGAATTATGTTATTAGTTTCTATGTATAAATGCACGTAACCAATGTTGAATAGAAAATTATTATCTGGGCTTGTGGGCTGTGGTCTAGTGGAAAATGTCCTTCCAGACGTTTCGTTTGACGCAGTGTCAAATGAAACGTCTGAAGGACATTTTCCATTACACCACAAGCCTGGATAATAATTTTCTATTTAATGACACTGGCCATGAAAGCTTACACAATTTGATAAACCAATGTTGATTTTACTCATTTTCAGAGGTCGTGGCATTATGTTCAAAACTGTTCTAGACTTAACTCATGTTTTATTCAATCTTATTGTTCTACATTGGTAAAATAAAATATCCATGGAAATTAGTCATTTTGTATGGTCATGTGAAATGCAAACTAACACATGGAAGGAAAGAACAAATACTTCCATTGACTTTATTACCTTAAACATTAATTTCTATTTGTTCCTGCTGGATTCACAGATTTTGGTCACCGAAGTAGGTAAACATAATGACCAAGAGTGTCACCGAGCCAGGCTGTTGCAGAAATATGAGTACCTCTTCTCCTTCCCCCATTTTTTGCATGTCTTCATTTATACACAAGAATCTATGGAATGTTGCATTCATTCACTCACAGGAAATGCAGTCAAGGTCTATCAAGAACTATAGTTCAGCAACTCTTTGGGCACACGTGTGAGCCAATAACATGAAGTCTCAACTCCTTTCTTTCCTTATTTAGCACAAAGTTAAATGCAACCACTTTCAATAATGCAAAACTTACAAATTTAAAAGTATTGAAGATTTATCAAAGGCATTCAAGAAGTCCCTAGAGAAGTCAAGAAATTGCACTAGTAGCATTGAAAAAAAGTTTGCATTTAGGAACCGTTGTCTCTTACTAGATGGCACTTAAAGTTTCAGCTATATCCATCACATGGTTTTGTTGCTATAGGTGATTGAATCAACAAACTTGTGCTTATTGAGAAAGATAGAAAAAAGCGAGTTTCGTGTGGTGATTAAACACTACTATTTAAAAGGCGTAACACCAAAAGAGATAAAAGCAGAGTTAGATGAAGTTCATGGCACATTCGCTCCTGTATTTGCAACAATTTACAATTGGATAAATTAATTTAATATGGCCATACATCCACAAATGATGAACATCGTTCCAGACGACCAGTAGAAGTGACTTCCTCCGAAATGACTGACAAAATCCAGAATATAGTTTTGAGTAATTGACGAATCAAAGTTCATGAAATACTAGACACTGGCATATCACAAGGTACAGTGTTCTTAATTTTGCAATAAAAATTAGGTCTGACAAAGGTCTCGGCAAGATGGGTGCCACATTTACTCTCAATGGAGAAAAAATGCAATCATGTGATTGATTTGGAGGTTGGTTTGGCACTTTTCCATCACAATCCTGACAAGTTTTAGCATCAATACATAACTGTGGACGAAACTTGGTGGTAAACGATTCACGCCTAACAAAGAGGTCACCTACCAGCAGATAACTATTTTGAGGACCTTCCAAAATCCTACTTGCAGCGGTTGCTGTGATGGGTGGGGCTTTTGGTCTCTGAATTTGTTTTTATTTTGGATTCTGTTGCTTCACTGTTAACAGCTTCAGTTTCTTCACTGTTGCTCAAACTTTTGATGGTGCTGCAATAATGGCCAGATATGTGTTTAGGCTTTAATTAAAACTGAGTAACCTAGTGCTACTTTCAGCCACTGTTATATCACAGATGTAATCTTATACTTGCAAATCTGTAAATTTTATTTAGGCAACCAGGCAATTCTTTATTTCTCTGAGTGGTTTGCCCACTTTTTTTTCACATTCCACTTCACATACATGTCAAATTATAAGTTGTATATCTGAAGATTGCAATTTATCTTTCCATGTAGTGTAGTACAAATTATAATGTATACTATATTCATACTACTGAATCATAGTCTTTCTTAGCTGTGATATTTTGAATTAGTTCAACTTCAAGGTTAATTTTGGTTTGATAGAGGGGGCATCTTGGGAGTGGTATTTTTTCAATTTTATTATTTGTTTGTATATTATACTTCTTCTGTATGTTATTTATTTTTTGTATGAAATTTTCTTGAGTTTTGAGGTTTTTAGTCCCATATTCATTACTTCAAATTCAACAAATATGTCCTCTATATTTCTTGAGCACTACATATAGTCAACCACACTTTATCCATTTTTATTTACAAATGTACTCTCTCCACTCCTCACACTATTACACATTAAATGCTTTGTACATTGCTAATCACTAGGGCTTGGATATTCATGCATTTGCATGTTTTTTATAGGGGTTAAAAATGTATGCTTTCACATTATGTGCACCTACTCAGGGGTCTCCATCTAGGGGATATGTGAATGGCGACCACAAGGTATGCAAGCTGAGCAGAACATTACTTCCACTTACTGGTGTTTTGCTTCTCACTGTAACTTTTCTATCTGACCTTACCTTGGTCATCTCTTGTTCTCTCCCAACCCCGATGCTATTAGGGTTCCCGAGGGCTAGGGAGTCTTTATTTTTCGAACCTCTCCATTTCTCTATAAAATCTTAACCCCTAACATGCTGACCTGTCATGGCATGTAATACGTCCTCTGATTGGTAATCAGAGGATATGGTCGGTGAATTTATTTTGTTAATTCTCCCGGTCAGGTCGGTGAGACCCGTATACCAACGACAGGTGTGGTCCTCCAGACATTCTGGGGGGTTGTGAGAGAGCGATGTGACCGCCAAAACATAAAAATATGGTGCTCTCTAAAAAGCGGTTACTATACTGCTATTGCTCTATCAATATATTAAATATTGGAGAGCAAGAGGATTAATGACTTCATTGTCAGAAATCCAGCATTAGCTAACAACAACAACAACTTTTTGGAAGGCTGGGAGGTTGGAGAAATGCTGGGAAAAGTGTATCAAGCTAAAAGGATACTGTCTCGTAAAATAAAAAAGAATCTACCAAAAATTACTTGTTTTTCTATCTTTTTCTAAGGACTTATTGAACTCCTCTCACACTACTGAGTATTGAGAAGATGTATTCTAAACAGGAGCACTGAACATTCATAATGGCAGATTTTACTCAAACAAGAAGTACTTTAAATGTTTTACAAAGGTTTGGCTTATACATGATCCAAAAAAAAATTCCAATTACGTAAATAATTTACATTTTTATGTTCTTTTTCATTACCAATAGCTTCTTATAGACAATCCCAAAATATGTTAGGGGAAGTTTTCTCAAAAGTTTGTAATCCTTTTTGAAAATGTAGCTCAAAATGACAAGAGCAGATGTTCTTTTTATGACCAGTTTGATGTACAGTAGCAAATTATATTAATCATAAATGTTTATGTAAATGGATCAGAAAGACATATGCATGTAGGTAACCAGAAATAAATATTATTGCAATACTACTGCAACCAAAACAGCAATAAATAAAAGACTTTTAATCCTTTCTGCTTTCATTTATTTACAACCAAAACTGGTTATCAGATCTTAGTATATCACAAATGCTTTGCATACTCAGAAGCTTTTGCTACTTGTCCTCAGATTTGTAGCTGCTCATATGGGTAAAGCATTGAACATCATTGGTGAGGATCTCAAAGTCGGAACTTAGCTATCAGAGGTCAGAATTCTTGCTGCAATTATATCGATTCCACAGTAAAGGATGTGAAGCACACATTAAAAGTAAATGCTGAGTGGCTTGGACTTTGACAGGACATTATTTTACACAATTCTGAAACATGTTTTGCATTCTAAACCTAAGAGAAAGTATAAAAGAACATTTTGATGTCCATTTTAGCTTTCTCCAACCCATCTATAGTAGATAAAAGGAAGTACTGTACTCCAACCAAAAATCTAATAAAGAGATTTCACAAGAAATGCATCATTTGGGTTACCTAAATCCCCCCCCCCCCCACTAAAAAAATGGAGAATCTGTGTGTATGTGTTAAGAGCATAATTAAAAAACCAAAAGTCGGTTGAAGACCAAATTTGGTTCTTAAACTTCAGCATATTCCAAGTGTGTGAAAAATTTTCAACATCCCCCCTTGTCACAGAAATGTTACACGATAGACTAAAGATAAAAGTGTAGAACTCATTAAAAACACTTGCGTCAAGACTGTTTGTTACATTAACCATTTGCAAGATATTGTTTATTTTTGTTTTGAATGGTCTAGTATTTATATTTTTTCAACTGCCAAGTTGCTATTAATTCTTTCTCTCTATGGCATTTAATGAGAGCAGTATTTAAAAGTCATGATATAGCAACTCAATTTTAAAAGATTTGACTATCCCCTGTGTACACAACCATTTCTATGAATGTTTATCTCAATTAGGTAACATGAAGCAGGTAGAAGAATAAGCTTACGAGAATAGTTTGTAGAGGAGTGGATAGAAAAGCATGTGAATATAAAACATATTTTGTTGTAATTTTGAGCATCAAACACTCCGGAGTGTCTCCATTGCACAACTCAAATAATGAATGAAACGGGAATATGTTGCATTATATGAAAATGTTTAATGTTTTATGCTAAAAGCCAGATCAGTATCAAATGAAACAGACTTTGTAACAATGATGTAGAAAATAATTTGGTGAATTGAGTCAATTTTGGAAACATTTACATCACTTACTTTTGATTTATGGAAAACATGTTTCAGGAGCTAATCATTCCCATCATCTAGAGGTGTCTCTGCTCTCTGGTGGTGGCGGATGAACTGTTCTCTTAGGATGTTGCTGTGCAGGATTTCAAAACTGTATATTCAGTCCTTGTTTTGGGTATTTTCCACTATTGAAAGTTGTGTTGCCAGGAATGTTTTTGATGAGTTTGGTGGTGATGTGATTTGCTTTCCAAAAGTGCCAAGATACAGCTGATTTTTCTTCTTGTTTGAGATTTGCAATCTCTATGGGCAACCCCATTACCACTTTTCCTAGCAGATCTCTTCATGAGCGCATTTGAAACCAGAATCACAAAAGATCTCCCATGGATGTTTGTATGGTACCATTACTCGACGATATATTCGCAATAGTCCTGGAAAAACACATGGAAGTTGCTCTAAGATTACTAACTTGCAAGAGAAATGAATATAATTCACCTGGTCAGCTACCATTTTCCAAGCTGAAAGTCTTTAGAAATAAAAAGCTTGTAACCTCTGGCATCTGCAGAAAACCCACCCAATTACAATTCAGTTGCACATTAGAGGTCTGCATGGGCTAAAATTCTTAGGTTTGGCCCAGCCCAACTGTCTAATTTTTTCACATAAAATTATTTTGCAGTTACCAATTTGTATTGATCCTCTACTGACCAAAACTAACAATTTTTTTAAATAAACCAAGGGGTCCGACAAAGGTGTACAATTTCATCTGTATTATTTAACTTACATATCAATGATATTATGAAAGAATGGTAGAAGTCCTAAATAATGAAGGAATAGTAAGTGATAGTAAAGACAGATAAATATATGATTATTTGCAGACAATGCTCTTATGGCAAAATCTGAAAGAGACAAGTGTTAGCATATAAGTTCCAATTCATAACCAATAGATACAAAACCAAAATATCAACAAGTCAAAGGTAATGGTGTTTATATGAAAATATGCTGTAGGATTGTCCTAGAGGATAGAATAATAAATCAGGTATATTTTCAGTGTCTCAGATGTGATGCAGCTTATGGAGTAGATAAAAATATAGAAAATAAAATATCCACATTCCAGACAATATGCGGAACCATCAAAAGAACCCTTGACCGAAAAACCAGGGAAGACACAAAGCTCAAATTATAAAACAATGGCTGTTTCCTTGTAATTATATGAAAGAAAAACTGGATAATTAGATTGAAAGATGAAAGTAAAATAAAGGCATCTGAGATGCTAGTTTTACGTAATGTTAAAAGCTGTTCAAGAGTGCATAGGATAAGAAGTTAAATAATAAGAGAGGAGAGGAATTAAACATTGGAAATAAAATTAAAACATATAAAAGAAAGTGGACAAAGCTCCTAATGAGAATGAACAATGACAGAATACCAAAAAGAACCTTCTTATATAACCTGAGAGGAATGCAAGATATTAGCAATGCTGAAGAAGATGGACTTCACAAATGAATGCTAGAATGTGCTGCATAGCCTAAACCCTGAGAAAGAAGAACAGGACTATCAGCAGTCCATGGAACACGCTTACTGTGGTGTGAGGGAACTGAGGTTCAATATTTGGTAATGGCATGGTGAGGTTTTCCCTGCTGTGAAGCCTGACAAGGGATGCACTCAGATCCCTGGAAAAAACTGAGAAGTCACTTTACAGATATGGTGGTGACTGAGGTCCTGGAATCTGCATATTGATGGTATACTGTATTACTGACCACATTTGACCCTGTTACTGTGCTCTCCCAGAAAGTTCTGGATGGGGTGGATGAAGGGAACCAGAGTTTACAGCGATTGTAACATTAGTCATAGTTGGCCAAAGTGAGCATTTGTTTATTATTACTAGTGTGATGGATGAGCACATCCTGCAAAGATTTTGCTATTCCTATCTTAACATGCAGACCGAAAAATGTGATAAATAATTTTTATTGTCCTTTATTTACCTTCTACATGGAAAAGCTTTCTTTATTTTTGGTTTTTGCAAAAATGTACTAATCTTTTTGTATAAAATACTAACGTATGAGATATTTACATCACAAATGCATATGTAGAATGTGATAAATTAACTTTTTTTGTCTCTATTTTTTCAAGCTCAAACCCAGCCTGAGCACTTGGCGTGAGCCAATCTCTATTCCACAAATAATGCATTCTATAAACAGGTTAGTAAATATTCCCATGAACAGGGAAGAATACAAACTTGAATTAAATACCTTAATAATACCTGCAAAAGAGATTTGCGAAAGCACTATTGCATACACAGAGAATAAAACACATCAGCAGGCTAGTTTCACCAAGAAGGAAAACTGAACATTAAAAAAATTCATTATCACCCCTCAGCTCTTTACTAATTCATTATCATCTTAGCCCCAAAACAGCTTTTTTATTAAGGCTGAAATTTCATGAAAATCTTGGGAAAATATATTTTAGGAATTGTAAGTCCCGAAGGTGTAGTTTAAAAATTTATTTTCATTTTAATATTGTGATGTTTACCCACTTATGTAATAAGGTAACTATCTGGATTAACAAATATTCCCAGCTCTTTTAGTTTAGTTTTTGTAGTTTTTGAATTCCTCTTCCCCAGGCCTTTTGATTATTAAAAATGCTCCAAAGGATAAGAATTTGAATCCGATTCTAAAATTTTTTATATGATTCTGAAATTTTAAACAATAAAAAACTGTTGGTAGATACGAACAATTAGAAACTTACAATAAGTTTTGAAAATTATTTTCTTTATTAAACAAGTTTTCTGCACTATAAATAGATAAAACAGATAATTTAAAGGAAAGATTATATAAAATTTCATAGTGTAGAATATTTGACAAAGAACAATGAAATTAATTCTGTAACTCAGTGAACTGAAAAAAAAAAAAAAAAAGAAGAAGACGGTACTGAAAGGAAGTTTAAAACCGTTAAATTTTGATACAAGACACATTTCAGATTAAATTTTTGGCCAGATTGACCAAAAATGTTAGAAGATTGCATTTTCACAAGGATATATTTAAGGAGATCCTAAGGGTCCAGAAATATCTCCCCGAAATATCCTTTCACCTTCTATAACAAAATTGATCACAGTATCGTGTTGTGAAATCCTCCTATAACAGTTTATAGAAATATGTTAAATAAGTTTTAGATACATAAAATAATATAAAGCAGACATGTGTTCTTTTCTAATCATTGCTAAATAATGTGTAGGCAATGGATTAGAGCTATACAAGATAGTGAATAGGGTTGCTCTTTACTCTTATTCTTAAAATTAAATTGTTATAAAGGTTTAGAAGTGGTGGCTGTGATGATGTTATCACATTATCAATGAATACTCATATTGTTACATGTCTGCACGTTGTATTACCATGTGAGTATAGCATTGCTAAACTGTTTTAAGGCCAGGAGATTTTACACCCGCAAAAATGTCTTTCAACAAACAACATTTATCTCAAGGACTCACAATCGGAAGTCCTCTCTGCTCATTGCAGATATCACAGCGACCGTATGCAGCAATTTGTAGCATGCAGGGACCACATAATTATGTTTGTGATTGTCTTAATGCAGTTTGAAAATACCTTTAAAATTATTGTTGATTAATCACTGTGATATTAACCCTAGATTGTTTACAGGGGTGCTAGAGCAACCCCCTGGTATAAAGCTTTAGTTGGCAACATTTATGTATTGGTATACAGGCTGAATGGCACTTGATGCACCAAATAAAAAGTAGAAATCTATGAGCCAGTTAAAATGGTTTATGTTGGTTTTTTCTCCTGAATTTGTAGTTTTTGCAAAAAAAAAAGTTTAAACTGCTATGTATTTGGCAACACCACTCTTCAGTAATGTCACCAGCACATGTTCCCTGTGCAGCCAACAGGTCGGCAATTCCTATGAGATGGGAAAACAGAAGGTTGCATGTGCACCTCTAATGTAAACAGAGCTTTGCTAGTGTCAAAACCTACTGCCTATGCAAGCTCATTTGACAAAAGATGTTTAAAGCTTTGCAATGTCGCGCTACATGTGGGCATCATTTTAACATTTTTCTTTTCATTTCATTCTTTGTTCACCTTTCAGTTTTTGGTATCTTCTGCTGCAGGTGATACATATTTGGAAAGCATTGTGAAATTTGTTTCTCAAGGTGCAACTAATGCTGAGTTGTTAGTGGTAACATGGTACTTTTGAAAATAAAATGTCAACTAAAATAATAAAATCATCAAAAACATTGCAGGCAACACAGAATTTTCAATATGAAAAAATGATTTTGAAATCCTGTTTGAGAAAAAGTTCATCTGGTCACCACCAGAGAGAAACACTGACAAATGACTTGGAGCTGATGATGAGAGCAATTAGTTCCTGAAACATGTTTTCTTGTAAATCAGAATAATGTAAGTGAAAGGTAGAATCAGAACTGAAAAGCTCAATGCCATAGCCTTGACTGAGTTTTTCAGTTTTGATTTTATCTTACATGGTTTGTGTGTTTTAGATCAATCAATTATCATTGATTGGTCTTATATATGGAAATGATGTAAATGTTGCAAAAATTGAGTAAAGTTATTATATATTTCTGATCCAGGCTGAGCAGCACCTCATATTTACAAATGCAAGAACAGCAATTGTATGAATTTATATTTTCTGCCAAAGAACTGTTGCTTTACTCTTAGAACCCAACTTGATGTAAACACACATTAACTATACCCGATTATAGCCTTAGAGTAAGTCCAGATGTCAACATTACTCCACAGCACAACTTGTGCTAGTGAAAATAGTATTACGACTTATTTATTACCAGTTATTATACTACTATATATTGAAATAATGAATGGGATGAATAAGCATAATTCAACTTTCAAAGCATTTAAATATGAGCCTAAATATTTTACTTCTATTTAGTATCACATGGTAGTTGATAATTCCCAAATTGTGTTGTTTATTGCAGTGAAGCAGTGTTCTGGAGCCTATCCATTCCTTCACTAAGGCATGTGTGTATATGCATTATGTACACAAAGTGTTCAGACCTTCAATGTAGAGAAACATTCAGTGTGTAAAGTGAACAATCACGTTCCTATTTTTCTTTGCTTGATTAACTGTCAGAGTGCAGTTTCTGTTGCCAGCCTGTTGCAAAGTGGTGCTGGAGTATAATTTAACACTGGGTTTCTTTAGCTCCTCAGGGATCTCACGGCGAGATTTGTTTATTGTTCCCACCAATGACGTTTTCTTTGATTGGAGCTTTTGGGCAAGTTGAAGAGAGGTGAAGAAATTGTCTGTTGTTATATTTCTTCTTTGATTTATAAATGGTTCCATGAGGCACAGAACATGTTCTCCCAGAGTTTGTGTTTCAGATTGGCTGTCAATCTTACCCAGGTATGGGAAAGCATTGCAGACATATCTTGATGTTACGTCAGCAGCAATCCAGAATTTCAGTCCATATTTGTCAGGCTTATTTGGCATAAATTGTGTAAACATACACCGTGTTTTGCTTGGAAGCAACTGTTTATCAATAGTTAGATTTTCACTTGGACAGTAACAGCGAAGACAGTTTCCCACAAACTTGTTCCAAATTTCTTAAACAAGGGCAAACTTGTCAGTTGGTAAACATTCACCATGTGTTGATTTTTCATCAAACTGGAGGAATTTGAGTAACTCCTGATATCTGTCTCGAGGCATTGTGTCCTTGAAGATACAAGGTCCCCAAGAGGATGACCAAAAATCATCCACAGACATACCTTTTGGACATAGTACACACCGGGCATACATGATGGCTATCATTTTTCCAGCTCCTCGAGAGACACAGTCCTGTCGTTATTTTCCAGTTCTCTCCTAGCTTTTCATTCTGTGTATTTCTTCATGAGACGAAGCATAGATTCGTCAAACAGCAAACGAAAAGCGCTGATTGCAGAATCATCCACTCGGTGATAAGCATAAGAAGTGGGTCCTCCTTGGCCCTTTAGGGTGGATGGATGGAGTTTAGGGGCCCGTCGACAACTAGGTCATTTGGGTCCTTTAGGATGTTTACAGCAGTTCTTCTTCCAGACAAATTTGATTAAGTTGATAATCTCCTACTCAATTCTATCCTTGGCCACCATTTTTACCATACATTTACTTAACTATGCCTGTACTTGAGTCTCACTCTGGCAGGATGCTTGAAGCGAGAGCTCGGGGACATTCATATTTCCATCTCCATAGACAGTGAACTGTCGCTGTCACTAGAATCACCCTTCCTAATTTCTAACACATCGTCATCTGCATTGGCAAAACTGATTTCTGATTCAACAGAATCTTCTAGAAAAATAGGCAGCATCTCATCATCTGAGAAGCCATGCTTACGAAACATAATTCAAAGTGACAGTCTTCAACAAACGACACTGCCTAAATAAGCTGCCATGCAATAACAGTAAAATGTTTACACCAACTGATAAAATGCACATGTAAGGATCCAACAATATACTGCTGTTCGATACGGCAAATTGTTGATTTATGTCTCTGCATTGTTGTCATTTATAGTCTGCCAAATTGTTGCTACTAAGCTTTAAATATCGGGGTCAAAATGATCCCTCTTGCTGTTCTAGGTAGTGAACTTAATAAAATGGATTAAATATAAAAAA
Organism: Tenodera sinensis; assembly: GCA_030765045.1. Classification (NCBI taxonomy): domain Eukaryota; kingdom Metazoa; phylum Arthropoda; class Insecta; order Mantodea; family Mantidae; genus Tenodera; species Tenodera sinensis. The sequence continues at coordinate 190,796,939 of CM060961.1, forward strand.
TGTGGTTAGTTACATAAATACCTTTCAAGAGAAACGTAAATTAGTAAAAGTAGTGAAATCTGAAGAAAAAATCCAAATATCTGAAAACACTATAAAGGGTTACATTTGAATAGGGGTCATTCTAATGTTAAAGGATTCAAGTTGCAGATAGAACTTGGGAAGTTGGGAGTTAGATTTTGAAGAGAAATAATCAGATAACACATGAAGAAACCAGGTCTTACACCTCTTCTTCTTAGAGATGTCGCTACAAATTACCATAAGTTTTATTTTAATTATCCTTTAGTTAATTTCAGCTTGTCATTTATTTTGATTTACTAATTATTATTATTATTATTATTATTATTATTATTATTATTATTATTATTATTATTATTATTATTATTATTATTATTATTGTTATTGTTACTATTGTTATCATCACTATTTGAATAGCACACCATTCATTCTGTTTACATCAAGTCCAGTTCTAAGGCTGGATTGGCTATACAAATCATGAGAGGAACAATTTACATTGTTAAAATGCACTTAATGAAAGATGGAGTCAATTCACACATACTTACTAGCTTCATTCATTGTTATGCAGTATACATGTTTCATGAGTAGGAGCTCACATCATCAGCTGCCTTTTTTTTGGTAGTGTTTAATGTGTGCTTTTACTACATGTGGCACAGCAAGCAGTGAACACCGATGATGCATGGAATGAAGATGGAGCACCGGTGGAGTGAGATGGTGGGGGAAACTGGAGAACCTGGAGGAAACCCACCCCTGTGCTGCTTTGTACACCACAAATCTACATGCGATTGCCTGGGATTGAACCTGGGCCGCTTTGGTGAGAGGCGAATGGTCTAACTACTTGGCCATGGCATAGCCTAGTTGCCTTTTGATGCTGGATCAACTCTCAAGTTGTTTGGTTATTGAAAATCTTGGGTGTCCTCTGGTGGCCTGATGAACCTAAATATGAGGTGGTCTACTGCTGGCTAATCAAAGTTCATTATCTGGTTCTCAAATTTCTATATATAGCTCTTTTCCCAAGTTTCAAGTGCTATGAGTCTCTTGGCTGGCTTCAGTAGTTTTATGTGGGCTTCTATTTTGTGGTTTTGAGTCCATCAGTGTGTCGCAATTGCTCATATTTTGGTCTGCTTGAATCTGAAGCAATGCCATTGTTCCTTATGGTTTTTTGAATATAAACCTTCTCGCAATTTTTACATTGGATCCGGTAGATACCTAATCTTTTTCTTCTGGGTATGGAATCAGATTTCCTGGATTTGATGAGGTTCTTTATGCTTATTTGTTTTAGAGTGATGTTATGATTCTTGTAAATGTTCTGAGATGTATGGTATATAAATTTTCGGAAGCTGGTCTTTTCTGCTATGCTTGAAAATATTTCTTTGCTTGATGGTTCAGTCTTTTCAGTTTCAATATTTTCCTATCTAGCATTTTCTGGCAGAATCCTAGTAAGAGTGTTCAAACTGACTCTGCCTTTCATTAAGTGCAGTTTATAAATTGCTTCACTGTGTTTGATTCCACAATATTTTGGACTTACATTGTTGTTTTCAACATATTTTCACTCAGAAGGCTGCCAAGATGATCTTGAACAAAGGTTTCACTTCAGTTCCCTAACAAAACTGTTACCTGAAGATAAATTACATTAATATAGTAATCATTTATAACAACTAGGGAGACAAGTTAATGCCCAAAATTGTATTGCAACATATTTAATAAATTGAATAATCACATAATTGAATAATCACATTGTTTTCTGTGGAACGACTCTGTCCACATTAAAATTAACACTCTGTAAGGTAGTATAACTTGTAAACTGTAATGTCTTCAATTTAACAGGTATGTCCTGATGAAATCTCGGACTGGCAGCTCCTCACTCTTTTGGTTGTAACACATTTTCTGTGTATCAGTATGTCACCTGTTTGTAAGTCATAGTATATTAAATGATTATAATGAAAATCTTAATATGTATAACAATTAACAATACTTCTTTGGTTTATTAAAACTATGCTTTGTTTTAAATTAATTATAGCCATTTGGGATGTGACAGTCATTTTTGCGTAATAGGAAACGATGGCTGGACTGCTTTGAAGGCGGAACAGGCACTTGACTGCCTACGCCATGAAGTGGAGAAGAAGAAGAAGTTACAATTAGTTGTAACTAGATAACAATATGAACAATGTCAATACAGAGTTACTTTGTTATTTGAGGCACTCTAAAAATAAGTTTCTCTAGTTGTGTCAACAATGATTACTATGGTGATTTATAACCAAACAATGCATTCACAATGGAATTCTAAATATAAACATTGTGTGGTGCAGACATAGCAAAGCAAAACACATCACTATTGCCAATATTAACATGACTGAAATTAATTAACCAATTAAGCCTATAGCAGCCAGCCTCTGTAGCGTGGTGGTAACCTGCCTCATGTTCAAGAGACTGCAAGCTCGAATCTCACTTAGGCCGAGTTATCCGGATAATGTTTTTGGGAGGTTTACCTTTATCCTGAGAAGATGAATGTAGGGTAACTTAAAGCACTATGGACCTCAGGCTCATTTTAAGCATCATTTCACCCATTTCATTCATTCACCATCCGATATGACACTACGTTGGAGGACATTAACAAACAAAACAAAACGAAAAAAAAAAAAAAAAAAAGACGAAAGCTTATAGTAACTGAATTCTCATAGAGCATTAGATAAAACATGGTAATGGCATTTTTAAGGCAATGTTGCTGGAGAAGAGAAACATTAACATCCAAACACACATTGCCGTCTAACATTACTAAAGAGGCGGATAATCTCAGTTGGTTATGTTCATGTAGCAAAGAACATAATCAGTAGACAGTTTTCTCATCAAATGGGATATTAGATCCACAATGCCAACTCACAATTTCTTACGGAGAAGATTGATACCGTGTAACAAGTTGAGGTAACTTGTTCCTGATAAAGCGATACCAATGCACATGTACTAAATGATGTCAACTGGACTTGGTAACTGCCTCTGTTCAGTAAATGTTTAACGGAATAACTAGTTAGTCTCAAAATCAGGCTCTTCGCCTAATCACTGGAGCAGTTAAATCCACACCTATTGATGCCATGCTTGCCTTAACACGGACCCCATCAATAACAACAAAAATAGAAGAACAAGCATTGCTCCAACACGAGAAAATGTTACGACTGCCAAACTCTAAATGGACAGAAGAGAACCTCCCCCCTTCAATCCTTAAAACTCATAGTAGTTTCCTAGAAAAGGTAACACAGATTAAATCCAAATTGAACATTCCTAACACCAGAGAAAATCTACTTATTAGAGAAAATCCATTGGAATTATTGCAACCTACCTTCAATTTGGAATTAATAGAGGAAATAAGTAAATCAGACACACCAAAAGAAATACAAAAACTTCTAGCTCTGGAAACAATCAATACTAGGTATCCCACAGAAGAATGGCTGCACATATATACTGATGGATCCTCGAAGGAAAACCTTACTGGAGCTGGAGTTACATGTTCACATTTTTCCTTTTATCATTCTGTTGGCAGAGACACAACAAATTATGATGGAGAAATAGAGGCTATATACATTGCTCTCCGACAATTATTAAATCTTCCCTTAAATAAATTTAACAAGGCAGTAATTCTTTCGGATTCTAAAGCTGCAATTCAGGGAATATGTTCAAATACTACAAAGAAGTCAACAAAAATTAGAGAATGCTACAAAATGTTAACACAACTCCAAAAAGTTAATAAGACTGTTCATCTCCAATGGATTCCAGCACACTGTGGAGTCATGGGGAACGAAGCTGCAGACTCACTTGCAAAGAAAGCCACAACAATAACACAAAAGTCTAAATTCAATTTCTCATATTCCTCAATAAAACGCTTGATCATTAAAAATTTTTGTCATTCATACCTACAAGAAATAGAAACAAATGCCAAAGATAAAAAATGGATTACACTACTTTCCAATCCAGATATAATCCCCCAGGGACCAAGGAAAACAGCTGTTGCAGCCTTCCGACTATTGACAAATCATGACTGCTTGGCAAGTCATCTCTACAGAATAGGTATCTCAGCCTCACCGATATGTGTCCTGTGTAACGATCCAGCAGAAATGAATGAAGAACACTTGAAGACCTGTGAAGCATTAAGATCAGAAGAAACTACAGTTCAAAAGTATTGGAAAGCACGAATGCTAATGGCTTCATTGCCAGATGCAAGGCACTAGAAAACAACAACAACAACAACAACAACTAGTTAGTCTTTGTTAGATGGATAACTAGCTACTTTTGTAACTATTATGCTATTTTCAGTCCATTCCTAAGGGCCATACTACATGCTTACATCCTATACATATAGTACATCATAAATGTTCAAAAGTAAAGGGACCTAAGGGCTGAAAGTTTGGTAAAAAATGACAAAATTATTAAATTCTACATTTTTGTATATAAGTACACCCATCACAAGATGACATCTTATGCATTTTTCTCCAAAATGCACTCCCCAAGATATAAATGGTTTCTTGCGTATGAACCGTGGTCAAATTTTAATGAGGTTATTCACAGCCCAAGTTATGAGGATGACCCAAAAATAACCAGAACCAAACTGTTGAACGTGCATACTTTGTAGTTACGAATTGTGCTGCTAGGCGGTGTTAGTTTGGGGTCTCCTGCATCTGTTAGGAAGCTGGCATCAGTTTGAGTTAAGTGATTTGTTTGTGGTGCTTTGTTGTTTGTGTTCCTGTTGGAACCCTTTGGCGATTAATGAGATGGCTGACCATAGGGAACAAAGAGTCTGTGAAATTTTCTTTCCTGTTAGGAAAAACTGCAGCCGCGACTGCTGCAAGCCTTTAGTAACTATGTTTTGGGGAAAGCACAGGTCTATGAGTAGGTTTGCCTGTTTCAAATCTGGCAAAATGTCAGCTGAAGACATGTCATAACCTGAATGTCCTTTGACAGGAAGAAATGATGAAAACATTATGAAAAGCAAATGTGCAATTAAGATCGTCAAAAGACCACTGACCAAGCCTCTGAGAAAATGAACCTGTCATGGAGCATGGTCCAGTAAATTTTAACTGAAAATCTACACTAGACGGGTGTCTACAAAATTTGTTCCCCACTTGTTCACAGATGACCAAAGAGAAACCGTGTTAATGTCTGCAGAAGAATGAAGTGCAGAGCAATCCAAATTTTCTTAAAAGAGTTGCAACTGGGGATGAGTGTTGGTACAGTTTTTCCTAACAGAAAACAAAGTTTCACAGAGACTCTTTGTTCCTTGTGGTCGGCCATATCATTAATTACCAAAGGGTTCAAACAGGAGTGCAAACAACAAAGCACCACAAACAAACAACTCAGATTAATGCCAGCTTGCTAATGGAAACTAACATCACCTAGCAGCACAACTTGTAACTATAAAGCATGCACGCACAACAGTTTGATACTGGTTATTTTTGGGTCCCCCCTATTTTTACTTTCTCTACTGGTAAGTAGAAGGAAGTATTGTATTCCACCCAAAAATTTGATGTCAAGATTTCACCGGAAATATATATTTTGAGACCCCCTGAATGCAAAAAAAGCATTTTAAGAAAAAGGTCTGTGTGTGCCTGTCTGTGGGCAGGATAACTCAAAAATGAAAAGTAAGTTAAAAACCAAAGTTGGTATTTAAATTTAATGTCTTTCAAGGATGTGACATGAAGATTTTGAAGAAAATAGCCCCACACTAAACTACCCTTTACACGGAAAATTTTGATTTTCTTGAAATGGCTCCGATTTTGATTAAAATATCATACCTATGTTTGAGACATTTTTATGACAAATGAAATGTATATCTTGAATTTTCTGGCTATAGCCCCTGTAGTCATATTTATTCTGGACAACTTTTGCATAACTAGTAAACCGTTAAGAGATAGACCAAATCATACTATACAAAAAATGTAGATCTTGTTAAAACACACAATTTATGTCCAAATAAATATTTTTCCAAGATATTCCTTGTTATGTGTGCGAGTTTCAGAAAACTTTCCTGAAATGGAACATTGTTGTTAATTTTTTTATATGTTAAATGTGCAAATAGAACAGAATCTCAAAGTTTTAAAAGATTTGAGTATCGCACAAAGCCTACTGTATTCTAATATTCCCCTTGCACTAACAAGGAAATAAGCAATAAGATAATTTGTACAAATGTTTATCTCAACTAACACATAGAAGATAGGAATCACAGTTTGTAAGAATGGTTAGTACAAGAGTAGAGAAAGTCCTGTGAATGCAACACATCAGATTTTTTCTGTAATGTTACTGACTTGGACAAAAACAAATTTATATGCAAGCAGCAGCTTTGTAAATAGTCTGTCATTTTAAGCTTAAAAAATGAGGGAAAATGGTTTATTGCAACTTCAATTTAAATTCTAAATGGAGCCTTCAGTTCTACCAGTGTTTTGTAAAACATTTAATATTTTGGAAAGTATTATACCACACTGAAATTTTCAACATAAATTATAGCTTTTATAACAAGCAGGTTATGCAATGTCAGTCTGGGTCTGGAAAAACTAATGGTGCACAAATTGTGGAGTAGAAAGGCAGTACCAAACTAAGCATTTTGAGGTTAGGTGTATGGGGTTGCAGATGTAGTCTAATAACACGAACATGATTGAAATCTGACTTTATAGAACTTCAAAATGAAATGTAATTCATACAGAAAGTATGGACACATTATCTCTACTAATAAATGCTGGTATACAATGAGACACTAGCATCTACTGTACCAAAATGCTATTGCCATATACACCTAACAATAGTGACTATAGTAATGTACAAGAGTATTTTGTTTACATATGACATGTTGAGTCAACAATGCATTTTTTAAAATTTTATTATTATTAATTATTAATTATTTATTATTATTATTATTATTATTATTATTATTATTATTATTATTATTATTATTATTATTATTATTATTATTATTATTGGTTCAATTTGAGTATACCAGTGCTTCTGCTAGCTGCTAAGTTTGAAACTTTCTTTCAAGCTTTACAAAACATAAATAATGAGAGGAGCAAAGTGAAGTATAATTAACTATAAATAATAATTATTGCCATGATTTATGTATATTGCTGTTATATTTTATAAATTGTGGGGACCAAATTATTGATGTGCGCTCTGGTTAGAAAGAATTTATAACATAGTGGAGTGCTAAAATGATGTATGGTGTGGAGGTGGAGGGACAGGGGTCCTGGACGGAGGGTGAGAAACTATAGATTCTCTTCTTTAGTCATAGCATATTTCTTGACTAATGTGTTTGATACAAAATGCTATTATTCTGTGCTTTCCTGTGTCTCTAACTTCTTTTTCCAAGCTGTTGAAAATAGCAGAATTTGTTTTACATCCCCAGCCACAATGCAATTAATGTGGAGATTACTTTCTTTGAGTAATGTTCAATGGACCAAAGCTGGGCAATTAAATGTTGATACAATGAAGCCAATAATAACTGTTCGATACAATTTCAAATGCCTAGACTGTTTGGAATTTTACGCCTACTTGTAAGGGAATTATACATTTTTTAAACAAATAGGTTTAACAATGAAGTACTCTTGGCATGTTGTAGTGTTGAATTGTGTAAAGGTTAAAGTTGTCCCACTACTCTTAAGCATCAGTGTAACACTAGGTAGGAGTAATTTTAGATGAAATAAAACAAACCAGTACGTTTTTTACTAAACATTTGTAATGTTGCTTTATTAAACCTAAATAGCATGTCGTAATACCATGCATAAATATGTAAAATTTACAAATCCTTAATGAGTCTCAAAATATTACCCAGCATGATTTGAATAGACATTTAGTGATAGGTCCTCTTTTCTGTCCATTAGATACGGTTACCTTACACAGGTTCATTTGATAATCATGCTATGACATTTTTGGAGTTAAAAGTGGCATAGAAAATGATTTCAACTACTCACACCAACTCAACTTTGGAACTTAGATATAGTTGAATTGTTAAGCATATTCTGTTACAATTTAACCTGGCAGGTTTCTGAACGTAATTCATATAGTGATGCCAGCTGTGGCACACAACAAAGGTTGGTTTGGGCCTTGCTGCCCCATCCCAAGGCAGTACTTGGAAAATTCTTGTGTTAGATACACAAAATTAGTAGATTCATTTGACAATCACAAAGAAGGTATACTTCAAAGTCTGTTTTGAACTGTAGTGAACGTTAAGTTTTTGCAAGACTAGTTTCCCACAGCATAAATCTGCTCTGCTTTAATACAGAAATTATGACAAACAGCTACAAAAGCTTGCCCCACACAAAGGTGAGACTTGGAAAAGTAGCTGAAGGTAAAGAGAACTGCACAAAAAATACATAACTCAAATTTATGAAACAGGGCTTCATTTATTCCACACCCATTCGTACTTCAATAATCTTCATACAAATGAGAGAAAAGCTGTTCACTAAAATTAAAACATTTTAATAAATTCTTAGCAAAGCATGTCCAGGCAGACTAAAAGAAACAAAGCACTGTTTTAAATTCACTTGTTACATAAATATATTTACATTTAAATATACTTTTTATGATAAATTCTATACAAAAAGGGAGGAATGGTGAAGACTCTTACATAAATAACAATAAAAATAAATATTATCTGAGAAAATGTATATATATATGCCACTACTTGCTATCTCTACACTTTACAGCAGCGTGTTGTCTAAGAAATAAAGCAGGAATGATGAGGTTGGTAACACTTTGTGTCCATCTTTCAGAACTCTGCCTTTGTCAGTAACTGTGGCAGGCAGTTTTAACACTGTATTCATTAGTACTCCCTTGAAACATTTTCACTTAGAGCGAGAAACAAAAGGTTTCAAACAGCATGCCTTAAGGGTATGGTGGTCACAATTAAATGAAGGTTACGAAATCACAACTTCATTTTTTCCACTATTGTGGGATAAGTCACTAGAATCTGGTGATATAACCTGCAAGTCCTCAAATACCTGTCTGCTACAGTATCGTCAAGGTTAGTTATGTTGCATCTGTTGCATTGGTGCCCTTTTATATATACAAAGGTGTTCAAACTTTGCACACCAACTTAATGATTATATTAATTATAATATAGAAACATATTACTCACATTTTAGCTACTGCTAACATATCACAGCAATATATACAAAATATATTCAAAATTTACAAAACATGATTCCAGTTAGATTTAACGACAGATTGTATCAGACTGGCATGAAATTTATTCAGAAGTGAGACCATGGACTTAAAGCACTTTTATTTATCATATATATGAATAATTTACTTAAAGAATGGAGAGAAACATAATATTGACACATAAAAATTAACAGAAATTTCCAAATATATGTTCTTCCTTTTGTAGGTGATTTAGCTCTAATAGCTAATAGTGAAGCCAAATTTCAATATTCTGTTTGTAATTAAATATAATGGAAAAGATATAAGATGGACATTAATGAGCATAAATCAAAAGTAATGGCATTTTGTAGAAAAAATTCTGTGTGAAGTACAACTTGTATTGAAAATAAAATTCTGGCAAGAGAAAATGAATTTACTTATCCAAGTTACCAATCATCTTTTCTTTATGAAATATGTAATCTAAACAAAATTATTAAATTTAACATAATCACGGGTATAATTCATTAGATAATGAAGCCTTCCACATAGGAGAGCACGTCTTAATAGAACTTTGGCAAAACCTGTCCTTGTTGTGGTAGTGAGGCGTGGACACTGGGAAGCATGGAGCAATGCTAAATAACAGCTGGCGAAATGAAGTCTATCAGACCCACAGAAGGTTATAGTAAATGGAACCATAAACGTAATGAGGAAGTATTAAAAGAATTCAAGTCACAATCTGTTTTAAAATTCATACATCAGAACCAAAAGAATTGGCAACATGTCCAATGTATACTTCAAAATAAAGGGTTATCTGCACTGTGCCAGTGCCTACTGCTAGAGATAACGCTGGTACTGTGTTTATCTGCATTACCTTTCATGAATTACTTACATAAATCTATCAGATGTTTTACTTTGCTGAACGTTATAACCATACAATCGCGGAAGCCAGTACTATCAACGGAATTCTCATCTCTAGGGGAATCTTGGCTATACGAGAGACATAGAATAACTTCACAATAATGCTATTGAATCCCTAAAACCCTATTGTACTACCATCCACAAGGGAAGAGAAATCTGGGATGTCCAAGGAAGTAGTGGAGGGCAAGTTCTTCATTGAGACTGCAACTGGCCATATGGTCCAAAACCTTGAAGGTTGATGGATTATTAGATTTTACCTTTGCATTTGACTAGAAATTTGATTTGTTTTGCAATTTTTGTTTTAAGCATGTTTGCCTCTGAGTGTTTTATTTTTTTTTATTATTATTATTTTTTTTTTTTTTTTTTCATTTTTAGAAGAAAAAGATTTAATTAGAAGAAAACTAAGCATTTTAATAACTCCTACATTGGAGTAGAGAGGTAAACTTAACCCATCTTTTACAGCAACTTCAGCTCTATAAGTTGGTAGCAATGTTTAAGTTATGTGGTTACTTTCTGCGCTAATATCTGTGACTCAGTTTACTCCATTTTTACTTTGAGCAATTTTTTCTGAGGATGACATTTTCTGGTATAAATGACCCGTTTTCTCAGAAAGTATCAAATACAGGTAAATTGCATTTTAGTACAACAAAAAACTATAAATGGTGTTTGGGGATCTACTTTGGTGTTGATAACATGGTTATTTTTAGAAAAATAGCTGTTCATAAATGCTGATCAAAGGATGGTATAATTACAAAATAATGCTATCTTCCTTGATAAAAGCATATCAATGAACTAGAAGGCGAACATCTGTATCCTGTAAAATTTCAATCTGATATCTTAAATAGTTTCAGAGATAATGGGACTTGAATTTAGCAGATTTGTCCTCTTAAGTTGAATGTAGGTACAACATAATTACAGTAGTTTTTAACTGCCTGATATAAATGCCTACTTAAGCATTCAATGAAAATTAATAAAGGCAAAATAGGTATTTTATTTGGCAACATAGAGTTACAATACATTAACATTAAATATATTAAATAAATTATTTAATTTAAATGTTTAACAGAGTAAACTAAAACCTAGCCTATTTTATTTTCACAAAAGAAACTGACACAATGCAAAGTATTAACCATCCTTCCGCTGAGTGGTATCACAAGTGTCACCACAAGAGTCTGGTTCGAGTGCTAGGTCATCTTTGTAGCATATAGTTGCAACCTATATAAAAAATAAAAAATGTAAATTGTGGCACAATATGGCACTTAAGGAAGAATACTGTTCTGTCATATGCAGTAAAACCCCACTAACATAAATTATGGAGGGGGGAAAAAGGTAAAAATAAATCAACAAAAAAACACTAGATCCTCAAATTTATAATGGCAGCGTTGTTGGGACAACTGGCAATATTCTTTTGCCCTAATCCCAAATTTCCATACAGCTACATGGTATTGTATGCTGTTAATCCTCACACTCCCGAGGAATACTGTACTATCCTAACGTGTTATCCACAATGGCTCTGCCTGCTTTAGTTTGGTTAAGCTGGGTTCTATTGTACTTTATAAAGACTTGCCTCTATCTATCTCTTTACTTTTATAATGCAAAAGGACTCTGTAAGCCGAATTCCTACATTTGTCTTGAATTTTCCATAACACACACAAATGACAGTAGTGTACCACTTCTGAAAACAACATAAGAGAAAGCAGCTCTCATTATGCAATCAGCAAAGTTTGAGGTGAATAAGTGAGAGGCAGCTATGAGCCATACAGAAATTTGTTTAATTGGAAAGAACACGAAGTGCTTGAAGTAGCCTTTAGAAAAAACCCACATTGGATGCCCTAGAAAAAGTGGGGAGTAGAAAGAAGAATGCAAGGGCAGAAGAGATGGAATGCCTGATTCTTAAAGAGGAGACGGAGAAGATAATGAAGGAAGTAAAGATGCAGGAACAAAAAGATAATCTTCCATAGGGAAAGCAAATATTAATTAAAATATATAATTACAGTGAAGCAGGATCTACTGTACACAACCATCAGGTTGTTAGTTGTGTGGGGTCAAAATTAACCAGAACAGTGAAACCAATTGTAAAAATTGTAATGCAAATGTGTAGAAATAAATAAATAAATAATTCATTCATACTACAGTTTTGAATTTAAGCACGTCCAAATATAACTTATATCTTTCATCTTGAGAACTCATGTGGAGGAATGTTACCATATCAACTTATTGTGATGCTGAGCTAAGCGCACAACAAAGAATGGACAGGACCAAGCTACTTCACACCACATACCAGGCCGGCAAGCAAACAAAGGTGCTTCCTCACACCACTCATGCAAGTGGACACATGAGTAACAATGAAGTGGCTACATAAAAAGGGATTTTCTCCAGAGCCTTTGAGAAAGATCTGATTGCATCGCCGGCGACATGCTTGTAGAGATTAATAAAGGTCCATGTGACGTCATCCCCTCTATATAAAGAGGCGTACAACAGCAGAAAGTTACTGTCACAAGTCAGTCAGTGTGTCGGCTGTGCGCATGCATCACAAAGATTTCATGAGCATCAAGTGATTGCACCATCATAGTGTATGAGAGACAGAGAAAGTGAAAAAAGACGCTGAAAGGACTGAGGCAAGAGTAAAAGAAGAAAACTGTATTTGTGATAAAATTTTAGAAGACAATAAAGTGATAGAAAAGTAACCAAACTGATTTTGTCATTTTGCCATATTATTATTTATTTAGTTTTATTAACAGTGTTGCATGTCCATTCTTAGTACCCATCAGCCACAATATGAATTCATGGGGTGGGAAGACGAAATAAACCATTGCAAAACTAGTGGGTGGGGCATCGTGCAGTCAGGTAAAGAAATATGGTCAGTTCTGAGTTGTATTTACTGTTAAAGTTGAGACCTCAAATGATGTAGTGTTTCATTGTACAACTGTATATTCTTACTACTACCTTGCCCCAGTCTTGATGATGTTACAGTTTGTCAACAAAAGAAAGGTGAAATAAGATCTGAAGCTTTCCTAGTAACGAACATATTCCAGATATTCTCAGGCTTCAAAAAATTATTTTGTTGCTTAACGGCACTGTCAGTTGCCAGGGTCACATCAGCGTACCAGAATTCCGTCCTGCAGGAGTTTTTTTTACATGTCAGTAAATCTACTGACATGAAGCTGTCATTTTTACGCACACTTAAAAACCATCAGTCTGGGCCAGATTTGAACCTGTGACCTTGGGATCAGTAGACCAGGGTCTAACCAACTGAGCCACCCAAACTGACTCTCAGGCTTCAAGCCAGGTATAGTGACGAAGAGCCATCAATATTTCCGGAGAGATGCACACTCCCGAAACATTGATGGTTCTTCATCACTACACCTGGCTCGAAGCTTGAGAATGTCTAGAATAAAAGAAAGGTGCTCTCATCTTAGTGCACTCATACCAACTGGTACATATGGCACAGTATGATAACATCCATGATACATGAAATGTAATGAAATGAGAAAGGAAATTTGTGAAGTAAAGTTCCAGGTCTAAGCTTACGGCAGCTTCCAGGCACACGTCAGTTATGAGGACTGAAGTAAATGTGGAATAAAACTTCTCAAGGAGGATGGTTCTGACCTGCAGACCTCCAAATCATGAATCATGTCTTAACAACCTCAACTATCAGTGTCAATGAATGCAGTTATTGGAAAAACAAAAGTTAGAAGATGCAGAATGGTATCAGCAACTTTAATACTTATTTATGCCAACAAACTTACTGTTGGTGTTTTTTTTAAACACACAAGCCATGTGTGGGCAAAGTTTAAGTAGTAAGTCACCATTGGGGTAATTGTCTCTGATGTGAGACTGCCTTTGTGGTTTACCAGGAGAAATACGAACTGGCTTGAGAATTTAATGCCATTCTGGCAGTTTGTCACAATAGCTCAGTGGTTAGAGCGTCCGCCCGGCAAGCGGAAGGTCTGTGGTTCAAATCCCAGTTGTGGCATTGAATTTTTAAGTTCCAGTTCTACCTCTTAAACTTTAATACATTTTATTGAACACTATATGAGTTGGTATGAAAAACTGAAGCTATTAACTGTGAAGCAAATCAATTCTACAATATTAACAAATGTCTTATCGATTATAAGATTCACTTATCTTAATAGATGCTGCAAGTTCTTGACATTCAAAGCAGAATACATAATTTTACGATAATTTTATCACATCATCAGTGCAACTTTCGTTTATACTGGCCACTACCATAACAAATGCTAAATCACTTAATGTTTCTATGTGTTGCCAACCACTGAAAACAAAACAAATTTAACTAATTCATGAACCTACAGTCCATCAATTGATGGTATTTCAAAATTCATTACATGATCATTATTTCTCAAAATGAATATCTTTTCCCAAACCAATTGGGTCCACTTAATTGTTTTAATAATTTAACTTCTGGATTTATTTCAAGATTGAAAGACCAAGAATGATCTGACACAGGTGATTTATTGATCTGTTTATATTTAATACTTCTAAAATACTTAATGGTTTGGGAAGATATTCACTTTGAAAAATAAATATCACATAATAAATTTTTAAATAGCACCAATTGATTCTGTTTATAAATCTGTTTTGTTTTCAGCAGTTGGTAACACATAGAAACATTAAATAATTTAGCATTTGTTACGATAGTGACCAGTGTGAACAAAAGTGGCACTAATAATGTGATAGAATTATCATGACACTATGTAGTCTGCTTTGAATTTCAAGACCTTACAGCATATATTAAGATAAGTGAAGCTTGTAGTCTAAGATATTTTTTAATATTGCAGAACTAATGAGTTGAACTTACACTTAACTTCAGCAACATTTGTTCTGAAGCAACAAAGATCAACAATAAACTTGACTCAGTGTTCAATAAAATGATCATTTCACTTTACTGCAAATTAAAAGTTTTAATTCTTATTAAACTTTTCAATACTTACTCTACACTGGCAAATAATGAAATAACTTCATTATTTCTTTTAGTTCAGATATTTTTAATCTGTACAATCCAGAGCAATAATTGGGTTAATGATTTCATACTGTAACTATAATTCATTCCACTTACTTTTTGTATTACTAGTAATCCACTACATTACTTAACTGCTAGAATATATACTTAGTTTATAAGTATTATAATAGAATTTTCATTTATTTACTGACAGATTTTGAAATGGATCTGTGGGAATCCCAGGAATAAGATCCCCTTTTTACAGTACATTGTTAAACAATGCCTTCAAATTCAATTTAAAAGGCTGCTGTATCAATTTAGAAAAGCACTTTTGCATCCCACCATGTTACAGTTTGTGTCGGGAGTACTAATGAATGTTTCTGTACATTTCATTTATTTAAAATTAGCTAGAAAACTGCTACACATTATGACACTTGATCGCACACTGTGTAAGCTAGTCTCAACATAAGAATCACAATGAGAAGCTAAGGAAGTGTATGACCAGAATAGCAGCACCTTTGTGTTGTCTTATATCACTCAAACATTAACAGATAATTTTACATGTTTTGCTACTATTGTTCCAACCATGAAGGGAATGAAGAATTTGGGGACTTCACCTTGATATTGAACTGCTTTAGCGTGGCCTCCAACGCAGTTTGGTTCCCAGAGAAGTATGCAGACACAGCGTTGTGGAACAACAGCAACTGCTTGTGCATCACCTTGATCTAAATACAACATACACACACACACTTACATGTTAGAAATCCCATGTGTTACATTTACATCTTTCTCTACCATGTACATAGTAGGTACAGAAGATATTCATTTCACCCAAAGCTTTTATACCGGGAGAGCAAAGAAACCCCTGAATGGGCTGCGTGGTCTTTTGCCTGTCTGCATCCTCAGCACTCGTTGCCATCCACCACTATCATAGAAACACACAGATGAAACCATACATTTTAAAAACTACATTTAAGACCTTACTTACCAACTTTATGAAATGAGATGCTGAAACTGGCCACCGTTGTTATCCATACATTTTTGGTACCTCTTTAGGAAACTATCCATCACTTGCTGTACTCCACGTTAAGAAATGCTGGCAATTTCCTGGCAAATATTTTGTTTTAATTCGTCCAGGGTGTGTGGGTGTGTCTTGTACACTATGTTTTAAGTTAGCCCAGAGATAGAAATCGCTTATTGGAGCTCTGAGAAACCTTTCTCTGCTAATGGTGCACCATATACCAATTTTTTCAACCTGAAGGGGTACTTCATGAACAATATTAGGTTCCGAGTCATAGGGCCAATTTTTTTCGAGTCAACAGTTCACACCTGTACATACATGAATACAATTTCGCCCCCTTTGTTTAGAGAACTAATACACAGGGAGTGTGATTTTGAATTTTTTCATCACAAATCTGCAACAACTCATATGGCCAATCTTTTGATGAGAACAACTGAAAATATGTTTCAGGACAGAATTATTAGTGGAGATTTGTGGTCCCCTGGGGTAACTTAAAATATAAGTTGTACAAGAAAAACTCACACTCTCTGGAAGAATTAAAACAAAATATCCATCAGGAATTTACCAGCATTTTTCAATACAAACTACGGGGAGTAATAGTTTCCTAAAGAGGTGCGAAAAATGTATGGATAACAACGGTGACAAGTTTCAGCACATCCTTTCATAAATTTGGTAAATAAAGCCCTTAAAAGTATGAGAGGTAGAACTGGAACTTAAAAATTCAATGCCACAGCTGGGACTTGAACCACAGACCTTCTGCTTACCAGGCGGCTGCTCTAACCATTGAGCTACTGTGACAATCTGCCAGAATGGCATTGACTTCTCAAACCAGTTCGTATTTCTCCTGGTAAACCACAAAGGCAGTCTCACATCAGAGACAATTACCCCAACGGTGACTTACTATTGTAGGTACTTTATGTCCCACACTGCCTTTGTGGTTTACCAGGAGAAATACGAACTGGTTTGAGAATTCAATGCCATTCTGGCAGATTGTCACAGTAGTTCAATGGTTAGAGCAGCCACCTGGTAAGCGGAAGGCCTGTGGTTCAAGTCCCAGCTGTGGCACTGAATTTTTAATTTCCAGTCCTACCTTTCAAACATTGCCCACACACGACTTGTGTGATTAAAAACACCAACAGTAAGTTTGTTGGCATAAATAAATAATAATTACCCTTAAAAGTAGTTTTAAAAATGTTGTATGGTTTAATCTATGCCTTTCTATGATAGCGGCCAAGCATGTGGACAGGTAAAACACGTGCAGCCCATTATATCTATAATTATTTCATTTTCATCATTATTTAATTATTAATTTCCTGATGATGACCATGGAGATTAATATGGCTGAAAGCTCAAACAATTTCATAGATATTACACAGCTGATAACCTAAGAAGCTCTAATTAATAATCATCACCATGAAAGCTCAAATCTTATATAAACTGGTTAAGTTTGATATTTAATTGACTTTTCATTTTTGAGTTATGCGGCACTCACCCACCCACACACATGCATGCATGCTTAAGTACATGCCTTTTCTTAATTTTTTTTTTATTCATGCCTCGAAACATATACTTCCAGTGAAATGTTAGCATCCAATTTTTGGGTGAAATACAACACTTCCCCTACTTATGTGTACTTATTAGAGAAACCAAAATTAATAATTCATCAAAGTTAATACTCAGGTATATTTCTTGTAAGAATAGCATAAATGATAATTTGCAATGGTCTGCACAATCTTGCAATGGAGACAGTGAAGCTTTCATTGAAAATTTTACCTCCATTTCGCTAAAAATGAATATAGTTACATGAAAATTCTGTGAAACGGAGCCCCTGTCTGAATGAGATGCAAGAAAGAAGGTATGCATTGATAGATTTACAGGTGCGTATGCAGTTTTTAAATAATTTTAAATAAAATTTCTTAAAGGATTTGATTAACATAAAATATTATATCCACACTGGCAGTTTGGAAAGTTACCATAATCTAAGACTCAAATATGCCCCGGAAAGAATTCACTTCTCATACCTGGTCTACATTTCAGGTCCATGATTGTAATTCTGGACTAAAATAAAGAAAAGGTTGAGGTAAAAACACAATATTCTAAAACTTCTGGATCTTTATACTCAACAACAAATGTGAAAAACCAAAAATGGATTGGAAACTTGAGGGAATAAAATTGAAACAAACTTACTTACCAGACACCATGTTTCACAATTTCCATTAATAAGGAAGGAACATGTATTAATTTACTCTTCAAATAAAATTAATAGTTGTATGCTGAATTTAAACTCAGTATATTCATGTTTCTTGCCATTTATTTTTGCAGCTTAAAGCCCACATATGTACACACTGGGAATAAATGGCTTGTAACTTACTGTAATTATTCGTGTACCACACGGACATTTTGAAATCATTTAAATTGGGGTGCATATCTGATTCAATTTATGTTGGAAGCGTTGCTTTTGAACTCATTTAGTCCTACGCATGTGTTTCTGGTACGCATATATGCACAAAGTGTACCACGGTTAACAAAAGTACCAGTCTTTCGTCACCACCAGCATAGGCAACAATTCTGATTTAGGTATCACTCAACCAAGTGAGATGGCTCCATGGTAACATGCGAGGCTTGCATTCAGGAGATCGTGGGTTTGATTTACACAGCCAACCTTCCTGAACCATGGTTTCTTTTGGAGGATTTCCCAGGTCATAAGGCAAATGCTGGGAAGGATGATTTACATCCCCTGAATTACCTGTCCTTCCATTTTCATTTCCGCCTTAATTTCAATCCTGTCTTTCAGGGTTGGAAGTGTTGGCAAAGAGATGAGTTTGGTGTTTAATCTAAAATAAGAAATTAGAAACTAAAAGCTCACTTATCTTAGTCATATTGCAAGATCTTTTGCAGCTAACACGTTTCAAGTTGACTCCAAC
This sequence comes from Tenodera sinensis, assembly GCA_030765045.1. Classification (NCBI taxonomy): domain Eukaryota; kingdom Metazoa; phylum Arthropoda; class Insecta; order Mantodea; family Mantidae; genus Tenodera; species Tenodera sinensis. The sequence goes on from CM060961.1 coordinate 190,815,897, forward strand.
TCATTCTCAAAGCTATACAATCAAGTTACCATAGCTACTGATGATCATTTTAAAATTCTGTCACCAATCTCTGAAAACAAAAACCTATAAATGCAATCTATTGAAGGTATTTCAAAATTCATAACACGGTTCCTGTTTTTTAAAATAAATATCTTTTCCCAAACCATCAAATCTATAGGTCCACTTAATTGTTTTAATAATTTAACCTCTGGATTAATTTCATGATTAAATGACCAATTTTTTTTTTAATGATTTATTGATCGATCAGCGCATGTGCACTCTACAGACCATTGTTGAAATACACACAACAATAAATAAAATATAATAGATAACATTGAAATGAGATAAACCCCATTGGGCCCCTCACTGACAGTATTAGTTGAAATTAAATCAGGTCTTGTTGTGATAACTGGTCCAGTGGTAGACGACTCTTGAAGTGGGTTGGAAAGCTGGATTTTCTGCCAAGAGAGTACTGAATAGATCCAGGGATATTCTTAGACTGCTGTAAAACTGTTCGGCTTGTGAAGAAATTGACTCTTGAATGGTACTGATTCCAGTTTCTCTGTGTAGTTGATTGTTTCTGACAAACCATGGCACATTAGTTGAGATATGGAAGATTTTGTTTTGAAATGTTTGGATGCGTTTAATTTCTGTAGCACTGGCTCCTCTCCAAATTAGACAGGTATATAGTAAAAGTGGCCTTAAAAGTGTTGTGTAGAGTAGTATGCAGTTTTTTAACTTAAGCGAAGATCTTTTGTTGAGAAGTGGATAAAGTTTTGTCAGTCTTATTTGGGCAAGTTTGAGTTTGTTACTTTATATGTGGCTTCCATATGAGTTTTCTATCAAACAGTACACCAAGGTATTTCTCTGTTTCTCTGTCACTTTTCCAGGGTATAGAATTTGTTGCTATCGCTAGCAACATCATCCTAACACATATTCATCCATGATTAAATGACCAAAAATGATCTGCCACAGTTTGTTTATATTTATTGCAAAATATTACCATGAAAAATCAAAGAATAAAAGATGGGAACTACCAAACATTCAAACAGTAATTCCTGAGTATCCTCGAAAAACAGCAGTTGCAACCTTCAGGTTGATTACAGGACATGATTGTCTGGCAAAACATTTAAACAGAATTGGGATATATTCTTCACCACTCTGTCCTCTATGTGATCTGCAAGAGGAAATGGATCGAGACCACCTTCAAATATGCCCGGCTACTTCTAGTGCCCCATCCATCAGTGAAAAATATTGGAGAGCAAGAGGATTAATGACTTCATTGTCAGAAATCCAGCATTAGCTAACAACAATATTTAATATTTGGTGTTGCTGTGTGAGGACTCTACGAACTATAACTACTGTGCTTGGTGGATTTGTGGCGTTGTGGTCGCCTGGTTCGTGACTGCTTGCGAACCCTGGTGTTGAGACAAAGAACCTCTACACACATTAGGAGCACACATGGGCTCGCTGGTCGTCTAGGTTCCAACACAAGCCCTCAGAGCGATCTCACTTGATGCCAACCCCCCCCCCCCCCCCACCAGCCACCCTGGGGGGTTGCAGGCACAATAGATCTGAGTGATCATAATGATGGAAGAAATACAAAATTGTGCTACAGGAAGAATATTCAAATGTTCCAGAATCTTGTGTAAGACATTGGAGGAAAAAAAAAACAAATTGCAAGCAGCCAACTGCAAAAGACAGTCTTTCTGAGGACTGCTGGTCAAATACCCAGAAGTGGAGGATAAACTTGAAGCCTTCATAAGTTCGAGATACCAGTAAAATTATGGTATAACTACAAAAACGTGCCAGCTTCAAGCAATGAATATTGTGCAAGAGATCAGCATTGCACAGTATGTCAAAGCAAGCATGTGCTGGATTCTACACTTTTTCGTAGAATGTTGGAAAATCCATACACCTACTAACAGCACTTCAAAAACACCTGGTCTTCCAATGGATACCAGCCCACTGTGGACTGAGTGGTAAAGACACGGTGATTTTCTTCCAAAAAAGGGTACCAGCAGCATACAGAAATCTATCGTTCATAGCTAAAAGATTAGCCAACTCTGAATTCAAAAAAATTATTGTAAAATATTACTATGAAAAATCGAAAAACAAAAGATGGGAACTACCAATCATTCAAACAGTAATTCCTGAGTATCCTCGAAAAATGGCAGTTGCAACCTTCAGGTTGATTATGGGATATGACTGTCTGGCAAAACATTTGAACATAATTGGGGTATATTCTTCACCACTCTGTCCTGTATGTGATCTGCAAGAGGAAATGAACCAAGACTGCCTTCAAATATGCCCGGCCACTTCTAGTGCCCTATTCATCAGTTAAAAATATTGGACAGCAAAAGGACTAATGACTTCATTGTCAGAAATCCAGCATTAGCCAACAACACTTTTTTGTATAGCACAGGTTTCCACAATAGCACAACATATGCTGGAAGCACATGAAGACAAACTTCTGGCCTTTCAAAAGCACATTACATGTCTTTGTAAACAACATTAATATCTACTTTTGCAAATACATAACGATGGACAAATGTCTGTTTATTTTGAGATGCCATGTTGGTGCTGTTTTTATTGAAGAGAATCTTCAAGTGTGAGCGATGTGGCTCTTATTTCCCTCAGGGCATGGTAACGGATGGAATGAAAAATCACACGATGTTTCTTCACCACAATGTATTATTTTATTAACACTTTTTCTCTATTTTACATTTAAATAAATCCTCTTAGCACCATTTTAGATTATTTAAGTCTTTCCACTTTTTCAAAAAGTGGAACAAAAGCTTGATGAAAGTCTGGTAAATGTTCTACAATGTTCACACGCTACCAAAATACGTCTTATCACCTTGAGCATATAGACGCTAGTCCCAATTCTTTTAGTTGCGAGTCTATCATTCCGACTGCCACATGTACATCCGCGCATGCATTCATCAAATAGTTCCCGCATTGTTAGGGAAGCGATCCTTAGCCATTTTCCCTTCGCTTTCAATATTGAACACATATAATTCTTTTATTTATACATATATATATTAAAATTAAATATGGAAATATTTATGATGTCTTTAAACAAACTTAGTTGTTCGTAACAATGAACATTAGTAACACGTTTTCGTCATTTAACCATCTCATACCAACATCAAAAACAAATTACACTCTTAACAAATATTCACATAAACAATTTTCTTTTGGGGTCTTTTAATATTCTGTCTCAATGTGATGCCACTATTGGAAAACTGAGACACTCAAAGGCTGCAGCAATACCTACAGCTGGTTACAGAAAGCAGCTGTAGTGCATATTGGCTATGCTTGCTGATGGCAGGAAACTTGTAATATTTTAGTGGAAAATGATTATCAAGGAAGAGAATTTTCCTCCTGATGCTGCTGGGAGCCCAGGAAAAAAGAGTGAATGTTCAATACATTAGTCACTGACTGGAGCAACATGCTGGAGTACAGAGGTATTTTTTAGAGGTGGCGTGTGACGTAATGTTGCGCAGTAGTTCATGGTCGAGTCCACTTGTCTATTACAAGATAAAAGGGGTGTCTGGTTAGTATCTCTTCGACTTCTAGTTCATTAGCCAGCAGCTGCTGGTGGAAACTTACCCCCACCATCACTTTGCGTGATGTCACTCGCACATATCCAAGCAAGGTCACGCGCCACCTCTAAAAAATACCTCTGTACTTCTATCATGTCAGAGAACCATGCTGGTACTGGACAGCTTTGGGGGCATCAAATAGAAGCTGTGGAAAGAAGATTCATTAAAGGAATTATTAATTTATGCCAACAAACTTAGTGTGGTTCAAATCCCAGCTGCGGCATTGAATTTTTCAGTTCCAATTCTACCTTTCAAACATTGCCCTTACATGGCTTGTGTGTTTTAAAACACCAACAGTAGTTATTATTTATTTATGCCAACAAACTTACTGTTGGTGTTTTTAAACACACAAGCCGTGTGTGGGCAAAGTTTGACAGGTAGAACTGGAACTTAAAAATTCAATGCCACAACTGGGATTTTAACCACAGACCTTCTGCTTACCGGGCGGCTGCTCTACGACTGAGCTATTGTGACAAACTGCCAGAATGGCATTAAATTCTCAAACCAGTTTGTATTTCTCCTGGTAAACCACAAAGGCAGTCTCACATCAGAGACAAATTACCCCAATGGTGACTTACTATTGTAAGTACTTTATATCCAAGGATTAAATAACCTTCAGATGGTAATTATTATTTATTTATGCCAACAAACTTACTGTTGGTGTTTTTAAACACACAAGCCGTGTGTGGGCAAAGTTTGAGAGGTAGAACTGGAACTTAAAAATTCAATGCCACAACTGGGATTTGAACCACAGACCTTTCACTTACCGGGCGGCTGCTCTACCACTGAGCTATTGTGACTAACTGCCAGAATGGCATTAAATTCTCAAACCAGTTCGTATTTCTCCAGGTAAGCGGAAGGTCTGTGGTTCAAATCCCAGTTGTGGCATTGAATTTTTAAGTTCCAGTTCTACCTCTCAAACTTTGCCCACACACGGCTTGTGTGTTTAAAAACACCAACAGTAAGTTTGTTGGCATAAATAAATAATAATTACCATCTGAAGGTTATTTAATCCTGGGATGTAAAGTACTTACAATAGTAAGTCACCATTGGGGTAATTTGTCTCTGATGTGAGACTGCCTTTGTGGTTTACCAGGAGAAATACAAACTGGTTTGAGAATTTAATGCCATTCTGGCAGTTTGTCACAATAGCTCAGTGGTAGAGCAGCTGCCCGGTAAGCGGAAGGTCTGTGGTTAAAATCCCAGTTGTGGCATTGAATTTTTAAGTTCCAGTTCTACCTCTCACCAACAGTAAGTTTGTAGGCATAAATAAATAATAATTACCATTTGCAGGTTATTTAATCCAAGACATAAAGTACTTACAATATTAAGTCACCATTGGGGTAATTGTCCCTGATGTGAGACTACCTTTGTGGTTTAGCGGGAGAAATACGAATTGGATGGAGAATTCAATGTCATTCTGGCAGGTTGTCACAGTAGCTTAATGGTTAGAGCACCCACCTGGTAAGTGTAGAGTCTGTGGTTCAAATCCCAGCTGTGGCATTGAATTTTTCAGTTCAAGTTCTACCTCTAATTCATTAAAGGAAATTTAGACTTGGTGGATTCCTAATCTGAAAAGACTATACAGAATGGCTGACAAGCAACCCAAGTTAACACCCACTGGGAAAATTCAAAGACCTACACTGTCTTTGGTGTGCAGCTGGCCAAAAGTTGCATGGAACCAAATTCCAGTCAGTCTTGTCGAGAGTTCATTAAAAAAGTGCTGCATATCCAATAAAATGGATGAGATGGAGCATGATGCAATCTGGAGTGTCAATGACTAAAATGAGTAAAGTTCCAGTACTGATAGTGAGAATTAGTTACCTACACTCTGTTCTTCTAGATATTAGAGGAGATATAAACAAAGCACCAGTTTGTATCATTCAGCAGCCATGTGCATGTACAATGATGCAACACAGTTACCTACTGCTACGCGTAGGTATAATATGCATTTTACACTACTAAAAGGATATATTTACTTGATCCAAATAACATGTAGCACATGGAAATTAACTACTACTTACGTCATCTCTGTCCACAATAACATTTTTTCATTTCCTGCTCACAATCTCGAAACCAATCTCCAGAAGCAGCTTGTGGTGGGAAGTTCATTTTAAATCTGGAAGATCGGGATCAGAGTTAACTGCCACCAGCACTTTGTTTAAGGTGGGGGGTTCATTGTTAACAAAGAACTGGTGAACTTTTTGACGGATTGCAGATCTCACAAATTCGTCGCAAACTACATCCATCATTTATCTGGTACGTGGAAGCTGTTGGCCGGGATCATCACCAACTAACGATTTTTCTTTGCGTGTGCTGTCAATACTTGCAGCTGACACACCGGTAAACTCGGATGTTAATTTCATCACGTCTTCGATAGCAAGTTCGGGATATTTCTCGCAGAATTTGTTAAACACGTTCAATATTGTTGTCTTTTCACCACTTTGCAACAGTTTGCCGCACTTATGTTTCACAACTCACTTGTTCCGCCATGTTACTTTCATACTGAATAATGCGCACGCAGAATGAATTAGGCTGGTTACAAATTCACTTAACTGCATATTCTTACACTTTAACTATGCTTAGTACACTTAGTTCATGCTTTAGCAAACATTAAGTGACATTTCAGACCTTAGTAACAGTATTTCTTCAAGGGACTATTTATACGGCGAAAGCGTCAAGAGGGCGCGCTATGGCCAAAACACACGTGGCTTTGTTTACATCTCCTCTAATCCCTTGATGAACAGAATTTACATAGGTACCATACAACATAAAAATGTAAGTAAATTATATACATATTAGTTACAATAACATAATGAACCATTTTATGTATTTTTTATTTGTTTTAGGTTGTAACCTGCATGGGATATTCTTCTTGCCATATAGAGTATTATGGACACTATTGTACATTATTAAATAGTTTCTAAACAATAAATATTAAACTTATATGTATGAGAGGTAGAAGTGGAACTTAAAAATTCCAGCTGTGGCATTGAAGTTTTCAGTTCCAGTTCTACCTCTCAAACATTGCCCACACACGGCTTGCATTTAAAAACACCAACAGTAAGTTTGTTGGCATAAATAAATGATAATGATATGTATATGTACAAGTTTGGTTTGTAGTGCATATATATATGTGTGTGTGTGTGTGTGTTTCAGCACAATTCTTTTTGGGTGGGGGGCTTGAAAAGTTGCTCATGTACACAAGGTACACAAGTAAATGCATTATATTGTGCTTCAAAATACTGAATCATTTTGAATGGTTACGTTCATTGCCATCTCCAAGTTAAAAAATAAACTTACCCTATTCTCATCCAGGAACTTGAGTTTGATAGAAACATCTGAACGCAGTTTCTCAAAGTGAACTTTATGAAGATCATAGTTCTGTTGGGCCTCCTCCAGTCGCGCTGTGTTTGTCTCTGTTCTTGGTGCCTGAGCAAGCATCTCCAGATCTGTTCGGTAAGCATCATATTCTATCCTGAAAAAGGAAACACAAATTTTGTTAATGTTAATTTTTTCTCAGTAATCCTGGGCATAAAACTAATATGAAGAGAGTGTTTTCTTTAATTAATACACAAAGGACAGAAGCAAGGAACAGAGTGACTTTAACTTCAGTCATTGCAGTACTCCAGGTTCAATACAACTAGCGGTGAATTGTACAACATGAATTCAGAATCAGAAAAAGCTGTTTTCTTTGGTCTAAGTTCAGATAATTATAACTGGCACAAATCTTAAAGTGAAATGGAATTCAGCTCTAAATACTGTAATAATTTGTTCAAAGTTTTAACTAAATGCTGATTGCAAACTTAAAAAATTAATTTCGTTCATTAACCACATCTGTTTATGTCAACTGGCTTTATACTTAGATTTTGTCCTGGTTTTCTGTTCCTGGAATATGCCAACCTTACTGTAATGCCAACTACTTTGAATAATTGCAAGAATTGAATGAATTATTCTGTTCTCACACACGTAAGCACCTGCCCACACCAACACACATGCAGACCTTTTCTAAAAAGATTTCTTTTTTCCATTTAAAGCATCTCGAAACATATATCTCTGGTAAAATCTGTATACTGATACAAAACTGATGAAAATGAGGTGTTTAAAACAGTGGAGCATATTGATAAATTGCAAAATATGTTGATATTTCTAAACACATTCTGCTCCAACTTACTTATGATTATGTTAAACACTGGACTAGTTTCGGAGAGGGTCTGGAGGCTGATCTTATGACAGAACAAAAAGAAATTTGGAAACCAGAATGAAAGAACATGTCAGAAACATCAGATACAAAGAAATAGATAAATCAGCCATTGGTCGCCACTTTTGGTCTTGCAATCATAATATCGACCTGAGTATCCAACTTTTAAAACCAGCAACAAATTGCTGGGAATACAAATGTTGTTTGCTAATGCTGGATTTCTGACAATGATAATATAAGTGCTAGATTTGAAGGATATTCATACTCAGCTTTATTTTTGGTCACTTATTTTAATAAGATATGTATTATTTATTTATGCCAACAAACTTACTGTTGGTAATTATTATTTATTTATGCCAACAAACTTACTGTTGGTGTTTTTAAACACACAAGCCGTATGTGGGCAATGTTTGAGAGGTAGAACTGGAACTTAAAAACACCAACAGTAAGTTTGTTGGCATAAATAAATAATAATTACCATCTGAAGGTTATTTAATCCCAGGACATAAAGTACTTGCAATAGTAAGTTACCATTGGGGTAATTGTCCCTGATGTGAGACTGCCTTTGTGGTTTACTCGGAGAAATACGAACTGGTTTGAGAATTCAATGTCATTCTGGCAGGTTGTCACAGTAGCTTAATGGTTAGAGCACCCACCTAGTAAGCGTAGGGTCTGTGGTTTAAATCCCAGCTGTGGCATTGAATTTTTAAGTTCCAGTTCTACCTCTCAAAGATGTGTAAGGTTTTGATCTCATATCATTGGTGCATTGAATTCCTTGAGGGAAAATCTATCGGAAGCAATGCCTAATTAATTTGGTCAAAAAATGGATTTGGTGGCTTTTGATACTAGGCACCTCATATAGCTTTTACTGTGGTCTCTGAACCATGTTGGACCTTGGAGATCTTCATAGAGACAGATATGAAGGCTTTGGTAAGGCCAACTTAAAAATCACCCCACAGCTTAAAATCAATGAATGCATTTGTTTGTATTCTTATATAAAATGCAATATGTGTAACCTGTTTCTTGTTAGTGATATTTGTTTGAAGATAATTCCATGTAATGAATATACAGCACAAAATTAGCTTATAGCATTACTCACCTTGCAGTTTCATACTGACGAATAGTTAGCAGTGTATCTTCTATTGTTTTATTGCACAGCGTGTTCACTGAAGATACAAAGAAGTTGAGAGCTCCTAATAATGTCTCCCCATTTTTGGTGAGATTACGTTGGGTTTCTGCATTATACAGGAACTCTTCTTGAAGTTCAGGGGACTTCTGCGCAAGATCTGAGAATGCCTCGCCCAATGCATGCTGAAAAAGAGCATTATCCTTTAGAACCATTTGAATTTTCACAGCTCACCATGTTAGCCCTGATGACTTTATGCAACAAATGACGTCATTGGTTATGGCATCTAGAACTGTAAGTCAGTCAAAAATGTTTTACATTAGAACTGCATAGACTTTGAAAACTTCTGGTACAGAAGCATCTATCTATATAAAGGGAGCAAAGAGTTCAGTTCAACTGGGCCATTGGAGAACTAAGATATTAGAAGTAGTAGATTAAAATTATTGGAGGTAGAGCCGTTTCTGTGGAATCATTTAAGGCTGGTTCACAATCAACGACAACAGGAACCACAACCAAACTTAGAGACTTGAAATATATGTATTAAAACGGGAGTGTTCACAACCAATGGCAAACCTTCTCGGGATCCAGGAGCGGGAGAGAAGACTTGACCAAGATTCAACTTTGGTGTTCCCATAAACGGGCATGGCATATTAGATCCATTAAGTGCATATGAAAGACTTCTGCTTCCTTCAAGGTGGCTATGACATAAACAGCTACTAGAGCAATTCTGGGAAAATCAAACTGGAAAGAATTTTAGCAGTGCGTCTCTCACTTATACAAATTGGTTAGCATCAGTTGTGCAAGCATATAGTTTGACTGATACTTTTAAAGTTTATTGCTTTTCTGTATTTATTATATAGTGTACATGATCTTATTATATGAACTTCTGGATTGTTATTGTTTTAATTATTCATATAGTTTCCATTTATTCAAGGTCATAATATAACAGTTACATGCATCAATGGAGCAAGCAAAATTCAACAAAGTGCTCATTTTGACTGTGCTGGAAAATAACCATTTGTATAACAAAAAAGTATCAAATTATAAGAATGAACATATTGTCGGCACTACTGCAAAGGAGTCGAAGGGAAGAGATAGAGAATGGCCGCATTGTTGGGTGCTTGCCGAAAGAGAGAAAGGGATAGAGACTTCTGGAATTTTCTGCTTTGTATTTGACCGCAATAATAACTGAACTTTCCTGAAGTTTCCAGAATAGTGCCTGGGAGATATAAATAGCGGTAAAGTGTGAGAAGGGACAGTTTTTGTGTTACTAATTTGGAGCCGTGCTGTTGGTGAATCGGTAAAGACTTTCTTGCTGTTGCAACGAGTGTACAAAGTTACTGTTTACGGAAATAAAAGTGTTTCTTTATCTCGACTACATCTGTCTTCTTTACTTTACACCCACCAAAGTCACACTGGTGTCAGAAGCGGGATATGATGATGGAGGCTACATTGGTGAGCTTTTTACAAGAGCTGAAAGCAGAGATGAAGACGGCAAACGACAACCTCGCTGCCGAGCTGAAAGAGATGAAGACGGAGCTATCGGCAAAAATTGACGAGCAACTGGTTGGCGTGAGGAAGGATGTGAAAGAGCTCGGTGGAAAGATGGAGGACCTCGGCCAACGCGTTGACGCCCTGGAGAATGTCGGGGAACGGCTTAGCGTTCTCGAAGACAGGGTCGACGGTAGCGCCAAGGAGCTAAATGCAATGGTGGAAGGGATGCTTAGTGAAAAGCTCAAGAACTACAAGGCCGAGGCTCCAGCATGCGACACAACATCGACGCGCGTCAAACCACCGAAGTACGATGGCACGTCAACGTTTGAGGTCTTCCGCCGTCAATTCGACACAGTGGCCAAGCACAACGAATGGTCGCCAGAAGAAGAGGCCGCGCAGCTGATAGCCAGCCTCCAGGAACGAGCCGCAGAGGTGCTGAACGCAGTCCAGACAGCGGCGGCGCCCAAGGACATCTGGGAGGCCCTGGAGAACCGGTTCGGAAACCACCGCTTAGCCGCAGCCTACCGCAGCCAACTGAAATCTAGGATGCAACTGCCAGTGGAGACGCTGCAGGAGTTCGCCCTGGCAATCGAACAGCTGGCCAGCAAAGCCTTGGTCGACCTCCCCTCCGAATTCGTATCCCGAGAAGCCGCCTATACCTTCGTCGACGGGGTACGCGATGCCGAGATACGTCAACGCCTGATGCTCGGCGACTACAAGACCATCCACGAGGCACTAACGGCCGCATTAAGGATGGAAGCGGCCAAAGTGACGGCTACCCCGACCTCGAAGACAAGGAGTGTCCGCTACGATGAAGACCGCAGACCAGTCCAGGGACGCCGACGAAGACCAGGTGGCGTGTGTTGGGAGTGTGGCCAGCCGGGACACCTGATGAGAGACTGCCGGCACCAAGAAGAGCAGCCGGAAAACGAGTAATGGCCGGCGTGGCGAGGGGCACGTCGGCGCCATCACCATCATCCCCTCGAGTGACACTGCGCGCCGTCAGCCGACGGATGGATGACAGCCTCATCGCGGACGGTTGGGTGAGAGGGAAGCCGTGCCGCGTGCTTGTTGACACTGGAGCAGCCGTGACTGTCATCAGACCTGACGTAGCCAGGGGCTTGCAGTCGAGAAAACCGATCCGACCGTACCAACTAGTGACGGCATCGGGTGACACCTTGCCTGTGGAGAGGGAGGCCTTCCTGCTGCAGTTGACCTTGGGGCGAAGTGTCTTGCGTTTGTGGGTGTTCGTCGCGGAGGTGGCTGAGGAGGTGATACTGGGACTGGATGCCCTCAGGAGCCACGAGGCGACGGTCGACATCGGCAAGAAGGTTCTGCGGCTTAAGGGAGAGGAAGTAATGCTCCGGCACCCCGAAGAACGCCTTGGAATCTGCAGGGTCATTCTCAGGGAAGACGTAGTTGTCCCCGCGAAAAGCGAGATGGTAGTGACGGCGCGATTGGAAGGCCAGCGCAAGAAGAACATGCTGCTGGACCGGAAGACGCATGTGCACGGGCTCTGTGTAGCCGGGACATTGTTGCCGTGCCGAGAGGAGGTGCCGGTGAGACTGCTCAACCCAACAGACACCGATCACGACGTCCAGGCCGGGACGGAGTTGGGGGCGTGCGAGCCCGTGGTCAGCGTAACACCAATAGACAAGACCCAGGAGCCGGTGCCGACGCAACACCTGGGGCCCCGGCTGGAAGGCTTACTGGAGAGGGCGGCCGACCACCTGACCGCTGAACAGAGAGAGAAGGTCCAACAACTGCTGAGACGATATCAGCGTGTCTTCAGCCAAGGCAGCAGCGATTACGGCCGCACGGACCGAGTGCTTCACCACATCGACACCGGAGACGCCCGGCCTATTCGGCAACCACCTAGACGCGTTCCGTTGGCTAAACAAGCGGCGGTACGAGACATGCTGGAGGACATGAGAACCAAGGGAGTGATCGAAGAGTCTGACAGTCCTTGGTGTTCCCCTGTAGTTCTGGTGAAGAAGAAGAATGGCGAGCTACGCTTCTGTGTAGATTACAGGAAGCTGAACGCTGTCACCAGAAAGGACTGCTTCCCCTTACCCCGGATTGACGACACCCTGGACACGCTTGCTGGTGCGCAGTGGTTCTCAACCCTGGACCTGAAATCGGATTACTGGCAGGTGGCTCTAGACCCGAGAGACAAGGAGAAGACCGCATTCTCGACAGGCCAAGGGCTTTGGCAGTTCACAGTTATGCCCTTTGGTCTCTGCAACGCACCAGCTACCTTCCAACGCCTCATGGAGTCAGTAATGAGAGGATTGACTTATGACGCCTGCCTGTTATACCTGGACGACATCATCATCGTCGGCAAGACATTCGAAGACCATCTTGACAAACTGACCAAGGTGCTACAGAGACTGCAGGCGACCGGCTTGAAGCTGAACGCCAAGAAGTGCCAGCTCTTCCGCAGGGAAGCCAATTACTTGGGCCACATAGTCTCACCAACCGGAGTGGCCACGGATCCGGAGAAGACACAGGCCGTGAGAGATTGGCCTCGCCCAAAGGATAAGCGAGAACTGCGCAGTTTCCTTGGATTGTGCAGTTATTACCGCCGCTTCATAAAGGGTTTCTCCAGCATCGCCAAACCCCTCACTCGCCTGACGGAAGAACATCGACCTTATGTGTGGACGGAGGACGCCGAAGGCGCTTTCCGGCAGCTGAAGAGGACGCTCTGCAGTGCTCCTATTTTGGGATTCCCACAACCAGGCGACGTCTTCATTGTGGACACCGACGCCAGCGACCATTGCATTGGAGGCGTCCTATCCCAAGTCCAGAACGGCCACGAGCGGGTGATAGCCTACTACAGCAAGACGTTGTCCAAGGCAGAGAAGAACTACTGTGTCACCCGACGAGAGCTACTGGCGGTAGTGAAGACCTTGGAGCACTTCCACAAGTACCTGTACGGTCAGCCATTCCACCTGAGGACAGACCACTCCGCCCTAACCTGGCTACTTAGCTTTAGAAACCTGGAGGGCCAGACAGCCCGTTGGGTCCAGAGGTTGCAGGAGTACGACTTCACCTCCGAACATCGCAGAGGGAAGAGCCACGGCAATGCAGACGCCATTTCCCGAAGACCCTGCCCAGAAGAGTGCGGCCAATGCGCAAGAGTGGAAGAGAAGGAGCGTACCGCAGTTGTCAGAGTGGTCACGGCAGTGCCTGCGGATGGATGGGATAGCGCGGGCCTGAGGAGGGAGCAGCTGGTGGATGCCGACTTGGGGCCACTCTTGAGAGAAGTGCAGGCAGGGACAAGACCAACCTGGGAGGACATCGCACCCAAAAGTGCTACATACAAGTCGTACTGGGCCCAATGGGACTCGTTGAAGACCAAAGAGGGCGTGTTCCGGGTATGGGAATCACCTGATGGGAAGACCCAGAAAGAGCAGTTGGTACTTCCCCGAAATAAGGTCCCGGAAGTCTTGGAGGAAGTGCACGCCGGTACCTCAGGTGGACACCTAGGAGCAAACCGGACGATCGACAAACTCCGACAGCGCTACTACTGGCTGAGACTCCGAGCAGACGCTGAGAACTGGTGCCGTCAATGTCACGTGTGCGCGGCGAGTCGCGGCCCCCAGACTAGGAGCCGGGGTCGCATGCAGCAGTACAACGTCGGAGCGCCCTTCGAACGCATCGCCGTCGACATAGCTGGACCATTCCCAGTGTCCGATCGAGGCAACAAGTACCTGATGGTAGCTGTGGACTACTTCACCAAGTGGCCGGAGGTGTATGCCATCCCGAACCAAGAGGCGAAGACGATTACAAACTGCCTCGTGGAACAGCTGTTCTGCCGTTTTGGGGTCCCGTTAGAGCTCCACAGCGACCAGGGCACCAATTTTGAGTCGCACCTAATGAAGGAGGCATTGGAAAGACTTGGGGTGAACAAGACCCGGACAACACCCCTACATCCACAGTCGGACGGCATGGTCGAGAGATACATCAAGACCCTAGAGGAGCACCTGCGGAAGGTCGTGGCCAGCCATCATCGAGACTGGGACCTCAAGGTACCACTGTTCTTGCTGGCCTACTGTTCGTCGACACACGACACCACCGGGATGACACCAGCAAGCCTAATGTTCGGCCGAGAGCTACGCCTCCCTTGTGACCTGGCTTTTGGGAGCCCCCCGGAAGCGAAACAGCCGGCAACCGAGTATGTGGAGAATCTAGTAGACATCTCCACGACATGCACGAGATGGCTCGTCAGAACATCCAGATGGCGAGCGACCACATGAAGACCCAGTACGACAGGCAAGCCAACAGCCGAGGATTCCAGCAAGGTGACATGGTCTGGTTGTACCACCCTACCCGGACCAAGGGACGCTGCCCAAAACTTTAACAACCGTGGCAAGGACCGTACCGAGTGGTAAAGAGGATTAACGACGTAGTCTACCGCATCCAGAAGGTGCCCCGAGGAAAGATGTTAGTGGTACACCTGGATCGTCTGGCCCGTTACGATGGTGCTGTTCGGGATGACCAGCCTTGAGGCGGGAGCAGTGTCGCCCATCGCATTATTGTCGGCACTACCGCAAAGGAGCCGAAGAGAAGAGATAGAGAATGGCCGCATTGTTGGGCGCTTGCCGAAAGAGAGAAAGGGATAGAGACTTCTGGAATTTTCTGCTTTGTATTTGACCACAATAATAACTGAACTTTCCAGAATAGTGCCTGGGAGATATAAATAGCGGTAAAGTGTGAGAAGGGACAGTTTTTGTGTTACTAATTCGGAGCCGTGCTGTTGGTGAATCGGTAAAGACGTTCTTGCTGTTGCAACGAGTGTACAAAGTTACTGTTTACGGAAATAAAAGTGTTTCTTTATCTCGACTACATCTGTCTTCTTTACTTTACACCCACCAAAGTCACAATATGAAGGAGAACACGTGGCAATACAAAATAGCTTCACATTTAAATCTTCCACTTTATCGAAATTTGGTGTTGGTTAACCTATTTTTATGCTGGCTGAATTGGAGCAAGGTCAAACTTTTTTCACTGGTCAAAAGAAATGAATCACATCCCAATGCACAATATATACTATCTATTCCTGTTGCCATTGTGAACCAAAATGCTCTTGCTTATTTCTGTTAAGGGTGGTTTGATCAGCCTTTACGAGTTTAGTAGGAAGGCTCCATGGGAGAATATATGTATAGCTTAGCATCACAGCATTGGGGAAAACTTATCTCCACATTGAGAGTACCTTAACTCAATTACTGTGAGGAATATTAGAAATGATTTTAAGCTTCCCACCAAAAGGAAACATTGTGTCACAAGACTAAGTACAAGATAAAGAAATCATTTTAAGTTTAATTAGTATGGATAATTAAAACACTTCACAAACACATTATCACTAGCAATATTTTTCCCTCCCTATTTTTTATTTTGTTACTTTAACTGTGTGGTCATATTGCAATGGATTTCTTAGGAGATACCTTGTGGATCAGTGTGTGGGAGACAGGCCTCATCTCCGTGCCATATCATCTTGCTTTGTCACATGTCCAGAGAGGCCTTAGCGCCTGACAACTGTATCTCTCTTCTGTGGCATCTTTGAATATCCAATCCTGACTTGAGGAATGCCATGAAAAAACCCTAATAAGATTGGTTGGCCCTTGGATTTGAACTTGGGGCCTTCAAAATTCCCGCCACAGACATTACAGCGTGGCTGTACTACTCCATCACGAGATTTTGGTTGATAGCATTGATTGTAAACGTTTAAAATCACAAAGTTTCACAAGAGGGCAAAAATACTTTGTTTTATTTACAATATAGTGGCTAGTAGTATCTGGCAACACATTCAAAATACATGTCCCTACACCATGGGAAATGTGGTATAAGCTGCTGAATTAGTGCTAGTAAACTACTCAACATTGTCTAACAATAAGATAGCACCTAAATGTGGTTATACAGTTTGCAAAATATGCAGAAACAATTTATGATTTAACTCTATTATGGGATATTGTACTGGGGTATTTTCTTTCGCAAAAGAAGGTTGTCTACAATTATACCAGCCTGCAAAGATTTTGGGACACAGAATATTTTACATCATAATGATCAATTCAGATGCTCTGATTAAGAAAATAATAATAGCTTTTGCATATCACGTACAGATTTTGAACAGCTCTGATTCAACACAAAATTGAAAGTCTGTACACCAGTTTGAAAGGTAGAACTGGAACTTAAAAATTCAAGGCCACAACTGGGATTTGAACCACAGACCTTCCACTTACTGGGCGGCTGCTCTACCACTGAGCTATTGTGACAGACTGCCAGAATGGCATTAAATTCTCAAACCAGTTCGTATTTCTCCTGATAAACCAGAAAGGCAGGATTATAAAGTACTTACAATAGTAAGTCACCATTGGGGTAATTTGTCTCTGATGTGAGACTGCCTTTGAGGTTTACCAGGAGAAATATGAACTGGTTTGAGAATTTAATGCCATTCTGGCAGTTTGTCACAATAGCTCAGTGGTTAGTAGTAGTAGTTCTTTAGGGCGCACAACTGCTACGGTCATTAGCACCCATTCAGAACTAAATGGCTAAAACAACTGAGACAGAAAGTCCCTAAGTCTAAAACATTAAAAAGGTTTAAAAAGTCACCAACATAATGCCAGAAGCCGTAAAAGTAGAGCAAAACTAAGACAAGAACCTGTTACGGGATATAACAAACCGCCCCACCAACTAAAGTAAACAATAAAACCAGTGAGTTAAACTCGGTCGCCCAAACTGCTAAGGCGGATAAAATGCAATAAATGCTCTACGGCACTAGATGTATCTGCCAGCACTTCAGCAAGTGTGGCCGGCAGACCCACAGACAAACGTAACTGAGCTAAAAACTGGCACTGAATTAAAACGTGCCGCACCGTCAATGGCTCATTCAGTGGTTAGAGGAGCCGCCCGGTAAGCGGAAGGTCTGTGGTTCAAATCCCTGTTGTGGCATTGAATTTTTAAGTTCCAGTTCTACCTCTCAAATTTCTGTTATGTTTGTGGTTGTTATGTGACAAAACAACAGAAAATAAATATTACCGCGTTTATCAAGAGTTTATATCTGGCCTATTTTAAAATGAAATTAGGAGATCAAGACAAGAATTTTGCTCCTCATATTGTGTGTAAAGGTTGTGTATAAAATCTAAGACAATGATACAACAGAGTTTGTTCATCTATGCCCTTTGGTGTTACTATGGTATGGCGTGAACAAGAAAATCATATTAATGACTGTTATTTTTGTCTGTGTAATATGTCTGGATTCAACAGGAAAATTAAGGTGGACATTATACATCCAAACTTGTCATCAGCAATTCGGCCTGTGCCCCATGGACCTGACATTTCTGTTAAATCACCAGCTACCATGTTGCCAGAAAGTAGTACTGAGACTTCGGGTGTACAGGATTGTATAAATTGGCCCCCAGACTTAGAAGATAAACCTAATCCATTGAGTAAGTTAAAATTAAATGATTTGGTCTTACCAAGGAAAAAAACGAACTTTTAGGTTCAAGGCTGAAAGAAGAAGATGCACCTGGAATAGCTTTCTATTGGTACAGACATCGAGAAAAAAAAGTTAAAAAAATATTACTTAAAGGGAGAACTAGTGTATTGTTGTGATATCACTAATTTGATAAATCGTTTTGGAACAGCTTGTGAAGCAGAAGATTGGTGTCTGTTTATTGACCTGAGCAACAGGCGTCTGTTTATTGACCTGAGCAACAGAAGTCTAAAAGGTGTTATGCTACACAACAGCAATGTGTTTGCTTTGGTTCCAATACCTCACTCTACATCCCTTAAAGAAAATGGGCCAAAAAGCAGGGTATACAAAATTTCCATGCTTTTTGTGTGAATGGTGCTCCAGAGCCAGAAAAAGACACTGAGGTGAAACTAATTGGCCAAAAAGAAAACAGTGCCAGGGACACAAAGATAATAAATCGCCCGCTGATTGATTGACAGAAGATTTTGCTACACCTGTTGCATATCGAATTAGGGATAATGAAGCAATTTGTCAAAGCTTTGGACAAAAGTGGTTGTTGTTTCTAATATCTTATTCAGAAATTTCTAATGTTGTCTGAATCAAAAGTGAAAGAAGGAATTTTTAATGGCCCACAGATTCGCAAACTCATGAAGGACGTTTATTTCAGAAATTTTACAACAGAGGTTCAAGCTTAGGACTCATTCAATGAAGTTATACACAAGTTTTTGGATAATGACAATGATGACCGATATGAACACATTGCTAAAATGATGCTCGAGAAGTTAAAGGCACTCGGATGCAATATGAGCTTAAAATTGCATTTTCTGGATTCTTCAGGACCACAAACGCAAGTCAACTCAGCATTTGTTTTCAGCAAAGTGGAGGAGAAAATAACCTCATAAGGTATGTTTGAAATTTTCTAGTTTACTGTACACTGTTGCATCTATGGAATTGAGATTGTTTCTTTGTTTGAATTATTTCACGCATTTTAAATTGTACTTAAAAACTAGAAGCAAACTCTGGTATTACATATTTCATTTCAACGGTGCGTGGTATGAAAAAATGGAAAGCAGATTTGAATTCAGCAGACCAAAATTAGGTTTAGAAAGCTGATTAACCCCGTGCCGCAGAAAAAAGTTTAAATTTGCAGGCCGGTGTTATTTCTAACTTCCACAGAATACATTTGCGCAAAAATCTGTTTAAAAATCTGAAGAAGTTCACTCTACTAATAAATAAATATCCTAAAATCTGAGATCTACTAATAATGTATGGGTTAAGGAAAAATTGAAGCTAATAACAGTGAAGCAACAAAATTTAAATTAAGAACAAATTAGATAAGTAGTGCTTTTAGTTTCTAATTTGCTCTTAATTTAGAATGTATGGGTTGCAATAAAGTTCAGTATTTCTGAGTGTAATGTATCACACTGGACAGTGCCACCATGGCAGAGCAGTTAGACCATTCACATATCACCAGAGTGACCCAGGTTTGATCCCATACATGTGGTATTCGCAGTGAACGAAGTGGCAGCTGTTCAGGTTTTCTCTGGGTTCTCCAGTCTTTCCCACCACTCATTCCACCAACTATTATATCATCACCTTCCCTTTCATCCATATTGCCTGCATTTCATATCATCCACTTCCTCGCTCTCATACCTGGTGATGAGCTGACCACCCGCTTCCAAGTTACTCTATCCGGTCCATAAGTTCGTCTGGCCCCAACAGGTGTCTGACACTACACACAGGCTTCTAAGTCCTAGGGGGTGTATGTGCTCCATAAGGGGAGAGTAATCAGATAAAGATGCACAACATTGGAAGAAAAGTTTTTAAATGCTACCATACCCAAAAAATCAATGGACCAAAGACGGAGAAATTTAATATGTCTGTCACTCAATTTGAACTAGAGAAATGAAACAATGAGTTTCCAATACATGGTGAACAACTGCATTCATTATTTAGATAACTTTTCTTGTAAAACCTTCCAAAGATTCAGGGTCATTATATAATTCGGACAATGTGGTATACTTGCCATTCTTTATACCAGGGGTATTTGGAAATGATTTACAGTTGTATTGTTTTAAAAATAGCACTCAATCTATGGACATATCCTAGGACAATGAACTCAATTAGTACACCACAAACATGGTAGATGGCAGTTGCGAACAGTGTATAGTGAAAGGACAGTGCTTGTTTGATATTTAGTAGAGATGGCCATGGACAAGATAGAAGCTGAGTAACATCCACAAAGATGAATGCATGGTTTTTGGGGAAGGAAGAAGTCAAAACACCAGATGTTTAACAGCGGTATGTGGTCAGAAGCCCCTGCATAGATAACTGTTTACAACTGGATCGCTTGGTTTGTCAGTTGAAGGGAATCAGCACACAAGAATTTGGGTACCTACTGGTTGTCCACCAACATTGTGATCTCCGAGGAACATTGAGGTTCTGTCTGAATTGATCAGGGCTGTCAGGTACATAACCTTTGATTAACTGGAATGGTAGATGGGACTTGACCGTGCATGCCATTAGTAATAATTTGGATACAAAAAAAGTGTGTGCACATGGGGTTACATGGGCATGACAAAGGCCCAGAAGGAGAACAGCAATGAAATCTGTTGTCAACTATTGGAAATAGACAATGAAACAGAGTTTTTGGAGTAACTGGTGATTGGTGACAAATTATAGCGTCAGTACCATACACCTGAAAACAAAGGCCAATCCATGCAATTAAAATATGCATCTTGGTCCCTGGCCCAAGGAATTTTTTGCTGCTCCATCTGCAGGTAAGCAGATGATCTCTATCTTTTGGGACAGTTGTGGCATGCTTTTAATGGACTGGCTTCCACCAGGAGCAACTGCCAGCAGAAGAGTGCATTGTGACACCCTTACACAACTTATATGAAGGATTCAGCAACAGGCAAAATAGTCAAAAGGAGTGTTCCTCCATCACAACAATGTATGGCCCCACGCCAGCAACGCCACAACTGCAGTGATGCCCACTGAGGTTCAATGTTATTCATCATATCTTGCAAAGTACAAGATTCGGTAACAGCAAGGAATTGCAGGTAGCTGAATACAAATGGATATGGAGTGGCTTTGAACAATTGTTCTATGATGCAATAATGAATGCCAGTAAAATGACATTGATAGGGAGTGTATTCAGAGTTCCCATGTATAGTGAAGTTGGTAGCATCGTGATACTATGTTCAGCTCTGTATCATGATATGACCAGCAAGGCAGTGTGCTCCTAGCAGCTCAGCTTGTATTGTTCCCCCAGTATCTGGCCTCCCAGTCAGCATAATGGCACCTTCAAGAAAAGTAGCTATTCATGTGCAGCCTAAAAAGTTTGGCAAGATGTGTGGAAAAGAAAGGTAATACAACTGTAATTTCACTGTTATGAACATTTAAAGTCACTTTAAAATAATTTTCACATTCTTAGCGATATCTATAAATGTGGTGTTATTTTTCTGAAGTATTACATGTTTCTGTGTGATGCGTGGGTAAGCTGTGGAGCCTTATAAACTTCTTTGTATTTCTTAGAGCTCGAGTGGAAACAAAAAGAAAGAACATGAGGTTCTATGATGTTTCGCAGTTGCACACCGCTATAAACAAGGTGACACAAGAAAAGTGGAGTGCTTGCAAGGCCACAAAAGAAGGGCACATTATGGTTGTGATAAGACCATGCTGTCAAAATGACCTTAAATAAACATTAAAAAAGAAAAAAAAGAGCACATTGAAGAATCATCTCAACTGGCTACAAAATGGAGATGAGGACAACGGATCAATCGTCTCAATTCTTGAACTTGGTTGACTTGGTTTTGAAGACTGAACTCAAAGTCACATTGGTAGAATATGTTACCAACTTGCAAGAATTAGGGTTTGGATTAAATGTGACTCAAACAAAGGGCTTAGCACTCCAGCTTTCAAGAACTTCGACAAGCTGCCCCTTGAATGGGTATGGCTGGGGCATACTGGATATCAGTACGGTCTATCACTATGTACTTGGCAAAACTTGTTCACAAACAGGGCATTGACAGCTACTAGGGAAAATACAGATGATTTCTACGATAAATTGGAGTCAACACAGATAAGGCTGAAACTTTAGGATGCTACCTCGAACTTTGTGCTAATTTAAGAGACTGTTCCCATTTTGTTTGTGTAAAATGTCTATCTGCTATATCTGTTATTGATGAAAGTGATTAGAGACATGAAGTGTATTTCATTGTTTGAATACTTGCATTTGTTGCTACTTCTGTTGTGAATTATGATTTAACACGGTATTACACATAGATACCAACATTCAAATGAACTTAATTATAAATTGGCATTTTCTTTCAGTTTAATGTAATAATTGTTTGAGAATTGGTAAATAAAACTTTGGGCTTTCTTTTCTTTTCTTATTAGTTACATGTGTTTACTGTGTTTAGATTCAGAATAATATAAACATTTCTGAACTATCCTGATATTGCCAATCTTTACTATACATTGTATTATGTTTATTAATAATTAAACTACAAAAAAAATACTGTTATAAGTTCTGGATGTCTTCATTGAAATTATAAAACAGTTTTATAATAAAAGAGAAAAAGGTAACTTACCTGAGTCTGAACCACATGATAAAAGTGACTGGCTAGAGCACGAGAAAGACGAAGAATGTTGGAGTACTTCCTCTGTGTATCTCTCAACTGTTCTATCTGCGATTCCAGCTCTGTAATATCAGTTAGTATGTTAGTTAGCAAAACACACCACAAAATACGTAAGCAGGGACTGGGTAATGTAGTAGAAAATAAAAATAATTTTATGCAAGTAACAGTTGTTATTCTTATTACATGTAACAGATGACCCAAAAGACTCCAAACTGTGTTTTGCCCGTGTGCATCTTGGTACTCGTTGCCGACTACCGCTGTCAGAACAGCATGGATGAAACCATATAACATTTTTAAAACTGCTTTTAAAAGCTTTACTTAGTAATGTTATTAAAGAAGATGTTGAAACTGGCCATCGTCGTTGTCCATACATTTTTGGCACCTCTTTAGGAAACTATCCATCACTTGTAGTTCACGTTGAGCTGGCAATTTCCTGGTGGATATTTTGTTTTAATTCTTCCAGGGTGTGTGGGTTTGTCTTGTACATTTTATGCTTTAAGTTACCCCAGAGATAGAAATCACAAATCACCTGGAAATCTTTCTGCAAATTGCACTTTCACTTGGCAAGCTGACTGAGTTAACACATACGAATCATAAATAAATACATGCTGTGCAGTAGAAACCAAATGCTGAGCCATAATACACTTTATAATTAAGTACAGGACAAAATAATAAAGCACACTGGTAATAACTCAATCACACATTATCAAGTCAGCTCAGTACTGCACTTTCAGAGCAGAGAAAAACAAGTCAACCGCATAACCTTGTGTATAGCAGCTGCATTATTGTGTTTCTGTTTGCACAGTGGAAAAACACCACACAGCAGTTCAGATTCTTTTGGGTTTCTCTGTATTTACTAGTTATACAAAATTCCTTCTGAATGAAGAAAACTTTGCAGGCTATTTTCACAAAATTCAAGATATACAATCATGCAAATATCTTTAATATATTGCATTTTAATCAAGAATTAAAGTCATTTCTGGGAAAATCTTTGTCACTTCTGTGGAAAACATTGAACTTAAGTACCAAGTTTGGTTTAATTTAAAAGGTGAGTCAATTAATAACACTGTTTAGTGTTAATTGACTCACCTTTAAATTAAATTGATTATAACAACACTGTTTTCAAACTTCTAAGAAAGGAAGATACCAAGTTTGGTATTTATTCAACTTTTTATTTTTGAGTTTTTTCGTTCATATAAAAATGTTTCTTTTTTGGATTCAAAAGCATTTTCTAGTGAAATCTTGGTATTAAATTTGTAGGTGAAATGCAATACTTTAGTATACAGCAGTGAAAATAAGAAAATGTTCTTTTTTTGGATTTGCATGAATATTTGCTATAAAAGCTCATTACTGAATTTTTGAGTGGAGCACAAGGCTTCCTGTGTTTAGTATAAGGGTACAAAATGTAATACATGATTTTCGGTTTAAGGGTAGCCTAATTTATTAATATTAATTATTAATAAAAAAGAAGGGGAAAACAGTATTTCTTTTATTGGTGTTATAAGCTGGGTAACCTACACTTTCGACTCAGATGAACACACAGGAAGGCCTTACTTACCAGTGTCAACAGTTCTAGATGTCTTTCCAAGTTTTTCAAACATCAACTGTTTTGTACACTTATAAGTTGAAATACTCCAATTCTTTATGCTTTCTATTTTGGACTGTTGTGACTTGACCACAGTTGGGTCACCATTCTGTGTAGGACTTGTTGGTGTTGTGGGAACTGTGGACGGTGCTGCAAGCAAACAACAAAACACAAATAAAGTCACATCATTCACTCTTCTACAAATTATTCTTCCATCCATTTCTTGTTAATACACATAAACTTTCACGTTCATTACACATCATTGTACATAAGAAGAATATAACAGATAAACTGACTCAGATTGTTATGTGCTATCTTTGAAATTTCAAGCTCTTTACATGCCAACAAATAATAAATTACTGCTTGAAAAAATAATAAGTACAATTTGAAAATTCAAATCAACAAGAAAGATTATCTTGGAAACAAATAATTTGACAAAAACCGTGTGTTTTAATGAGATCTAGAGTTTTTGTGTTGTAAGATTTTGTGTATCTGTTAAGGTTTACCAGTTATATAAAAGTCATTCACAATAAAGACGACTTCCCGGGCTATTCCCAGAAAATTCAAGATATATAATGAATCATCAGTAACTTCCTCTGTACTGTGCCGGTGCCTACCACTCGACATAACTTTGGTATTCTTATTTATCTAGATTAGCTTTCATGAATTACATACATGAATATCAGATTTTTTATTTTGCAGAATATTATAACCATACACTTGCGGCAGCCAGTGCTTCCACTATAATTCCCGTATGTAGGTGAATCTTGGTTACATGACAGCTGCAGAGCAACTTCTTGATAACCCTGTACTCTGTCATGTGAAGTAACAAATTCTCAAAAATGTTCCATGTCAAGAATAGTTGGGAATGGAAGAATGATCTTGAAAATGTTTGTGTCACATGCTTAGAAGATACAGACTTAAATACCAAGTTTTGTATTTCACTAACTTTTCATTTTTGAGTTATAGTTTTATTCTCTCTCTCTTTCAATCTCTAATGCACATGTGTATTTGGACTTCTTTCTAAAAATACATCTTTTGCATTCAAGGAATCTCAAAATGTGTATTTCCAGTGAAATCTGAAACTTTGGTGGGTGGAATTTTGGCCTGAATACAACACTCTAGCCCCTCTCTATTTTAGGTATACATTTTAACTACAGGGTCATATCACATTGAGTCTGTTGGACCTTGTGGCTCAGTGTGTGGTAGACAGTCTTTAGTCGGCGGCGGCATGGCCAAGCGGTTAGCACGCTCGCCTACCACCTAGGAGGCCCGAGTTCGATCCCAGGGACCCGCATGTGGTATTCGTGATGGAAGAAGCGGCATCAGGGCGGGTTTTCTCCAGGTGCTCCAGTTTCCCCCACCATCTCATTCCACCGGTGCTCCATCTTCATTCCATGTATCATCAGTGTCAGCGCCTGATGTGCCATGGTAGTAAAAGCGGGCGTTAAACACTACAACAACAACAATCTTTAGTCCTCATCCCCGTACCACACCATCTTGCTTTCTCACACATTCGCAGAGGCTTAGAATTAGCAAAACCTCAGCTTTTTTATGTGGTGGGCAGTAGCAGCAAAGGTCCAAAGATACCTTTCTGCTAGGCAACTGTACCTGTGCTTTTCCACATGCCAGGCAGATGTCATTAATGTCTGTCCAATCTACCTGGTTTGATTATCTGGTGGTTAGATGGTGGTATATACGCTATTACCATCTATTTTTATTTTTAATTTCTCTACTGGTAAGTAGGGGAAGTACTGTATTCCACCCAAAAATTCAATGCCGAGATTTCACAAGAAATATGTGTTTTGAGACCCCCTGAATCCAAAAAAAGCATTTTTAGAAAAAGGCTCCTTTTTGAAGAAAATGTAGAAAATTTTAAGTTATGAAGAAATGCAAAAAAACTAAAATACCAGAAAAGGGTGTGACAGATGCAGCATGTTATTTAACCGTGATTTTGAAAACTATACAATGCTCACCAACTCATATATCTCATTTATATGTATATACATATCTCATATACATACATATGTATATATGCATTCGGAAAGAATACAGATTTTGACAGTGAAAGGAAAAAGAATCAATTTTTTACCTCAGAATCTACAATACACTCTTAACAGAAAAGTCTGATGTTTTGCACTCGCACTGTTTCTACTCTTGTACTAATCATTTATTTTTACAAACTCTTATTCCCATATCTTTTTCGTGTTAGTTGAGATAAAACATTTGTACAAATTATGTTATTGCTTATTTCCTTGTAGGTGCAAGGGGAATATTAGAATACAGTAGGCTCTGAGCGATAGTCAAATCTTTTAAAGCTTTGAGATTCTGTTCTCTTTGCACACTTAACACATAAAAAAATGAACAACGATGTTCCATTTCACCAAAGTTTTAAATTTTCTGAAACTCACACACATAACAAGGAATATCTCTGAAATGGTTCACCCTACAAGAAAATTTATTTAGGCATAAATTGTGTATTTTAGCAAGATCTACATTTTTTTGTATAGTATGATTTGGTCTATCTCTAACGGTTTACCAGTTATGCAAAGGTCATCCAGAGTAAATACAAAAACACAGGCTATAGCCAGAGAATTCAAGATATACACTTCATTTGTCATAAAAATATCTCAAACATATGACATTTTAATCAAAATTGTTAGAGTCATTTTCAAGAAAGTCAAAATTTTCGAAAAATTTTCATAGTAAAGTGTAGTTTAGGATGGGGCTATTTTCTTCAAAATCTTTGTGTCACATTCTTGAAAGACATGAAACTTAAATACCAACTTTGGTTTTTAACCAACTTTTCGTTTTGGAGTTAAGCTGTCCACAGTCTGACAGACACACAGACAGATTGACACACACACAGACCTTTTTCTAAATATGCTTTTTTTTTTGATTCAGGGGGTCTCAAAACATATATTTCCGGTGGAATCTGGACATCGAATTTTTGGGTGGAATACAATACTTCCCCTACTTACCAGTACAGAAAGTAAAAAAGTCTCTTAAGATTTGTTAAAACCTTTAGAAAAGAGGAATAAAATTTATTTTGATAATATCAAACACAACTGAATTGATGCTTACCTCTAATATGTTTAGCTTTATTGGGTAAATTTTCGGTTAATACCTGGTGCTTATTTTCATATAAATATCTTGAAAAATTACAGAAAAATTTACATTTTAACTAACTCTTGCAGAGTTAAATTGCGGACTAGGATTTAAACTCATATTGACTAATGTAAACACACAATTAATTTCAAATTACCTTTTCGTGGCATTAGCCATTTTCTAGATATCCATGTTTAATGTTTTGAACTTTCAATTCTTTTTTAAGTGATGTCACTATTTGGTTGTTTCTTGTGATATCTTGGAAAGGGAAAAGGATTCTAGGCCAGCATAGAGCATCCCGGTTTTTAAGCATCTGACTTCAGTTTTGTTTATCTCTCCCTTGCACCTTCATCAAAATGTATAATCAATCTATTTATCCAAACATTTACTTTGATTAACATGAAATAGACACATAAATAAATTTTCCTAATAGTTTGCAGAAAATATATAAGAAGAAATCTGATGCGTTGCACTCAGGTAACTTTCTTTAACCAACCTTAAAACTAACTATTCTTACAAATCCTTATTCTTCTGTTTCATGGTAATTGAGATAGACATTTATAGAAATGATCTTCTTACATATTTCCTTATAGGTACAATAGGAATAGAAAGTAGATCAAGCAATAGTCAAATCCTCTAAGAGAATATCACTATGTGATGGCTTTGAAATCCACTTCTCTGTGTATAAACAGGAGATAAAATCAAATAATTTCTCATTTGAGAAAAGTTTAGTCGAACTCATAACAAGGAATATCTCAGAAATGGTTAACTCAGTATGCAAAATAAACAAAGAGTTATTTGGAATAATTGTGTGCTTTAACAAGATCTGCCGTTTTTGTGTTGTAAAATTTTGGGTATCTCTTACAGATTACTACTGATGCAAAAGTCATTCAGAATGAAGAGGACTTCACAGGCTATTCCCAGAAAACTCAAGATACACATTTTAGTTCTCATGAAAATAATCTTAAACATATGGCAATCTAATCAAAATTGTTAAGGCAATGTATCGGTGAAATTTGGTGAAAATTGCTGAAAATTCGGATTTTTACCTTTTGCATTTCTTATTATCGTTATACTTTGTACTTTAAACGCACACTTCAGTTTTCTCAATTTCAGCCATTTTTAAAGCTCCAGAAGGGCATTCAAATGTACTAGTGCAGGTAAGCGTTCCTCACTAAACCTCGTCACTACAGCTTTTAAATACATTTTTCGTTTTCACTTTTTGGTCTCTTGCAGGGAATTTTGCTTCAGAGAGATTGTAAGTTGGCTGTGCTGAAAGGAATTCAATATTTGAGCTGAAATGCTGTGAATCTGACATGTTTTGCTTCCAAACACAGAAATGCAGTCAGTGTTCTGTAATCTTCACAGGTTATTTCAGTGTTCCAGTTATTATATAATAGACATTGTTCAGATAGTTAATAGGTTTTAAGTTATTTGTTGGTCTATAGTAGAGCCATAACAAGCAGCTATTTTATGAATTTTGTATATAAATTTGCGAAAGTGCATAGTGTAGAGGTTTAGCTAAGAACAACAAATTTGTACATTTTGTGAACAATGCAAAGATGAAAAGAAAATTTTCATATTAAGAAACAACCAAGCAAACTTAAAATTCTCAAAAAAAAAAAAAATGCTACTGAGGCCAAGAAGAAAGCAACAGAGTGTCCCAAATGTGGTGCTGGGGAATTTTAAGTTGACTAAATTTAGGTAACACACTATTAAACTTTAAAATTCATTTTTTCAGTTCTTTTTTTTTTTTTTTTCCCAGCATTTTTCACTATTCAAAATGTTCCTTGGACCCCAGTTTATAACTTATTTGCTTGAAATTTTCAGGCAACCTTCGGAGATTAAGGTATTAAAATTTGTTGTGCACTAGTTAAAAAATATTAAATAAGTGAGCTGAAATTAAATATTTTTCATAACTCATACTGAAAAAATTGAAAATATTGATAAAATAGTATACAAAACATTTTTGTTTTCTCTTAAACTAATTAAATCTAAGCAATTTTGGTATGACAATTTCTTTATACTTGTATACTGAACTCAAATTAAAAATTTAGGAGGGATACAATAAACTGTAGGGTTCAAGGGTAATTTCGTATGAGCATATCAAAAAGTGATTTATAATGAATAAATATATTAATAATTTAAAATGGTTTGACATATTACACTGAAATTTTGTGTATACTATTTACTTTATGTTGAGTGTGCGGAAAAAATTCAATGTAATCAGAAGAAAACTGGATTTTTTAATTTTCACTTATACATTGCCTTAAGAGCCATTTTTCAGAAAATAAAAACTTTTCAAAAATTTTCCATGTAAAGGGTAATTTGGGATGAGGGTATTTTCTTAAAAACCTTTGTGTCGCTTATTGGAAGATGCTGAATTTAAATACCGACTACTTTCCTTTTTGAGTTATGCTGTTCACATGCATGCATATGAGTCATTCCATGTCAAATCGCACAAAATATGGCAAAAAATGACCTTGATCTCTCAGATTTTCTTGAAATTTCTTTCTTTCTTTCTTCTTTTTTTTTTTTTTTTTTTTTTTTTTGGGGTGTTTTGGAACAAAATATATTTGACCTGTGTTTCTTCGTTTTATAAAAAAAATTATTTTGGCAGATACTAATTTTTGAAATGTCCCAAAAATCACACGCTCCTCACTCTTCGATCAATCATACCTCCGATTGTAATGAAGCAAATTATTTGATCTTTGGCTCAAATTAAAGAAAAATCGCAGTATTTTGTGAGGTATTTATTAGAAAATTTTATTAATTAATATTATATTTTATACGATTAAAGTTTTAAAGTTAGATAATAACATAAACTCGACCATTTAACAATCTGGAAAAAAAACAACTAAAAATACAATGAAGTTTATTCAATATTCTCAGAAAAAAATCAGAGTGGAGTCTCTAATAGTTCAGTTGTAATTAACTTACTTGCAAATCAGTGCAGCGATCTCGCGTGGCAGCGGTGACGGCTACCGTAACCTCACACAATTGCCACCTTCCATTATGGCAACTGTCCACTGCTTGAGGTTCCATGAATGTTATAACAGTACAGTAAGGAGAACACTGCTAGCTGACACTATTATATGTACACTATTAGCATCTTCAAAATGTTTTTGAAATATGCATTTTAAACTAATGTTTCCATACAACACACAACTTTACCTCCTTCTTCGAAAGAAAATTGTTTCACTAAACTTCAGTTTTTGACAAAGGAATGAAGGAGTGTAATTTTAAAGCACAGCTGGACCCATCGTTCTTGGCCCCTGACCTTGACTGGAAGTCCTGTTGGCGAATTCACAGCTTTTGCCTCTTTCATCAGCTCATATTGTATAATTCTGCGAATGAAACCATGCACATGGGGAGGGAGGGGGAAGGTAGTGATGTCTGCATGATCTGAGACAGTCCTTGCTAATTCACAGGTGCTTTTTAGTGCAGCGTGAAGTTGAAGACATAGATCTTTGCGATAAAGAGTGAATATAGTGAATTTGTGAGACATTGATCATAGCGTAAATCAATTATGCCACCTGTACGTTCTAAACTAGGGACCAAAACATTACACAGTCAGAGTAGAGAAATTATTTCAAATGTATGGACGTACATGAAGGAAGAAGCTAAAAGCAAAGAACTGCTTACATCAGAAGATTTTTTAAAAAAAATTCAAAAGTTCAAAAGCACATATCAGATGCCACAGGAGTATCAGAAAGAAGGTACATTGTGGAGACATTTTTCTGCATGGACTGTACTGCCTTAGTAAGAAGAAGTTATCTGAGTAGCATAGCTGACGCACCAATTTACATGCTGTCTGCAGTCACCTGGCTTGTTACTCGCTTTCAAGGGGCCAAGAACGGCGAATCCAGCTGTACAAACGGATCTCTACTTCATGTCGTCTGTGAGCGCTTGCAGGCCTCCAGAAAAAAAATTGTAGCAAATGCACTAATGCAAGCTCCATAGTTTTCAACATCTTATTTTATAGATAAAATGTCAGGGAATACATGTGTATTTTTTTTTTTAGATTTTTAACACATTGATTTACATTCTATTTTTGGTTTTACAAAATATACCATCAAAAAAGCCGTCCAAAATTTGTGTGTAATAATGATTGGTTGAAAATTGTTAAAAGTGTTGTATTTAACCTTTCCAGTGTGCCAAACTCCTACTCTCAACTCTATATGGCCTTAGAGTAACAAGTGATTTTATATTACAGTGTGCGCAGAAATTGCTTAAGTTCTAATAGCCATAACTAAAAAAGTAATTTAAAAATACGGAAATAAAAAAATACGGGTCTCCTTATTTGATGCCTGTTATTCATAATAAATTTTGAACCTCCTACGAAAAAGTCATGTTTTGCGGGTGTGCGATTTGACGTGGATTGACCCATATGCACATACACATAATGACCTTTTTCAATAAATGTTCTTTTTTTTTTAAGGATTAGGGAGTCTCAAAATACGTATTTTCAATGAAATCTCAATACTTCCTCTGATTAGTATAAGTACAACATAAAGAAAGTAATAAACAATTATCAATAGAGAAGTTGAGTAAATGTACATAATGCATCAAATTTGTTCTGGCTCTGTTAACAAGGCCCTGTTACTCTTCTGTAGGTTCCAAGACATTCTGGTACTTGAGGCAAGGAAGGGAGTTGCACATGCAATATTTGTTGGTTTGGAACCTCCCTTTGGGATATCCATTCAAAACGTGAGAACTGACATAGTCCATTGGACTAGCCAATAGCACTTTGGGCTCTGGAGTAGTTCTGTAGCCAGGACGAGCCACAGGGCCTACGCAAGTGAACATGAAATAAGGAAAGTACACATTCCAAATCAATTTAGTAATACAATACCGTAAATTAAAAGCATGAATCACCATTATTCACTGATGCTTGCAGATAAACCCGGTCACTGCATGAAATGATCCACCCATTCATGGTTAGCCTTAAACTCTTGTTTCAGAATACTAAGAACTTCAGCTCCTCTCTAGCTTTCTTCTGTATAGTGTGTCACTCGTCATAGTTGCCCATTCTTCCTCCTCTCACGTACCAATTCCAATACTTTTTCAACTTCAGGATATCTTCCTTCTAGTTTTAGTACCAAATAATGCCAATTTCTGTTTTTGTCACTAGCGAACATTATTCTTGATACATTGAACTCATTTCCTGCCTTTATATTACCTTTTTTTCAGCATAAAGCATTACTTTAGGCTTTAAA
The DNA here is from genome assembly GCA_030765045.1 of Tenodera sinensis. Lineage (NCBI taxonomy): Eukaryota > Metazoa > Arthropoda > Insecta > Mantodea > Mantidae > Tenodera > Tenodera sinensis. The sequence goes on from CM060961.1 coordinate 190,848,355, forward strand.
GAAGCATCATAAGACATTCTTCTCTGTTTGCCCTCCATATCACAAACAAAAATGCTCAATAATAGGCCAATGAGAAATGAGCGGCTTGCTTGCAGTGAGTTTCCGAATGTATGTTAATTCCAGCAATCCACTGACATAATAAACAAAAAAATTTAATGAAGTTATTGGCATTCTACGGAATGGATTTTCACTCAAATCTAATGTGCCAGCAACTAGTGCGCACCACAATTTTGAGTACTACATTTGATCAAAAAAGGTGTGCATTAGATTCATGTAAATACCGTAATTCATTTTAGAGAAGCTTTGTTCACAAATGTATGTGAGCCAAATGCTGCCATTAAATGTGATGCGAAGAACTGCAATTCTGGAAATGAATCCTTTAACAATGATATAACCCCCAACTTCTTTCTTTTAAGTATTTTATGATCCTTCAATTTTGTCAAGTAAGTATTTCCATTTGAAGTTTATGTTTTCCTGATTAAAAACAAAAGTATTCCTCCTCAAAAGCACTATGGAAATTATACTTCCAGCGCTGTAAAGTTGACATTCTATTTAGGATGTTGGTTTCCAAACAGTACATACACTACTGACCACCTTACGTGTGACTCACCAGCATTCACCTTCCTTGATTGGAGTCAGGGGAAACGAGTGAGTAGGGTTTAAGGGCCTGTCGACAGCTAGGTCATTAGAGCCCCCAGGGGAAAAAATGTTCTGACAGTATCTCACAAGATTACTTCTGGTCATGTTTGTTCAAAATACTTATTCGAATTCATCCTTATGCATCATCAAGAGGCCTAAGATTCAGGCAACCTAGTAATTTACCTCCATTTCTATGCAATATCTAATATCATACCCAATATTTCAAAGCAATTCATATATACATAAGTCCTAAACCAAACCTTGAGTAAATCACGAAGCCAGAGGACTATTTACTGCAGTCAATATAGCTTCACAGCCTCCGCTCATCTTATACTCATTTTTTCCCCTTTCTTTTGTTTTGCTTTTTATTTCTTTAATGATAATCTTGAATATTAATCATACTAATTCAGGCCGATAAATTTGAGAAGTTGAAAAGGGTTTTAAGAAAAAATCTGAAATCACAATACCATGGGAACTGAACACTTTAAGGGGGGACGTATGCGAAAATGCAGCCCCATACAAACTTTAACATAACCTCACTTCTGTTTAAGATAGAATTACCAAATTTTGCACCCTGTTAGAAGGCCACATGTAGAATATGTCCGGAAAATTTCAAAACAAACAATTACTTTATATTTAATTTATGGTGATTAAAATATGTAAAATACAGGATCAAATTAGGGTACAGTTTTTTTGAAAACTACTAAAGCAATTCTTTTCAGCTTTTTTTCAGACATTACATAGAGATAAATAAGAAATCTTGTGGAACAGAATTTTTTAAACATCTTGGTTATTTTTTAAAAAATATTTTATTATCTTGTTAATTTTTAGGATTATTTTTATCACATGTATTTCTCAATAGCTTACCTTCTAAAAACTTTAGCAAAATTCTGTTCCACAGAAAAATGCATTTTGGTATCTTTAATAACTGTGCAAAATTTCAGTGCAATAGCTTAAATACTTTAGGAGAAACATGTACCTTACATAATGGAAATGTAAGTTTCGGCAAACTGAAAAAGAAAAATGAGAACATTATGTACCTGGGAAAAATTGTTTAATGTTGGCCGTAACCATAACTTGTAGCAGATCTGTTTAAAAACAAAACACACAAATTGCCATCTTGCCACAGTCTTCTTGAACCAGGTAACTATACTTCCTGAAAGTGTGCCCGCCCAAATAGGAAAGAAAGTGGAAGTAATTATTTGTTTTTTGTGAGTGATATCTGACAGAATGAGGGCGTAACCTCATGCAACCCTTTAAACAAACACATTTTTAACAGTTCTAGATGGCATATAAGCTTGAAAATTTTGGATAATATTCTCATGGTATCCAACTAATTTATAAGCTGATAAACACAAAATTGATTTTGTGACCCCAACCGCATACATCCCCCATACATTGAGGAATTCATTTTCATTTGAGCTGGTAGCAATCATTTTTATTAAGGACACCATTTTTTATGATATTGCGATTGCTTCATCCTTTCCCAACTTTGTTAAACATAAAGGAGTGCTCCTGCCGTTGGTCATTGGGTCCCTTGGGCTTCGCAGGAGGTTCAATTTCTTAAACACCGGCTTTTTCCCACATTTGCCAAATGTGAATCAGTTATTGTTCCATGGCAGGTACGAACAGTTAAAAGATATATAGAAAGTAGAAGGAGTGAAATAAGAGTGAAGGAGAAGAAAGACAAGAGTGGAAAAGATCCCCTCAGCCTCAAATACTCCAATACCTTAAGTCTAAAAACGGATCAAGAGTTTAGCCAAAGGAGGCTAGAGTTAAAGTTTAAAAAGGGAATATCCATTATGGTTGCCTTTTACAACCTGTATGGACTACGGTGGGACTATTCTATTCTTGGTCACCACACACATCCCAGCAAACAAGGGAACCATAATTCAAAGTAAAGTACAACCAAAAGTACCACTGGAATCAGTTAAACGTATCATTAAGAAGAAAATTGATAATGACTACACAACTAAATTAACTACATTATATTAAATTCCAAAGGAGAAAAATTCTTAAAAATCTTGAAACTAACTCCTGAACTACCCCAAAAAACAGCCGTCGCCATGGTCAGACTTAGCAATGGACATAACTGTCTCACCAAACACCTGCATAAAATTGGATTACTATTACCTTCAAATTATCTGTTATGCAACAAGGAAGAGGAAATGAATATGGGACATCTAATTTATCTGTGAACAACTTAAAAACTATCCAGACTTGACCTCAAAATATTGGGAGACAAGAAGGAGAATGGCTTTGTTGCTAAATCCTGAACATTAGACAAACACTTGTATAAGGAATACGGAGAAAATTTTAAGCAGTGCTTCAAGTGAAAATGGAAAGAGTTGCAAAAGAATGAGACATCTGGAAAATCCTGATGTTGACGAGTGCTTGTTAAGGTAGTTTAAGCAAGCAGGGACAAAAACGTTCCTTTAAGTTCGCTTGAAAGCAGCAGAATGGATATATGTACTGTGTTGCTAAAATGTCAGTTTTAGATGTAACTTTTGTAATTCAAATTTTTGGATATTTCGAATTTTTGTCTTGTCCCTTCAGCTTCAAATTATTCAAGTTCCACTGTAACACAAAGTGCTTTTTGCTCACATGCTGGCAGTTCTTCTGTATGAACAGCAGTCACAAAGTGCTTGCTACTGGCCAAAGCATGAATAATTTGGGAAGGGGGACTTGGAACAAATGCCAAACTTTGTTTCCCTTCTTTTGAAGAAGTATAATTTCAAACATTTATTTTGTTACATTTGTTGAACAGCTTCGTCTGTTCATTTTATTATCTGCACACTATCTAGTCACAGGTAGTTAGTTCTAGATGGTTACAGAACACCTTGCGTAGTAGTAGTGAACTGAGTGTAGTCTAGTGGTTAACACAACTGAGACTGGGTGGGAGTCCTGGCTGGGGATTTTAGTTTCTATGTACTCTCGTCTGTCTTACTTACCAACTTAAGAAGTTAGCTTTTGATACAGTCATCCATTAAATCCTTTTAATCAATATACCCTGTTCAGTGAGCTATATATATATATATATATTTGGTATCCTCATAAGTTGTATGAATCTTTAAAATCGACCAGGAAATGAACATGACAGATACCATGATTTTCAGGTATTCCTATTTTAGCCCCCTCCTCCCAAATGCTCCTGAAATGTTTTAATGACTGCATAAAGTAACAATCTTAAAGAAACATCCAGTTTCTGCTTGTAAAGACAAAGAAAGATCACATAAAGCTGCAAATTTATAATTTCTGTAAACGAAAGGTTTCACATTATGCTACTATTGACTTGATGACACTAAAATGGACATATCAAGTATAAATTTCTCTACGAGATTGTCATAAGCTTAGAATGTTAGCTAGCACGAATGGTACATAATGAAAGAAAAGATACCTTGGGTACATGAAATGAAAACCGATTTCGGGAGCAATAATTTTATTCCGCAATCTCTTACCTGTAGTTGATGTTAAAGGGAGCGAAGTTGGATGGGACTCGTAACTTCCAACATGAGGTGTTGGTGGGGCTGTACCTGAATGAACAGCACTATTACTGTCATTCATTGCGGGCGTATCTTTCAACATTTCATGTATATTTCGCTCCATTACAGGGCTTTCGTGCACCTGGTTAGCTGTAATCACTGGTTGAGACATGTATATTTAACAGCAACAGTATCTGCAAACAAGAAATTTTATCGGTACTCACTATTTTCAATTTAATGTTCATGTGATGTTCATGCACTGTTCAAATAGGACACTTTTATGGGGACACGAAACTATTTAAGTTTTACAGGTATTTCTTAATTTGATTAATTGCGGCCTAACCTATCTTTACTTATACATGTCCACGTATCTGTTTTTTCCATCATAGGGTAGTGGCACTATAATGTCAAACTGTGGCGACAACTTACAATATTACTCTCATTTATGTATTACTAACTAGTTTAAATCAATTTACACCGTAAACATTATCCAACACCCACCAACAAATTATTGATGACGTCATGCCAAGCATAACTGCTCTTCTTCGTCTTTTGTTGAGTTCAGAACTGCCAACATGAACTGCGACATATTTAGTTACCACGTCATATTTCATTTTGAAGTCTTTTGACAGCAAAAAAAGAAAAAAACTGCTCTATCCATCTGCTTGCTACTTCCTTCTTATGACCTTGTGTGCATCTGTTATACTCTAACCAGTATTTTTCCTGCCGAACTCAGACACAATTCTGAATTTCTAATAATTGATAATTAATAGGCGTTTAATGAGGGGGGTGTGCCTTCTTTGCTTGCAATTTTGCACATATCTCACATTTTGTGTGAAGCACCATAAATATTGTAACTCATAACCGTTCTTCCAATACGCATTTTGCGAAAGGAAACAGTGAGTGTGTGGGGTTTAAGGGCCCATCGACGAGGTCATTTGGGCCGCTAAGTCTCGAACTGGCTTTATAAGTCACAGGGTACTATACAAATGAAATTATTTAAAACACCTATTCCTATCATTGAAAATGTACCCTTTCCAATAATCCATGCTTCTTTTAGATAGTTGGAACTTCTACGTTGTCTTTATCGGGTACAAAAGTTGAACATTGCATTTCCAAACTATTGTTTGTGTTTTGTTCGCTTGTCCTATAGTAAGCATTGCTCTGAGAGTGTTTATCCTCTTATTTTCAACATTACCTATAATAAAACAATTTCTAAAAGTTAAAAACAAAAGTTTGAAAACTTTGCTCTTTTAGAAATAAGAGAAATTAAATTTTGAGAATTTTCGATCTTTTAAAAATAAGAGAAGATTAATTTTAAAAGGTTTTCCACTATTTCATGCTTTTGACTTTAAAACAGGTTAAAACTGGAAATACTGTATATTAAATTATTCAGTGCAGTAAGTAGGTATTATGCACTATTTTTATTTTTGATTGGAAACATTAACATCGAGTTTATTCAATCTAGGCATTCCAATGTCATCAATCATCATATACTAGCTTTAAATCATGGGTAGTTCATGTATAAAGTTTAGGTAAGTCCTAAGTGACAGTCCTCCATACGGGGAGAGTAATCGCATAAAGAAGAGGAGACGCATTTGTCAATGCATTCAAAATTTGACTGAATCAAGAACAAATTAAGGGTAATCTTTGGAATTCCATCTAACACAACTGTTACATTCATATGACTTTCTATATCCATTCTTCAACAAACTACTATAAAGTTCTATCTACTTCATGTTAACCGAGATAAAATGTGTAAAACTTATTTTATTACATAGTTCCTTGTAAGTACCGTGAGAATAGGAGAAATAGTAGATTTAAACGATTGTCAAATCTTTTAAGAGTTGGTTGCTACATGATGGCCTTGAAATTCCGTTATCTATGCATAACCAGGGAAAGCAAACGAATAACTACTTCGCATTTGAAAAAAGCTTGAACATTCGAATTAGTAAGGAAAATGGTTAACTTCATAAAAAATCTGATGCGTTGCACTGACAACTTTTTCTACTATCCAAAACTTATTTGGACATAAATTGTGTGTTTTAGCAAGATCTACATTTTTTGTACAGAAAGATTTGGTCTATCTCTTACGGTATACCAGTTAATGCAAAAATCATCCAGAGTAAACAGGACTACATGGGCTATAGTCAGAAAATTCAAAATATACATTTCATTTGTCATAAAAATATCTTAAATGTAAGGCATTTTAATCAAAATCGTTAGAGCATTTTCGAGAAAATCAACATTTTCGAAAAATTTTCCATATAAAGGGTAGTTTAGGGTAGAGGAATTCAGTGCGAAATCTTCGTGTCGCATCCTTAAAAGATGTTAGACTTAAATACCAACTTTGGCTTTTATCCAACTTTTCGTTTTTCAGTTATGCTGTCCACAGACTGACACACACGCACACGGACCTGTTTCTAAAATGCTCTTTTTATTCAGGGGGGCTCAAAACTTATACCTATTTCCGGTGAAATCTCTAAATCGAATTTTTGGGAGGAATACAATACTTCGTCTTCTTATTATACGTAGTAGAGAAAGTAAAAAAGGTAATAATGATTGCATTGTCGATCTCTTAAGGTTTACCCCATGCAACAATCATTTAGAATGAAGAAAACTTCAGAAATTATTCCCAGAAAATTCAATATAGGTGTATATTTGCCTTTTTCACGAAAATATTTTAATTATGTTGCTTCAATCAAAATGTTGTTGCTAATGGAGTGGATTTTCTCCATTTTTCTGCGGGCTTCCCAACTGAGTCGGATCCAAGGGGGGGGGGGATAGAGAGGTTGCATCCCCCCCCCCCGAAAATTTGGAAACTATTAAGGACGTAATAAAAAGTACTCACATTAATTCAGAATTATATTAAAATAATCTGAGATTTTTTATGCTATTATTTTCATTAAAATAATAAATGTACATCTAAGAAATATCTAAATATAATACAATGATGTCCTTACATCGTAATTTAGAGCAGAGAGTGGTCAACGATAAAATAGGCTTCCCATAATCTCATTCCAAATCGTATGAACATCTACAGCATTACTATAACAGAAATCACTCTGCAGTTTCAGGGAACTCCTAGATTACTTCTGTAGTAACAATAGAGGGGCCTGTATCATCTTTGAAAAGGTGTAGTGAAATTATTTTCCCCTTCATACACAAGGCACTGACGGTTTTCTGCACTTTACCGGTAAAACACAAGCACTGCTAGATAAAATGTGTAAAAAGTCTTGCAATACATCGTAGTAGGTGGTCTCTGTACTAACTATTCTTACAAACTCTTATTCCTCTATTTCAAGTTAAACCAGATAAACATTTGCAGAAATTACCTTATAGCTAATTTTCTTGTAGGCCCAAGGGGAATATTAGAATGCACTATGCTTTAAGCCATAGTCAAATCTTTTAAAGCTAGTTGCTATGTGATGGCTGGAAATTCCATTCTCTTTGCACAGCCAAGAGTCAAAAAGGCGAATAACAAATTCCCATTTGATAAAAATATAATTATTGGAAAATTCAGACCGAAATAGTTCCTTAAAACAAAGGTCATTCAGGATGAAGAAAACTTCTGAGAACATTCCCAGAAAAATCAAGATATACGTTTCATTTGTAAGGTAATATCTTAAAACATAGTATTTAATCAAAACAGAAAGTTTTGACAAAATCAAAATTTTCGAAAAATGTTCCATGTATGTAAAGAGTAGTCTGAAGTGTGGCTATTTTCTCAAAAATCTTCGTGTCGTATCCTTGGAAAATGCTGAACCTAATACCAAACTTGGTATTTAACCGTCTTTTCGTTATGCTGTTGACACGCGTGCACACACACTCTCTCTCTCTCTCTCTCTCTCTCTCTCTCTCTCTCACTCACTCACACACACACACACACACACACACACACACACTCGGACCTTTTTCTAAAAAATTACCTTTTTTTAGATTCAGGGGGTCCCAAAACATGTATTTCCGGTGAAATCTCGTTATCGAATTTTGGAGTGGAATACTTCCCCCATTCATTATACGTACTAGAGAAAGTAAAAACTGATGTGATACATTCACACGAGTTTCTCTACCAAGACTCATTGACTCATTCTTCTATCATCGTTACCTTGTTTACAACACAGTTTTGCCGAGAAATTATTTCAAATTAAGGAATACGGACTTGAATGCGTACATATGGACTAAATTAGGCGAAGGGAGCAAGGTACTTTTTGCCTCCTAACCTATAAAGTCGGAGACAATGCCTCCAATAATTTTACTAAAGGGGCTGGGCCCCAAAATTCTAAGATAGATTTCTCATTAAACAAACAACATTGTTTAAATAGACTGGACAGAGTTGCAAAAGATTGCATTTATTTTAAAAGCAGGAACACACAAATACTAAATTTGTATGTACTATGATGTATGAGAAATCCATTTATGAGCATCGCGTTGCATCCATTTTTACTTTCCCTGCACTTACACTAAATAGAGGAAGTATTGTATTCCATTATAAATTCGATACCGGGATTTCATAGAAAATGCATGTTTTGAGACTGGCTGAATAAAAAATAGTTTAGAAAAATATTTGTGTTTGTGTATACAGGGTTGAAGGGAAGTCATTACATTCCTTCTAATATGTGCTTCATAGAAGCATCACAAACAAAAAAAGTCAAATGGCATTTTGTTCTTTGGTCAGCCGATTTCGAAAGAATAATTGGTTTTTGGTCCAAATTGGATGCTGATTCCACAAGAATATACGAAGATAACAGTTTGTTACTTGTAAGATGCGTAGAGTAACTTATTTCTGACATAGTTTCGGTAGTAATTATGGGACATCACACAGGTTTTCGAAATAATTAATCGTCTAAAAGACGTGAAGGACTACTACGTTCAGCTCCTTCAGACGTGTAACATGTCGACAACGTTGCGTTGAGGTTGGTCAGGGAATTGACCTGGTTTGTGGATGTAAACACTTTCGCTTTTGCCTTGTGTTTTGGAAGCAACGCTTGTGATTGGCTTACACATGCACAGTAAACACAGAAAGACAAGGCATGGTATGTGTTTATCTTTTCAAGCCGCACCGTTAGGAAGTTTGTTTATGTACTGAGCCAGGGAAAGCCCCACCTACACAATCTGCTGTGTGCCAGCTTGCTTTTGGCAAAACTAAAATATCTCCGTAGGAAAATATGGTCAGAGACAAAAACGTAAGATACAAAATGTGTTCCAAATACCGAGATCTACCACTGGTTTACATTAATGTAATGACTTCCCTTCCACCCGGTATGTATATCATCCTAAACTTCATTTTATATACTAGAACACTTTGTCCAAAATGTTTATTTTCTCAAAAATGGCTCTAATGATTTTGATTAAAATATGTTGAAGATATCAATAAAAATCTGATGTGTTGCACTCACATGACTTTCTCTTACTCTTGTACTAACCATTCTTACAAACTCTAATACAGTAGGCTTTGAGCGATAGTCAATTTTTTTAAGCTTTGAGAATCCGTTGTCTTTGGACGGCTAACATAAAAATATGAGCAGCGATGTTGCATTTGACGAAAGTTTTAAGTTTTTCCAAACTGACACAAATAACAAGGGATATCTCCGAAATGGTTCACTCTACTAAAAATTTATTTGGACATAGATTGTGTTTTATCCAGATCTACATTTTTGTATAGTAAGATTTGGTCTATCTCTTACGGTTTAGGAGTTATTCAAAAGTCATCAAGAGTAAACAGGATACATAGGCTACAGCCAGAAATTCAACATATACATTTCATTTGTCATAAAAATATCTTAAACATGTCATTTTAATCAAAATTGTTAGAGTCATTTTCAAGAAAATCAACATTTTCGAAAAATGCTCCATGTAAAGGGTAGTTTAAGATGGAGGAATTTTCTTCAAAATCTTCGTGTCGCATCCTTGAAAGATATTAAATTTAAATACCTATTTTGGTTTTTAACTAACTTTTCGTTTTTGAGTTATGCTGTCCACAGAATGATAGACTGACAGACTGACACACAGACTGACACACACGCACACGCACACACACACACACACACACACACACACACACACACACACACGGATCCTTTTCTAAAAATGCTTTTTTTTTTTGGATTCAGGGAGCTTCAAAACATAATATATTTGCGGTGAAATCTGGACATCGAATTTTTGGGTGGAATACAATACTGTACGCAGTACATATCTAGTAGAGAAAGTAAAAATGAAATACACGTACGAGTATATCTTGAATTTTCTGGCGGTAGCCTCTGAACTGCTCTTCATTCTGACTTTTGCAAACGCTAAACCGTAAGAAGCAGACTAAATCTTATGCACAGAAAACGTCGATCTCGTTAAAGCATACAATTATGTCCTTTTTTCCCTCTCTCTCTCTATCGAGTTAAGCATTTCCCAGATATTCCCTGTTATTGGTTTATATTTTCCAATGCTAATGCTTCTCTCAAATGGTAAGCCGTTATTCATCTTTTCTCTTGGTCATGTAAAGAGAATAGAATTTCATAGCGATTTCATAGCTATTAAATATTTGACTATCGCTTAAAGCCAGTTCTCCTATTCCCAATTATATCTACAAGGAAATGGAATAAGACAGTTTCTACAAAACGTTTGTCTGGATATTATGAAGTAGGCAGAAGAATAAACGTCTTTGAGAAGAGTTTGCACGGGAGTAGAGAAACACATCCAATTTTTTTTCTCCGTGCAAAGAGAATATAATTTCAAAGCCATCACATGGCAACCAGCTCTTAAAGTATTTGACTATCGTTTAGTTATACTATTTTTATATTTCCCTTCTACATGGAAATATATAATAAAACAAATCTAAAAATATTTATCCGATTGACATGACAATAGTGACAATGCTATGTTTTGGATCGTTTGTTAAGTGTTTCGTTTGGAGTTTAAGGCTTTCAGGAAAAGCAAGACATATTTGTAGTGAAGGATAGGTCTACTTCGGATGTTTCTATAATACACAACTGAACTACTATGCACGTCACCTCAAAATTGAATACTACAATTCTTCATAATGGCTAACTGAATGTACATGGAAAAATACATTATTTTGTTAGCCTTGTATTCTTTTTGAAACCAATAGACAGGTATGGAATATTAATAGGTACCTTTTTTTTAAAAAATATATATTAACGTCCTCCAACGTGATGTCATATCGGACGATGAATGAATGAAATAGCTCAAATGAGCCGAGGTTCATAGAGCTTAAAGTTATTCGACATTCGTCTTCTCAGGATAAGGGAAAATCTCGGTAAAAAGCCTTATCCTAATAACTCACCCTAACCAAGATTTCAACTCGGGACCTCTTGAATGTGAGGCAGACACTCTACCCTGGCACCACAAAGGCTACCGTGCCATAATAGCGTAGCTTTCTCTTATATCAATAATTTTAACAAGGCAAAGATTCGAAATGAGAAGACGCAATCACATTTATCTGTAATAACAAATTGTGAACTGTTGGTAATACAAGGATAGATTTCCAACTAAGTGAACAACGGAGGGTGTTTCGAAACACAATGCCGAAGTCGACTTTAACAGAGAAATAATGAAGCGATTAATCGATGCAGGCGGCGTCGTGGCCGAGCGGTTAGACCGTTCGCCTATCACCTAGGCGGCCCAAGTTCGATCCCAGGGACCAGCATGTGGTATTCCTGATGAACGAAGGGGCGTCTGGGCGGCTTTTCTTCGAGCTCTCCGTCGGTCTGGGTGGCTCAGTTGGTTAGACGCTGGCCTACGGATCCCAAGGTCGCGGGTTCAAACCCGGCCCAGGCCGATGGTTTTTAAGTGTGCTTAAAAACGTCAGCTCCATGTCAGTAGATTTACTGGCATGTAAAAGAACTCCTGCGGGACAAAATTTCGGCACACCGGCGACGCTGATGTGATCCTGGCAATTGACAGCGTCGTTAAACAAGAAAATAATTTTAAATTTTTTTTCGAGCTCTCCGGTTACCACCAACTGCTTCATCATTTCCTTTCATCCATTCCGCCTCTTTTCTTTTCTCTTCCTTACTCTCATACCTGGCGCTTGTCTGACCATCCGCTTCCAGGTCTTCACTCTGTCCGGTCGATAGGTTCGTCTGCTTCCCAACAGGCGTCTGATCCTAGGCACTGGCTAGGATCAGTCCTAGGATGCGCAAGTCCTACATAAGGGGAGGGTAATCAGGTAAAGAAGAAGAACAAGATTAATGGATGTAACTTGTTTGCTCGCAAAGCAAGATCTACCTTTCAGAGATCATGACGAACACAATGAATCCCTTAATCAGGGAAACTATATTAAATTGTTGCACAGGTTACTCAGGTATGCACACTTATAAAGCGCACACTTCAAATAACGTTAAATCGAATTCAAAATGATATTGAAAGTATTAATGGCGTAACACTATACATAATAAGGAAAGAAGTAAAAGATACACCTTTTGTTGCTTTAATACCGGACGAAACGAGCGATGTTACAAAATTATCTCAAGCTTTCTACTGTCATTCCTTACGTAAATTCGGGAGAGATTTTGGTTTTACAATAATTGCTCTGCAGTTGCGTTAAGTGAGCATGTGTATAAAATCCTTGAACCAGTGTTAGTCTGAGAAGCTTGTAGCTCAAGGATATCACGGGGCTGCGGCATTTTCTGGTCATTGAAATGGATTGCAAGCACTAGTGATGAAACGATTTCCCAACGCACTGTTATGCTCATCAACTTAACCTAGTTTATCGCAGTCAGTGCAGTTCATAAAAGAATGTAAAATATTTCTCAAAACGAATGGTTTTTGTTCATTTATTTTTCACATTAAATAGAGCATGTAAAATAAATGCATCGGAAGTCAGGAAGTGGCTTTCATTGGGGTCAGACGTTGGAATCACAACTTTAGGATTCTGAATACACAGCATTAAAATAATACAGAAGTAACCTCATTTTTGAGCATATTGTTGATGAAATAGATTCCTGGAATAGTGTCACTTTTATTTGTGCCAGAGATTATTTAGCATTATTGAAGGACGCCATCTTTTCTTTTCTGTCGGAAATTTTCACATAGGACACCTGACATAACCGATAAATTCTCGAGAGAAGCGAGAGAAGTTATCTGGGGAGGTCAGACCGTCGAATGATATTTATCTGGGCTATTTCATAAATAAAATATGAATTTAAATACTATATCACAGATTTGATCAGGAGATGTTAAATTCCATTAAAAATCGGATGTGTTGCACTGACATGACTTTCTCTACTCTTGTATTAACCATTTTTACAAACTCTTATTCTTCTATCTTCTTTGTGTTAGTTGAGATAAACATTTACATAAACTATTTTATTGCTTGTTTTCTTGCACGTGCAAGGAGAATATGAGAATAGCTTTGAGAGATAGTCAAATATATTAAAGCTTTCATATTTCCTTCTCTTTGCACGTTTAACATATAAAAAATGAATAGCGATGTTCCATTTGACAGAAGTATAAGTTCTCCAAAACAAATAATAAGGAATATCTCCGAAATGGTTCACTACAAAAAAATGCATTTGTGCCTAAAATGTGTGTTTTAGCAAGACCTACATTTTTTGTAGAGTAAGATTTTGTCTGTCTCTTACAGTTTACGAGTTATTCAAAAGTCATCCAGAGTAAACAGGACTACATAGGCTCTAGCCAGAAAATTCAAAATATACATTTCATTTGTCATAAAAAATATCTTAAACATTGGCATTTTAATCAAAATCGTTAGAGCCATTTTCAAGAAAATAAAGAATTTCTAAAAAATTTCCATGTAAAGGGTAGTTTAGGGTGGAGCTATTTTTCTTCAAAATCTTCGTGTCGCATCCTTGAAAGACATTAAACTTAAATACCAACTTTGATTTTTAACTGACTTTTCCTTTTTGGGTTATGCTGTCCAGGGACTGACAGACACACACACACACACACACACACACACACACACACACACACACACACACACACACACACACTCACACACACACACACACACACACACACACACACACACACATACACACACACAGACGGACCTTCTTCTAAAAATGCTTTTCTTTTTTGGATTCAGGGGGTCTCAAAACATATATTTCCGGTGAAATCTCAACATCGAATTTTTGGGTGGAATACAATACTTCCTCTGCTTACCAGTAGAGAAAGTAATAATTTCGAATAGCGTAGTTCGGCTTATTCAGCACTACAAACTGAGGAAAACGAAACCCAAGAATTACATGTGTTTCGATCTTCTCTTGTTAAACAGAAAAACAACTTACAGTCTCAAATAAATCTCACTTTATTTTTAACATTAACAAATAACATTTTCCCAGAATAAATACATTAATCATTAAAAGAACATTTGTTAAACGCACTGTTGTCAAATTGAAGTGGAGTTCTATTATGATTGTTAATCGTTTGTAATATGTAATGGATTGCTTTTCAGCGATTTGTGGAATACAGTTGGCGACTATGGTTAGACAAAAGAACAAGAATGACCTGGTGATAATTTGTAAAAACAAAAGAATGACAATGTGATAATTCGTGTATGATAATATAACGCCTCTATGTATGAAATAGCTATATTTTTGCTTTTATTGATATATTATTCAATATTCTCCGACTTTTGATATAAAGTATTGCACTACGAAAGTGAGACACTTTCTTTCGTTCAAGAATACAGAAACAATTTTTATAAGTATGCAACACTAGAATAAAGTTACACGAATGTCATCCTCCGTGGTCTAACTTCTGCTAACCTCTGGTTCCCAAGGTCGTGCGTTCAAACCCGGGGGAGGGCGATGAACTTTTTCAGGCGTAAAAATTCTTCGGAAGGGAAATAAAGCTGGTAGTCCTGGTCGTAGATTTAGGTCACGTAAAAGCACCTCAAGCCTGATAAAGAGGCCTTTCATCAAAATTAAGCGGTCTTTCACGCCCAATATATGTACAATGGGACGTTGAGAACCACATCAGTT
This sequence comes from Tenodera sinensis, assembly GCA_030765045.1. Classification (NCBI taxonomy): domain Eukaryota; kingdom Metazoa; phylum Arthropoda; class Insecta; order Mantodea; family Mantidae; genus Tenodera; species Tenodera sinensis. The sequence goes on from CM060961.1 coordinate 190,863,437, forward strand.
AAAGAGCGTCCATAAATAAATCTGAATTGCAATTTAGTAACACGAATGAGAATGAACTAGAAGGCGACATCGGGAAGGTGAATTCGACGGTCCAGAGTGAAATATTTACGTTTTTACGAGATAATTGATACGGTATGTAGCCAAATGGAAATTCAAACCTAGATTTCCTGAAATTTTGTTTACATATTTTAAACCAGGCTACAAAAATTCGTTTCATTTCGAAAACTTGCGAAGTGAATTAGTGGCTGTTTATAGCCTGTCAAGCTTTTCAGGCAGGACAGTGACTGAGATTGCTGTTTTAGAAACACTCCGAGTTAGGAGAAGGGACATTTCCAGAATTTAATAAATTGTTCTGTCTTATAACCACAATTCCGGTGAGCATTTCTAGAGTAGAACTACGTTTTCCTGTTTAAAATGGATACTACGGAACACTCAATGTGAAGACAGGCATTACCAACTTTCATTATTATCAGCCGAACAGGCTCTATTGCACAACATGGTCATGTCACAGAAAAAGTTGCCCGAAAAGGACAGAGGAGTATTCCGTTTACAGTTTATACAGAGATGAAGGAAGTAAGCTTTTTTTCCACTCTAGTGCGTATCACCTATTAATAACATTTTAATATTTTTCTCGCGTGTAGATTTGTTAAATATTATCGTGACTGGGCAATTACTACTGGTTCTCCCTGAAAATCTCAACGCATACAAATGCATGAAGTAGATAAAAGAATAAGCGCTTTTTAACAGAACACGTATAGAATAATGTGCCTTTGTAGGAATAATTTGTAGAGGAGTGAAATGATAAGTCATGTGAATGCAACACATCCAATGTTTTGGCCTAAAATGGCTAAAATGTACCTCATTCCTTCATTAAGGGAACACTAAAGTGACATTTTGGCCTGTGTGGTCAAAAATATCGACTTTTGGATTTTTATTGCAAAAAATGCACCATACCTTAAAGAATATATCTAAGAAGTTTTAATCCCCTAGGGAGGGGGAGGGGGAGGGGGATACATATTTTGGCGTCATTTTTAAAGTGCTGCGCCTCTGCGTCTGCCTTTTAAATGGGCGTTCTTCCATTTCAACTTTAAACTCATTTTTCTCGGAAACGACCTTTTTGTTACTTTCTCATATTCAAAATCTATCTTCTTCCACAAAAATCTAGCTAGAGATCTAAAACTTGTTTTGATGTAGCTCAGAATATGGGTAATAAAATGGCTCTTTGGAATTGTGATATTTCTTATACCTTTTTACTTTCTCTACTGGTAAGTAGGGGAAGTATTGTATTCCACCCAAAAATTCGATGTTGAGATCTCACCGGAAATATATGTTTTGAGGCCCCCTGAATCCAAAAAAAGCATTTTTAGAAAAAGGTCCGTGTGTGTGTCTGTGTGTCAGTCTGTCAGTCTGTGGACAGGATAACTCAAAAACGAAAAGTAGGTTAAAAACCAAAGTTGGTATTTAAGTTTAATGTCTTTCAAGGATGCGACACGAAGATTTTGAAGAAAATAGTCCCACCCTAACTACCTTTATATGGAAAATTTTTCGAAAAAAATTTTTAGCTTGAAAAGGCTCAAACGATTTTGATTAAAATGTCATATATTTGAGATATTTTTATGACAAATGAAATGTTTATCTTGAATTTTCTGGCTATAGCCCCTGTAGTCGTATTTATTCTGGACGACTTTTGCATAACTGGTAAACCATTAGAGATAGATCAAATCATACAATACAAAAAATGTAGATCTCACTAAAACACACAATGCATGTCTAAATAAAATTGTTTATAGACTGATCCATTTCGGAGATATTTCTTGTTATTTGTGTTAGTTTCGGAAAACTTAAAACTTTCGTGAAATGGATCATCGTTGTTCTTTTTTTATGTGAAGCCTGCAAAGAGAACGGGATCTCAAAGTTTTAAAAGATTTGACTATCGCTCACAGGCTACTGCATTCTAATATTCCCCTTTCTCCTACAAGGAAATAAGCAATAATATAATTTCTGCAAATGTTTATCTCAACTAACACGAAGAAAATAGAGGAGTAAGAGTTTGTAAGAATGGTTAGTACAAGAGTAGAGAAAGTCATGTGAGTGCAACACATCAGATTTTTTTTAATAATGCGCTGTTTTGTGATATTTTTACACTTTGCGTTGTTAAACATTTTTTTTAAAAAACTATTCATTATATCAAAATTTTCTTACCTTCATTTATTAAAGGTAATAAGAGATTCAATTTCTACAAATCAACTCTGTTGTTCAACATCTGTTGGAGGAGATAGATTTTGATTGTACCCAATAAAATTGATAGATATAAATTAATTAATATATCAGGAATGTGATTGGATATTGGAATGAAACTTGGTAGATACATTTCTTTAGTTGCAAGTAATGTCTATGGAAAAAAATTATGTCTCTAACTTCAATAATTTAGAAAATCATCTTTTTCACTTCGGTGTACTCTTAAAGTGTAAATTACATTTGTTAACCAAAACATAATCGGGAGCATCTTGGGTCAGTAGGTCTCATTTGCTATTTATCTAAAGCGAAAGTAAATCTAATTCAAATAAATGACCTAAATGCGAGGGGAATATGAAACAGTGTAGATATGTATAACATTAACTTAGAATATCGCTATATGTGACTTGAATAGCATTAAGTCTTCTTGACGATAACATTTGCCAGCCCTCGTCTGGAATATATACACACGGACAAGATTTGGCGTACTTACATTCACATTCTCTGCCTGAATATCTGAGGTCAATGGTAAGTAAACAATAAATACCTACTCTGTGTTGGAAGCACACTATGGAGCGCGATCCCTAGGGGGCGCTAACTATTAGAAACAACACTACAGCTGCTTTTCTACACATAAAAATATGGGCTGCACTAACATGACTTTCTCTACTCTTGTACAAACTATTCTTACAAGTGCTACTCTTCTATTCTATTTATTTAATAATTTATTTATTGATTAGTACTGTTATATAATACGTTGCGTAAGTTACGTTTGATTAGTAACAGCCTAATTCTTTGATGCGTGTTGCTAGACTATGACAACTTTAAAGACATAACATTCACAGTACCTGGGCGACCGAGCTTCGCTCGGTGTTTTTCGCCTCTGTTTTTGAGAAATCTTTAATTTTTTTTTTTTTTTTTTTTTTTTTTTTTGTGGGAGAAGACACTTAGCTAAACCTGAAAGGAAAAACGTTAACTAAATAATCATTTTTGTCGCAATTGTTAAGAGTCAAAAAGTACTTAAGTAGAGAAAACAGTGTGAAAGTAATATGCAGCATTTCTCTTTCAAACATACAGAAAATGGTATGACTTATTTGTAGAAGAGTGAGCAGAGATAGAGATAGAGAGAGAGAGAGAGAGAGATGTGAACGTGTTATCTAAAAGTGTGTAGAGAAAACACTGTGAGTGTAATTTGCAGCATTTCTATTTCAAATATACAAAAAATTGTATGACTTATTTCTATAAGTGAGTAGAGAAACAGTTATGAATGCGTTACCCAAAAGTAAGTAGAGAAAACAGTGTGAATGTAATACGTAGCATTTCTATTTCAAACATGCACAAAATTGTATGACTTATTTGTAGAAGAGTGAGCAGAAAGAGATGTGAATGTGTTACCTAAAAGTGAGTAGAGAAAACATTATGAATATAATATGTAGCATTTCTATTTCAGTCATACGGAAGATTGTATGACTTCTTTGTAGAAGAGTGAGTGAAGAAAGAGTTGTGAATGTATTACCTTAAAGTGAGAGGAGAAAACAGTGTGAATGTAATAGCATTTCTATTTCAAACATACAGAACATGGTATGACTTATTTTAAAACTGTGGATAAAAATGTTTTTTTTTTTTTTTTTTTTTTTTTTTTTTTTGTAAAATCACGTTTTTTATGGAAAATTGTTTATAGAAGAGTGTGTAGAGAAAGAGATGTGAATGTGTTACCTAAAAGTGAGTAGAGAAAACACTGTGAAGGTAATATGCATGTATACAAAAATTTAAGCGAATCTTTAGAGCCATTTCTGAAATACCGGGAATATATACAAGAACTGCACAGTAGAAGCGGGAATAAAAAATGTTATTTTTTATGTAAAATCGCGTTTTTTCGGGAATTACACCTACGTAGATGAACTTAAAAAGCAAAACTCTATCTGAATACAAAATTTGATCGAAATCGTTAGAGCCGTTTCCGAGTTGCGCGGAATAAATAAATAAATAAATAAATAAATAAATATATATATATATATATATATATATATATATATATACAGGGATTGCTCGTTTAAATATATAAGATATTTTAGGTCATCGCATAATAATTATTTCTAGTAATATTACAATATCTTAACTCACTGGTATAGTAACAGAATTCAACTTGAAATTATTATAATTTTCAAGATGCACCAAATCCTGGGGAATATGTATATAACATAACGTATCTGGAGAGATTTAAATAAAGATTTGCAATGTTTAATGCGTTTGACCTTATTAATAATTCTATCAACTTTCTTCTGAAGTTTGAATAAACTATTAGCAGAGCCGTGGTTACACCAAAACCAAGTGTCATGTTGGAGATAACTGCCAACAAATTCATAACATAAAGTAGGTAATACATTTATGCTAACATTAGATGACGTGACGTAACATAAATATTCCTTTAGCTACCTTTTGCCTACGTATTAATTCATGCTCATTGAGGTAAACATTTGCAGAAATTGTCTTATTGCATATTTCCTTGTGGTTACGAGCGGAATGTGAGAACATAGTATATTTAAGCCATAGTCAAAGATTTTAAAAGCTGATCGCTAGGTAATGACTTTCAAATTAAAATTCCTGTTCCTACTGAAGTGTTAAATCCACATGATTTTTTTTCTGCCCAGTATTTTACAAAATATTCTTACTAAAGTTTTTTGTTCTATCTAAATTATGTTAGTCAATTCTTTTTCAGCTTTAGAGTCAGATAGAATAGCTACACTTCTGCATTTATATTACCATGGAAATGCATTTTGAAGTTATGTATATATGCCATCTAAGCTCTATGGACCTGCGGCTCATTTAAACATAATTTTATCCATTTCATTCATCGTCCGATACCACCTAACCGGTTAAAGGACTTTAAAACCTTTAAAAAATCGAAAAGTCTATTCAAGATCAAAATCGTTAGCCATTTTCAAGAAAATAAAAATGTTCCATGTAACGGGTAGCTTAGGGTGGGGCTATTTTCTTCAAAATCTTCGTGTTGCATCCTTGAAAGACATTAAACTCAAATACAAACTTTGGTTTTTAAGCGATTTTGCGTTTTTGAATTATGCTGCCCACAGACTGATACACAAAGACAGACAGACAGACAGACACACACACACACACACACACACACACACACACACACACACACACACACACACACACACACACACACACACACGGACCTTTTTCTAAAAATTCTTTTTTTGGATTCAGGTGGTCTCAAAACATATATTTCCGGTGAAATCTCGATATCGAATGTTTGGGTGCAATACAATACTTTCTCTACTTACCAGTAGGGAAAGTAAAAATATAGCCTTACAGTGGATTGCTGCATACTGTGGTATTTTTGGAAATGATATGGCTTATATTTTAGCAAAGAAAGAATCTAAAATCAATTTAGTGGTAAAATAAAATTTCTCCTATGAATCAATTAAAAGAATTGTTAAAAGAAAAATAATTTAAAATTATAATCAACAGATAACAGCTCGCAATGAACAGTCAAAATGGAAGAAATAGTTCCAAATTTACCAAGAAAACCCTCTATTGCTGCATTTTCACTGATCACAGGACATAAACATCTTTTCAGAATTGCAATAGTGGGATCCCTAAATTTTTATTGTGCTCCAAGGAAGAAGAAATGGATATGAAACATTTAAAAAATTGTGAATCTCTTATGGCTTTTGGAACTCTAACATCAAAATATTGGGAAGCAAGAAGGAGAATGATTTTGTTATTAACTGCTGAGCATTAGATACACACATATTACTCATCTTAAACGAGATTCGAACTCGGAACCTCTTGAACGTGAGGATGACATGATATCTCCACACCATAAAGATAGGCCTTCGATTTTGAGTTATGCTCTTGGCACACAGAGCAATCAGATTGCTGAATAATAAACCGAATATAGTTCAGTATATGATCTATCCGTTGATAAAGGAGAAGTTGGGACGCATTGCCTGTCGTCAAAGAGAGACAGAAATGTGCCTTAGGCCACGAAATGGCAGCAAGAGAAACGGAGCCTTGTATATGACGAAATAAGCGAGGATTCCGTCGCACGAAGAGAAGAATAAAACAGAACAAAAAGTTGCGAGCTCGGTGAAGAGGTTCTGTACCGCAGAGAGCACTTCACGCCACTGCTTCTCAGCTTATTCCTTTAGTTATGCTTCCTGCACACGTTCCTTAAGTGCAGTATCGATTCCAGCAGTGGTTCATCTTTCAGATTACGGATTCGTGTATCTATAACTCGACTACAACTGTCATTCCTTGTCACTGTTAAACATTTCTCCCTATATCCCATTTAAACATACTCGATAATCAATTTTCAGCAAACTTTAGAAAGCAGCAGTAAAGCGCAACCATCTTATACCACGTGATTTACCCTACGCGAAGAAGATATTCTGATATCTCTTATTTGCTGAAGCTCAATATCAATAATTTCCAACCAGTAGGAATCGATTCATATCTAACTCTGTCCGTAGACATCAGAATATCTTCCCCACGTGAAGTAAATCACGTGGTAGGAGCTGGTCCCGCTTTATTGCTGTGAACACCTTAGTTGAAATGTCACTCTAATTATAAAATGGACTATAAGCAGAGGAAGTACTGTATTCCACACAAAAAAAATCGATACTGAACAAGTTTTGAGGTTCCTTAATAAAAAGATCTGAATGTGCTGCATTCACATGACTTTCTCTGCTCCTTCACAAACTATTCTTACAAACGCTTATTCCTCTATCTACTACATGATAAACGTTTGCAGGAATTATCTTATTGCTAATTTTATTTTCTTAAAGATTTTAATGAAAATGTCATACGCTTAAGACATTTTTATGACAAATGAAATGTATATCGTGAATTTTCTTGGAATAGCCTCTGAAGTCTTCTTCATTCTGAATAACTTTTGCATAACTGGTAAATCGTTAAAGATAAACAAAATCTTATTACGCAAGAAATGTAGATTTCTTTTAAATATACAATTTATTTATTTTTTGTGGCATGATACATTTACGAGGTATTTGTCATTCTTTTGAAGTGCTATCAACAGTCAGTTGTTTATCGAGATATTTCTCCATTATTTTGAATAAAACAAAAGTGACGTTATAATAAACTCTTATTGGATTATTGCTTTAGAAAAGATAACTTTAATATTATAGAAATAGAATGAAGCTAGATTTCCGATGCATTTGCTGGATATCAGTAATGCTAGAAGTTTAGAATTGAATTAGTTTAATAAATGTAATATATTAAATGTAGTGTAAGGTATTAGTGTAGCTCATTATGATCTAGTAAAGTTTTAGCATAGAAAATTAGGATATAGAATAGTAAAAGCAGCTGGTCACCTGTTGCAAATTTTCTGGATACCAGTAAAAGCATTTAATTAGTATTGAAATCGTGTTAGTTTAAGTTTCATCTATCTATCTATTCATTCATTCATTCATTCATTCATTCATTTATTTATTTATTTATTTATTTATTTATTTATTTATTTATTTATTTATTTATTCATTCATTCATTCATTCATTCATTCATTCATTCATTCATTCATTCATTCATTCATTCATTCATTCATTCATTCATTCATTCATTCATTCATTCATTCATTCATTCACTCACTCACTCATTGATTTGTTTGTTTGTTTATTTATTATTTATTTATTTATTTATTGATTTATTGATTTATTGATTTATTGATTTATTGATTTATTGATTGATTTATTTATTTATTTATTTATTTATTTATTTATTTATTTATTTATTTATTTATTTATTTATTTATTTATTTATTTATTTATTTATTTATTTATTTATTTATTTATTTATTTATTTATTTATTTATTTATTTATTTATTTATTTATTTATTTATTTATTTATTTATTTATTTATTTATTTATTTATTTATTTATTTATTTATTTATTTATTTATTTATTTATTTATTTATTTATTTATTTATTTATTTATTTATTTATTTATTTATTTATTTATTTATTTATTTATTTATTTATTTATTTATTTATTTATTTATTTATTTATTTATTTATTTATTTATTTATTTATTTATTTATTTATTTATTTATTTATTTATTTATTTATTTATTTATTTATTTATTTATTTATTTATTTATTTATTTATTTATTTATTTATTTATTTATTTATTTATTTATTTATTTATTTATTTATTTATTTATTTATTTATTTATTTATTTATTTATTTATTTATTTATTTATTTATTTATTTATTTATTTATTTATTTATTTATTTATTTATTTATTTATTTATTTATTTATTTATTTATTTATTTATTTATTTATTTATTTATTTATTTATTTATTTATTTACTTACTTACTTACTTACTTACTTATTTATTTATTTATTTATTTATTTATTTATTTATTTATTTATTTTTGTAGGAGTACTTTAGTGAAATTATCTGAGAAAATAATGTATTTATAAATGTATGATTTTGTAAAATGGAAATAAATGAGAAATTTGAATATATGCCCCGTTATAGTAACCTAGATACCGGGCTACGATATTCAGATTTATTATATTATTATGTTTCTCGCGAGTGCATGGAAAAGGAATGAAATTTTAAGGCCAGCATATACCGTCCAGTTCTTAAACATTTTACTATAGCTGCCATTTCGGCAAACATTCGTCTCGTTTAAAGTGAAGTAGATACCTTTCGTAAAAATAGTTCACGTATCCACTGATAGTATTGTAATGAATATATCTACTCGGGTCAAACCATCAGCTTAAAGGGGACAGGAAAAACCGAAGTATTAAGGATATGCATCTGTGAAATTTTGAAAATCCACAGTTTTGGTTCAATTTATTTGAAAATTTTATGAAGTAATCAGAGCATATTGCATAGTATTTATACTAAGTTTCATGCATATATCTATCTTAGTTCCTTAGATATTAATTTTTTTATTCAACTTTTAAACTGTTTTGAAAAATCATTCCATACGATGCACTTATTTTTTAAAAAAATTGTAATTTTATAATTAAGTACATTAATAGTGTATTAATAAATTGCTAAGATGAATTTTTATTTTTACTGCTAGTTTGGGTGTAAAAAATTGTTGAACATGAGAAATAATTATTTTTCTTAAAATTTTTCATTACACAAACCTTATTAATGTCATTACATACAAAATATTAAGTTTATCAAAAAATCATCTTAGCATTATCTTTTTTAGCTAATTATGAGGAGGTACACAACATTTCATACATTTATAAGAAAAACTGCATCGTGCAGAGCAAATTAAATCTGAAGAAATGCTGAAAAACTGAAATACGATAAAAAGAGGTTTTAAAATTGCATCACAAAAAATAGCAGGTTTCTGACCTTTTAGCTGTTTAAAAAGGTGCCCTGGTAGACTCAGCTGTGTGTACTCTAGGACTTGTATAGTTTTGACTTAAAACTGTGTCACAATCATTGCATTTAACAACTATTTTAGATGCAAATGCCAAAAAACTTGTAAGTTTTACATCTAGACTAGCATGGTCACATTCACCACATTTGGTGCCCCTGAAAATATTCTGCCATAAGCTTGAGTGTACCAAGGTGAAGTCATGGGAGGATTCTGAAATACAAGTTTCATCTCTTGTAAACATTGAGAGTTTAGTGTTAGACACTGCTCTTCACAAAAATACAACAAGAACTTCGCCTCTCAACACTTTTGTTTCCTTCATCTAGATCTATAACATCAAAACAAACATTTAGGAGGGAAACAGAGTGCAAACCTACCGTCAAATGTTTTGAAGTGCAGCCAACACACGTTTTGATAAACAAACAACCCTGCCTTACATTATTCCGCGAAATTCAAATAAGAAAAATGAAAAGCACTAGGTCACGCTTAAAATCTTCGATTTTAGTGGGTACGCCCACCTGCAGGGAGCCATTTAAATGACCACGTGACATGGTTTAAAGGGCCGTAGGGGTATAAAAAGCACAGAAAACAAAACTAGAAGAATCATAGTATTTAATAACACCAAAATCAGTTTTTGTGATTTTTGACAGATTTTGGGCTATTTTCACAGATGCATATCCTTAAGAAGAATGCTACTGGCACCGAGAAATTTTGTAGCCTAGCATCCATTCTTCTAGGCACAAAAATTAGAAACTAAGATTTTAAATGCTGTAGATGTGCATAATTCCAGTTCTCTTATATGGATGCCAGACCTGGACATATACGAGAGGCCAAGTAAATGAGGTACAAATATGTCAACGAAAAACTGGAGAGAAAAATTACTGGACATAATTTGTAGAGACAGGGTCTAGAATGAGGCGTTGAGGAGAAGTACCGTGGAAGCTGCAGCCTCCACAACAACCAGGAGAACCAAATGGAGCATGGGGGGGGGGGGGGGGAGCATATAGTCAGGATGAACCAGTCAAGATGGACATACGAGACGACAGTGTGGGATCCGAGACAGGGGAGGAGAAACGTAGGAAGACCTAGGTGAAGATGGGCCCAAGATTTCAGAACAGTAATAGGACCTCAGTGGACAAGAGAAGCGTGTGATAGAGTGAAGTGGTAGCAGATTATAGAACGACTAACTTAAGGTAGAAATAGGAACACAGTGGACATGAAAAGTGAGTGTTAACATGAGGACGTTAGAAGAGCTGGAGCTACCAGGGACTAGCTCACCCTGAGAGAGTCTTTAAGCTACACCCTACAGTGATAGGAGACCCTTGCCCTAAAGGGATTTAGTGGTTTTATTTATTTATTTAACTATCCACTGATAAACCAAAACCCTTGAAGATCGTGTTATTGTAACACATCAGATTTTTATAGTCTGCCATTATAAACAGATTGTGGCTGTTACTTGTCTATGCCAAACAAACTTATTGTTGGTGTTTTTACACACACAAGCCGTGTGTGGGCAATGTTTGAGAGGTAGAATTGGAACTGGCAACAGCTAGCAAATTGTTACAGTAGCTTAATGGTTAGAGCGCCCGCCTAATGAGCGGAGGGTCTGTGGCTCAAATCCCGGCTGTGGCATTGAATTCTTCAGTTCCGATTCTACCTCTCAGGTTGTTATTACTGTGTTTAATATCGTGAATAGTTGGCTCATTATGGCACGCGTGTCAATAATAGCGGCGACGCAATATTTATTCCAAGTAGCCGTGGCTCATAGAGAGAAGGTGAAACCATTTTATATTATTTTATCTGAGCAACGAATATGCAAAAGCCCTCTGTATATTACTGAATATAGGGTAATTGAGATTATATAATTATAAATCGTGTGCTGATAATAGGCTATATCACAGTCCGTAACCTGCTCACTTTTTTGCCACTTTGTCTTGCTCATCGGTCCAACACGCCAGGTGATACATGAAATCAAGGAGAGGAGCTAACGTTTCATTTACGAACTTATGAAGGCGCTGTCACTTAAGTCAGCTATGAGTGCCGAATTATTTCATGATTTACCTCCTACAATTTATAGATAGATATTGTAATATAGCTCATATGCTTGATACTTACTGTTACTTTCTGAATGCTTAATTTTAACTGTGCAAATGATACAACTTATTTACAGGCAAAGCTGCAAATTTACCTGACTGAATGTCTTCTGTTCATCTGCCAGCTTTTGTTCTTAACGAGTACAGGTAAGTCATCAAAGATTATAACCGGGCGAGGCTTTTAACAACCTTTTCGGTCCCACAGGAGTACTGCAGGGTGCGATTACAGGGACATTAGGGCAAGACTGGCTGTGTTATGCACAGCCGCTCCAGGACACATAGTACAGTAAGTGTGGTAGTGCGAATAGGGCACCTAAACCTGGATTAATTCTGCAATTGAAATTAAGTTGTAAGTATATCTCCAATCCAGGACTATAATTATAAATTTATGTATGTAATTGTGCTCAATATGCAATTTAATGGCTACCCTGTATCTTCTTCTTCTTTGTGTACAGGATAATATCCTGTTCATTTATTCCTCGGATAAGTTATAGATACTATCAATCCATCTCCTAGCGGGTCTTCCTCTTGTCCTTTTCCCATCTTTTCCCTTCTTTGGCTCTTTTTACACTAGACGGTTGTTTCCCCATCCTGTTAATGTGTTATTTCCAGTACTTCCGTCGTTCATTAATAAATTTTGTTACATCCTGAATTTGGCAATTGTCTCTGACTTGTGTATTAAGGGACACTGGGAGTGAAATTTGAAAGTTCCACATTTCTTGATAGATTTTTCTGAAAGTTTTACTGTGTTTGTATTTATATGAGAATAGGAGGTACACCAAATTTCATTAAAATTGGATAATTCGTTTATGATATATAAATTATTTTATGAATTTAATAGGTACATTTGCAAAATAGAGCTCGCGTCTATTGACTGTTCAAAATTCAGTTATATTGGCAGAACTGATACTCTAAAACATGGGTAACAATTGTATGAAGAGATATGCTGATTATGCTGTACATATTTTTTTAATAACAAAGAAAATTTAATCTTCAAAATTTTTTATTTTTTTTTTTCATACAAAAAATGTTTTGGAATTCATGTTAATGATAACATCAATATTGAAGCATAGTTTTGTTTTGCTGCTATTTATGAATACTTTTGGACATGTTCATTGAATTTGAAGCAAAACTCAGGCGCGACCTTCTTTTGGAAAGTGCAGAAATGTAGTTTTGAGAAAAACAGGCTTTTTTATAGGAGCATCCTGTGTACGTTAAGGGAAGAGCACTATTTGAAAGGACCGTAATGACCACATGGAGTGGGGAATATGAAAAAATGTTAGCTAATCCAAATGCACAGGTGTTTCAGGAACATTTTAAGGTAAAAAAACAATTTTCGACTTTTTGACAATTTTGACCAAAATTTCACTCCGTGTCCCTGTTAATGTATTTCCAGTACTTCCGTCGTTCATTAATAAATTTTGTTAGATCCTGAATTTGGCAATTGTCTTTGATTTGTGTATTAAATGCAATAAAGTCTTTCCTTGACTTGTTCTTAATATTTTCAATTTGCATGTACTTAATACTTGTTTTGTTTTGGCTACATCTGCTCTGGTTTCTGCTTCATAAGTTAAGATTGGTCTAACTATTGTTTTATAAATGCAGACTTTACTCTCTACTGCCATATACTTATTTCATCAAATTATGTATGTCTTTTATGCATCCTGGCATCCGACTGCTTTATCGGCCTGTTTTTATTTCTCGATTTAAATGTTTGGTGCTTGTTATTTGAATACCTAAATAATTAAATTCTGAAACCTGTTCCATAATTTTTCTTTCCACTTTTAATGTGCATATATACCAAAAGAGTGGGGATACAAGACGCGAAACATAAGATTTCATATATATATATATATATATATATATATATATATATATATATATATATATATATATGTATGTATAATCTTGTGTTTCGCGTCTTGTATCCCCACTCTTTTGGCAAATCTTCATTTAATTTATCCATTATAAGATTAAAAGGGAATGAACTTAAGGAATTGTATAATTCCCAGACCAATTGTTATTTCTTCAGTTTGTTCCTTTACTTTTATTCTTGTCTTACAGTCAGTGTTGGTCTCTATTATTGATCTAAAAAGTTGCTTGGGTACGTCTTTTTCTTACAATATAGGCATTATAGCCCTGCATATAATTTGAAATTAGCTGCTCATCTACAGGAACACGTTTACTTTGTACGCTGACTGTACGTCATTTGATTGAGTGCGCATAGAGACAGTTTTGTTTACGTTGCCGCTGTCCGCATTTCGTGGGCTATATCCGCGTGCACTAAACTTGAAGATCATGCATCGAAATACCTCGTTCTGCATATAACATAAACTTGCTTTCTGAGCGTTGACAAAGTCTTATATGTTTATATTCACATGACTCAATTCATTCCTCTATCGTGAAAATCTTCGATTGCATCTTTGGAAGATATTGAACCTAAACACAAGTTTGTTATTTGTCAGATTTAAACAGAACACACAAGGATCCATCCATTTTTGTTTCTTTACTAGGTATACTCGTACATAAGTAAGTAGGGTGTAATAGGTAGGGAGATGTATTGCATTCCACCCAAAAATTCGATATCGAGATTTCACCAGAAATACACGCTTTGGAACTCCCTGAATCTAAAAAAGCATCTTTAGAAAAAGGTGTGCGTGTGCGTTTGTGTATGCTTGTGTATGGTGTGGTGTAGTGGTGGTGTGGATTGTATGTGTGTGTGTGTGTGTGTGTGTGTGTGTGTGTGTGTGTGTGTGTGTGTGTGTGTGTGTGTGTGTGTGTGTGTGTGTGAACAGCATTACGCAAAAATGAAGATACAATTAAATGCCAAATTTGGTATTTAAGTTCATCTTTCAAGGATGCGACACGAAAATTTTCAAAAAAATTCCCGCACCCCATTAACCATGGACAATTTTTCAAAAGTTCTGATTTTGTCAAAAATGCCTCTAATGATTCTGATTAAAATACCAGCTGTTTAAGTTATTTTTATGACAAATGAAATGTGTATCTTGATTTACTCTGGGATAAACCTCCGAGGCAAAGGTAAGTAGTATAGAGAGGACCTAGGTCAAACCGGGAAATGACTTCCATTTTGACATAAGACCGAGATGTGATCTATGTCGAACCGAAAAGTGGTGCTATGATGTAAGGTAGTAGCATTTGCCATATGGTGGTTCCCAAGATGGACGTAGGTTTCCCCTGTCTTAGTATAACTACGCACACAGGCGAGGATAAACCTACCCTAGGCGTTCGTCGTGACTGGCGACGAAGTAAACGGGAATAATTGCGCTGGTAGGAAAAGAAGTTTAGATCCGGAGGGACACAGGTAAAGAAGAAGAAGAAGAAGAAAAAAAAAAAAGCAGGATCAAATGAGGTTGGCTTAGATCATGTCTTTATTGATAAATAGTTAACAGTTTTACAATAGTCTTGTTGATACATCGATACAGTTTTATTTACTCGTATTAGATGATAACTTGTTTCCGAGGTATAGTATACTTTGTCATTGGAACATAGGGACTTCCATTAGGGTTATTAGAAGGATTGACAGAATAAGGATAATAAATTTGTTCTCCTGTTATTTGATGCCATCCTTCAAAACCACGATAGGATCTCAAACAGTCGATACTAAATTGGGGAAAAGGGCAACTATATGGAGGTGGAGGGCATCCCTTCCAGGGAGAGCGGCAACCAAAGTATCAAACCGTATGAGAATGGTCGGTGCATCGGGTTCATATGTCAAACATTGTTTTACAGTCGGCGGAGACTGGCCAAGTCCACATCTTTTGGAGGGTAAATGAGCAGGTATTCCCCCAAATCAGCAATAATGAAAAAATATGCATAATAATAAGAATTTTAAAAAAAGTAAAAAATAAATTATCACTAAAAATGTCAGTTCTCTACCAGCAAAATATACATAATAATAATTTTAAAAAAGTAAAAATTAAATTATCCACTAAAAATGTCAGTTTTCCACCAGCACAGCCTGTGGTTCTCTAAAAAGACTAAGAGAAAGCAGGTCTCCCATGTGAAGCATCAGAGATGCGCTTGCAAAATTCGCTAACGTGACACGATCTTTTGGGTAAGATTAACCTTGTAACTACTATTGCCATATTCAACAGAAGTTGCCCCTGATTTATACGAAGTTTGTAGCTTGGAGGAGTCATCAGTGCGACCCCAGTTCAAAACCAGGTAAACATTGGGTCTGCATTTTCGTTTCCAAAGATGGCCATGGAAAATATTTCAATAGTTACGCTTTACCTCCTCTTATACTCTCAATTATTCATTTTCTGTATTGCTATTGTGGTATTGTATGTGTTGTATTCCATCTCACTAGAGGTTTCTCTTTCTCCTTCTCTGTACAAATCTGTAAGTCCCTCTTATAAGGTCCGGTACACATGCGCTTATCGCTCATTCGTCGTCCAGCTTTCAACCATGTAAGTGCGCTTTTTTGTTCTTCTTCACCATTTTTTGTTTTCTCCCTCCTCTTTTTATGTTATGCTTTATTCATCGTTTTCCCCTTGTTTTGGGGGATTCCGTACGTTTATCAACGACTCCATCTCAAAGTATGTTTCTGTGGCTACCTCACCGCAGTTCGTCATCAACATCGCCCGCTGAGGAAAACCACTAACAGGAACCTTCTACTTCTTGGAGCATTTCGTTAAAGACCTTGGCCCAAAAACTGACGCACATTTTAACACTAAACAACCTTCTTCAAAGGAAATTATCTCAGATTCCATTTCGCTTCATTTAAAGCATCTCTTTGGCAAATCTTCAATCTACTGGTTTTTCTCTCAACAACCTCAGACGATCTTCAACAGCCTACAGTCCAAATAATGAGACAATCTGATTCAAAATTTTAATCGTAAACTTTACCAGTGACATTGTGGATATCTGCGTTGCTATTGAAATCCATCTTCTAGAACAAATAACAAAAGAATATCCTCATCTCTTTCATATCAGTTCAAAATTCAAATCTTTTGCTTCTTTGGTGGGAATCCATTTGAACCCTCATTATAATCTCCCTCCCCTTCATTCACCTTCTATTAATCTTTACTTCCTAATCACTTCGTTTCCTGTCGTCGTACTATGAAGATGATGCGCCGTGCGCTCCGAGATCTCTCCAGCAGAGGACAAACTCCTCACATCATCGGCGTTCAAGACCTTCACCGCAACGTGCCCTATACTGTTGTTGGTGCCAGATCTCTACACACAGTTCGGGTGGAAAACCGTCCTCAGGATGAAAGACGGTAAAGAGGTCTTGCTACGAGGGTAGTCCCAAAAGTAAAATCTCCAAAGCGCTGGGGTCGCAGGGAAACTGTTTATGTGGATGTTGGTCATGTTTTTTTGCGTCCTCCCTCCACTCTATACAGAAGCCCTCAGTCTTGGCTTGGTAGCCAGTTGTAATGGAGCTCCCGTTAGCCACTACGGCCGGGTACGAAGTTCGCGCAGTTATTCGGTTTCTTCGTACAAAAAGGGTTAAATCAATCGAAAATCATCAATAGATGATGGAGGTGTATGGAGAGTCTTGTACGGATGTCAACAATGTCCGCAAGTGGTGTGTAAAGTTTGCAGATGGTCGTACGGAAATTCATGACGAGGAAAGAAGTGTCAATTCCCGACGAGAAAATCCCACAGGTTGAACGAATCGTGCTTCACGATCAGCGGACCATTCTCGACAAGCTCTGCATTGTTGTTCTTGAGATTTCTCGAAGCACCATTCACCGGAATTTGATTGAAGAGTTGAAATTTCTGAAGGTGTGCACAAGATGCATCCCAAGAGTGCTGACAGAACACCACAAAAGGCAACACGCTGAAACTTCCCGCCAATTTCTTCAACGCTATGCTGATGAAAAGGACAACCCTTGAATTCAATAGTCAAGGGCGACGAAACCTGGGCTTTCTACTTCACACCTAAGACAAAACAACAATCACTTGAGTGGATTCACCCAAGCCGCAAACATTCAGAGTAACACGGTCTGCCGGTAAAGTCATAGCAACTGTGCCTTGGGATCTAAAGGGGATATTGCTGGTCGACTTTATGGAACCTGGGATAATAATAAATGACGACAGATGCTATCAGACACTAAAAAATACTCAGACGGGCCATTCAGAACTGAAGAAGAGGAATGTTGGGCAAGGGCAAAAGCCTTATGTATGACAATGCTAGCCCCTGGACTACCCGTCAAACCGTGGATCTTCTGCAACAGCTTGGATGGGACATCATCATTCATGCACCCTATAGTCCGTACTCAACACCCAGTAACTACCACTTGTTTCCCCAATTGAAAGAATACTTGACTGGAAGACGCCTTAGTGACGACAACGAAGTGAAATGAGGTCCAACGCTTCTTCAATAGCATAGCGGCGGGCCCGTATGACATGGGCATACGAAAACTGCCACAGCATTCACAAAAATGCATCGATCGAAATGGCGATTATATGGGAAAATATAAAAATGTTTAAGCCTCAAAATTATGCACAATTTGTTGCCAATAAACGTTTCTTGATATTTAAAAAAAAGAATTGGAAATCTTACTTTTGGGGTCACCCCCGTACCTTCGGCCTGCAGCGACCTCGACGAGGATTCCTTCCGCCAGCTCAACGCTACTCCTTTCATTATCGTCTGCAAAGGAAGAGAACACATTCCAAACATCATCGAGTACAAGAAACACTTATTGACCTTCAGCAAAGTATCCCATTCAGAATGATGTTCACCATGGATTACTTTGATATTGGTAAGTACCCTTCATCTTTTTCCATCCTTTAATAGTTCAATGCCTACAATTCTTTCTGCTTTTTATTTTTAGGTCACAATCTCAAGTCCTGTCTCAAGAAATAGATGCTCTTGGAAACCTCGTCGACAACCAGCCTTTTCACCTGCTATCCATCAAAGTTGAACAATTTGGCACCATCAAGACAGTCGCCATCAAACTCATAATCTCTAACACTGCCATCATCAAAATGCAATTCATCGCCTCCAAAATATCGCCAGAAATAAATGGAAATCCCATATGGCACCTGTCCATCACAAACAAAACCATCTCACCCTCCAACTCTACTACCACCTTTGAAAGCCTCTCACCCGCCAACTCCACCACCCTCGTTGCTCTTGTCTGCATCCCCTATTCTCAACCCAATCTTAACTTCTCCCACATCTCTTTTACCTACCAAATAAATGAGGATCTTCAAAATTCATGTAGTATGTTTAAAATCTCATTTGTACAATAATATAAAACTGTATTTATCAATAAAAACTGTATTGTAAAGTTTTATCTGTTTACCAATAAAGACACGGAACCTACATCAATCTTGGGAACCACCGTATGTTAAATACACACTACTTTGAGGTTCGACATAGATCACATCTCAATCTTATGTCAAAACGGAAGTTTGACATGTCATTTCCCAGTTTGATCTAGGTCCCCTCTATACTACTATGGTAGTCTGCAAGACATGGAAAAAATCTTACTGCACAAGAAATGTAGATTGTGTTAAAGCATACAATTCACGATTTTTATGTAGAGATAACGATTTTTGAGTTGTTCTTGTTACAGGTGTGAACAAAAGGTGCGAAAAACATTTTTGATGTGTAACTGTTTGCAGGACAAGCTGAAGAAGGTGATGACAATGAATTGTATAAAAATGAAAGTTACGGTAAAACCTGGATGTACTTCCCTGATGGAAATGGTGTTCCACGTATAGCAGTTCTAAAAGGTGACCCTCCAGAGACGAGAGGGAACATCATCGATGAGTTGGAGATAACGTTTCGTCTATACACAAGGTAAATACATGAGTTTTCTTCAATGTCACTTGTACAAAACTTTTTGAGGGTATTTGGCGCACACCCTTACACTGTAATAAGTGATTCGTCACATTTTGCCAACGATCATTCTTTCGTTCACTCTCTCACTCACACATTTACCCATTGAATCACTCATTTACTCATTCATTTATTTATTCACTTATTCATTAACACATTCCTTGTCACTCACTCACTCAACATTCATTCATTGCCTCATTCAAACTCATTCGGTCAGTCATTAACTTGTTCATTCAGTCACTCATACAATAACTCATTCACTCACTCATTCAGTTACCCACTCAGCATTCATTCATTTGCTGATTCAAATGAATTCGCCATTCAAATTCATTCAGTCACTCACTCAACATTCAAGTCCTTTTTGACTGAATGACCTCCTTCTTTGTTTGAAGGGGTATGCTTCTGTTTCAGCTTTTATTACTGAGTCATGAAGAAAGCTGTCAAGGACTGGATTGGATTGGATTTGGTTTAAGGGCGCTCAACTTCTAGGTCATCAGCGCCCTTAACAGGCTCATGGCAATAGCCAGATATAAATTTCACTCAAAAAATAAAAATACTAGCAGCAAGAAAAATATACAAAGGTAAAAAGCAGTGGCAATAGCCAGATATGAAACAAGGTGATAAATATGTCCAAAATCAAAAACAGATAATTAAAAAATTTAAATCCTCAAATTTATATTACACTGCGCTAAAAAATTAAAAACTCTATCAACCGCTGTTTTGTCGTCCGCTAGGACCTCTGCAAGTCTGGCAGGCAGCTGCAGAGAATCCCGAAGGTGCGCTAGAGAACAACACTCTAGGAGCACGTGGCGAACCGACAAACCGTTGTCACACAGCGGACATAGAGGCGCAGGGTCCCTTTTAAATAGGTAACCGTGCGAAAAATTGCAGTGCCCTATTCTTAATCGAGCCAAACTAACCTCCTCGCGACGAGATGTGCGACAGGAAGTTACCCAGTTTATCGGAAGTTCTTTCACTTCTCTAAGCTTATTACCGCGGAGAGCTGACCACTCGTCGTGCCAGGACGACAGCACCGCTCTCCGCACTTCAAGCCTGAAGTCTTCCGAAGTAACACGTGAGATGATAATTCTGGGTTCTGTAGTTGCCGTCTTTGCTGCTAAATCTGCCTTTTCATTCCCAGGCAAACCTACGTGACCAGGAATCCATGCACACACCACGTCAACGCCAGAAGCGTGTAAAACATGGAGGGCATCCTGGATACGTTGTACAATAGGGTGCGGGTTGTACAACTGACAAAGGCTCTGCAGTGCACTAAGGGAATCGCTCAAAATCAGGCAGTCACCTAATTTACGACGGCGAACATACAAAACGGCTCGATAGATTGCATAAAGCTCTGCAGTAAAAATGGAAGTGCTATTTGGAAAACCGAATGTATATGGTTCGGTTCCATAAACATAAGCACATCCAACACCGTTGGTGTTCTTTGATCCATCGGTGTAAATATATTTACTGTCAGAGTAGCCTGACAAAAATTCTAAGAAACACGTGCGGATACTTGAAATAGGCATCGTGGACTTCTGGTGTATGGTCATCCCAAGATCTACATGGGGCGTACCAGATAGCCAAGGGGGGTAAAGTCTCTCGCCCTTGGCGAACATCACAGGCAGTTCCACTCCAAGCTTCACTAGGAGCTCTTGGAAACGGAACCCCGCAGGCTTTGGATTAAGGGTGCTATTTCTATATCGTTCTCTTAGCGTGGTGGTGAAAAAAGAGGCGAACGTTGGGTGCTTAGGCATACATCTAAGCGCACAACCATAATTTGCCAAGAGAATCTCACGCCGATATTGCAGAGGAGCTTCTGCGGACTCGGCGTAAAGGCTCACCACTGGGCTTGTTGGAAAAGCTCCTGTTGCAATGCGGATGCCCCTATTATGGACCACGTCTAATCTTCTCAGCACAGATGGTCGTGCTGACGAATAAACAATACACCCATAGTCTAGCTTGGATCGGACCAATGCACGATATATTCGCAACAAAATTGTTCGATCCGCTCCCCACGATTTGCCATTCAGTACTCGCATAATATTTAGGGAACGGTCACATCTCGCTCTTAGCTGTGCAATATGCGACGACCAACTAAGCTTCCTGTCCAAGATCAAACCCAGGAAGCGCGTCTCTTCTGCGAAGGGAAGTTCATGTGGACCAAATCGGAGCGAAGGTGGTAATCGTCTCCTACGGCGCCAGAAATTAACGCAGATTGACTTCTCAGTTGAGAAACGGAAGCCGTTTTTCATGCTCCATTCTCTAAGGTTGTCCAAACATTGCTGCAGGCGCCGTTGTAAGAACGCCGTGCGCTGAGAAGTGCAATAGACAGCGAAGTCGTCTACGAATAGGCATGACGAAACTCCAGGTGGAACACATTTCCAGATGGAGTTAATTGCTATAGCAAAGAGCGTGACACTTAGCACCGAACCCTGAGGTACTCCCTCTTCCTGAACAAAAGAATTAGAAAAAACCGAGCCGACCCTTACTCGGAAAAAGCGGTCCTTCATAAACTCCTGAATGAAAAGTGGTAGGCGTCCACGTATGTTCCAGGCATACAGGGAACGTAGAATCCCTGCTCGCCAGCACGTATCATAAGCCTTCTCAAGATCGAAAAATATGCCAACGGTTTGACAGTTCTTCATAAACCCGTCCATTATCTGTGTCGATATTGACACAAGATGGTCAACAGTTGAACGGCGTCGTCGAAAACCACACTGGATGTTAGTCAGTAGGTTACGACTTTCTAACCACCATACCAATCGTCCATTGATCATGCGTTCCATCACCTTGCAAACGCAACTGGTGAGGGAAATAGGACGATAGCTGGAGGGAAGATGACGGTCCTTCCCAGCCTTCAAGATGGGAATAACGGTGGCCTCCCGCCAATTTTCTGGGAGTATACTGTCAACCCAAACACGATTATAGACCTCGAGCAGGAATGCCTTACCTTCAGGAGAGAGCCGTTGTAACATTTGTACATGAATACCGTCCGGTCCTGGTGCTGAACATCGCGAAGATTTCAGGGAATGCTCCAGCTCTGCCATGGTGAAAAGGCGATTGTAATCTTCTGCGTTTCTAGAACGAAACGAGAAGCCTTGAGATTCCACCTGAGTTTTAATTGGAAGGAACTCAGGGGAGTAGTTTTCCGAGCTAGACACTTGTGCGAAAGCACTGCCAAAGGTATTGGCACTGTCAAGGACTCTGGCAAAGAAAGTTAAATGGAGATGTCCCTCACCATAACCTCAAATGTCACAAAACAGTGTCACTTCTTTCTTGCCAGCACGTTTATCTTACCCATATTCATATCTTCTTTAGAAGTGAACTAGAATTTTTGAATGACTATATCTCCAGATTTAATATTTCTTAGCCAAACTAATAAAATTACCTATTTTCTTTCGTTTTTTAAGGGAAAACCCTGATGATCCAGTACTTGTGGCAGTAGATGATGAACTCAGATTGGAAGAATCGCCATTTGATCCTTCTAGGAAATCCAAATTTGTTATACATGGCTGGAAGTCTAGTTGGGAAAATAATGTAATTCAGAAAATCAAGAATGGTAAGTAGTAAAAAAAAACAAAAGATTAAATGGTAACAGTTTCTAATTATTTAATAGTTAAAGATGGTAAAAATATAGTAACTTAAGAAACCAAAATGCATAGGTATAACAGTGGCTTTAAGAGGAGATGTGAATGTTTAGAACAGGCTAATCCAGCTACTTTACCTTTTTAACAGCTTTCTTATATTTTTTTGGAGTCTCTGGTGCCCTATCTTGTTGAAGAACATGGTTTTAAAAATACTTTTCATTCTGAATGATTTCTTCAAAGAATGGAATTTCAAAGCCAGCTTTGAAAACAGTTGCTTATCACTTAAGCCTACTGTATTCCTTTATTCCCGTTGCATCTAAAACAGAATAAGTAATAAAACCATTTCTACAAAATACTATCTATCTTGATGAACATGTAGTAGAAAGAAGAACAAGCATTTGAAAGATTGGTTTATAGAAGAATGAATATGACACTTTAAGGAAATGATACACATGTAGAAAAGTTGAAACCAATAATAACAGATATCCTGGAACTTACTGCTGCCACAGAAAAAGTTATCTAAAATAAACTGTGTTTTAAAGAACTCTACACTTTTTGTGCAATATACCTTTTGTGTATTTCTTATAATTTACCTGTTATTTATTTTATTTATTATTAGCCTTAAATTCTTATAGAATTTTGACTTTGTCAGTACACATTAAATACATTGTTTACAATATATGTTAAAACTATGCATACATTTACAATTCATTTAAATTATATATGGATTTACCCAGTAGAAACTGTTTTAATTTACTTTTGAATCTAGTTTATGAGATGATAACCAAGGCTTTAATTGAGCGTGGCGCCAGTTGTATAGATGTATAGATTGATAGTTGTATCCCTTAGATGTGTGTATCTCTGTCACATATATACTTAGAGGAACTATAATGGTGATAATTTTCATTGTTTCTTGTGTTATGAGTGTGAATTTGGATATTTTTTTGTTAACAGCAGTTTATCAGTTATAAATAGTATAGTTTTATATAGGTGGAAGTGAAATGATCTACCAGACTTTAACAGCAAATTTCTCATGTTGTGAATAACAAGAAAGTCTAATACCAAAATGATGAAAAGTTTATAGTTTTCTAGAAAAAAATATTTTTTTTAAAAAAAATTTATCATCACCTGGCTGAATTATTGTTCACTGAAGGTTCTTGATTTATGGCTATATTCATAGAAAATTGAATAATAAACAACTTTTTCCTTTGGCGTATTTCAATAGATTCAACAGTTTTTGTGTAAATTAAATTTAAAAGAACCCACAATTTGTTGCCTTTTTGTTGCAATGAATGGAAAGGTGATGATGGAGCAGTTGGTGAAATGAGTGGCAAGGGAAACCAGAGAACCCAGAGAAAACCTGCCCAGATGCTGCTTTGTCAAGCATGAATACCACAAGCAGACCCTGGGATCGAACCCAGGCTACACTGATGATAGGTGAACTGCTCAACCATACTGCTGCCAATATGTAAAAATTTTAAAGTAAAAATTTTCAAAGTGTGGGTTGTTTCACAGCAGACTCACTTTTTATGTTGAAAATTATTTTATTAACATTGATTTTCTGCTTTAATTATGTTAAGAAACTCTATGATAAAAATATCAGCTAAACTTTTACAAACTAAAATTACCAGTTTCAAAATCAAATATAAAAGCATTGATGTATATCCCAAATGTAAACAGCTAAGAATCCATCTGAATTTCAGGATACCTAGAAGATGAAGATTATAACGTGGTTGGGGTGGACTGGTCAGGATTGGCAGGATACACTTTCTACCCATATCCTATGTCCAATACAAAACGAGTTGGTGTATACCTTGCTCGTCTCATTGACTTCTTAGTTAAGGCCAAAGATGTTCGTTTGGAAGATGTACACATCATTGGACACAGTCTGGGAGCACACGTGGCTGGTTTCGCTGGAGCCAACATTAAGAGTGGTAGAGTGGCAAGGATAACTGGTGAGTAAACAATCACGAGGATGGTTTAAAAAGTTTTCAAGCCTTTGAACAGTGCAACTTGTAATTTCAGTTTTCTAGTATGTACTTACAAAATAGAGAAATTATTGTATTCTACCCAAAAGTTCAACATGGAGATTTCACCAGAAATACCAGTTTTAAAACTCCATGAATTAAAAAAAATATTTAGGAGGTAGAACTGGAGCTTAAAAATTCAATGCCACAACTGGGATTTGAACCACAGACCTTCCGCTTACCAGGCGACTGCTCTAACCATTGAGCTATTGTGACAAACTGCCAGAATGGCATTAAATTCTCAAACCAGTTCGTATTTCTCCTGGTAAACCACAAAGGCAGTCTCACATCAGAGACAAATTACCCCAATGGTGACTTACTATTGCAAGTACTTTATATCCCAGGATTAAATAACCTTCAGATGGTAATTATTATTTATTTATGCCAACAAACTTACTGTTGGTGTTTTTAAACACACAAGCCATGTGTGGGCAAAGTTTAAGAGGTAGAACTGGAACTTAAAAATTCAATGCCACAACTGGGATTTGAACCACAGACCTTCCGCTTACCAGAGGGCTGCTCTAACCATTCAGCTATTGTGGCAAACTGCCAGAATGGCATTAAATTCTCAAACCAGGGCAGAAAGCATTTTACTAGTGTATGTTTTGCTGTTTGTTTGATATTTTAGTGGGGGGAAATTCTTGGTATAAAATCATTGGTAGGGGGAAATCCTACCCATCCCCCGGGATTTCGGTCCCTGGAAAAGATGGTTAAATACCAAACTTGATACTAGTGTCAACATCTCCAAGAATATGATACAAACATTTTCAAGAAAAACTCTCCACCACAAACTATGCTTTAACACTAGAACCCCGGTAGCGGTCATTTTGACCGTTTTTGATATTTAAATAAGTTTAGCTCCGCCGGTTGTTTAAAACGAGACTTGGCCTTTCATGACTTTTCCTGATATAACCTCTAGTTTTATATAGCGTAATAATTTTCGGCATGTCATCATTTGCGGGGGTGTTTTTTCATGTTTGACCATGAACCCCGGAGACGGTCATTTTTGACCGTTACAATTTTGTTAGGCTTTCGCTTGCATTATCGTTGGATTTCTCAGTGTCACTAATCTGCTTTGTCGGTCTTCATGACTTCTTTACTTGCGGGGTGCACTTGAGTGCAGAAGCCTTGAACTAGCTGAACTCTGGTCCAAAAAGTGGGGCCATCTATATTTTCTGATACCATGGCAAGGGACAGATTCGTGGAACTGATGAGATTTTTACGATTTGATGCCAGGTCATCCCGTTCTGAAATGCTAAAGACGGATAGGTTTGCACTGGCTTCAACTATTTGGAACAAATTTATTGAAAACTGTGAGGCTTGCTACATACCGTTGCGTTCCTTGCAGTAGATGAACAACTTTATCCTACAAAATGTCGCTGCCTATTCATTCAATACATGGCCAATAAGCCTGATAAATTTGGTATAAAAGTATTGGACGCTTGGAGATATGAACTCAAAAGTAACTCTGCAACGCTATCCCATACCTGGGGAAGGATTATCAGCGGCCTCAGAACGAATCTGTTTCAGGACATGATGTGATGTTTCTAACTAATACTTTTCCAAAAAAAAAAGGGACGAAACGTCACCACCGACAACTACTTTACTTCACTATCACTAGCTAAAAGACTAAAGGAGTCGTGCACTAGTATCGTAGAAAATGTGAACAGGTCAAGACGAGAAGCTCCTGATCACCTAAGAAATTCCAGAGCTCCTCTTTATGATATCATTCTTATGAAAACAAACAACGGTATTTTGCTAACCATCTACCAAGGAAAGCCACAGAAGAATATAATTACAATGAGTACAATTCACAACTCATCTGCAATATCTGCAGCCTCCAAGAAACTTCCTGAAATAGTTGAGTTTTACAACAAGACTAAATATAGAGTGGATGTGATTGATCAGATGGCATGATTGTTTTCCTTTCGTGTTGGTACCCGCAGATGGCCGATGCATGTTTTTTACAACATATTGGAACTAGCTGCCATCAACGCTTGGATAGTGCTTCGAGAAATAAAAGGCAAGGAACGTTCACGCCGCAGGTTCATCTTTCAACTCGCTGAAGTGCTAAGAGAAGCCTACTTGGGAACTAGACAACGTTGTATACAGACTAATCCAACCGAAGAACATCTAACTCCTAATCGCCGACGAAAGTGTCAAATAGGTCATAACTGTAGACAGAACAAAGCAAGCAATTCCTATCATATTTGCAAGAAACCAGTATGTGGAAAATGCACAGCAGAAGTTAGAAAAGTTCTTACGTGTGTAAAATGCAAAGCATAAGTGAATGTTCATAACAATGAAAGGAACTTTCTGTGAAGTACTAACATAGTTGTCATATTGTAATAGGTTTACTAATATAAAGATGTGTGTTGGAATATTACTTGTTCTATTATACATAAAGTTGAGTTCTCATGTTCATAATCACAAATATTCTTAGTTGTACTATTACACTATATTCCGCCTTTCTGAGAATTTGAGCTTTTTTTTTTATTTGATTAAACATACTGTTGAAAGACAGAGATAAATAAAGAAGACACGTTCATCGTACGGGGTTATTTATATACTACTAAATTAAATATTTTTTCTCCTAACTCTCCATAACAAAAGCATATTAGAGAAAAAAAATTTAGTATAGAAAACTCGTATGTATGCCTTAGAAAGGCAATTCTCCAATAATTTATACATACACAGTAATAATATACTGAAAGTAGTTACCTAATAATAATAATAATAATAATAATAATAATAATAATAATATTACGGGGCTTTATTAATTATAAGATAGTCAACACATATCAGCGTGAATATAGCAGCAGGAGTAATGTTTTTACTAAAAGGTGGAAAGTTTGTTATAGCAGACGCTACTCTTATCTGCAGGGTCGACGGTCAACGAATGGAATGCATAAACCAACGTTCTTTTGTTACAAACACATTTATTCGTTATTTACACTTTTTATCACAATTTCAGCTAGTTAACAACTTTTAAAATTCGATAGCGTCCATGCTGGCTAAAAGTTTGGGTGCAATTCACATGTTCACACGCCATCAGCAATTATACGTCCTTCCACTTTGAGTTCACAGACGCTAAAGATAAACTAGTCCTTTGGCGTCTCTATGACGCAACACCGCCATTCTTATGTATTCATCCGCGCAACAGTTCTCATTGGTTGAACTCAAAGTGACGAGAAGACATTGGATCTTGAATATTGAAAAAAATAAGTCCCTGATACACCCAAATTAAAAGAATTAAAAATTTACACACTCTCACAAAAATATTTACATGAACAATTTTCTATTAGTCAATATTCTGTCTCATATGCCCCTTGTTTTGTTTTTCAAGTTGTCACCTTATTTACAATCTTGAAACACAATACAATACTTCTCCCTACTCCTATGATTCAATCACTTTGTACAATATTTTTTTTTCTTTACAGTCTTCTTCACTGTTTGTCTTTGTCCTTTGTTTTGACATAATACAACATGTCTTTATAAGTTTCACATATTCGGTTACTACACAATGCATTCGGTTATTATACAATACATATCCAGTTATTGCACAACATATTTAGTTATTACACAATATGTCCAATTATTATACAATACATATTCAGTCATTGTACAATATATCCAGTTATCATATCACATATGTTGTTATTATACAATACACCTTCAGTCATTATACAATACATATTCAGTTATTGTACAACACATTTGATTACTACACAACATGTCCAATTATTACACAATACATATTCAGTTATTGCACAATATATCCTGCTATCATAACACATATGTGTTCTGTTATTATGCAATACATATTCAGTTATTACACAATACACGTTCAGTTTTGGCATAAACCATTTAGTTATTACTCAACATATTCAGTTATTGTACAATATATCCAGTTATCATACAATACATATTCAGTTATTATACAACACATACTCAGTTCTTATACAACACATACTCAGTTATTGTACATTTGACATTGACACAAATATAATTTAAGTGTTTCATGTGGTTTTTGACTTGTATTCATTGCTATGAGGAGAGAAAAACAGGATACAAATTTTGAGCTAATGATTATGATCATGTTTATGGCAATATTTTATTCAGTTCTTTGCCTTCTTTGTCTTATAAGCTTATGTATAGGCAGGTTGTTGAGTCGGTTCTTAAACTCTGATGTTACTAATGGTACTAATTTTCTTGATTGGGTTATTATTCATTGTTGTTTGGTTCAACATTTCTTCGAGCTTAGCATTGGCTATATTCATCTTAATTCATGGGCATTGTTTTTCTGGTTATGGTTTTCCTCATTTCACTAATTGTCATTTCTTTATCTCTTGTTTCTATAAGAGAAAACTTCTATACTTACAATTATTCTGTAATTGCATTATTTTTCTTCTCAACTTACCCTCGACATCTTTGTGTCGAAATATTATATCTTTTTCATCATAATTGATTCATTTATATTTTTGTCCCTGACATCCTTATGTCAAAAACATATTATCTTCCGTCGCTATGATTCATTTATTTAATGACAATCAGTGTCCTCATCTGTCTTTGTTGACAATGCTCTTTGTGGTCGATATAGCCAATGACTATGTTGATTTTCTTCCTTGTTGTAATTCCTAATCTGAACATAATTTTCTATAAGTAACCTATTAAAAATTGTTATCTTCTTTCATCTCCACTACTCCTGCCTTACACATTCGTTGACAAAGACTATTTGGTCCTTTCTTTGTATGGCTTCAATTTATTTTTATGGTATCTTCCTACCAACTTGCCATTTGTATTCTGTAGCTCATATGTGTGGTCACCCAGCTGTTTTGTTATGACCAGTGGTCCAGTATACAATAGCTCCATCTTTCCAGATCTTTTTTCAGATGCCTTGGATGCTTTGTGACTTTTTAAGAGCACCTTTTCTCCAATTTGTGGGGACCATTTCCTGACGAATCTCTTCACCTTGTTCCTCCCTTTTTCAGCCTTCTGCTGTAACCTTCTGAATGCCAATTGACATTTTTCCTTCTCTGATAATTCTCTTTGGGCAGCCATTGTAGTGTCAGTGTCAATTGCTAATTTTCTTGGTTTCGTGTTGGTCATCAGCTCGATAGGGGCGAACTTAGTTGTTGTAATTTCCCTGAGTGTTGGTGGTGGTTGTCGTTTCTGTATTCTGTGCAGTATCTGCCCTATTTGGCACATCTTCATCTACTTCCTGCTGTCTTACGTTGTCAGTGTACCATTGGTCTCTGCCCCTTTGGCGTGAACCTCTGTCATATGACGGTCTGTGGTTGTTCAAGTGTTCCCTACTGAATCGTATGTGATTCACTTGATGGGTATGGTCTCCTGGTCTTCCACGATCATATCTATGCGTTCTGTATCTCGATTCACCCCTCGGTATTGTAACAAATTTAAATGTAACAAATTTAGCAAATCTTTTTATTTTCTCAGGCTTCAAGTACAGCCACACTACTAGTTTCTGTCTCTTAATCTTTCCAAACTCTCACACCATACTAGTTTCTGTCTCTTCATCTTCAACAACTCAAACTGTCTCTATGGCAACCTCCTTGAAAATCAAAGAGTCTTAATGACATGGAGAAGCCATGTCACACTGCTCCCTCCTCAGAGCTGGTCGTCCCGACCAGCACTATCACTGCGGCATCTCCCTTGCGCCCCGGTGGATTAACCCATCGAACCTCTTCTCCTGGTGGTCCACGAGGGCCTGGTGGTCCTGGTATACCTTGAGGTCCTGGGTTTCCATCTCTTCCAGGCATACCTTTAGTTCCAGGTTCACCATCTTTTCCCGACAATCCTGGAGGTCCAGTCATGCCTTTGTCTCCTGGAGGTCCCTGAGGTCCAGGTAACCCTTGTAGACCAATGAGACCACGGTGTCCTTTTGCACCCTTTGGACCTTCTTCTCCTCTATCACCCTTACCTCCCTCTGGCCCTGGAGGTCCTGGCTTTCCTCTAGCTCCCTGTGGCCCTTCTACACCCTGTGGTCCAGTTTCTCCTCGAAGACCCCGTTCTCCTGCTGGTCCTGGAGATCCATTTGGACCAGGTGGCCCTGGAAGACCTGGTGCCCCTGGAGTTCCCGGAGGTCCTGAAGGTCCTACAGGTCCCTTATCTCCCGGTCTTCCTGCAATACCAGGTGTTCCTGCTTTACCTGGTGCTCCCTCTGGTCCCTGTTCTCCAATTGGTCCCGGTGGTCCTAGAGGTCCTGCAATACCTTGTGGTCCTGGAGGTCCTTCACTGCCTGGCTTCCCTGGTGGACCTGTCTCACCTTGTGCACCTCTCTGACCTCTGAGGCCAGCAGGTCCTGTTGGGCCGGGTAATCCTGGAAGTCCTCTGTCTCCTGGAGGGCCCTGTGGACCAGGTTGTCCTGGAGCTCCATGTTGTCCTTGAGAGCCTGAGTCACCCTTAGGTCCTTCAGGTCCTGGTGCACCAGCTTGTCCTGGAGGTCCTGGATTGCCCTGTTCACCTTTCATTCCTGGGAATCCACGTTCACCCTTCATTCCAGGCAAGCCTACCAGACCCTGAGGGCCAGGGAATCCTTGTAAACCTTGAGGGCCAGTAGGACCTCGCTCTCCAGGGGGCACGATCCTAGGTATCGCTGTTGGATAGTGTCCCTTGGTCCAGGTAGGACGATGTATGCCATCCTGCTTCGAAATTCTGCAACAGTACCGCCGGTCTTGACGGTCCCTCGTCCAGTTGCCCTTCTTCCTGGTGTGTTGACGGGCCATCCTGCGCACTTTGAAACGGCTCACTGGGTACCATGTCCGCCGACCTCTCTGGCGCACCTTCGCAGCCACCTTGCTTCCGATGGGTCCGGCAACAAACCCCACCACATCCGCGCGAGTCGCGTCCACCGCTGCACTCGTGTTCACTCGTGCTCGGCACGGCCTCTCCTGTATCCTGCCGTCCACGATGATGTCCACCATTCTTCCGTTCACGGCACTATGCGTCAGGTGATTGGATGGCCCCGACGGTCCCCCCATGTCACACGCCAAGTCGGTTCTCGCGTGTTGCTCGTTTGCTTGTGCGCTTCCCTGCTGATCGTCCGAAACGGGCGCAACTGTCGCCTCGGCCACTAGGTGCTCCCTCCCCGGCTCCGCGCTATTCCGTCTGCCCCTGGCATCCAGTACTTTGACGCTCTCGTCAACTCTTACTACCAGGGCGCCAAGACGTTCCCCGTCGTCCTCCACGACGTCCACGTGCTGGCAGAGGTCTTCCACCTTTTCGCCGAGTTGTTCCACGTCTTCCGTCACGCCAATCCGTTCGCCGAGTTGTTCTACGTCTTCCGTCACGCCAATCCGTTCGCCGAGTTGTTCCACGTCTTCCGTCACGCCAATCCGTTCGCCGAGTTGTTCCACGTTTTCCCTCATATCATCCGAAACGGGCGCAACTGTCGCCTCGGCCACTAGGTGCTCCCTCCCCGGCTCCGCGCTATTCCGTCTGCCCCTGGCATCCAGTACTTTGACGCTCTCGTCAACTCTTACTACCAGGGCGCCAAGACGTTCCCCGTCGTCCTCCACGACGTCCACGTGCTGGCAGAGGTCTTCCACCTTTTCGCCGAGTTCTTCCACGCCTTCCGTCACGCCAGCCAGTTGCCCGTCAATTTTCGCCGATAGCTCCGTCTTCATCTCTTTCAGCTCGGCAGCGAGGTTGTCGTTTCTCGTTTCCATTTTGGCAAATAATTCTTTCATCATTGCCATCATCCTGGTTTCCGAATCTCCCTCCATCTTGGTTCTAACGTTGCAACTTCTAACGACGATGTAATGAAACTAGAAGCAACTCGACGAATCCCACTTCCTGACACCAAATGTAACAAATTTAAATGTAACAAATTTAGCAAATCTTTTTATTTTCTCAGGCTTCAAGTACAGCCACACTACTAGTTTCTGTCTCTTAATCTTTCCAAACTCTCACACCATACTAGTTTCTGTCTCTTCATCTTCAACAACTCAAACTGTCTCTATGGCAACCTCCTTGAAAATCAAAGAGTCTTAATGACATGGAGAAGCCATGTCACAGTATCGTGTCGTGGTATCGCTGTCTTGTGTTCTCCATCCTCTCGCCATGATTATGTGGTTGTGGGAAATAGTGTGCCCCTCTCCCCCTTTCATGGGTGCTCCTAGTATTCGTATGTTCTCCCTCACTCTGGTTGTTCGTAGCCGTGTTCCGGTTTAGGATGGGTGAGTTTGGGTGACCGTTCCTATGTCTATGCTCATTAGGCCGACCATTTTGTGTTTCGAAGGCTGTCAGCAGTTCTATCATATCTGCAAAATCTACTGGCCTCGCAACAATTAACCCTGTTCTCACTGTGTCTGGGAAATGTCTTGTTATGCTGGTAATTAGTTCAGCTTCCGACAAGTTGGGGTCTAATAGCTTTCCTTTGTTGGCTACTTTCATAAAATAATCGACTAGCGACAACCCTTTGGTTGGATCGTATCTACCTGTCGCTAGCTCTACCCTAGTTTGGTTTTGTTTAGCTGGGCCCCAATACCTTGATAGGAATAAATTTCTGAATGAGCTATAAGACTCATGACCAGCTAGTGTTAACCTGAGCCATTCTAATGCCTTGTTTTTTAAGCTTTTCTTAACTATCATCATTCTAAGCTCGTTTGGTATCCTTTTCACTTTAAAATATTCCTCCATCTCTTTAACAAAGAGTTTTGGATCGTCTCCCTTCTCCTCGTCAAATGTAGGTGGTGTGATTTCATGTAATATGCTGTTGGTGTAACATGTGTTATGTGTTGTGTCATTGTTTGGTTGTGAACCTCTTTCTCTGTATGGTGAGTCAACATTTTGTACATTACTCAAGTAACTCTCATCTTGTACATTACTTACATCTAAATCATCTTGTCTTTGTAATGCCTTCACAACATCATTTACATTAGCCAAATTTTCTTTCCCTTTTTTCATTTCTTCACAAATTGATTTTAAATCATTCTTTATTTCTAAGTGGCTTTGTTTCATATCATTTATAGCATCCTGTTGTGAAAGCATCACATCATTCATTGTCTTAATTTTAGGAATTACTATTTGTTCTACAGTTTCATTAATAATGTCTTTCTTTACTACCTCAATCTCTTTCCTTAATTCCTCAGTTATTTCTGCTTTTACATTTGTTATCTTACAGTCTACATTTGTATTACATTCTGTTATTTCATCCCTACATCTAGCAATTTCTCCTTCTAACACAATTTTATTCTCTCTCATCTCTGATTCTATCTTTCCCATCCTATCTCCTACAATTTCTATCCTAGCTTCTAAGGCTTCCTTTGTTTCATTTAAGTTTTTATGTACTAATTTTAAATTAGTTTCCATTACTTTCATATTTTCTTTACACTCCTGTCTTCCTAATTCTATTTTCTGTTCTAGGTTCTGTCTACCTAATTCCATTTGCTGTTCTAAGTTCTGTCTACCTAATTCCATTTTCTGTTCTAAGTCTTTTCTCACTTCCTCCATTTTCTGACCTATCTCTTCCTTATTCTGTTCC
Organism: Tenodera sinensis; assembly: GCA_030765045.1. Taxonomy (NCBI): domain Eukaryota; kingdom Metazoa; phylum Arthropoda; class Insecta; order Mantodea; family Mantidae; genus Tenodera; species Tenodera sinensis. The sequence continues at coordinate 190,898,106 of CM060961.1, forward strand.
AGTTTCTGACCTATACTCTGACTTAAACTTTGTTCAATGTCCTGTCTCAATTCTATGTTATTTTGTTCCATTTTCTGACCTAATTCTTTTTTATTATTTTCCAAGTCCTCTCTCACTCCCTCTATTTTCTGACCTATACTCTGACCTAAACTTTGCTCTATGTCATGTTTTAATTCTGCCTTATTCTGTTCCATTTTCTGACCTAAACTTTGTTCTAGTCTTTCAAACATCATCATCATTAACCTTTGGTCTTTGCTTATTTCCGCCTGTTCCTCACTCTCTAATCCTATCTGATAACTAGGCCTATCTGCCCCTTCCCCCACTCCTGTTTCTAACTCTTTTCGCGACATTTTAATTCCTTTATCTAATTCACTTTTGGTTAAAAGTCCCACTACTTTGCTGTTTCTCAATAACATGGAAAATGGAAAGAAAATCTATGTAAAAAAACAAAAAGTTTTGATCCTACTTTCTTTCCTGCTGATTCTTCGTCCAGTTATTTACGTCTCCTGGGTAGTTGACTTCGCCAGATGATCTCCGGTGTTTTTCCCACGTTGATTCTCCGTGTATCGATGTTTTGTTGATATCAGACGATGGTCTAATGGCGTCTTTCTCCTGCGCGATGAGATGGCGTCCTTTTGATGTTAACACTTTGTTCTCGTAATTTTGCATTCCATTCTAAATTCGCGCTCCACGTTGGGCAAGCCATTTGTTACGGGGCTTTATTAATTATAAGATAGTCAACACATATCAGCGTGAATATAGCAGCAGGAGTAATGTTTTTACTAAAAGGTGGAAAGTTTGTTATAGCAGATGCTACTCTTATCTGCAGGGTCGACGGTCAACGAATGGAATGCATAAACCAACGTTCTTTTGTTACAAACACATTTATTCGTTATTTACACTTTTTATCACAATTTCAGCTAGTTAACAACTTTTAAAATTCGATAGCGTCCATGCTGGCTAAAAGTTTGGGTGCAATTCACATGTTCACACGCCATCAGCAATTATACGTCCTTCCACTTTGAGTTCACAGACGCTAAAGATAAACTAGTCCTTTGGCGTCTCTATGACGCAACACCGCCATTCTTATGTATTCATCCGCGCAACAGTTCTCATTGGTTGAACTCAAAGTGACGAGAAGACATTGGATCTTGAATATTGAAAAAAAATAAGTCCCTGATACACCCAAATTAAAAGAATTAAAAATTTACACACTCTCACAAAAATATTTACATGAACAATTTTCTATTAGTCAATATTCTGTCTCAATAATAATAATAATAATAATAATAATAATAATAATAATAATAATAATAATAATAATAATAATAATAAACAACATCAAAATGGTAAGAAATAGGTTGTAAAATGCACACCGAAAAGGCAAAAAACGAACGGTCAAAAATGACCGCTACCGTAGTTAATGGTAGCTAGCGAGCGCCGGGGTTCTAGTGTTAACATAAAAACATTTTCAAATTTTTTTATTTTCTCAAAAATGGTTCTTAACAATTCTTATTAAAATACCAGATATTTTCATGAAAAATGAAATGCATATCTTGAATTTTCTGAGAACAGCCTCTGAAGTCCTCTTCATTCTGAAGAAGTTTTGATTAGCTGGTAAACCATAAGAGATTGACATCTTACTATACAAAAAATGTAGATCTTGCTAAAGACTTTATTTTTCTGTTTTATTATTAACACAATTTATAATTTGTTGCAAGTTTTCAATTCGCACCTGTTTTATTCCATCATAACCTTGACACAAACTCTACTTCTTTCTTGGCTTCTGGTGTGGGCTACTCCTATTGGCTTTTTTAAACTTGCCGATGTGTGAAAAAGCCGAACATAGTTTACAGCGAAATGTTGGAATGTTTAAAAAGCTCAACAGGATGCGGCCCATGCCAGAGGTCAAGAAAAAGCAATGGACAAAGGCTGTGGAAGTTCATGTAATTATTCACTAATATTGCTCGACTATTCTCACAAACAAATAACTCTGATGACTACCCAAAATGACTCAACACTCTCATTTCAACCCTCCCTATACTAACTTGCTTGTGGTAATGTTTAATGCCCGCTTTTACTACATTTGGCACTGGCGGTGGTAATACTAACAATACATGAAATGGAGTTGGAGCACCAGTATAACGAGATGGCAGGGGGAACCGGAGGAAACCTGCCCCTGCGCACCACAAATCCCACATGTGATTGCCTGCTATTGAACTCGGACCACTTTGGTGAGAGGTAAATGGCCACTCGGCCATGACAGGGCCGTAACTTGCTTATGCTCAATTTCTGTGGAAACACATGTTTCTCGATGCTTCTTGTAAAAACCTGGCATTCAAAGCTTCTTGAATTGGCTTTGTTCTAGCCCATTCATTGTTGCTGGTCATATGTTGTGGTGTGAGGCAGCTGACTTTGAGCCTCCTTTGATATGCAGCCACTGCCACAATATCTTAGGCCCTTGTAATATTGTTTGTTCAAGTGGGAGTAATTCAAATAATTTGGGTAGCTATATAATGTGAAGTTAATGCATAAGATATATTGTTTGTATCATTTACTGGCAAACAGAGAAAGTATTATATCCAATCCAAAGATGTGATACGGAGATTTCATCACAAATATATGTTTTGAGGTTCCTTGGTTCCACAAAACTTGGTATTTTAAGCTCAACATCTTCAAGAATGCTATAACATTTTTAAAAAATCCTGTCCCCCAACCCAAACTACCTTTTACATGGAAAACTTATTTTAAAGTTTTTTAAAAAATAACTACAAGTTTAAAATATTTGCATGGGTTCATAAAATATATTTTGAAAGTTGATAATCTGTGAAATTCTCTTCATTTTGAATGACTTGTGTATAAATGGTGAACAATAAGAGAGAGAATTTAAAACACAGAATTTATGTCATGTTTTATGGGATCAGCCATTTCCAAGCCACGTGGGTTATTGATTTGACTTGTTCAATACTTCATCAATTTTTTAAAGTACAGTCATTATTCAATATTCAATTGTTTCTCAAGATGACACGCAAAGAGATTAAAATTTCAAGACCAGAATATAGCAGCCCACTTTTATTTCTGGGAATCTTTACTTCACTTACATTAAGTATATAAGCTTTTGCAAGAATAATTTGTAGAACCTATGTAACATTTGGCTATGAATGTAGCAGAACAGGTTTTTGTTTCTGTGGATGTATGAATAATATTTCAACAAGGCATAACACGGTGTTTACAGGTCTTGATCCTGCATTGCCTGGTTTCCAGTACTGGGAAGGTCCAGATGGTCGCTTGGATGATACAGATGCTGAATTTGTTGATATTATCCACACATGTGCTGGAGCTCTAGGGTTTACTTCAGCCATTGGTCATGCAGATTTCTATCCAAATGGTGGTACAGCATTTCAACCTGGCTGTTGTTGTATGGTGGAATTCATGCGTATGTACATCATGATAAGGATGATGATGATGATGATAATAGTAATAATAATAATAATAATAATAATAATAATAATAATAATAATAATAATAATAATAATAATAATAATAATAATAATAATAACAAAATTAATAATAATTAACAAGAAACAAAACATTTTTGGAACAGTCACATTGTTGCTGTGCTCAGAAATAGTCTCCTCCAACATGAATAACCTGTCTCCACACTTCAGGGAGAAGTCACCATTCAATTGCTTTTTGCATGGATACAGTATGGCATTTCACAGCCAGCACAGAGCAATCCACTTTCTTAAAGATTTGACTATTGCTGTCTCTCTTGTGTCTACAACAAAATGTGTAATGAGTTTCCATTTCATTTTCTAGTGATCACTGCTTGTTTCTGAAAATGTAAGACATTAAAGACTTTTCAAAAATTCCCTCCAGATGCTGGACAAATGGTTAAAATGTAGGGAATGTCTGGGAATTTCAAGTTGTTTGGTAACCCTGTGTCCCAGCCCCATTCATGACGTTTTTGGTGGACAGAGGTGGGAGGCACAGCAACTGGGCACTTCGTCTCGGTTCGAAAAGGGCTGTTGCACCATGGGATTAGTTAGATAACAAAAAGTTGAAGTTTGTACAGGAGTAGATGAATCATGTGAATATAAAAGTCACATTTTTGCTTTTAGTTATGTGATAAGTTAATGAAGAATCAGCAACACATACACTTATATACCTCAATAATTCCTTGTCTCAGAGGCATGCAGCCATGGAAGGGCCCATGAGTACTTTGCTGAGTCAATAACATCAAAGGCAGGATTTAGAGGAGTGCCCTGTGAAAGTTGGAGTGAATACAAAAAAGGTGCATGCAACAATAGTATCAGTGTTCTCATGGGAGACAAAACACCACCCAGGTATTATTTTACTGTGTTCTTTCTTACTAATGCAAACAACAATTTTAGGTTAATGAAAATTAAAACATTTGCAGTTATGAAAAAGCAGAAAATTCCACATAATTGGCAAGGTTCACATTTGTAGTATTTGAAACTTTCACGGTGATGAACTCGTACAACTTTATCAACATTGCATGGCTGGTAACCCGAGCTCTTATTAATTTCACATTTATCCATTTAATTATCAAATCAATAACTGTCATCAGAAACATTAATCAAAGTACCTTTTTAACATCATGTCAACGTAACACTTATCTTGTCTTAGCAAACCAATCTTAGTGTAGGCGCTAAACTTCAATGTTTCTCATTTTTGAAACAATAACTACAGCAAAGAAAATAATATCCACTTTCTGAAACATGTAGTGCAACTGATACTGGAATTATTGATTGCTAAGACTAATAATTTTATAAAGAAATGATAGGGGAGTAGGTAAAAAATTGCAGTAAATGATTTCTATAGATCTTAAAGTCAATGCATAATGTGAGAGGCACAAGTACATTCGGAAATCAAAGTTGCCTGCAAATACACACATATGCCAGTTCTTAAAATTAGAATAGGAAAAGAATTCTTAGAATTTAGCAAGTCACAGAGTAAAAAGTTACATTTCAAATGCAAATAAGAAGATTAGGATTTGGCAACATATATATAAAATGGTGCGGTAGTCATGAAGCATGTCAGACTTATGTTGATAAAAGAATGTGTATTTCTAAAATGCATGTCCTTTGTGTTGGAACAGTTTATATTAGAGAAGTGTTTTACTGTGATTGTCAGTCTGTATTGCTTAAACTGTGCTCGCACTAGCGCATACCTGCCAGTAGCCGCAAGGGGATTTGCTGCTTAGTGTTTTAGTGGCTACACCCATAGTCAAGAATAACAAAGTTTCTAATTGTTATTCTGGAAACAGTTATTTTAAACTGTAAAGCTACTGATACTCCAGAAGTTAGTAGATATTATACTTTAATAGTCATAAGTTCTGGTGCTAAGGTTCATAAACAGTTTAATGCTATATTCTCATACAGTCAGCAACTCATTTATAGTCTCCATTAAATTTATCAGTCAACTTAACTAGTGTTGTCCTTTCCCACATACACCCTGAGAGAAAGACACCATAGCTCACTGCATAGCTCAGCAGCAGCCATCAAAGAGGGAAATATTGGAGAACACATCAAAAGTGTCACACACTAGGAAAGACATCACAACCCACGGAACTCAATGCTTGAGAGAAGATTTATTTAACAGTTACGAAATGGTGTTGATGAATTTTAAGTTACCTCACTTTTTTGTTATTATGGACTTTCTCAAAAATAGAATGATGTTGATCAACGTAACTAACAAAATGCATTTCCTGAATTTTGTGTGTAACCCTCAACATTTTGAATGTACAAAGCTGGTAAAACACAATTTATGTAACATTTTTGTTGCATTAAAAACTTCCAAGATCCTGCAATGTGGCCAATGTGTTGGAGCATGGAGCACTGGCTACCAGCCATGGAATGAGTATGATGCCCTTCACATCCCAAAAACCGTTTCACTTTTCAGGACAGTGGGACCATTTTTGCCTTCTTTGGAGCAGATTCTTCAAAAGCAATCCATTGTTTTGATTGTTGCTTGCTTTCCTATAATGATGAATCCAGGTCTCATAGGTAGTGACAACTCGATGCAAAAAGTCCTTCGGATTTTGCTTAAACAACTCCAAAGTTAAAAGTCGTACCTGCTTGTTGTACACTGTTAGCAAAGGCAGCACCCTTCGGGCAGACAACTTGCTCATTAAAACTTAGTGTGCAAAATCACTTTGAGCAGCTTATTGAGATGCCTGTAAAATCCAAACTAATCTATGAATCAGCACCAAATTTGTTTTGACATGTAACAAATGACAGTAAATGATGACTACACAAACTTCATTTAACAACCCCGTGTTTTGAAACATGGGTACTTTTTGAACAGCTCTCGTAAGTCCCAAATATAGGACTGGTGTATGCTAAGTACTCTTGCTATGAGGAAATTGAGGAGCTGCAATAGGCAGCAATTCTGGTCAAGAAAGCCAACATTCCAGGGATGTGTGAGACTTGTTACATCTTCTCCCTGTATTGTCTGGATGATTGTCCAGCTTTGCTGTGCATATGTAGACATGAGGCCAGCAGTTAGGTTGGTAGGTCCAAGTCCCAATTGGGCTGCAATGCCACAGGATATAATCATTTCCAAGATCTTTTAATTGATTTGAGTTGAGTTTTCAAATACTTTCTTGAAATGCTAAGTTGGCATTGATTTATTTTTTTGTGGTTATGCAAAAAGTTAAATTTCAATGCCAAGATATAGAGACTGACATACTGCTTTTTCATCCATTGCTAAATGACTGCGGTGATTATGTCAATATAACATATATTTAAGATATTCTCTCAAGCTTCCACGGCTAACATTAAAAATATCTTGGCTATTCGGTTTTATCGAATTTGACGAGGCAAAAACCGGAGAGCCAAAATATTTGTTATGCATTTAGGATATTTGCATGATGAATGAAATTTATATCTTGAGCTTTCTGGGAACAGGTTGTAAAATCCTCTTAATTGTGAGTGATTTTTGTAAATATTGCATACCTGGTGAACTATAAGAAGTACATAAAATCTTACTACACAAAACATGTAGATCTCTTTAAAACATTTTGAATAATCTTTTTGTGACAACATCCATTTTCCAGACATCCATTAATATTGCTTTGAATTTTTCAATACCTTTCTCAGCTTTTTCAGGTCTATTCCTACTTGTTTCTCACGTCTGGAAAGAGTTGGGGATTTCAAGGTCAGCAATTATAGGAGCCAGGTTTCAATCATCCAATAATCACATCAGTCTCCTATATCACTCTTGTACCAACAATGAAGCATGTAATGATACTATTTATGTAAACGTTTATCTTAACATAAAGTAGAGAGAAAAATTAGCTTTTGTAGAAATAGTTTGGGGAAACTATGTATAAACACTATTGGGTAGAGAAAGTCATGTGAAGCTACCACATCACAATTTATTCAACTTATGTCTTTATTATTCCCATTTTATTAATTTATACAGTAAATTTTTACTCAGGTACTAAGCTTGTGGCATTGGACTGGTATTCTACTTCAACATCAACATTAACTAATAATGACTAGAATGACGTTTATTTAAAGTAAATAAATTATTTTTGTTTCAGTACCCGAGGATTCTTCTACCTCAGAACTAATTCTACCTTCCCATATGCACTTGGTTAAGATGGCTGCATAAACCACAACTTCATGGTTGGCTTAAACACAATCACTGCTGTTCAGCATTCTCACATCATCAGCTTTACCATAATACTTTCCCATAAAGTGCATTTAATATATTTTGAATAAATACATGTTGTATATTGCGCAGTGATAACTATAATTCTTGGTTAATGCATTATTAAATGAAATAAATAATGATAAAACACATAAGACAACTTTGTTAGTATGGTTTGACCTCTGAGATCAGTTGTCTCCTCAACAATGAATGACAATGGATATGGCCTCAGTACTATAATGGCATTACTGGATCTCAAATTTTAAATATTAAAAATTAGGCACTTAAAATATGTTACAAAATTATTAAATGACAATTTAATTTTGGGCAAGAAAAAAATTTTATTTCTACTATGGATCATAAAACAATTACTTATACATTATAGTAAGTATCTTTACACTTTTGTGTGTATACTAACGATCACCTTATTTGCATCCTCTCCATGATCTAGGACAGCACTGTCCAATACAGCACCTGTGATATATTTTTCTGGCACTCTCGAGAAGCAAAGTTTTACTCTGAAGATTCCTAATATTAATTCAGATTTCAAGACAAAACTGTTTCCTCCCAAACATTTTTCCAGTACATACACACGAAGTATGTTTTTGTACACCTAAAACTGTATTCATTAATTCCCTTACCAGAGCTCTCCCTTTTTCCTCACAAAAGAAGGGTATTTGCCATAACAGTGGTTGCGATGGCACCTGTGTCTCCTTAGGCATGAGTTAAACGTGCTCGAGCACATAAGAAAGTTGGACAGCACTGGTCTTGGGGTAACGTGCTAGCCTCCGGTTCATGAGATTATTATTGTTGTTGTTGGCTAATGCTGGATTTCTGACAATGAAGTCATTAATCCTCTTGCTCTCCAATGCTTTTCACTGATGGATGGGGTGCTAGAAGTGGCCGGGCATATTTGAAGGGGGTCATGCTCCATTACCTCTTACAGATCACATAGAGGACAGAGTGGTGAAGAATATATTCCAATTCTGTTCAAATGCTTTGCCAGAGAATCATGTTTCATAATCAACCTGAACGTTGCAACTGCCATTTTTCGAGGATACTCAGGAATTACTGTTTTAATGTTTGGTAGTTCCTATCTTTTATTTTTTGATTTTTCACAGTAATATTTTGCAATGATTTTTTTTTAATTCAGAGTTGACTAATCCTTTAGCTGCATAAAATGGTAGATTAACTATAGATTTCTGCACATTGCCGGTACCCTTTTTTGCAAGAAAATCAGCTTTCTCATTACCACTCAGTCCACAGTGAGTTGGTATCCATTGGAAGACTAGGTGTTTTTGAAGTGCTGTTAAGTGGGTAAGGATTTTCCAACATTCTATAATTGTTTGGTTTTTTGGTGACAACTTGCAAGTAATTGCTATAATTGCTACCCTGGAATCTGAGAGAATAAATGCTTGATGAAAACGTGAGATTCTACACAAAAGATTTTGTAGGGCCATTTGAATTGCTAGTTCCTGAGATTGTGGCATAACGGATCTTCTGTCTCTGTGTGAAATTTCAGGATAACTTTCAAAGTTTACCCATGCATAGTTCCTTTATCAGCAGGATGCATTTTTACCACAGCAGCAATATCATCCCAGAACTGCCTCTATCTGGACTCCAGTATGTTATAATACGTTAAGGTGGAAGAGTTGTCTCTGGAAGTTTTTGCTTAAAAAATACAATGTGGGATGGAGCTTTGTAGAAATTATTCTTCATATTGGAGATCAGGGAATTGACTTCTCGAAATTCATTCCTCATGGATGCCAAGATTTAGTGAAAGACAGACTAAGCAGGTGATGTTTAACAATTGTAAACTTTCGTTTCCCAGGAAGGCAATGGACTGCCCATTGATTTTATGGATCTCTCTGTTGCTACAAGTCATATCTTGAGTTTACCAATTTTTTATATTTGCAATATATCTGTTGTCTCCGTGATACCTATTCTTAAGGAATCACAGAAATGTTTCCTGATACTCGATATCCAAATTGGACTTCCTAAGTGTGGACACAGCTGGAATGTGTTTTTGACAGTTCTTTTGCAAAACCTCTTCTCTGCAGTGTGTACCTTGTTAAAAATTGGCTGCTGTCTGTGTGCTGCACAAATCTGAATTGGAATCATTAGTTGTCAAACTTGCTGAAGCTTGAGTCAGCAGTGTTTGTTTCGGAAAATTCTTTTAACTTTAGTATGTCCTATGCACCTACATGTTGCTTAATGTGAAATTTTCTTTCATGTGAAATCTTAAAGAATGGATTGGTTTATAAGTATGATTTGGAAGGTATAGCTTAAATCAACTTAATTCTCCTTCAAATTGAGGTTTGAATAACTATACAGTCTAACCTCCTTAATCCTCTGTTAATCACTAAGGGCCTGACAGACCCATATGATTGTTTAAATGTCATAGTTCTCGAACAAATGCACCTATGCAATGGGAGAAGGGATAAATGCAGTTTTAACTGAACTGTGAATGGAGCAGATTTAGCTGATGCACCAAATTATGTTTCTGCAATAGCTTGCTGATTCACTCTTGGCCATTACATTTACCTACCAAAATCTGTGAATGCGGCCGAAAGAAATCAGAACTTGAGATAATACAGTGCATGGAAATATTTGTCCTTTCCTTCTATCTGTTTGTGTTTTATGAGTCAAACTTGTGTGTACCTTAAACATATACCACATGCCTGAAATCCATAAATATTTTGTTTTACCAATGTGCTACAGTTATATTGAATAAAACATGCATGAAGTGTGGAACTACTTTGAAGTAGACGGTACTAACAACAACAGAACAGTGTATAAAATATACAGAAAAACATTTTTGTGCATTGATATATCTCACAAATTTAAAGAAATATGTTACATTGATTACACTGAGTGAAAATGAAATGTCTGAGTTTCCAGGTATTGTCAGCACACAATGTTGAAACATGAAAATGAACCAAAACAAAACTGGTAATCTGTATTAATACACAGAAAACTATTAATATGCCAAATTCAGTGAACAACCTATTGTCTTTTCAGCTTTTTACACAGTGAGTAGTATCGATATCAAGGTATAGTGGTACAGCTGGCTCCAAATGCTTTCCGAGTCACATGCTCCTAGCCATGGGGGAAAACCAGGATGGTTTATCTAATAGTAATACTAAGTGGTCTCAAAGGTCGACTTGCCAGCTCATACTCATCTACAAAGGAAATCCAAAGAACATATCCTCCCAACATTTCTCTTAGACTTGCTAGTATGAAAATATCTCAGTGAAAGAAAACGTTCACATTATAAATCCATAATTAACTCACAGCGAGGATGGAAATGAAATATTCAGCATTCAAGGCATCATATCACTCTAAAATGGAATTAAATTTAAAATGTTTAAATAATTTTAATATACCACATTTTTTTATTTAAGCTATTCATGGAGACACGCATGTGCGCTGTAGAATTTTGAAATTTTTTTTATTCAGTGAACATGAAATTTCACATTGAAGTTTAAAATATTGAATGGCTCTTTGTCGGAAATAGCAGGAAAACAGAACTTCAAATGAAAGTTTAGCACAGCACAAGTAATAGAACTACTGCAAATCGCAAAAGAACAGGTTTAAAAAAACTATGAGGCATCAACCCCTATAAGTTATGATGTAGTTTCTCCCCCTTAGCTTTCTTGCCCATCACCTTTATATGTGAACTGGTTTATCTATTATTATTATTATTGAGAAATATATCATCATTCTTTGTTTAAGGAAGTGTTTGAAAATATTTCTTAAACACTGCTAATACTATCTTCCTTTCTTAGAAGTTTGAAAACAGTGTTGTTATAATTAATTTAAAAGGTGAGTCAATTAATAACACTAAACAACACTTACATTTATAATTTTCCAGAACGCGTTTCGGAGGTTAACTTTCCTCCATTATCAACCGGACAATAACTGGGTTTCCATGCTAATACTACCACAAAAAAGCAATGTTACTTGTGAGACAGAATATATGGTTAGACCCCAAAAGGAAATCATTTATATAAATATTTATTGCAAATGTAATTTATTTTTCATGTTGATAAGGATTAGTTGAATAATGAAAACGTGTTGCTATTTTTGCATTGTTACGAAAAATAGATTTGTTTAAAAACGTCATAAATTTTAAGTTTCATGTTTAAATTTAATATGTATAAATATAAGAACCATATATATTTAATGTTAAAAGTGTAGGAAGGATAGATAAAGAACGCTTCCCTAACATTAAAGGAACTATTTAGCGAGGAAAGTATAAAATGAGTCCATACGCGCATGAATATAAAAAGAGTGTCATGTAAAGAGACGCCAATTGTTTGTCAGTAGTCTCTCTGTGTTTGAAAGGTGAAGACATGTTTCTGTAACGTGCATGGACGTGGGTATGAAAGACTTTTATAAAGTGAAAAGACTGTCAAGAAAATACAAATAGGTGGAACGGAAGTCAATTCAATTATAACGAGTGTAATAAGGGACAAAAAAAAGTGTTAATAAAGTGACATATAGTGAAGTTACATTTCACCCAGTATCACGCCCGGAGAGAAAGAAGAGTCCCATAGCTCAATGCAAAGTAATAATCTTTTTAAAAACACAGCACCACTTGTTATGTGCAGAGAAGAATGTGCTGATTTGTTTTGTTTGGATAGAGTAAAATTGATTTAGCTTCTTGTTTACTTACCGCTGACCACACATCAGGGAAACATACCCAAAAGTAAATAACTCTGCTGAAGCCATCGCTGGGCCGGGTGGATCAGGCAGTAATTCATAAGAACATTTTTCCTCTCTTTCCCCTACACCCTCTTGCCATCAGAAAACATTTGGAGCTGGCTGCACTGTCCCATCACTAATTCCTATAGAAGAGTACTCTTCAAAATCTATAACAATCTGTTTGGACACACGCTCCCAACTCCAGTAACACCACAGACACTGTACCTCCCACAATTCACAATGAAGTATGAACAGCAATCGTCAAACTTGAGTGCTGAAAAACTCCAGGCAAAGTCAGCATTTACAATGACACGTTGAAACAGATGACAGGCGCCCTAACACCATTGATCACCAACTTCAATACAATCTTACACTTGGAGGAGCTGTTAGAGCAATGGAAGATCACTAACATCATTCTCCTACACAAGAAAGGCAGCACAGACCAATCAGCCTCCTGTCTATAATGTCCCACTCTGTGACCACAATATCAATATCTCTTTAAGGAAGGTAATGGAAATTATAATGCAGTTTTTGCTTCAGTGTGCTGGCTGGCAAAACCTTGCATGTCAAAGTTGTGGCTGTCTGGTAACAGAGTGGACATTCAATTTGTCTGCCATCCACATGGTAGTGAGAGCTACACACGTGTGCTACTTCCAACTCATCTTGCAGATGAATACATTCTCATATAAAGGTTTGTCTGTCAGCCCTTTATTTATTGTCCTGGCATGCTACCAACATTACAATACATTGCACTGTCTAATCCCTATAAGCTATTTTCAAAGGTCCTAACAAGACTATAATTGAATAGGTCATTATGACCTATGGAGCTGATGTATGGGCTTTGAATTGTTTACTGCAGAACTGGACCATTGGAGATGCTTTGCGAGAATATTCAGTAACAAAAAATTAGAAATCCTCATATAAAAGAAATTATGCAGATCCAATACTCAATTTTAGATTTTATCAAGAGGCAGCAGCTTAAATGGTATGGACATGACAGGAGAACAGAAGATGAAAGACTCCCAAGGCTAATCATGGATTGGGTACCACAGGGAAAGAGGAAGAAGGGAAGGCCACCTATTACGTGGATCCAAGGAATCAACAAGGCCAAGAGGGAGTGGGAAATAGAAGATATATGGATGAACAGACAGGAAAGGAAAAGTGTGTTAAGTCAAATTTGTTAAAGGCTTGAATTTGGGTGCTGGAAAAATGCTTATTCATTGTAAAACCTCTTTGATGATAATTACAATAATAATAATAATAATAATAATAATAATAATAATAATAATAATAATAATAATAATAATAATAATAATAATAATAATAATAATAATAATAATAATAATAATAACAACAACAACAACAATAATAATAATAATAATAATAATAATAATAATAATAATAATAATAATAATAATAATAATAATAATAATAATAATAATAATAATAAGAAGAAGAAGAAGAAGAAGAAGAAGAAGAAGAAGAAGAAGAAGAAGATAAACACCACTTGCCAAAGCAAGCAGGTTTCTAATCAGGTTTTAGTACAGCAGACCATCTTCAAACTAAAAACATAATGAATATCCAGGCTTGTGGGATATGGTCTAGTGGAGAAACTACTTCCAGAAGTTTAGTCTGAAGCTGCGTCGAACACCTTCAGTAGCAAGAGTATAGGACTCTTCTAGTCTCAGCAACAACTGATACGGAGCCTGTTGGTTTCATGAGCTTTATACATCTAGCCTGGATGGGCAGAGCCAGCTCCTTGTTGGTCTGTTCTCTGTTGATTTGTTTGACTGCGGCATAGGCCAGGCTAAAATGGGGGCTGCCTCCATTTTCTATGATTGGTGTAAATGTACTGGCAGCTTCATTATCTTCAAACTGTCAAACAAGTGACTGAGAAAGCAATGGAATTCCAAATAACAATACGAGTGTTAATATCCTGGAAGCTGATGACTGTTGTTGGATCACATTAAAAGAGAAAAATTGGTCAATTAATAAATAGAGGAAACTACCTCTGAAATATGTTCTGGGAAACTTAAATAGTGTTATTAATTCACCAATTTTTCTATTTTAATCTAATATGAGTGTTGTTCAATAAAAACTGAGAGTGACTTCATAAATTTGTGGGAATGTGATCAATCTGCCATCTATAGGCAAATATGTATACTAGTAACATACCCTTGTTTATGTATACAAACTTTTTACAAAGTCGAGTTTTACTTTTTGGTCGTATGGCACAATGCAGAAATTTTTTAATTTCTACTACTTGTGTTTTCTTAAACTTTAAAATAATTAGATGTGTTGCATTCGCATGACTTTCTCTGTTCACTCTTCTACAAGCTATTCTTATAAAAGTTTATTTTTCTATTTATTGTTAACAGAGTTGAAGTAACATTATTCATTTGTACATTTCATTTTGTGTATATAGAAGAGTATATAGTAGGTTAAAGCGATAATCAAATCTTTTCAAACATGCATGTTGCTATGTGATAGCTTTGAAATTCTCTTCTCTTTGCATGGATATGAAAAAGAAAGAAAGAAACATGAGAAATAGCAATTTGCACTTGAGAAAAGTATTACATATTTCAAGATTTTAATAAATAACAAAGAATATCTGGGAAATGGTTACTGTCACAAAAATTTTGACTTGATTTGAATACTTTAACAAAATCAACATACTTTATGGTGTAAGGTTTTGTCTATTCTTACAGTTTACCAATTATACAGGGCTTTCGAATCGATTCTTCACCGCTGCACCGCCTTTTGCCTGTGTGAGTTTGAAGCTGCTGCGACCGGGTTTGTCGCTACTAACAAGCTGCACGTAAAACATGTATAAAAATCCTACCTTACAGAAAATGCTGGAAATGTCGTGAACGATGGTTGAATTGATCCACAGCTTCTGTACTTTTCAGATGAGGTGTGGTTTCACCTAAATGGTTGCGTGAACACTCATAACAGTCGATATTGGGCATCTAAAAATTTACATCGCATTCAAGAAATCCCTCATTATGATTGGAGAGTTGGAGTTTGGTGTGCTGTTAGCGCTAGACGCATAATTGGTCCAATATTTTAGGACCAGACTAAATAAAGAGAGGTACCGAAATGACATTTTGATTCCATTTTTTTCGTGAACTGACAGAAGAAATCATATGGGTGGTTTCAACAAGATTCTGCTATTGTCCATACCGTCCATGAATAAAATTAGGGAAGTGTTTGAAGATAAGAGTGATTAGTGCTGGTGTGTGGCCCTCTCGCTCCCCTGACCTAACAGTGTGTGATTTTTACTTGTGGGGTAACCTGAAAGACAAAGTTTACGAGAAAAATCCTCACATTGGAAGAGCTAAAACAAAATATTATAAATGAAATCACAGACATTACAGTTGCCCAACTTAATCATGTGAATCAGAATGTGTTTTCCCAATATAATGCCTGTATAGCAGAGGAGGGAGGACATTTCCAGCATTTTCTATAAGGTAAGATTTTTATACATGTTTTACGTGCGGCTTGTTAGTAGCAGCAAACCCGGCTGAGGCAGCTTCAAACTCGCACAGGCAAAAGGCCGTGCAGCGGTGAAGAACCGGTTCGAAAGCCCTGTACAAAAATAGTTCAGAAAAGAGAATTTCTTGGGCTATTCTCAGAAAATTCAAGGTATATGTTTAATTTGTCATACAAATACTAATGTATGACAGTTCAATGAAAATCGTTATAGCTGTTTTTGAGAAAATAAAACATTTCAAAAAATTTTCCACGTAAAGGCTAGTTTGGGATTGGATATTTATCTGAAAATGGATTTTTAGGATTTAAAAAATGTGCATTTCTTGACACTAGTATGCAACACTTTTTCTCAGCTCGTATGTGAAAGTAAAACCAGAATTTAATCAATTTTTTAACATCCACATGGAAGTGTTGAACTCTGAACAATTAAATCTTTACTTAGAAACAGTTGTAGCTAATGATGGAGAAAACTGAAGTATGTTCTGAATAATGAACACAGGAAGTGTTATGTAATAAAATTTGTTTCTATTTATTAAGAAAGTATATTAATATGTACAAAATTTCATAATTGTGAGAATCCACACTGATGAAACAACTCTGCTGCATCTGGAAAAAGAAAGTCAAAAGAAAAATTATTAGCATTGATAACATAACCACATTTAGGAAAGTTAAAAAATACTTCAATAACTTAATGCCAAAGTCGATGCATACAACACCACAATAGACGAACTAAGAAAGAAGAAAGATCTATATGGATGGAATTCTACTCCACGGATGCAATGATGACAAAGGACTGGAGACAAGCAGGCCTCGAACTCAGACATCTAGTGATGAGAATGGCAACACATGGGTTCCATCATAAAATTCGCAATACCAAGAAACACCATGAATCAAATTCCCAGTGTATTTGTGAGCTGTTCACAAAATTTTGTTACCGCTACCATGTCATAATGTGTCAGAAGAGAACAGTATCCTTAACGGCTTACTTAAAAAATGATTGAACAATGACTCAGTGAAGTTAACTTTATATTATGCACATTGTGCTCTTTTCCTACTATTAATTAAAGTCGGGACTTTGAATCTTTGTGCCAATGCACTTACTCTTTGAGTTTCCATGAAATATTAGTATGCATTAAAACTCATACAATTCAAGTTTCCAACTGTAAGCCTAGGAGAAATTACTTATAAAAGTAAGAAATTACACTACACTATATAATATGTAAGGTCTGTCTCCTAAATGTTTCATCTCAAATATCTTTGAAACACAAACAGAAACCAAATAAGATTTCACAGCGACGAACATAGGTGAGGGGTTCATCAGATGTAAATGCTACAGGCATTAAAAAATATGCACAAATATAATTTTTAACAAACTTTTATCATTTTTAAATAGGAATCCTACATTATTTTTGACAAAATTGATAACGTTAAGAAAAGCAATTGTTAATTACATCCCAATGAAGTTAACACCTGAAATACAGCCAAAGAGGTAAACCTTTACCTGGTTTACCAGGAGAAATACGAACTGGTTTGAGAATTTAATGCCATTCTGGCAGTTTGTCACAATAGCTCAGTGGTTAGAGCGTCCGCACGGTAAGCGGAAGGTCTGTGGTTCAAATCCCAGTTGTGGCATTGAATTTTTAAGTTCCAGTTCTACCTCTCAAACCTTTACTTATTTGTTATTTTTCAGGTGACTCATTCTGTATAGTATATAATTAGGGTGGTAATAATATCAAGGAAACATTTAAAATACCAGAGCGGATCAAGTACAACTAAATAAACAAGCCTTTTGATACATACATTTTAATAACCAAAGGAAACTAATTGTTCTTTCACATTAGCTGTGTGGCTGAAAAGATAGAATCAGATTGAAAAATTCAATACCACTGCTGGGATTTGAGCCATGGATCTTCCAGTTTCCATCCAGTTGTTTTAACCAACTGAGCTCTTCAAGTACTTACAACATTGTACATCACCGGCCCTAATGACCTAGCTGTCGACGGGCCCTTAAACAATACTCACTCACTCACTTGTACATCACCAGGGTATGTTAGCTTAAACACATCTGAGATTTCCTAGAAAAATATGAGTCAGAGAATGTAATGTCGTGCAGCCAAGTTACCATGGTAGCTCAGTTGGGTAGAGCAACTGGATGGAAGCTAGAAGATCTGTGGTTCAAATCCTGCCATGGCCTTGAATTTTTCAGTGTAATTCTACCCTTAAAATCTAAAATAAGAACAAATTAGAAACTAAAAGCTTCACTTATCTTAGTAATTTCTGCAAGTTCTTCAAAATATAAAAAATCTGATGTGTTGCACTCACATGACTTTCTCTACTCTTGTACTAATCATTCTTACAATCTCATATTCCTACATCTACTACATGTCAGTTGAATTAAAAACTTCCAGAAATTATCTTATTATTTCCTTGTAGGCGCAAGGGGAATATGGGAATACAGCAGTCTTTGAGCGATAGTAAATTTTCTAAAGCTTTCAAATTCCATTCTCTTTGCACGCTTAACATATGAACAGAAGAATAGTGGTGTTCCATTTGACAGAAGTGTAAGTTGTCCAAAAGTTAGACAAATAACAAGGAATATTTCCGAAATGGTTCACTCTACAAAACAAAAAAAATTATTTGGACATAAATTGTGTATTTTAGCAAGATCTACACTTTTTGCATAGTAAGATTTTGTCTATCTCTTACGGTTTACGAGTTATTCAAAAGTCATCCAGAGTAAACAAGATTACAAAGTCTAGAGCCAACTCAAAATATACATTTAATTTGTCATCAAAATATCTTAAATATATATCATTTTAATCAAAATCATTAGAACCATTTTCAAGAAAATCAAAATCTTCGAAAAATTTTCCACATAAAGGGTAGTTTAGGGTGGGGTTATTTTCTTCAAAATCTTTATGTCGCATCCTTGAAAGACGTTAAACTTAAATACCAACTTTGGTTTATAACTGACTTTCCGTTTTTGAGTTATGCTGTCCACAGACTGACAGACACGCAGGCAGACACACACACAAACACACGGACCTTTTTCTAAAACTGCTTTTTTTGGATTCAGGGGGTCTCAAAGCATATATTTCAGGTGAAATCTCGACATTGAATTTTGGGTGGAATACAATACTTCCCCTACTTACCAGTAGAGAAAGTAAAAATTTTACTAAATTTTTCTGTTGTTTTCTAGTGCCTTGCATCTGGCAATGAAGCCATTAGCATTCGTGCTTTCCAATACTTTTGAACTGTAGTTTCTTCTGATCTTAATGCTTCATTAAGATCCATTTTCTAAAATGGATAAAATCCCAAATTAAAAAATATCTGGCATTTATCAATTTAGCTGTTTGGATTGTGACAGGGTTTACATTGGTAAAGCTAAACGTCATTTGGAAACCAGAATGAAGGAGCATTTTAGAAATATTAAATATAAACAGATTGATAAATCAGCTGTGGCAGATCATTTTTGGTCGTTTAATCATGAAATAAATCCAGAGGTTAAATTATTAAAACAATTAAATGGGCCTATTGAGTTAATGGTTTGGGAAAAGATATTCATTTAAAAAACAGGAATCGTGTTATGAACTTTGAAATACCACCCATAGATTCTATTTATGTTTTATTTTCAGAGGTTGGCAACACATAGATCTTTTAAGTTGAGCATCTGTAGCTATGGTAAATGGTTTAAATAAAGCTTTGAAAATGTGATGGAAGCATCTTGAAACTAGTCAGCAGCATTTGCAGAACTTGCAGCAATTACTAAGATAGTGAAGCTTTTAGTTTCTAATTTGCTCTTATTTTAGATTCTGTTGCTTCACTGTTAATAGCTTAAATGTTTCCTTAATTCTACCTTTCTAGCATTTTTCTTACTTTTCTACATTACATTATGGATTTGCTGCAACAAAGAGCAAATTTGTTAATGTCACACAAAGACGTTCATCTCCTCATTGCTTGTGAAGTGCTATACAAGAACTTCTTTGAGTGCACCAAATATGAAGTTGCATGACAGAAAATCCACACAGTAGGGTGGATGTGGAAGGGCAGTCCTCGTTATCGCTACTGCTCATGTGGTCTGGCCTTGTCTTACATAAACAACCTGACTCGACTGCTGTACCTTTATGACAAGAAGGCAGCTATTACTGTCACTGAGAAGTAACAGGCAAGGTTATTTATCTATCATCACCGGAAGAAATCAATCAGGACACCTTTGGAACATCAGAGAATAGTGGCCAAAACCTTCTCTACTGAGAGCCATGCCTTGGCTTTCACTGGCAAATCCCCACTTTTTCAACTATGGAGTACAAGGAGTCATTTACAATGAAACTTAAGCATTAACATAATGACATACATCTTGGACATAAACCAAGCAATGTCATGTTCCCTGATGAATTATTAATTTTACCACATATTTTTTTAACTAGGAAAAGTGCACTTCCCATAAGTCACATTACAAACTATGTGTAGGACTTACTAAAGAACTGTTTTTAAAAGCCCTTTCTAGTGTATTTCATTAGTTGTGTAAATTAAACAGTGTTACAAAAAATAAATAAACAGGAGAAAGAAACTTTCTTGGATTCAGGTTCTGCACCAGCTTCTCATTTTAGGCATGCCTTGTTTGGATTAATGTATAATACACTAGCAGTTTAAAATACATGTATTACAATGCAAGTGTTCAGAAATATCGGGAAGTACTTGCCTGTGATTTTCTCCCATTAAATGTGCAGGTCAGCTCAATAAACTGGAGCCGGATGCTGTGTTGGCAGCAGATTGAACCTTGTTTTTATCGTTATCCGCTGCTTTGAAAATTTATCCTCAGGAGAAAACCGAGCTGAAACATGAGATACAAAATTTGTCAATATGCTACATTTTCAAAACACTACAAGCAAGGTTACCAGATTTTGGTGATGATTTGGGCACAGTAATATTTACAAGTGTAAGCTCTTTCTCTCAAAACATATACTTCCGGTGTATTGTTGATATCAAAATTTGGGTGGAATACAATACTTTCTAGTAGGTCCATGGAAGGGAAAGTAAAACTTTCTTGGTTATTGTCATTGATGTAATAAATGTGACATTGATATCGTCATTTTAAACTTGTCTAGTAACATGAACCGTATTTCCGTCTTACCAAAGATCAGTATAATAATTCATAATATTTTAAAATAAAAATAATGGTTTATAGATCATTCAGTCATAAGCATGTAAAATATATTATCAAAATGAGACTTACCAGGATGTGCAGACAAAGTGCGTGTTCCATCTGGTGCCTCTTTCTAGAACAGAGTAATAAACAGAAAGTGTTTAACAAAATGTAACATGCAAGGCAAGATCACAAATCCACTCATAGATGAACAGCTCATTAAAATTTCTACACATTATAAATTTAGTCAGCTAAAACATAAATACTAAATTGTTTTCAGGCTGGGTCTAGCCATTTGTAAATGACTTGTATAATAGTGGACTAAAGGTTAGTGTGTACAAGATAGCACAAAAGTTTATGTGAATAACAGAGCCCATACATTTAATGATACTAGTTTAGTATAATAAGAAAATTGAGTGTTACTTATGTCATGTATGCACTCAATTGCATGGATCAAAGTCGTTTTATGAATTTATTAGTAAAAACTCGCTTTGCTTGCATCACCTAATTCTTAGTGGGGTGCAACATGTAAAACCACAGCTTCCTTAAAACTGCTTATACAGAGCTAAACTAACCTAGAATCTAACTTATTTTAAGAATACATTAGTAAAAACGGTGGGTTGCAATATATAAAACCATAATTTTCTTAAAACTGTTTACATAGAACCTAATCTCAACTCGGTAACCTCCTTAGAGAAACATCATAAGTGACAAGCTTTCCTAATATACTAAATTTTAACCATTTTAATATTCCAAAATATACCTAAGCTTAGATTACATGTATTAAAAGGTGGCTTTACTGCAGATCAATAGTCTCAGTAATAAATTCATGAAGGTTATATTGTTTCCTGACGAGCGTCTTTTCTTCGATCACTGTAGACCTGTGATGTGTCAGAGAATGCATAACTTTTTAAACCTGTTTAACAATAGAAAAGATAAGGCATTGTTTAAATGACATAATGCATTTGTTAACAAATGACATAATGCATTTGTTAACAAAAGCAGGACACCAAATGCGGTCCTCTTATTGGAAAAGCCAAAATTGTTTGCATTTTGGAGTTTATGCAACGACCTTCTTCCAAACAACTTCTTACCTTTAATGTGTATACTCGCTTCCCTTCTGAATCTAAATAGTACATCATATACATGGCTGGAAAAATAAAACAACAATTTCACAACAGCAGAAACCACACTACACGTGCCCTCACCGATCGCGTCTCCTTTGCTTTGTTTAAAAATTATCATACAGTGGTGCCACCACGGTGTCACACAACAGTTGAAGAAAAAACTACTTAGCAGTTTCCTCGCAGGGATAATAAATCAATGAATACCAACTGAAATAGTTGTTTAATTTTCGTTTTCATTTATATGAAAGTAGAAATGTATCGCACTACTGTATCCCCTTTCACCTCCAGGGAGTAAAACTTTACTCGTCAGCAATTTATAGTGTCTGGTATCTAATTCGTTATTTATCCGGATCTTCGATTTCTTTGGAAGGAGAGGTTATAGAGAGAGTGTTCTGTGGTTATAGTGCTCATTGACAGAACGTACAAAAAACACACGTGAATCATTTTGTAAACTTGTTTTTTTTAATCATTGGGCCTGAAAACATATAATTCCTAAATCTCGATGTCAAATATTTGGATGGAAGTTTGGTCATGCAACTAAATAACGTATTCACCTGTTACAAAAGAATTACATTTACCACTTTTTCTGTTTCCTAATTATTTTGTATCAAAACATTGAAGTTCACATGACCGAACATTTTTATAAACGGATCAATTTAGTTACATCTGCGTTGTTCCTTAGGGATAGGAGTAGGAGAGATACGGAGCGTATTCGACACACAAGCCAGGGTTATTATACCTATGCCCTCAAGGGAGCACGCTAGCGAGGAAGGATAAGGTGAGTGGAGACACCGGGCGGCCTGATTCAGACTAACAGCACAGACATTGACAGAGGTCCCTAAAGTTTAACAAGTATGACGACTCTTTGAAATCTTAAGTTCTTCTGGGGCCAATTCAGGTGTACCTCGGAGCGGGGTCCAACGCTCCCAGAAGCCGCCCCCTTTTTCACCCGTAATTCACAGAAAATGAGGGACAGAGAGAGTTCCTCTGCGCATATCATCCCTGCCAAGCGGCACCTAACGACTTCGCTGACACTTACGACCCTGAAGGAACCAACGGGATGAACCATGATTGAAATTATTAGGAACTTTTCAAAATTTGAAATTCAAAATTTCTATTTTTTGAAGCTTTTATTTTTATGAAATTTCATAAATGTATCTGTTTTAAAATTTGAAATTTCACGACTTGGTCTCAGACGTTCGACGACTTGGCCTCGGACGTTTAACGACTTGGTGTAGGACGTTTGACAACTTAGTGTCGGACGTTTGACGACTTGGCCTCGGACGTTTGACGACTTGGCCTCGGACGTTTGACGACTTGGCCTCGGACGTTTCACGACTTGGTCTCGGACGTTTGACGACTTGGAGTCGGACGTTTGATAACTTGATCTCAGACGTTTGACGACTTAATCTCGGACGTTTGACGACTTGATCTCGGACGTTTCACGGCTTAGTGTCGGACGTTTCACGACCTGGCCTCGGACGTTTGACGACTTGTTCTCGGACGTTTGACGACTTGATTTCGGACGTTTCACGGCTTACTGTCGGACGCTTCAGGGCTTACTGTCGTACGTTTCACGACCTGGCCTCAGACGTTTCACGACTTGGTGTCGGACGTTTGACGACATGGTCTCGGACGTTTCACGACTTAGTGTCGGACGTTTGACGACTTGGTGTCGGACGTTTGATGACTTGGTCTCGGACGTTTCACGACTTAATGTTGGACGTTTGACGACTTGGTCTAGGACGTTTTACGGCTTAGTGTCGGACGTATCACGACCTGGCCTCGGACGTTTCACGACTTGGTTTCGGACGTTTGACGACTTGGTCTCGGACGTTTCACCACTTAGTGCCTGTCGTTTCACGACTTAGTGTCGGACGTTTGACGACTTGGTGTCGGACGTTTGACGACTTAATGTCGGACGTTTGACGACTTGGTCTGGGACGTTTCACGGCTTAGTGTCGGACGTTTCACGACCTGGCCTCGGACGTTTGACGACTTGGTGTCGGACGTTTGACGACTTGGTCTCGGACGTCTCACGACTTAGTGTCGGACGTTTGACGACTTGGTGTCGGACGTTTGATGACTTGGTCTCGGACGTTTCACGACTTAATGTTGGACGTTTGACGACTTGGTCTAGGACGTTTTACGGCTTAGTGTCGGACGTATCACGACCTGGCCTCGGACGTTTCACGACTTGGTGTCGGACGTTTGACGACTTGGTCTCGGACGTTTCACCACTTAGTGCCTGTCGTTTCACGACTTAGTGTCGGACGTTTGACGACTTGGTCTCGGACGTTTCACGACTTAATGTCGGACGTTTGACGACTTGGTCTGGGACGTTTCACGGCTTAGTGTCGGACGTTTCACGACCTGGCCTCGGACGTTTGACGACTTGTGTCGGACGTTTGACGACTTGGTCTCGGACGTTTCACGACTTAATGTCGGAGGTTTGACGACTTGGTCTCGGACGTTTCACGACTTAATGTCGGAGGTTTGACGACTTGGTCTCGGACGTTTCACGACTCGGTCTCGGACGTTCGACGACTTGGCCTCGGACGTTTAACGACTTGGTGTCGGACGTTTCACGACCTGGCCTCGGACGTTTGACGACTTGGTCTCGGAAGTTTGACGACTTGATTTCGGACGTTTCACGGCTTACTGTCGGACGCTTCACGGCTTACTGTCGTACGTTTCACGACCTGGCCTCGGACGTTTCACGACTTGATGTCGGACGTTTGATGACTTGGTCTCGGACGTTTCACGACTTAATGTTGGACGTTTGACGACTTGGTCTCGGACGTTTCACGGCTTAGTGTTGGACGTTTCACGACCTGGCCTCGGACGTTTCACGACTTGGTGTCGGACGTTTGACGACTTGGTCTCGGACGTTTCACGACTTAGTGCCTGTCGTTTCACGACTTAGTGTCGGACGTTTGACGACTTGGTGTCGGACGTTTGACGACTTGGTCTCGGATGTTTCACGACTTAATGTCGGACGTTTGACGACTTGGTCTCGGATGTTTCACGACTTAATGTCGGACGTTTGACGACTTGGTCTGGGACGTTTCACGGCTTAGTGTCGGAGGTTTCACGACCTGGCCTCGGACGTTTGACGACTTGGTGTCGGACGTTTGACGACTTGGTCTCGGACGTATCACGACTTAGTGCCTGTCGTTTCACGACTTAGTGTCGGACGTTTGACGACTTGGTCTCGGACGTTTCACGACTCGGTCTCGGACGTTCGACGACTTGGCCTTGGACGCTTAACGACTTGGTGTCGGACGTTTGACGGCTTAATGTCGGACGTTTGATGACTTGGTCTCGGACGCTTGACGACTTGATTTCGGACGTTTCACGGCTTACTGTTGGATGCTTCACGGCTTACTGTCGTACGTTTCACGACCTGGCCTCGGACGTTTCACGACTTGGTGTCGGACGTTTGACGACATGGTCTCGGACGTTTCACGACTTAGTGTCGTACGTTTGACGACTTGGTGTCGGACGTTTCACGGCTTAGTGTCGGACGTTTCACGACCTGGCCTCGGACGTTTGACTACTTGGTGTCGGACGTTTGACGACTTGGTCTCGGACGTTTCACGACTTGGTGCCTGTCGTTTCACGACTTAGTGTCGGACGTTTGACGACTTGGTCTCGGACGTTTCACGACTTAATGTCGGAGGTTTGACGACTAGGTCTGGGACGTTTCACGGCTTAGTGTCGGACGTTTCACGACTTGGTCTCGGACGTTTCACGACTTAATGTCGGAGGTTTGACGACTAGGTCTGGGACGTTTCACGACTTAGTGTCGGACGTTTCACGACTTGGTCTCGGACGTTTCACGACTTGGTCTCGGACGTTCGACGACTTGGCCTCGGGCGTTTAACGACTTGGTGTCGGACGTTTGACGACTTGGCCTCGGACGTTTAACGACTTAGTGTCGGAGGTTTGACGACTTGGTGTTGGAGGTTTGACGACTTGGTGTCGGACGTTTGACGACTTGATCTCGGACGTTTCACGAGTTGGTCTTGGACGTTTCACGACTTGGTGTCGGACGTTTGACGACTTGGCCTCGGACGTTTAACGACTTGGTGTCGGACGTTTGACGACTTGGCCTCGGACGTTTAACGACTTAGTGTCGGATGTTTGACGACTTGGTCTTGGACGTTTCACGACTTGGTGTCGGACGTTTGACGACTTGGCCTCGGACGTTTAACGACTTGGTGTCGGACGTTTGACGACTTGGCCTCGGACGTTTAACGACTTAGTGTCGGATGTTTGACGACTTGGTCTCGGAAGATTGACCTCTTGGTGTCGGACGTTTGACGACTTGATCTCGGACGTTTCACGAGTTGGTCTTGGACGTTTCACGACTTGGTCTCGGACGTTTCTCGAGTTGGTCTCGGACGTTTGACTTCTCTTTTTGAAAATTTGGAACTGCTTCCAAATTTGAAATTTCTTCAAAGCTAGGAATTTTTTTAAAATTTGGAATTTTCTCAAAATTTGAAGTTATTTAAAATTTCGAGTTTTCTAAAAATTTGGAATTTAATCAAAATTTGAAATGGTTAAAAAATTTGAAATTTTTCAGAATTTGGATTTTTTGTCAAAATTTGAAGTTTTATTAACATTTGAGAAATTTTCAGAATTTTGAATTCTAATTTGAAATTTTCCTAATTTGAATTTCAAAATTTCTATTTTTTGAAGTTTTTATTTTTTTGAAATTTCTTAAGTGTGTCTGTCTAAAAAATCTGAAGTTTTACGACTTGGCCTCGTACGCTTCACGACTTGGTTTCAGACGTTTCAGGACTTGGTCTGGTACGTTTGACAACTTGGTCTCGGACGTTTCACGACTTGGTCTCGGTCGTTTGACTTGGTTTCGCACTTTTGATGACTTCTCTTTTTTAAAATTTGGAACTGCTTCAAAATTTGAAATTGTTTCAAAGCTAGAAACTTTTTGAAAATTTGAAATTTTTGCATAAATAGGAATTTTTTGTAAATGTCGAATTTTCTCAAATTTTGTAATGTTTTCAAAATTTGAATTTTTTATAAAAATTTGGAATTTTTCAAAATTTGGATTTTTTGTCAAGGTTTGTAATTTATTAACATTTAATGAAACGAAATGAAAGGACAGGAAATTCGGGTGGGTGTAATTATCCTATCCAGCATTCACCTGGTGACCCGGGGAAACCCCGAAAAAACCACGGCTCAGGAAGCTTGGCCTCGGGAATAAAACGCATGACCTCCCGTATGCGAACCTCATACGTTACCGCGGTGCAATCTCGCTTGGTGCATTATTCCTTACTTGTGAAACATCCTATTGTTATCATTGGTTTAAGTTAGCACACGTATGCAAATGTTTGCTCTTGAGATGGCTTATCGTTTACGGTTACGCACAATAAAATTATGCTATCTAATTTCAAAAACTGAGATAAGCTTTTATGTTCTTATGAATAGTATCGTCAAGATTAATGAAAGGAACATGAAAATTTATGCAAAATCTGTAATGATACAAACGCTGGACTTGAAACTTACTGGCCAGTCGTACCGAATGAAACAATCGAGCATGATTTTTCTGGTCTTAGTTTACCTGTTTTACACAGGTAAGTACATTTGTAGTTGTAAGGTGTTTAGATGTCTACAGTATTCACTTGAACGCGTGGCCGGCCTTTAGAGAAAGACACTGTCCAAGCCGGACACCCATAGTTCCTTAAATTCAAGCACATGCAAATTATAACTACTGTGACAAAAAGCCAACATCCAGTCACTTTGTTTGTTTTCCAAAAGTTACTCACAAAAGAGAGATTTATTTTACCATCATTAACACAAACTGCAGTTCTTCGTGAACTGATAGCTTACAGCTGTTCTGCCTTCTCGTAACCTTACCTTGACACTCACTTTTCTGTCTTTCAGTTCTCTCTGTCAAACAAACTGCTGGCTTCCATGATCACACTCTCTAAAATTGCTTCTCATTACAACTCCGACGTGACGTTAAATGTCCCAAAATATCTCTGTTGACACATACAGTTCTATCACGACGATTGTACGCACACACAAGCACTGCTAGCAACTGCCTCGTTCAATACTGACGATTGCATCAGATACAACTACAGTTTACCACAGCAAATCAAGTCCCCGGGGAATTAAGTGCGGTGTGAAACTGCCGATTAGGCACGGGTCCAACACTCTCTCTCTCACCCTCCTTGACTATATGATACTAATGCAGTTTTTTTAATAACTTTTCTCCCTGTGTAGTATACACTATCACACACACTCATTGTCCTTCTCGCACAGTTTCCAAACAGACGAGGGTAGCAAATTCCTGTCAGGGACCTTTCTTCAGTGGCGAACAGTACTACTCCTCCCTCCTCTCTCACAAAACTGTCCAGTTTCTCGTCTCGCAAGCTTTATAGACGAGAATGACGTAGCGTGGACTTTTCGGGAAATTCACTCTTTTCTCGACGCTTCCACAAACAAGCCGACAGTGGAAGCTTCCGGAACATTCTTGAAACTCTTTGTTTTGCCGCGCTCATTGTTGGGTGCTACTCGCCCGCGAGTGGGATGAGATTGGCCTTGGCTCCTTTTTTTTTTTTTTTTTTTTTGACGCACGCGGGCCGCAAGTAGAGTGAGGTGTCTTAACTTTGAATCTTTGAGGCGTGCACCCACGGCTGGCGTCACACTACGATAATCACATACATGACGTTGGTCCACACGTCTCACATATGTGTTAATGTCTCTGAAAACAAAACCATATGATCATTAACTTATCCAAAACGCTATGTGAAAATTAACTTTACTCACATTTTATCTCAATGACAGTTATATCTAGGCTTCGTTCCCGGTTGCAAACGACGTTAGGTTGAGAGCTAGTTTACTGTAACCATTTCTACTTCATGTTTGTTGACGGTAGGGGAGGTAGGAAAGAGGAGGATAATACACCGCTACAGTAATCTGTTTGTAAAGTGACATGACAGTATCGTCTCTATCCGTTAGGGAGGGGTGATAGAAAACCTTAGTGGAAGCATAGCTTAAATGCCAACAATACGCAAACGGGACCGAAGCCTAGTTATACCATAGGTTTTTTGTTTTGAAAGTTTAGCGATATTTCACGCTGAGGTTGCGAAATTCCTGATTGTCGTGTAGGTTTTTTTAAGTTTTTTGTTAATTGTTCTTTTTTTTTTTTTTTTTGTCGATATCCTAACATTTCTCCGATGTCATCGAGAAAGCATAACTTAAATGCCAACAATACGCAAACGGGACCGAAGCCTAGTTATACCATAGGTTTTTTGTTTTGAAAGTTTAGCGATATTTCACGCTGAGGTTGGGAAATTCCTGATTATTGTGTAGATTTTTTAAGTTTTTTGTTAATTGTTCTTTTTTGTGTCGATATCCTAACATTTCTCCGATGTCATCGAGTTTTTCAGGTGTTAATATAGCGATTTACTTTTGATTTGTTATCAAGAATAAATCCCGTTTCCACAAATCTCCTCACAAGAATACGATATGAGAATGGCGAGCAGCAGGGAATCTAACTTCTCCACTAGGAATCATACAAGAACATTCGTGTACTGGTATTATAGTAGTATAACAATGAAACACGTGGTATCTACCTTTTTTATTTGTTTGCACTCCTCGTATGTAAGAATTACACCCCTTAGGGCTTACAAGTCTGTGCGTAGGGTCAGATGTCTGTTGGGGAGTAGACGATCCTATGGACCGGGCAAAGTGAAGACCTGAAGGCGGGGGATCATCCCAGCTCTAGATAGATATGAAATAAACACGTGGTCTCAAAACATTAACCTCTGTGTAGGCACAGACTGTAAGTTGTTACTATATAGCTTATTTACCCGGCGTTGCAAGGATAAAGGGTTGAAAATAAACATGGGGTTTCTCAGACTTATTTGTATACATATGAAATTCTCGGAGACATTTCAGACAAAACCTTAACCTTTGTACGCACCCAAGGAAAATACCTTCGGCTCAAGAACAGTCTTCTGCTCCATACGATAAATTAAAATTTAAAATCATTTCATCTCTCGTGTTTTTTTAAATAAAGGAAGCCAGAAGAGGTGTTTAAAAGTTCTCCAACAGTCCAAGAAAACACAAGATGTAGGAAAACTACTTTTAAATTTATTTTTCACCTTCTGATTAAACGTATTTACACCAACGACCTTCCAAATGTAATTTCAAGCTTTACATGCCAGTAAATTCATTGACATGGCGTTGTTGCTCTTAAGCTCATATAAAAACCATCGGCCTGGCCCGGGTTTGATCTCTACACACACAATTCGAGTGGAAACCCATCCTCAGGTTGAAAGACAGTAGAAAGGTCCTTCTACCTTAGGTGTGCATTGACCTCGACGAGGATTCCTTCCACCAGCTCAATGCTGCTCCTTTCATTATC
The DNA here is from genome assembly GCA_030765045.1 of Tenodera sinensis. NCBI lineage: Eukaryota > Metazoa > Arthropoda > Insecta > Mantodea > Mantidae > Tenodera > Tenodera sinensis. The sequence goes on from CM060961.1 coordinate 190,928,659, forward strand.
GTCTACAAAGGAAGAGAACACATTCCAAACATCATCGAGTACAAGAAACACTTATTGACCTTCAGCAAAGTATCCCACTAGGAATGACGTGCCCCATGGATTACTTCGATATTGGTAAGCACCCTTCATTTTTACATCCTTGATAGCTCAATGCCTACAGTTCTTTTTGCTTTTTATTTTTAGGTCACAATCTCAAGTCCTGTCTCAAGAAATAGATGCTCTTGGAAACCTCGTCGACAACCAGCCTTTTCACCTGCTATCCACCAAAGTTAAACAATTTGACACCATCAAGATAATCGTCGTCAAACTCATAACCTCTAACACCGTCATAATCAAAGTGCAATTCGTCACTTCCAAAATATCGCCAGAAATAAATGTAAATCTCGTATGGCATCGCAAACGCAACCATCTCACCCTCCAACTCTACTACCACCTTTGAAAGCCTCTGACCCGCCAACTCCACCACCCTCGTTGCTCTTGTCAGCATCCCTTCTTCTCAACCCAATCTTAACTTCTCCCACATCTCTTATACCTGCCAAGCCAATGCGGATCTTCAAAGTTCATGTAGTACAACATTTAAAATCTCATTTGTACAATAATATAAAACTGTATTTATCAATAAAAAACTGTATTGTAAAACTGTATCTAATTATCAATAAAGACACGGGGGAACCTACGTCAACCTCGGGAACCACCATATGTTAAATACACACCACTTTGAGGTTCGACATAGAGCACATCTCGATCTTATGTGTTGTCGGTCTGGGTGGCTCAGTTGGTTAGACGCTGGCCTACTGATCCCAAGGTCGCGGGTTCAAACCCGGCCCAGGCCGATGGTTTTTAAGTGTGCTTAAAAACGACAGCTCCATGTCAGTAGATTTACTGGCATGTAAAAGAACTCCTGCGGGACGAAATTCCGGCACACCGGCGACGCTGATGTGATCCTGGCAATTGACAGCGTCGTTAAATAACAAAAAAAAAAAAAAAAAAAAAAAATCTCGATCTTATGTCAAAACAGAAGTTTGGCATGTCATTTCCCGGTTTGATCTAGATCCCCTCTATACTACTAAGGTAGTCCGCAAGACATGGGAAAAATGTTACTACACAAGAAATGTAGATCGTGTTAGAGCATACAATTTAGGGTTTTTATGTGGAGATAACCATTTTCGATTTGTTCTTGTTATAGGTATGAACAAAAGACGTGAAAAAAAGTTTGATGTGTAACTATTTGCAGGACAAGCTGAAGAAGGTGATGACAACGAATTGTATAGAAATGAAAGTTATGGTAAAACCTGGATGTACTTTCCTGATGGAAATGGTGTTCCACGTATAGCAGTTCTAAAAGGTGCTGCCCCAGGGGCGAGGGGGCACATTGTCCATGAGAAGGAGATAACGTTTCGTCTATACACAAGGTAAATACATCAGCTTTCTTCAATGCCACTTGTACAAAACTCTTTGAGAGTGTTTAGATTGTTTGTTGTTTGTTTTGTGGGTTTAAGGGCGCTCAACTTCTAGGTCATCAGCGCCCTGAGAGTGCTTGGAGCACACCCCCGCACTGAAATAAGTGATTTGTCAGCATTTTACAAACGATCATTCATTCACTCACACATTCAATCACTCATTTATTCATTCATTCATTTGTCCATTCACTCACTTATTCATTCACTCATTCTTTCACTCACTCAAATTCATTTGTTCATTCAAATTTATTCTCTCACTCATTCATTGACTTATTCAAATTTATTCACTCACTCATACATTCACTCATTCAAATCCATTCACTCATTCATTCACTCTCTCACTCATATCATTCACTCATTCATTCAATTAATCATTTACTCACTGGTTTGTTCATTCACTCACTTATCCCCAAGGGCCTACTTCGGTAGGTACGGGTTTGGCGCACCCGGGGTCCCAAGCCTGCTGTCTCCTCGATGCCCATCCTCTTCGTGGTGAGGGAGTCAGTCAAAACCCCCCACCCCCGTGTAGGCTGTGCGTGGAGACCCGTGTTGGTGGAAAGGATTATCCTGGTTGGTTGAGCGATGGGTATCTAAGCCCGGTCCAGTTTCTTTCTGAATTCGGTGAGGGTGCACATTTTTGATACACCGCTTTGGTTTCTGCTTCACCTAAACGGGAGGCTAGGGACTAACCCGCCCCTAATCAATCGGCCCGGACTAAGTATTGCACCGAACTCCAGAGTGAGTGGGACGGCACTCACTATATCCCCTGCATAACCCTGTCATCCCAGTGGTTTGACCACTTGTTGGGCTCCGTGGTGGGTGGGGAGCACTGGGGGATGAAATTAATGGCCATTTTCTATGGCAAACAAAAGTATTAAACGAAAACAAGAAAATGATGAAATAGAGGTACACGTATCTTCAACTGCTCGTTACCTAGTGATCAGACATTGCTGAAGGTGAACCCCTTTGTGATACAGTCAGGTCTCGATTAAATAGCAGTCCCGGTCAAATCATGTACCCGTCTTAGAACCGGATCGCTACTTGCTGAAACGTATAGGTACGTTCATCCAGGTCGACAAGTTGCTGAAGGCGAAACTACTCCACGGATATCCTATCCGTGTTGAGAAGCACCGGAGCCTCAACTCTTCCAAGGGCGTCATAACCACCCACTTGTTTGACGGTATGCCAGAGGAAGAGACTAAGGGTTACTTATCTGACCAGGTAGTTACAACCATCTATCGTGTCCGAACAAAGCGTGATGGTGTGCAAATTAAAATTAAATTATTTTGTTGTTTAACGACGCTGTCAATTGCCAGGATCACATCAGCATCAGCGGTGTGCCAGAATTTCATCCCGCAGGAGTTCTTTTACACGCCAGTAAATCTACTGACATGGAGCGGTCGTTTTTGAGCACAGGTTGGTACCCGTACGCTTTTTCTAACATTTGATAGGCTCGATCTCCCACTGAAGATAAAGGCCGGCTATGAGGTGATTCAGGTTCACCTGTATATCCTATCCCATGCGGTATTTTCAGTGCCAACGTTATGGCCATAATGAGGCCTCTTATAAGGTTTCTGTTCCTGTACGTGTCACCTGTGGTAAGAATACTCACGATGGAGTGTCTCCATTTGCTCCTAGCTGTATGAACTGTCGAAGTGCCCATCCGGCGACACCCTGTGACTGTCCACGTTACCTGGGCGAGAAGTCGATAGAAGAGCACCTATCATTTTCTGAAGTCCGCAAAAACGTGTTGCTCGTCAGCCTTCGAATCTAAAATTTGGTACCTTTAGTTCGGTGGAGTCAACCCCAGTGCCAAAGCGGGATGTCGGCGCCCAAACTAGCTCCATAACCAACACCACTATCGCACCTCTACGTACTCCAGCCACAGCTTCTGTATCAACCTGCACCAGCCCCAAGACTCTTCCTGCCAGTAATGATACACGGAAGTTCAGAGTTGAGCCGAAACGCAGCGAGTTTCTTAAAGATCCTCTGACATTTACTGATGGAAATTGAGCTTCACATTCCCCTCCTCGGCGCTCGCGCTCTCAGGACACCAGAGGGTGTAGTCGGGTGCCACAGGTCTCTCCACCTCCCGTTACCACAGGCAACAGACATACCCTTCTGTCTTCCGTTAGCGGTGACACAGAACCTCCTCCGTCCACGGAGCCTATGGACCGCGAACCATCTGATCCAAACAGCCCTAGCCCCATGCGCTCTCAGAAGGGCAAATTGAAGCGACAACCGCCGGTCAAGTGAACCTGGTCGACAGCTTATCCCCTTCGTTCCATGATGTCCATCATTCAGTGGAATACGCGTGGCATACGCGCACATAGCACCGACCTGCAAGTACTTACTAGCTCGCTGTCCCCTAATATTCTGTGCTTGCAGGAGACACAACTTCGCAAGCAGGACTTCTTTATGTTCCTAGGGTTTATTCCGGTGCGCGTTGACCTACCATAGGAACCTGGTGCTCCTGCACATGGAGGTCTCATGCTCCTAACTCACGATGACGTCTTTTATCAACCTCTAATTTTTACCACTCCCTTGCAAGCTATTGGTCTTACCCTTAGTTTACTTGGTTTTTCTTTTACTCTCTGTTCCGTTTATCTACCTCCTGGTTCCTCCTTCGCAATAGCTGAACTGTCCCAGTATACGTACCCAACGCCCTACCTTTTGTTGTGAGACTTTAATGCCCACCACCCTCTTTGAGGTTCACATAGGGGAACGTAAGGGGAACACACCTCGCAGACTTTTTCCTACAGAAATCCCTTTCTCTACTAAATGCTGGTGAACCAACTTTTGTTCATGACTCTACTGGCACTTTCTCCCACCTGGACTTACCAGTTTGCACCGCTGAGCTTGCACATAATTTTGAGTGGAACGTCGTCTCTGACACCTTCTCCAGCGATCATTTTCCGTTTCTTATCAGCTTGCTATCCTACGACGTACGCTCAACACGGGTATAGTCGGCGCAGCTTACTGAAATACCCCCAAAAACAACCTTGGCATTTCCCCCCCATTATGGTGCAGTCTGGTTATATTTGGTGATATCCCATCTGTTGGGTTGCATTAGTGCCGCCAACTGTTTGTAACATATAACCATGGTAAAGCTATGGCCTTAGATGGTGTTATTGCGTCTGTTATGTTGCCAGTTTATGAACGTGTTGCAGAGAGGCCAACCGATAGATTTGTAGATTTTAAAACAAGATTCCGTTTAGACGCGGTATTAAGTAACTAATCAACCAATCAGTGGACGTAATGCTCGTTCTTGCGTGATTTTGTTTTGAATTGTTCGAGAACAGTATATGCAATTACAGTTTTGTTATTTTTACTTTCTCTACTGGTAAGTAGGGGAAGTATTGTATTACACAAAAAACTTCTATGTCGAGATTTCACCGGAAATACATGTTTTGAGGCCCCCTGAATCCAAAAAAAAGCATTTTTAGAAACAGGTCAGTGTGTGTGTGACTGTGTGTCTGTCTGTGTGTCAGTCTGTCAGTCTGTGGACAGCATAACTCTAAAACAAAAAGTCGGTTAAAAGCCAAAGTTAGTATTTAAGTTTAATGTCTTTCAAGGATGTGACACGAAGATTTTGAAGAAAATAGCCCCACCCTAAACTACCATTTACATGGAAAATTTATCGAAAATTTTGATTTTCTTGAAAATGGCTATAACAGTTTTATTAAAATGTCATATGTTTGAGATATTTTGATGACAAATGAAATGTATATCTTGAATTTTCTAGCTATAGCCTCTGTAGTCGTATTTACTCTGGACGACTTTTGCATAACTGGTAAACCGTTAGAGATAGACCAAATCATACTATACAAAAATGTAGATCTTGCTAAAATACACAATTTATGTCTCAATAAATTTTCTTGTAGGGTGAACCATTTCGGAGATATTCCTTGTTATGTGTGTGAGTTTCAGAAAAGTTAGAACTTTCGTGAAATGGGTCATCGTTGTTCATTTTTATGTTACGTGTGCAAAGAGAACGGAATCTCAAAGCTTTAAAAGATTTGACTATCACACAAAGCCTACTGTATTTCAATATTCCCCTTGCACCTACAAGGAAATAAGCAATAAGATAATTTATACAAATGTTTATTTTAACTAACACGAAGAAGATATAGGAATAAGAGTTTGTAAGAATGGTTAGTACAAAAGTAGAGAAAGTCATGTGAGTGCAACACATAAGATTTTTTTTGTATTCGCTACACAGTAGTACATCTCGTATATATTGGGATATTTAGCGCTTGGAAGTGATTTTATCCAAAAGTGTTATTGCAGAACAAGATTTGCCGAAGGTGAGTACGTTCATCATGTATTGTTTGGTAACGATGTTCAAGCATTATTATCGTTTGAAAGCATGTTACTTTAACACTGTGATAGTTGAGGTTAGAAATGGCTTAATTATGTACGTCGGCAGGACTGCTTTTTGTGATACTTACGTCAGCTGTTTAGTGTAATGTCGGCCATTTTGAACTCTTCGGGACTGCCGATAAACTGTGCCGACTATACCCTATTGGCATCTCAACAGCGCGAACTGGAATCTTTATACCAGCTTGGCTGATTTTGACGACCGCTTCTCTCAAGATATTTATCAGATGGTGGCTCACTTTACCTCCGTTGTTCTTAGGGCTGCTGAGCGTGCTCTACCTCCCTACGGGTGTTTCGGCGCCACCTTATACTTGACAGTCTGATCGCATTCAAGTAGTCACGCTCCAGGGCTCGACAAATCATCCAGACGAGTAAGAGGACATCCTGGCTCCGTTTTTGTGGAGTCATTTAATCAATCTACGCCTTAGTCTGTTGTTTGGGATAAGCTTCGTCGTATCCCCGGCAAAACTTCGCCGTTTACCGTACCCGGTCTCCGGATTCATTACTCTACCGTTGTCCCCTCCGAAGGAATGTCGCCTTGATGTTGCGGAGGGGCTCACTACCCGATCCAGACGGCCTACTAAGTGTGTCATTTTTTACTACAGGTAGGCAAGGGGTGAGGGGAAGCAAATAACATTCCAAAACAGCTAGATGAGGCTCGGTAGTCTTGGTCGACGACTCATCTAGGAGAAGAGGACTCAGAAATCAAACTCCCCCAAGGGGTCCTACTACGGTAGGTACGGGTTTGGCGTACCCGGGGCCCCGAGCTATACTCTCGATTCGGTTCCTCTAAGAGATGGGAGCCCCTCCGAAGGAGTGTCGCCTTGTCGTGGCGGAGGGGCTCAGTACCTGAACCAGACGGCCTAGTAAGTGTCATTTTGACTACTGGTAGGCAAGAGGTGAAGGGAAGCTAAGAACATTCCAAACGGGTAGATGGGGCTCGTTAGTCTTGGTCGACGACTCATCTAGGAGAAGAGGACTCCGAAATCAAACTCCCCAGGGGCTCCTACTATGGTAGGTACGGGTTTGGCGTACCCGGAGCCCCGAGCCATACTCTCGATTGGGTTCCTCCAAGAGGTGAGAGGGCACATGCCAAACGCCCAATCAACTTTGGTCCACTTTTGTGTTTGACCTCCCACCTGTTACCTCCCTGTACGCAGTCTGATGGATAACCTACGCGCGGGTCGTCGGAGGATGGGGTGACGCAAGGGGTGACTGGGTAATCGCGTAAGTCCCAGCCCCTGGTTATCATGTAGGATCTGTGTGCGTATCCGCTGATAAAGGTCAGTCCCGGGGAGGGGCCATTGCATGAGCTGATGCACTCCTGAAGGCGATTGGGTCCCTCTGTCTATACATTGGGAGGTGAGACCCTAGGGTGAGCAAGGTCCAGGCCAGGTCTCTCACCTAAGCCGGGGTGGCGCCCGGGATGTGAGCATGCCATCGGAGACATTTGCAATGGTGGAGGATGACATCGCAATGAGTTCCCAAAAAACTCGAAACAAAAAAAAAACATTAAAGTTTATGTAAAGGAAGTAGTCGAGTGTTGTGGTCCTCGCTACTTAGTCATTTCGAGAACTGAGGAAGGAAAAAAGTTTCTTTCGGTGAGCCCATTTGTAATCCAGAAGGGCCTGGATAAGATATCTGGTCCAGTGAACTCGTGCACTAGATCGCGTAATGGCACGCTTCTAGTAGAAGCGCATTCAGCAGAACAGGCAGCTAAAATACAAAAAGCAAACCTGTTGGCCAGCTATCCAATACGTGTTGACCTGCATAAGACGTTAAACTCGTCACGCGGTGTCGTTAATACACGCGCTTTAGACGGACTCAGTGTTGAAGAAATTAAGGAAAACCTAGAAGATCAAGGTGTTACCTGTGTGTATCGGGTTCATCGCAAAGAAAGCGGTGAATTGAAGCCTACTCGTACCCTGTTCCTGACCTTTGATCGGGTAGATCTCCCACAAAGGATTAAGGCAGGGTATGAATCCATCGAAGTTAGGCCGTTCATTCCGAACCCACTCAGGTGTTTCAAGTGCCAGCGCTTTGGACATACAAGCGAGCTTTGTAAGGGACTAGCTACATGCCCTCAATGCGGAGATGAACTCCACGATGGTGCATGTACTACAGCTCCTTCATGTGTTAACTGCAGAGGTGAACATCCATCTAGTTCCCGAGACTGCCCCCGCTTTGTAGAGGAAAGAGCGATTCAAGAGATACGGGTTAAAGAGAAGGTGCCCTTCTCAGAAGCCCGGAAGATCTTGCGTCTACGCCAACCCTCTGTTCCCAGATCTGGAACCTATAGCTCTGTTGCAGCTAAAGCGGTAGCGAGCAGAGAGATCGCAACGCAGACCAGCGATTTCAATGGAGCAACCATTTCTGAAAAGACACTTGTTGCCCGTAGCTCTATTCCAAGGCCTTCAACATCGGCACGCGCATCTGCGTCAACGTCTACAAAGTCCGTAAGTGCAAAAAACATCGTCACATCACCATCAAAATCATCAAGATCAACACAAGAAAGAAGCAAGCCCGTAAGATATGATGCCTCACCGATCAAGTTCAAGAAGACTTATACAAGAAACGACTTCCTCAAGGAAAATGGTACGTCCGATCCCAGTACATCTAAGGGATATAAGAGTCCCCGAACATCTCCTCGAAGATCTCGAAAATCCTCTTCTGGAGAATCTTCAGGGGTGGACTCAGACCGGCGTCTTTCATCTTCGCCGGTCCCCATTAGCAACCGGTTCGAGACACTCGAACCCAAGTTTGCTATGGGAAGACGCACGTCCTTGCCAGAGGACATGGATTTGGACCAATCTGCCCACACTGGGAGACTCCCAGTGGAAAAGAGGCGCGAAAAAGCGTCCGAAAAGAACGTCAGCCCAAGAGAGAAAAGGGCTAAATTAGTTTGACAACCGCCTGCTCCAAAGTAATGAAGAGTTACCTTGGAATTACCTATCCCATACACAATGCAATATGACTATCCTACAATGGAACGTACGTGGCATTCGAACTCAAAGGCCAGAACTTGAGCTCTTGCTCAAAGAAAAGGAACCTCTGGTCGCATGTTTGCAAGAGACTAAGCTGCGTCCTCGAGACGCTTTCCATCTAAGGCGATACACCCCAGCACGGTGTGATGTCACACCAGAAGAGGGTGTACCGGCACATGGCGGCGCTATGATGCTTGTCAGAGATGACGTATATATGCAAACTCTACCTTTGCACTCTGATATACAATCAGTTGCTGTACGGATTAAACTGCCAAAATTCCATTTCACCATCTGTAATCTATATCTGCCTCCGTCTCATGACTTCTCTCACAATGAGTTAGAAGATCTAGTTTCCCAGTTACCAACGCCGTTCCTGTTGGTGGGAGACTTCAATGCGCACCACCCGCTGTGGGGTTCAAGTCGCGCTTGTGCGAGAGGTACACTTATTTCCGATTTCTTAGACAGTCACAACCTAGCTCTCCTCAACACTGGAGAGCCTACATTCATTTCTGACACTCATAACAGTTTTTCACACCTTGATCTTTCAATTTGTTCACCTCAATTGGCAGTCTCCTTACAATGGAATGTCATCTCTGATCTACACTCTAGTGACCATTTCCCATGTCTTATTAGTCTCTTGACGCAACCTACATGTTCCTCACGTATGCCCAGATGGCGTTTGGACCATGCCAACTGGAACCTCTACACCCAGTTGGCTGTCTTTACGTACAACGAGCACGACTCAGTGAATAATTTGGCGCAGCATCTCACGGAGACGATTCTCTCTGCTGCTGAACAATCGATTCCGCGGTCGACTACACACCCCCGTCGATTTCCCGTCCCCTGGTGGACGGAAGAATGTCGGAATGCCATTCGTGCTCGAAGGCGTGCACTTAGGGTTTTCCAACGTCACCCTACTTTGGAAAACCTGATCGAATACAAGAAAATGCGCGCCAGGTCCAGACAAGTCATTAAGGATAGCAAAAAGTCATCATGGAGCAAATTTGTAGCTTCATTTAACCGACACACACCTTCCTCGGTTGTGTGGGATAGATTAAGGCGCGTTGCAGCTAAAACGACCCAAATACCAATAGCGGGACTAAAAACAGCCACAGGAGCTGTTGTTGATTCATTTGAAGTGGCCAATACCTTTGGCAGTGCTTTCGCACAAGTGTCTAGCTCGGAAAACTACTCCCCTGAGTTCTTTCCATTTAAAACTCAGGTGGAATCTCAAGGCTTCACGTTTCGTTCTAGAAACGTAGAAGATTACAATCGCCTTTTCACCATGGCGGAGCTGGAGTATTCCCTGAAATCTTCGCGATGTTCAGCACCAGGACCGGATGGTATTCATGTACAAATGTTACAACAGCTCTCTCCTGAAGGTAAGGCATTCCTGCTTGAGGTCTATAACCGTGTTTGGGTTGACAGTATACTCCCAGAAAATTGGCGGGGGGCCACCGTTATTCCCATCTTGAAGGCTGGGAAGGACCGTCATCTTCCCTCCAGCTATCGTCCTATTTCCCTCACCAGTTGCGTTTGCAAGGTGATGGAACGCATGATCAATGTACGACTGGTATGGTGGTTAGAAAGTCGTAACCTACTGACTAACATCCAGTGTGGTTTTCGACGACGCCGTTCAACTGTTGACCATCTTGTGTCAATATCGACACAGATAATGGACGGCTTTATGAAGAACTGTCAAACCGTTGGCATATTTTTCGATCTTGAGAAGGCTTATGATACGTGCTGGCGAGCAGGGATTCTACGTTCCCTGTATGCCTGGAACATACGTGGACGCCTACCACTTTTCATTCAGGAGTTTATGAAGGACCGCTTTTTCCGAGTAAGGGTCGGCTCGGTTTTTTCTAATTCTTTTGGTCAGGAGGAGGGGGTACCTCAGGGTTCGGTGCTAAGTGTCACGCTCTTTGCTATAGCAATTAACTCCATCTGGAAATGCGTTCCACCTGGAGTTTTGTCATGCCTATTCGTAGACGACTTCGCTGTCTATTGCACTTCTCAGCGCACGGCGTTCTTACAACGGCGCCTGCAGCAATGTTTGGACAACCTTAGAGAATGGAGCATGAAAAACGGCTTCCGTTTCTCAACTGAGAAGTCAATCTGCGTTAATTTCTGGCGCCGTAGGAGACGATTACCACCTTCGCTCCGATTTGGTCCAGATTCACTTCCCTTCGCAGAAGAGACGCGCTTCCTGGGTTTGATCTTGGACAGGAAGCTTAGTTGGTCGTCGCATATTGCACAGCTAAGAGCGAGATGTGACCGTTTCCTAAATATTATGCGAGTACTGAATGGCAAATCGTGGGGAGCGGATGGGACAATTTTGTTGCGAATATATCGCGCATTAGTCCGATCCAAGCTAGACTATGGGTGTATTGTTTATTCCTCAGCACGACCATCTGTGCTGAGAAGATTAGACGTGGTCCATAATAGGGGCATCCGCATTGCAACAGGAGCTTTTCCAACAAGCCCAGTGGTGAGCCTTTACGCCGAGTCCGCAGAACCTCCTCTGCAATATCGGCGTGAGATTCTCTTGGCAAATTATGGTTGTGCGCTTAGATGTATGGCTAAGCACCCAACGTTCGCTTCTTTTTTCACCACCACGCTAAGAGAACGATATAGAAATAGCTCCCTTAATCCAAAGCCTGCGGGGTTCCGCTTCCAAGAGCTCCTAGTGAAGCTTGGAGTGGAACTGCCTGTGATGTTCGCCAAGGGCGAGAGACTTTACCCCCCTTGGCTATCTGGTACGCCCCATGTAGATCTTGGGATGACCATACACCAGAAGTCCACGATGCCTATTTCAAGTATCCACACGTGTTTCTTAGAATTTTTGTCAGGCTACACTGACCGTCGATATATTTACACCGATGGGTCAAAGGGCTCCAAGGGTCTTGGATGTGCTTATGTTTATGGAACCGAACCATATACATTCGGTTTTCCAAATAGCACCTCCATTTTTACTGCAGAGCTTTATGCAATTTATCGAGCCGTCGTAAATTAGGTGACTGCCTGATTTTGAGCGATTCCCTTAGTGCACTGCAGAGCCTTTGTCAGTTGTACAACCCCCACCCTATTGTACAACGTATCCAGGATGCCCTCCATGTTATACACGCTTCTGGCGTTGACGTGGTGTGTGCATGGATTCCTGGTCACGTAGGTTTGCCGGGGAATGAAATGGCAGATTTAGCAGCAAAGACGGCAACTACAGAACCCAGTATTACCATCTTACGTGTTACTTCGGAAGACTTTAGGCTTGAAGTGCGGAGAGCGGTGCTGTCGTCCTGGCACGACGAGTGGTCAACTCTCCGCGGTAATAAGCTTAGAGAAGTGAAAGAACTTCCGATAAACTGGGTAACTTCCTGTCGCAGATCTCGTCGCGAGGAGGTTAGTTTGGCTCGATTAAGAATAGGGCACTGCAATTTTTCGCATGGTTACCTATTTAAAAGGGACCCTGCGGTTCTATGTCCGCTGTGTGACAACCTTTTGTCAGTTCGCCACGTGTTGCTAGAGTGTTGCTCTCTAGCGCACCTTCGGGATTCTCTGCAGCTGCCTGCCAGACTTGCAGAAGTTCTAGCGGACGACAAAACAGCGGTTGATAGAGTTTTTAATTTTTTAGCGGAGTGTAATATCAATTTGAGGATTTAATTCTTTTTTAATTATCTGTTTCTGCTTTTGGACATATTTATCACCTTGTTTCATATCTGGCTATTGCCACTGCTTTTTACTTGTAAACTTTTCTTGTTGCTAGTATTTTTATTTTTTTAGTGAAATTTATATCTGGCTATTGCCATGAATCCTTTAAGGGCACTGATGACCTAGAAGTTGAGCGCCCTTAAACCAAATCAAATCAAATCAAATAAGAGATGAGAGGGCACATGCCAAACGCCCAATCAACTTTGGTCCACTTTTGGGTTTGACCTCCCACCTGATACCGCTCTGTAAACAGTCTGGTGGATAACCTACGTGAGGGTTGTAGGAGGATGGGGAGACGTAAGGGGTGGCTGGGTAACCGCGTAAGTCCCAGCTCCTGGTTATCATGTAGGATATGTGTTCGTATCCGCTTATAAATATCAGTCCCGGGGAGGGGCCATTGCATGAGCTGATGCACTCCTGAAGGCGATTGGATTCCTCTCTCTGTACATTGGGAGGTGAGCAAGGTCCAGATCAGGACTCTCACCTAAGCCGGGGTGGCGCCCAGGATGTGAGGTGGAGGATTAATGCGCCATAGTTCTTCTAAAATTCAAAACTAAAAAATTACAAAACTTTGTGTAAAGGAAGTAGCAGAGTCGAGTGGTCCTCGGTACTTGGTGATAGCTAGAACTGAGGCAGATAAGAAATTTTTATCGGTGAGCCCATTTATTATTCAAAAGGGTTTGGATGACATTGCTGGTCTAGTAAAGTCATGCACTAGATAAAGAAGGTGGTGAGTTAAAGCCAACTAATACCCTGTTCCTGACCTTTGATCGGTTAAATCTCCCGCAAAGGATTAAGGCAGGGTATGAATCCATCGAAGTTAGGCCTTTCATCCCGAACTCACTCAGATGTTTCAAGTGCCAGCGCTTTGGACATATAAGCGAGCTTTGTAAGGGACTAGCTACATGCCCTCAATGTGGAGATGAATTCCACGATGGTGCATGTACTGCAGCTCCGTCATGCGTGAACTGCAGAGTTGAACATCCATCTAGTACCCGAGATTGTCCCCGTTTTGTAGAGGAAACGGTGATCCATAAGATACGGGTTAAAGAGATGGTCCCGTTCTCAGAAGCCCGGAAGCTCTTGCGTATACGCCAACCCTCTGTTCCAAGATCCGGAACCTATAGCTCAGTTGCAGCTAAACCGGTACCGAGCAGAGAGATCGCAACGCAGACCAGTGATTACAATGTAACGACAATTTCTGAAATCACACTTGCAGCTCGTAGCTCCATTCCAAAGCCCTCAACATCAGCGCGTACATCTGTATCAACGTGTACAAAATCTGTTGGGGAAAAAAATACAACTGTTAGATCATCAACGAAAATGTCAAACTCAACACAGAAGACTAACAAACCGATAATCTATAATGCCTCACCGATAAAGTTTAAGAAGAGCTACACAAAGAATGATTTCCTCAAGGAAGATAAGCCTGATCCAGTACATCAAAGGGATATAAGAATCAAAGATCTCCCCGAAGATCCTCTTCTAGGGAATCTTTAGGGGTGGACTCAAACCGGCGTCTTTCATCTTCGCCTGTCGCCATTAGCAGCCGGTTCGAGACACTCGAACTCAAGTTCGCTATGGGAAAATGGACGTCCTCGGCAGAGGACATGGAGCTAGACCAATCTGCCCACACTGGGAGAACCCCAGTGGAAAAGAGGCGCGAGAAAGCGTCCGAGAAGAATGCCAGCCCAAGAGAGAGGAAAAGGTCTAAATTATTTCGACAACCGCCTACTCCAAAGTAATGCACAGTTACCTTGAAATACCTGTCCCATACAAATATCAATATGGCTTTCCTACAATGGAATATACATGGTATTAGGACACAACGATCACAACTTGAGCTTTTGCTAAAAGAAAACGAACCTTTGTTGGATGTTTGCAAGAGACTAACTTGCGTCCACAAGATGCTTTCCATCTAAGACGAGTCACCCCGATACGGTGTGATGTTACACCAGAAGAGGGTGTTCCGGCACATGGCGGCGCTATGATACCTGTCAGAGATGACATATAGGCAATCTGTACCATTACGGTCTGATATCGAATCAGTTGCAGCAAGGATCCTGCTGCCAGGCATCCATTTCACCATTTGCAATTTATATTTGCCTCCGTCCCATGACTTCTCGCACATTGATTTAGAAGATCTAGTTTCCTAATTGCCAACACCATTTCTGTTGGTGGCAGGACTTACATGCGCACCACCCTCTTTGGGGCTCAAGTCGCGCATGTGCGAGAGGCAAGCTCCTCGCTGACTTCCCGGACAGTTGCAGGCTAGCTCTCCTCAACACTGGAGAGCCTACATTCATTTCTGACTCTTTCAATAGTTTCTCGCACCTTGATCTTGCAATGGAATGTCATCTCTGATTTACACTCCAGTGACCACTTTCCATGTCTTATTAGTCTCTTAACGCAAATTGCATGTTCCACACGTATGCCCAGATGGCGTTTGGACCATGCCGACTGGAATCTTTACACCCAGTTGGCTATGTTTACGTACAACGAGCACGACTCATTGAATGATTTGACGCAGCATCTCACGGAGACATTCTCTCTGCTAGTGAACAATCAATTCCGCGGACGACGTCACACCCCCGTCGATTTCCCGTCCCCTTGTGCACGGAGAACTGTCGGAATGCCATTCATGCTCGAAGGCGTGCTCTTAGGGTTTTCCAACGTCACCCTACTTTGGATAACCTAATGCAATACAAGAAAATGCGCGTCAGGTCCAGACTACTAAGAATTGCAAAAAGTCATCATGGAGCAAATTTGTAGCTTCATTTAACCGACACACACCTTCCTCGGTTGTGTGGGATAGATTAAGGCGTGTTGCAGCTAAAACGACCCAACTACCAATAGTGGGACTAAAAACAGCCAAAGGAGCTGTTGTTGATTCATTTGAAGTGGCCAATACGTTTGGAATGCCATCGCTCAAGTGTCTAGCACGGAAAACTACTCCTCTGAGTTCCTTCCAATTAAAGCTCAGGTGGAATCTCAAGGCTTCGCGTTTTGGTCTAGAAACGTTGAAGATTACAATCGCCTTTTCACCACGGCGGAGCTAGAACATTCTCTTAAATCTTAGCGATTAGAAGCACCAGGACCGGACGATATTCATGTACAAATGTTACAACAGCTCCTACGGGGTCTGCAGCAATGTTTGGACAACCTTAGAGAATGGAGCTCCAAAACCGGCTTCCGTTTCTCAACTGAGAAGTCAATCTGCGTTAATTTCTGGCGTCGTAGGAGACGATTGCCACCTTCGCTCCGTTTCGGTTCAGATTTACTTCCCTTCGCAGATGAGACGCCCTTTCTGGGTTTGATCTTGGACAGGAAGCTTAGTTGGTCTTCGCATATTGCACAGCTAAGAGCACGATGTGACCGTTCCCTAAATATCATACGAGTACTGAATGGCAAATCATGGGGAGTGGATCGGAGAATTTTGTTGCGAATGTATCTCGCACTGATCCGATCCAAACTAGACTATGGATGTATTGTTTATTCCTCAGCACGACCATCTGTGCTGAGAAGATTAGACGTGGTCCACAATAGGGTCATCCGCATTGCAGTAGGAGCTTTTTCAGCAAGCCCAGTGGTGAGCCCTTACGCCGAGACCGCAGAACCTCCTCTACAATATCGGCGTGAGATTCTCTTGGCACATGGCACATTAAGCACATTAAGCTTAGATATATGCCTAAGCACCTAACGTTTGCTTCTTTTTTCACCATCCCGCTAAAAGAACGGTATAGGAATAGCACCCTTAGTTCTAAGGCTGCGGGGTGTCGTTTCCAAGATCTTCTAGTGAAGCTTGAAGTGGAACTGCCTAGGATGTTCGCCAAGGGTGAGAGGCTTTACCCCCCTTGGCTATCTGGCACGCCCCATGTAGATCTTGGAATGACCGTACACGATGCCTATTTCAAGTGTCCGCACGTGTTTTTTAGAATTTTTGTCAGTCTAAATTGATAGTCGATGTATTTATACCGATGGGTCAAAGAGCACCAACGGTGTTGGATGTGTTTATGTTTATGGAACCGAACCACATACATTCGGTTTTCCAAATAGCACTTCCATTTTTGCTGCAGAGCTTTATGCAATTTAGCGAGCCGTTGTGTATGTGCGCCGTCGTAAATTAGGTGACTGCCTGATTTTGAGCGATTCCCTTAGTGCACTTCAGAGCTTTTGTGAGCTGTACAACCCCCACCCCATTGTACAACGTATCCAGGTTGCCCTCCATATTTTGCACGCTTCTGGCGGTGGCGTGGTGTGTGCATGGACTCCTGGTCACGTAGGTTTGCCGGGGAATGAAATGGCAGATGTGGCAGCAATGACGGTAACTACAGAACCCAGTATTACCATCTCACGTGTTACTTCGGAAGACTTTAGGCTTGAAGTGTGGACAGCGGTGCTGTCGCCCTGGCACGGAGAGTGGCCAGCTCTCCGCGGTAATAAGCTTAGAGCAGTTAAAGAACTTCCGATAAGCTGGATAACTTCCTGTCGCATATCTCGCCGCGAGGAGGTTTGTTTGGCTCATTTAAGAATAGGGCACTGCAATTTTGCGCATGGTTACCTATTTAAAAGGGACCTTGCCCCTCTATGTCCCCTGTGTTTCAACCTTTTGACTATCCGTCACGTTCTGCTAGTGTTCCTCTCTAGCGCACCTTCGAGATTCTCTGTAGCTGCCTGCCGGACTTGCAGGGGTCTTGGCGGATGACGAAACAGCGGTTGATAGGGTTTTTAAGTTTTTAGCGGAGTGTAACATCAATTTGAAAATTTAAAGTTTTGGATATCTCTTTTTATGTTTGTGACATGTTTATCACCTTGTTTCATATCTGGCTATTGCCACTGCTTTTACCTTTTTATGTTTATTTTCCTTGTTGCTAGTATTTTATTTTTTTCGGTTATTTTATTTATGAAATTTATATCTGGCTATTGCCATGAATCTATTAAGGGCGCTGATGACCTCGAAGCTGAGCGCCCTTAAACCAAACAAACCAAACCTCTACCGTTGTTTACCCTAGAGCTGTCGCTGACACTCTGGGAAACGCTTTTGCTGATATATCAGGCACTTCGCATTACCACCCGGATTTTGTACCGATCAAGAATGGCGTTGAGTCTCAAAACCTTTCCTTTGCCTCTTCTAACCGGGAGTGTTATAGCGCCTTTTTAAGCATGCAGGAGCTGGAGTGGGCTCTGGCCTCCTCCAAACTCTCCGCTCCTGGGCCGGATAGTGTCCCCATCTTAATGTTACAGCACCTTTGCCTGGTGAACTGTTCCTCTTAGAGGTGTTTAACCTTGTCTGGCGCACCGCAACATTTCCATCCCCTTGGCCCAAAGCCACCATTATCCCGATTTCAAAACCTGGGAAGGATCGCCATCTACCTTCCAGTTATCGCCGGATCTCCCTCACCAGTGTAATTTGCAAAATGATGGATCGAATGATCAACGGACGATTGACGTGGTGGCTTGAATCTTAATCTGCTGTCCCACACTCACTATTTTTCGATCTGGGGAAGGCGTGTTACACTTGGTGGAGATACAGAATTCTTCGCACCCTCCATAACTGGGGCATTCGTGGTCTACTGCCCCTTTTTATTCGGAAGTTTATGCGGGATAGAGTCTTTCGGGTACGGGTGGGCATTGTTTTATTTCGTGTTTTTACCCAAGAGAACGGAGTACCACAGGGCTCGGTACTCAGCGTCACACTGTTTGCTATTGCCATCAATCCCATCTTTGAGTGCGTTCCTGCTGGTGTGTCGTCCTCGTTTGAGGATGACTTCGCCATTTACTGAGCGGACTGCTCTCTTAAAACGGCGCTTCCAAGTCTGTCTTGGTCGCTTCTTCTTTTGGAGTGTACAAAACGGCTTTAAGTTCTCCGCCCAGAAAACCGTCTGCGTTAATTTCTGGTGAAAGAGGGCGTTTCTTCCGCCTTCACTCACTCACTCACTCACTCACTCACTCACTCACTCACTCACTCACTCACTCATTCATTCATTCATTCATTCATTCATCCACTCATTAATTTATTCACTAACTCACGCATTCAAGTTCAATCACTCACTCATATTCACTCATTCAATTTCACTCATTCATTTACTCATTCAAATGCATTCACTCACTCATATTTACTCATTTATTCACTCACGCACACACTCGCTCACTCGCTCATTCAAAATATCAAGAATTTTGCACATAAGATACAAAATAGAAAATATACTTAGATAAATGTTACGCAGGGTATTTGCTAACGAATAATTTTGAAAACCTAATACTTCATTTAAAAAAAAACTGCTAGGACACGTACAATTTGATAGGAAACTTTTTCAGAAGAAAAGCAAAAGTTCAGCTATTATTGTACAAGCTGTGATGCCATCGACTTAATTTTAAATGACAACATATATTTTTCTTTTTTCTGAAAGTTATCTTATTTCGTTGAATGAACAGTTTCGTACGAAAGGTTTGGTTGTGCGAAGGTAACAGAGCTCTCTCCACTTGATTACTTTTTATGGTGATATTTGAAATGTTGCGACAGCTGCTAATATGGAAGAGTTAATGATGATCAGAGATATACCACCAGTAGTGATTGAAGACCAACAAAAGTTTACGCTTCTTCCACTTAGCCACTGCCAGATTGTAAGTGAGAACATGTTAAATAATTAGAATTTAGTTTGGTTGGTTGCAGTAACTGTGAAAATTGGATTTTTTTTAAACAAGTCAACAATAGAACTTGTTCTATATCAACCAAACCTTTTGAATGAAAGAACTTAAGATGTTCATGCAACTAAATGAGATAACTATTATTCAGAAAAAAATTGTCATTTAAAATGTTTGTCAATGGCGTCACACCTGTACAGTGTGGCTGAATCTTTTTTGCAATATTTTCCTTTCAACGTATTAAAATTGATGTGGCGAGACACTTTATTTACATTATTTCTTACTTATTAAGCTCCTACATGTATATTAATAATTAATAGTAAATAATAGTTGCGCCATAAGATAAAAGAAAGATTTGTTGAGGCGTATATTTGTCCAAATCGTTCCTGTGGCCTGTTCGCAGTGGTACCTTGGGAGTGTGCCTTTACTTCGTTCTGGTGTCAGCTTTCATATTGACTACCAATGTATGTGTGTATTAGGTTTCTCTACTGAGTTATTAAGAAGTCAATGTCTTTAAAACATAACTCTATTTTTATGTCAGTTATGGGAGGTTTCTGCACTTGCAGTTTCCTCTACAGAAAACATTTATTTCATGATTCAATGGCAACTTGCGGAGGGGCATTTAGCATCTCTACAGAATGGCGATCTTTTGTGCCCATGTCCCTGACGGAGTATTCCCCTCCCCCCCCCCAGGAGGATGGATCCGGAACGTTGCCACGACACAGCAGAGGGCAGGTCCCCTACACTTTCCCAGTTAGAAGCATCCCGGCGGAGGCTGGCTCAGCCCGGTTTCTCACCCACCCATTCGGGTTCGTACTCCCAAGGGGAGCACGCGACTTGGAAACCGGCTTCCCCCCTCCCCTCGGGCTGGTACCATCCCTTGGGAGGCCCGGAAACAAGTAGGCTCACCTTACAATTCAAGGACGAGATTTCCAGAGCACATTTGTTCCCCCTATCGTGCTGCTACCGCGATGCTCGCCGACGCTTCCAACCCTGAATGAAACCTAACGGGATGAGGGATGAAGGATGAAAGGAAACGATTAATGTAACGAAATGGAGGGACAAGAAATTCGGAAGATACAGAAATCCTTCCTAGCATTCGCCTAGCGGCTCGGGGAAACTTCCAAAAAACCCATGGGTCAGAAAGGTCGGACACGGGGATCGAACCCGCGACCTCCCGAATGCAGACCACAGACGTTACTGCCTGAGCCATCCTGCTTGGTATTTGTTGTTTTAAGTATTTCTAAAGTGTGAGGAAGGGAAGATCGAAGTTATTTTATAGGTTTTAGAGCTAATCTTATTCAATTTTAAGAAATTTGTTCTACACTTGATGTAATATTATATCAGATTTAAATTTGAAACCTAGATAAAAAATCTGATGTCTTGCACTCACTGACTTTCTCTACTCTTGTACTAGCCATTCTTACAAACTCTTATTCCTACATCTTCTTCGTATTAGTTGAGACAAACATTTGTACAAATTATCTTATTGCTTATTTCCTTGTAGGTGCAAGGGGAAAGTGGGAATACAGTAGGCTTTGTGCGATAATCAAATGTTTTAAAGCTTTGAGATTCCGTTCTCTTTGCACATATAAAAATGAATAACGATGTTCCATTTGACAGAAGTATAAGTTCTCCAAAACTTATGTATAAAAATAACAAGGAATATCTCCGAAATGATTCACTCTAAAAAAGTTTACTTAGACATAAATTGTATGTTTTAGCAAGATCTACATTTTTGTATAGTGAGGTTTTGTCTATGGCTTACGGTTTAGCAATTATGCAAAACTTATCCGGAGTAAATAGGACTGCATGGACTACAGCCAGAAAACTCAAGATACATATACATTTCAGCTGTCATAAAAATATCTCAAACATTTTTATAGTTATGCAAAACTTATTCCTTCGTCGAGGGGATGCGTGACTCTGAGATACGTCAGCGTGTGACTGTAAGATCATCCACGATGCGCAGACGGCTAGGCTGAGGATAGAGGCAGCCAAGGTGACAACTGTCCGACCTCGAAGACCATATGACGGGGTCATAGGAACAACCCAAGGACGATATACATTTCACTTGCCATAAAAATGTCTTAATCACATGGTATTTTGAGGAGAATGTTAGAGACATATTTGACAAAATCCCACTTTTCGAAAAACATTCCTTATAAAAGGTAGTCCAGATTGGGGTGGATTTTCTTCAAAATCTGCATGTCGCACCTTTTAGAGATGCTAAACTTAAATACTCGTACCAAAGCTAGTATTTAATAGACTACCTATTGATTTTTTAATGGTGTTCACAGACATACACGCGCGCATGTGCGTTTTTCTGAAAATGTTTTTTTTTGGGGGGGGGGGGGGATTCAGGGAATCTCAAACCATGTATTTCCGGTAAAATCTCGGTGTAGAATTTTTGGGTGGAATAAAATACTTCCGCTACTTGTTATATTATTTAGTAGAGAAAATAAATAAAAAAATCAGTGACACAACTTTGAAACAGTGAATCAGGATAAAGGCGAAGTAAAACAGAGGGATAGGAAATTCGGGGGATGTAATTAAACCCTCCCGGCATTCTCATAGCGACAATAGGCCAGAAAGGTAGAACCCACAACCTCCCGGATGCGAGTCACACGCGCCACCTCACTTGGTGCACTGCAATCCGCGCTCTACCATACAACATATATTAGAAACTGTGCAACAGTTCAAACATCTTTCTCACAAATTCCCATCCTTGGGATTGCCTTTTCACTTTACAAAATAATATATTTTTTTTCAAATATTGTTTAGATATTCATAAGTTCTTTACAGTGAAGGAGGGGTGCTCTTTATACTCTATCCCAGGCGTCGGCAAACATGTACTCAATGAGGACTCGCAGCTATGACGTGTCAGGGGCAGCGCTTACTCTGTCTCCCCCTCCCTCCCTGGCAGCCTTAACTGGCACTGCATACACACCGATCACGGGCGAACTGTCCTCTCGTATTTACCTGCACTTCTAAACATGTCTGTCAAAGTGTAATTTAATACTAAGACTTAAAGATAAATTTCTGCGCTTTAGAGCGCATGTAATTATTCCTGGTCTATTAAATTTGATATCTAGAATAGCACTTTGATTATTTCTTCTCTCATCATGTAAGGAACGTAAGGTGTTTGTTGTGCTCTAAAGTTAAAAAAGGCACTCATCAATGGAACATCAAGCGGCATTATGATACATGTCATAAGATCACCATACAATTATAGACAAGCATGTATTCATAAATGTATACCAAGATTTAAAGTAGCATAACTCTGACGTCATGTCGTTTATTCATTTTTTTTTAATTTTATTTATTTATTTATTTATTTTTTTTTTTTAAGATCTAGATCGGACGGACCAGCTGCAACAGCTCAAAAAGCAATATTCAGATAATACACCTAATATTAATTCAAATATTACAACTGATAAACAACTTCACGCCAGCTAGCTATTGCTTTGGAGATTGCTCAGTCACTGAGGTGTTTTAGTGATGGAGATTTCATAAGAAATGTGAGAGTAAAGTTGCCAACATAATTTTCCCTGATCAATATGATCTTTTTAGTAATATTGCATTATGACCATGAACCATACAGAGAAGGATATATAAAATAGGAGAAATAGCCGAAAAATGACTACAAACCGAGGTCCATGAATTTATAACCGTTTCTCTCGTGTTGAATGAGAGCACTGACAACGTTGACACAGCACAATTGGTAATTTTCATTCGCAGATTTACTAACAACCTCTCGATACAAGAATATATGCTTGAAATCATTCCACTTAGGGAACATACAATAGGGACAGAATTATTTCAAGCATTTAAGAAATATGTAGAAGGAAAGAAACTGAATCCAAAAAAATCTTGTATCGCGATTAACAGATGTTAATTTGCGTGCTATCCTGAGAGTGGCTACTTGTGATATATCACTAGATTTTCATGGTACATTGCAAATAGAAGTGAATTGAAATATATTACTCAAATATCTAGGCCTACCTAAAGTATCGTAGACCAAAATAGCTGGATTCAAGTATGTGCACTATTCCTTATTGTACTCTGTAGCGAGCGAGTTCAGCACTGACACTGAATGAAGGTCAATGCCATCCCCTGTTCTACATTACGTCATGTGTATTGCAGGTTGCATGTTGAGACGCCCCCTCATTGAGTACATGTTTGCGGACGCTTGCTCTATCCAATGAGTTGCTTTTATAGGTTACACCTGAGGAGGATACCTCGCGCACTGAGACCTACGTGATATCTATTGTGACTACTATCCTCAGGAGAAATGAAGAAGCCTCAAGAGGCTAGAGGCCGTGGGTAAACAGGCCACACGTATGCGCGGAGGTCTAAGAGTTCCTGGCTCGAAGGCCTGTCCCATTTCGGGAGCTGTCTAGAGAGGGCGAAGAACGACCCTTGGACCAAGTAGCCCTTTAGTGTACACGGGAAGTACTTCTTCCTTTGAGCAAGCATTCGCAGCATCTGTTCGGCACCGCCACACACCAGGGAGTTCAGCACACTTGAGACATGAGAAGGAAACGCAATAAAAGGGTAATGATGGACAGAAAACAGTGACAAATGAGAAACTACCCTAGCATTCACTACCGATTAGGGAAAACCAAGGTCAGGGAGGGTGGCCGAGGAGAATCGAATCTGGGATCTCCGGAATGCGAGGACATCATGTGACCGCGAAACGGTCTCGATCAGTTTGAAGGAGCGTGCTTCTGTTTCACTTACTCTATTACTGAGTAATGAAGATGGCTATCTAGGACTCTGGTAAAGGAAGTTAAATGGAGATGTCTCTCACCATAACCTCAAATGTCACAAAACAGTATCACCTCTTTTTGCCAGCACGTTTAATCTTAGCCACTTTCACATCTTCTTTAGAAGTGAACTAGAATTTGTGAATGACTATACCTACAGATTTAATATTTCTTAGCCGAATTAATAAAATTATCTACTTTGTTTCTTTTTTTAAAGGGAAAACCCAGATAATCCAGTACTTGTGGCAGTAGATGATAAACTCAGCTTGGAAAAATCGCCATTTGATCCTTCTTGGAAATCCAAATTTATCATACATGGCTGGAAGTCCAGTTGGGAAAGTGCTGTAATTCAGAAAATCAAGAATGGTAAGAAGTAAAAAACAAAAGATTGAAAGTTAACAGTTCCTTATTTATTGTATGATTAAAAATGGTAAAAATAGGTATAGTAACTTAAGGAACCAAAATGCATATGTATAACAGTGGCTTTAAGAGGAGGTGTGAATATTTAGAATCATGAATGTCGGCAGACTTTTCCTGGGGGGGGGGCACATGTTGGAAATTTGCAATCATATAATATTAAATCATTATTTTATTGTCAAAATTTATAATATTTGTTGCAGATAACCATATTAATTTGTGCTAAATAAAAATTGTTCTTTACATCAAAATTAAAATAATAGTTTAATAGTCAGTAACTGGCTGCACATTAAGTTCACCAACTTCCAAGGGAGGGGCGCGGCCCCCCCTTGCCCCCGTTTTGCGACGCCCATGTTTAGAATACATTAACCCATCTGCCCTCCCTTTCTTAGACATTTTCTTACATTTTCTGGAGTCTCTGAGACTTCATCTTGATGAAGAAAATGGTTTTAAGAATACTCTTCATTCTGAATGATTATTTCACAGAATGGAATTTCAAAGCCAGCTGTTAAAAGGTTTGTTTATCACCTAAGCCTACTGTATTCCTTTACTCCCATTGTACTTACAAGGAAATGTTAAATCATTTCTACAAAACAATATCTATCTTGATAAAGATGCAGTAGTTGGAAGAATAAGCATTTGAGCGAGTGAGTGTGTGGTGTTTAAGAGCCCATCGACAACTAGGTCATTTGGGCCTCAAGTTGAAAAATAAAGACTAGCACTCACCACCCGTTAAAATTCACCATTAGAAGTTTAAAAAAAGAAAGAAGTTAAAACAGATAAAAGGTAAAACATCTAAACCTTAAAACCAAGCACAAAACAGTAGCCGTTAAAATGTTAAAAACTAAAGAAATAAAACATCCTAAAGGTCCAAACAGGCTACGAAATAAAATACAAGTTAAACTTGCTTGTCAAAGCCAACTTGGGAAACAAACCACAGTACTGTAATGAATCATTTCCCAAGATTGATGGTAGAGTAAAACCTAGGCTATGGGACTGGTGCTCATGGGTGTATTGCGGACAATCCAGAAGGACATGTGCTACAGAGAGTTGTACAGAGCACATAGCACGGATGGGTGCTGGGTCACCATGTAGAAGGTGCCCATGAGTTAAGCATTTGAAATAGTTTATAAAAGAATGCATATAACACTTTAAGGAAATAATATAATGTGAAAAAATTGAAGCCATTAATAATAGGTATCTTGGAAATTGCTGATGCCACAGAAAACGTTATTTAAAATAAACTGTGTTTTAAAGAACTGCACTTTTTGTGTAATATTTTTGTCTATTTCTTACAATTCACTTGTTATATGAAATTCCTTCTGAATTCAGTTTTGTTCAGAGGTTATTCCCAGAAAATTCAGGATATGCACTTCATTTGTCAAGTAAATTACTTATATACAATATATAAGTTATTGCTGTAGTTGACTAATGCCACGCACTTGGCCATGAAGTCATCGGCATTCACACTATTTAATGCTTTTATGTATTAATATGTTTATGTGATTTTAATTTCAACTATTAATGAAGAATAACAGTTTCATTTTAATTATAATTTTCAATACTTTGACCACTATGCAGTGTTTTTTTTTAATGTCATGGAAAGAGTAAGGAATTTCAACTCCAGCATATAGCAATGTCTGACAATCCCTCTTGTACCAATAAAATCTGCAAAGCTTTATTTCAGTTATACTAAGTATATCGAAAATATGCTTTATGGAAGCTATTTAAAAGTAAACAATAGTAACCAGAATCATATGAATCTAGCACATCAGATTTTTCTTACATTGTGGACAGCTTACACTCCTTATCATGATGCAATTGGTCGCTCCAAAAGTTTCTGATATAATATACTCTTTGAAAGTGATTGGAAAGATCTAAAGATGTATAGCAGGTATAGTTTTGGATTTAAAATTTTAGTAATTTAATACACAATTGATTTTTAGAAAATTATTTTCTTTCTGGAAAACTTTTTATCACAAAATTTAATTGGTGAATACAAAGAACTGTACTTGAAGTAGTTGGAGCTAGTGGGACTTGTAAATTTGTCTCTTTTTATAAAGAATTATGAAAAGATCCTACAACTTGATGGTGAGATTGAAGCTATTTATACTGACCTTCAAAACTTATTTACCTCGTTACAACACTGCAACAATATTGTCATCTTATTTAATTCAAGAGCTGCAATTTGTAGCGGGATAAATCAAATCAATTGCTAAAGCAAATTCTTAAACAAAATGTTCGCCAACCGATCATTCCGTGTAGCAGGTAGAGGCGTGTATCAGCTAGAGTTTGCTCCAACTCAGGGTAAAACAGTCATTAGTGTGACGACGCATACAATTCTGAACAAAAGGCGAAAAATCCTTTTGTGCCTTTTGTTAGGCTAATAGGGACGCCATGTGCAGTGAGGCGGAATTCCCTCCTGGAACTCCCGCCACAGCAAGGCATGCCTATAGGTGGAAATTCGGGAGCCGCGCGTACAATATGAATTTCCACCAATCACTGCAAACTTGTGGTCAGAAAGTAAGGGTATAGTCAGGGGAAATGGGAAAGTTATAAAACCGGCGAACACGCATTTTAAAACCCCGGACAACGAGCCGCAAATGACGCCATTCAACGTGGGGCTCGAAAGAACAACCAGCAGCAACGGACACCAACGCCAACAAGCGTGAAGGAAGACGCCACATCAGGAACACACCACACAACAGAAGCGAGAACGTTCAGAAATTCCAGAGCTTCCAGAACGTCCAGAACCTCCAGAATTTGCAGAAGGCGCCGCAGTAAGTCAAAAACGGAATAAAAACTTTAAGTGAAAGTGTGTAGGAAAATTACATCTAGATATTTTCTTACAGGGTTAAACAAAAATATATATATATATGTTGTAAATATAGAATTAAAAACGAAGGGCTTCCATAAGAGGGATTTAAAATAAACAGCTGATAGGTTAGAGTTAAACAGTTTATGACTTTTTATGACTTTGAGAAGTGGGAAGAATTACGGGAAACCCATTAGTATGGAATGCGAGAATCAGATGTCCGCAGAAGGGCCCATTATGTATGAAAGTGAAAGGAACAACCCAAGTCAGGTAGATGTAGCGGGACTGCTTAGGCAATTAGCTGAAAGTATCAGTGGACTTAAAGGAGAAATGCAGGTCAATAGAGAGGAAATATCGAATAGTAATAAAGAAATTAAGAGGGAAATAGAAAATAGCAATAGGGCAGTTAGGGAAGAAATGGCAAATAGCAATAGGGAATTAGACGTAAAGATACAAAATAAATTAGCACAGCAAGAGGAGATACTGGAAGACATCAGAATAGGTCAAAATCAGATGCAGGAAGACTTGCCCTTAATCAGGGCAGAACTAAAAGGTACGCAGGCAGAAGTAGAACATGTAACAGAGAAAGTGGAAGCTCTTCAATTAGAGAACCTAGATATAAGGAAATACGTGAGTGATGGGCTGAGGAGAAATTGCATATCAATGGAGAACAAGATAGATAAAGATCTAGAATTAATAAGGAATGACATGGCTAGGGAAATAGAGTCAGTAAAAAACGATATGGCGGAAACGCTGGCGCAAATATCCGAAGCCCAGAGCTCCCATAGTGACAAGATTACTGAAACTGCACGTGACATTGCTGATATGAGGACGCAAATACAGCGGGCCTCTGTAATGAATGAACCCGCTCGCACCAGCGTACGCACGGCCATCTCACGTGCAGAATCAAATAACAGCCATAGTAATGTAAGAGGGACGCCGCTAACAGTGCCACGTGAGAGCGAATAAATGGCACATATGAAAGTGCAAACTACATGCAAAACATGCGTTTTCACTTTTTAAACGAGATAGCTATACCATCGTTTGATGACGCACATGACTACGCCCAACAATATATTTTAGACCTAGAAACATATTTCGAGATGAAGTCTGTCCCCGACCAGTTCAAGTTAATGGTCATTAAAAAGGGTTTAGTGGGGAAATGCCTGAATTGGTTTAGGCTCACACTGGGCGACCAAGTCCCTTATGAGCAATTTAAAATGGCTTTCCTTGCCAGATACTGGAGCACCCAGAAACAGTGCAACGTAAGAATAAGGGTAAACAATGGCAGATATAATAGTCATAGTGGGGAGAGTATGGTGGACTATTTCCTTAAGCTTGCACAAGAGGCCAAGCTATTAGACCCACCAATCAGAGGAGGAATTTATAACCCTCATGGCGTCGCACTTCCCCGAGCACATTAGAAATCATTTAATTGTTGCCAAACTCCGCCACCTCAATAACGCAATTGTGTTGCTAACCGCCTTCCAAGGGGAGAGAACAGAGCGCGCACCTAACACTCAGAGGCAGCATCTCAGTGGGAGCGGGGCACGAACTGCCCCCAATTACCCGAACAGACGACACCAGCATTACAATACAGGTGACCGACGCCACGACGAAAAGCCCCGACATCCGTTCGGCGGAGGAAATCGCTGATACGACGGTCCGAACCACCATGCCCAAGTGAACCAAGTGAGAATGCATTTCATGCGTTATCGGTGGAACCATAACAATGACAGGCAACCAACAAGATGGCAGAACCGACGGAACGACGTTCGTCCAGACGCAGGCAATGCCTACCAACCAGACCGACGAGATGAGAGTGAAAGTCCGTTGACCTCGAGGGAAAGGGAACAATGGCACGGTACAGGCCCATCCCAGGATGTAAGATTCAAGGCTCCCGTAAAATGGACCCAAGAAGCTGACCCGGGTTCTTTAAACTAATAAACGGGGACATAAATTCTCCGATATGCGCCCCGAATGATGATAAAATAAACAGAAATGAAAAGGAGAAAGATATGGGTCTATCAAATGCCAATAAGGACCACGCAGAGCATCCCGAAGCTAAAAGGAATTTAAGTAAAAATAGAATGTGTGACATTGTGGAGGCGCCTAGGATCGCAGTTACATAGGAGGAATGGATTGTCACGCAATAGTGGATACCGGGTCTAATGTGACAGTCTGCAGTCAGGAATTATTTAACAATTTGAAATCACGTGGGCTGAAACTACAAACACTACCTGTCTCTAATGTATACTGTGTATTGGCCATCGGTAGAAGCAAAACGAGAATAACTCAACAAGTATTGATAGAGACCGAAATTAAAGGGGTGAAGTTGGATATTATTGCGCTAATTGTGCCAAGATTGTCGACGGAATTAATTATCGGGTCAGATTTCTTAATGGCCACGCGGGCAAACATAGACTTCGAACGTCAAAGGATGCAGATCACCGCACAGGAAAAGAGTTTTTCAGTTCCATTCACGCAAATGACAAGAGATGATAAAGAGAGTTTCTGAGACGGAGAAAATATACAAAATGCAGAATTCTTTGTAGAAAGAATATCCATGAAGAATAGATCCGATGGGAATAACGAGTACGAAAGGGGAAATGAGCTATGGATAGTTGATGATGATGATGATATGATGATGATGATGATGTTGATGATGATAATGATAAACACGAAAGTGAAAGTTATTCTCGCGAAAATCCGTTCGAGGAACAGGTGTTTAAACAGTATAGCATGCGAGTGCAGGAAATACGAGCTCTAAATGAATGGGCAGACGGTAATGTACAGGCAATTAGCGGACAGCCGGAATACGAGGTATTTGACCTGGAAATCAGTTTATTGGGAAGGATATGTATGCCCAATAGCCAAAAATGTCCCGGCGTTGAATGAAAGTAAAGGTGCTAGTAAGACGACACACACTGAATAAAATAAAAGCGATAATTTCCAATCCAGGTGAGATTGTGAGTCAATTCGGGCCACTTGCATTTGAAATACAAATAAAAAGCCATAAGAACCTGGGCCGTTACCACCTTTCACTGCTAAGACCCTTCAGGGAATAGAAAATAAAAACCAAATCGCATGTGGAGCAAGGAAATGCACTAAATAAATAATTTTAAACAAAATTTATACCTCATGGGTAAGGTGGAAGATTGCATTAATCGTAGTAAGTAATAAATTGTAAATATTAGGTCCTGTAAATATAACGCAATCACGTGACACTGGAAAGCGAGGCCTCTCAGATAGGCTGTTTGGCGAAAGGAATTCCAAATGAATTGTAATAATAGAATTTCCTACTTTCGTCAGAACTAGTATACTGAAATATTGCCAGCAATAAGAATAAATGAATGACAACTCTGGTGACGTGATAACGGTAATTCATATATTAACACACAGTTGGTTCACACAGACCTTAATTTCTGAAATCTTCAAATACCGAAGACATGTAGTCAGTGCCGTGTGAAAAGACCTAAAGATGTGAACCGAAGTAAAAGTGTCAAGGAAGTGATAGTGGGGAAAAAAAAAAAAAAAAAAAAAAAAAAAAAAAACAACAATTCCAGGTCACTTTCGTATGAAATATGTACGCCAATTGAGCAGGTCATTCATGTAAAGTATGTATAAAATTCAAATGACTATTTATATATGTGTGTATTCCATGTAAGTATATTTCACATGAAATATGTAAAATTCGAAGGGCTATTTATGTATGTGTATATGTGTATTCAAAATATGTCATTCAAAAGGGTAATCTGTTATTTATATACGTGTGTATTCCACGTGAGTATATGTCACATGAAATATGTAAAATTCGAAGGGCTATTTATGTATGTGTATATGTGTATTCAAAATATGTCATTCAAAAGGGTAACCTGTGTAATATGTTCAGTATGTAAAATATGTAAAAAAGGGAATACTCAATTATCAAACCATATACCCATTGCGCCGTCGTATGATAAAAAACACTGACTCGCCGACAACCCGAAAAATGTAAAAAAAAATTAAAGTTCAGTGGGAGACGAGCTCTGAACAAATCAATTCTTACCGATGGTAGTAACTGATTTCTTCATAGCGGGGCATTTGTAGCGGGATAAATCAAATCAATTGCTAAAGCAAATTCTTAAACAAAATGTTCGCCAACCGATCATTCCGTGTAGCAGGTAGAGGCGTGTATCAGCTAGAGTTTGCTCCAACTCAGGGTAAAACAGTCATTAGTGTGACGACGCAGACAATGCTGAACAAAAGGCGAAAAATCCTTTTGTGCCTTTTGTTAGGCTAATAGGGACGCCATGTGCAGTGAGGCGGAATTCCCTCCTGGAACTCCCGCCACGGCAAGCCATGCTATAGGTGGAAATTCGGGAGCCGCGCGTACAATATGAATTTCCACCAATCACTGCAAACTCGTGGTCAGAAAGTAAGGGTATAGTCAGGGGAAATGGGAAAGTTATAAAACCGGCGAACACGCATTTTAAAACCCCAGTCATGTAGTACACCCCGAGCCCAGTCACGTAATACACCCAGTCATGTAATACACCCCGAGCGCTAGTCCTGTAATACACACCGAGAGCCCTACAACATACTCCGACATTATTACATCACCCGTGCAACATTAGTATCAGCGCCGTCCAGTACTGCGAGGAAAAGTCAGTGACGAAGTCAATAACAAAGGGTATATGGTAGGAAGAGTAGCATTTACGGTGGACTGGAATAAAAAAAGGTTTCACAATAATAACTGTGGTTATTATTTCTTCAACACCCAAGAGATAAGATCTCAGCCGAGGCATCTGTGTGAGACCTTAGGACGACCAGCCGCAAATTCAAACAATAATCTCAACATCTTGTTTTTTTTTTTTTAAATTAACGTCCTCCAACATTGTGTCATCTCGGATGGTGAATGACTGAAAATGGGTGAAGTGATGGTCAAATGAGCCCGACGTCGATGGAGCTTGTTTTGTAGCTTTTAAAAGCTTTATGTTCGGCATAATATTGTGATTGGATGTCCAAAAAAGGTGTGTAACTGCAGATTTTTGCATCTGTTTGTATTTGATGCATCTCATGTGTTCTTTTAGTCTGGTTTTTAAATTCCTCTTGGCTTTCCTTATGTAAATCTGGTCCCAATATGAGCAACTGATTTGATAGATTCCTGCTTTTTACTTTCTCTACTGGTAAGTAGGGAAGGTATTGTATTCTACTCAAAAATTTGATGTTGAGATTTCACTGGAAATATATGTTTTGAGATCCCCTGAAACCAAAAAAAAAAGCATTTTTAGAAAAAGGTCTGTGTATGTGTGTGTCAGTGTGTGTGTGTGTGTGTGTGTGTGTGTGTGTGTGTGTGTGTGTGTGTATGTGCGTGTGTGTGTGTGTGTGTGTCTGTCTGTCAGTCTGTGGACAGCATAACTCAAAAAGTAGGTTAAAGACCAAAGTTCGTATTTAAGTTTAATGTCCTTCAAGAATGCCACATGAAGATTTTGAAGAAAATAGCCCCACCCTAAACTACCCTTTATATGGAAAATTTTTAAAAAATTTTGATTTTCTTGAAAATGGCTCTAATGATTTTGATTAAAATTTCATATGTTTGAGATATTTTTATGACAAATGAAACGCATATCTTCAATTTTCTGGCTATAGCCCCTGTAGTGGCATTTACTCTGGACAACTTTTGCATATCTGGTAAACCGTTAGAGATAGACCAAATTATACTGTACAAAAAATGTAGATCTTGCTAGAATACGTACATAAATTATTTGAGAGGTAGAACTGGAACTTAAAAATTCAATGCCACAGCTGGGATTTGAACCACAGACCTTCCACTTACCAGGCGGGAGCGCTAACCATTGAGCTACTGTAACAATCTGCCAGAATGCCATTGAATTCTCAAACCAGCTCATATTTCTCCTGGTAAACCACAAAGGCAGTCTCAAACATTGCCCACACACGACTTGTGTGTTTAAAAACACCAACAGTAGGTTTTTTGGCATAAATAAATAATAATTACACAAATTATTTCTGAATAAATTTTCTTGTAGGGTGAACTATTTCGGAGATATTCCTTGTTATGTGTGTGAGCTTTGGAAAACTTAAAAACTTTTGTGAAATGGAACATCGTTCATTTTTTTATATGTTAAGTGTGCAAAGAGAATGCGATCTCAAAGCTTTAAAAAACTTGACTATTGCTCATAGCCTACTGTGTTCTAATATTCCCCTTGCACCTACAAGGAAATAAGCAATAAGACAATTTGTACAAATATTTATCTTAACACGAAGAAGATATAGGAATAAGAGTTTGTAAGAAAGTCATGTGAGTGCAACACATCAGATTTTTGTTCTGTGGTAACAAGTTCACTAAGTCTTGAGAATTCCTGATGCTTAGACTGCTGTACTTGGGTAATGTTGTGAATTTCTGTGTAAGCCATTTTGCCAAATTATATGTGGGTGAGTCAATATTGTTTACTATGGGTCTCATTTTATTACCTGGTTTATGGATTTTTGGAAGTGCATATAATCTCGCTAAAGTGGGATGGTTTGGTTTTATTGTAGATTTTTCTTTCTGTGTTAAGGTTTTAACATTGTTCACTAAAGGTTTTTATTTGAGACTTGAGTGGATGTTTTTATTTCTATGTATGCCTTTTCTTTTAGAAGTTCTTCTACCCTGGAAATATGATCGTCTTTGTACAGTATAACTAATTTGCCACCTTTATCTACTTTTTTTAATTTATTAGTTTGGATCTAAGGGAATTGATGATTTGTTTGGCTGAGAAATTATTATGATTGATAGTTTGTGGCTCATGTAGGACTGCTCCACATTCTTTCTGAATTGCTAATATGGTGTTTTCAGCTGATTTGTGGCAATGTCGATATCTACAATTATGTTTTCTGTGGAGTTACTGTAGCAAACACACATTTTAGACCATTGTTTAATAATGTAAGTTCTGCTTTATTCAAATTCTGTTTTGAATGGTTGACTATTTCAAAGTCGTTGGATACATAATTTAAAATTAGCAGTTTCAAAATCAAACATTAAAGAATTGATTAAAGGGTGTATTAAAGATAATGCTGTTATTATATATATGGGGTGAGTAAAAAGTATGAAACAATGCTTGTAACTTTGTTGTTATAATTTTGTGAGGTGATATTTCTTAGAAAAGCTGTAAGATATCAACATGTTTTCATATTACTATGATTGTGAATAGGGTGTGACTTCTTTTAATGGCAACATTTTTTTTCATTTTTTTTAGTCCTCAGGTAATTTAAATTTATTAGAATGCATCACAGCACTGAAATTTAAACCAAGAAAATGCATTTATAACAAAATTAGTGGTGCTGTGTTGTAAAACATGACAAATTCACTTCAAAAGGTGCTCAAAATGGCCCCCATTTACTGCCAAATAATGGCAATGTCTGTCTTTGAAATTAGTTAATGTTTCCAGCAACACTGTTTAGCTGATCAGCTGTATTTCTTGCCCAATTCTTCGCTTTAACTCTTCAAGATCTCTTGGTCGGTCCTTGTAAACCCTCCACTTCAAATATCCCCACAAGAAAAAGTCTAAAGGATTCAGGTCAGGAGCTCTTGGCGGCCATTCAATACTTCCTCTTCTGCCAATCCATCTCCCTGGAAATTCATGATTTAGGTAATTCACCACCTGCCTTCCATAATGTGCAGGGGCACCATCTTGCTGGAATAACATGTTTTGATTTCCTCCTCCTCCAGCGAATAAAGTAGCACAAGCAGGATTTATTTCATTCTGTAGAAGGGTAAATATACTTCAGAATTTAAGTTGCCATCAATGTAAAATTGACCTATCAATTCGCCATTAATTATAGCAGCCCACACATTTACTTCTTGCGGACATTGTGTATGTTGTTTTATCATCCGATGGGGATTATCTTTAGCACAATAGTGACAGTCATGAGGACGTAATGTGAGGGCATGTTGATATCTTAGAGCTTTTTTAAAAAATAGCACTTCATAGAGTTGCAGCAGTGGAGTTACAAGCATTGCTCCATACTTTTTACTCACCCAGTATATATATTCCTGAATTTCAGGATACCTAGAAGATGGAGATTATAATGTGGTTGGGGTAGACTGGTCAGGATTGGCAAGAAACATTTTTTACCCACATCCTGTGTCCAATACACAACCAGTAGGTGTATACCTAGCTCGTCTCATTGACTTCTTAGTTAAGGCCAAAGATGTTCGTTTGGAAGATGTACACATCATTGGACACAGTCTGGGAGCACATGTGGCTGGTTTCACTGGAGCCAACATCAAGAGTGGTAGAGTGGCAAGGATAACTGGTGAGTAAACAATCATGAGGATGGTTTAAAAACTTTTCAAGCCTTTGAACGGTGCAACTTGCAATTTCATATATGTAATTTTATATCTAGTTTATCTAGTATATACTTACCAAATAGAGAAATTATTGTATTCTACCCCAAATATTCATTATGGAGATTTCACCAAAAATACCAGTTTCGAGATTGTGTGTGTGTGTGCATGCGTGCATGTGTGTGTGCATGTGTGTTTGCATCCATGCACACATCTATCTGTGAATAGCATAACTCTAAAATGAAAAGTTGGTTAAATACCAAACTTGGCACTTAAGTTCAACATCTCCAAGAATACAACACAAATATTTTCAAGAAAATCTCTCCACCCCAAACTATGCTTTGACGTAAACACATTTTTTATTTTATCAAAAATGCCTCTAAATAATTTTGATTAAAATGCCATATGTTCAAGGTATTTCATGAAAAATGAAATGCATATCTTGAATTTTCTGAGAATAGCCTTCACTCTGAATGAGTTTTGATTAGCTGGTAAACCATAAGAGATAGACATCTTATTATACAAAAATGTAGATGTCGCTAAAGACTCCATTTCTCTGTTTTATTGTTGACACAATTTACAATTTGTTGTGACCTTGCAATTCATAACTATCATAACCTTGGCATGAACTTCACTAGTACTATTTCTTTCTCGGCTTCCGGTATGGGCCGTGTACTATTGGCTTTTTAAACATGCCGATGTTTGAAGAAGCATAAGATAGTTTACGACAAAAGTCAGCATGTTTAAAAAATGCAACAGGATGCAGCCTATACCAGAAGTCAAGAAAGAAGCAATGGACTAAGGCTA
The DNA here is from genome assembly GCA_030765045.1 of Tenodera sinensis. Taxonomy (NCBI): domain Eukaryota; kingdom Metazoa; phylum Arthropoda; class Insecta; order Mantodea; family Mantidae; genus Tenodera; species Tenodera sinensis. The sequence continues at coordinate 190,964,973 of CM060961.1, forward strand.
TAGAAGTCTACATAATTATCCACTAATATTGTTCAGCTGTTCTAACAAACAAACAAGTCTGATGATTAATTGCCCAAAACTGACTCAACACTCTCACTTCAACACTCCCAACACTGACTAACTTGCTTGTGGTAATGTTTAATGCCCACTTTTACTACATTCAGCACTGCAGTCAGTGACACTAATGATACATGGAATGGAGATGGAACACCAGTGGAATGAGATGGCAGGGAAAACTGGAGGAAACCTGCCTCTGCGCTGTCTTGTCCACCACAAATCCCACTTGTGGTTGCCTGGTGTTGAACTCAAACTGCTTTGGTGAGATGCAAATGGTCTGACCGCTAGGCTACAGCAGAGCTGTGACTTGGTCGTACCAGGTTGTTTATATAGTCCAGGTGAATTACCAGCAATTTCTATGGAAACACATGTTTGTCGAAGCTTCTTGTAAAAACCTGGCATTCAAAGCTTCTCAGACTGTCAGGAATTGGCCTTTATTCTGGCCTATTCATTGTTACTAGTCACATACTGTGGTGTGAGGCAGCTGACTTAGAGCCTCCTTTGATATGTGGCCACTACCACAATATCCTCACCAATATATGGGGCATCCCATACAAGACAGCCACTGAAAAACTGAAGTCTCCAGAAGTCCTCTCTACATTACTTAAACCAAATGGTGAACTAACTAAAGGATGGATTGAATCTATACAAACCCTGCTAACTACTTTCCTTCCCTCAGATAACCATGAGTCAGATACAATCCAGCACAGACAACTTAGAAAGGATTTCACCTCCGACGAACCAACAGCTGGAGTCATCTATCCCTTTGACAGATCTGAAGTTCTGCATGCATTACAAAACCTCAAAAGGAAGAAGGCTCCAGGACCTGATCAAATACATGCAGAAATACTCACACATATTGCACCAGAAATAACTCCATATCTAACAGATCTCTTTAATGAATGTCTATGGCAAGGCCGTATCCCTTATTGCTGGAAAGAAGCCAGTATCACGATCTTACATAAAGGTGACGATAAGGATCCTGCATTGCCAAAATCTTATAGACCGATTTGTCTACTTAACCTTTTGGGTAAAGTACAAAAAAAACTCCTATGTAAACGCATACAAGAGTTTAGGATCCTGAAAGGCCTAAATCCTACTCAGTATGGTTTTAGATCTGGAAAGTCAACAATGGATGCAATAACTAAAGCCATAATTGCAGCTAAGAACTCTAAAAAGAACTATGTGATGGGTCTCTTCTTTGATATAGCTGGAGCTTTCGATAACCTCTGGTGGCCTGCACTTTTTGAATGCATGCACCAACAAGAATACCCAAAAAGCCTTCATAGAATTCTGAAGAACTACTGTGTAGACCCTGAGTTAACATCAAAGGAGCAAATAGTACCATCACAGGTGATATTACGAAAGGCTGCCTGCAAGGTTCTATATTGCGTCCAATATTCTGGGATATAGGTTTGGAGCCTCTGTTTAATGAGTTAGTTGTTGACCCACAAATATATGCCACTATAGCATATGCGGATGATCTGCTTTTATTAATAGAAGGAAACACCCTCCTGGAACTGGAAACAAAATCTTCTGATGTGACCCAGAAGGTATATGGATGGTGCAACTCTGTTAAACTACAAATTGCAGCTAACAAATCTGCGTATTTGCTATTTAAAGGTAAATTATTAAGAAACCCAGTTATACGAATACACGAAGAACACATTCAATGCCACAAGTATATTAAATACCTTGGAATAACGCTTGATGAGAAAGGCAACTTCAAGACACATGTCACTCAGGTCTGTAACAAAGCCAGTAAAATTATGATGAAGATTGCCAGTATTGCCCAATGTCAATATAAACTACCTCTCAATACCATTAGAACATACCATAATTGTATCTTTACTGCTATCATTATATATGGTGCAGGAGCATGGGCACAATGAATGCAAAAATTAAACCTTGTCGCAGATCTCAGAAAATGCCAGAGGAAAATTCTTCTCCGTTTTACTGGAGCAGCAAGAACGACCTCTACTATGGCTCTTCTTGTGGCCACTGGTTCCTGGCCAATAGATCTATAGGTTCAACTATATGGTGCTTACTATTGGCTAAAGAAAAGCAATCAATAAAAGATAGAAGATATAATAGGGAAACGATGCTATATGAAAAGACAAACAAGGGTTGAGTTAATATCCTTATGGCAGTCAGAATGGGATAACCTGCAAACTGGGAGATGCACCTATATGTTTTACCCTAGTATACGAAAAAGGTTACGACTAAAGCACCTAAATCCCTTACAAGCTGCATTACACTATATCACAGGCCATGGGCCATATGGCACTTACTTAAAACACTTTAATATCATCAACTCTGAAATGTGCACCAGATGCAATACAGAAGATACTCCTGAGCATGTAATGTTTAACTGTCAGAAATACAGTGAAATAGGACAATCTAACAGGGAAAAGCTCATGTACCTCACTTTATCGGAAATGGTCAGGAATAAGGAAAATCTAAATACTTTGAATGAGTTAGCAACTCAAATCAGTACAGCAGAAAGATCTTTAAGACTAACTGAACAAGAAAGAAATCACAGAAATTTTGATAGACCTCCAGCGACTGTTGTACCACCACCCCGTCGATCGTTAAGATTGTCAAATCAATATAACCAAAACCAAGTGCCCCAAATTCCTGAACCTGTTATACCAAGAACAATTACATAGAACAGAAGAAGATTTCATTGGATCACTGGCCGAAAAGTGTAGGCAGAAAGGAGAAGAACGAGGCCAAAACGATACCCTGATGAGACTTGGACCGTCTACCAGAGACGAGTAGCAGCGGCTAGGGAACAATAAAAGTGCATGAATACTCCGAGATCTCATATATAACTTGAAATTATCATTAATTTTCATTATTGTTATTTAGTTTAATTTAGGTTAGTAACTTCTGCACATTCTATTGTAAACAAATTGTAATCAATAAGTTTCAATAAATCAAAATATCCACACACTACGTCCAGATATAAGAAATTAGGTATCTGGACATAGCTGGCAGATATTTCATTTTTATTTTTTGCCACAATATCTTAGGTTCTTGTAATATTGTTAGTTCAAATGGGAGTAATTCAAATAATTTGGGTAGCTGTATAATGTGAAGTTAATGTATAAGATATACTGTTTGTATCATGTACTAGCAACAGAGAAAGTATTGTATCCAATCCAAAGATATGATATGGAGATTTCATCACAAATACATGTTTGGAGGTTCCTTGGGTTTATAGAAAAAGATTGGTGTGTGAACATCATAACTTAAATAAACACCAAATTTGGTATTTTAAGTTCAGCATCTTCAAAATTGCTATAAAATTTTTAAAAAAAAATCCTGTATCCCCCAGTCCAAACTACCTTTTACGTGGAAAACTTGTTTTTTTAAGTGTTCTAAAAAAATAAGTGTAAGTTTAAGATATTTGCAGGGGTTCATAAAATATATTTTGAATGTTGTAGGAATAATGTGTAAAATTCTCTTCATTCTGAATTACTTTTGTATAACTGGTAAACAATATGAGGTAGAGTTTAAAACACAGAACTTATGTTGTGTTTTGTGGGATCAGCCATTTCCAAGCCATGTGTGTTGTTGGTTTGATTTGTTCAATACTTCATCATTTTTTAAAGCACTGTCATTATTCAATTGTTTCTCAAGATGTCGTGCAAAGAGATTAAAATTTCAAGGCCAGAATATAGCAGCTCACTTTTTAACATCTGACTAATGCTTTTAACTATGTTGAAGGCATAATGAAATTCTTTCTTTCTTTTTTTTTTTAAATTTATTAAAAGTTGATTAGCAGTTTCCCGCTTTACAAACCCAGTAGAACAGAGAAATAAAGTGACACAAAACAAAATAGAATTACAAATAAATACACAGAAAATAACAGTTACATAGAAAGGACACGATGAGGTCAGCACCAATCGAGACTCTCTGTGATGTACTGATCGTGGTGACAAGAATCCCAGCTAAGGTGAAACTGCCATGTGGTTGTTGTTAGAAGGAAATTATTTCTTGGAATCTTTACTTCATTTATCATGAAATACGTAAGCTTTTGTAAGAATAATTTGTAGAACCTATGTAAAAATAGGCTATGAAAATAGCACAATAGATGTTTATTGCTGTGAATGTATGAAAAATGTTTCAAGAAAGTATAACACTGCATTTATAGGTCTTGATCCTGCATTGCCTGGTTTCCAGTCATCGGAAGGTCCAGATGGTCGCTTGGATGCTACAGATGCTGAGTTTGTTGACATTATCCACACATGCGCTGGAGTTCTAGGGTTTGCTTTAGCCATTGGTCATGCAGATTTCTATCCAAATGGTGGTACAGCTCCTGAGCCTGGCTGTCGTTGTATGGAGGGATTCATGGGTATGTATACAATAATAATATTATGTCATATGAGTGTGGCTTATTCTAAGGTTGGCTCCCACGATCTTACATATAACAATTGAGGAGCATTTTTTCAAAACTCGATAGATGCAAAATTTTACGAAATTGAGTTATATATAGTATCTGCATAATTTTCACCTTCTGCATCCTTCTGTGAAATCAGATTTTGCAAAATTCGATTCTTGTCCTGTGTAGAAGCTAGGGAGTATCAGCAGTTTTTTAAAAACTCGATAGATGCACTTGCTCAGTTAAAGCAAAGGTCGATAGATGCAATTTTATGATTTTATAATCCAAAGTGTAGCAACCTCAATTCTATGAAACGCATGTTGGCATTGACTGCCATCTCACTGTTGCGATTCTTGGAATTCTCAATCATTTCTGCAAGCTTTGTACACTACTGCTTCATTGGAAATAACTGCGAACTCAGGTTGTGCGCTTGGATTTCACATTAATTTCTGCAAGCTTTTTGTTCCATTTATATCCTGCCTTTAACTCTAGAGGTCATATCGACGGCCTTGCATATTGGCAATGCTGTTACTCGTTTAACAGTGAGTTTTTTGGTCTTTGGGGGTCTTTATATGTTGAATTCACACACATTCACACTTCCATTCATACTTCCAGACTCAGGGAAGGATGAATAGTCTTGGCTGGAGAAAAATTCCTACCCCCCTGCCGGGAATCAAACCTGAGACCCCTTGCACAGCAGGCACGTGCTTCTACAAGCTTTGTTATATTTACTTGGCATTTTTATTCTCAGTTGAGACACTGCACTGTACTTTGCACAATGGACAGGAGCTCAGTTATGAAATGGTACATATTAGTATGTATGTTGTACATTAGGTTAGAACATAATTTGTATATAGATAAATTTTTTAGGATAATAATTGTTTAAATATTGTTAGTGATAAGCAGTTACACTTGGAAACTTGTAAAATGTAAATAGCGACCAAGCGGTCTTCAAACGCCTCATTCAGGTATTGAGAAGAAACAAACAGGATGCAGGGCATTTGTCACCCCTCACTGCTCAGGTATTTCATACTGACCATAGCAAGGGGAGGTACCGTTATGAACAAAGTGCAGGACCACAAAAGGGTCGGTGCAGTGAACTCTGGGAGGCAGAAAGACTCAAGTACTTGAATGAGATGGGTGTAGCTGTGAGGGAGCTGGTATAAGATAAAGTGAATAAAGTCAATGTCCAAATGCTAAGAAGCACTTATTAATCTACCTGCATAACCACCCCTGAAGAAGAGTCAACAGCCGAGGGCAATGGAGGCGACATCTTAGCAGTACATATTCCTCCCTTCATAACACGCAAAACTACCCGTCTCAGTTTGTGAAACTGTACCAGGCGTAGAATGTGCAGGAGGTAGGACTTGCAGAAACAAGGAAAGCTCATACTTCAGCAATTACATGTTCAGATAATCTCTAGCGCACTCCATGAAATCCTAAAACTAAAGCTTCCAAGGAATCACAGTAGTGTCAAAAGTTAGATTATCTCTCCTGGCTAGAAACTTTCACTTATCTGGGAATGTGCCAAAGGAAACCAGAGGAGGTGACAGAATAGGAATATTACAGAAGGGCTTTACTGCTGTTATAAAGCAAGGCATTAAGAAGTACAGATGTAGAGAAAGCCACTATGGAAGAGCAAAATCAATTAGAGGATATTTACCTCCAGAACTTAACATCAGAAAAATGTGGACCAACTTCTGCAATGAACGAAGATTAAGAAATCTACCAGTCTGCTCATTGTCAAAATATAAAAACATATTTTAAAACTTCTTCAATCTTTCACTCCGCACACCACACACTGACATATGCTTAACCTGCATAATGGAACTGATGAAGATTAAGACAGAGGCAGATGCGGAAAAGAGAAGCAAACTAAGAACCATGTACAGACTGCACAAGCACTAATAAAGGTGAAAGCTTACTTATTCATATTGTTTGAAATTTCTTTGTGTGTATTCAATATATTTGTTATATAAATAAAACAAAATATATGTTATTATGAATGTAGCAGTACTTAGTTTCTAAGTTTATACCTAATAAAATAATCCTTATAAACATTAATATGTTTATTTATTTATGCCAACAAACTTACTGTTGGTGTTTTTAAACACACAAGCCGTGTGGGCAAAGTTTTAGAGGTAGAAGGTCTGTGGTTCAAATCCCAGTTGTGGCATTGAATTTTTAAGTTCCAGTTCTACCTCTCATTAATATGTTTGTTGTATAGTATATTATATATTACAAAGAGGTGAAAATAAATAAAAAAATAATAAATGCATAAATAAAAAGCAACAAAAACAATAAATGACAAAAATAACAAAATTTCATATGTTAATTTCTCGCTCACGCAGAAAAGTTAACCAGCATCTATCGGCTTTTGAAAAAACTCCGCATTTTCAAACCCCAAATTTGCACCTATTCAACTATGCTATTTGTTTCTTCTCACATTCAATGAGACAGTATCAGGAAGAAGAATTGAATGATTAATATATTTGCTGTGCTAACCGATTAGTATTGCCAATAAATAGAAAAAATCATTTTTGTCAGAAACGCATTTTGTGCATGTATTGAGTTTTGAAAAAAACGCTCCTCAATTGATGCTGGAATTGACTGGTGGAATTTAAATCTAAGAAGCATAAATAAAATGTTAAATACTTGTCAAAACATCTGTCAATATTTAAAAATTAAGCTTTTATTGCTCCACTTTCTTAACTATAAAGCAGGACTAATTCTGGGAGACAACCTCTCCATCCAAGCTCTTTGGCCGACTGATTTCCTTGCAAGGTAACTAACTCCCCCTTCCCTCATTGCCTTGTGTGCTGCTGTTCCCATTGGTCAGTCATAAGACATTGTTTGTTGCCGATATTTCAAAGTTCATTACATGATTCATATTCTTAAGAATGTAAATGTTTTCTACACTGTTAATTCCCAATGATAGTTCAGTTAAAATAGCTCATTTGTTAGCCAACTTAACTAGTGTTCTCTATTCTCATTCCTAGCTATGCATACTCTGAGAAAAAGATCCCATAGCTTACGAGGCAGGTGGCAGCAGAAGTCATCACAGATGGAGATATTGCAGTCATCAAAAAGCATCACACACATAGGAGATGTTATCATAGAATAATAAATGTGTTAATAATACTGGATATCTCTATGCCCATTTTAAATGATATACCTACCAGCAATAGAAGTACTTTATTGTTCTCACATATTTGGTCAAAATCAACTGAATCCATGTCATTTAAAACCAAATTAAGTCATTTGTCAGATGACAATATACTTATACAAGTTTCTGACTTTGTCAAAAGTAAAATAAAGTTGTTCAATAATTAGTGATAATATTTAAATGAACAAGAAATAAAACATTTTTGGAACAGTCACATTGTTGCTGTGCTCAGAAATAGTCTCCTCCAAACTGAATAACCTATCTCCACACTTCAGGGAGAACACGGACACCATCTACAGCATCTTAATGTATGAATCTTTGAATAGACTGCTTTATTGCTGCTATAATTGCCTGTCTGATTCTAAAGCAAACTCGTTAGATTTCAGCGGAGGTTTTCCTTATCTTTAACTTCATCTTACATAAATGAAGAATTGTACCAGGAACAATTCTAATTTCCTTCGCTAGCTCATTGATGTCCAACAACTGTGCTCTCACACCATTCACATGCACATCACTTGTTGATCACAATCTGCCAGCTCCAAATTTTTTATGAACATCTTCCCCTAAAAAAAGCCTAATCCCACAGCACAACAGCCCTAGTCGGGTCAAGGTCTACCTCCCAGCCGCTGTGTCCCCCACCTCTGCCCACTACAGCTGTTGAATGGGGTGCAGTACTGGAGGGTGGTTGGTGGTCAGAACTCGGATCCCTCCCACCAGTTATGTGGTCTTTGTCACCTGGGGCTGCTACTTCTTTGTTCAAGTAGCTCCTCAATTGGTCCATTAGGAACCTAACAAGGCTGAGTGTACCCTGAACCAGACCTCCCAGCAGGGAAAAATCCCTTGCCTGCACCAGCATTCAAACCCAGGTCCCGCCACCAAAGGCAGGCACATTACCACTATCCTACAAGGGTGGTCAAACAACTTCTCCACCTCTGTGTCTTTTGTCTTCACAGAGTAACAGCCTTTTGTCTCAGAGTTCAAATGCTACACTGCCAATCTTTCGTTCAATGTTGCTAATGAGTGAGTAGCTCTTTGACTCTAGCTGGTGTAGCCATGTTGACATAGTGAATTTCAGTGGTAGCGAATAACCAATTATGAATTTCTATTTGCCCAGTTTCCAGTTCATTTTCTAGTGTTCACTGCTCCTTTCTGAAAATGTAGGACATTAGTGACTTCAAAAATTCCCTCCAGATGCTGAACAAATGGTTTAAATGCAGGGCTTGTCCAGAAATTTCCAGATGTTTGGTACTCCTACATCCCACCTCCCAGTATTGCACCCCATTCATGATGTCTGTGGTGGACAGAGGTAGGAGACACAGCAACCGGGCACTTTGTCTTGATCTGAAAAGGACCATTGCATCATGGGGTTAATTAAATAAAAAGATTGAAGTTCTTACAGGAGTAGATGAAACATGTGAATATAAAAATCACATTTGTGCTTTAGTTATGTGACAAGTTAATGTAGAATCAGCAACACATACACTTATATACCTCAATATTTCCTTGTCTCAGAGGCATGCAGTCATGGAAGGGCCCATGAGTACTTTGCTGAGTCAATAACATCAAAGACAGGATTTAGAGGAGTGCCCTGTGAAAGTTGGAGTGATTACAAAAAAGGTGCATGCAACAATAGTATCAGTGTTCTCATGGGAGACAAAACACCACCCAGGTATGATTTTATTGCCTGCTTTCTTACTAATGCAAACACCAATTTTAGGTTAATGGGCAATTTCACATGTATCAATTTAATTATAAACTCAATAACTGCCATCAGAAACATTAATCAAAGTACCTTTTCAAACATCACTTAGTCAATGTAATACCTACATACCTTGTCTTAGTAAATCCAATCTTAGTGTAGGGGCTAAACTTCAATGTTTGTCATTTTTTAAACAATAATTACAGCAAAGAAAAAATCCACTTTCTGAAACATGTATTGCAACTAATAATGAAATTATTGACTGGTAAGATTAATAATTTTATAAATAAATGATAGGGGAGTAGATAGATAATTGCAGTAAATGATTTCTATATGTTAAAGTCAATGCATAATGTAAGAGGCACAAGGACTTGGTACATTCAGAAATCAAAGTTGCCTGCAAATACACACATATATGCCAGCTCTTAAAATTAGAATAGGAAAAGAATCCTTAGAATTTAGCAAGTCACAGAGTAAAAAGTTGCATTTCAAATGCAAATTAGAAGGTTAGGATTTGGCAACATATAATATAAAATGGTATGGTAGTCATGAAGCATGTGGGACTTGTGTTGATAAAAGAGTGTGTATTTCTAAAATGCATGTCCTTTGTGTTAGAACAGTTTATATTAGAGAAGTATTTTACTGTGATTGATTATTATTGGCAGTCTGTATTGCTTAAACTGTGCTTGTACTAGCACATGCCTGGCAGTAGCTGTAAGGAGATTTGCTGCTTAGTGTTTTAGTGGCTACACCTGCAGTCAAGAGTAACAATGTTTCTCATTGTTTTTCTGGAAACTGTTATTTTAAACTATAAAGCTACTGATACTTCAGAAGTTAGCAGATATACTTTAATAGTCACAATTTCTAGTGCTGAGATTCATAAACGGTTTAATGCTATATTCTCAAACAGTCAGCTACTCACTTCAAATAATTCATTTATAGTCTCCATTAAATTTATCAGCCAACTTAACTACTGCTGTCCTTTCCCACACACACTTTGAGAGAAAGACATCATAGCTCACTGCAATAGTCACCAGCAGAGCCATCAAGGAGGGAAATATTGGAGACCACATCAAATGTCACACACTAGGAAAGACATCACAACCCACAGAGCTCTATGCTTAAGAGAATTTTTATTTAACAGTTAAGAAATGGTGTTGATGAATTTTAGCTTCCACACTTTTTTGTTATTCTGGACTTTATCAAAAATGGAATGATGTTAATTAAAAAAATTATTTTGTTCTTTAACGACGCTGTCAATTGCCAAGATCACATCAGCGTCGCCGGTGTGCCGGAATTTTGTCCCGCAGGAGTTCTTTTACATGCCAGTAAATCTACTGACATGGAGCTGTCGTTTTTAAGCACACTTAAAAACCATCGGTCTGGGCCGGATTTGAACCCGCGACCTTGGGATCAGTAGGCCAGCGTCTAACCAACTGAGCCACCCAGACCGATGCAATGATGACCAAAGTAATTAATAAAATATATTTCCTGAATTTTGTGTGAAGCCCTCAACATTTTGAATGTACAAAGCTGGTAAAACATAATTTATGTAACACTTTTGTTGCATTAAAAACTTCCAAGATCCTGAAATATGGCCAGTGTGTTGGAGCTTGGAGCTCTGGCTACCAGCCATGGAATGTACCTGGGTTTCATCTCACTCATGGGGATGAGAGTTTTAAGTTCTGGATATAGCACTGGTGTACACTAAACACTCTTGCTGTGAGCAAATTGAGGAGTCCCAATAGACAGCAGACCTGGCCAAGAAAGCCAACATTCCAGGGATGTGTGATGCTTATTACATCTCCTCCCGGTATAGGACTGGTGTATACTAAACACTCTTGCTATGAGGAAATTGAGGAGATGCAATAGGTAGCAATCCTTGTCAAGAAAGTCAATGTTCCACAAATGTGTGAGGCTTGTTACATCTTCTCCCTGTATTGTTTGGATGATTGTCCACCTCTGCTGTGCATATGTGGGCATGAGGCCAGCAATTAGGTTGGTAGGCCCAAGTCCCAAATAGGCTGCAATGCCACCAGGTTATAATCATTTCCAAGATGTTTTATTGATTTGAGTTTTCAAATGCTTTCTTGAAATGCTAAGTAGCCATTCAATTATTTTTTTGTGGTTATGTAAAAAGTTAAATTTCAAAGCCAAGATGTAGAGGCTGGCATACTGCTTTTTCATTCATTGTTATATTTAAGATGTTTACATGACAAATGAAATTTATATCTTGAGCTTTCTGGGAACAGGTTGTGAAGTCCTCTTCATTGTGAGTTATTTTTGTACAATCTTGCATGTCTGATAAACTATAAGAAGTACATAAAATCTTACCGCACAAAAAATGTAAATCTCTTTAAAACATACAAGTTATTTTGAATAATTTTTTGTGACAAAATCATTTTTTCCAGATCCATTAATATTACTTTGAATTTTTCAATACCTTTGTCAGTATTTTCTAGTTTATTCCTATCCAATTGTTTCTCATGTCCGGAAAGAGTATGGGATTTCAAGGTCAGCAAGTATAGGAACCCACTTTCAAACATCCAATAATCACATCAGTCTCCTATATCTCTCTTGTACCAACAATGAAGCATGTAACGGTACTGTCTATGTAAATGTTTATCATAATTAACATGAAGTAGACAGAAAAATTAGCTTTTGAAGGAATAGTTTGGGGAAGCTATGTATAAATAAACAATATTGGGTAGAGAAAGTCATGTGAAATACCACATCACAATTTATTCAACTTATGTCATTATTATTTCTATTTGATTAATTTATACAGTAAATGTTTAGTCAGGTATTAAGCTTATGGCATTAGAGTAGTATTCTTCTTCATACATCAACATTTGTAAACAAACACCATTAACTAATAACGACTAGAATATTTAAAGTAAATATAACTTTTTGTTTCAGTACCCGAGGATCCTTCTATCTCAGAACAAATTCTACCTTCCCGTATGCACTTGGTTAAGATGGCTGCAAAAACCACAACTTTATGGTTGGTTTAAACACAATCAACGCTGTTCAACATTCTCATATCATCAGCTTTACCATAGTCACTTTCCCATAAAGTGCATTTAATATATGTTTTGAAGTAAATACATGTTGTATATTATGCAGTGATAACTATAGTTCTTGTTTGATGCATTATTAAATGAAATAAATAATGATAAAAATGTAAGACAATCGGTGACCATGAGGACCGTGCAATGTCCATAAAACCCTCTGTATTCTGGCTGGACTACCAGAGGAGTAGGTCTGAGATTGGTGTGGGTTACCTGAAAGTTTATCAATAACCCCGATTGTCTTTCATTGCAGCCTATTACCGTTACCCACGAGGTACTATGTGGAGGTTGACTGCTTAGTCTCCCATATATTTTTTATTTATTTGTTTACTTTAGTTTTTGCTTTTTAATACTTAGTAATGCAAAGTTTATGAAGTTCCAATCGCTTTAAGCTTTTTCCTACAATTATTTTAGCAACACATTTTTGTGTTTTATAATCTCGGCATTAGTATTTACATTTTTGGGAGAAACTTGAACAACACTGATTTTATGAACTCCATCCTCATTTTTTGACCATTTTGATATAGCAGCATCTACTCTCTCAGGAAGCTTTTCTTTGCTCCTTTGATGATCTGTTGACCATTGTTGTTGTTAGCTAATGCTGGATTTCTGACAATGAATTCGTAAGTCCTCTTACTCTCCAATATTTTCCCTGATGGATGGGGCGCTAGAAGTGGTCGGGCATATTTGAAGGTGGTCTCGATCCATTTCCTCTTGCAGATCACATAGAGGACAGAGTGGTGAAGAATATATCCCAATTCTGTTTAAATGTTTTGCCAGACAATCATGTCCTGTAATCAACCTGAAGGTTTCAACTGCCGTTTTTCGAGGATACTCAGAAATTACTGTTTGAATGTTTGGTAGTTCCCATCTTTTATTCTTTGATTTTTCATAGTAATATTTTGCAATACCTGATTTTTTAAAATTCAGAGTTGACTAATCTTTTAGCTGCATAAAATGGTAGATTAACTATAGATTTCTGTACACTGCTGATGCCCTTTTTTGCAAGAAAATCAGCTTTGTCATTACCACTCAGTTCACAGAGACCTGGTATATATATATATACAGTGAGTATATGTATACTTCAGACTCAATGCCTTTCAAAACATCAATAAATATAAGTATACTTGGAAGTGCTGTGGAAGACATCCTGTTAAGTTTAGAGTTTGCATCCGTTTGTTGTTCTACTGATAGAGGTCCCAAATCTTACCCAAATCTTGGACGGTAAATACTTTTTTCGCTGATGAAAGTTTCTAGTAGACAGTCAGTGAAATACTGAACATTTTCTTCTTATGGCACATATTGCAATAAGATCCTCAATGAAGCACTCACTGACTTCTTCTGGATTTAAAAAAACATTTCAACAATGTGTTGACCTCCTCTTTGTGTTTTCCAGTGATACCCATTGCTTGTATTTTTCGCCAACTCTGACCAAGATGAAAGCGGCAACCACAAGTTCCAGACTCAGGATCTCTCTTGCACAGCATTATGAATAGGAATTTGGAAGTCTACGAATACTTCTTTTGGCTTGCAGATTAGTCCAAAAGAGGTACATTTGCTAATTATGTATTGGAACATTTTCTTGTAGGTTTCCTTGCTTTTGTTTGGTAATAAGCATAACACCAATGGCACTTTTAAATAATTTATAACTGTGTGCAGAGTGCATAGCTTGTAGAAATGTGATGGACAGCATTTAAATGTTCCATCTTCATAAATTTGCGAGGTAGCACAGAGGTTTTAGTATTTGTTTCAGTTGAAAATCCCAACATTTTGCTCTGTGTCATTAAATAACAAGAATGTTAAGCCTGTGTTTAATATTATTTGCATCTCTTTGACTGCTGTTTCAGTTTTGTCGATAGTCTTTGATTGCTTAGGATATTGGCAAAGTCTCTCTGCAGAAATGTCCTGCAGGTGCACAAATCGTGGATATTTTGACCAATACCTGTGAAGTGGGTGAACCATTTGGTTCATTGCTTATTCTTTTGCTGCCATGTTAAAAATATCATTTGGTACACTTTGTAAGAGCCTACAAATGTACTTTTGTTTGTGTTTACAAGGCAGAGAGATGGTTTGGTTTATTAAATTACAGCAGTATCAGCTACAAAACGATTTAAGTTTCATGTTGAACGAAATGATAAACAATATCCTTCGATTGTGAATTTAGGTTATAATATGAGTTACTGGAGAATTCAGATATACTTATTTATTATGTGTGTAGCAGACACAGCATGGTATGTCTTTATGTTTACACCCACGAGCCGCGCTGCTGCGATAGCAGTAGTGATATGTTTGTTTGTGTACTGATCTATTGAATGTGACACCCACACAATCTGCAGTGTTGCCAGTTTGTCTCTTGGTATTGACAAAACTAAAACATCTCCGTAGGAAATGGTCAGAGACAAAAACATAGGATACCAAATAGTTCCAAATACCGAGATCTATCACTGACAACCACCGACAACACTTAGTATGCTGTGCGGAATGGCAAACTCATGGATTTTCCCTGTCCGGAAATGCAGGGTTTGGACTTTGGAGAGCGTTGAAGTTTAAGAACGAAGGGTTGTGACAGTCTGTTAACATTCGTTTTCGTATCTTAATATGGAAGGTGTGCAACTCTTTAGCCATCTGTGTAGTGGGATGAACGCATGGCTAAATTCCTCCATAGAGTCCTTGGTGCGCATCCTACTGCGTTACTTGTGTAGTTTTCAGTACAGTAGCATTTTTAATAGCAGCGTGACACGTACCAGTACACAGCTGCGGAAATGGCCAACATGAGCTCCAGCACACCTTGATGTAAATGTGCGGAATCACCTCAACGTCGCATATTCAAATCGCCCGCTTCTGTAGCGTGGTGGTAGCGTCTGCCTCACGTCCAAGAGGTCGCGAGTTCGAATCTCGCTTAGAGTGAGTTATCCGGATAAGGTTTTTTCCGAGGTTTTCTCTTATCCTGAGAAAACGAATGTTGGGTAACTTAAAGCTCTATGGACCTTGGGCTTATTTGAGCATCATTTCACCCATTTCACTCACCGTCCGATATGACACTACGTTGGAGGACGTTAAGTAAAACAAGATGGATTGGTAGAGGTGGACCAATTCAATGGCCAGCAAGGTCGCCAGATCTGACACTTCTTGAGTACTTTCTGTCGGATTGTATGAAGAGTATGGTGCAAGACACTCTGTAACGTCAGCGGAGGACCTTGCGGCTCGAGTCCATGGAGACAATCGCAAATATTGGGTCATGTGCATGAGGCTCACCACCGCCGATATAGACTCGCCAATGACGTACACAGTTCGAAGCCTGTTAGTAATGTAGACAGCTCGATGTTGGGTTTATTGATGAAATGTGAACGCTCCCATCTCACACTTTGATGCGCTACAGTATGCAAACCGTACGTTTCCGGACAGGGGTTCCTAATTTGAAAGCAGATCAGTTTGCCGTCCCGCACAACATACTAAGTGTTGTCGGTATTCTTGGGGTACCCTAGAGAATGGCGGTCTATACAGCTCCGGCGGAGACAAATTCCATGGGTAACCTCCGCCAAAGACCTCGGTATCCTCGATCACGGACATTCACTCGTCCGCACAAAGGCCGGGTTCGGCCACATGAGCGTCGTCAGAACATTTTTCAGGGTGGGGGGAGGCATGTTAAAAGTTTGCAATTAAACAATATTAATTCATTATTCTGTTGCCAAAAACTGTAAAAGATGAGTTATAGTGTTTGTTGCGGATAAGCATATTAATTTTTACTAAATAAAAACTTCTTTACATCAACACTAAAGCAATAGTCTAATAGTAATTGATTCCATATTACATTTATTAGTTTACAAATGAGGGGGCCGCGGAACCACTTGCCCCACCCCCTTCGCAACACCCATGGTCCCTGCAGGAGGAAATGTTACTGCCAAGTCAAAGACGTCCAGGGCCTCCAGAGGAAAGGGCTGCCACTCAAGGCCATCTTTATCTAACAGGCCTGTATACGGAAAGAGATTACGTTAATGACGTCATCACGGGAGGCTTATGTTTATCACCTATTTGTTTATTACGGGAATGCAACACATCAGTTCGTGGTTGGAACGCTAAGAAGTTGCTTGTGCCTTACAACGTGTCAGTAAACAAGTAAGTGAGCGAACAATTAAATTACAAAGTGGTGTAGTTTTCAATACAAAATGCCTAGGAAGTGTTGTGTGCCGGGTTATACCTCAAACTATAAAACAAGTGTAGAAAAGTATGTTACAGTGTTTTCGTTTCCAAAGGATCTACACACGAGAGACCAGTGGGTACGTGCTATTCAAGGGATATTTATGAACCAGGTGTGGTATGTATTAAACATTTTTCTGAACAGCACATAGTGAAGGAATTTCCTGCTACGGGAAATGATGGAAGTGTTTTGTAGCACCCAGAGCAACTCCTGAACTTACTAAAAATCCATAGCATTTCGTAAATAACTCGAAGATGAAAAAACTGTTGATTTCCAGAGCTTTAAAAATAGAATTAGTGACATGAAATTAGAGGGATTCGCCGTCATCATAAAAGAAATAATTTTTTGTGAAAATTGATACTGAAGAAATTCCTAAAATTGTAGCAGCATTAGGGGCTCTAATGACCTAGCTGTGGACGGGCTCTTAAACCCCAGTCACTCACTCACGTAGTAGCATTAAAAATTAATTCCAATATTATTATTTAGGTTCTATAGGGTAAAACTGTAATGCCCAATAGTAAATTTAAATCGACTCTCGGTAAACAAATGATATTGGATAAATGGGCTAAATTTGATGCTATTTTGGTTCACAATAGCAAGTGAACAAACAGAACATAAAGTACTTCAGGCCACCAAAATTTTAAAGGAACACTGGGAGGACATGAATGAAGATTCCACGGAATATCTAAAACCTAAATTCCTAGAAGAGCAGGTAAAATTGGTCAGTCAAAAGCCAATTAAATATACGCCCGATACCCTGTTATGGACGTGTTCAATTTATTTTTCTCACCCAGCAGCTTACAGACAGTTACGTGATTCAAATGTTCTTTCTTTACCCCATCCTGATTACCTCAGACAACTTTCTCAACTCTTCAGTCTTGATAGAAACTCTTGCATTTAAAATATTTATCAATGAAGGTGAAAATGCTTGGTGATCACGAAAAAGTAGTAAATTTGTTGAGACATATGAACAAGAATTTCTTAAAGTAGAAAACCAGAGAAACTTAATTCTACATTTAGGTGCTGAGACATGCGACATTAATAATATCGGTGCTGACTGTAATGCTAGTGATTGCAAGTTACCGGGTGCTATTTTGACGAGGAAAATCATAAAAGTAATAACCAACATCCTCTTGAAAAACTACTGCATTATTAAACAAGACAGTTTGGTATTATCTACAGGAAAAAGAAAGAAACTGGAGATATATTCGCGTTGCGAATGTAAGAAGCATGCTCTGCCATTAACAACCTATGCAAAGCATGTTTTCCACTAACATACTAACACACATTAACTTTTAATACGAAATGTGAAAATATAAATGAATGCACGCTTCTTCCAGCGCAGAAATGATGTAAAACACGTGTTTGTTCCATATGAATTGCTTGGAACGTCAGCCTCGCGTTGTGACGTCACGAATCGCATATCCAGGCCTGTTATTTAGAGATGGCCTTGTGCCACTGCTGATTTAGAACGCTGGAATGCTGGGTTACCAATTTTTACTTTCTCTACTGGTAAGTAGGGGAAGTATTGTATTCCACCCAAAAATTCGATGTCGAGATTTCACCGGAAATATATGTTTTGAGGCCCCCTGAATCCAAAAAAAAGCATTTTTAGAAAAAGGTCCGTGTGTCAGCCTGTGTGTCAGTCTGTCAGTCTGTGGACAGCATAACTCAAAAACGAAAAGACGCTTAAAAACCAAAGTTGGTATTTAAGTTTAATATCTTTCAAGGATGCGACGCGAAGGTTTGGAAGAAAATAGCCCCATGCTAAACTACCCTTTACATGGAAAATGTTTCGAAAATTTTGATTTTCTTGAAAATGGCTCTAACGATTTTGATTAAAATGTCATATGTTTGAGATATTTTGATGACAAATGAAATGTATATCTTGAATTTTCTGGCTATAGCCCCTGTAGTCGTATTTACTCTGGACGACTTTTGCATAACTGGTAAACCGTTAGAGATAGACCAAATTATACTATACAAAAAATGTAGATCTTGCTAAAATACACATTTTATGTACGAATAAATTTTCTTGTAGGGTGAACCATTTCGGAGATATTCCTTGTTATGTGTGTGAGTTTCGGAAAACTTGGAACTTTCGTGAAATGCATCATCGTTGTTCATTTTTTATATGTTAAGTGTGCAAAGACAACAGAATCTCAAACATTTGACTATCGCACAAAGCCTACTGTATTCTAACATTCCCCTTGCACCTACAAGGAAATAAGCAATAAGATAATTTGTACAGATGTGTATCTCAACTACCAAGAAAGAAGATATAGGAATAAGAGTTTGTAAGAATGGTTAGTACAAGAGTAGAGAAGGTCATGTGAGTGCAACACATCAGATTTTTACAATTGGGTTTGGAAAACGTTAGTACGTTGGTTAGTTTTCGTGGTAAATGTGAGAGATGTTTGCACCAACATCATCTACATGGTTACTGTAGTTGTAATTTGCATGCGCTTGAGTTAAGAACTATGAATATCCGACTTCGACGCGTGTTACCCGTTAGGTCGGCCATGGGTCCAAACAAATACAGTACATATATATTTTATTGAAATAATCAACAACTTCCCACATTTGTGGGTTGCCAAATTGACAAAGTAAACAAAAAGACAAATAACAACATTATTAAGTCATTAGACAAACGTTGGTATTTAGATTTAATAGGGTCATAATATGTGTAAAACAGGGAAACTAACAAGAAAGCGACTCTCGATTGTTTCATTCTGTACGACTGACCAATACGTTTCAATCTCAGCGTTTGTGCCGTTTTTCTGTTGTTTGTACATAGGCTACGGATTTTGCATTCATTTGCATGTTACTTCCCTTAAACTTGACGATAATATTCAAACAAAACATAAAAGCTCTTCTCGTTTTTTGGAATTAGTATACAGAATTTTATTGCACATATCTGTAAACGATGTAATTTCAAGAGGAATAGTGCAAGTAACACTAAAATTAGTTCATCTTTAAAAAGGATCAGATATGTCGAATTTAACATTTTAAAAGGAAAATTACACAAAACAGAAACAAATGGCAATTGTAAATGCCAACATACTGTTTTTTAACTCTTTTCTGAAAAGCGGTTTTCTAATTTAGGTGCATGATAAACTTCCACCAAAAATTTGACATCGAGATTTTGGAAGTACATGTTTTCAGGCCCACCGATTTAAAAGGGGAGCTTTAGAAAAAGGTCTGTGTGGTTTCTGTATGTGTATACGAACACCATAACTCAAAAAAAAAAAAAAAAAAAAAAAAAAAAAAAAAGAAAAGAAAAAAAGAAAATCCGGATAAATATTTAACTAGATGCTGTAAGCCTCCAACGAGCAAGGCTCTGAGGGGTGTCTGCTCTCTGGAGGGGAAAGGGGGGACAGTAACAGATGACAGTTCAGATAGTTTACAGCCACATCCTCCTGAGGTGAACTCCGCATTTAAGTTCATCTTGTAAAGATGCACCATAAGATTTTCAAGAAAATCCCTGAGCTTTATATAAAATATTTTCGGAATTTTTCTTATGTGTCAAAAATGACTTAACAATTGTGATTGAAATACATGTGTGATGTTTATATTACAAAAAACGAGAAGCATCTTGAATTTTCTGTTAGTAGTCTGTGAAGTCCTCTTCACTTGGAAGGAATTTTATGTAATTCCATACAACTGCACAAGGGGTAGAAGAACGTACTAGACAACTAATATCAATTCTTTACAATTTGTTTGTAACAACGTTTTTGTGGTATGACACATTCCCAAGGCATACTTTGGGTTTAGTTTGAATTGTTCACTGCTGAAAGAATGGGATGTATGAGGTATTGAAACAAGGGGGACACCTCGTCTACTGCGGGCAGGGATCTATTGCACACTAATCTGGGTGGAAGGGATGAAGTGAAGAAAGACCACAACCCCGGCTCAGGACGGTGAAGGCAGAGACGTAGCAGTATTGCAATTGTGGGCCCATATTCAGTCACGTATCTAATTATTATTCTTAACTGATCATTATGGGATATATATGGTGTAGAATCTATTATGACAAAAACGTTTAGAAGTAATGACTTCATCACATATTGTTGGTACACTGACCTCCTCGTAAAACGTTTTAAATGTTTACAAGTTGAGGTGACAAGTATTAAATAATCCTTTTCCGGAGTTACAAAACCTGTATATGGTCAGTCAATGAAATATACTAATTTCAGACATGACATGAAGTTTCCATTTTTCACAGAAATCTCCACGAAATGCTATATCCTAGAAGCTAGCTTCTTAACTACAGAATCAACTCTTATACGTAACGCCATGTTCATGTTGGGTGAGTAACCGTTTGTCAATTGTATTCCTCTCGTTTCCTGCACTTTCTTGTTCCCTCGTTTTCCATTTCCTCACCAAAACAAACTGAAGGCTAGAGGTGCCAAATCAGTCATAGCACAGCTTAGTAACTGCAATACGTTTGCTGTAGCTTATTTACTTGCATTTACTGTAGCTTTACTACGGAATATTTTGTCCGATTCTCCTTAGCCATTGCTTATTAACAAAACGGAACTTGTTCTAAAGAAACCAAACCTGCTCCCAGGGAGATTTATGTTTCACCGAATAGGATCGAAAATCCTGCAGCATAAACAGAAATATAAGTGATATTTTAGCCCTTCTACAGCACTGCATGTGCAGCTTTCTATACACTCCTAGAACGGTTGGCAGCGGGCTGAGTTAGTGCCTGTCAAGGACAAGGCCCAAAGCACCATCCCTATCGTAATAAGGCTTGTCAGTGTCAGACTGTCTATAAAGCGATGTAGAACTGTTTTCGTTTAAGTAGAAAATGCTTTAGATTGAACAGCATATATTCTTATGGGCGAATGTTTTAGAGGAGGTGTCAACATATACAAAAAGTGAAAGAGAAGTTTACAGAGCAGTTTCTAAGTTGCAGATTACCATTTCAGTGCAGTATTTAAAGTTTAATGAACACTTTTCGTGAGACTAGTTCTGTTTATGAACACTGAAAGAAGTGGTATACCCGATTATTACGTTTGTGATGCTACAAAGTCAACAGTGCATAAATACTTATTAATGCAGTGATATAATCAGTGTTTAACAACAAAAGTAAACTGGAAATCTGCGCCTCCAACAGAATGGGGGACATTTTCAACATCTGTGAATGGGTAAGCTGATTATGATTTGCATTTAGTTGTTTCCTCTTTTATTGCTTTCTACATGTTAACTCCAACGGTCCACCAGTGTAGAATGGCATGGAGCCAGCGTTATCACTAGATATAAGAAACAAATGCTTTTACACAACATATAAGTTTCTTGGCTAATAACATCCTATTCCCTCTGAAAATTGAAAGTCACGGTTCTTACATCAAGCACAGATTTAATTCGTATATGGAGATTACTTATTGCAGTTATTTATGTCTATCATTTATTTATAAAATGATTAAGCTTACCGGTCAATAAGTCCGGTATTAAAATAAACTTTTATCTCCAAACGATTATCCCTGGATCACTTATATGATGCTTGAAAATCTAGGAAGGTAATATGTTCTTCTACTTATTGGTATAAGCTTGAAAATACATTAGCCACTCGCTAAAGGAATTCTGAATCCATGTCTGTTAGTTATCCAATCCTCATATATATTTGTTTGTTGCTAATGATGGCCACTTTAACACGCGCATCATCAGCAGCTGAAGGCTATATTGCAGAGTCTATTCAAAAGAAAGGAGCACCGGAAAAAAGGAGAAGAAGGAGCTATATAGACTTTTGGGCGGAGAGAATCAATCGTGCTTTTTGGTGACAGCTTCATGTATGCAAACCGAGGGGGATGACTCAGGCGGTCACATCTGTGGCTCGCATTCGGGAAGGTGTGGATCGATCCCCGTGGCTGACCCATGAGTGTTTTTTAGAGGTTTCCCCGGGTCGCCAGGCGAATGCTGCGAAGGATTTCCATATCCTTGTTACATTAATCATTTTGTTATATTAATGATTTCATTTCACGCTTCATCTGTTAGGTTTCTTTCAGGGTTGGAAGTATTGGCGAGCGTCGCGGCAGCAGTATGGCAGGGGGATACAAATGCGCTCTGCAAATCTCGTTCTCCGTATTGGAAGGCAAGCCACTGGTTTCCGGGCCTCTAATGGGATGGTATAAGCTCGAGGGGGAGGGGCCACTAAGCCAGCCTCCACCGAGGTGCTTCTAACTGGGAAAATGTAGGAAACCTGCCTCCTACTCTGTTGTGGCTACCACCTTTAGGATCCATTCTCCTCATCCATCCTCTCGGAGGGTCCCGTAAGGAGCATAGACACAAAAGATTGCCTTTCGGTCGAGGTACTAAGTCCCCCTCTGCAAGTCGTCATTCATATATGCAATATATCCACATATTTCAAATCTGATTAACTAAACTGCATTCTATTTATTTAGGGCCATTTTCATGAATTAATAATAAATTTAACGCAATGTTAAACTGATTTAATATTAAAGTTATCCCAAATTCTGTTTCATCACACGGTTCCAGTTTTATCAAAGTGTTAAACCTATTGTTAACATCCCCGAGCTCCTGTGTTACGGCATTTAACAAATGTTTGAGGTCGAAAAATGGCGGTCGCAAACCAAGAGTTTGTTGCATTTGTTATTTTAATGTCATTCCTAATGGAAGAGCAGACGTGCGTCATAAATAATGAATGTGAAATTTTGTAAGGAACTGTCAGGAATTTTTAAAGCGATACAGGCAGTCTAAAGAAGTCAGGATGGTATTTTGATGAGAAATACGAGAGGTTAAAATACTACCAGGAGAAACTTGTCCCATTTCCTTATGCTGCAGGTGTTAATTACTTTGACATTTTCTGCTGCTAGGTTGACAACGTTGATATTTCCAAAGATACTGTTTGTGGGTTTATCCGAAAGGTTTCCGAAACGATTGCTTCAAGATGCAAACGGTATTTTCGTTGGGAACAGCTTGATTCTTAATCAGCGATAACACACTTTTGTCCACTTTAGTTTCAATGTAGTGTCCTTTTCCAGTTTTAAAGCGTTATATTTTTCACATCTGACATTTTGGTGCTGCACTTTATTAGCATAAACACTCACTGGAACGGACTTATTGCTCGAATTATTTGATTTCGCTGTTAAACTGTAGGCAAGTACTCTCACGCGCGCTCTAAGACAGACTACGCCTGATTGGTTAGAAAACATGTGACTGTGACACCGTTGAATGTTTGTCTTCTGCGCAACCGAATGCATTCGTGACGGCGACTACAGTGCTTTCTATAAAATAAGATCATTAAACAAAAGACAGATTTGGTCATGAAAACCAAGTTAACGTTCTAGGGAGAACACGGCAAAGCGGAAATTTATGGTAAAATGAGTGAAGAAGGTGATTTTCCCAGTTCATCATTTTAAAAGTAGTCCAAGATGCAACTCTTAATATACTTCCAGAAAAGTCAAAGCATATAATTATGTTGTTCTATGTAACATACACGTCCAATACTCCGTCTTCAACATACAACCTATATACATGACTTTCTCTACTCTTGTACTAACCATTCTTACAATCTCTTATTCCTATATCTTCTTCGTGTTAGTTGAGATAAACATCTGCAGAAATTATCTTATTGCTTATTTCCTTATAGGTGTAAGAGGAATATTACAATACAGTAGGCTTTGAGCGAATCTTTCAAAGCTTTCAAATTCCGTTCGTTTTGCACTGTTAACATATGAAAAAAATGAAAAACGATGTTCCATATGACAGAAGTAGGAGTTCTCCAAAACTTACACAAATAACAAGGAATATCTCCGAAATGGTTCACGCTACAGAAAAATTTATTTGGACATAGATTGTGTGTTTTAGCGAGATACACATTTTTTAGAAAAAAGATTTTGTCTATTTCTTACGGTTTACGAGTTATTCAAAAGTCATCCAGGGTAAACAGGACTATATAGGCTATAGCCAGAACATTTCAAATATACATTTAATTTGCCATAAAAATATCTTACACAAAATCGTTAGAGCTATTTTCAACAAAATAAACATTTTCGAAAAATTTTTCATGTAAAGGGTAGTTTAAGGTGGGGCTATTTTCTTCAAAATCTTCGTGTCGCATCCCCGAAAGACATTAAACTTAAATACCAACTTTGGTTTTTAACCGAGTTTTTGTTTTTGAGTTATGCTGTCCACAGGCTGACAGACAGACAGACAGATGACTGACTGACTGACTGACAGACACATAGACATACGCGCATGGACCTTTTTCTAAAAATGCTTGTTGTTATTCAGGGGGTCTCAAAACATGTATTTAGGGTGAAATCTCGACATCGAATTTCTGGGTGGAATACAATACTTCCTCTACTTACCAGTAGAGAGAGTAAAAATCTGATGTGTTGCACTCACACGACTTTCTCTACGCCTGCACTAATCATTCTTACATACTCTTATTGCTATATCTTCTTCGCATTAGTTAAGACAAATATTTGCAGAAATTATCATACTGCTTATTTTCTTGTAAGTATAAGGAGAACATGGGAAAAGGGTAGACTTTGAGCGATAGTAAAATCTTTTAAAGCTTTCAAATTCCGTTCTCTTTGCACAGTTAGCGTATAAAAATGAATAACGATGTTCCATTTGACAAAAGTATAAGCTCTCCAAAACTCGCACAAATAAGGAACATCACCGAAATGGTTCATTACAGAAAAATTTTGACAGAAATTGTGTATTTTAGCAAGATCTACTTTTTTATATAGTAAGATTTGGTCTATCTCTTATAGTTTACCAGTTATGCACAAATCATCCAGAGTAAATAGATTAGCGGGACCATAGCCAGAAAATTCAAGATATACATTTCATTTGTGACAAAAATATCTCAAACATACGGCAGTTTAATCAAAATCGTTAGAACCATTTTCGAGAAAATCGAAATTTTCGGAAAATTGTCCATGGGAAGGGTAGTTTAGGGTGGAGAATTTTCTTCAAAATCTTGGTGTCGCATCCTCGAAAGATAGCAAACTTAAATACCAACTTTGGTTTTTAACCGAGTTTTGGTTTCTCAGTTATGCTGTCCACAGACTGACACACACACACACACACACACACACACACACACACACACACACACACACACACACACACACTAGACAGACATACAACCCGGAACTTTTTTCTAAAAATACTTTTTGGACTCAGGGGGCCTCAAAATATATTTCCGGTGAAATATCGACATCGAATTTTTGGGTGGAATACAATACTTCCTCTTCTTTATTATATGTAGTAGAGAAAGTAAAACTGATGTGTTGCACTCACATGAGTTTAACTACTCTTGTACTAACCATTCTTACAAACTCTTATTCCTGTATCTTCTTCGTGTTAGTTGAGATAAAAATTTGCAGAAATTATCTTACCGTTTATTTTCTTGTCAGTGCAAGAGGAATATAGTAAGCTTTGAGCGATAGTCAAATCTTTTAAAACTTTGAGATTCCGTTCTCTTTGCACGGTTAACACAAAAAATGAATAACTATGTTCCATTTGACAGATGTACGATTTCTCCAAAACTCACAAAAATTAAAAAGGAATATCTCCGAAATGGTTCACTCTTAAAAAAATATTTAGACATAAATTGTGTGTTTTAGGAAGATCTACATTTTTTTATATAGTAAAGACCTGCTCAGTCTTGTGGTTTACCAGTTATGCAAAACTCAATCCAGAGCAAACAGGACTAGATAGGCTTTAGCCAGAAAATTCAAGATAATACATTTCATTTGTCATAAAAAGATCTAAAATATATGTCATTTTAATCAAAATGGTTAGAGCCATTTTCAAGAAAATCAAAATTTTCGAAAAATGTTCCATGTAAAGGGTAGTTTAGGGTGGAGGAATTTTCTTCAAAATCTTTGTGTGGCATCCTTGAAAGACATTAAACTTAAATACCAAGTTTGGTTTTTAGCCGAATTTTCGATTTTGAGTTATGCTGTCCACAGACTGACACTCAGAGAGGGACACACACACACACGCGCGCGCGCGGACCTTTTTCTAAAAATGCTTTTTTTTTGGGGGGGGGGGATTTAAGGGGCCTCAAACATATATTTCCGGTGAAATCTCGACATCGATTTTTTGGCTGGACATACTTCCTCTACTTTACCGAACGTAACAGAGAAAGTTAAAATGGATATTGGAATTATGAAGTTGATAAACTCCAACACACATTGATCGACTGCCATGAAATTTGGCACATCTAAGTATTTTTATGGAGGTTTTTGTGCTATCCATTTTATTATGCAACGTATTGTGTTCACATGGTTTTCTC
Source organism: Tenodera sinensis (assembly GCA_030765045.1). NCBI lineage: Eukaryota > Metazoa > Arthropoda > Insecta > Mantodea > Mantidae > Tenodera > Tenodera sinensis. Next base: position 190,991,830 of record CM060961.1, read on the forward strand.
TAGCCGCTTTGGTTGTGCAGAATACATTCATATGTCCTTCTCTACTCCGTCTTCTACAAACAATTCATACGCATTGTCATATGTTTGTAGTAGAAATGCAACGTACATTCACGTGGTTTTTTCTACTTACTTTCATATGAAGCACAGTCATACTTCCTTCTCTGCTACCTCTTCTACAAACAATCACTACAATTTTCTACATACATGATTGAAATAGAAATGCAACGTATTACATTCACACGGCTTTCTCTACTCGCTTTTCTTCCTATAGTATTTGTGATTGTTTAACAGTGCGTTTGCATAGTGCCTATCCAGTGTTTTTATTTATTAAGTTATTTTGTTAGCTTTTTGTTGTTTGTTGCATCCTAAAAGTTTAACTCTTTGTTTAACTGTATTAAGTAATATTTTTTTAAATGCATCCAAAGAAACACAAGGCTATTGGGCAACTATGCAAGTTGTAGGGATATATCGTCAGACCACAGGCAACGTCGGGTATTTCTGCTAGTGTAGATATAAGAAATACAAGTACTGGTGTTGGGGTAATGAGGCAGACGTAATTGAATATTCTTTTTTGGCGTACTTTTATGAGGAATCGAATACTTTACAGAAGGATACGTAGAAGGAAGTGTGGAAGGTAAGAAGAAAGTTGCTGATACAAACTCAATTACAGGCCAAACTGTGAAAAAACAATACTTCTGATAATACAGAAAGTGTGCCTTCAGTAAACATTTCAAGTTGCATTGGTAATAATATTACAATAACTATCAATCAGTGGAGAACGTTTTTATTTCAACATATATTATTATGAAATAAAATAAGATATAAGTGATCATTATTTAACTAAATTTTATTTTTTGTTGAACCTGTATTTTAGGGTTTGATAGTGTGTTTTGTGCGTTGTTAGAATATAAAGTACAGCTTTCGTTGCCTAATAGCTAAGAACTAAAGTATCAGTGATTATTGCAGTAGTGTACTAAATATATATTCAGTCATTTGATTGTTGCTTTTAATGTAATATCATCTACAGACGATAAATACATCAGTATCGTATTTTAAAAATTGAATTTATTAACACACAGTAACGTTTCTCAAAAAGTTGTTAAGAGTTATTGCGTTTTCGTCCAAAGTAGAGTCCACATCCACAACTCTTGAGGTGCTTCCCAGTGCAAAAGGTGAAGACTTGGCTGTCTGGAGATAATAGGAACCCCTGGAACTGGACAAAACATACCTAAAGTTTCAAGTTAGGAAATTGTATTATCATTACATTTGATGCCATTTTAGCATTATAAACAAGTTTTTTTTTGGTAGTCAGATTCATATATAACAGAGACGTAATAAATCGATTGAAACTATTGTTCTCACTCGGTACAGTTCTAACCTACAACATTCTAAAGTGATGCTGATCTGAAAAATGCCACAAATGTCAAGTTGAAGTATAATTCATAGTCTTAAAATTATGGTAGGTTAGTTATAACTTGTTGAATCAACGAAAGCTAGTGGAATATTTTGACCGTGATTCATTCAGGAATACGATAGTACAGATGTCTGAAGGGACACCGACACTTTAAAAGTTATAACTTGGCGACCATAGAGAGCTTTCAGAATGTAAGTACTTGTTAATGCTCCACAAAGTTCGATTGTATACAGATGTATGTTTATTGGCGTCAACTATTTGAGTTTGAAGTTCAAAACAGTAAATAAAACTTCATATGAACATTGAATGCATACTCTAAGACTACGTTCCATGCAACTCTGTTGCAAATTTATGGAGTGTTCGTATTTGGTCGAATCCAGTGTGGATACTATCTCTCCGTGTCAATATCCGGTATAAGAATTACATCACCAGGAAGTTTAAATGTCCCCAGATGAAGAAATCCATTGGATTAAAATCAGGAGATAGAGCAGGCCATGTAATGAATTCACCTCGACCAATTCATGCATATGGAAATTCATCATTTAGGAAATCACGTGCTACCTGATGATAGTACCATCTTGGCGCAACATCGTGTAAAAACCACATTCTCATTGGACGGCGTTCAGAGTCACATCATCAATTGGAGGCATGACTTTAACTGTACAAGTATGATCAACGAAGTTTGGAATAAAAACTTCATCACTTTTGAAAATGGTGTGCCACATTAGTTTTATTTTTCAGGCATTCATTTGCCATTGGCGTTTTGTTATACTAATTTTAATGAATTTGTTGGACTGGTACTGTTATGAAGCCTGTCTGTCTGTATACATATATAGATTGGAAGGAATATCTCGAATAGATAGAGAAATCAACTCTTTGAAAATGTAAGGAAAGACGAAAATATATAATATTAATATGCGTATTTAACTACCTTTTATTTGTAATGTAATAAGAAAAACAGTATTACACACATTCAGTTATCCTGATCTGAACCCCAGAAGTTCCTGATTCGTCCCCATCAGGAATGGGTTCTTTACCGTATTTACCGTAGTGTTTCAAAATAAGATTGTTTTTTGGGAAAACCTGAAGCAGGATATTTGGAAATGTCCCTATCTTTTACAGATTTCAGAGGAATTACTTTATCTTGAGTTTTCTTCAGTGTGGTTTCGGTAGAAATTATTTTCCTTTCATTGCGAACGTCTCTGTCATTTACTCATTGGAGTTCTTGCTAATAGTAAGAGTATTTGATCTGTTTTCAATAATGTTGTGCATAATTATCTTTCACTTCTCTTGCTTCTTAGTCACAGGCATAGGTTTTTTCCTCCAAGCTGAACACCATTTTATAGTCTTTGATCATGGACTGTTGAAGATCCATATACTTTAATATGCTTGGAGAAGTTCTTTATTACACCTATCAGTGCTCATTAGTGTATATGACATCTTGTTTTCATTTAAGTTGAGCAAAATCCCTGTCACATGGGATATAAGTGATTTTTTGTCCCAGAGACTAATGTGTTGTTTCGTTCTGTGCTGTACAAGACTCAGTAAGTATATACTGATGTCTCACATTCAGTCCGTGTTGTCAATGTAATGACAGAAAAGGTATAACTTTATTTCTGCCCTTTTCCCCGGTTAACTCTATATAAGGATAGATACTACTCGCATACTTTATGTTGAGCCCTGGAATCTAATGCTACAAATGGTCCTAGTCAAAGGGGCTGCGCTTTGAAAGGTAATATTTGAACATCGTTGTCTATAGTCCACTGTTACCGCTGTGCATTTCAGTAAATCGCCTTATCTTTGTTACTGCTCTCTTGCATTATAGGTTTATACTTTGATGTCTTACTTTTGTCTTTAACCAACTCAAACAGTAATTTTAAATACTAAATACCTGAAGCAGATTAGGACAGCGCAAACTCCTGTAAATACTAAAATAATGAGCTATGTTTAGCCTTTTGTTGAAGCCGTTTGTTAATCCGGAAAAAACTGCGTTAACTATAACTCATGGTATTTAAAGTCCGACTGCGTAAAAGGCATAAAAAGTACGGTTCTTCAACGCCATTTGAGACTTCAAGATAAACTGGGCGAGTAGTATTGCACTTGTCATTTGAGAATGCATGTAATGCAAAAAATATACAGCCAGAGCTGCCTCGCATAGAAAATTTCTATCATCGGAATATTTGGATATGGAATGTTTATATATTGCTTCTGGTAGGACATAATCACTCATAATCTTTCCGCATTAAATTGAAATTCTTACTCTGCCACCCATAGACACGAGGGCACCGAAATGGATACTTAAATTTTGCACAGTAGAAGCGTAAAGCATATTCATACTTTTGGAAAGCAGTTGTTCCCTTTCCTTCAAAGCTATGCAGAATCTACTTCATATTTCTGAAGAGTTGACATTCGTCTTTTGTGAATATTAGTTCAGCACCCAGGTAACGTGTTTTCTCTTGAGCTTTTCCATGATGTACAATTCAGTGTTGGAACAACAAAATGTTGATTTCATCAACAATGCACCTGTCTTGGCGGCGCCCATCTCGAACGTCATGGGGGGTTAAATCTCGGGAAAACAAGTCTGTGATTCATGTATATTTACCGTTCCGACTGCCCGGCGCCGACCTCCCGGTAACCTTGGACCACAGCCACTGTCACAGTATTATAATTATATCGAAGAAAACTGTGATACAATGTTCTAGCTACGTAAATTGGTTGACATTTGTAGCAAATTCAAACACATGTAACCTAAAAAAGGTATGCAGGGCTTCAAACTTAAACAGTTGGTGCCAAATTATTTTGTCACAAATGTTAGATAAAAATAAAATATAGTTACCTGGTGTCTGTGAATTCTCCCATAAGCGCCCTGGAGTTTTGGAAGCATTTTCCGTGTTTGAAATCATTCCAACTAGGGCATTCATAGCTTACAAAGCCTGAGGTACTGGTGATAGATTCTGCAAAGTACTCATGTGATCGGGCATGGCTACACGTGGCTGTTCCAAAGTATACGTCTGGAAAAGAAAATGTTGTGTCATGGTTACTTGAGTTTTTAGATTAAGTTTGGTTTTGCAGCACCGTCATTAAGTTGTAAGGGTTCGTAACGTGCAGTTTTAGTGAGCATTACCACTTACTGTATTACAAGATTAAGGGGAGATATAGGTGAAAATTTCCAATTTTTGTAAAAATTGTTTTTGTTTTATCTACTACATATTTATAACAAGTAGATCAAGCATTGTATTATACTCAAGAATTCTATACCGAGATTCCACCGGAAATATGTGATTTAAGACTCCCTGAATCCCTTCCCCCCAAAAAATTTTAATTAGAAAATGTTTAAGTGTGTGGAACAGCATAACTCAAAAAGGAAAAAATCAATTAAATACCAAACCTAGTATTCTAGGTCAGCATCTTTCAAGGATGCGATATTAAGATTTTCAAGAAATACTCAACACTACAAAATTTTTATTTTCTCACAGTTCTGAGTAAAATACTAACCCCTAGCGCAGCAGCCCATGTAGGGCGATGGCTTGCCACCCAGCTGCTGCGTCTCCAACCTCTGCCCACTACAGGCGTCATTGGTGGGGTGCAGTACTGAAGGGTGGGACGTGGTCAGCGCTCCGAGCCAGTTATACGGCCTTCTCAACCTGAGGCCGCTACTTCTCTATCGAGTATCTCTTCAATTGGTCCCCCCGGGACCTAACGAGGCTGAGTGCACCCCGGGCCAGACCTCCCAGAGGGGACAAAATCCCCATGCTGGTACCGGGGATCGAACCCGGATTCTCCGCGCCCGAGGCAAGTACGCTACCAACTGCGCTACGGAGACGCAGTTGGTAGATAAAAATACTATATGTTCAAACTATTTTTACGACAAATGAAATGCATATCATGAGTTTTCTGGGAATGCCCTCAGAAGTTCTCTTCATTGTGTGTGACGTTTGCATAACTGGGAAACCGTAGGTCTCGTTAAAACACACAACTTCTGTCAAACGCACTTTTTTTGCAGTGAACAATTTCGGAGATATTTCTTGTTATTTGTCCGAATTTTGCAATACGCTTTCCTCAGAAAGTAAGTCGTTTTTCATTGTTATCTGCTGGCCATGCCAAATATTAAAGGAATGTCTTAAGAGCTGGTCGCTATGTGATGACTTTGAAATTTCATTCTCTTTGCAAGGCCAAGAGACAAATAAATCTTATGTTTGCAATTACAACACTTTATTTGTTTAGACGTGTACGAAATATTCTAAAAATATCTTTTCTGTTATCTTGTTCATGTTAATGTAGAAAAAGGTTTATAGAAATGTCCTTGTTGCACAGTTACCTATAGGTACAATGGCAATAGGACAATGCAGTAGACTTAAGCGACAGTAAAACCTTTTAACAGCTTTTGAAACTGAGCTTTTATTTATGGACGCTCTCTAACTGCTATGGTTCCCAGCGTCCCACTCTATGTTGTGCGTGGAGGAATGCTTACTTTTGCTCTTTATCAGGCTTGAGGTTCTTTTACGACACGGGACCATCGTTTTTATTTCCCTTCCAGGGAAACCATGCTAAGGATTTTTACACCCGAAGAAACCCATCGCCCTCCTCCGGGTTTGAACCTGAGATCTTGAGAGCAGCTGGTCGCTATGTAATGGCTTTAAGATTCTGTTCTGTTCACATATCCAGAAAGGGGACAGCGCAAGAAAGTATGTCTTGGGAAATTCAAACCAGTAACAAGGAATATCTCAGAAATGACTAATTCCACAAAACAGTTGTATATCACATAAGTTGTGCGCCTTAGGGAAATCTGGATTTTCTATACAGTAAGATGTCTTACGGTTTACCTGTTACGCAAAATGAATAAAGAGGTTTTCGTAGGTCATTTTCACAAAATGCACACACAGAAACACACACACACAAACAAGGTGAAACATGGATCCACAAATACACACACACACACACACACACACACACACACACACACACACACACACACACACACACACACACACACACGTACGCGCTTACCTTTATCTAAGAAGGCCTACTTGGGTGGTTTATGGAATCCCAAAGCTAGTAATTCAGGCGGAAACTTGATATCAAATTTTTGGATGGAATAAAAACGTTGTTAGTAGCAGAGGAAGCACGAAGTTTCATGTTGTTACAGCGAATAGTTCATAAGAAAGACGTTCGTAAACGTTGGTAAGAGACATAAAAATTTCTTAGAGAAAACTGCCTACCAGTAGTTATGGATATTTTCTGACTGATGTCAGAAATCAGTGAAAATAGAGACAAGGAGTTATGTGTGTATTTGTAGATTTTGTTGTGTTTTTCTTGACACTAGTTCACCGGACCCACAGGCCTGATCTTCAGCGAACATTTCTCTGTTGCACAAACAGCTAATTACACACTGAACCTTCTAGACTCAGGGGTCTCCGTCTAGGGGATATGTGAATAGCAACCACAAGGTACCCAAGCTGAGCAGAACATTACCTCCACTTACTGGTGTTTTGCTCCTCACTGTAACTTTTCTATCTGACCTTACCTTGGTCATCTCTTGTTCTCTTCCGACCCCGATGCTATTAGGGTTCCCGAGGGCTAGGGGGTCTTTATTTTTCCAACCTCTCCATTTCTCTAATTTCCCTATAAAATCTTAACCTCTAACATGCTGACCTGCCATGGCATGTAATACGTCCTCTGATTGGTAATCAGAGGATATGGTTGGTGAATTTATTTTGATAATTCTCCCGGTCAGGTCGGTGAGACCCGTAAACCAACGACAGGTGTGGTCCTCCAGATATTATGGGGGTTGTGAGAGAGCGATGTGACCGCCAAAACATAAAAATATGGTGCTCTCTAAAAAGCGGTTACTATTACTGCTATTGCTCTCTTCAATATCATCAGTGAAAAATATTGGAGAGCAAGAGGATTAATGACTTCATTGTCAGAAATCCAGCATTAGCTAACAACAACAATACTGAACCTTCTAGGGTTTTACATTTCACCTGCTCTCTTTTGAATCAACAGGTGGTCAGAGGCTAATCTTCTAGGTGGGTGAAGAACTCAGACGGGTTGTATACTAATTCACCAGTTTACCTCCTCAATAGGTTGTTACAGACAACTTCAAGGCGAAAATCTCAGATGGGTCGTGCAACAGTTCACCTGGTCTCTTTTGAATCAACAGATGGTTACAGTCTAAGCTTCAAGATGAGGACCTCAGTCGAGTTGTGGTCCTAGAGTAGTTCACGTGCTCTCATTTGAATCCAAAGTGCTTACGAACTAACAACTAACCTTCAAAATCTTCAGAAACTTCACAGCCAGGTTGTACATCAGTTCCACCATTTGGATAGAAATCAGCGTGTCCTATTGGAGCCTTCCAGCTCACTAGTCCAGCACATGTGTGTATCACATCAACAAACTGACCGTCAGTTGAATCCAAACGATTTTCCAGGGGTTCGGAACAAAATCCGGGCATGGCGGGGTCCAGCCCTGTACAATTACATATTAGACAAGATAAGTTATTATAATTCTCTGGTTAAGTAATTATTGCATAGTGGCAGCTCTTCAGGGAACGTGAGTGAAGTGCCACTAAACATATTTTCGAGCAATAAGTGCTGTAATATGGAGCTTATTCATTCTGCTTAACATTCAATAAAATGAAAACCATAATTTTGTTACACCAGTAAAGCTTCTCCTCCAAAATTTCAAATATCTCCAATTGAATATGATCACCTGCTGTACAACGTGCACATGAAAACATTACGGTAGAAGCCTCTCTTCGATATCACGATTGCAGGGGCATCTACGCAGCCTGCCGTGTGCAATCTAACGGTATTAAATTGAAAATTCTATGCTTTGGGATATAGCAACAAACCAATTTACCTGTGATTCTTCCTGGATTTCCTGATTTTATCCTGTTTCCCGCAATTCCAGCCATTTGACCGCCGAGACTGTGACCAATAATATGTACATCCTCAAGCCGAAGACCGTGATGAATCACCAGGAAGTCAATGAGAGATGCCAGGTACTCACCACACAGTTGCATAAAATATATGGATGTGAAGTAAAAATTGTGTGCTAGTTTTGACCAGTCCACGACTATGACGTTATAGTCACCAGCTTCAAGGTATCCTGCAAAAAATACTTTTGTCAGTCATTCAACAAGCGAGGTTATTGCATGACTTTCTCTGCCCAGTTCTCAACAAACTATACTCATAAAAGAAATTAAATTAATCATGATAAACGTATGCAAAATGGGATACGAGGTGCTGAAGGGAAAGTGAAATAGTATAAAGTGTTGCTATTTGTTGACCTAGAAGTTCCATAATCTTTGTGTGGCATCACGTGAAACAAACGATTGTGTATATACAATAAAATAGGTATTTGTAAATTTAAACCAATGACGACAACAACAATCATCTAGAAAATGATTAAATTCACAATGAATATCAAATACATTTTGTATTTTAACACAAACTTCGCGTTTTTTATTTCTTGATTTGTGTCACCTTAACAAAAGGAGCTATCGCGACCATAATTCCAAAGAAATAACTCCATCATAACATTTACGTCTTATTGAACGAATGAATTATATTCAGGAAACAAATATTCGTCCGGAAGTGCGACTCGGGGGGGGGGGGGGGAGGGGTGGTCGCGAGAGCTATATACTGGATTCTGTCAAATACGTAATAATTTTCCGCAAGATGGACGTTTCACTGTCAGTTCCATGGCAGGCATTATCATGGAAAGGAGTATGGGAAATCGTCCTATATTTTGGGCTCTAACTTCAAACGACAGGCTTAAAATAATACCGGTCGCTGTTTGCGAACTCTACAGGAATAGTATTCAAGGTATACCTACAGTAGAGTGCTGTAACAAGGATAGCTTCACATGTGTCACAGAATCTCAGGGATCGAATAAGAGACAGGCTCCCCGAGAATTTAGAACCCTTATTTACTATTGCAGAACTAATGCAAATCGCCTCAATCCATTTGTACCTTAATCCAGACGGCTTTAAATGATGAAGTTGTTATAAAGTTGTATTCCGAGATATACAACGGAATATGGAATTTTGTCCTGCAGGAACTCTTTTACATGCCAGTAAATCTACTGACTTGGGGCTGTGTTTTTAAGCACACAGAAAAAATATCGGCCTGGGCCAGGTTTGAGATCGTGACCTTCAGATCAGTTGGCCCATGACTAGTCAACTGAGCCACCCAGATTGACTACACTGCAGATAACCCTAAAGCTTGCCATGACGGGTCGTTTTGGCAATCATGGATAGAGGTCACAGAGTTAAATTAGTCCACAAACTTTTCCAGCAGTGAGTAGCTTATCAGTGTTTAAAAGCACGTAGTATAGCACTTCGTGAGTGGTGTTAACCACAGTGTCACCTGTTTAATTACCGAGATTTCTGATACGGCTGTCATCGAGTCCAAAGCTACCGCTGCCGAAGATAACACTGTAGAGAGTGCCTTTGTGTGAATAAGATCAAGCGGCGGCTGGCAATGAAGGACTCGGAGACGGCTCCCTCCCAGTAAATAAAAGAAAGAAAGAAAGGGTAACATTACCTACATCAAAAGGACTAGTTCATATATCCTAGACATCAGATGTCATGCCAAAATACCTTCCTACACTTCCTGCCTGCACCTCGCCTGCCCAGGAATCTTCATATCTTTGTGATACTGCATGCGGTGCAGAGAGGTGCGGGGATGGCTTCGAGGAGTGTGGAGACGAAAGATATAACCCGGGCGGCGTCCGAGTGGAGGGGGAAAACGCCTGCGATAATTTCTCTGAGCTGTTCACGGATGTTGTCTGATCGGAATGAAACAAGTCAACGTCATAAGATCACTGCTAAAATGCTGCCACTCGCACACCATACATACTCCTTCCTCTTAAAAGTGAATTTTATAATTTAAATTGATTGTAAATGGAATTTAGTTCGGAACTAAATTAGTTGTAGCTGTACCATTTAAGGTATAGTTTCGCATATTCCCGATAAAACGAAACCAAGGAAGTAAATTAATAGTACATTTATGTTGGTAATTTTGCTAGCGTGACACATTGAAGGTGTACCAGTATTACGTAATAATGTAATTCGCTGTGTTTGAAAGTAGCTGTAATAATTAAACAAACGCAGTTTTAGCAGCGCATTCGAGTGGTATCATGGTGTGTACCTTCACGGGG